>CM076447.1:13105350-14585350 GCA_038419695.1 Scomberomorus guttatus
CTATTTGGGTATGTATGGCTCAAGACTGGATGAGATGATGACTGTCAGAGGGCCAGAATGACACAGCACAGAGAGCAGTGCTAATAAGGAGATTCTCAAACAGCCTGCTTCATGTGTCCGAAAATAGTGGGTATGCATGAGGAGCTAAAGGCAACCTGTTGCCTGTTAAATGTCAGAGCTGTTATGTGGACCGGGAATAGTTTTCTTTAAGGAGATGATGCAGATAATGACTAACAGTTTCATTACCAACAGTTTAAAGAGGAGATCACTTTTGATCCACTAAAAATAGAACACTGTGAGTAAGAAAGACAGTTTTACTCTACTTCATCCTGAGGCTTAGCTAAGCTTGCATTGTAAGTACTGTACACTATGGCCTTTAGCTGGGCACCAGTAAACTTTAATGCTTATTAATATTTCAAAAGTTTGGTTCACAAGTCTAAGACACTCTAGCACAATTGGTAAAGTTGTTGTTAAAAATGTTTAGATACTTATGTAATTAGCTGTTATCTGTCTACCAGACAATGGCTTAAGCTACTAATAACAACTACTATTTCAGATTAATTAAGTTTTTAATTCATAATAACCTTGTTGAAATCAGGCTGCCTTCACTCAGATTAAATCACATTTACCATTTTTGAGTGGAACCTTCCGATCGGGAAAATCTAGATCCGATATCAAAATAAAAAGGAAACTTCTCTCCAACATTTTCAAGCCAGGTCTTTTATCGTGTTTAATCTTTTTGGAATATAGAGTATAACACATTTCCATGTGAATAGTGCAACAGCAGGCCCGAATGATCTTTTTTTTTTTTTGCCCAGTATAATATTTCTATGGTAGTTGAAAAGGTGAAGTATTATAAAATTACAGTGACCTCCATTTAACTACAACACAGTAGTTACAGTAAAAATATTACTATAATAACCCATTCAATAATGAACTTCTACTGAGTGGCTCAAGCTTAATTCTTTTTTTGTCTTAAGTTCTTATCTTATTAAACCTTTTTGGTATTTTCCTCTCATGTGGTATAGCAGCTTTTTCTCCAAGCTTTTGCTGCATTGTCAACGCAGTCCTATCCAAAGCTTAAACCAATTAAGTTTGCTTGCGAGTTTGCTGTCATGGGTACTTGTGCATCAGTCAGACTTAAACATTGACTGAAGCAAAAATATTTATTGTAATATACACCCGCATCAAATCTTGCACTGAAATAAAGCAAAGTTTAACTTGTACTCACATATACTGTATATATAGCTACCACTAGAACTACTGTGATCATTGTTAAGATGGCTGAGGAGGGTGATGTAAAAAAGAAAAACACTGGCAAGCTGATGACTCCATTACAGCCAGTCTCATTACGAATTGAACACAATTCTGGATGAGGGAGGCTAATGAAGGAGACTGACAGATGCTTCAGTGAAGGGATGATGATTTGGAGTAAATTTCATTAGTGATGTCATTATCGTTAGCCATCATACCATCAAGAAATATTACTCAGGGGGCGATGCAAAGAAAGCAGGTAACAGAGAAAGAGGTTGTGGCTAAAAATACACAAAGAATTTGCTGGCAATTATTTTTTTGTACTATATATATATTTTTAATAAAGGAGACAAGCCAAGAATAAACACTTGTTTGTATTGACAACCTAGAAAAGGCAAAGGGGGACAAGAGACCCTATAGAAGTATGAATTGCAAATTTAAAAACCCTAACACAAATACTTTCAGGGGGGGGGGGGGAAACATAAAACTGCAAAAATATAACCCAAGAATTTTGCCTTGAAGTTAAAAAAATTCACCCTGGAAATGTGGTGAATGTGGTTGGGGAAACTGAATGAGAAATGACCTCCTGCTGGACCCATCAAATGTTGAGGAGGACATTTACTTCTCAGATGGTTCACTGCAGCTGATCATTGGCCAACATCAGAAGATTTGTAGATATGTCAGATTTGTAATCATAACCAATTTGAGGGGCAGAGTTATTTATGAAAATTACCTAATTAGAAATTTTATCTTCTTCTTCTAAAACTTTCTACTGCATACAAATAGCAGCCTTTGTCCTGGCTGACTGGTCTTCTTCCATTGATGTGTCTGAGATCTAACAGACATTCACTAAACACAGAATGTTTTAGAATATTTGACCAAACCGTACTGTACCTGTTCCAGCTCCTGTATCTTGTAATCTTTGGCCTGGAGGATCTCCAGCACTTTCCTGTCCTTAATCTCAGCTTTGTGCTTCTCACTAGAAGAAAGAGTAAAGAACAGGCAAGTGTTCCTAAAAAAGAACGTATGTATCCTTAAAAAAGCAGATATCATGCTTATAAAGTGTACACTCTTTGCATTGGACTTTAATAACTTACAATTTTGAATCACAGTGGATGTACATTAAATTAAGAGACAATAGGCAGTAGCTCCAAAAATATTGCAGTGTGATGTCATACAATTATCAATCACACCTACAGTAATTATACTTGTTTGTGCACCTGCTGTACTTCACAAATAAAAGCAACAGTAATTCTGACAGCTGACTGAGGAAAATTCATAAGAAATACAAAAGGAGGTCCCTTAACATACAGCCAATTAATGTTCTTTTTACTATTTTCATACAATGTCTATGGTTGCTGTTATTTACAGAAAAGATTTTAAATGCACTCCCATTTTACATAGTAGTTTTACATAATTTGAACATCTTGGTTTCATGGTAAATTCTAAAGATCCAGTGATAATTTTAATAATCTAAAGACAGCCCAGGCCAAACAATGTTTTTATCCAAGAGTTTTCTGAGTTATTATCCCATTTTATATCAAAGTATGACTTTTGTCACCGACTTTATGGGAACTTTGGAATCTTTTAACCTCACTCAGGCAATACAAGAACCCACACTTTCAAAGGGCCACACCCTTGACCCACTTCCGTACAGTAGTATCAGCCCTGACAACTTTGAGACTAAGGATATCTGTGTCTGATCACAAAGCAGTTTTATTCAGTGTGGTTTTATCCCAACTACCTATTAATCACAATACACCTGTCCGCTGCTGTTTTTTTAACTCTATGTCTGCTAGCAAATTTTCTGAGCTTTTTACTGCTGCTTCTTTAACAGCCTTTGATCCACATTCTAACATAGAGGAGCTTGTCTCCCTTTTTAATCACAACTGTCAGACTGTCCTGCACTCTGTCAACCCCTGCAAAGACAAAAAGTCAAATAGAACACTGCAGCCCTGGCTAAACGAATCCACCCAGGAATTAAAGAAAGACTATAGGAGAAAGGAATGAAAATGGAAAAAAGCAGGTTTACATGTATTTTATGTGATCTGGAAAGACGCAATGAAGAATTATCAAAAGGCAGTTAAAGAAGCAAGAGCATCCTTCTTCTCTAATTTAATTTTAGCAAATCACTAACCCCAGAATTTTATTCAAGGTAATAGACTCGGTCATCACCTCATTTTACAGATGCCTCACAAGAGATGTGTGAGAAGTTTTTTTAATTTTTTTATAAATAGAGTCAAGGATATAAGGCAACAAATTACACCCCCAGACCATGTTTTAAATGCCAGTAGGGACACTCATAGTTATTGTAGCAATTTTGAACCTGTATCACTGTCATTTTTTCTGAAATCATATCCCATATGCAGCCTTGATATTATTCCCACTAAATTTCTTAAAGAGGTTATTGACACAGGTGGGCCCAGTATTTTATTTATTATTAATAGCTCCGTAGCAAAAGGCATTTTAACATCTATTTTTAAACATGCTGTGGTCCAACCTTTTTTAAAGAAAACTAACCTTGATCCTTCTGTTCTTAACAATTTTAGGCCAATTTCTAAACTTTATGTGCCATAATAACATCTTTGAGAAGTTTCAGTCAGGTTTTAAAGTTTTACATAGCACAGAAACTGTCCTCCTAAAGGTAGCCAATGACCTCCTTTTAGCAGCCAACAGGGGGGAGTGCGCAATTTTAATTAACCTTATTTAAAGAACCAACTAGGTCACCATAGGT
This sequence comes from Scomberomorus guttatus, assembly GCA_038419695.1. Classification (NCBI taxonomy): domain Eukaryota; kingdom Metazoa; phylum Chordata; class Actinopteri; order Scombriformes; family Scombridae; genus Scomberomorus; species Scomberomorus guttatus. The sequence continues at coordinate 13,109,339 of CM076447.1, forward strand.
AATAACTCCTTTTCTACAACTCACATTACCTGTGGAGTACCAGAAGGTTCAATTTTAGGTCCAATTTTATTTTCTATCAACATGTTTCCACTTGGCCAAATCATCCAACGTAACAATGTCTCTTTTCATTGCTACGCAGACGACATACAAATATACCTTCCCCTAAGACCTGATGTTCCAAAAAGCCTAGCTGCTGTTATAGATTGTCTCAGTGGTGATGGCACAAAATTTTCTTCAGCTCCATAACTCAAAATCCCTATCAGCTTCACTGAGAGTGGCCTTGGTCCCTTGTCTGCTAATGTTAAGCCTGCTGCCAGAAATCTGGGGGGGACTATTTGATTCAGATTTAAGCTTTGAACCACAGAACCACAAAAAAGTTGTCCAGTCCTGCTTCCTTCGAATAAGAACAATCTCCAGAATTAAACCAATGCTCTCACACTCTGACCTGGAAAAAGCCATTCACACACTTATTTTCTCTATACTTGACTACTGTAACTCCTTTCTGGCATAAACCAAAAGTCAGCAGCTCAACTTCTTACAGGTTTTAACAGACAACATCACATTACCCCAATCCTGGCTTCTCCCCATCAGCTCCCTGTTCGATTTAGAATTGATTTTATGATTTTACAGATCACTTTTAAAGCACATCTGGGTCTGGCCCCAAGCTACATAACAGAAATGTTGACCCCATATGAGCCAGTTTGCAGCCTTAGATCCTCAGGTGCCCTTCTGGCTGTTCCAAAGTTAAGGCTTAATTCTAAAGGTGACCGTGCTTTTGCCATCAGAGCCCCTCGGCTTTGGAACGACCTGCCTGAGGAGATAAGGCTCGGAGAATCAGTGACTTCTTTTAAATCACTTTTTAAAACACATTTTTATAGACTTGCTTTTATGTGATGTTGTCGTTTTATTGCTTTTATTATTTTTATTTTTATTTATTTATATTTACATTTTTTTATGTTTTTTATTGTCTTTTATCTCTTTTACCGTCTTTACCTTTCATCATCCTTCTGTCTTCTCTCTGCTGTGTTTCTGCATCTTTTGTCTTCTTGTTTTAAAGGACCAGTGCGTAGGATTTAGTGGCATCTAGTGGTGAGGTTGCAAATTGCAACCAACTGAATACTGCTTCCCTCACCCTCCCCTTCCAAGGGTGTAGGAGAACCTACGGTGGCCGCGAAACTTGCAAAAAAACGTGAAAGGCCCTTGTTTTGTCCGTTCTGGGCTACTGTAGAAACATGACGGCGCAACATGGCGGGCTCCGTGGAAGGGGACCCGCTGCCTATGTAGATATGAAGGGCTCATTCTAAGGTAACAAAAATACAACAATTCTTATTTTCAGGTGATTATACACTAATTAAAACATATTTATGAATATTATATTCCATTTCTGGCAAGTCTATTCCGCTAGATGCCACTAAATTCTACACACTGCACCTAACTTTATCTCAACTTTACCTTAATTTTCTCTTGCTTTTGTTTGGCCTTACTGTTTGGCTTTCTGTTGTTATATTGCCTTCTGAGTATCCTGCTTTTGTTTTGTCTGTCAAAGCACTTTGTTAACTCTTCTTTTTAAAAGGTGCTATATAAATAAAGATATTATTATTATTAATGAAGACTATACTGTAAGAAAAGTATATATAAATGAAAAGAAAAAATGCACACTGTATTATGAAAGCATAGCTGTTGTACTAACCTGCTGCAGGACCAAACTCTGAACTTTTCTTTCTAGCCCACTAGCACCTCTTTTATCATAGGAACTTTTAGGGAGACAAAAACAGAGCAGCAATTGGGGACCTGTTTGTTTCAACTGCTTTAGGCCACCAGGGGCCACCCATTCCCTCTACTCATCACTTGCTCCTTCTACACCTCCCATCTTCGAGGCCTTTCCTCTCGTCTCTTCGCCTCTTCTGATCAGCCCTATCCCCTGATAGACACTGAAATAAGTATCTGGTGTCCCTGGAGGAGCTGGAACGTAGGCTGGCCTAGCTACATCTCCTTGTATATTGGGCTGTGTTCACCATGTCCTGAGCAACCAACCAATCACTCTACAAGATCCTCACAGGAAGGGGAGGGTGGGGTGAATGGTAGTTCCCAGTGGGCACCAGCGCTTGACTGGAGTCGACACAATTACCATGTCAATATCCTCCTGCGCATCAGGTGATACAATACACATACGCTCTCTGGGTGCATGTTCCCCCACCAGTCTCAGCGGACCAACATACTTTGATGGGTTTCCTATGGGGCTATAAAGGAACTGAAGAGGGTATGTAGAAGGAATGAGAGGCACAGGTACTGAGGAACTCTCTGCATGCTGCTGCACTGTATTTTATCCCTATTAAAGATCTGTTAACAACTGACAGACATCAAAAAGTATGTGATATGCACCCACAGTAGGCAAAACATAATTCTGTATTGTATGCCCTAAGAAAAAAATGTCAGTAAAAACCTACAGTATTGAATAAGGCTTTACATGCATTACAATAGGAACTGAATCATATGCAAGCAAGTGTTCAAACTGCAGTGATGCTGGCATCAAAGACAATTTAAAGTCAAATTTTTTTTTCCTATTAAGGAGGAATGTATTTCATTCATCCACTGTTCGTCGTCAGGAAAAAACCTGAACCTCTGTTCTTTTCTGAAATTTCCCATGCCACTGTTTTTGGTGTAGCTTAGCCACCCTGCAAAAGAGGTCATATTCAATCTCACAATTTATCCGATAAAGACAAGTATTTGGCAGGAGTGTTTCAACTGTCCAGAATGGGATCGGTGGAGGAAGAGTGTTTTCATTAAAAGGGTTTCCATGGTTGAACTGCTAAACCGGGGATAAGAAGGCTTAAATCAGCATCTGCACCAGATTCCGTCGTAACCCCAGAAGAATGGCCAAGGTGCCTTAAACACCCCTTGAACGACTTTCACACATATTTCTCTTCACTTGTGAGATAAAGGAATTTTCAGCTGTTGAGCTTCTCAGGTAGCAATTTGAAAGATGAATCTACTCACCGCTCAACCACCAAACTGACAGCCTGGGTCAAGTCTGGATTTGCCACTTGCAGGCGTTTCCATAAGGACCAAACAAACTCCTTGTCTGCCTGTGAAAATACAGGATTCAGTCAGTCAACAGCTGTTATTCTTAATTGAGATAAATAGTTTTTGATAAATGTGTCTCAATATGCAATGAGGCCTACAAGGATGGCAGCAACACATGTCAGCTTTTCTTACTCAAAAACAAAAAATTAAGCAGGATGCCATTAGCATACGAGAGAACGGGTAGTCAATCAATAATTTAAACATCTTGTACAAAATAGTTTTTGATCTGGCTTGCCTCAATCATGAGCCTCTCTTAACAGGAATCTCCATCGCTGAGATGTGACCTTCGACTCAAGGGGAGCAAGCATTGACACTTGTCATTATGCACTATTTATGACTGGGGAGAGCTGGGTTCCAAATCAAAACACAGCAGTCGAGCTTGCATTTTCTTTATTAATCAATTGCTCTCCAGATATGTTTTCCACTACAGCTCCAAAGTAACTAGCCCCAAAGAAACTCAAAACTGATGACAGAGAGAGTCATCTTCAAGTAGAAAAACCCAGCCAGCCCCTGACACATTTCCAATTCAAATTGTCTCGCTGGTTTTTCAAACATTTTTAAGCTACATTACATTTAATGAGGGACATCTAAAAACTACATTTTCTGACATTAAAAGACAGAATTATACCAAATCGACTTAATATAAAATTATCTGATAAATTATGTTCACATCATCATAAGATAAAAGTCATCCCTCCCACTGGAATCTACTGGTCTCCAATTAGTACATGAATTTTAACCCCCTTTTCAAAAGTGTCTAATCAATTATTTACTAAAATGGCAGAAGCAGACCTTGATAAGACCATGAACTGAACATATAAAGTGGAAGGACTGTAGATCTCTGTCTCAGTATGCATCTGTGTGTAAGAGTGTGTGTGTATACAGAGTGGGAGCCGGGTGAAGGGGGATAGAGATCTCACCAAATCAGCCCTGCAATGCAGCTAACGACGAAATTAAGCAGCATGGTTGACTTGAAACAGGTGGTCTCCCTCTGCCTGGCCTTTGGCTGCCATTAGCCGTTATACAGACAAGTGTTAAGTCAGGACCCTCATCAAGAGCTCTCCTCTGCAGTATATGTACTTAAAGATGCACTGAATGTGTGTTTGATGATCGCTGAATTATTCATTTTAAATCTAGATACTGAAACACCATGGGCTAAACATACCAAAGAGAGCCACTGGAATTCAGCCACGTATTAATAAAATTAGTATGGTCTAGTAGGAACATTTGCTGGCCGACAGATGAGCCTCTTTGTAGTTAATGGCTGTCCTGAAGTACATCTTGCCAGAGACTTAGGACATCAATAGTATTCAAATGCCACTATTTAAATGGTACACTATACAACTAAAGGTCCCTATTAGATAGACAGAATCTCTGATGTTCTACTCCAGACAAGACCACCAAGGATGGTTTCCATGTTAGTTCAATGTAAGGCAGCAGGAATAGTCTCAAGTGAACAAAGTGTGACTGGCAAACTAGTAGCAGTATAATGTAGTGCATTAATAAAAGAGACATTTAAATGTGGGTCTTACAGTGTAAAGTACTCCTATTTTCATGTCAAAATGTAACAATTGCCTACTATTAATAAATAGCACTGTCAAAAAATGTAATGTTGTGGGGAATTTTCTGTATTCTGGGAATATTTTCATTGAGATTTAGAGTGATATGCAAATTTTAGGGGTGACAAAGAGGCGCTCTGCAGTGGCACTTTTGTGTTTTTTTAGTTGGGTAAATCCCCTTAATCATACACTGCCCCAACACTGGGAACAAATTAGGTAACGTTTAATAAATCATTCTCTTCATTACGAATAGTATGTAGCAATTTGTTTTCATAACTGCAACTGTAATAAATGAGTACTTAAAAGGAGTGTATAAAATGTATACAGGCAACTTTTAGAATTGTATACATTTCTAAAGCCTGTATACAACTTTAGAAATGTATACAGGCATCACAGTATTAGACAGAAATAAAACAGTAATCTGCAGCTTATTTTACAAATGTGTTTTTTTCATGAAGTCTAGTGAATTTTATCTGTCAAATCTATTAGGTTTTTGGTTATTAAATTACATACTGTAGGTGTATACATGGCTTTGTTTCCCTATACAAGTTTGTACAGATGCCTTGTGGATCTTACAAATTATGAAATGATGTTGCAAAACTTCTTTTTCTGAGTAGAGTCTAAAAAGTTAACTTCAAAAGTTAAACTAAACTTTATAAATAAGGTAAATAAGGTAACAGGCACACATGTGGTTACAGCCAACAGCACCACAACAAATGTTCTTGCCCCATGTGTTAGGTGGTATCTAATAGTCTAATAAAAACCCAAAAGTAACACATCATCTGCTGAGCCCCACAGCTGTCTACCTACCTGTATAGCAAGGTACTGTGTGGATATGCAAAGTGAGAAATGCTGGGTTCAGTTCACATGTTATTAGGCACCACCTGGTGGTGAGTATGCAAGGACATCCTCCCTCAATCACTGACTCACAAAGTGAAGATGAAATGCTCTCAAATGTGCTCATGAGCACTTTGTGGCTGTGTGTTTGTATTTATTTGAACAAGAAAATAGGGTCTCAATTTATTCAAATGTACAGTGGAAGCAGATATTTGTTGCTATTGACTGACTTTGCTGAGCATTCAAGTAAAGGGTGGTAAGGTTATTTACAGGCTTATGCAGCAAAACAGTACTGACAATTAAAATGCTCTTTGTGCAATTCAGTACAATCAACTCAACTAAATCATAACTAACTCACTGGAAGTAGATGTGCATTTCAATTTCAAAAGACAAATTCTAAAAATGGATGTCTTTTGAAAGATGAAAAAGCTGACTAATATACAGTATTTTTCAGCATGCATTGTTATCTCCCCCAGAAGTCCCTCTTATATTGAAATATTTGAATGATGTTACAGGATGGAGACATATTATGTATATATCTTGGGTGAGTCATAGGTCCTAGTCTGATCAAAAATGAAAATAATGGTAATTTAGATGAGGAATAGGTTGTTAATTTAATGAAGTGGGTAGTTATCTATTGTCTGACAGAAATTACAAAAAGTAAAAAAGAGAAAAAGCTTTGCACACAGCATATACTGCAGTAGTCAGAAAACATGCTTGTGATAGTGACCATACACTTAGTCCTTGAAAATAAATGATTGAGGATCTTTTCTTTCTTTTACATAGATGATGATAAGAGTGCTTCATCAGGTTCATGAAAAGGTACAACTGGCCAAAGGCATAAATACATGAAAACAACAGTCCGTGTACTTATAAGAGACAAATGACAATATTCATCTTTAGTACTGCATATTGTAAGTGCACAGTCTTATATTTACATTTTGCCTCACAGAGATATACTCATGCTGGGACACTTGAACATCTTAAAAACCCTAAAACCTTAAATAGTGAATTGAACAATAGTTAACATGACAAGTGTTCAATTCGCTAATTAATGAGCACATGACTAAACATTTTCTGGTTCTTCCTTCTGTGGACTTAACTATTTTTGAGCAACCTAAATGATTAGTTTAACTCTTGGCCATTTGTGTTGCTTGCAATATTATAATATAATCATTTCTGCAGATAGTAGATAGTACAATCCATCCATCCCAGATACACACATTAATACATACCTGGCATTGCATCAACTCTTCTGATAAACTCGTCACTTGCTCCTCCAACACAAGGATGCGAGAGTTGTCTTTGGAGGACATTGTGGGGCTGTAAAGATGGCAAAATATAAACAAATGCCATAAGTTTGATAAAAGAAAGAACACTTGTGGCGTTAGTATTTAAGAGTAAAACGCTCTGGTTATAGAGCAGGCTATCTGGCACTGAATCCCGATCGTACTTCATCAGCAGTTACACAGTTAATTTGGAAACAGTTGACAGTGGCTCGATTTGTTTCCATTCATCTGACGTTAGCTACATGTCTTTAGCACAAATAATACTCGCAGGACAAGACAAACAAGCTCACTGGACGCTCTTTGGGAAAACTGAACACAGTTTGTCTCTTACCTGTATGCTAACCAGCAGCTTTACAACACTGAGTCAATACTAAGATAGCGCTGCCGTTGCTAACTTAGCCACCTAACAGTCATAATATTTCTTTTCTGCTGTTGACAACCGTCTTCCGCATGAAGTCAGTGCCCCGAGCAACGTCACAACATGCTTCAACGGCAGCGCTTTTAACTACCCACTGAAAAAGTGTGCATTGCAGCTTTTTCTATGCAACCAAAACAACCTTTCTCAGTAAATAACACGGTTGTCAATAACGACGGAGAAGCTTTCCTCCTTTCAAACAAGCCCGCTGTTTTCCGTTTCTGCCCCTCCCGCCCGCCGCGTTATAGTTGTCCCGTCATTTCACGACGGTTGCAGTTAATTTACGGCATTCTGATCCAAAGATGAAGTGAACTGGATTTGAGTACCACAATCACTCCTTTTTTCTTTCTTTCTTTTACTGTCTTTTTCTTTTTTGTTTTTTTTTATTATTGTTTTTTAAACATAGACATGGGACAAAGAAAAAAAAGGAATTATAAAAGTAAAACAAATATAATACAGCCCAAACCATATCATATTATCCCATTAACCCCACCCACATAATGTAAAACAATACAAACTACTGATAACAAATAGTAAGAATTCATAGCATATTAACAATTCATACTGAGAATTGATAGCAGAAAGTAATAAACTAACATAGAAACACAAGATAACAAAAGAAAGACAAAGGACAGGAAGATAAAAAAAAAACACTTTAAAACATACACATATACATAACCATGTACATATATGCATACACTAGGCTATATTTTAAGACCCTGACAAATTATGACACCATTTTTTTTTAAAAAGATCTGTTGAACTTGTTTATCACAACAGGAACAAGTCCTATTCTGTTTTGGCAGCATCTGGAAGTTGCTCGGCGTCCTCTTGATCACATTCTTCGTATATAATATTAATCGATTATAATTATGTTATCCTGTTCCATGCTGTATTTCTGTAATTTGTCTTTCTATTGAATGTCTGTCCATCCTGGAAGAGGGACCCTTCCACTGTTGCTCTTCCTGAGGTTTCTTCTATTTTTTCCTCCGTTAAAGGTTTTCTTGTAGGGAGTTTTTCCTTATTCAAATCGAGGGTCTAAGGGCAGAGGATGTTGTATTGCTGTACAGATTGTAAAGCCCCCTGAGGCAAATTTGTGATTTGTGATATTAGGCTATACAAATAAAATTGACTCGACTTGACTCGAAGAACCATGGACAAATAAAATCATTTATGCGCACATGCATGGTTTGTTTTTAGACACCACTTCATTCATTCATTCATTTCCAGCATCCCTGCAATTTCAGGCCTCTGGCCCGGAGGACTTGAAGCTGTACCTTATATCCATATCAGTTGGCAACCCTGCTGAATTGCCCTGGTGGTGACTTCTTGAATCAGCCCATGTCTCCCACTGGGCTCTCTTCAAAAGCACATTTTAGCTGACTATGAGCTCAGACCAAGACCAACTCTGAGCAACAACTACCACGTCCAGACCACCATAGTTCAAATCTATTGGTTTAAATTATACATGACTTAATGTGAAAGAATTCCTAATCATCTAATGCGATGGATGGGTAATATTCTACAGTATGTGTGATTATTCATTTGTTTTCTCTGCCCACTTAATCGGATTCAAGCCTATTCCAGCATGCACCTAGCAGAGCTGTTTTTGCAGAGTGGGAGGACACAAAAAGCAGAAAAATGAAAGTAGTATTTATCTTTTGTAGGCAAAAATTGAATATCATATGCCCTTTTCAGAGAAGACATTTTAACATGTTACAGTAGAAAAAGCACAAGTGTAAATGAATGATTTAGCTGGTCACATTTAGCTGCTTCAGTTTCAGGGTTCTGATATTGTGCATGTTGGCTTACAGCCATGAAAATTCTACTGTAAATACTATATAAGGTCTACATAAAAAAGAGAAAGTATCAAAATAATCAAGGCAAATTGTTAATATTGTGTTTGTTTATTATTCTGCACCACATTTAAAAATTAATACTGTGAAGTTTTGATTTATTGTTTTTCATCTAAATAAAATAAAAGCTGTATCTCAAAAGAGGATAAAATGTCAAGACAGTCGATGATAACATTTGAATAACTTTATAGATAAAATTTAAGGCCTTTAAGGCATTAAAGCAGTCTTACAAGCTTTGCATGTGGACAACCACTGGAAGAGAGGACAGAATTTAACCACACAATGCTGTCACATTAATAAGAGTTGATACTTAATTATCTGTTTTCAAGAACACACAGTACTTTTCAAACATTTTACATGGTGTCATGTACAAATACACCAAACATGATAACTTGTAATATAATAAGAAGAAGCAGAGGAAGAAGAATAAAAAACAATTTATATCATTTTTTTCACATTAAATTTTCAGATTTTCACAGTAAATGAAAATAAAACACACAAACACACACACACACAGAGTACATAGAATAAAGGTTCCCCTGTGTTTGCAAGTGCTGTTTTACAAGGCTTTAAATCTGTGTTGTTATATCAAAGCTCAACAGCCACATGAAAGATGGTAGAGATATTACATTGAGATATAAAACTGATCTTTATATTTCAGTTTATGTACACATGTTGTTTCTCTTTTAATAGACACACTTATATCCTACTCCTGTTGATATTTTCCTTGTTTTTATATGTTTTTAATGATCTGTCATCAGGCCAGAGACATTATGCACTATCAATTTTGAATCTTGAATCCATATTGAAAGCTTTTAGAACTGACTGCAAGCAAGGGGAAGGCAAGGCAAAATGAACAAAGACGTGTGTTTGACATCTGTTTTGCTGGTGAGACAAGACAACTCCATATTGTGTAGCTAATGTACTTAACTGTCCAGCCAGATTTGGAGCACGGGGTGAGAGAGGAAAATGAAGAAATATGAGGACTGGCACTCCTCTTCAGTCAGACAAATGTTGGTTCATCTGCTCACCGCCTCACACACACACACACACACACATACGCACACGCACACACACAAAGAGAAGAGATGCAATTGACTTAGCATGATTAGGCTGTTCCTTGACCCACGAACACTGCCTCTCATTAAGATCCTCATTTGCGGAACAATTTTAGAGGCAGTAGACTGGTACATAATGCGCAACATCTGCCTGCCCCCTGTTTCTAGTTCAGACACACAAATTGACACATGGTATCTATGAATAAGCCTCTCTCACTCTTTTTCTGGTCATGGGAATTAATGACCATCGTGCATCTGCAACAGGGCTTTGAGTCTGGTCACTGCAGTTGCACCTTTTACTTCATGTAAAAAGTCCTATAAAACAGACTTTTTACAAAAAAAAAAAAAAAACAGTCCCTGACAACATTTCAGGTACAGTTTCTCTTCAAACTGATTAACTAAGATGAAATATGGTCAATAGAAAGTCAAATTAACACAACTCTCTAAGGAAGCTGGTAACTCAAAGGACTCATCTTATAACTATCCCTTCTTTCATCATCAAATAAGCATAATTTGGCCCCAGACACTTCAGTTACTTACATGTTCCACACAGGCATGTTCCACCATGTTTTGACAGTGCCTGCTGCTGCTGCAGCAGCCTGTATCTCCCTCTTCTAAGTGTTTGTTGTCTGTCCCACTAATGACAGATTAATCCAGATCTAAGAGCATTTAAGGCACATAAAAGGGAGATCTCAGCCGAGAACACTTTCATATCACCAGTGACGTGCTTCCTGCATTTAGAATATGTTTCACACACTCATGTCAACCTGTCATTATTTAAAATGACTTCTTTCATCTGGAAGGTTACACATTATTTTATCATTTTATCACTGCCCTCCCCAACAAAAAAAGAAAATAATACTGTACAAAGTGTGTACTGTACACCATATGCACAAACCTATTTGCTTACTCGAATACAGTGAAGATATTGATTACTTCAAGTTTACAGTGATATTGCTGTGCAACTACAAAATCCTTGGTTTGATTGTCAGACCCATCTCTCACTTCTCATGTTTCCTGTCTGTATGTACACTATCACTATGTAATAAAGGCAAAATAATAAAAATTAAAAGATTAATAAATAAACTCAACTTGCAAATTGATTTAAGTTACTCATTGCCCTTTACAATTAAATTAAAATGAAAAAGCCGGGTGCAGGTGCTTTTGGCTCTGTCTACACATTTATTTGTCCAGCAAAACTGCTTCTTGGGGCCAGATTATAACTTCTAGTAACTTGGACAAATGATGCATAGAGAGGTGTGACTGAGATCAAACACTTTACAAAATCATCAACAGGCTTCTACTGTACAAGTTGCTTTTCCTTACATTACATTACATTACATAATGAAAATTATGTAAATTGTGCAATTAGACTGATCCAAATAGGTCACAGCTTTGTTGACATTTGCCTCAGTTTTATTCAAGCAACACAATGTTACAGGATGCCTTAAAAGAAATGAAGAGTATAAACATAATTTGCTAACACTTGCTGTGTGAGGGTGGACTGATCCACTGCCCCATTAAGGGTAATACACTGTATGTAGAGAATATCTTACACAGACTACCTTTAATAAACATTATTTCAACAATATGTTGAATTAATCTACCATAGAAATAAGCACTGTAATGGAGATGAAGCACGAATGACGAATGAATCTTTAATTCAACACTCAATCATCAACTTGTCTCCTGGCTGCCATGGGGATAGTGTGTTTGTGACTGAAAAGAGACTCACCCAGCAGGATTCATACTCATTCAAGGTTTAATTAAGATCTCTGAAATTGATATCTGTTGACATGAATCACAGTGTAAAGGATATTTTATTCTTTTAGTCATTTTTATGTTCTGGGGATGTTTGGAGAGAGATGGTCAAGTAATTAAGCTCACTCCTCTGTTAGAGACAGGCCGCTTTTCTTGTCATAATGAATATTACTTATGACATTGGTTCACATGTGGAATACTGTGCACAGCTGGATTAAAGAGATCTTTCTATTTTGTTGTGTTACTGAGATCTGAATAAAAGGCTCCCACAACAATTGCAACAGCATGGTTTAACTTCTTTACTGGATGCTACAGAATATGACTGACTCAGACGTATAGCAGCAAATGTAAACAACATAGTAGCAAATGTAAAGTGATTCTTGTTTGAAGTTGTCTTTGTGGGCCTCTCATGTCTAATTGCCCAACTGTTAAACTGTGAAGAGCCACCCCTTGAAACAAGACAGCTCTTGCATTGACAATCCCAATAACCATGCTTGTCTCACTTCTGTTCTGCCTCAGCGGAGTCACAGGGAAGTTCAAGTGCTAGGCAGCATTTAATCTACCAGGGGAAGAAGTGACATAGAATTGTGATCATGCAAATGCACCCGCATGAAAAATTCAAGAACCAAATGACAAGCCCTGGTGTGCCAACGCTGACAGAGGAAGGAAGAGAGGCACATCCCGGGGAAAAACATGACACTCCATGGAGAATTGTGAAAGCACAGTCTCCGCCTGCTGCCTCAGGTAAGTGGGGATATTGTCTGCATTAATGTGGCCTAGCTTTGATGCTGAGGGAGGAAAGAACCTGAGAACTGCGAGAGATGACAATAGATACTAAAGAGTCACAAGTCCCCAGCTTTGAAGGAACATTGATTGTATAAATGCCAGTTGGGATGTCAAACTCACACAGTGTTTAGTAGAACATCATCCCCCCCCCCCCTCGGATGGAGAGGAGACAGGCTCCTACATGTGAGAGTTAAAGTACGTCTTTGAACACAAGTCACTTTGTAGCGAGGCTGATGACTCTATTTGTTGAGTGCCTAATGTTTTCTTGTTGAATGAGATTAGATAATAATAAGCTGTTACCACCCCGGGTGCCTTTTGAAATTGAAATTGGCCATCACTCACCTATGAAATTGCTCACTTTACTCATGTTCAATTACTGACATTTTAAGGCTTGTTTGTACACATTTTTATTCAAGTGATGCCTTGAGGAGGAATATTATATCTCTCGCTGGAGTCCGCAGAGGAATTATCAGCCACTCTTGACCTCAAGCATGAGCCATCCTCATGCCGAATCCTGTGAGACCTTGGACTTACAAAACCCCAGGACAAGAGAAACCATTGATTACCGCCTCTCTTCCCTCTTTTTCGGCCTTTAGACATACAATATCTGTGCACCTAAATCAGACAATTCTAGCTCAAAACCTTCCCTCATCACAAACCTTACACTCTGTCTTTGCCATCATGTGCATTCGTGTATGCATGTGATGTCGCTGACCTCCCATAAGCCCCCCTCCAACATGCTGTGTGCACAAGCCCCCTTGTTCATGTCCTAACCCCAGCACCAATGAGATGGCGTGGACCTCTGTTTGACTCCCATCTGATGACCTTCTGGTCCTATCCTCAACAGACAAGAGCCTTCATAAAGGAGGAATTGATCCACAAAAGACCCACCTCCTGGAGGCAGCAGCATATGTGTGTGTGTGCGCGCGCGCGTGTGTGTGTGTGTGTGTATCCATGATGCCATGAACCTCAGGGCCACACTCACTCATGGCTCACCCAACTACTGTGCCATCCCAACCCCGGTTAGCCCCCTCAGGATGTGTGGGAACAAGGAGTCAGACTATTTCCCTCGGGCTCTTGCTAGAGAGAGAGAGAGCTTGTCCTTTGCTTGGTGAAAGGGTAAATTAAGGTGGTGAGGTTGTATTTAAGTTCATATTTCCCCTGAGTATGAATGAAGAGACCAAGGACAGGGGACATTGATCGCCATGAGTAAATGTGAAAAACAGGTTTTAGATGATTTGTCTTTTTTCCAACACCTGTACTTCCCTCTCTGTGAGTTAGGAGGGATAAAAGTAAGAAATTGAGACATAGAATTGTCTCTGTATCATGGTACAATTTTCTTTTAATGTTGCTTAATAAAACTCTTCATCCTTTAATTATTGGTCTACTGTTTATTACCTGAAATTGACATGATCCCCTTTACGTTTCCTTATCCAGATCAAGGGTTGAAGGGTAGAAGGTTGTATTGATTGCAAAGCCCTCTAAGGCAAATTTGTGATTATGGACCATAAAAATAAATAAAGTTGACTTGACGATAGCACATACAGTGACTAGAACAGGAGAAAAGTTACAGTACGTGTGGCATCAGAAATGTCATATCACAAGTGGAAATAATAAAGAAACACTCTTGATTGGTGAGGAGAACTTGCAGTATGAGGAAATCCTTTGAAAATTCTTCTGGGTTCTTGGGGATGGTAAAAACTGACCTTTCTGGACCTTTCCATGCTTCGGTAGCGACTGGAACTTAATGAACAGGAGCACCTCTGTGGATTTGATGGATCCAGGAGCACGGTGCAGCAGCTGATGGCCATCCCAGGAGGTGGAACACTTCAGTAGCAGGTTCAATAGCTCATTATCAGTGGTCCCGCTGGGTAATTAGTGAACAGTGGGATCCTGTCAAAGGGACAAATAAACATATAGTCCCTATCAAGCTGTTTTTACTGGTTATTTTCAGACCTTGTACATAAATGTTGTCTGATACACAATAGAACCTAACTGATACTGGATTTTTAAGGCCAATACTGACAGAATATAATGATATATAAGCAAACATGAAGTAAACACAACATGAACAAAGATTCCCTTAAATTAGTTTATTTAATTGTGACCACAATATGTACAATGTGGGGCATTTTACATGTGAAAAATAAACTTGCAAGTGCTCTCTGGTGGACAAATTCTGTAATGGAGGCAATGTTTTTTAAAACCACGTCTACACAGGCGACATTAGTGACAGCAGCAGCTTCAGTACTGTCAATGTCTACACAGGATGCGTTCAGGTACAGTACAGTACAGTACAGTACAGTACAGTACAGTACAGTATTGTCACCTGCTTTCTTCTGTCAACAGAAGAAGGCCTAAAAAGATGCTTCGGTTGCAGTGAAGTGCAAATGAAACAATAGCGGTTATGTAGTCTGTGTGGACACCTGTAGTGATTAAAAGTGTATCTGTTACATCAGATGTACATGAGACAGAAGACTGACAAACATGAGTAAAATGCATCCTGTGTATATGAGCTCAAACATATCTTTGGCATTTCAGTTCTGTAATTTCTGGTCATTTATAGGCCTTATATATACATCAATACTGATATATCTGCAATAAGCAAATATCAGCTGATTAGTGATCGGGCTGGTTTATGGGTCTAGCTCTGGTGTGTAGTGCCACACTACTTATAATCTAAAAGTTGAAAACAGTGTAATGATTTGGTTTAAATGGACATTTGCAAAATGAACCAATACCTAGGATGATTTCTAGTGCTATAATCCAAAACCAGCATTTCTACACGTGGGCATGTTACACCCTTACAGATGAAAACGGCCATCAGACTCAACCTGATGAAGCCAAAACGCATTGGTCTCATAATAAAGTTGTTCTTTATACTACAAGTGTTGGTGGAGTCAGACTCGCAGCACCAGACATTAAGCAAATTATTTATTTAAATGTTACATTGTCTGTACTGTGTGTCAGTGCAGGCAGGTTAGTGGGGGTTTCCAAATGTGCCCTACCACACAACCATGAGCTCAGACATATAACTTTGTCAAGATATTACCCCTAAATCACGAAATTGACTATTGCTTAAACAAGAGAGGGCTAAAATGACAGCCGACCCTGCTCACTTAAAGCAGACCGCGCAGCGACACAGAAACAGAATTGTTCCAACAATTATGAACTAAAGAGATAACTAGGAGCTGAGAGTAGATTATGGCTGTCGACACCCACTATCATAACTACACTATCACATATCTTGAGCATGTCATAACATAGATTTTTCATCAGATAGTTTGGCAGCATGCTAACAGCAGAGGGGGGAAAAAAAAAGTCATGTTGTTTTGCAGTGCAGTGTATTTCATATATACCGTAACTCCTCTGGTGTCTACATGGTTCATCAACATTCCTGAATCAAATTAAAACAGCATCAAAGCATTTGAAGTTGACAAAAAAAAAGATTCAAACACTTTTTTTTTCCAGGCAATCCTTTAAAGGCTTTTTGTTTTGTTGCTCACATAAGTATGTAATATCTCATTTAATTAGCAATCTAAGCCCTCTGACAAACAGGCATATGGTCCTCGCTCTCCCACGGCCTTGGCCAAGGAATGAATATGCATATCCTGGGACCTCAGTAGCTTGTTACCCTGGAATGAATTCTACACAAGCCTAATCCCTGATCTATTATTTACCCCTTGACCAAACATGCAAGTGGGGCTTCCAGACGCTTGACTTGATAGAAATGACTGCCCTGGGATTCAGCTGCCTCTCTCACCCCAGTGGAGGAGCCAGGCAGGCAGGCAGGCAGTCACTCTGCGGAGCGCTGTATGTCTCTCTTTCTGCTTCACTCTATCGTCAAACTCACACACGCACGCACGCACACACGCACACACACACACACACACACATGCACGCACACGCACACACACACACACGCACCCCTCGCTCCTTCAACTCTTCACTCTTGAGATGTCTCAGTCAAATGTTGAGGAAATCCTCATAAAAACAAGTGCACAATTAAACTTTAATGAGCGCGCCCACTTCTGAGGGATCTGAGGGACACAACTTAGGAAATCAGTGTCACATCCCTGCAGTACACAGAGAAACCATAAACTATTTCCAAGCACAGATACGTGTGTGCGTGTGCGCTCGCGGGGGCGTGCGTGTACTCGTGCGGGGGCAGAGAAAGTGAAAAAAAAAGTGAAAGTTTGCTGACTGTAAAATGAAATGCGATGCGTATCATCATAAAGTTAATACAGCGTTTGAAAGGTGGCAGAAAATTCCCAAACATTTGTATTTATCATGTAATGCATGTTTTGCAACATTGGATCTCTTTCCGTATAGATGACATTATTTGAAATTATTTAGACTACAACAATATATCTGAACTGAAAATATAACAATCACTGCTGCTTTTCAAGTGTCTCCACAAGTTATAATGTGCGTCTCTTTGCCGATTTCTTATCTTGGGGCTAAAGGTTTTTGGCACATTTTTGTCGCACAAAGATGTCACTCTTCACCCTGACACAACAACGTAAATCAACTCATCGGGCACAGAAACTCTTTGGACCCTCAGTCACTCGGGTTACAGTCACACACGGCGTGTAAAACACTGGTCTGAATTCACCCAACATAACACAGCAGCCACCTTCTCTCCAGCCCGGACTGTCCGCAGCTCTCCTCGGCGCACTGCGCTGACTCTGCAGAAGGAAATCATCGGGGGAGTGTAGGAAGGCGGTTTTTTTTTTTTTTGCGTTTTTCTCAAGGTAGGACAAGCAGTTACAACCCAGCTTCTGGTTGTCAGCGATCCCTGTTGTCTCGTCGACTTCTACAGTTTACGGTTTTGGGAAAAGAAGAGGGGACAGAGCGTCGTGGTCGTGCGTTCCTGTCCGTGAGACCGACGCGTTTCCAAACGTCTTGACGCGCGTTTTCCCCCGGTGAAGTAGCCCGGGTACAGTGACTGTCGGGATTGAAAGGGTGGCTGTTTTCCCGTGTCGTGCCACACAAAGTGTCATACACCGCGATGAAAAGTTTTTTAAAAGAACGCCGAGTGAATCGCTTCAGATAGTGTACAGTATTGAAGAGGAGAAAGTTCCCCACTTGAGGGCGAAATCAGACTTTTTTGAGGACGCCAAGTTTGAAAAGTGCCAGGAGCCCCGGGGTCTGTCAGATACAACATGCAGCAATGGTAAATATGATTTTTCAGCTTGTGCTTACTTAAGTTATTAAAATGGAACATACCACTAGAATAAATTAGGGATTTGGTAACTTTTGTACAACTTCTGTGCTGTTCTGTCATCTGAACTCATCAGAGCAGATATATAGTTAGCCAATAAGTATCTATGAGTCATTTATTTCCCCCGCTTGTTTTTGATCCGCTTGGTTTGTCTATATATCTGCATTTAAAAAATGTATTTCTTATGCTTATTTTGATCCCTTTCTTGCTTTGCTCTTCCCTCTTTGTCTTGCAAAATCAATAGTGGTCATTGAAGCCTCTGTGAGCCTAATAATGCCACATTTATAAATGAAAAATACAACCGGTGAAATCCCAAACAAGTTAATAAAATATTACTTAAGTTAATATAGTTTTTATAGTTTTTGTCTCACCTTGAAAGTGTGTTTTTATTTCTCTGCACCTCGTAGCCGAATTTAAACGTTAAAGTGACCTTCTAGCAGCAAAGTGCAACCCCACTAACTAGTGTAAAGAATTATCAAAATGTGTTTCTAATTGCATGCATGATATTTATGTAGTAAACCTCTTTACACTGCCTGCACATATAGGCCTTGGTATTTGCAAACTACTTCATAATGACCAGTGAAGGCTCTAACTTAACAGTAAGTATAATATCTTAAGATTGCAAACACACTTTGATGGAGCTGTTAAAAATCTGTTATGTGTGTTTACTTGAATAAATATAAGCAGGCTTCATTTTTTTTTTATAGCTGGCAGCAACAGTACCCAAGTTATTTTTCAGGCCTAAAATCCCTCTGCTGAAAATCCTGCTTCACTTTTTCTGCAGAATTCCTTCTTGTGTTGCACGCTATTTTTCTGCAACGTTTTATTGATTTCTTGAAATAGTCGTGTCTCGGTTGATTTTTGGTGTGTTTGTGATTTATCTGTTTGTCTCTATCAGAATAGGGCTCACACTAAAAACAGATCAGTTAGTCAGTGCTTCGAGATATGCTAAGTGATGTTTTGTGGTGTGAATGCAAACAAAAGCTTTGGATTATTTCAATTTTTGCATTTTGCAGCACTATTTATTGGAGCTGAACAACACTGTAATCTGACAATGATTTTTTGAAATTTTTTGCTAAATACTCTTGCCTTGGTGCCACACAGTTTTAGCCTATTTATGCGTCCTTGTGCTATGGTTCAGCTCTAAAGGAGAACTCAGGGAGCTCATGGGCAACCTGTGACAGTGAAACACCAGCAAAAGAACACAGAGGTATTTCATGTCAGTGTAAGACATTTCAGCATGGACATATCTGAATGCTTCAGGAGACAGCGAGGAAGAGGGAGAGAGGTAGAAAAAGAGAAACAGTGAGTGAGATTGGCCGGGTCTGAGTGTGTGTAAGGGATGTTTCATGAGCCTGAGCTGGTGCTACTACTACAGTGAATACATTTCAGGAGTGTCATTTCATTACTTTTATCTCCATGCTGCTGTCCCCCTGCCAGACCAGTCCGGGATCTATGTAATTCAAATTTCCTTTACAGCACAAGTTAAAATGCTGGCGTTCCTTTTTTATCTGTGTGTTTCTGTCTTTGTGTCTGTCTCTCTCTCTCTCTCATGTGTCAGATAATTATACACTTATTATGATCTTCGAGTTGTTGGCAGAGCACAAGTGTTGGTGTGTTGCTGAGGGAAACTGTAACACAAACCAAAAATTATATATATATATATATTTTTTGAGAAAAACAACAACAACAAAAAAAAAAAGGTTGGACAATAAAACTCCACATAAAATAATGGAGAAAATGTTGAGGTAAATGCCCTCGTTATGTGCTGAGTAGATGGCCCGGCTCAGCCTATAGCGCTGTACGTGAGGTTAAAGAAAAAGTTAAAGTTGTCAGTGAGGCTGCAGCTAGGTCGTGATTCCTCTGGGTCTGTGGGAATCAGAGAGGGGAGAGTGTGTGAGAGTGTGTGTGTGGGGTGGGAGCCACTGGTTAGTCGGTTCAATAATCTGCTGGACAGGTAGGCCTGTGACGCCCCCCTTAGAGAGGCTGCTAATGAAGAGAAAGGCTGCTTAGTGGTGCTCTGCTCTGACCCCACCAACCCTCCCTGTCCCCCCTGCTGGCTTCCTCTGATTACTGCTCACATCGAGAACTCTTTCCTCCTCTTCCTCCTCTACTCCATCCTCTCCACTTCCCCTGGTTTTATTACTTTCTCACTGCCTTCCTCTTTATTTGAAAAGAATGGGTGCTGAGTGCATAAAGCACCCATTGATAACCCGTTTGGTGCATTTATATATTTTCTGCTCTGAGATCTTGGTTCTTTTCATTTGTGTTCTTGCTTATTTTTATATTTTATGTGATTAATTTAGGGAGATAATCACCACTTGACCTTCATGTTCCTACTCATTTTCCGCGCAATTTTAATTATGACAAGGCTCTGCTCTGAAGTTAAAAAACTTAACCCCAGCGATGCACCGGTGAGAGGAAATATGTGAGAAATGCAGAGCAGGAAGAAAAAACAAACTAACAACATTTATTTTAGATTAAGGGAAATATGTACTTTGACTAGTGCTAACAGGTAAAGATATTCAGCAAAGCCGTGAGAGCAGTTTTCCTACGGTATGTCCTTGTTAAATCTTCTCCAGATGATACACATCACTGTTTCTGTGATGCCTCGGCAACATCAAAGCAAAATTCTTGCAGTGTTTTTATTTATCCAGGGGTGGGTCATTGCTGTACCGATATGGCCCTGCTCCTCTCCTTCTGTCCTCAGTCCCAATAATCTCTCAAGTGACTGATAGTGTGTCTTGGCAATGACAGAAAAGGTAATATTTTGAAAGGGGGAGTGGGGTCATATGGATAGTGGTGGCTTGAGATGAAAATCTTCGAACAAGACATTGTAACCCAAGCTGCAAGACACTGAAATGTTAAAACAAATTGGATCGCAGGATTCCTAATTTAATAAAGAGCACAGTGTGAGACATACTTGATTTAAAATAATACACATATACTCGACATAATTACATTTTTTTTTGTACCTCAGCACACAAAGGAAGAAACTAAATCTTCACACACTTACACTCATGCAAACTCTCCAATTTCCTCTGAATACATTTTGAAATTTAGCCTGTTACGTTTAAGTTTTTAAATAAGTGAAATAAATAGCATAAGGTAATGAATAGAATTAACAGCTGTCATGACATGAGCAGTTAAGATGTGTTTAGTATTGTACTATCACACAGATTGATATCTCTGAGAGTTTTAATCTGCTAAATGATAGTATTGTCTCGGTGGTGAGAAGATAGATCATGCTTGGAAATGGCAAGTTAATCAGATTAAAATCAGGCTCAGTGCTACAAGCTGTGTTTAAACTGTAAACTGACACTTGTACTTACATGTGTTCCTTTTTTTGTGTCCTTTTTTTTTTTTGTCTGTAGGCTTCATTTCACATGCTAATCCAAACACTATCATATTCCTTAAGGAGGGAATCGGGGAAAACTTTGGTCTTGAACATGAACACACCCAGTGTGTGCAGAAGCCACACACTCTCTCTCAGTCTTTATTTGTTTAAAGTAAGAAATGATATAACACATTTTGCACAACCCGGCCTTCAGAAATGCACCCCTGCTGAATTTTTCTGTCTCCCTAGACACAGTCATGATTCTTAACATTTTCAGCTGTAATTTGGGGTGGCCTTAATTGATTCTGTCCAGAACTAATTACCGGCAACTGTGTAAAATAAACACTTCAGTGTCACTGGGTGGCAAGTGTCCGATCGGTAGTGAAATTACATTTCACTTGTAATCTATATGTTCTTCAGCAGGGCTAGAATATAATTCATGTCGACGCTATAGAAATACCAGAGACGCTGGACCTGTGTAACGAACAGGAGTATAGTTGTATCCAAATGGCTCAGTTGGGAGGTATAGGGTTATGTGGTATAATGTATATTTTATAGCTCCCTCCTGCACTGACTGCACTCCAGAATAAAGTTGTTCGATTTTGTTCCATGAACAGTGAGTGAGAAAATCTGGGATTTCACTTGTGATGGAAACTCCAGACACCACTTTGTTCCTTGCTTTCATCTTGTATTTTTTATTTTCCTGTTGAGTCTCATTTCTTACTTTCAGATAAAAGACCACCAAACTGCTGCATCTATACATAGTGTGCTGTATATGTGGATGTTTGTTTGTGTGACTGTGTGTATTTTTAGTGGGTGTGTGCATTAATGGCCCGTGCCCCAGTGACTCAAAAGGCATGAAAAGATCTCCTCAGGCCATACAGAGTGATTTGATTAAAAGGGAATAATTTGCCCTAAAGGTGTCTTTTCTCTTCCCTCCAAAAAAAGCTGGTGGAAGAAATCTGATATGACAAGATAAGTGGTGGCTCATGAAAAATTCCTGAGGACTGAGACGTAGCATGTTGACTTTGGAATTATTGCCCTGAGTGTCTAGTTCTTTGCTAGTAACTGTGCCTGACAATGTTATTTTTACCTGAATTGCCTTTGAAATTATTCCTCAGGTTCTCAATCCAGAAATCTCTCATTTAAAATCTGTTTATGTACTGTCCAAAGAGTGGACAAAGTAAACTCTACACTTCATTCCACACATTTCTTCCTCAGGCTTCCTTGACAGTACACTTAAGCACATCACCTACTGTTATTCACTGCTGTTTAAAATGTCCGTTTACTAAGGAAAATGTTCACGGTAAACGACACTACCAGTGGTTTTGAATCTTATATTTCACAGATGCTGTGTGCTTTTAACAGGCTCTTTAGCCTTGTCTGTTTAGTCTGGCAGGATAGTGTACTGAATTTGCATGTACTGGTTTGACCCATCAGGTCAAGCCCAATACACTTCAGTCAGTACTGGTTGCAGATATGGCAGTCGCCCCGTAACCCAGTTTTAAGCTTCTATCAACAAATAAAAAAGCAACACAACAAGTTGGATGATTACCTGCGATCAAGTATGGCCATGTTTCCTGATGCATCGCCAACCTTGGCAGGTGATACGTACCAGATAGATATTGCAGGCAATGGTGACTGCTTGGGAATAGGACTTTCTGCAGTCTACATGATCCATGGCGCAGCAACCACTGGCCACCCTGAATTTGTCTCTCTAAAGGCTAATTCATGGTTGCTGCGTCCATGTATACAGACTTGAATGCAGACAGTGGACACATTTCACACGTACGCACTAGAAAACAAGGTGGAAACCTCACGACAGCAAGAGGAAAAGTTCCTTTGTTGTATTTGGCAGAACAACAAGAAAATTTCAAAAAAAGAAAATGGTGTGTGCGACTGCTGCTAGTGCACTTGTAGTGAATACAGTCTGCACGGTCACAAATTTTGTCATTTGCCGCTGTCCACGAGTCCCATCTCCCTTGCGGGCACAAACCCACGTGGATGCAGAAACTGTGAATTGGCCTTAAAGCCATGGTGGGGTCTTGTTATCGGCCTGCTTTCAGTCAGGCTCAGTATGCATTGACTTGCTCTCTTCTCTCTCAGTGCAGACGGGTGCTAAAGTGACATCTCACATCCTGCGTGACCCAAGCTCATAACTTTGTGTCCTGTTGGTGTCACAGAGTAAAACAGAACTTAGTCCCTTTAAACCCATATTGTTCATTAGCAAATCCTGTGTGAAATACAAAAACAAACGTTATTCAGACAGTACCAGGAGGACCTGGTGGATCCAAACTATTATATTCATTGTGATACTTTGCAAGTATCATACAAATTTCATATATATTTACGTGTTGTAGCTATCTCAAGAAAATCCATTTGTTATTTGTTTGCTTTAGTGAATTATATGGAAGTTGTACTTCGTTTTACTGCGTCCTACTTGACTTCTACAAAGACTATAAAAAATAGTAGTTACCTGGATGTAACTCCGGCTCTATGAGTACGTGCGTAACCCTCTACTGTCCGTTGAAGGCAGCTGCTCTGCAACATGGTCATGGAGGATCTGCCCTGTCAAGATTTTGGAAATTTCAGGTACTGCAGGTGACATGTTTTCACTGTTTCACTTGGTTGTTGAAGAATAGAAAGGGAAAAGAAAAGTCTTATTCTTGGTATATGATATCATTAAAAATATAATCAAAATGTTTTGATAGAAAAATTACATGTTGACCAGTAAGAACCAAACATTTACTCTCAGTGACCAGAAAGCTAGAAACCTCTGCATAATATAGTGCAATCAAATGATGTCATCCTGTAATAAATCCAACCATTGTGAAACTTCTAGTACATTTGTTCAATTTAGTTTTTTGTTGTATTACGTACATTTTAAATGTTTACACCATATTAAAGAGTTGTCAATTTAACAAATCTTTTGTTTGCTCTTTTTCTATGCTGAAAAGGCTGCAGGCAGAAAGGAAGAAGACAGAGGCTTGTTAAAGAGGACAGTCTCGATCACTGAAGATGTATTCTGGTGCTGAGGTACTGAGTTTGTTTCTCTTTGACATTTTTAGTGCAAAATGTTGTACTCTCTCTGGTACATTTTCAACTTGTATTTGTATATTTTGTGCATGTTTTATTTGATACCTTACCCACAAAAAGTAATTGTTGTTTGGATTTTTGTATAGAACTGCACAGTTAATAAATCACATTTACATCTAACGTTAAAGGTGTATGTTCCTTGCATTATACAGTATATAGTATTACATAGTATTGTATGGATGTAGGTTTAACTTGGGTTAGGTTTTACTTAATGGTAAAATATCATGGGAGGTTTTAGTATTGTAGAATTAGGATGTGGAAATTTGGCCACTACAGTGATGTTACAGAAGTATTTTATTGTTTAACTATATACAATACATCTTTGCACTGAACAAGGACTGTATTTTGTTCCCCATCACTTACGCCGGAAGCGCATCATGAAAAGATCTTTTAATGGCCAGTATGAACAAGAGGGATGATTACAGCTAGAAAATACAGTTTTAATGTACGTATGGACACAGCTTGTATGAGGCAGAAGATATACATTCTGATCAACATGCTGCTGCCTTTTGTGTTTCCTTTATATAAATATACAAATGCAGGAGTCAGCTCTTTAGCTGACATCTGGCTCTTGTTGGGTTTTCAGGTTGGGCAGTTAGTGTTTGATCTTTGACAAAGTTACCCTTTGTTGTCATGTCAGTGTATAGGGACCAATATAGGCAGGGTCAAGTGGCAAGAGTAGTCACCTTGGTTTTTTTATACAGTAACTTTACGTCCACCAGCTTTTATCTGACAATGATTCTCACCTGAATATACTGATAATGTTTTAGACACACTTGTATGCTTGTGGGTTGAATAATCTAGCCTCTATTACCCAGTCGTAATGCAGAGTTCAGACTCTTTATCCTTGAATGAATGAATTATGTCTTCGCTTTTGAATATTACCTTTCAGGAATCAGTGAGGAATGTCAGTGCATTGTGTACTGTATGTGTTCAATACGTTGTGAACATTTTCATTTATTTATGTGCCCACGGGAATAAGTATGTATAAAAATAAGTCTTGGTTATGTTACAGTTAAACTTCATGCGGTTGCTGAGTCAGGGAGGGTTAGAGTTAGGGATTTTGAACATTTTTATTCATATTCTTTGTCCAGGGCTGTCTAGTCCAGTGGCTCTTGACCTCATGGTTTGGCAGGAACACATGGATTAACTTTATAAAACTTATTTTGATGCAATCTAACAGAAGCTTCCTCCTTCAGTCTGATGTCACATAATAACCCTGCCTGTGACATTTACTACTTCACTTCCTATCAGTGTCTTCATCTGCGTAACGATCTCCAAGGGGTGCGCAGTTTTAATTGATTATTTTGCATTTATTGAACTGTACCGTGCCATACAATCACAATTACCACAAACCTGGATGACATGTTAGAAGTCCTACTCTGTGATTGCTTGTGACAAAGGTGCTATTTACAGTGATAATCATAGTAATTAAGCAGTCTAAGGATGATGGGATTATGTGTGTTTGTTTTGTCTTAGTTCACTTTTTCTGTTGGAGGGAAACTTAACACTCGACTGTATGTGTGTGTGTGTGTGTGTGTGTGTGTGTGTGTATGCCTGCATGCATATGATGGTGTCTGTGTGTTTTCAAACGCGTTTGTGGCTGCGTGTGTTTTTGGAGTTGAGGGAGAAATCTGCTGACAGGTAGTGTGTCAGGAGGGGGACAGTGGTGCTTTTGAGACAGACACAAGAGACGAGTCTCAGAGAGAGGGAGAGAGAAAGAGGGCCTCTTTCATGTGACTCTGCATTCCACCAAGGCACAGGCAGGGAGAGGCACAAGACGAGACATGCGTCCCCCCTCGTCACTCCCTCTGCCTCTTCCCCCACAGCACCAGCTCTCCCGCTCTCCCCCTCCCCTCCCCATCCCGCCTGCCACCCCTCCCCTCTGCTAGTGACCTTAACATTTATCAAAGAACCCCATGCTGGAATTCCTCTTCAGCATCTGTGTCCTGGTGAGAGAGTCAGACACACACACATACATGACACAGACACACATAAAAGTGCACACACACACACACACACCCTGTCACAGACCAATCTGTTTTGAATATTGTGGCGCTGTGGAGGGGCTGTCCTTGTTGTTCCCCGAGCAAAAGAGGTTGGCCTCGAGACACACACACAAACACACAGAGACATGGACACATGCTTGCACACACATTCTCTCCTCCTCCTTGTTTCTTTATTGTATCTCCTGTCACTTTGTCCTATTCATTTAACCTTTCATTAGAGCCAGCAGACAGCCCTGTGTGTGTCTGCACAGCTTCAGGAACAATGCCAAAAAAGCCCCACTGTCACAGTTATTAGATTCCTCTGGCCCCCTTTTACCCCGGCAACTCAATATTAAGAGAGGGAGAGCAAAAGAGGGACAGCAGGATGAGGGAGGAAAGGGGACAAGGGAGGAAAAGGGGCTGCATGGTTGAGGCTGCCGCCCAACTCCTATGGTGAAGGATCCTCTTGACTTGTCAAGGACATGTGCCACATGTTGATAGTAGACTGGTCTCAGACTGAGCAAGGAAGTGAATGTTAGCCACGACGGAAAAGAGAGGCACACACGGAGAGAAGGAGACGACAGGCGTGGTGTGACTGTCTTGTGCTGTGGCAAGCAGCACCCTGAAGGAGTTAGACTAAAAACAAACAGTTTGTGGAGGAATTCTGTTTTTAATGGGCAGCCAGGAGGGGTGGTCTGTGTCCCCAAGGAAGGACAGACCAGTGCCCTCTCCTTTTTCTTCCCTTCTTACTTCTCTATCACTCTGTCTGTCTCTATCTTCTCTCTCTTGCTGCTTGCACACCAAACCACATGAAGAGAATCATCTTATAACCCCTGTAATAAAAGTGTGTTTTGAGGTCTAAATGGACTATGGAAAATAATTTGCTCTCTTGCATTTTGAATGAAGATAAAGGAAAATATCCCAGGTTATCTGATTAATTTCACACTTCCAGTTGTCATTATAGTGTTAACACATTTAGAAGACCAACAGTGAGTTGTAAACCGACATTTCAGACACTTATAAGTCATAAATCACTCATCACCACTCTGTGCCACCACTGCCAGGTGATGTGTTGCATCACTGTAATTTACAAAATTTGTCCAATGCAAAGCATTTCATTGTGGGATTTATGGCAAAAAAAAAAAAAAGATTTTTCGTTTTTACACTTAAAATTTGGACACATAAATAAAATGGTAGAAAGTAAATAAAGTGCACTGGGTAGCAAATAGGGAACAGTCACATTAGCTTTCCGTTCATCCAAACTGCCCCCACACTCCCCCCACTTAATCAACTGAAATAAGATCACTTTTATACACAAAAATCCATTTCTTCGACAGACAAAAGCAAGACAAGGTACAATAATTTTCCAATTAGTTTTAGTTCAGTTTTGGCTCAGGTAATAACAGGTAATATCTTCCATCTCAAATCCCAAAATTCACCATACCTTTGCAGGCTGATTGTCAAAAGATCATAAATCTATTACATAATGTACTGTAGTTTTAGGCAGTGTCTAACCTAAACTAAACTTAATGTAAAGCAAAGTACAGCCATTTCATGTTCATGGTTGAAATCCTTATGTGTAATCTGAACACGGTGAAGAAACACCTTTGGTTAAGGGTGTGCTGCCTCTCTGGTAACACTGAGGAAAGCCCAGTGCAGTCCAGTAATACCCGCTAAAGCTGTGTTTAGGTCAGTCCAGCCCAGTCAGCAGACAGCAGACAGTGATGCTCAGTAATACATTAGCTGAAATGGATCAGAGCCTGGAGTGGAAAGGCATTGGTCACTCTGGTGGGGGGCAATGAATCGCTCACCTGTCATTGGAGATTGAGCCAGTACACACACACACATGAACGAACACACACGAACACACACGAACACACACACACACACACAAACACTTCCCCTACCCTGAAGACAGAGGTGTAGAAACAGAGCAACAGTCTGAACCCTGACCATCAGGCAGCAGTCTTGATGAAGTCCATCTCTCACTTCTGTCACTGCTCTGCTCCTATCCCTCCCTCTCTCCCCCCTCTGAGGCCACTGTGACTGACTCTTTATTATCCTCATCCCGTCACTTAGTTAGAGCGGTGACCAGCAGTCTGTCTCTCTCTCTCTCTCTCTCGTCCTCACTGTCATCCCCTCTTCCACCCTACCCCTCTGCCTTGAGGCTGTCGATCCACCTGTCTGCCCCACATCTCTCTAATTCTCTGATTGGACTCTTTCTCTCTTCCCTCTCTCAGGGCTATAATTGATGGTGGTGTTATTGTGTCCAGTTCTCTGGCCCTAAAGCCGTTCCTCCAGGTCAGCACTATACTCTACCATTTAAGACATGCTGGGAAATGGGGTAGACAGTGTAAGAGCACTTTGTGTGTGCGTGTTCCTGTATGAGCACACTAAAACCAGGGTTACCCATTTGCTTAGTCTGTTTAAGCAATCAAAGTGTACCTGATTGGCTTTCAGACTGTTCTTCAAAATTCAAAACAGTCTTGACATTCACACTTGAACTCTATTTTGTCATTTTGAATAAGGGACAATATTTCCTCAGAACTCCATGTTCCTTCTCAAGTGTAGTGTTTGCCCTTGGCCACCATAGGAATGCACAGTGGCTTTGATTGTGTTCTTTGTTTGGTGGTCCTTTCTTGTTGCATATTTCAACTGAATTTTAAACCATTTTGCAAAGCAATTACTGAGTGTAGTGTGAAGTAGTTTTCAAGAAAAAAAAAGGAGAAAGAAATCTCTACCTGTTAAGATGTTTTAATTCTAATTCTTTATTTTCTTACATGTCACCTGTACGATAATCAAGGTCCTCGCATTCAAACTTCGCCTGTATTTTTATTTTTTTTCGCTTTTCATTTTTTATCTCAATTGAAACTTGATGACTTGATCTTGATAATGTAGTTCTTAAAAGACTCCCAAGGTTAAGTAGGTCTTCAGTCTGAATGATTTGATACCTGCAAATGTAATCACATTTACCCAGCTGAGTCTTTTTTCCCCCATACATTGTAAAATGAAAAAGTTGAGAAAACTCCAAATTTCAAGGCAACTTACTTCCATAGATTTTTGAGCCCAACTCAAACTCTTAAGTTCTGGAACAGTTTTGCAAACTATAATCGGCATTGTGGCTGTTTGCCACAATGGCGTCTACCAAAGACTATACGCATACAAGATAATACATTGGCATTGTGGTTGTACTCTAGTACAACATTGGTGTTGAAGGAAAGTACTCATCTAAGGCCACTCTTGAAAGTCCCCAATAGCTCCTTGGTGGTGACATGGTAGAACTCTGCACAAATCTGTTGAACACAAAAGCAGTAACAAATGTTGTTATTAAAATAGGGACTTTTGGTGATTATTACTGTTGAGTGTGAATGAGTTTGCGTGTTTGGCTATACATGCAAACTCACTAAACAGTAATAATCACTGAATGTGTACTATACATATTTATTCAAATGGAAAAAATCCACCCATGAACAGAGTTCACATCCAACAATCTCCTTTCTCCTAAAGGAGAATGTGAGGCCCATCTTCTTTTTTTTACATCTCTTTTTCATTTCATCCACACTGGCACATCTTTTGTCTTCTAATGTATCATCATCATGGTTTTCTGGATGGTCAGGGTCATGACTGACCTCTCCTTTCTTTGGTTTTTCCAACTGACTGCAATCTTGTCCAGAATTTCCATCTTCATGTCCCTTGTTACAGCGACACCTTTCCTCATCTTCTTGTATACCTCATTTCCCTTACACAGCTTCAACTCAACATCATATGAGAAGGGGGGAATAGGAAATGGACAAGGCCACTGTGAGGTGCTTCGTAAATAGCTCCGAATAAATGAAGAAGGGCTGTTGGGGGAGCCAGGTTAGCTAATGTTGGCTGTGTCAAGGGAAGAGATGGAGGGGGAAACGGAAGCATTGGACTATGTTTCTTGATCAAATGCTAATATGTCTTTATCCCACAGAACATGCAAGACGGCCCGTTCTGCTGGCAACTCAAGTTAGAAAGTGCATTTTCAAAATCAGGGTATTCATTATTATCTTTACTTGCAATAAAAAAGCCTGTGAAAATAAAGAAAATAAAAAGGTATCCTTCGACCTCCAGGCCATAATTCAGCCCTGAGACCCAGTTTTCGGAACTATGCTACTACACTTACTTACTTCTTAATTTTTTCCCCATAGACTAAAGCCATAGAAAAAGTACTTCTGGAACCAGATGAGACAGACAATGCAAAGCTCTATTGTCATAATCTACTAGCAGGGCTTCCTTCAGCAATTCGCACAAATGTGTAATGTGTCATCATGCTTGATCGCAGTATACATCAGACAGGCACATCCGTGTACTGGCTTTTTTAGCAGCCGTGGCTACTTTTGGTGGCAAACACAGACACCATTCCTACTGATCATATAAAAACTGTTGCAGAACACTTACAATGTTTGAAATGTTTGTTTTGTTAGTGCATCTTGTTAAGTCAAGCAATTACTGGCCTCCATTGAGCGTTCACACAGTAAGAGAATGCATTAAGAGGAATGTCACCCATTTTAAGAATTCACGTTATTCCTGTGCCCCGGGACAGTTCAGTCAGTATTTCTGAACAAGCACCAATCTCTCCTAAAGCTGGAAATTAGAGAGAGAACGCTCCAATTGGTGACGTCACCAGGATGTGAAATCTGGGGCTGCTCCATAGACAATGAATGGGGCTCTAACTTTGTTAGGCTATAAAATGTTTGTGTGAGCTCTTACACCCAAATGAGGTATATATTCAAGCATTGCTGGAAGGACTAAACAGAATTCAAACCTCACCTCACCTCGGGATTAACAGCTCACACAAACATTTTATGGTCTCATAAAGCCAGAGCCCAATTCATTGTCTATGGAGCAAAGTATAAAAAAGCTGTCAAAACATCAATGTGTTCCAGTTGGAATGCTAATGTAGCTGACCATGAATGCTTAGAATTGAAATGATACAGAGAATGGGTTTACATACCATACAAGTCCTTTCAATGCAACAGGCACGTTCTTGGGGTCACTAGCACCTTTACTCTTACTGTGTATGCAGCCAGTGGGTGATAATCGTTCAAAAACTCTGGATCTAAGATTTCTATGTCTGTGTAGCTGGTTTCGACAAGTTTGTAAGAACTGTAATGTTCTATGAACCAGGATGACATCTTTCTAGAGACAAATGACACTTTGTGGAGGTTAACTACAATGTTAAGTATCCTGTAGAAGTCTGGCAGTCCACTGCATTGACCAGCTGATATTATCTTGTCCTTTACATATTGGGTCCATTACAAAAGAATATCTTTGGCAAAGGACACGGTATCTTGATGCAGATATTTTCTTTTGATTGCCATCCTCAGCGTTTCATCCAATGATGATGTTTTGACCATGTCAACATTGCCAATCTACAGTCTTGCTTTGAACAGATTTTGGCCATCGAGGTGGTATGCCATCATTTGTTGATGTTTTGAAGAGAGGGTAGAGAAGCACATTTGTGAAATTATTAATATTATGCACCAATTTTTTGAAGAAGCTATGCTTAGACTCAAATGTCATTGTCCATAATTCCACTAGAGGTCCAAAGCAGCGTATCAGATGTGGACAATGTTTGATAAAGTGGTGCTTTGGCCGCAAGTTAAAGTCAGGAAAACTATCAATAAGCAACTTCCAATGATCAGATATTTTACTCTCCAAGTAACCCAATATTTCCTCTGAGAATTTGTTGGAGACAACAGTCTCAACAATCTCTTTAAGGTACATCAATATTTCCCATGAGGGCTCCTGTTCTAGTATACTGCTGCCAATCATAAGAGGGAGTAATCATAATAGTGCCCAATTTTCGTGCCTATTGCCACCGATACTTCCCTTTGCAAAGTTTGCTTATGTAATTTTCTGTGGCTTGTTCATCCTATCAGAATACTTGTATTGGAACAATTTTACTTTATTCAGTTATTCAGTTCATCAAATGTAATGAATCCTTTTGTAATCAATTCTTTCAGACACAAATATAATTCTACAGGGATAACACCTTCAAAAAAGTCATGCAAAATATCTGGTGGAAATAACTGGATGGAAGTATGACAGATGCTTACTCAGTAAACATTCCCTTTTAACACCATTCACACTTTGCTTATCACTAGCCTCAAGCTCCACCACAAAGGTGTTGTGCTGTTCTTCAGTTCTTAATTGAAAACTCCTTGTCTCTATAGTTCCAATTTGGTTTCAACTAATCAAACATAATCTGCAGAACTTACCAACACTGAAAGATTCTTGAAAGCCTGCAAGGCCATGGGCCCCAAGTTTATCTGCACGGACACAGAATACTGTTCCCTTTACAAACTTATCTAAAACCTCAATAAATACCCCCTCTTATTCCAGAGACTTTATATCCTTAATCAGTGGATAAAAAAAACATCTTATACCCAAACAGTTTCACATCAGTACTCTTTCCAAGAACAGCCAGCTGAATTAAGGGTAGACTGGAGCGAAACATGGCTGGTAAATTGAGAACAACCCAATACACAGCAGTGGTCTTATGATTTTTTCTTGACGTCCCCAAGAGATTACATACTTCAAATTCGTCAATGTACAGCCCTATAGAAACACCTGTCTCTTGCTCCCCCAAAAGCTTATTGTCTTTACTACTTTATCTACCGTCTCAATAAACTCTCAAGAACTTGATTGATTGAAAAGTAAACAAAACAATTTTTATGGGTCCTGTCATACAGATATTCAGTTGGCTCAACTACAGGAAAGGGCTCCTTGAAATATAAATTCCTCCTGTGATCAGTGGACAATGCACCCTTTGCTTTAGCAGTTAAAATTAGTGGATTTGTTTTGAATATTGCCTCATTAACACAATCATCTATTTAAATATTATATTTCATAGGAACCTCTTTGATTCTTTGAAGAGAATTAAATTTGGAAAAGTGCAGAATATCATGAAATTCTTCAACTATTTTCTGGATTGCACCTTTAGAAACATGTAACACTGTTTGCATGCACAGGAAAAGAGATGCAAGTTTGTGCACTACCATTTTCACATGACTCTTGTGTTAGACCACTTTGTGATGAAGACTCTGCCTCAAGATAGATATCAAATGGTTGGTCTATGGCCTAATTTCCTCTTACAGAAATTCGCATCTCCGTTAGTGTATGACTTTGTGCTTTCTACTTCTGTAATAACTGAAGCTTTTAAGATTGTTTGTTTTAAATTCACACCTTTGAAAGGGGCAATGCACAGTCTCTCGATTTCTTAAATGATGTCCAAGATGAGTTAAGAACTTGCATTCACTACATATGTCTCTGAATTCACATTCACCAAAAATATATGTGTGATCTGGAAAGGTGTGATTTCAGTGTGCCAGGTGTTTTGAAAGTGCCAGCGTGCTCCTCTTCCATGCCATAGTCAGTGGGGCCTCAGAAGAAATTCTTGATTGGAGCCAACAAATTTGCAGAACTTGCACTGCATATATTAACTGAAATGAAAATGAGCAAGAGGCACACGCATCAGAACACACATGAAAAAGCAATACATAATTTCAGCTAATACAATAATACAATAAATACAATATACAATACAATAAAAGTATTAATCAGGAAAAGATATAAGGACGACCTTTTCCACCAGCACACTCTGATTTCTGACAAATAAGCTTTGATTTGATGGGGGTCTCTTTGGCCATTCCTTGGCTTTGCTTTTACAATTTGGGAGGGGCTAAGCCAACCTCTGCTAGGGCTAGGGGCAAAACAGTACCTTATGTACTCTCGTACATTGACTAAATAAAAACAAATTATTGACTAGTTCATTAGTATTAACCAACAACATAGCGCTAATCATTTTACTTTCGAACAGTTATCATTATTCCACCCCGGACTGTGCTGAATTGCATTCTGTTTCAGGTCATGTTCAGTTTCCACCATATTTAGACACACAAACAGATTGGCTTGATAGAGAAGCTAACTAGTTAGTCAATGTCAGTCATCTTGGCTTACTTAGCCATGCATAATACTAAGTTAACGTCACATCATTAGCTGTTGTAAACCGGCAGCTAACGTTAGCCCGCAACAAAGTAGGCAAATGATTAATGCGGATCTAAATTAATAAAATAGACACATTGTACAGAGCAGGGAACTTAAAATGTGTTTACTGGTTACATTGGGATGTAAATAACAAAATTACAAACCACTTTATTATTTTATGCGCCTTAAGCCCTAATGCTAGCTAGCTAGCTAATGTAGCAATAATGTGAATATTCAAAGCCCGCAAAATAAGATAAAATTTGAAACCTGTAATTACATGCCTCATTAAGCACAATTGTGCTGACACCCGCGGAAAGCTAAGCGGGGGACAATCAAGATGGTGGATGAAAACCACTGCAAATTCTGTTTTGAAACAACATTGTAACCAAGGCGTCAAAATGAGCATGCTCAAAGTAGTTGGCCAGGCCCCAGTTGGAGTCTGACTGAAATACGCGCATCTTGCCAACAGTAATGTTATGGTGAGCCCAACTTTTCACAAAAAACTCAATGCAGTTAGTTGGAGCAAATAATTTGATATATAATAATTTGACATGGCCAATTAATATTTTTTGTCCAGTTCACTCAAAAGTCACATTGAGGCTAGCAATTTCAATATTTTGTTTTTACAGTGTAGCTTGCTTTTGCAATGTTTAAAGATGCTTGTTGGATGAACATCATACATATATGTCTTACCCAGACTGAGATTTTAGCAACAGTTTTGTTCTTGTAAGTGTTATTTGGTAAAAGAAGAGATGTTTGTCTTATTTAATATGCTCTTTTCTTTCTCTCTTTGTCCCTGTCTCTGTCTTTCTCTCTCTCAATCTAGCCCCCAGTCCCTCCCCAGCATGGACCTTGTATTTATTACCCTCTAAGTAATCACTTTGCTTTCTCTTTTGATAGACTGTTATTGCTCTAACTAGCCGAGGTCCCTATAGGTATTTGGACGCTTTCCAGTTTTATTAGACAAAGGCCTCATTATTCAAGGCCAGCATTAAGACTACCATTAGATCCATTTGCCCCCTAGTCACATGTATCCAGTTGCAGCCAATTCATATTATAGCCCCTGCACACTTAGTATTTACAACACAAACATACTCATTCCCTCTTGTCAAAGTTAAATATAGACGATATTGAGAAAGCAACTTTGCAAATTTGAGAGAGGTAGCTGTGAAGTTGTCTCTGCCTGTCTCCACTTTACAATAATAAAGTTTCAGCACACATTTTATAGATAATGTTGTCATCATCAATGTCTAGTAACTTGATAGTTTTTTTTAAAGTCAAACTAATTTGAATTCTCCTCATTTTTTGTGTCTAGAAATATAAACTATGATGATACTGCAGCTATTGTGCATATTTTTCCAATTAAAAAAAAAAGTTTTTGGACGTACTTGTGGAAACAGCGTCTAAGCTTCTCTGGGTTGGCGTTTGCAATGGCAGCTGTTGACTGACATTTTAAAGCTGTCTGTCCCTTTACAGCAGTCAACATTTTGGAGGACTCATTGTACAGTTATGTTTGTATTCTAATCTAAGTGAAAGCTTCCAAGCTAGGCTAAATAGCTTCCACTTTAGCTTGTTAATGTTAGCACTGATTTCCACTAAATGGCGCAGTACATTCTGGACATGTTATATCAACATCTGTTGAATCATTAACAACTTCTGCACACTTGTTGTGTTCGTCACACTTTATGTGAAGGAGAGGGGTCTGGCTAGCATTATCTGTCTCTCTTATGGGTTCAGGAGGGTGATGGCAAATGACCAGACTGCCAAAACTCACAGCAATAGATCGTCCTGTAACCTCAGCACTCTGTGCGTTAATTGCTGATCCCAATTGTGACATAGAATAACGTAAAGTTTCACGCAAAAGTGCAGAAATGACAGATGAAACTAGGCAACAACTAACACTGCCTGCCTGGCAGCTGGTTAAATGGCTAACTATTTTAGTGTCAGTCCACATGGATGTTTCACCTATCAAATTATCAGTACTAATTTTGCCAGTCAGAACCAAGAATTCACACCCCTGGAGAGCACCATTGTAGGGAGCGCTATCACTGCAGAAAAAATAAATCAATTCCGTCCAACAGTTTTGACCAAATAAGCACACAGGTCAAAGCAAACACTGAGGATATACATGCTGATTGAATTTTAATTTCAGCTTGACTTTAAAGTATACACTCATGGACATGTGAGATGCCCCAAATGTCCCAGATATCAAAATCCGACTACTATGAGTTAGAAATATACAATAGCATGATCTCAAAAGAAACATCACAGCTGTAAATAAAGAAAAGTTGAAAGGTCCATACTTTAAAGATCACCCATAAGCATCAGATAATCACCAATTTCAGTCTAGAGCACACTGAACACATTTTGTTTTCGCTCCTTCGTGGTCCTCTTCAGGCAGCCAACACGCCCTCCACCCGGGGGATCGAAAACATAAACAAACAAACAGACGCACAACTTGTGGCAGAGAGGCAAAGAGATTTAAGGTGCCCCAGTTTTGATTTCTTCCATTTCTTTGTTGCAGCTTTTTAATTTCTTTGTAGCCACCCGTGTCTCCAATATGGTGCTCATCCCTCCTAATCGATGGCCCCTTATTGGGTTTCTGCGTTTGGTCAAATATCTCATTGCTTTCTGGCCCCCTCAGGCAAGAGGATCCAAACTAATAAGAAATCTCTTCAGTCTCTCAGATTGAGTGTACAGATGAAAAAAATGATTAGTGTTGAGAAGGTATGTATCTGTGACCGAAACCAGATTTTCAACAAGTTTGCCAAGTTAAAACTAAAACCTTTAACAAAGAAGTTGACATGTTGACCAATCTTGAGGGGGGTGTTAGCCCATGTCCACACAAAGCCAGTTTTATTTGAAAGCATATCTTTCCCTTTTGTCCAAACTAACAGTTTTTCACACCCGAAGACTGAGCTTTTCAAAAATGTTCTCCAGGGTGGATAAATCTAAAAATGCTGGTGTTGAGCAGTGGTGTGGATAGGCTTTTCCAAAACAATACATATGCCTAGAAAGTCAACTTCTTCTTAGTGACCAGAAACATGGACGCAAGTGGTTTTTACATGTAAATGATGCATTATTCAGATTTATCAGCTTTATTGTGGACATGGTCTCAGACAGCTGTGTTTGCTTGTTGAGGTGATGTATTGGACTGTTTGCAGCTATTGTTGCACAGGTGGTGCTTGTGCCTAATGTACCTGAAGGGGTTTAGAGCTTGCGATTTTGTCTATCTGAACACACGTGCAAAACACATATGCACACAGGCTCTCAAACTAAATAAAAGGTCTCTTTAAAAGTGGCTCAACATGCAAGAAGGGTCAAAGTGATGGAGAGAGAGAGAGACAGAGAGAGAGTAATGCACTAATGTACTAAGATAACATTTACAGTATCTGAATCTATCTATATCTACACAATTTATATTTCCTGTATGTATGTAGACAAATAGAATGTGTGTAAGAGAGAGAGAGGGAGGGGAGTGTGTGTGTGTGTGTGTGTGTGTGTGTGTGTGTGTGTGTGCGCGGAGAGAGAAAGAAAAGGAGAGAGAGAGGAAGAGAGAGAGTGCCACTTTGGAGTAAAGCTGTCATTACTCCGGCTGGCGCACTCCCTCATAAATACTGATAATGAGATGCTTTCAGCAGCCTAATCATTTGCCAATGTAGCAGGAGGTAATGTGAGAGGAACACTCTCTTTCCTTTACTTCTGTCTGGAGATGGCACTCCAGATTCTATTTAGACATTACCCAAACTAGTCTTATAGAGTGGTGCAGTAGAAAATAATAGATTTTCTTGTTCTGGTCTGTGTTTATTGCAGAAAAAGAAGAAAAAAAAACAGCTGAGTGGATTCTGAATCTGCATCTTCTTCGCTTCCCAAACAAACAGATTGACACAAAGCAAACGTCAGAAAATATGCAGGAAAATATGCAGATTTTGCTTCCTTTTGCTATTTTAATCAAACCTTTTATTTATGTTGTGTCTAGTAGCAGTTTTCAAATATATCCTCACTGGTCATTAAGTCAAAATAAAATGTTTTCCTGACAAGTAACCTCTTGTGGGTTTGCATGTACCGACTGTTGTCTCTCAGTAGAGTAGGTGAAAGTGGTGTGACATTGTAATAGGTGGTTGGCGCACAAAGAACCAGATTTTGACACTAGAAACCGCTGTTTGCATCTCATCTTCCACCAACACTGAATGGTGGTTTCTTTTAACCATAACCACACATCTTTCCCTAACCTTGGGGAAGTACTTTCAGTTGCCTAAACTTCACCAAACCTTAACCATAGATGGAGCAGATCAGAAAATGCTCACATGAATCATTTTTGCACTTTGCAGTCGGTAAGGCACTGAAAAAATCATGTCGTTCTGACAGTACTGTAGGTGTGCCTGATCATAAATGGGCTGTTTTGGAAGGCAATGACTAACAACATTTTTCATTTGTGGATGCTTTCCCTCCCAGTTTTTTTTTTGTTTCTGTATACTCTTCAGACAAGGGTACGCTTGAAACAAAGAAGTTACAAAAAATGTTGGATGCTGCTCACTAAGTTGCAACATTGGAAAGGCGTGGAGGCAGGGGTTTTCAGATGCTGTTCCTTAATTTGGCAAGCACTTTGCTTGGGCCATCGATGATGTCAGTTTTATGACAAACTTTGAATATCTACAGTATGTCAAAAGTTTGTCTACGGACAGCACAGGCTGTGTTATTGAAGTTTACACAAATACCGAAGCAATGTGTTTGTTTTTGTGTTTTGGTCTGTGTATTTGGAGCTTCACTCTCATCATTTATACTAACAGGTTTACTCTGTGATGTCCTGAAAGAGTTGGGGAGTTTCCCTCTGTAGGACGGCCACATGAAGGGCCCCAGAAGCCCCCCTCTGCTCCTGCCCCCTGGCTCAGAATGAACTGAGATCTCTGGAGGCATTCCCAGGGTAAAATAAACAAGTAAATGCCTTTGAAAAGCAGCCATTGACACTCCACTATATATATCTTTCCTATGGGCCATCACTCTAATGGGCGTTCCCTAAGAAGTTCTATGAAAGCACTGTACAGCATGTCATCTTCTGTTGCCTATCGTCCACTGGCTATTAAACAACATCCTTGATCATTAGTCCCTCCATACTGCCTCTCTCTGACTCCACAGTGATTGGACAAACACTGGCGTCCCTAGTGATATGAGAGGAATACATTGAGGAGCTATTGTGGTTTTCCATGGCCTTGCTGTGTATTGTTTACTGGGTCTGCTTGATTGCCCTCTGTCCAAATCAGAGGGTACAGGCAGGCAGGGCAGAGGTCTACAGGGACGCACTGTGTTGTGGACTGTCCCAACGTGCTAAGAATATTCACTCAACCCATGGCTCTGAGGGGGAACCCATCCATAGCTCAGTAAACACACACATAGTGGGAGTCATAGATTTCTGCACCAGGGACCATATGGCTGTGCATAAATGTGAGGGTGAGTATTTGAGTGTGTGTGTCTGTGTTGGGAAGCAATGTCTATCTCCACGTCACAGATAATTACCCCCTGTGTGACTCTGCTTTTCACAGTGGTAAAACACAGCAGACCCTCCTCATTGACAGTGGCACTTACAGCTACAAAATAATGCCAGCCATATGCTACTGGAAATGAAATACTAGCTAGATATGGAGTAGTTTGAACTAATATATACATACATATTTTCTTCTGGCCTTGCCTTTTCTTTGTTTTTTTTAATTACACTTTTCATCATCTCTGCCCATATTACACACACATAGCTCTAGATCACACAGCTCATTGCTAGTGGCAGCCAATTTGATGAAAAGAGAAAAAAGAGCTGCCTTTCTGTGCCGTAATCTTCACCCACCTCTGATTTGTATCTGTTAATCCCTATCTTAAAACTCATAATTAAGCTAATTAGACACTCTATCTGAGCACAATTTCACCTCATTGGCCAGATAGTGGGAATATTCAAAGAGCAAGGTTACATCTCTGAGTTAGAATTTAATGCTAAAGGCCAACGCAGTCATTCAAGCTTTAAATACTTAATTTTTTCCCCTTAATCTCCCGTGCAGTTATTTTCAGAGGCGTGTGTTTTTTTGAAGCTTCATGGTATTCATGTTTCATGGTCGTGGTTTCAGAGCAGGTCTGGTCCTCAAGGCTGCCTTGGCTAACCTTGCTAACCAGGAAGGTAACACCAGCATGTCTTATCAGAGCAAAGTATGGTGAGCAAAATATGGCTTTTCGTCTACAAACTAAAAACAAAAGGTAAGATTAAAGTAAGCTGGGTGTGGATGAGATTCACCCTGAGATGCTGAAGGTTCTGGACATTGTTGGGCGGTCATGGCTGGCACGCCTCTTCAGTGACACATGGATACCAGGAACAGTGCCTGTGGACTGGCATACCGGAGGGTGTGCTCCAACTATCGGGAGATCACATTACTCAGCCTACCAGGGAAAGTTTATGCCAGGGTGCTGGAAAGGAGGCTTGTGGGTGGTGCTGCAGGAGTATGGGTTACCGGGACCATTGCTGCGAGCCATTTGGTCCTTATATAAATGCAGTAAGAACTGTGTCCGCATTCTCTGCAGTAAGTCAGACTTATTCTTAGTGGGTGTTGGGCTCCGCCAGGGTTGTCCCTTGTCACAGTTTCTGTTTGTGATTTTCATGGACAGAATCTCAAGGCACAGCCAGTGATAGCGCCCTCTGTATTCTCCAGAGGGTGTGAATATTTTGTTCTGACTGACAATGTCAATACTGGAAATTTAAATGGGGAGATATCTGTGTGGGTGGCCACACACGCAGTTAACCAGCTGTGTTATGTTGTTAGAAGCACTCCCGATGTTACTCTGTGACTTTCCGTGTTACACCATCTCTCTGTCATGATTCAAATTTATGGAGTAACGTATAGACTGCCTATTATTTAGAGTTTTTACAGTCTAGTTATTTAGCATCACCACAACTGGAACCATAAAAGAGAGACAGCTAATGCTAGCTAGACCCCCCTCCCTTGTATACTGTGTAAAGAACACAACATTGAGTGTAGGATATATATACGAAAAGTACCGTCTTGTGGGAGATAACTAGCTTCAACCTTCTGAGTTTGCTAGCTTCCCCTTAGTGGAATGCAAACTTAACAGCATGAAGGTTCCTCCCAAATGCTGATTGTTGTAAAGGGACAGATGTCTTGAATTTCTAGTACATAATCAATGCTATGTGAGCTCATTGGAAAAAGGGGAAAAAATGCGTTGAATCAGTTTGCAGGCTATGTAGGGCTATTATGTGCTCCAATCAGTAGAGCACACCACAAAGTTGACAGCGCATCACGTAGCACTGCCAGCCCTCAAATATCAGTCAGCTGTGTGTGTGTGTGTGTGGCTCAGCTCTGCCCTCGGTCAAACAGACACACAGACAGCAGAGGAGCAGCACACAGCAGCACTATGCACACAGCGGAGGAGAGAGACGGAGAAGCGGGGGAAACATTGAAGCGCATAAAAAAGACACAGCGATGTAACCTGGTCGCTACATTTTGATACGACTTCACACCCTGCGCGCTGTTATTGGCTGGGGGCTACACACCAACTGCCCAAAGGTTGATGCCCAGAAACATCCCGAACACAGCAAAATAATAAGAAAATAAGAACTTACAGGCAGAGGGCAGGGTCTCTGTAGATACATACGCTGCCACACACTTCTACTGGGTCAGTAGAAGTGTGTGGCAAGTGATGATTGAGAGGGATTATTTTTGTATGAGTTTATACATTGATTTTTTTTTTAGGAAAATCCTGCATAGTATACCTTTAAAAACTCCAGAAATATGCTCGAAAATGGTTTTATCCTCTTTTGTCGCTCAAAGACTCTTTAAAATGCTCCCTTAAAATGATTCTTTGATGAACGTTTTGAGCAAAGATTGGCTCATCATCAGGCAGCGTAACTCAATTTCTTTTGGACTCAGCACCTGGACAAGAAAGATGTGCGTGTATTCTACACACTGATTGCTTTTTACTCTTTAAGGGTCTGCACAGAAAATAGCGCATCTTTGTCATGATTCTGTCATTTGGTCCTGAAATGTGCAGAAACTGAGTTAAATAAGATTTGATTATCGCAGAAATGAATTCTGTTTGTTTGTGCGTGTAAAAGTTTTGACCCTGTCTCTGAGGGTTGCGGTGACTTGACGTTGTTTAGACTCATCTCCCTGCCTTCTCCCCCCCCTGGAGACTTGTCTTTGTAGCAATCCCAGCATCCTGTTCACTGCTCCGCTGCATCCATATCGCACTAATGATCATGGGAGTGGACAGCTGCTTAATGCAGTAGTGTCATCAGCGCTGCTTTCTGATAGCAGCTCCATTGCACTTGACGGGACTCAAATGTATCTGCTCCACACGAGCCCCCCACATTTAGCAGATCGACTAATGTGATTTGGGAACACCTCGGTAAAGGTGAATTAGATGTGTGCCATATCACATTTGCAGTGTATGGTTGCAAGACATATCACATTTGCAGTGTATGATTACAGACATGGTTCCTATCATTTTTCACTGCTTACGATGCTGTCGAATTTCAAAGTGTAGCTCTCAGTGACATGATGAGTATGTCATAAATGATCCTTAGATCATGATATTAGCGCTCATATTTATATTTAATTTGCCTTTTACCATTTTTATTCCCCTTTTTCTGCCTCCATGCTTGTCATACTCATGGTTTGGTGACTACTTGGCGACCCATCATGTACCTGTGGGTGGGGGTGCCCTCTTGGCCAATGATGGTCCACCTGACCGCAGTATGCGCAGTCATCCAATCATGCACTCTCTCTCACACTCTGCTGGAGCGCTCCTGTCCGCTGCAGCTAAAATAACAGCAGAACAATTGGAACTAGAAGAGCGCACAGTGCAGATCTCCGCCAGGTGTGTCTGGGGGCATGTGGGTGGTGAAGCACCTGCTGCGACGCCACCACAACTGCCAGATGCAACCAGCGGAGATTTGCAAAGTGTTTTGTATAGTATAGTCTCAGTTTTCTTTAAGATGCATAGAAAAGTGTAATGTATTGTAACTGAGTGTCCTGGGTTCGCCTAACTGTATAAACTTAATAAGGAAACAGGACGATAAGTCCAAACCTCAATTTAAACATTGTTATTTATTTAGAACATTTTGTTGTAACACACCACACAAAATAAAACCCGCCCTACCTCCCTCTCCCCTCCCAAACAAAGAAGAGTTGAATCTCACTCAATTGTCCCTACAGGCTCCCTTACAGTCAAGATGGTGGTGAAACTAACAAAAATGGGGATATTAAAAAAAAAGTAAAATGGCGAGGACTGACGAAAAGACAAAAGTCTAAGCTTTACTATAAGATCATAAGGCATTGCGTTATAAAATAGGTTTTAAAAAAACTGTCAATCACCACAACAATGAGAGGTCCTTGAGCATATAGTCATAAATGTGCAGAAAAAAATATTAGGCTGATGGGTTCAGTAGTAGGTCTATGCGAGATTAACTGCAGACAGATACACACACAGACACACATGACCAAACGCATGATCTCCTTCTAGGTTTACGCCTGGTGGAGATAATAGTACTACACAGTACAAGTTTCATGAGAGTGTGAAAGGAAAGGTACAGCCGGTCAAGGTGAACATGTGGGATCTTAACATGTGGCTGTTCACTCAGCTTGCATTTGTATGTGTGTCTGTCTGTGTGAGTTTTTTGTTTTCTAAGCTTACTTTAAAGGGTTGGTTCACCCAAATCACAAGATCTTAGAGCCAGATCTCAATGCCCTTAAGTGGTATATGGTTATGAAGATAGTTTTGGTTTTGGATAGTTTAGTTTGAGATATCTGCTGCCCAATACAACAGTCAACAGTCCTCACTGTCACCAGTTTTCATTGGGACTACTCTCTGATAATAAAATAGAAAGAAATAGTTCTAATGAAAACTGGTGACGGCATGTTCTGTGGATTATCCAAATCAACACTGTTTCTGGAAAGCGATACTGCTTTTGAATTGATTTATTTTTATATATTTATTTTTAGCTCTTCATTACTGTGAGCACAACAAACCATTGTATTGAGGTGGAGACAGAAATCTAAGACACTGACATCTCAAAACCTGAGCAAATAAAATCTAAATTATGTAGTTATCAGTAGAGGTAAGACAATATGTT
This sequence comes from Scomberomorus guttatus, assembly GCA_038419695.1. Taxonomy (NCBI): domain Eukaryota; kingdom Metazoa; phylum Chordata; class Actinopteri; order Scombriformes; family Scombridae; genus Scomberomorus; species Scomberomorus guttatus. The sequence continues at coordinate 13,153,771 of CM076447.1, forward strand.
TTTTTATCTGTTTTTCTGTTAGTTTGTTTTGTTTGGTAATTTGGGTGAACCGACCTTTTAAATCTGTTAGAGAATAAATGGGAAAGATTATACTCATGTGAGGACATCAGGGGATGGACCATCACAACTCCTGAGCAGATCCCCGTCTATCCCTCTTACTCGGTGCCTGTCTTTCCTTTCCTTCCCTTCTCTTTCCTTTCCTCTCTCTCTGTCTCTCTCTCCCTATCCTCCCTTCTTGCAGTTCATATTTCAGTTTGCTCCCAGGAGCTCGCAGGTCTGTGCCAGACGGAAATTCGCTGAGGCTGCAGGAGCCCCCTTGGAGGCCACATGGAGGAGGGACAGGAGGGGAACAATCAGGCCCAGTCCTCCCTTGCTATCCCTCCCTCTCGTTCTCTCCCATGTACTTTTTTCTGCCTTTCCCCCTCTTTTTTTTTCTCTTTCTCCCTTACTCTCGTTTCCTCTCTCTCTCTCTCTCTGTCTCCTCTATATCCAGCCTGCCAGGCTACACAGGTCCTCAGGGTGACTTGCTCTTGGCTCGGGTCCCTCAGCACAGAGCCCTCTCCTCTCCTCCTTCACCCACCGCTTTCCCCCCCAACCCCTCCTCCTCCTCTCTTGCTCCTGTCCCCCCACCCCCCTCCACTCCCTCCTCTCTCCTCCTTCCTTCTCCAACTCTCTCCCCGGGGGGAAGACGGTGAGGCCATCCAGTGCCGAGCTGTCCATCAACGAGGGTGTTTACTTGCAGTGTGACAGGCCGACACATCTGGAGCACATATTCACTAGTGTTCACACTCTTTCTCCCTCTCACTCTTTGCTATATCCCCAACGTTGCCACCAGGCACATTCCTCCGGCTCATTTCAGGGCCCTTTGTCGTCGTTATGGCGAGCCCACCTCTAACTTTCATACACTCACGAGAAGCACACACAAACACACACAAAGACACGCACACGCAGAGATTTGTTTTCATCCATTTTTCCTCTTTCTTTCACCCCTCCAGTGGTTTTTCAGTTGCATGACAGAAATTGGAGTTAACCACCAGCAGGGGTGGGCTTGGGGGGGGGGGGGGGGGGGGGGGGGGGGGGGGGGAGCAGAGCAGTGATGGGGATGGGGAGCAAAAGTCAGCCTTCTCTCATCCACTTCTCTTTCTCCCTTTTCCTCTACGTGTATCTCTATCTCTTTGCCCATTCCCCTTTCTTCTCTTTTCTGTGAGTGCAAACTAATTACAGCAGCTCTTTTTGGAAACCCATGACTACTGGTCTAATGAAGTGACACTCTTTCTTCATCCCGTGTCTCCCCCTCTCTCTCTGACTCCTCTTCCCCCCTCTAGCTCACTCATCCTCCCACCCACCTCCCACCCTGCATCCCACCCATCTACCCACCCACCCTGTCTGTTTTCCCAACATTCCTGTGCTGGTGTGTGACTGTGATGGCTTGTCATCTCGCAGGAATGTCCTGCTCTCCCACCTCGTCCCCCCGATTTGGCGTGAAGCATTTGCTCCTGGTTTCCGACTCTGCACATGTGTACACACACACACACACACACACACACACACACACACACAGGCACACACTTGAAATGCTAGCTTTTAAAAATGCGTTCATGCAGATGGTGTCCATTGGGCTGCATACCTACCCTTGGCATGCGGCCACAACAAGCACAGCCATTCTCAGATAGTCCCCAGCTTGTTTTTCAACTGTAGAAAGTGTGTACAAAGTTATTTTATCTTATGTTGCCTGTGGTAAAAAGACCCATTACTCCTTATGGTGAAACCAAGGAATTCTCTTGATTACACTAATGACCAAATACGGTCTACCAAAGCGGTTTTTAAGGAAAAACACTTGTTTCATATGCACAGTGTATCCATTATGGCGTATAAAAAACACAATTTGCAGCCCATAAACTGAGGTTAGGCAAAATTGTGCAGGATTAATTGTGAACAGGATTATCAGCTAAATATATGTTTTTCAAAAAAAAAAAAAAAAAAAAAAAGGTTCCAGTTTCACATGTATCCTCTATGAAGGCAAATGGTAGAGACTTTTTAATATGAAGCACATGTGACATTAAGACAAGTTTCAGCTTGGAGAGGGACACATAATGACTTTCCCCCTGTCTAGGCATGTTTTATACTCTACTGTCTACATATGGTGAGGACTTATCAGAGGCCTAATGGCACACAGGAACATGCTACACTCAATGACCCAAGGGAGCACTTTCATTGGAAGGCAATAAGGGAGAATATTGTGCGTACGTTTGCTTTTGTATGTGCGTGTGTGAGCACACGCGACACAGTCTCCTGATTGGCATCATCCTCTGGAACAAGTCTGGCTCCTTCTAGATCCGGCTGACGTGTGTGCATGTGTGTGATTATTTGTGCGTGTGATTATTTGTCTGCGTATGTGTGTTGTGCGCGAATGTGTAGGAGATATCACCAGGCTCTCATGTTTATTCAGCTCAACGCCTGGATGACCAGGACTTATCCGCTGTCCTGATTACCCTGCCTGGCCTGCCACCATTAATCCTTCAGAGACCTCAGGCCCCTTAAACAGCCCTATCTTACACACCTACATGCACACACAGACACACACACGTGCATTTTCAGTATATATATCAAGAACACATTGTATTCTACATATACAAGGAATAAAACTGTAGTTTTCTCATTTTTCTCTCTCTTTCTCTCTCTTTTATCAGGGTTGTCCTCGGGGCACAGTGTCTGTGTGTGTATGTCTTTATGTGTGTGTGTTTGTTTGTGTGTGTGCTCTGTCATTTTGGGCCTCCAGGAACCTCCTAGGCATCTCTCTAGTTCCCTGGTCCCTTTCATTCCCTATGAGTTGTGTGTGTGTGTGTGTATGTGTAATAGATTGCGCGCGTGTGTGTCAGGAAGAAAAGAACATAGAGGGAGAAATGATTCAGTCTAATTTGTGCTGCAGTATTTTCTTTATCAGCTCTTGTAAGTCTCTGTGAAGGCCTGCATAATTATATTTTATGTTGAGTAAAAATTACTGTATTGTAACTCTTTTCCCATAACAACCATATTTTTCTTAGGAGACACAAGGTTTTTCTGGTAAGGGGCCTGAGTGTGCGAGCGTGTGTCTGCTATTGTTCATGTGTGTGAGTGTGCGTACATGTGTACTCAGGACACCAGGGTTCTTTTCAGTAATAGTCACTGTGCCAAGACATAATATTGACCATGGCTGTGTTCCCTATTCTGGTTTTGCCCATAATAAATGATGCAGATTAGAAAAGTAGAAACACATTGGGCTGATAAGTAGCCTTTGGAGCTTGCTTGTTATGCCATCGAGGAGGGGAGGGGGTTTTCTTTTCTCATTTTGCCTCAATTCTACAGTTTTGCATTGACTCAAGGGCAGAGACACCGCGTGTGTGTGTGTGTGTTCATGTGTATGTGTGTGAAGTTTTAACCGTGGTCTGTGTACGTTTAGAGCGAGCGGGTGGTGAGGGTGTTTGGACTCTGAAGGAATGACGATGGTGTGTGTTGCCAAGTCCCATTTAATACATACACAGTAGGGAACCCTCTCATTATAAACAGAAGCTCATTGGCGTGGGTGTGCTCGTGTGCACATAAACACACACACACACACACACACGCAGAATATTAGGACAAAACACTGGAACTAATACAGCTGCAATAGAAGGATGACTAGTTCATATCCTGAAGCTAAAAAAAGGGAACATAAAGTTGAAAACCGAGTGTGTGTTTGTGTGTGTGTTGGGAGGATACTTGTTTAAAAGTGACTCCCCTTTCTATTTCAAATGGTCTCCATGAGATGAAACGCCTGTTGACACACACTGTTGCCTTTGCCTTTCACTGTTTGTCTCCTTCTACCTTTCCGCCTCATTCCTTCCTTTCTCTCTTTCATTTTTATTGGGAGAGACCACTTGAACACCTGAACAGACAAACACACACTCTCTCTCTCTCTCACACACACACACACACACACAGAGAGAGAGAAAAAGTCTCTGTGTGTGTCGTCTCCTCTGACTCCCTCCCCTCCTCTGACATCGCTCCCTCTCTCTCCCCTCCTGTCCCTGTCTTCTCCTTTTTCCCATAACAAATAACAGCGCAGAATTCCCCTCGCTTCTCTCCTGGGGAATTTTCATTACCGCCCAGTCCCCCTGCCCAGAAGGACTCTCCGCCTTGAACTGTTCAACAGCTGTGGTGCGGACACTCTCTTCCAAAACAGGCCCACTGTTCACAAACACCCGCTGGACTCAGGGTGGGGACTCTGTGTCAACCTCCACAGCTCCATAGACCGAGCTTCTCTCGCATGTGGCCTACCCCAGGGCCCCCTCACCTGGGGAGCAAAAGAGGCCTGACGCTGTGCCCTCACCTCTCTGGGTATTAAATTGAGAACAGCTTTCAGTGGGCTTGTGTACAGTAGAGGAAAGATATTAAAGGATCAGTTCAACGGCCATCATTTCTTTTGCTTATGATAGCACTATACTCACCAAAGAGAATGCTGAGATCTGGGAAAACGGCAACATTGCAAGAACAAAATCAGATGGGGCAAGAAACATGAATCAGACAGGCTGTAAACAAGCCAACTGTTAAGCTAGAAAACCTATTTATTTGGAATTCTGAAATGTTGACAATAATCCCTTGCACAGGAAAACTGTGCGTGCACCAATACGGCACGTACTGTAGGTCAAAGTTAAACCAGAAAGTCGGTCTATAAACTGTGATGAATGTTTACAACAATAATTTACCATTTACCTTAGTTTTCTCCTCCAAAAAAGTTTGGCGAACGTGGAGATTTGTTTAAAAACCATTGACTGCTTGTGTTTATTGCCCTAGCTGATGAGTTTCTTTTTAGATACTGCTGCATCCCCAGCAATGAACTCGAAGGGTGTAATATTACATTTACTGATAGGAATGATGGGCAAGATCCAAGTTGTAATAAAGCAAAATAATCCTTTAAGATCTGTAAAGTGTGGATAGATAGATAGATAGATAGATAGATAGATAGAGTCTCTGCCGTTAGCAAGAGCAAGGCGAGGTGCTGTAATCAAAGGCGATTACTCATCGCATGCTGTGACGCCCCACAGTCAAATGCAAAGCAGCTTAAATTAAAACACACTTCATTTGAATAGATGAAAACTACATGGGAGATGAGTCGCCTTGTATCCCCGCCTGGTGACATTTATTTCCGTCGGATCAGCATAACTTGATTTGCTGGCTGGAGGGGTTTTCATAGAGGTGGCGGTGTGTTTGTTGGCTCCTTGTAGAACTCTGTATATGCGTGTGTGTTTGTGAGACTCCTATCTCCAGTCTTCTTTGGAAGAAGTTAGGAACACTTGGCAGCAATGGCAGTGGAAGTCCCCAGCACTTGGCTGCAGCCCTCGTTGTGTGTGTGTGTGTGTGTGTGTGAGAGTGTGCAAGAGTGTGTCTGTGCACGAAGGAAACGGCCCATTTGAATGTACTAGAGCTGGGATGGGAGCAGTGTGTGGGAGGTATTTTGTTCATATACCAAAAATGAGATTATTAAGGAGCAGACAATACTTGACCACAGGAACACAGACTGTTCCCATCTTACATCAGTGTCACAGTTCACTTATGTACTTAAAGGAATAGTTCACTGCAAAAAGAAAACTCAGTCATTGCTCTAATTATTAGTTTTCCACTCACCACAATGTCAGTGAAAACTCACTGAAGCTTATAGAAACAAAAAGAAATGTAGAAGAAGTTAACTCTCACAGTTCCACATCAACTTTCTCCAAAACTACTGACATATCTTTACAGCTCCAAAACATTCAAAGCAATGGAAAAAATGCAACTGTTAGGATACTTCACACTTGGATTATTAGGTGTTTGGGGAAATTTGATCGATTTCTGTACTTTATATTTTAGACAAATTAAAACTAGTTTGACCAGTGCAGGTCTGCATCAGGTTTAAAAAAGTTTTCTTTTGTTTCCATTTGAGCAAATCAACCAGTGTTTCTTAAAGGGCACTGATGATTTTCCTTGAATGCATTTTAAAACTGTATTTTTTGGACATACAATAATCCTGTTTGCCCAGTCATCACTTGAGTGAATATGGCATGAGTTTGAAGCTCCATGTACAGGACGCTCTCAAAAGCCAGTGGGAGGTGCAGCCATGTAGTGAAATGGTTTATTGGGTTGGGAGACACCTGGCCTGAGTGGAGATTCTCGAAACACTATAAGGCTGCTGCTCCTGACCTCTCCCCCCCCTCGTCCCCCTCCTCCCTCTGTACTCTTCTCTTCTCTCCAGTGGACTGTTTTGCTGCTGTCCCCCCGTCTGTCCACATTCCTTTCACCAGGATACCTCTCCATCCTGTCCCAGAGGAGTGTGTCGGTCGGTGTGTGTGTGAAGTGTGTATGTGTGTGTGTGTGTGTGTTGAAGCGGGTGGCCTACAGGCCTTGCCTCTGGTCACTTTATTAAAGTGTGTTTTAATTTACTCCTGTGCTCCTGTGAGCCCCTGCATCCTGACACACACACACACACACACATGCACACACACAGCAGCCCCTCCTGAGACATGGCTTATTAACTCCGCTCCTGTCTGTCAGAGAGTTGGAGGCGTGGGGTGGGGGGGCGTGGGGGGGGGGGCAATACTTCCGAACCACATTCCTCAGTGTGGTCTGGTCACGTTGATTTTTGAAATCCTTTTAATGCAGTCACATAGTGAGACACTCACTGTCATACAGATGGATACTTTCTGCAACATGGGTGAGCACACAACTTAAACATGCATATATCTTCATGGCGATATGCACCGACACACGTAAACCATAAACATACAGACATCTATAGTTATATGACCCTCCATGGAGTCTTTGTAGGATCAGACCCCGAGCACAGCCGACAGCAGCAGCTACATTTGTTATTCTAACAATTAACATGGTGAAAATACCACTTAGCAATAATCACTATATTTGGCAACACAATTACTGCAAAATCAGATTTACTCGGCTTCAGAGAGCTAATGAAAAACATATGACCTCAGAGGATTTGAAGAAACTGATCAAACTATTTTTTATCTGCATTTTATAATTGACAAAGACTCACCATGACCTGCATATACCTACAGTACTGTGTATCTCTATCACCCATATTTCTTCCATAATTTATGTGTCTCACAAGCCCCCCCCCGTACATTATTCCCTGAGTTTCTCCTGTATCTCAGTATTAAATATGGAGGTAGGTGCTGGAGTCTGTCTCAAAGGAAAGGAGAGAAGTCATGTTGGGCTATCCTAAGGTCCTGGTGTGTGATGCTGGGGCCTCGGGGCCCTCAACCTAGTCTCACAGCAGAGGCTCCGGGGCACAGCCAGAGGGGATTTTCTGTGTACGCTTGCAGCTTTGTGCTTGTGTGTGTGTCACTGTGTTTCTATCTACCAGGGACGCTGGTAGACCTAAGCAGCATAAAATAGGATGCATGGTGTTATGTGTATATACTTGTGTATGCACGTGAGTGTGTGTCACCATGGCAATGTGTATGTCCTTCATTGAATGTGGAGGAACTGAACTGGCCCGCTTTACATGTGTCACTTGTGAGTAGCTTGTGAAAAATGTATTAAGAGTGTGGAAGGGCCAGCTGGGGTAAGAAAGGCACAGGGGAGTAAGATAGAGGGGGAGGCAGGAGAGATGAGGGAGGAGGGAGTAAGGGGCACAGCTGTAGGGGATTAATGCCCAGAGTGGAGGAGCTGGAGCCCAGGAATGTTCCCCAGCGCCCCCTCAAGAGGGAGGTGAAGAGGGAGGGAGTGCAAGGAAAGACAAGGGCACAGGCCTCTGATGTGTCCTGTACTGCACAATCTTTACTTATGTATGTTAGAGTTGGGGGGGGTGGGTGGCAATATTTCATCCTTGTCAGTCTTATCCACCGTCTCAATCTACCCCCGCCCCACCCACTCCTCCTCAGGCACTTTGGCAATGATCAGCCCCAGTTCACAAGACTTCTCCTCTCCATGCCGCTCCTCCCTGCCTGCTCTCTGTGTCACATTCTTTGTCTTGTGAGCGTGATGATTTATGGACGGACACAGGAAGCGGTGTGTGTGTATAATTGCACGGTTAGGGTCAAGTGTGAGGAGAGTGGCATCTATCAGGTGTCCTGAGGCTGTCACTAAAATATCGATAAAATTTTTCCCCTCATGATCTCCTCGCTGGGTTCATCACAACCTGAATGGTGGCCTTAAGCTTTGAGGACCGTATGAAATGATAAACACTAATTTAACAGCAGGCAGCAGGGCAAGGCATCAAAGATTTTGGTTTGTGTGTTCACGAACTTAAAAAGTGCCTCTGAATTTTGAGATGTCTCTTTCACGCCCCTCTTGAGGAGTTTGGGCTATTGTGGTGTTGTGGCAGCATTGGTTTCCTCCTCCATATCCGTGCCCTACACCACCTTCTTATTCAGCAGTCCCCTCTTTGTCTCTTTGCCGGCTCCAAAGCCTTCGCCTCCTGTCACTCCATCCAACTCCCGGTGTTGACAGTTGTCAGGGGCAACCCGCTCATTTCCCCGTAACGTGTTCAATGGGGCAGCACTGATCCCCACTGACGACTCTGAAGAGGTGACTGCGGCGATGGAATGGAGCGCCTGTCGTCGTGACGATAAACCTGTCCGTCCATCCTCCTGCTTGCTCACCCGTGTCTCTTCTTCCCATTTGGAAACCACTCCACCTGGTTCGGACAATTACCTCACGTCCACTCGTCTCCCCCGCCGCTGCCTTAACTCCTCTTCCAGCCATTTAAGTTGGGCTAAAAGGGATGCTTCAGCCACCGCCTGGCCCCGGCACTGTTATTAGATGCTCAGAGTTTTGTTGACAGCCCATAAAAAAAAGCGGTACCCTCTCATTGTGTGTCTCTGTGTTTAAAAGTGTGCTAAAAACCATACTCCGCCTCAGTGGAATTTACCGCATTTACCACTGGGTGTCTGTCCATTAATGTCTCTGCATGTGTTTAAGCTCTTTTGATCTGTCCTTTCTGATAACCGCTTCCTGTTGAAATTATCTGCACAGGAGAAAGAGAAAGGGAAGCCTTCAGGTTGTTGGTGTGGCTCACTAAGCCACCATCCCGCCCTCGTCATGCCACCAAGTACAAGCTCAGACACTCTTCCTACAGTAGTCTGCAGCAGGGTGGGGTGAGACAGCAGGCCAGTCAGCCAGGAAGGAGCTTGATGTTACAGGGATACAGGTCTCAACACATCACCTCTCAGTCACTGACGCTAATGCTAATGCTCAATCCCCTCTGCCTCCCAAGACCTGATACAACTCAGGTGCAGAACGCACATTTAAATTTACCCATGCACATTTACGTCAAAGAATATTTTTTCCAATGCGCACACACACACACACACACACACACACACACACATAAACACAAAGTTATGCTTCCTCTCACTGTCATTAGCCACAACGAGGCCTTCAAACACCAGGTGATATCATAGCAGCCTGGGAACAAACAGCTCAGTTTCCTTAATCTTCACATGACTTCTCAGCACTTAGCCGATACTTAATTGCCAGGGAAAGTTTTAACATCTGCTTTTATTCAATAGTCTTTATTGGCATGACTCACCCTCTATGCTACTGCCAGCCGCTTTCTACACCCAGCATCATGCATAAAAAAACAGAAAAGGAAAAACAGAATTCAACCAAAATTCCTGCACATAGAACGACTGATAAATAAATAAGGTACAAGCCAGGCTTTCATGGGCACTTAGTCCTTGGAGGAGCAGGGTTTCATAATTCCAAAGCCGTGAAAAAAGCTGAGGATAACAAGGGGAGTAAAAAGGCTGTGCTGCTATATTTATAGGGGTAATCATTAAGGGGAAATGCAATTTGAAGAGGGAGGAGGAGGCAGTGATGGAACTTCAGGGTTTGCTTGTTGGTCCCTGCAGGGGCAGTGTATTGTCTTCTCAAACAACCCACTTGTCTCGCTAACATGTCATTTTAGGCTGCGCAGTGGATTGCTCTTCTTGTGATAAGATGTGAAAAGGATTTTGGTTGCGCTCATAATTTTAAAGTCCTACTAAAAAACATACATTCACACAGCCTCAAGTTAAGAATCCTGTTCCTTTTTCATATTTTGAATGAATTTGATAAAGTGTTCTCAATTACCTTATATAATCCAGTGCCACAATAAGCCATTCCCCAAAATGTCTGAGTTTCAAACTGTGCTGAAGGCAGCAGCCTGTGTGGGCTGATAAACTGTTAATGGTCTGAGTGGAGATCAGTAATTACTGTTCCCCATAAAGCTGAAGATAGAATTGGTTATATTCTTTTCTTTAGACACAGTTGTGGGGCCCCTGTGGACACATCTTATGCTACTGAAACAGGACAGCTCCTCTTAAGTCACTAAACCACTCAAACCTGAGGTTATTTAGGGTCGGTGATGGTTTTGTGTGTCCATGTGTATGTGTTTGTCTAGTGTGAGCGTGTGTTTGTGTGTATGTGTTGCAGGAGTGGTCAAAGCAGAATCAGGATGTCAACATGACCTGGTCACTATGTGGGATCATGACTGAGGAAGGGAGGGAACATTTACAGAGAAAGAGAGATTGAGTTAGAGAAGTTTGGGTAAGGAGCTTAACATGACACCTAAAAAATGTGCTTAAAAAACAACAGTACATCACATGTAGATAGTAAGTGACATTTGCTAAACCACTCCCCCAAAACGGTGATTGCCCAATCATAGCTTAGCAACAGTATGTAAGCACAGCAGGCCTGTCACGCTTTGGGTTTCTCTGGATGTATTGAGCAGAATACTGGACTCAAAGATGGTGCCCATTCACTCCAATGAAAATTGTTCGCCTGGCGCATAAACCAAAAACGTTTTCTCGCCTCCAGGTTTGCTTCCGCGTTGTACAGCCCACTGAATATGTGCAGTAGTGTTTCTCCCAGTGGCCCATGCATTCCCGCTCAGCACATAGACTTTATAGTCGCTTTTCTAGGCTCTGGTAAAGTTTGACAAATATAACACCTTTGTGGAATAAACATTTATTCATTACAAAGAGCAATAATTGACCTTGCTTACAGTTCAACGTGTCTTGTCAACAGTTTTATAGACTTTTTGTTGCAATACCACGAGTGGCCTCTAGGAAACATTGGCAGTAAGGCTGAGTGGCAGCACCGGATCCACATTGTTAACTAACTAGATTACATTGTGGGGAATTACTAAACATCCACCATGCAGTATTTCCCCACTGTGTGGAAGCATGCTGTCCTAGATGGTATTAGAGTTTAGAGTAATGTGTTGTCTAATGTTAGCAGTTCTGTTCTGCTCTTTATTGGATTTACACTTCAGCAGCCCCAGCCAATGTTATCCAAGATAGCATTACATTTGCCAGACACATCAGTGAGTCTTTATCCTACAGGCCTTTTCATCATTAGAAGTGAAAACTTAATGTTTGAAAATACAAACAAATATGTAAGCTAATTTTCCCTTATCATACTCATGACACTAGGACTATAGCTAGCTCTACATGGCAATACAAGAAACATTAACTGCTGAGGACATGTAACTTTAGCCTCAGTCTTTTAGCACAATATCACGTTTTAGCCATTACCACTTTTACAAGATTCTTGTTTTAAAATGAGTCAGCTGGAAACATTATAAAGTCAGCCGGAGACCAGAACTCATGCAGCTAACATTAGTTTAATTAGCTAGCTAGGTAGCTAGCTAGAGCTGATAAAATCTGCCTGCTACAGTTGTCATTTTAGTTGGCAAAATCGATGGCTAGAATTCAGTAACCTGCTTTTTTCTATCAAGGACACATTGATTTAAAAATTACTAGGAATTTCCGACTGCTAAATCTGTCACCGTTATCATTGTAAACTGCATATGTGCCTGACAGTAATAGCTAAGTGTGGCGGGCTTAAAGAGCTTAAACTTAAAGGCTAGCCCACTCAAGGCTTAAACTGGAATTTCCAAGTTAAGATAATGTACAGTCAGCCCTCATTCCATTAATTTAAAGTAAAATCTATCCTTGCCAGATTTATCTGATATACCTGGCAAGCCTATGATCTGACACTGAGCCAAGGAATTTATATAGTGAAGAAAAAACAAGGAGGGACCGACTGATAAGAGGGAAATGATCTTTATGGAATGGTTGAAATAGACAGTGGGATGGAGAGGAGAGAGGCAGAGGGGTAAAGGTGCAAACAGACTTCCAGAAAGAGAGTAAAAGCAGAGAGAGGAGGACGGTTTTTTTTTAAAAAGAATAGAAGAGTAAAAAGAGAAGAGGATAAAAGAACCAGTGAGGAGTTGGAAGCTGGGTGGAGTGTTTTTAGGTGTCTGGCTCTAACAGCATGGGTCTCTCCCCTGACACCTCCACAACTTATCATCCCCGCATTCCTGCACAGGGACACTCCCCTGCCCACTGACACTCCAGTCTGTGTGTTTGTGTGTGTGTGTGTGTGTGTGTGTGCTGTTTTAAGTGAAAGGGCACGTTGGCCTCCCTCTCCCAGGACATCTGGCTGCAGGAAGAGGGTTTGTGTAAGACATGTTTATGTATGTTTGTGTGTGTGTGTGTGTGTGTGTGTGTGCGTGAGAGAGAGAGCAAAGTAAAAGAGAAGCATAACAGAAAGAAAAAGAAAGAAAGAAAGAAAGAAAGAAGGAAGGAAAGAAAGAAAGAAAGAAATGTGTGTGCTGTGTTGTGAATGTGTCAAAAACACAATTTCCCTTCACCACCTTAGCAGGGCCTTCGGTTGTGACAAAGAGTACAGAAAACATCTCAGGGATTTCCTGCCATTCAAAGCAGCCCCTGAGTCCCCTCTACTCTTCAACCTCACATTCTGTCTACCTCCTTGAAGTCCTTGAAGTGAGGGGTGTGACTACAGTCCCTCGTTAATTCATTAAGGCATCCAGTCTGTGTGTGTGTGTGTGTGAGACCGGCCAGAGGAAGCTCTCTGTGAACTCTCCTGATTACAGCAGAAGTGATGTGTGTTATTATGGCAGCTTAGTAGACAATGTGATGTTGTGCAATGACAAAGGTGGAAATACAGTCATCTCTAAACCTGCAGGAGCAGAGTTACTGGCCTAATCTTGTTAATGTTACTCTATTTCTAATAACTCCTTGGAATACTTTCAAGTTACCTTACAACCAAAAAATAAAAAAGGGAAGAAGAAGGAAGGAAACTTAACTTTATTATTATAATTTTTTTTAATTTTTAAATTAGTTTTAATTACAACTTTTGTGATGGAAACTCAAACGAACCTTCACTCATTGGGGGATTCTGCTGTGCAGAAATGGTTTTGCTTTGGGATACACTAGTGAGCCTTTTTGGGTCTTAAAGTATAAAGTATATTAAAGCAGTTGGAAAGGAAAAAATGTAAGAGTGAGAAAGTAACAAGTAATGAGAAATAACATCATACACAAAACTGAGCAAGTATTAAGTTACTCTTGACCTACAGTATGTCCGAATGATTTAACATTTGTATATCAAAATCACCACATGAAAGTGTGCAATTCAGAAATCACAAGAGCTGTGGTTTTACTTATAACTTAGCACCTTAATTCACTTTAGCAAGTGAAATTTTATGCAGACGACTCCACTTTGATTTTCCCAGCTATAAAGACAACTGTCGCTGGTAAATTTTATTCAGCTGTAACTAATTAATGTGAATTTTGTGATATGGTCAAACAACAACAAAGAGATTCTTTCCATGCTGGTTTCAAAGATGGTTTTGTGGAGGAAGAAACCGCTCTTTCATTTTTTTTTTAATGTTTAAAATAGTGGGTTGTGTACTTTTGATCCACATAAAAAAAGAGTGGACAATCTTTCTCTATATAAATGATCCAGATTTAGCTAGCCGGTATGACAGACTGCGGGTGGATCTTAAACTTATAAGCACACACTGGACCATTATTTGATATCACATTAAAAAAACTGAATTGAATCCACCAGGATTCAGTGCTGTGAAGCACCTCGTTCTGTCATTAGGTATCAAAACATTGTCGGGTATGACTAGCAACGGGACAACTACGCAGCTATTACCAATAATATAATGCCAATGTTATATTTTACTATTACAGAATAATGTCAAGTATAACACAACTAGAATTTTTAAAAATCAGATTCTAACAAAGTAGAAACATTTTGTGATTAATTTATATAAAATAATTAAACCACAGTAGTAGATATTTCCTCAAATCTTTCAGCCCTAAAAGTGATTTAACTACTGTAATCTATTGTAGATTAACTACCCAGAACTGATCAGAAGTTACAGGAGGGGCTTTATACTTTATAGGGGACCATGATATAAAAATGTGTGTAAAGCCATATTACTTGTGTGGAAGAAATTCGGTGACTTTATTCTCAGGTATGTGTGACCCCCACAGGTCGAGTGTCTTACCCCCTCTGTTACAGACAGCCTCCTTCTTGCCTTTGAGGCTGGACTGCTGTGTTTCTTTGAGTCAGTGGTTGCACTGCTGTCAACATGTGGCTTGTACAGTCACCAGAGCCGGAGGGCACAAAAGCTCTGATGGAAGCCCTGTTGGCATTACAGAGGGCCAGGGGAGCGAGTGGCTCTCTAAAGTTATCTCTTTGAAAGTGTGTGTGCGGTTGTTGCTACAGGGAGTGTGTGTTGTTTTACGAGCGTTCCTTCCCATCTCAGCCGCCTATAGCATTGCTTTTAGACTGTGATTAATAGAAGCTTGAGGAGGCCATCAGAGAAATGCAACTTTGCACATCTATTAAATGTTTGCTGTGCTATGCAGTAGTGCAATACCTCTTCTAATACGATCAGTTTGTGTAATACACAGCACAGTATATGTTTAGGCATGTAATTTAGCTTAGATTAAGATATCTGAAATTATTTTCTTTGCACGAGCTACACAGGAATGTGGATAGATCGTAGGATGGTGCATTTAGTCTTGTGTTCTTAAATGAATATGAGCAAACAGACTTATATGAGCAAATAGAAGTTGCAGTAGAGCTGCTAGCACTTTGACTAATTCCTGGACATTGTCTTTTCTTATTCAACCCTGCCTGACACACTGGTCCCATGGTCTATCTGTGTGTGTCTCTGTGCATGAATTTGTATTTGGAGACGTGTATATGTGAGTGTGTGTGTGTGTGTGTGGGTGTGTGTGTGTGCCAAGCCCCTGTGCCCTCCCCTGTGCCCTCCCCTGTCTCCACGCCTGGATGCTAACCGCTAGTGAAGGCTAGCCAATTATCCCCAATCAAGCTACCCTCTCTGGAACTGGCGCGAGAGGAAGCTCCCACCAGAGCTTATACTAGTCATTATGGGGCACATCCTGACATTAACTTTCTTCTTTCCCTCCTTGACTTCATCTCTCCTCATTCTTTCTTTCTTTCTCGTTTCTCCTCTCTTCCCTGCCTCTCTCTCTTCTCTCTCTCCTGCCCATAAGTGAAGGACTGATGCAGCCATTGTTGAAGGGAAGCAGCAATCAAACACACAAACTAAAAGCACATGGGTGCTAATTCATGCCTTCCTAATAACGCATTAAGTAAATTTGGGGTTGATGATGGAGGGGAGAAGCATAGGCTGTGCGTGACGTCATTTGCAGAAGAAGAATGTGTGTTTTTGTGTGTCAACCGTAGAGGCAGAATGCCTGGTATTGCTTGAGAAATTGTATGTATGTTTGTGTGTGTGTACCTACAGGGAATTAGGCAGGGAGGCTGTGAATTCTGGGAAATGTCACCCCACCCCTCTCTCCAACCCACACACACACACTTCTCCTCCCCTCTAGAGACCGAGAGACAGATTGGACTGAAATCAACACAGGTTATTTACCTGCATAGAGACAGTGATTACCTCTCCCCCTGTCTGTATCTCTACCGTTTTATTTTTACTCTTTCTAGGCTAGAAAACTTTCTAATCACAACTGTATCACACCGTAGGACCTAATTTGCAGTCCCCCAGTCCTGTTCAGCCAGAGGACTTCATGTTTGATGTGAACTGTAGGGTGACATTGCCTTGTCTGTGCTCAGCCAGATCAGCAGGCAGCAAGAGACAGGGCGAGGTGTGGTGCCTGTAGGTGATCCACTTCATTCTGCTCCTGTCTTGTCGTGACAGGACCTGCATTAAATGGAAAGAGTCAGTGACGGAGCAGTGACAGGCCCAACCCTCCACCCACCCCCTCGGTGTGTGTGTGTGTGTGTGTGTGTGTGTGTGTGTACAAGCCAGCATGCAAACCTCCATATGCATTTTTTTTTGTCTCATTGGGACCTGACAACTGAATGGCACTTGAATGACACTTTTTCCCACTGCTCATCAAGCTGTGTCCGTGTTATGTTAATGGCAGTTGTAGCTGCACGTAATAAAATGCACTTTCGTTTAATTTCCATATATAGCACTTATGTGTCAAAAAGCAGGGGGCGTGGGCAAAGCTACACACTCGACATCAGCTTATCAATCATCTCAATCATCGCACCATTTTGAAAATTTTACCACATCTAAATGTCACGCAGGGTTACACTTCTCACCAATGAGCCGTTACAGGGTGAGATCAATGAGAAGGTGAGATCAATCAAAGCAGATGACAGTTGATAAAAAAACACTTCTGTTTCCATGTTTGCTGCTCAATATGCACTTCTGAAACAACCTCCTTTCTCATAGTGACTCTGTGTGTGTGTGTGTGTGTGTGTGTGTGTTTGGGGTTAGCATGCAGCAAATGTTTGAAGATAAGCTTTTCCCTCTATAGTCCTTCCCCGTCTTGCTCCTTCTCTCTCTCTCTATTTCAAGCCAATTAGGTGTGTCTTTTAGCAGAGATTTGGAGTATAAGTTGAACATCAGCACCCTTCAATGTTGAAAGGCACATCTCAAATTAGGGAGAACCACACACCCACCTCCCCACCACTCCTTTCCTACCCAACCTATCACCATCTTTCCCTCCTTTGCTCCTGTGAAGAAACAGAGGCCCCCGGGGCCCTGAAATGTCTCCACACGCTGGAAATTGAATCAAACGGCATCAATCAGGACACCCTTTTTTCCTCCCCCTTTCACTCCTTCTTCTCCCTTTTCTTTTTTGTCTGTGTTTGGTGTCTTTAAGCAGGTCTACCAGGGTATATAAACAGCACCACTAGGAAGCACAATTGGATATGAAGTGAAACAGGATTCTTTTTTAGGGGTGCTGATGCTTTGAATTAGTGTAGGTTCGTCTAAGTCAGGTTGCAGGCGACACTTGTATTTTGCACATTGCCAACATTACCAAGTATTCTATCGGCCCAGTGTCTTATAAACACCATCCTACTGATGCACACACACATATACACACACGCAGTGATATTATTATCCTCCTCTTCTGTGGCTCTCTGCTGTAAAATGAGTTTGCCCCAACTCCATTAAAACCCGCGCCAGCCTCTCCCCTGACGCCGCCGCCCTATTTGCATGTGCTAGTGAGCCACTCCACGGAACGAAGGATCTCCTCTCTTCCTCCTCTCCACCTTCAGTCCGTCCCACTGGAATGCGCGATAAGTGGGCAGATGACATTCACGGAGAAAGACTGCAATAAAGTGACTCTCTCCATCTCTTCCTCTCCCCCCTTTTCTCCTCCTCTACCACTCCCTCCTCGCTGTGCCACCCCGTCAGAGGCAGAAAGGGGATATTGCGAATGACACGGGCAAATCAGCTGTAAATGGGCGCTAATTTGATTGACATCTGGGCTGCTGTCACCGGGGCGCGCGAGGACAGGCCCCAGCCAGCAGACAGTGAGCGGCGTTTACCCATTGCACAAAAAGCCAGCTTTCAACTAAATCACTTCTTGTCCGGTGGGCCCTCCCTCCTCGTCCCTCTCTCCCGCTCCTTCGCTCCTCCCGCCACCCACTACCAACCGACTCGCCAGATTCTAATTGCGTGTGTCCTTCCTCTCAGTGCAATTTTCCCATTACCGCCACAAGAGCAGGCGCACAGCTCATCTGAAGCGAGGTTGTCTCCGAAATATGTACCTTCAGGTTAACCCTTTGCTACCTTCACAGAGCCAACTGCAAGCACAGGCTACATGGTGAAGAGGGACACTACATTGTGTTGTGATCATGGTTTGGGCTCTAATAAAAAGAAGACATCAGAACTAGTTTGGCAAAGGAAAGAAAAATAAATTAGTAGCATGTATTTGAAACGTAAAAGTCTAACTTTGTTGTTTTCTCTTTTTTTCATGTGCTGCTGTTGCTGTCTCTCCATTATAAAGGTAAGTTTCTTTTTTTTTTTGTTTACATTCTCCCTGCAGACACATCAGTGATAGGGCCTCAGAGCTTACAACTGTTAGCTCTCATGCTAGGTTAAGCATGGCTAAAAGGCACCAATGTGCATGCTGACTTACACACACTCATCTCCAGTCACAATCAAAGCATGTTTAATTCAGAGCATCAAGTCTCTCCTCTTCTCATTCTCCCTATTTCTCCCTTTTCACCCCAATTCTTTATTTATGTCTGTGATGTTGGATTGTGCCAACAGCAAGGCCCAGGGCAAACAGCAGAGGCACCCATGGCAATGAAATGCTAATAAGTGCTGCGTCATTTCAACACACGCAATTCACAGAGGTGTTTGTGTGTGTATGTGCATGCGCAGGCATGTGGATGTGTGTTTTTGTCTGTATGTCTGTATGAGTGTGTGTGCATGGGGTTGTGCATGACTTAGATGTCATTTTTTTAAACAACGTATAGTAAAATAAAATATAGTAATAGATCATTTATTCAGACGAAACATACCTTACTGTGACACTGACGCAGTATAAATACACATACCCCCGTTTTTTTTTGTTTGTTTGTTTGTTTTGTTTTGTTTCTACCAGTCCTCCTTCAAAACTTGGGGGTTGTGCAGGTGGATTGTGCGCCGCTTTGCACTGGTGAAGAGTCATTTTCCTGAGTTTTTTTCCTCACCTATGACTCTTTGGTAATTTGGTGACTTGCCATGAGTCAGAAGAGAGTTGCAATAGGAAACGTGGCACTTGCAATCCAGCAGCAATTTTGGAGTTTTACTGAGAAGATTTACTGCGTTATAATTTCATCATACGGTACATTCTCTAACCAGCACACAAAAATACAGTTTTCTTTTGATGGGGGCGATACTGTAATACCAGCAAACTATTGATTCTCACCAGCATCTGTCATTCACAACAGCTTCTTTGTTGTGTTAAGTCTTTCTGTTGTTTAACTACTTATACAGCTGTCTGAGGGCAGCAGGTATGTTTCAGCCTCTAGTCGGCACATTTATGTATGACTGAACTCCACTGAATAATCCACTTAATCAAAAATGACACCGTTTCCAACTTGATCATCAAGACCGTTGGTGACAGCGACATTCTTGGAGACATATTGAGTTCATTCATTTCCCTGAAAAAATCTTAAAACTATTCAAACTTTTCTCTCACTTCTACAACACTGAACTTCCTCAGGACCTGTTGCCACCAATCCTTTGTCCACATTTCCAAAAAAAAACAAAACACCAGGTTAGCAGGCAGAAAAGGAAATAAAGTTGCATGCTTCATTGCCTTCTTTTCAACAGATCTGGCCAAAGTAGCAGCTGAAACATCATTTTTAATTGCAATACAGGTAGACCTGAGGCTGTAATAACTGACATGATGTGGAGGTACTGAATCATGGCTGTTGATAAAATTGTCTAGGTTAAACTGCACAGGGGTGTTACCGGAAACAAAACCAAAAAAAATCACATATTTGTGGATCATAATGGGAATAGTTGGATTAGGTCATCAGGTGCAGGGCTATTGTTGGATGTAGGCAGTGCAATTAAATACAACCTTAATAATCACCTGGGTAAAAAGGGCGCCGCCACACCCTTTGTGCATTGTGCAACCTGCACAATGCTTTATACTCTGAGCCTTGATTTGGAAAAATAGAGCCTCAAGACTTAATATCAAAGTATGTCAATCCACCCTGATTCTGTAACTTTTTGAAAATGTTTTAGTATTTGCTAATCCTGTCTGGGTTACAGTGGTGTCAAGTGACTTGAAATAAACAAACTTACAAAGATGGCACAAAAATATAAATGTGGAATATCATTACAATCTTTCCAATAACAATAGAGCAGCACTGCTGCCTAATGCATGAGCTTCATTGAACGTAGTTATTTTTTTTGTTTATTGAGAGGATGAATCACATCAACTGAGCTTCACCTATCTTAGCTCTTTAAATTATTTATTTTTGAAGCTCTGGGGTTTTGATTTTCTATTTTTTTGTGGAATTATAGGCCTATAGGCAAAATTCTTCCAAAAATGACTCATTTAATGCTAATTATCAGACGGTGTTGTCTGCTTACATAAACACTCTCACCCCTGCTGTTCATCACTGACGAGCAGCACTGTTTGGCTCCTGACTCGTGGTGTTGGCTCTGACACTGCCCTGTAGAGTTGACATTGTTCTTGGTTATTTGTGTACAGGTTTACTATCACACTTAGTGCAATAATACAGTACATGTCTTGTCTATCCTGGAGGAGTGTGCAGGGAGAAGGAGAAGTGGGGTGGCGTTGGGGACTCACTGCCTTGGGGCCAAAGCTGCACTAGATGGAAGATTGTACACACACACGCACACGCCATTAAAGGAATAAAACCATGTTTTTGCTTTGTAAAAAACTCTGCTCAGTATGTTCAATATGTTGGATTTTTTTTTTCAGGAGAGCTTGAAGAGATAAATCCAGGATGTGAGAGAGCGAGGAAACAAGGTTGTCCATTAGTCAGCTGCTGTGATAGTCTAAAGAAGCCCTGGCCCTTAATGGCTTCTCTGCAATAATTGCTACACTACCTCCTCTGTTCCTATACTGCTACGTGACATGCTTTTCCTGGAGCCACCGCTGTACATGTCCACATCCTAGTTCTAGTCAAAGCATCTCTGAAGAGCATTGTGCTTTACAAGTATCACTCTAATAGAGAGGGTCCAGGTAAAAACTCTGAAAAGAAAGGGCTTTTTTTGCTGCCTCAGTCTCCTTCCTGCCCTCTACCGCATTTCTTTAGCTTTCTCCTCACCCTCTCCTTTCCTTTCTAGGCTGCAAAGCTTTATTGATGTAGAAAGTTAGAGGCTCTCAATGTGTGAAGAGGCCACGTTTCTCATGTCTACTCTCTCAGATAACACAGGAGTACCTAATGGTTTGGTTACGCTAAATGTTTTGGGGACTCTTCAGGTTTCTTGATAAAGTTCTGACCCGTTTGCCAATCGTCACACAATGAAATAGCCTACTTCTCCAGCAGCTTGTGTCAGTATAAGGGTCCCTATACTTACGTATGTGGTGTGTGTGTGTGTGTGTGTGTGTGTGAGAGAGACAGGAAAAGAGAACGAGAGACAGGGATGAATGGAGAGTCTCACAGGTCCTCCAACTCAGCCCAGGTTAATGGAAACCATTATCACACACAGCCACTCTGTCTGTACAATCAGAGCTTCTCTCTCTGAGGGAGGCACTTTGTCACACACATACACACACACACACACACACACACACACACACACAAACACCGAATATATTTGTGCCATATTCTTAAAGCCTTTTCTACTTGTTTAGTCTCCTACTGTACAAGCTGTTCCTCAGCCTGTGCAGGAGAGACTAATTGTTTTAGCATGTAACTGCCACTCTTATTTTGAGCAATAAGGAACACTAGGGGTCATTTTACTGAAATGAGTCAGGAACTAGCTAGCAGGCCTGACTCAAATCTCCCCGCTTTCTCTTTTGTTCTGCTCAGCAGCTTTTTTTTTCTGCTTCCTGAATCTGGAAATGCTTTCATATCAAGCAGCAAAAGTGGCCCAACAAACAGTTTTTCTTCTTAAAAAAGAAAAGAAACAAAAGCTGCAGTGACATAGATTTGCCTGCTACATTTGCTGCGAGGCACAAGGCAGCATCAAACATTTAGCAATATGTGAGGCACACTTAAAAGAGCCTAACAGCCTAAGTTGTTTGCTGTGGAAAATTTTGGACAGTTTTGTTTGTCTATATTTGTGCCACTGAGCAAAGGGTGTAAAAAATGTAGTGATTCCTTTGAAAAACAGGCATGCTCTCCTCCCACATTGGCTTGATTGCTGAAGGCACAGAAAGGTAAAATGTCAAATCTATCTCTGAACAGGCCACATGTGTATTTAAGAATATCTCTATGACACTGAATAAGTATATCTCTGTTAACTAGAGTGAGCCGATGGGAAACACGACCAGGATCTGTTCCAAAAGTAAGAAAATGTCAAGGCGTGGGCACACCAAGACTACATTTTATGTCAAGATCAGTTCATTTCAATGGAATCACCACAGTCAGTGAATTTGCTCATTAGGGGGTGAAACGAATCTGTGCAATTTTTTTTTTTTGAGTTTGACAAAAAAAAAATTGTTCCATTGACGAATAGCGAAAAATATGATTTTTTAAAATACAGTGTAATATTATTATTTATTTAATATTTCTGTGTTTTCTGCCTTTAAAGCTGTATTAATTAATTGTGAGTAATGGGCAGGTAGAGTACAGAGTTTATCTGTCTTTTTTTGGCTAAAGATGGCTGCCTGCAGCAGCTGGAAACAATCTTAATGAGGGCAGAATTATGGGCAAGAAAACCAAAACACTGATCCAAAATATATTAAAAAGCTCCGTTAAGTGGCGAGGGACTATGGAGTTGGATGGTAATTCTCTGTGGGTTTGTCACTACGAGTTGCCCCTTTGACATTATGCATAGTCGTTTAATCCATAAAAATAATCGATTAGTGCAGCTTTAACGAACACCATTTCCCATAAGCCTAAGACCGTCGCGGGTCAAACGTCACCAGCTTGACAGACTCCGGCCAGTTGTTAGGCCGCGGCTATGAAAACAGACGTGCCAATCCTGAGTCCAGACATGTTTGTAAAACGAGGGCCTAGCAGCACAGATGTTCTCTAGACAGGAGACATTACAGCGAAAAGGCGGGAAAATGACGCTAGAGGACGGACGTATATGGTGGATTGGGGAGAAACAGATAATACACGCACTACTGTGTGTTACTTGCTGGAAAA
The DNA here is from genome assembly GCA_038419695.1 of Scomberomorus guttatus. Taxonomy (NCBI): domain Eukaryota; kingdom Metazoa; phylum Chordata; class Actinopteri; order Scombriformes; family Scombridae; genus Scomberomorus; species Scomberomorus guttatus. The sequence continues at coordinate 13,176,670 of CM076447.1, forward strand.
AAAAAAGTTCTTGGGAGCTGTAGTTTGTTGAATGCTAACAAATTAGTCAATGTTTAACTTTAAAGTCTGAAATTGTAGTAGCAAGTGCTGAACTAGATAAACATTTATCTTAGAATATGGATAGCAAACCTCAGGAACACCATTCACACACAGACGACATGCAATGGCAAAGAAAGATGGCGTTGAGTGAGAAAAAAAAAAAAAAAAAAAATCTAGTGGAACACCAGCTAGCCCCGGACGTAACATCAGAACTTCGGCTTCCTATGTGTTTGTGTGTGTTGCGTGTGTGTGTGTGTGTGCTGATGAATGCATTTTGTGCGCTCGAGTGTCCGGCTCCCTTGCATGTGTTTATGTGTGTTTGTGTATGGACACATGCCACTGTCTCTTCGTTGATCCTGTCTCAATCAGAGAGGAGTCCATCCCATCACAAAAGCCACAATATTGCTTCGTAAACACACACACACACACACACACACACACACACACACACACACACACACAGAGCAGTAACCCTGCTTTCCCCTGTAAACAGTTTACAGTGCCTTCTCTCTCCCTTATGCAGACACAGGCCAAAGCGTCAGTGTTGTGTTCAGCTAATCCCACTGTTTAGGCTTTGTTGGCAGGCTCTTGCTACAGTATGCACTGTATGACCTGAGGGGAAAAAGTGTTTCATTTTTTGTGCATGTTTAAATATGTCACACACGTTAAGAACCCCACTCTTTGCCTCCCCAACCCGCACTAATCTTCATCTTTATCAATCTCATGTTTGGGTTCTGTCTCTCCTCTGTGAATCCCCCCCGCCCTTCCTCGTCTTCATTTGTTTAGCTGAGCCTGTGCTTGTTTTCTTGTCGTTCTCCCCTTGATTGAGGTTGACCCAGCCGTCTTCACAACCTCACAGTATACAAACGTGCGCACACATACACACATACACAGCTCCTGACTGTGTGTATAGACACTGTGTGGTTTGGCTTGCTTTGTGTAGCAACGGCCCAAGGTAGGAAATGCTGTTTAGATTAAGTGCGTTCTGATGTCCTCCCAAGCCTTGTTCCTGCTGGATCACGATCCATTTGCACCACAAACCTCTCTAACACTACATGCGGAAACACCAGTGGTTTAGGGTTAGGCATAGGACAGTGGAGGTTTCTGTTATAGGATTTTACTAACCTCTTACCACATCCTCTGTGTGACTCTGTGACTTTAACAGAAGGAAAATGATTACCTTTGGTATGTTTTTTGCATCTATGCCAGTGTTCAACTATTTATCCCTTGTCATAGATATACTCTTTTATCCAATACATTCAAATGTTCCTCGATTTTTCTTTTGTTTTCAGCTTTGCACTGTAAACAACTCAAATATAAGCTTGTTTTATATACGTGCAGGTTTTGAACCTGATTTTTCCTGATTTCCTTAGAGGTGCTCACGGCTGCCAAACACTGAAGTCCAGCCAACTAGGGCACCTAAATAACAGCTATCAGAAATAAAGAGCTGACATCTGATGCCTGCTCTGTTTTAATAGTGGAGAAAAGGAAAGATTTTTTTGTCCATAAAGTCAGTGTGGTCTCCTTATTTTCTCTCAACAGGCAGTCCTTAAGCTGAGAATGTTTCCACGTAATCAAAAAAGAATCAGACACCTTGGTCTAAAGACTCATAGCCCTTGGTGTATGAGCGTGTGTGTGTGTGTGTGTGTGTGTGTGTGTGTGGGGGGGGGGGGGGGGGGGGGTACTGATTAGAAGTCTGATAATTGCACGAGTTTTGGCTCTTTCGTCTCTGCAGCCCCTACATTTGATTAGCTCCTTTCTGCTGGTATGAGAGAAAATATGTTTAGTAGATTGGTTGAAATAATAACTGTTTCTGTAGTTGTTTTACCCTAATTTCAAAAAAAGAACTCTAAATCTTCATCTACTTGCCATTTTTATTACATCTTACCTTTTCTTGCCAAAAAATTGTGTCTAACACCAATTTGCATTTAAAAAAAAATCTCGTCTTGATTTTTCCAGGACATTAAATCTATTTTCAGCTAGAGCTGACAAGAAAGTCTACAAAAGTGGATTGCATGGTTGTCAATGTATCCTAGACATCTAAGAAACTACGTTTTTTTTTTGTTTGTTTTTTTTTTAAAGGTGTACTCCACAGATTTACCACTGCACTTCAATGAAGTTGGGGAACTCACAGGAGACAGATTAAAAAAGAAAAATGGTCAAATGTGCTTGTAAATGCAAAGATATCTTTTAGTCTCTATGGGTCAAGCTCCAAAAGAGCTTGTATCCTACACTATCCTACACAACAGGCTTTCTATTTTAATCTCAAGCCGCGATAACCCCGATGACATCATGAGGGTTCCTTTCTCAGATTTTAAAAAGCTCTCTCCAGACCCACAGAAGACATTATAAAAAAGTCCAAAGGCTGTGTGGTATTAATCACGATGAGATGAAGAGTAAACTCAAATTTTGTGTATAATTGGTGGGGTGCCTTTAAAACTATGGAAGACAAAAAAGTGTAAGAGAAGTAAGTAAGAGAAGTAATTGAAAATATGGTATGACATGCAGATCAAAACACTTTATTCTCAGCTTGTATAGAGAGGTTTACTGTAATGTGCATCCGCGGCAGTCGCTGCACCGGTGACTCTTAGCTGAATGGAGTGATGTGTGACGAGGGGGAGCAGGATGGTAGGAAACTCAAGAGCTTGCGTCTTATTATCACCTAATTTGAGCAGAATCAAAATACAAATGATCAAGTTTCAAGAATCTTTATTGTTGCTTATATCAAGCATCTTTTTACTTCTTTTAAGGTCACCTAGTTTTTTTGTATTGACCTAATTTCTTATCAAGACAAAGTCATTCTTGCTTATCTCATCTGCAGTTTTTTTTTTGTTTGATACTAGAAAATTTCTCTACATTGCAGAATGTTTTGCTTGTTTTATAGCTTAATTGTTAAGGCGTTTGATTTTGGCAGGGGGACCTTTGACGGATGTCACACCTCTCTCTCCCCCCGTTTCCTGTCTTTCAATACACTGTGACTGTCAAATAAAAGGAAAAAAATGTTAAAGAAATCATTTTAAAAAGAATAATGAAAAGTTGCCAGCGGTTACTGCTACACCCTGTCTTTTTGTGTGTGTATGTGAGGATGTTGTTGTGAGGCCGTGGATGAAAATTGTGTGATGTGATGTGATGAGATCAGCAAGAAGCAGCAGAGACACCTCCCCTACACTTGTCTCAGTGGTCCCAGCATCATTACCAGCACCACTGCGGTACACTGCCTTATCTACTGTGGCAACTGATACAGTGACAGCCACTCCTCCAGGACACACACACACACACATATATATACCCACACAATGCTCAATGCCTCACCAATCTGCAGCAGTTTTCCCTGTGGGTCCTCTTCATTGATGCTGCAGTCTACGGTGCGTGTGTGGTGGCAGAGGGATGATAGGGTGGATAGTTATTTTCGATATGAAATCTTCTGTAACGTTTAATGTTCATGCTCAGATAATGAAATATTATGTCACATCTGAGCTTCCCCAAAGATCTGATCAAGTCAGGAGAGGGCAGTCAAGTCTTTCTGTCTGTTGTTTTGTAAATTAAACACACACACACACACGTGCAGAGGATACATATAGCACATGCACACTTGTGTTCTGCCACTACATTGGAAATCTTCAACTAACCCCATGTGCCTTTGATTTGTGAGCTCAGCCGATTCAGTCACACAGGCTCACAGTCATTTAAAATAACTGCTCAGGTGGGAACCATGGGTGTGTGTGTGTCTAACTGTGTGTGTGTGTGTGTGTGTGTGTGTGTGTGTGTGTGTGTGTGTGTGTACGAGAGTGTGTGTAAGGCAGGCTCGGTGACTTCATTCATTTTAGTGGCTGAAAACTCAGTCCACACCTGTTCAACCTACCATGCTAACATTCTCAAGTGGTCTTAGTCACATTAACGCTTTGAACCTCAAACACACACACACACACAGTCCATCTGCTATTTAAACTCCAGTAGAACCCTGTAAAGTTAAGATTCATTTTTATATAGTTGGCACTTTTTCTGTCCAAGTTCAAGGCTCTGTGCTGCTATGAGCATTTACACCTGGTAAAGTGTCTGTAACCAGTTTAAATGGCAAAACTGATTTCCTCTTTAAATTACTCAGATTCCAAATATCTCCCTCTCTTCTTACCGCGCTCCTTCCATCACAACCATCTAACTGAATTATTTTTTATTACCATCTTCTTTCTTTCTATCTCTATCTTCCTGCCTGCCTCATTCACTCTCTCTTCTTTCTGTTTGTGTATGAAATGATGTAAGCAGGAAGTCGATTTATGATATGTATGGAGAAATGGGTAAAGGAGTTTTTTTTTTTTTTGTTGTTGACATGAGAGGTAGTGCATGACAGTCTAATGTAGCCACAACCACATGTGGTTACATATGTCCAATACTGTATGTTTTCTCTTGGCAGCGGAGCAGAGGATGACTATTGTTGCCCCTTTCAGACCCACTCCTATTAATCATGTGTGTGCGTGTCTGTGGGAGTGTATGTGTCACTGAGAGAGAGAGAGAGAGAGAGCGCACGTAATACTCACTGCATGGTGAAGGAACCTGAATATACATCAAACTAAAGCCTACACAAACCTTGTACTGAAATATACACACTCAGTGATACAAGAGGACAGGGAATAAGAAAAAATAGATCTGTAACTGAGCTATTGTACTATTTTATGCAGGAAAGCATATTTTAAATTAACTTTGAATTAAAATTTGAGTGTAGACGGGCTTGAATGCTCTTACTTACACATGGACATTATTAATTTTGTCTTGAGATGCACAAGTGTGTTCAAAAAAAGTCTACTCATCAATGTTGTAGTCACTCATATAAGTCACACGTTACAGTAATCACATTTTTACCCAATTACTGTCATTTGGCTACGTGTATAATTTCAACAGACTTATTAAATTATGCTTTTAAAATCTTAGTACTAGTATATTTAATATTGTATTAAGTGAATATCAAATCTTTTATATGTGCAGTAAATATATTAATTTACACCTGCTGGCGTGAACTGTTGCCTAGCAACAGCTGTAATAAGCAACACAAGACAGATGATCACTGGAAAGACAGATGTTGGAAAGAATTTCTCAAAAAACGTTATAAATCTGAAGACTGGCAGAGGAGATCGGGGGGAAAGTGGAGATATTGTTTGAATTTACTTCCCAGAAAGACAAGAACATCACTTTGAGAAGTAATTCATGTTCTGTTCAGAAATGAGTCCACATTTCTACACCTGTGGGCAACTTTCCATTTTTGATCCACCAATATATTTGTGTAAGATTCGGAAAATAACACAAAACTGAGAATAAAATGTCAAGTATTTTTATTACAGGAAAAAGTAACCGGTAACTGCTTCTAAGAAGCTACTCAATTTACCAAAGCAGATCAACCACATTATCCCTGTCCTGTTGGCTGAAACGTGCTTCTCTGGGATGCACGTAGGCAAAAACGCATGTGGCTGTTTCTTCTACACTTGTTCATAAACGTTTACCAAAGTTTGCACGCCTATCGACAAGTTGTATCAGCCAATCAGCTTGCTTGATGTGCAAGTCTTCACGAGGCATTGTTGAGATTTGGCAGGTGTGTGCATCAGCCTTTGCAACATACTGTAATTACCCAAAACCCTCTTCTTTTTGTGGGTTGCAGAGATATTTATGTATCTTTGCAAAAGCATAATTTCAGCTGTAATCAGACGCAGTCTTTAATACTTTGATTTGAGGATAATTTGCTGTTCTTTTTGGGGGCCTCATGCAGGTAACCTGTTACTGTACCTCACCCCATGCAGTAGCTCTGTGCCCCGTACTTTGCTTAATGACAAATCTCATGAAAACAGGATTCAGTGGTTAAATAAATGCACACATTTATTGTACATTTATGTATTGTAAACAATTTGTTTTTTAATTTTTTTGTGAATTTTAACAGATAAGCGCCTGCTTTTACATTTGAACTGTGTTTGTGTGCATATGCGTGTGTGTGCGTGTGTGACCATGGACGGGTCCTATATGGAAGCAATTACTGGCAGCGAGGGCCCTCAGACACCCACAGTGCCTCTCACTCTGGGCCAAACGGAATGTATCTCCCTCCCCCTTTTCCCTTTCTCTTTCTGTCTCTCTGTTTCTTTCTCTCTTCCTCCCTCCTTTTACTACCTCCCTCTTTCTGTTTTACTCTCTCTCTCTCTCTCTCTCTGGACTAAATTACTTTCGTATGAGCCCCAACAAAGGGGCAAGGTGAAACCCCCTTTCTATTTTTTATTGGGAACAAAAACCCCAGCCATATTTTAATTCACATCACACATTTCCAATTTGCGCAAACAAGCCCTGAAAATACCGGCGCTAATTAGACTAAACCTTATGTGTGTGTGTGTGTGCATACATGTGTGCATGCTCCATGAAAAGAGAGGCCATCTCCAGTTGCATTACTGTACCCCCTTTGGGTGCTGTGCTGGCTAGTTAGTATGCGCAGCCAGAGCCATGTCGGATATGAGTTTTTGGGGGGGTCCCTGCATCATGTGGTTTGGGTGGAGGCAAGCTGCTACGGTGGCTGTTGTCTGCCACATCTACCAGTGTGTATGTGTGTGTGTGTGTGTATGTGACTTTGTTTGTAAAGGTAAGCTTGTTTTTTCAGGAGATCTTAATTCAAAATTTAATGCTTGAAACACCAAAATAAATTGAATTAGGGGTAAAGCATCCACTGAAAAAGAAACCACAGATAAACTGGCAGCAAGCAGTGACAGGATTGCAGTTGTCAGGGTTTGGCAAATCGTTGTCACCCCCTCTCTTGTTACAGTAAAGAAAAGCTCAATGGAGGAATATTATCAGCCGTGCCAGCAGTCTCTCCTCCTCCGTCTGTGGGAACTGAGAAGTCAGTATTTGCCATGTGTATATCCCTCCAAACGGACTCTAAATGAGATAAATAAGTTCAGACTAAATTGGCAGCTTGTGTCCAAAGTGATTATTCTTTCCTTAATGTCTCCTCATTGGAATGGGAGAAGACTTGGCCTGCACAGGAATACCGCGGGGTGTGGCAAAGCGGTCTTTTCCAACACAAAGAAGTGACGAGTGATGGCAGCCAGAGTTTACTTGTCAAGGTTTTTAAACACACACACACACGCACAAGCAGAGTTCTCATGTGCTAACCCCGGTCCTCTTCAAACATTTTGTCTCTCACTCCACACTCCTCTAAACTTGGCCCGTGACTAGGCCTTACATTCCCTTCCCATGAGTCCTAGCGTGGCTAGTCAGCAGAAGGACCCCAGATTGTGCTGGCTGCGTCGCCGCCTGCCTCGTTTGGGAGCGTGCCTGGGCCCTCCGTCTCAGTAACCTTGGTTTGCCCCCTCTGTTTGTGAATTCCTACCGCTCCAATAGGACCACACTGTCCCCAGCAAAATGCTTTCTGGCAGCGGGCAGCTGGACAGACCGGTGGGAAAGTGAAGTGAAAGCTCAGATTCTCTTTCAGGCAAATAAATAAGCCATGATTGTACAGTTTCACCTAAGAGTAATTTTGTGAGATTGTTGGACAAAAATGGACAAAAAGCTAAGAGTTGGATTGTGTCTGTTATATGTAACACACTGCCAGGTCAAGAGTTGCAAAGAAGTGACATTTGATGGTGAATAATCGGTCACAGTTGTAGATAATTACCAGTTAAGAAAAACACACCTCATCTTATCAGATCACCAGCACTGATACCAATCCTAGTTATGATTGGTGCTTTAAGTTGAGCAAAGAGTTGTAATTGGTGATTCAAGCCCCACCAGAGGCTGCGATAGGTGCATTTTGAAGCCTCAGGTTTCATTCTGTGGCGGTGTTTTGTGTCTGCCAACACCCAGACTCTGGAGTGTTTAGCCTTCACGGCTACTTCTGCTGTCTGAGGAATTTCACGGGCTTGAGTAATTTTTAGTTATGTCTCTCCTCTCCGTTTCTTTACACTTTTTCTCTCACCGCTTCAGTTTAAAATCATAGTTATTTGCGGTGCAGCGCTGGATAGTTTGTGGTTTTCGGAATGGCTGTATTATTCCAGTATTAAGTATCTAGTCTTTCACCATAATGTTATAAGAGGCTTCCCTGGTTTAAAATATCAAATTGCTTAAAATGGTATAAATATTGGTATCCTCCCAATATTTTTCAAGGTCTCATTTCTATAGAGTTACAGTTTAAAGCTTTGATAATTTATTGCATATTTCTAACACAGCTTCATTTAAATGACTCGCGTTATAAGAATCACATTTTTCTGCATATACAGTATATTATTATGTTTTAACATCTTAATCTGCTCATTTGTAACTTGTTAATTTCAGAAACAATGAAATTGAAACGATGAAACAAAAAATTGGTTAGTTGATCGACAGAAAATCAATCGTCACAAATGCTGACAAAAAATAAACATTTGCTATTTTCATCTTGCTGCTTTTTTTGTTTTATATCATCAGAAATTGAATATCTTTGGGTTTTGGGTGGACAAAACTAAACATTTGATGATGTCACGTTTGGCTCTGGGATATTGTCAGCATTTTTCACTGTTTTCTGACATTTTTAGACCAAACAATTAATTGATTAATTGTAAAGAGCAACCAACAGATTAATCAATAATGAAAATAATCATTAGTTGCAGCCCAGTTCATTTCTAACCTGTTCATCTGTTCTCCTCTGTCTGCCTACATCTTTGCTGGCTCTTCAGCCTGTCTATCTGTTTGCTTGACGGTCCACTGTGTCACAGCGCTACTAATGGCCATTGCTGAGCCAGCCACTTTCTAAATGACACCCTCCTCCGCTCAATACAGCTGCCCTGCAGTTACGCACTCACTCCTCTCCCCCTGCTCTTGTTTCCTCCCTCCACTCTCCACCACTTCCTCTCATGCACAACAGTGGCTTCCCTCTCGCGCGTGGAAGAAAAGCAGATTCTTGTCAATTTTCTCTCAATATTTTTCCACTGAGCATGCCTCCTGATGAAAGAACCTCGTCTTGTCTGACACACACTCGCGCACTTTCATACATCACGTGTCACCGGCTGAATGAATGACTGACAGTGTACGACTGGAGCATCGTCTCCCCGCTGATAGCTGCGCCCTCACCAACAGGACGATCCGTTCATTCATCATTCATTCCTCCCACTTCTCTCTCTCTCTCTCTCTCTCTACGTTCTTTTATCTTTTCCTCCCTCTTCACACCACATCCCTTTCTCTCCTTTTAATCATCTTTATCTTGTTGTTTGTGTGTGTGTGTGTTAGCAGCAGAGGGTGGTGTAGCACATTTCCTCTATTGTAAGACACAACTGTACTGAGGACGTATGGAAGCCAAATTGAGTTTGGCCTTAGTTTGACTACATCAACCCTTCCAGACTAAATACTGGATCAAAACACCCTCATGATCACTCTCATTCTTCACACATACCAGCTCTCCAACCTCTACATACCCCAGGTGCCCCTTGGATTTAATGTAGCTCAAATGACTTTATTTATTCTCAAAGGCGTTGCAGTAGCAATCTTGTTCATCTAGTCTTTACTCTGACTTTTTTCTTCACTTGGACCACACATGCACAAACTTCCCCCTCAAAGTCCATTGGTGGAGATCAGCTGGGGGTTCCAGCATCCTAAAAGATGGTGGTGGCAACATTTTGGCACTGGCAGCTCATAACTGGATTGCTGTAATTATTCATTGGGAGAGTGATGCCTTCCAGCGGCTGAAGATTGATTAGCTTTGATATGCGACTTAGTGTAATCTGTCTTTGACCAGGGCACCTGTCCAAATTGGCAGGAATAATAAAAGGAGAGGAAGTTATTTTTAAAGAGAGAGGAGAGATGAGCGAGCAAACGACGATGGAGGTGGGTGGACAAAGGGAAGAGAGAGAAAGATTGAGGCACATCCTGTGTCATGTCTCTCGTGGCACCCTTTGCCATACACAAACCATCAACCTGCGAACAACAACAGCAGGGCAACCATTTTGTTTACAGTCGGGTAAGGCTCTCCAGCTAAATAAAGCCATTACAAACTAAAATACAGCACCTCTTATTGTCAGCATTACTGTGTACTCAGTTCAAAGTGTTAGTTTTCTAAGCACATTTGGGGTATTTTTTTTTATGCCTTGCTTGTTTTGTCAGCCAGACCAACGCGATCCTCGGTTGTCTCATTTTCCACGACTAAAGTGTGTCTTCAGTTAATCCTCCAGAGTAAGCATGGCAGAACTTAAAAGGCTCTGATTAGGCTGTTGTGTCCCACAGGTTGGCTAGATATAAACTCGTGACACACTCACAGTGCCCATACATACCCCAGAGACCTCTCTTTGTGTTAATTAAAGGAGTCTCAACTGCAATTAGCAGGCTTTACAATGAGCGTAGCCACAGATAGACACATACATGAGCACACGTACAAGTACACACACTGATACAGATACATCCAAACTGCGAGCACATTTACAGGCCCACAAACACTCTTTACAGTTGCTTAAGCATCACAATGCCATTGCATTATGTTGTCAGGCCAAGTATACTGGATTGTCTGCACTGTGCAATAGTGATCACGTTTAATGACGTCAAAACACAACAGCCATTTTTCACAGTGACCTGCAGACCGAATGAAGATTGAATGGTGCAAAAATTCAGAACCTCTGATACCTGAAATCCCTTGTTTTTTAAAAACAGATAAGAAATCTGCCAGTTTGGTGAAATAATTTTAGCTGTTTTTCATGCAATTTTCAAAAATGTCCTGTAGGATCAAATTAAATTTTCTTGATGCTGATGCGGGGGACTGCCTTTTCATGTGTTGTTTACAGAAAATCAACAGTGTCTTGAAACTCCTTGAAAAGCTTCTCTTGTGCAGTTAAGTGGAGTGAAATTACTCTGTCACCCCTCTGGCACAACTTTTCAAGTTTTATGAAACGTCACCAAATACTAATACCATTTATCTTAGTTTCATGTAGCCTTGCAGGAGATCTCTCTCTCTCTCTCTTTTGGATTTCTGCTGCCGCCCCATTACAATAGAGGTAAATGGTTTTTTGCGTTTATGATGCTCAAAGCATTGAAAAAAAAGATGTAAAACATTTAACAACAATGTGTTTTTCACAAATAATGTCCTAGTTAGTCTGGATAGTCCGCAGACCTCACTGTAAACAGTTTTCATTAGAACAATTTTCCACTGAAGAAAATTGTCTTTAAAAAAATTACTGTGAGCTCCACACACGCAATTCCATTCACCCCCATTGTACTGAAATCTCATAGACAAATAAATTTTTTTTTTTTTTTTTTTTTGTAATTTTGTAATTTGGAACCCATGCCCATATTTTGCGATATCTTCTCTTCAAGCTTGCATGTTTTTTTGCATGAAAGGACCATTACTCTTGGAGAGTGAACCTGGTTCAGCCAGATAGAGAGCCTCAGTCCATGCAGCCCCTTGTGTAATCCTGCTGCAACCCCACAAACTAAGAACTGAGTGGCTGTGTTCCTCTCCCTGTTAGACCCATATTGCCTGGGTCCATGGTGGCCAAATGGCCCATCATCCTGTCTCCTTATGTACCAAATTAAACCAGAGCTCTCTCCCAGTGTGCTCCAGCCTTGTCCACAGGAAATCAAGGCCAGGTGGAACTTAAGTGAATGAAGCCCCACTTTGGCACATTCTAGCTTGGGTGATGGTGGCAAGAGCAATGCCCCCCTGGAGCTTGGAGGTTGGGGAAGGACACACAGAGACACACATGCAAAGGTGCGAACACCGATTTGCTGATGTTCACAGACGGGCACAAACTCACAGTGGATAGGTGCTGTCAACTCTGTGGTAACGCTGCTTAGCCACTCCACTCCCATATTTACTTATTTATTGGGAGCGATGGCTGCGATGACAGGGCCACTCACTCTCAGAAAGCCTCCCAGGCTCCACGACATCCCTTCAAGCAATAGCGTAAAAATTTTAAGAGCCCCAGGCCTGGTTTGATGATTTTGACGTGAGTTAGCGTGTAGTTGAGTTGTCGGGTGCATTCAGCGGGCTAACCGTTCTAATGCGTTTACCCGCTTGCCTTGTGTGTGTGTGTGTCTCAAAGCGAAGCGAAGTGTCACTTAATAATTTAGTCGTTGGTTTCGTCCCCCTCGCCATCCATCCATCCATTCACAGCCCTTTATGTCTTGCCTCTGGGAATGCGGAGGCCATCGCTCTGCCTCTCTGGGAGTGATAGAACGAGCAGAGACAGGTGACAGAATCTGGTGCGGTGGTGTGTAAGGACAAAGTGAGAGAGACGGACTGCGAGAGAAAGAGAGACGGACAGCAGAGCAAAAATAAACACTCCGAAAAAGACGAGAATTAAAAGGCGCTTGGGGTGATTTATGAGTGACTGGAAGATAATGAACAGCAGCCACTTTTTTGAATGTTAATTTTTACAATGCCGGTTGATTATACAGAGCTTCATGTTCATTCTGTCATTAAATCTGTCCAACGTGTCTTATGTTTTAAAGAAATTCAACACAGACATGTAAGATGGAATATACAGCCATGTCTTGCACACACACACACACACACACACAGCTGGCCTGTGCATGCCAGATGTAGACAGGAGATCTCTGTCTCTCTCTCTCTCTCATCACTGTTTTCAGACTAATAGGTTCTTGTTCTGCATGGAAGTGGTTCTAAGACGAGAGCGGGAACTCAAAGCCTGCACGCCAAACCTGTGGCTACGGTTGTAATAATCAAATAATGTAACTTGGCCACGTGTAAGAATGTGTGTTAATACACGAGAGCTTTCAACAAAGTCTCCCAATGCCAGTGGCCTCCTATATACTTTAATATGACTTGATGTTCACTTAACCCCCCCTCTTCCTTGTAATTGAAACCTGATGGTGGAATAATAATCGTTTCTTCATTTTTTTTCCTCTTTCTGCATTCACTAAGCTGATTTTTGCCTGGGCTGTGGGACAGTATTCAATTACAAGAGGTTTGGAGGAGGGGAGGGCAGCGATGGGCATTACACTTACAACCTCTCTATGGGTTCACTGGAAGAGAAGCTAAGATGACTTTTGAATGCGCAGATCATTCGGATGGCGCAGACATCACACAGACCTTTAAAAATAAAAAATACTGCATATAACTTTTGAAGCTGCACTTCCTACTTTTCTCCTCTTCACACACACAGTTGAAAAAAAGATGAAGAAGAAAGACACAGAAGAAAGATGTGCCGAGAGTGAGAATTGAACCTCAACTTTACTTTTTCTTTTTTTTTTTTGTGATTGAAATACTTCTTCCTCTGAGCTGTAGTCCCAAACCAAAACTTTGTTGCTTGTTTGCTAAGTGGTTTTACTACCACAGGATGATTTGTGTGACATTTATTTGGGAGTTTTTTTTGGCCGGGGAGAGTCACAAGTGTTTGTGTGTTTGTCGTGTTGTTAGCGGTTATGTTCCTTGTCATGTGTGTGCCATAAATAAAGACTCCCCTGGCTAATGTAACCCACATGTTCTTTGTTCCCACCTCCTTTGCAGCACGGCATTTGTTTTCAGGGAGGATTCAGATGGTACCCAGGTCTTTTGGACCGTGTCTCAGCTTTTGTGAGGTCATTGGATTTTTTTTTTTTTGTTATATCAAAAACAGTCACGGACTTCCCTGTTACTCACAAAGGCTAACCAGTATAATGTGTGATTCCCATTACTTCACTAGCTCACCACTGAGCAGATGCACAGCTGGTGACTAATGATCTCTCTCGAAACACATTTGCAGTCATACCCAGACATAGGCATTAGAATGAAAAATTGTTAGATTTTTGACTCTTTTCAATAGAAAATAATTCATTTTGAATGCTGCATTGGCCCCCATATAGGCCGACCTTGATTTTAAGATGACCCCCCCCCCCCCCCCCTCATTTCCAGCACCTGTTTCTGGAAAACACTTAATCAGACTAGTCCTGTTGGGAATTTTTCTCTGAGATACTATTAGTCGTCCTCATCTTTGAAGTCTTTTCTATCACCAAAGTGACACGACTCACTTCTAACAAAATGCAAATCCCACATTTGTGCTTGTTTACGAGTCAGTTAACCACTCCACTGGCGGGCTTTTAGTAGTAGTCAAAATTATTTTCTGTGAATTATTGTTTTTCAGACTGCCTGTTTGGGTTCCTCGCTATGATAGTCTGTCACACCAGTAATTCTTGGCTGCTTGTTCCCTAGTCCATTTCTCTTCACTTTCAACACATGTTTTCATCATGAATTTATTTCCTCCATGGCCCCAAAACGTGTTCCACAAGCTGTCAGAAATTCCTGTAGGTTAAACTAGGCTACTGAAAAACTTTTAGGGATGACTAACTCTAAAATATATACTATAAAGAGACAATCCAGAATGCAACACCGTCTATCTAATGTTTGGAATATGTCATTCTCTAGTCCTCGAATATAATGTGACCCCCACCTTCTCAAACATAAATGAATGAATTTTGGGCAACTTCAGTAATTGAATCATACTTTTTCTGGTGCTGTCAGCATTTTGTGCCACCAAACAAACAGTAATCCTCAAGCAAACAGTTAAGAAGGTCACTGTAACAAGGACTGACATTACACTCTCTTTTATCTGGGCCACGGCAGGTGGAGAAAGTGTTTCAGTGAGTGTCAGAGGGAGCGGAGAGCTAAAAGAGGTAAAGATATATTAGTCAGGTCAGAGGAGAAAAAGTCTTGAGATCGTGAGAAAGAAAGGGTGAAAACAGAATAATGAGAGACGGAGAGATGGGAAGTTAGCAAAGAGGAGAGAAGAGAAGGAATACACTGTAGAGAAGGACTTTGTCAAACTCTCAGTGCTGAGTTTGGTGGAGATCAGGCTGGTGGGGTGGGGGTGTACAATGGGGCCGCTGGCAGGGTTGCCACGGCAGTGTTCCGGATGGGCAGGCGGTCTCCTCTCAGGGGGTGAGGGGGGACGTGGGGCTGTCAGGGAGCCTGGCAGGTAGAGACACAACGCCCTGTGACTGGGGGGGAGCACGGGTCAGTGAGAGAGGACAGGAGTGAGGGGATGGAGGCAGTGGAGGGGTGAGGTGGAGGCCTGTCTGATGAGGTGAGAAGGAGAGAATAGAAAAGGAGGGAGGGGATAGGGGGGGTGAGACATGAGGGGAAGTAAATGAGGGTGAAGGAGGAGAAAAGCTAGAGATGATTAGGAGAGAATTATCCAAGTGTGAGTGCAGATGGCTGTAAAGTTAGAGGAGGGAAGAAGAAGGAGAAAAAACACAAGGATGGGCGCACAGTGCCCTGATATACACGTCTGTGAAATGCCTTGAAACCAGCCCAGTCATTAGGCAAGTGATGGAACTCAACCTCTTCTTCTTCTGTTTTTTTCTTCTTCTTCTCCTTCTACATCTTTATCTTCCAAAACCATATTCCAACATAAAGAATGTAACCCTTACTTTAATCCACCTCGCCTTTATTGTGGTTTTCGCACCAAACGCACAAGAGCAAATCGTTTGCCCGAGGATCAATGTAGGATGATAATCACAGTGGTAATCCTACGAAGATAATCATAATAATCATGATAATCACAGAATGGTAATCCTAGAAAGCAGCTACTGTAACTAGGATGCTACAGACTACATCAGAATGTAAACAATCGCAAGATCAATTTGCTGTGATATTTTCTGCCACGCTTGAATCCCGGTGGGATCGGAGAGTAGAGTTACCCAACTCTGGCAAATTAGAGATTCCCAAATTAACTTTTCCACCATTCTTCTCTTCAGTAAAATTATCGCTGTCATTCTGCCATCCATCAATGCCAGAAACACACTGGATGCACATTGTGGAGGTCAGCAATATTTTGGGATGAAAGTTAAATTTAGTTGAACTTGGGCTGCAAAACCTGGCGGAAAATTGTGGCAGTGGTCACTCTCTCTTAGCTACGTACCGTACATGATGCTCACAGAACATTTAAAGACACAATACTGTATTCATTAAAATGAACCATGACAGATTTCTTTTCACGGGGACTTACAGAGACCTACAAAAATGCTTCATGGCTTGCAGGCTGTAAATTGAGAACCTAAATTGGAAAACATTGTTGCAGATACTGCAACAATGTTCATTAATCATCTTGCAAAAATGCAAGAAATTCACGAGTTCCAGCTTTTCAAATGTGAATATTTCCTGATCTTCTTCATCTTCTATGAAAGTAAATTACACATCTTTGGATTTAGGACCATTTATCTGACAAAACAAGTGAAGATGTCATGTTGGGCTTTGAGAACTTGTGATCTTTCGCTACTTTTCTGACACTTTATAAACCAAATGATTAACTGAGAAAATAATAATAGTAGTAAATAAATATTATAAATGTTATAAATATTATTATTGATAAATAATAGTAATAAAACATGCAAGCTGCAACCCTAATAATCTCTTGAGAAGATGCAATGAATATTTGGTACAGAATTTTTTGGGGTAACAGAGTCTGTTGATGTGAAACACTATTGAAAAGGGTGTGTGTGTGTGTGTGTGTGTGTGTGTGTGTGGTGAGGTGAAAGCAGGAGAAGGAAAAGGAAAATCAGGGTGCCCAGCAGGCTGGTCTACAATTTGCTGCAATTCAGTGAGTAGAACAATGGTCTGGTCAGGTTGTTGCCGGCAGGGTCAGAGGTGCACATGTGTATGAGTATCGTGAGTATTGTGCGTGTGTGTGCATATGTGTGTGTGTGTGTGTGTGTGTGTGTGTGTGCGTGTGCATGGCTCCAAACATGCATCAGTTGCTGTATTGGTTCTCATAAAATTGTAGTTCTGTCTCCTGACCTCATGAGTGGAGTCTTCCCCTCTTGGAAAAAACTAAATTAGCACGTGGAGCACTTTATACATAACATGTGTCATTAGGTCATGAATTGCCAAATAGGCATTAGCAGATTGTGCTCTCACCCATTAACCTTTTGTCATTTAGTGTTACCACAAACACAGCTGAAAATCGTAAATAACTCATAAGATTCAACGAAAAATGCTCCACTGGTGGTGTTTTTTTTTTTTTTTTTCCCCTCTCATTTTTTTTCTCACAAAGGTGCACTTATTAGCGGAGGTCAGATTGCAGTGATCAGTGACACAGACAATCATGTGGCTCTCTCTCGTTTCTCTCAGACCTTTCAGTGCCCTCGCATGTCTCTCTCAAAGTCTTTCTCTCCGTCTCTCTCTCTTCCGCTATCACAAGTAGAGGGCTGTTCCTGTCGGTGTCATATGATGTCTTGTGGCCCTGTAGTGGTAGCAGAACAGTGACAGTTCTATCCCTGTGCCATCTGATCGACACGCCATTCCTTGTCACATGGAGACACACGCACACACGCTGCAAGTTTATCTGTGTGTGTGTGTGTGTGTGTGTGAGCATCCTTATACGACCATAAATCAGGTCACAGACAGTACCAGCCCTTACCCATGTGCTCCTGCTTATGTATCTACTTCACTGTACAAAGGCTGCACTCACTCTCTTTGGTAATGCCACTTGTGTTAGACCATGATTGTTATTGTTTAGCTCTGCCTACTTTAAATTATTTGACCTGGAATGGGCAAAGATCGCAGAGGTTTCTAATATGGAAAAAGTTAAGATGACAAAACAGCTGACGGGATGAACTCTGGATGCTTCTTTCACGTGACAACCTGAAGTGAACCGCTGTTTTCTCTCTTGCGTTCGAGAAGCATCCTTCTCAGCAGAGAGACACTCATCAACCTTTTTTTCTGCTGGCCTGAATCATTTGTTTCTGCAGCACATAATCACCATCACTGCACAAATTATGTTGTTCCACTCCCCTCTCTCTCTCTTTCTGCCCTCTGCTTCTGTCCTTCCATTTACCCTCGTTTTATTGCGTAAAAGGCCAATTTGAGGTGGGTTTTGCTCAGTTGTGATTTCATTCCATGAAAAATTACCCCCCCCCCCCCCCCCCCTTCCAAAAAAAAAAAAAGAAGAAAGAAAACAAAACAAGAAAAATAACACAGCAGACAAGCATCATAATTATGACTTTTTGATGACCTCTGACTCTTTTTGGTACTCACTGTTGTTTGCTTGAACAGGTTCTCTCACTTTGCGCAGAAAATAAAAAGCGAGGTACTTTGCCTCTCAAGACTTAAGAGCGAGGGACTTGGTTTTCTTGACACTGTTCTAACAACTCAGCGCTGTCGCAACCAATTTCTGGGCTTTTCGACCCATTAGTTGTCAATGTTTGGGAAACAAACAGGCAGCGCTGAGAGGGTTGATGGGTATAATGATGCGCGTTTAGTGATGAAGGGTGCCTTCTGAAACACACTTGTAGCTTACGGGCAAAAGACAAAAAGTGCGTTAAGAGGTCAAGAATGTTTTAGGTCTGACGATTTCTTTCACTCTCTCTTTCACCTGATATGCTCGATGGCCTACAGCTCATTAATAATTTTCTTAAAATCCTTTTTTACCCTTAATCTCTGTGTCTAAATACAATTCTTGATTGGTTAGAGTCAGATTTATACATTATTTCAAGCATATCAAATCCATCCACATCAATTATAAAAAATGAATACCTGTATATTACATTACTATAAGATACAGCTTATGTTATTATGAATTGCATTCAAAACGATTCAAAGCTTTATAGTCCTACGCACAGAGAGCAAGTTGGACTGTGCCATGAAATTCTTAGTTTGCCATCAATAAAGATACATAAAAGGTGAAAAGCTAGAACGGGAGAACACAAACAGAAATGAATAATAAGATAAGTTTAAACATTGATATAACTGATATAGGATAAAAAGTGCCATCAGATTAGAACCAAAAGTACGGATATAAATAGGATGTAGATGTATCAATATCATTTGTGATATCTAAAATGGTATCAGCACGACCCGAAGCCCAAGCACAGACTAGTGACATTTCAGGTAAATACATTTTTGAGTAATGTATTATTTCAATTATGACTCTGGAAATGTAGGTGCTGCTCTGTAAGTCTTCAGTCTTGACAGTCCCTTTCTGACTGCTTGGATTGTCGGATTGTACCCAAGACTGAGCGTGTGAGTCGCTGGGGAATAAGGATGCTATGGCAGAGCTTTAACCTCATGCACACTCTTGTATTGATCCGTACAAGCTTCAGTGACTGTTGCTACAGAGCCGGCTGCACTCTGTCATACAGAGCTCTCCCTGTCACCAGTCAGTGGCAGCTAAGGAGGAGTGCAACAACACATCACACACCAGGACCCCCCCCCCACACACACACCCCCATCAGCTTCTGGGCTAACACACAGCCACCAACCAACCCTGCCCTCTTCTCCTGCCTCACCCACGCTCCCCCACCGATGCCCCCCACCACCACCACCCTTTTTTGCTCTCCCTCTTTCTCTACCTCACTTTTCCTCTAATGAGTTGCAACACTGATAACGAGCCTGATGATCTTCCATTGATTCGGCTATCACTTGCTTGTCTGGTAATTGATCCGTAGCTGAGCCTCTAGTTAATTATATGGGCTTCGACATGGACCCCTGCCCCGGGGGGAATTCTCAAGTCCTGCACAATAATAGTTTTAATAAAGGAGCCTGAGGATCTCCTGCATCCTCTTTTCTACCCCTTCCTGCTTCCCAGCGTTTTTCATCTTCCTATTTCCATCTTCCTCCCCTGTTTCCCCTCCAAATTTCTCCATCTCCGTATTTTTACGTCTCCCTTCTCTTTTTCGTTTCCCCTGTCATCACGGCCATTACCATCAGCAGAGGCAAGGTGGGGGGTGGGGGGGGGGGGAGATGTGGAAGGAGAGTGAGCAATATTGGCAGAGTCCACTCCTCCCTCCCACAAATAACAGCCATTAACCAGCCAGGTCAGAAGCTGAGCCACCAGCTTGACTTGAAACACTGAGTGCCACTCGAAAAACCCACAGACTAGCACATTTACAGACGAGATGGGAGGGAGAGACGAGAGAGAAAGAGAAAGCGCGAGCCGGAAAGCAAAAAGGAACCTCGGCCGCTAAATTGTCACTTAATATAATTAGCCCGAGCCTCATGCATTACCTTTTCAATAAGTTGTTAAGAGTGGAGCGGGCGCTACATGGACAGGAGGTGACACATTACGCCTTTTACGACAAGGCTGCTTGTGGCTTCTGACAAGGCGCGGGCCACTATGCAAAAGATAAATGAAGAGAAGAATAGAAAGGGAGGGAGGAGTAAAAGTAAGAGCGAGGTAAAGAGATCCAGAAGTGGGGAAAAAAAAAAAAATATCACAAGAGACAAAAGCAAAGGATGCAAATGTAGGCAGGGAAGGAAAAAGGAGTGAAGATGTAAATTAAGCTTGAGACAAAGGCACAATTGCACATTTCAAAGACACACACTGTACACTTTTCTCTCTGCCAGCAGAAATCCCTTGTATATAACAGTAACGACCGGTGTGATAATCTCAGCAAAGGTTAACAGTACACTGCCATTACTGCACAGTACAAAAGGCTTTTAACAGACAACCAAGCAGCTGTCTACAGCAATTTACCACAAAATTTGAAGTGACTTTATATATCAGAAGCCGTTTAATGTAGCCGAGGAGAGAAGTTCTCTCTCTGTCCCTTTCCCTTTTGTTTCTTGGCGGTGGAAAGATCACAGTGACATCTCCCTCTCGCTGCGGACTGAGGCACCTGGTCTGTCATTTCTCTAATGATGGTGGGGTGAAAAGACAGGGTGGAGAAGAGATGGGAGATTTAAAGGGAAGAGAAGGAGGAAGGAGAAGGAGGGGAGGGGGGGGGGGGGGATGTCTTCATTGTTTGAGATGTGTCCTATGCTGTGTCAAAGGAAGCATAGATCTCCTTCCTCTTTTTTTTAGTTTTATCCTCCTGTGTGTCTTTTTCTCTGTGTCTGCCTCCCTTTACTCCTCCATCCCTCATTTTATTCCCTTACCTTTGCTGCTGTGGGGACCAATTTGGCTAAAATGGAACCTCTTCCTCATTTTTTTCTTAATTAAAATCCGAGCGCCTCCGCGGGGGGGGGGGGGGGGGTTTCCTGTGTGTGTGTGTGTGTGTGTGTGTGTTCATATATATGCTGGTGGCAGATTGCCTGCGTTCCATTAGTCTTTCATTAGAGTGGGTGAAAATCAAACAAAGGCAGCAGATTTTTTTTGGTGATATAACAAGTCGGTTGATTTTTTTTTTCTTTTTTTTTGTTTGTTTTTGGGTAATTGCCCTACAAAAATAGAACCATATTCAGCTGTGATCAAACAATCTTTCTGTAGAAGACAATCCTTCATTTTCAGTTTTCAAACAAAGAAACAAACACCTGAAAACAGTCGGCAACAATGACGCTTTTCGTCAACCTCTGTTTCTTTTTTTTTTTTTGTCAAGGTAGAAACTGAGCTCTTTTGCGAAGCACCGTGTGTTTGTGTGTGTGTGTGTGTGCGTGTGTGTGGCGGGATAGTCCCACAGGAGAACTAAGTTGCTCTGAGACGTGCCGGCCGCTCGCAGCACAAATGGTAATAAGGCAGGGGGACAAACACCCCCACCTCCCCTCCCCTTTTTTCTGCTCTGCGATGGCGCTTGCCCCCACCTTCTTGCCCCTAGCAGAGGAGGAGTGTTTATGTGTGTGTGTGTGTGTGTGTGTGTGTGAGGAAGCGTGCAGCGCGATGTCATTGAGCATCTCAGAGTGGAGCGGCACAGTTGACTCTGTTGAGCCTGCACCGGTCCGACACACACACATACACACACACACACACACACACACACGCTTACTCACACTCAGACACTCAGAGAGCCACGGTCTCTCTCACTCCCACTCGGTCGCTCTCACATGCTCTCGCTCGCTCTCACACACACACACGCACGCACGCTCAGGCGCTCAGTTCAGTTCCTCAGCGGCTGCGGCGGAGTACACAGGAGTCAGAGAAAGAGAGAGAGAGAGAGAGAGAGCCAGAGAGAGAGGAAAAGAGAGAGGACAGGCGGCACGGCACGGACGTCGAGAGAGGGACACAATCACAGAGAGAGAGAGAAAGAGAGAGAGAGGGAGAGGGTAGAGAGAGAGAGGAGCGGGAGGCAGGGAGAGCTGGATAAGCTGGTGGCTCACTCCCACACCTCATCTTCACTTTGCTGGGACAGGCACAGAATTGATGGTAAGAGACGTTCATGCGTTTTACTGGCTCAACTATTTGCTTTTTATGGAGGTTTTTTTTTTAATGGGACATTTTTTGTATTTATAAAAAAATTGACTTTTAACATTTTTGAATGGCTTGACATGTTTTTTTTTTTTGGTGAAACTGTTTACTTATGTTTCACATTTAGTTGTAGGCTATGTTTGCTATGTTTGGTTTACAATTTAGTATGCATTTAGTATTCTCTTTTTTTTTTAAAGATCTGTTAATTACATAGAAAATATTTATCTATTGCATCAGTTACATAGAATTACATGGATTTGTTTTTATCCTTCTGTGTGCTTGTGTTCAGTGTTGAGTTTGCTGGTGGCAGTTTCCAGGTTGTTTAACTTTTCTTTTCTTAGTTTTTGTAAATTTCTCCCATACTGCAGCGTTGTGTGTCAGTGTCTAAATGTGTGCATGCATGCATGCAGGTAAACATGTCTTTCATTGTGTGTGTGTGTGTTTGTGTGCAAGTGTGTTTGTGTTGAGTCCATGTCCGAGTACAAAATGACTGACAGATGGATTAAAGCAAAAACTGAGGCCACGGGCAACATCATGCACCCCTCCACACTAATTCCCATAACCCCCCTCTTTTTTTTTTCTTTACTCCATTCTTGCTCACCTTATCATCAGCCCCCACCTCACCTCCATCCTTCTCTTCATCGCTCCTCACCTCCAGTGCTCCGCTCATCTTGCCCTGTCCAAGACGAGGCCCCAGAGGAAATTCACCGCAAGCCCTCTTTTCTCTCTCTTCACGAGAATTAACTCGCACACACACACACTCCTCTGCCACCAGGGCTGCCAAGAAACCTCACACACATCTACTCCCTCAACTCCCCTCTCCCTGTTATCCTCCTCGAGAAGCAGGACCCGTGCAAGACGGGGGAAAAAAAAAAAAAAAAAAAGAGCAACACGACCCCAAAAGAACCCACCTTCACTGACTCTTTTTTTTCTTCTCTTCTCTCCTCCTTCACACTCCCACATCCCTCCTGCCCTCCCTCTCTTGTCTCTCCCTCTCTCTCTGTCTAAGTCCAAGGAGGCAGAGTTGGATGTGAGAGGCAGTGAGTGCGACACAGTCCCACCAGAGCCCAGCACAGACCCAGAGCCACCCAGGCCACCTTCAGCTAAGGCTAAAGGACCCAACGGCACCGCTGGCGTTTGCACCAGCATCCCCTCCAGTAGCCACAGTAGCAGTAGCAGCACCAGTAGCAGCAGCAGCAGCAGCAGCAGCAGCAGCAGCAGAAGTGGTCTGGGTGGCATTAGCATCGTTAGCAGCAGCGCTGAGGGAGCAGGCGAAAGCTCCATGCAGTTCAGCACCAGACCGCCTAGTGCTGAGCAGCCGGGCTTCATGGGGACATGGCAGCAGCAGAGCACTGACAGCAACCTCCTCTACAGAATGTCCCAGCAGGTACGTCAGCTCAGCCTCACCCCCTCATCCTCTCCATCTCTGCCTCTTCTCTCCTTCCCTCTTTCCAGTCTATAATCAACGTCCAAACTTTTATTTTTCCTTCTCTTGTGTATGTTCAGATGTTCGCTATTATGATTATTACTACCTCTTGGTCTGCATGTGAAAAACAGTGTTTGTGTGTATGTGTGTCAGACCGTGTGTGTGTGTGTGTCTGTAATTTGGGGGTTAAGGGGGGGGGGGGGACGTTTAGAGGGAAGTGTTTTGTTTGTGATATTGCAAAATTACGTATCTTCCCTGGCATTCACAACTTTTCCCCACTTCTGGAATATTTCAGACTTGATGTAGTTGTTTTTCACACACCATGCCTGAAAGTGTTTTCATTCATATCTGTGTGGTTTTTTTTAATTTAAATTTTACTAATCCAGTGCATGGATAATTTCCTTCTCTATAAAATAAGTGAAAATAGTATATTTCATGCAGCTATTTGTAAAAACACACATTTTTTTTATGCCAAATTTTGCACAATATCAGAATCCATTTATTTCCCCGTTTGATGGATTATCCCTTGTCCGGATTCGTTACATACATGCTTAAGTCTCCGTAATTGGTCTATGAGCGGTGTGGAGTTTAAAAGCAAGCAATAGCAGTGTTTTGGTAACCTCAGTGCCGATAAAGACTCGGGAAGGGGCACCCCTCTGGGACCGGCTAATTGACTTCATGTGGCCGAGGCAGGAAGCCCCTTGCACGGCTACAGAACAGCAGAGGAGCCGTGAATGAACACAGGCTCGTCTGGAAAAGTAATGATGATAACGGATAGCCTGCACCGGCTGAGGAAAGTGCACATTTCCTCCCGACATTTCTCGCCTCTTATCGTGGATGTTACACTGAATTTCTCTTTTGTTTTGTAGCTTCTTTTTTTTTTTTCCAAGTGGCCCCAAGTTAGAACAAGCGAGTTA
Organism: Scomberomorus guttatus; assembly: GCA_038419695.1. Classification (NCBI taxonomy): domain Eukaryota; kingdom Metazoa; phylum Chordata; class Actinopteri; order Scombriformes; family Scombridae; genus Scomberomorus; species Scomberomorus guttatus. The sequence goes on from CM076447.1 coordinate 13,201,086, forward strand.
TTTTTAAGGGACTGGGTTTTTTTTGTGGTTTCCTCGGATAAATGTCAGGTAAGGAGAGGGAGAGAGGAGTGTAGTTTTGTGCAGGCGTGTATGTATGTGTGTGTGTGTGTGTGTGTGTATGTGTGCGTTTGTGTGTGCGTCCGTTCGCGCGCACGTGTGTGAGGGGGAGACAGTAAAGATAGAGGATGGTTGTTAGGTTGCAGTTAATCATAGCGGGACCTGCAGGCTCTCCGTACCATGCACATGCTGTTACGCACTCAGGCCACAGCGATCCTTGCGCAACAGCCTCGCCGCGGCTCTGTGTTGTTAAACGATGAGAAACTTATTCTGTCAGTTTGACGGTGTATTTTAGTTTCTTTTTTTTTTTTGTTTTTAATCCCAAAGGTCTAATGGTGAAGGTGAAACTGATATGTTGAGACTGAAACACATCCCGATTTAACTTGAAATAAATCCTTTCCTAAGGCAGGTTTTCCTAGATTGTTTGGTGTTTCTCAATAAAATATTTCCTTTTTTACACATTTAACTCACCCTGATCTGCACCAAATATTAGAGTTTGATAATATTCTTTAGGCTTTGCACTTTTCATGCACATCATCCAGCATCTTTTTTTTTTTTTTAACAAGCCTCTTTCCTGTATTTCTCCTAAAGATAGAATCATAAAAACTATTGATAAGTGAATTGGAAGAGGCGGGTGCATTGTTTCAGAGAGCAGAGCGCACCTCTCCTCTCCTCCTCTCCCGGTATGAGCAGGTGGATGGGCCCCTGCGCTCAGCATCTGCTGGGACCCCACGTTTGCATCCCCAATCCTTTTTACAAATGCGCACCGTTGTTTCAATATAATCAGCTGTGGGACTCGCTGTTATTTATCCTTCCTCGCACCACTTAGAAGACATCTTCCCATGTTTAGTAGGCATGACATAAATTCTCCGAAGGAAGCCTGTTCCTTGACAGACTCGCCTTATTGGAATCTAACCGATAATGACTTTGTGTTTGCCGAGGCTGGCGCACCCTGGGGTGTTGGGGAGAAATGCGTTATGGGCTTGTGTTTCAAAAAATCTCCCCTCTCTCCCTTAAAGATCAACTAGGTGACACGAGGGATGCGGTATTTTATCGTTGTAAAGCCAAATTATATTTCCATCTGATCGATAGAGACGCAAAACAGCTCTGCGCAGTGCGTTCAGGGCAGATGCGGCTGTGGTGAGATGCTGGGCATCACCAAGCCAAAAACATTTGGCAATACTTTTGAAATTCCTTGTAAATCACCAACACGCAAATCAAGACTTTAAAAATAAGAAAAATACCACTTTGACATGAAGGAAGGCGTTTTCTTGCCCCACTTTCAACTCCATAAATAAGCTGTGGCTTACAGCAGGTGTCTGATCATCTCGGTGCATAAACATCAGTGACCGATGAAAGTAAAGCAAAGATTTTTAAATGATCAAATTACAAATGAGGAGATTTGACAGTGAATCTCAGTTTTCTTCTCTTCACGGTGTTTTACAGCTAAATCAAGCCATAAAGAGCAGCACCTGCTTCACTCTGCGTAAAGAAAATTACTGGAACAAAATAGATGTCCAGTTGAAATCGAAGGACACCTCAGAATTTATTGATTTCCTTTTTGATTGGCTCTTGTATTTAAGACATTTGAAGGCTTTTTATATTTCGGCTGTAAATGTAAATGACCTCAGAGTTAATAAAATAATTTATTTCCATATTCACTTAGATGTTTCAAGACGATGAAACATTTTTTTTTACCCTCAAAATATTTGTCCAGAGGTGACCTTGTTACAAACAGATGAAATTTAAAGGAGAACTAAATATTTTTCTTATGCTTTATTAACTTTAGGCTGTTAATAATGGGACACTGATAACCTGTGTACATGCAGTCGCTTATCATCATTATGTGTTTCTTTAAACTAACGAAATTAACAACAGTGGCGATTAAAGCATGACTGAAGCCAAACAATAAACACCGTTCATAAGAGGCCTTAATGGCTTTTTAAAGACACTTTAAAAAAAAAAAAAAAAAAAAGCCACATAACACGAGATTCACAACCTTCATAAACCTCGGAAGTGTCAACAGGAAACAGCATAAACAGCAATTTAAATGAAATCAATGACATGGATTCGATAAATACTGAAATTGGTTCACATTTTATAAAACACCGCAAGAGGGAGATTTCATAATTGTTTTTTTTTAATGGAATAAAAAAAATACAAACATTAATTAGGAGTTGAATTATTTCCCAAAGCATTACGGTGTGATAATATTTGGAGCCCAATTGACCCGCTGCTGTAGTGTACTGTACATGCGTGGCTATGAATATCGACCCTTGTAAGTTAAAACCCCGGAGTTAAGTGATACTACGAGCCTAATTGGTTCATCGGGGATAATTCCTTCACAATACAGCAGCCGTAGGCCTCGACTTTTTTTTTTTCCTTTCTATTTTCTCCTCCGCTTCAAATCGGAGGAATGTGGGAACAAGTAAAGGATTAGAGAAGCTCGTAAAAATCTGCCCTCACCTCCACCTGAGGATCTGATGCTGCCACCCAGGCTCACTGCAGACCTCGTAAAGAGGGGGAAGGGGGTAGGGGAGGGGGGGGGACAGTGTATGTCTTCAATTTAAAATTATCTCTAAAATAGCCTCTTCCTTTTCTTTTTGCAAGGGTGCTGTAACGCGGCTTCCTTTGAAGTGCGACAGGTCGACTATGGGCCGAGACCTGGAAGAGGTACAGTGGCTTCTGCCTGCTCTCAGTGCTGCCTGCTTCATCTCACACGGAGCCTTAAACTCCACATATCAATACAGGGCTTTAGAATGTAGAATTATCAATTAGAAATAAATGTAGAAATTTAGACAATAATACAATAAATAATAACGATAAAAAAAAGCATTTTCTTAAAATTCAGTTTTTACATTCTTTGATTTTGTACCATATATGCAATTTGCCACATTATAATTTTTTCTTTGCCATTAAAAAAAAATCATTCACACCCCTGCATCATTTTAGTTTCCCTCATATCATGCATTTCAGATCATTAAAAAAAAAACTATACCCAAAAAGTACTGTAATAAAATCAATATTTCTATATATCAGTTATGTTTTAATATTGTTTCCCTGCTAAATACAAATAAAAGCTGTCCGGTGATTAGTTCACAATTTTATTCTCTTCTCTTTTAATAGATAATCAGATTTAAAAAAAAAAAAAAAAAGCATATAAGCATGTTGACTAATATTCACCTTTCTCAGTTATTTAAGTCTGGCCTCATTCTTCCATTTCAATCTTTCTTTTAATATTTTCTCATGTTTTCATGTCTTGTGCCATACTGTAACTTTTTGTTCGCAGTCTTAATGGTTGATTTTCCCTTATTTCATATACTTGGTCAATGCAGTGTGCAGCCTGTGCAGTCCTGTCTGTGTGTGTTCGACCTTTAAACGTGAATGCTTTTCGCTCTCAGGACATGACAGACATATTTGTGGAATAACATGCTCTGCTTTGTTTTGTCTGAGTTAAGAAATGGGGTTGATATTATCCTCTTCAGAACATGCTAATCTGCCTATTAACACACTGATACACTTACAGCAGTGAGTGTGTGTGTGTCTGTGTGCACATGTTGTTTTACACAGTGGGGTCCGGGCGTTTTGCATGCTGCATATGTGGTGCATATGCATTGCTTCTTGCCATTGTGTGGGACTGGGAGGCAGTGATTTGATGCATATGTGTAGAATTATCCACAGTGAGTGAATATGTGTGTGTGTCGTTACACTCAACTGTTATATTTCCATGTCTGTCTTTGATGGGTCGTTGCACACAGAGCATATGGGATGCTTATACGTACATGTATCTGGTGTCATGTGTGTGTGTGTGCGCTGATACTGAGGTTTGTGTGTGTGTGTGTGTGTGTATGCGCTTGGACGTTCATGTCTGTGCTTTTGCCATTTATTTTTCTGAGTGGGTGGCTAAATACTCATAAGCCAGTTGTGCGAGAGGGTGTGTGTGTGTGTGCATGAGAGAAAGTGAGTGAGTGCAGTTTGGTGAGTGTGTGTCCTCTCCCCCTCTGTGTGTGTGTGTGTGTGTGCCTGTGTGTTGGCTCTGGCTCCATGTGTGTGCGGGTGCGAGGTGAAGTGTCTCTTGGCTGGCCTTGGCTGGAGAGCTGGAGGAGAGCAGAGGTGAAAGAGGAGATTTGCAGAAAAGACACGCACCACTTCCCCCATTACTACTTTTTCTTTTTCTTCGTCTTCTTCTTCTTCTCCTACGTCTGTGTATCTCAGTGCTTCTTCTTCTTCTCTCACTCTCTTTTCCCTTCTCTTCTTATTCCCCCATACTTCACCCCCCCACACACACACACTTTTCCTTTCTCTTCTTCTCGACTATCTTTCCTACCTAAAACTCTGTCTCCACCACCAGTCCTCCAGATGCTAAATCAGATTGTTTTATTCTACAGTTACTGTCTTTATAGAGAGATCTCTTGGCGGTGCATAGCCTCAGTGCGTTAAGTGTCGAGCGTTAAACGGAGAACAACTAAATGAGGAGAGGGGACTAGGTGTGTCTCTCCATCAGTCTCCAGGTTTTTCGTTTGTTTGGTCTGGCTTACGACTTCTCCACCAGAACTCGTCCCACTTACAGCATCTCTCCGTACAATTTCAATAATATAGAGTTGCAGTCTGCTCTTACACCGTTTAATGCAATTATTGCAGTGCTACTGGCCAGTTTAAAAGGTCCAGATAACATAAGCAGCGCTGAGAGAAAGGCTACTGTGGCGTTCAGTCAGCGGGCATCTCTCTCAGTCTTTGTGCATATGCAGCTATGGGGATGTGTATGTTTCCAGAGGGCAGCATTATTTCTGCTAGAGGGAGCACAGAAATGTGAGAGTAAGATTGAGCGACTTGTATATTTACCGTATGTGTGTGTGTGTGTGTGTGGACTATTAAGGACCCATCTAGTTTGACAGCGTAAGAGGATGTACAAGGTCCCATTCATGCTGTGGTCCCCATTATATTTACCCAGGCACCAACCAGGGAGATATGACGTCCGCAGCATTTTTAATTTTAACTTGTTTTTAATAATTTTTTTTAATTGCCTCACAGAGCATCATTGCTATTTAATTCAGGCCTGTTGTTATTTTTTATTAAAAAAAACAAGTATATTTATTGATTTACAAAGGGTCAGAAAATTAAGGATGAAAGGGCATGGTAAAATTATGTACCCTCTTTTCCAACTCACCCTCAACACAAAACACATTCTCCACACACACAAAAAAACAATAAATAAATAAACAAAAAAAAAACCCAAAATAAATAAAAGCACCAAGACAGAAAGTTTATACAATTAGATATAACAAGGGTAATCAGGCATAATGATGGGATAATGGCATGTTAAACACTAAGACCTACATGGATAATGTACATTGAGATCTCAGTCCATGCTAGTCCAGAGACCACTCTGAAGAGCCTGGGCCCCGTCATCTCCAATATCGTCCAGAAAGGGGTCCCAAATATGAAAAAAACTTAAATGGTTCGTCCTTGAGCCAGAAGCTTATAGCTTCTAAAGGGATAAGCTCCATAACACTCTGAATCCAATGTGAAACCGTAGGGACAGTGTTTAAAATCCACTGAAGAAGAAGACATCTCCTTGCACTAAAAAGAAGCACCTTAAACAGCTTCAGTGAAGACGGGCTAAGGTTCAATGCTGCTGACTGTATTCCAAGAATGCAGGAAAAAGGTTCAAGGGACAGTTTTTTCTTAAATATAAAATCAATTTATTTACACACTTTGACCCAGAAGTCATTAATAAGGATTCAAAAGCATTAAAAAATAAAGTGGAAGTATGAACCTTCAGTAGTTTTACACTTATTACAGCACTTTGAAAGCAAAGGATTAGACTCTGTTGTTACATTTTAACTGAAACTGGAAAATACATTTATATTATTTGTTGCCATTTAATAAATTTTTTTTTTATTTCATGTACTGAAGACATTTAAGTGGTTATAATTAATATCTATGATTTTAATTCTATCAGTTTTCTTTTGCCTTTATGAGGTATTACAGTGTCATCCATCAATACGACTCTTTACTCAGCTTTCTTTTGCTTTTACTTTGATCGCCTTTATAACAAATTTAAAACTTGAGAAACACTCACTCGTGCATACACTTTTATAGTATATGCATGATCTTGCCAAAATAAATATTCAGCCCTCCACATGGCCATGATCATTTGTGTCCCGGGTCATACAGTAGACTCTGTAGCCATGCTATAATACCCTGCAGGACCAGTGTTATGGGTAAGCACCGACCCTGACTCTGTGCTGTGCTAGACCCGGGGCAACTGGCGATCAATAAGCATCATGTGAGCATCACTCATGGGCTCCGTGTCAGCTGTTTCTTGTTTGTCCTGGGGAGGCGGCCGCCTCACCACTATGGTGAATGCCCGAATAATGGGGAGGATACAGAGCGGTGTAGAGACGCTATCATGGAAGTCAAAAAGGCTTTCTTTATCATGCTGTATGTGTGGCAGGGCCGTATACTGAGCTTTGGTTGTTTGCGTGTTGAGGAACGATAGAAATGCATCTGCTCTCCTCTTGTCAGGGAGGCTGAGTGGTGAAATCTACTACAGCTCAGTCTTTCCCAGGGACTTGTTTTAAGCCTGTGTGGGCATATGTATGGAAAAGGAAAGAAATGCAATATTTACATCCTTTTGTTGTTTTCTATTTATTTTTATTATGTGAGGTTCTTTTGACGAGATAATAAATAATATACCAGTAATCTGAATAGAAAATCTCAACATGTAACATTAAGTAGATGCATGTTGTGTTTCAGGCAGTTGCGTCGTGTTGTGTGACCAAAAGCCTTAATTAGATTTGATTTGTTTTAAATAAATATTGTGTTTGTGTAGCAATCAAATACGTGATTTACTAAACTCAGCCTTCTGTGTGGCATGGGATTAGACCTTTACAACAAAGTAAATTAAATAAAATACAAACGAAGAAATACTTGTCAAACTGCATGGAAGAGTTTAAATTGTCTTAAATATTTTGAAATTTTGCAGAAACATTTGTGATTTTGTAGATTCATTGGATATATTGTAGTTTGATCATATGAATCTTTTTCCCCTCCGCTTCTGTTTTTCTTTGATGCCTTGTTTAATTAACTGAAACCTACTTTTTTTTTCCCCCTCTCTGTTTTTCCTTCTTTCTTTTCTACATTTCTTTCAAAAGAGTTGTGTTAGTTATTTATCTTTGGGTAGCTTCCTGCAGTGGGAAGAAGTCGCCGGTTTGAAAAGGAAGTGTGTGTTTGAAGGGCCAGTCGCTCAGGATGTCACCACCCCGCCACTGGCTAATGAGGGGGGGGGGGGACACAAGCACCGGCCCAGGGCAGCAACACACACACACACACACACACACACTCTGACACAGCAGGAATGCAGCAGCTGTCACCAAGGTCCAGGCAGTTATGAAAGGGTTGAAGTATAGTTGTGTCTTGTGTGTGTATGTGTGAGTGTGAAGCAGCAGTACCAGGAGTCATGTGGGTGTTGAGAGCTGGGAGGGGCTCATTTTGGCTTTGGTGACCTCGAGATTGCCACAGGCGGAGAGGATCATCACACGTAATTGACTTAACTGAAAAGCGAAAGATGGACTCGGAGGAAACATATATATTTTGCAGCGGTCTGTAGTATTTTAAGACATGACCATATGGCAGAGACATTGTTGTGAGAGACTGTTCTTTCCCGTCTGTGTCCAGAGGAAGGTGACATTAGGTGTGACCTGTGCTAAGTGACAGGAACTTGGGCATACTTTCACCACGGCTTCTCCCTTTTCCTGTTATTCCTCAACTCCTGTTATTTTGTTTTCCTTGGAGCTGCGCCAGCACAACGGGCAAATCAACAGCCCACTATTTTTACATCCATCTTTAAGGACCCCTGTCTGCTCGCTCTGCCTGCCAATTTGCCCCATCAGCAGTGGCAACGAAGAGGAGCTCTCAAGGCACAGAGCCTTTCATTTTTCTGTTGGCGATGTGGCTAATGCTGTCACTGTTATTTGAAAAAGCACTCAGGGTGAATTGCTATTATTATTGTTAAAACCATCATCATCATCAGGCTTATTTATGGTTATGGATAATGATGGTAATTTTGTTCGGGGCTCACAGTTGACTCTGTCTCTTTCCCCTGCTAATCCAACATATACTGTGTGTGTGAGAGTGTGCGTGTGCTGTGTGTGTGTGTGTGTGTTTGTACTGTACATTTTAGATGTGCTGGCAAATTACCAAAGTTGTTGTGCAAATAAAATGGTTTTCCAACAGGTAACAGTGATTTCATGTCTGCAGTTCACATGTGAGGTGAGGAGAACTTGTGTGCAACCGAGCAAGAATAAATATGTTACATCTCTTAATGCATATGTTGAACTCTGTGGCTTATGTGTGCGCAGGGGGGAGAAGAAGGAGGGGAGAGGCTCTTTTTTTTTTTTTTTTTTTAACCCTATTTCATGTTTCATCTTCTTTCCTTAGTCTTTTTCGCTTCCCATGTTTTACTCTCAGTCTATCTGTTCTGTTCTGTCTCCAGCTTACCGTGGAGATTTGATTGCTAGAGGCCCAGGGAGGATTTTAGGGAGGTTCTGGAGAAGGGAGGCTAGTGGTACAGGCTGTGGTAGGCTTGTAGCCAACGTACACACACACACACACACACACACATATACACACAAAGATATTCAGTCCTACAGGCATAGATACCTGCTTTCACACACTCCTATTTTGTTTTCTCTTTATATAGATTGTGTAAATTGCTTCCTAACAATGTTGTCATTTTAACCCTCTGAAAAAAAAAAAAAACCCCTCTAAAGTCTAAGCTCATTAGCTACCTTTTGTTGTGAGCAAAGTGTTAAAGCAACATGTGTAAGCATTTGTTTGTGATCTCTGCTGACTTTGTAAAGATGTTTGCGCTGTTGGATTAATAACATTTAATGGCCACTGTTAAATGCAGCTGCCTTGGCATCCCACAGCTCGTGTTTTTCTGGCAAACTGAGACTCTGGGTGGCTTTTGTTTTTGTGAGTGTGTGTTGTGTGTGTATACGTAGTGCAATGAAATACCACTGTGCGTGTGTGTGTGTGTGTGGGCTGGATGGGAGAGGTAGAACCATTTCTGTTCATTTAGATGTGACTGCCCCTACACTCAGCCCGTCTGTATGTGAGCCGATCACATATTAAGCAGCACTGCACTACACTTTCTCACAATCTATAACGTCAATTACGTCACAAATGATCTAATTAGCCTTTCTGTGATAGACATCAATTGGTTTGACCCCGTATCCGCGGCAACCAGCCGGGGTTGGGAGGTCACCACGCATGACCTCTGGCACCACACATTGTTGGCCGCGCACCTCTTGTGACATTTATTGTGCGATTGAAGTGACAGCTCCGGTCTTTAACAACGGGACAAAGTGAGAATTCTTGTAAGCAAAAAAACAGTTGTTTTTTTTTTATATGTGTGTTAAAGGCGGAAAATGTTTTTTTTGCGTTGTTGACACACACACACACATGCGTGCAGGCACACATACAGCCACACACACACATATACACTTGCTTTCCTCTATGTTGATGTTTTCTCTGTAAATGGCCTGGCCTGCCTCTTCTATTGTCGGGAAACACACTCAGCGATAAGTGCTTTGTTGGAGCGCCGTCCGTTGCATGATGTCTGTGACTCTGACTGGCATTTAATATTTCATGGCATTTAATCCATTTGATATGTTTCCTCCAAATACACAAAAATAAAACTGCAGCTTTTGTTTCCTTTATCCAGGCCATTACTTCACAGCTTGTTGATCAGTTTGGATTTGTAAAAGGTGGCAACAAGGGATTTATCACCTAGATTTAACACTATTTTTCTGCTCGGCCATTAAGCTCATAAATTTACCATCCTGTTTGTGACTAAAACAAAGCCAAGAGGGCAAAGGTGATTCTTCGTGCCTGATCAATGGACGACCAGATATAGCACCTTAACAAAAATATCCTAAGCAAATGGCTGTGAGGTTTACTGCAGAAAAAAAACTGAAACGATAGCACTCAAAGATCAGTCAAGTTTACAGGATGCAGCAGCTAAGGAAGATAGCGCATTATGACAAAGAAGAGGAAAAGGAGCTGACAGCTTGTGCATCAGTGAGAAGGTGAGGAGGAGGCTCTCTTTGAGATCAATTGGTAATAGGCTGAAGTCACAGAGGCGATTAGAGGCGTCGACTTGCCTGTGTTGTAAATGCTGTCAGATCTGTTAAAGGAAGCCTAATACCTCTCAGGTTGAAAGCTGTAATAACATCAAGTGTAACTGGATCCGCGGGGAAGTGCAAGTGAGTCTGCGTGTGCGTGAGTGAGTGGAAAAGAAGCAAGAGGAAGGCGAAAGTGTTTCATTGTGTGCAGTTTAATGTCTAGGATGCGTGTGTTTGTGTGTATGTGCGCGGTGTAAAGTAGTAGCAGCGCGCATAAAAGGCGAGAGCCGCGGGGTTGCTCCTGGCATTTTTTCGGCCACCAGATGCCTGTCACTGCTTCAAGAAAAAAAAAAGAGCTGGGGATGAGGAGGGGAGAAGGACAAAGAGGAGGGAGGGAGGCGAAAGGAGGAGGGAGATGTGTGTGTGTGTGTGTGTGTGTGGGGGGGGGGGCCACCGCTGTTCAAATCATGTCACGTAGCGCTAATTCATCCAGCCTCATTAGAGAGAGGGAAGGGACCAGAGGGCCTCTCTCAGGACAGGGCCCGGGCTCAAACACACACACACAGCAACACACAGATATATGCATGCACACATTGTCTCAGTTTTTCTCTGGCGCATACTTACACACAGATGCAATTTCTATCTACCTCACACACACACACACACACACACACACACACACACACACACACACACACACACACAGACACGTAGACATACATACACAGATGACACTGGCACATGGCGCAGTGCGGGGGCAGTTTGGGGAATAGAAAATTGCCTTCTCAGGAAGGCCCCGGCCAATTAAGGACCTGACCGTATTGAATGTCAAGTGTTAATTTAGGCTCCCCCTCCTTCCCTCCTCCCAACCCCCACTCCCTCACCCCTCAATTTCCCAGCAGTGGGGGGGTGGTGGGGGGGGGGGGGGTATGTGTGTGTCCCAGAGATGAGCAACTACATGTCAAAGCCAAAGTTGATTGCCTGCTCCGTATTATGTGTCGCATGCAAGTGGCAAATGTGCTCCCTCCTTTTAGCCTTTCACGTACCCCCTGAGGGGCGCCGCGATGGAAGGAGGAGGAGAGAGGGAGGATTAACTGTACCGCAGTGATAAGAATGAGGGGTTTTACAGTACACTGGGGAAGGAGGGAGAGGAGGGGGTTGGTGGTGGTGGTGGTGGTGGTGGGGGGGGGGGTGTAGGGGACAGACAGGGAGAGAAGTAGAAAGAGGGCAGAGGGTTTGTTTGATCTCATAGGACTGGGTGGTGACTTTGATAGTCTTTTAATTGCCTTCATTTTCGCAGAGGTGATGTCCCTGGCAGGCGTCCTCAGAACAAACTCTTGTAAATAGAGACTGAGTAAATTTTCTAAAGTTTAGAGAGCAATTTATTTGAGAAAAAAAAAAATCTGTATTAAGTATATGAGAAACTTTACATGATGGCTGTTTTACACTCACGGCCGTTGGCATGATCCAAGGGGCAGGCAAGGTTGTTTGTGAGTTGGACTGATGGTAAATGCCCACCTCCTTACCTCCATGATCTAATAGACATCCACTTAGTCTTAATGGGCAGATTCCCTTTCTCCTCTCGTGATGACTGTTGCACTCTTTAAAGGTGGAATCGCCAGCTTGTCTTTCCTATCCCCCACCCCTCCTTTTACCCTCTATATCTCATGTTCACTACCTCTCTCCTAGGATAGAAGGGAGTATTTCTAATGAAATAAATATTAATGCATCGCTCGCATTTAGACCAAAGCCAATTCTCTTGCTTCAGCTAGCCCTCTGGCTACATCTGTTAGTCGAAGGCCCTTTGTTTTACATTCATGTCGGTGTATTTACGTGAGCACGTGAGCCCCGGTTTGTGCGTGTGTGTTTGTTGTGTGTGTGTCCAGTGATGATGTTGTGAAATTGAATAGAGAGGGTGAGTATTGATCATTTCCCCCTGTGTGTTATTAGTGCTTGCTGCTACTGACAAGGAGAGCATGAGCCACCCGCACAAACACAAACTGACATACACTTACACTGACGCACAGATACACACACACACACACTTGCACACACACAGAGCTATGTTTACTCAAGAAATACAGTATGTTGTTTACATGTTTTGACAACTGTAATACATTGCACCAACAAGGAAAAAGTACATTTTCCTGCTACATAATAACCTAGGAGCTGGTGGTGGAAACCAGTAAAATTACAACTCCAGTAGTGTTATGACAGACTGACTTATATGTGTCAAGGGTGTTTTCAAATGAAGACAATTTTTGTCCTCTCAGCTCATGTGCACACACACACAGACACATTTATGTTCTTCATTATTCCAATCTGTTTTGTCAATCTACTGCAAATGATAACACGTTTTGAGTTCACAAAGGTCACGGCGAAAGTGTAATTCAATCTCCGATCACTGATAAACCAAACAGCCACCCGTACAGGCCTCCAGGGCCAAGGGAGAGAGACGGTGTTAAAGCCCAGTGTAAGTGCTCTGTCTCTGGGTAGATAGTGATGTCTGCAGGGCCTCTGGAGCTCCAGTGGTCAGGCAGGACTGAGAAGTCTGTCTAGCCCTAATTGATAACCCTGACCTGGGAAGCTGAGGACAAAGGGAGGGGGGGTGTGGAAGGATGCAACAGATAAGGCTAAAGGGGAAAGAAAGAAGGGAAAAAAAGAAGAAATTGTGCGACCGGTGGCTTAATCTCTCTGGACTGGCCATTTTTCCCCTCCGGATGATAGATATAGTAGGCCTAGCGTGTGACACAGATGGATAATGCAGGCATCTGGGGTGATAGAGTTATAAATTAACACATTACTGGACCTTAATGTGGACTACTGTGGACGACCTCACACCAACATCATCAACCCTCCAGGCGCGCGCACACACACACACACACACACACATACACACACACACACACACACACACACACACACACACACACACACACAAACACGCCTACAGCCTCACTGATGCGTCTAGCTGAGCTCAGGGTGCGGATTGTACTTCTCAAGTGGCATTGATTTGTTAAAGTGCTGAATAAGCAGGAGCAGTCCAGCTGCTAGCTCTTCTACTTTCTTCTTTCTTTCTTTCCTTTTTTCTCTATTTTACAATTTCTTAACTTCTCCTACTCACTCTCTTTCACTACATCCTTGTTGCTTTACTCTACTTGCTCACATGCTGATTTTTCCCCCCCCTCTCTTTCTGCTTCACTTCCAGCTCACATGCACTTTCTTGTCTCCTCTCTTTGTACAAGTGAGAGCAAGAGTTCTTGACTCATCCCTTTACTCGACACACCTTTTGCTCAGTCACAAGTGCTCCTTCAAGCAACTTTACTCCCCTCGGTTTTCCTGGCAAATGGCGGACTCTCTTTTCCCTCCTCCTCTGTCTCCAGCTGGAAGGTTTCACCTAAAAGAACAGTTGGTTTTTCTCCCCTTCTTCTTGTGGCCCACACAATATTCGCCAGCCAAAACTGTTATGTCCCCGACTTTGAGACTGAGAGGGAAGTGGTATGTGTGTGTGTGTGGCTGGGGATTGGTATTTAATAGCCAGACATACAGAAGAGCTAATATCCAGAGCAGCAGTAGCCTGCACATTGTAAGGCCACACACAGTGACAAGGTCCCGCATAGCTCGCTGTATTTAAAACTAACCCAACTCCTGTAGCGCTGGGCAATGGCTTACACATCTACAAGCCCTTCCTTCTAACCGCAGTGAATTCCACTGGTGTAAATGTCATTTAACAACAAATGAGTGCCTCTGGAAACTGAGCGGTGTACAGTAAGGGTCACTGGTCCCTCTGTCTGCCGAGTATGTAGTGGTGTGTTGTACTTGGGCTTATGAGTCGGACAGGCTGTCTGCTTTCTGAGTCCGAGTCAAGGCCTCTAGCCAAGAGGTGCAGATTTGTTAGTGTCTGCTCCATTATCACCCATCACTCTCATGGTTTGTGTTTCGCTGTGTGTGTGCTCACGATGTTCATACGCGTGTGTGTGTGAGTGAAAGAGAAAGAGAAGGGGAGTAAAAAGACTGTCCCTCTCTTTCCTGCTTGCTGTGGTCCAGCCCAAACAGTTACCATCTGGTGACCAATGCCTGACCCTTTCCTCGTCTCACACACACACAGACATATACACACACTGAGTGCCGGACTGCATCCAAGTGATGAGTGAGTGACCACCCGCCACCTCCTCCTCCCCTGCCGAGTGTCCGTCTCTGCCAGACCTCCCAGGTCCCTCCCCTCACTGCACATGATTGGTTGATGAAAGGTTGATGGGCGACTGATCTGTCCACAGTGCCAATAAAATGCTCAATAAAGCAGCGATCCTGGTTCTGAACAGGCCTAATAGAAAAACACCTAAGAGGAAAAAGCACCTAAACACACATACAGTACACACGAGTACACGCGCACACACACACACACACACACACACATCATTGTGGCCCAAAATAAGCACATATCTCCTCGCTAGTTTAATGAGAAACCACATTGCTATTTTTCAGCTATTTGCTTTTCTTGTGTACGCTTCATTTAGACAGGCCCCCTTGTGTTCCAGCCGGAGTGACATGAGGAGTTTTTATTTTATTGTAATCTTAATCTTTTTTATGTTTTTTTTCTTCTTTTTTTCTGCCCACTGTCCACATTAGAGTGGAAACAATTAGTCAAGTGAGCAATTAGTAGATAAACAGAAAATTTATCCGCAACTATTTTGATATGCGACTAATCTTTCAAGTCATTTTTTGAGGAAAAAAATGGCAAAAATTCCTCTGGTTGCAGCTTCTCAAATGTGAATATTTGCTGGTTTTCTCTTTCTCTTTGGGGTTCGGACGGTTGGTTGGACAAAACAAGACATTTAAATAAGTCAACTTGGGCTTTGGAAAGTTGTGATGGGCATTTTTTTCACAATTTATGACATTTTATAAACTGAACAATAATGGTGAAATTAATCGGCAGATTAAGAGATAATGAAAATAATTTGCAGCCCTAGTCCACAAATCTAATACAGTGGCCTGAAAAAGTAGAAAAATAAAAAATATCTGGTTGATGGGAAAGACCAGTCACTGTTTTTGTGTGTAGTGAGGCGCAACAAGAGAAAAAGGTTGTGTGTTCCTAGCTTGCCCGGGTGACAGAGGCATGACCAAGGTCAGAGGCAGAGAAGAAGTGACACATGCATCACAGGGTTGTGACATGCCAGGGTCACCACAAAGGTCACCCTGGCTGTCCACAGAACACACACTCATCTCCTTTAGCTCCTCTCTGTGTGCGAATGTGTGTCAAGGAGTGACCGTCCCTTCCAAAAAAAAAAAAAAAAAGGGAAGAAGATAACTCAACCTCTGCCTGTCCCAGGCGGTGTAGTCAGGGGAACAAGGATTGTGCGGAGAGCAGGGCCTAATGGCAGTGTGATGTTGTGACTACAGCTCTCCCTTCAGGTTAAATGCAGGGTGGGGATAGAGAGAAAGAGAGAGTGAAAGGAGGAGTATGTCGGGAGGGTGACCACATTTAAAAAAAAAAAAAAAAAAAAAAAAGAGAGAGCGCTAGTGGAGCATCTCAGCAAGAAAAACACTTAAAGCGAGAGATAGTGAGCAAGGGGATGGAGGGAGGCAGCCGGGGGACTGAGGGAGGAGGAAGGGAGGGGGAGAGGAGCAGGCGTCCCTCGCCTGAGGCTGATGCATTGTGACAGTCACTTAGAAGGATTTCACTTCCCCTAAACTGTGGCTTGCAGGAAGAAACACCATAACTTGGGACAATTATGGGCTGAAGGAGATATGACAGGACACATGCAGAGTGAGCCGCAGTGGGAGGGAGGAAGGAAGTGAAGCAAGGGGGGGCGTCGGGTGGTGGTGGTGGTGTGAAGCAAGGAGTGTGTGTTTGTGTGTGTGTGTGTGTGTATATATCTGCCATGTGTGTACACTCAGGAGAATGCAATCATATCATCTGCTTGCATTTGGCAGATTGATCTGTATATGTACAGTACGTATGCTCTGTGTGTGTGTGTGTGTGTGTGTTTGTGTGTTTGACTGTGCTTGCCTGTGGGGGCCAGGGAGGGGTTGCTGCTCGGTGCACGCCATGTCAGGGAGGGCCGGCGTCTCGCTCCTCATGGTACCGTATGTTACCACTCTGCCTCCCTCATTCCTTCGCCTCATGTCTGTAACTTAACCTGGTGACAGAGGGCAGGAGGGAGAGAAGGAAAGAAAGAAAAAAATAGGAGAAGTTGGATTCAAACACTGCCAAGAAAACAGGCCCTCGGTATTTTTCTATTCTTTGGTTGATTTGATTTCTTCCTGTGATTTTTCTTTTTGCATGTTAATAGTTTGGTCTTTCGTGTCACAGTGCTGATAAGTGTCCCAAAAAGTTCTTTTGCTACAGTACATTGTGTTACCCCTGCGCTGCAAGCTCTGCCAAGAATGTCACTGTAATTTGAGTGTAAGTGGATTCCAAGAAATACACTTTTCCTGTTTCATTGAGTCGTTTTGCTTTCAGCACTATTATGTCCTTCGTGCGAATGAGGTGCTGGTGAAATTGTCTCTAGGTTTTTTTTCTCTGGTTTGTGTCTTTCCGCATGGCACCTACAGTTACAGTTCACCTACAGTTCTCTTAGTGTGTGTGTGTGTGTGTAAATGTGTGTGCAATAAATAATGACAACGGCAAAAAGAATTTCATTTTGAAAAATATACCGCACTCGACCGCTGTGTGATACCATCTATTCAAACATAAAGAGACAGATTGGCCTCTCTCCCTCTGTCTTTTTCTCTTTACTCCTCAGTTTTTATATCTTCCAAATGTTTTTGCCTTGTATCTCTTTAACACACCAAACTACTGTGCAATGTTATACACATTCATAAAAATCAATAAAAGTGAAGCTAATGTTAATCTACTTATTCTGGTTCTCATATGAGTGGAGAGACTGCGTTTTTACTGTGTATGTGAGAATTTTCTAACATGCCAAATTGCTGGCATTTTAGGCATTTAAGGTGGAATGAGAACAGGAATGAGATGGCAGGTTTAAATAGCTAAAACAGTCGTAACCACCTACAGTACAAGTCACTATTTGCTTCTGTGAACTATTTTTGAAAATATGGATGAAGATATTTTGAAGATGAGCATCCTCTGTGACCACTGCAGCCACTGCAGAAACTGTTTCACCTGAAGTGTTAACCAACAGTTAGTCTTCCGTCCTCGCTCTCTTCCCTCCCTGCGACGCCCCCCCCCCCCTCATCAGTATGGCAGTTGTGTTTGCTGAGCTGGCTTTTGATAGACTTTCGTTTGGTTTGGTCATCTGAGATTTGGTATTAGCTCTCCCTCTCTTCTCTTCCCTCTCTCTTTCTCTCTCTCTCCTGTGGGTTTTATTCAGATTCACATCCAGACTGTCCTGACGCCGGCTGTGTGAGGGAGTGATGGAGGGATGGATGGAGGAAAGAGGGAAGGAGGGGTAGACTGGGGCAGAGGTTGAGGGGTATTAGACCCATGAACACAGCTGGGACCCCCACTATCAAAGAGATGGTAATGACCGTCTGCTAGCATTAGAGAAGCTGGGATGAAAGAATGGCCAATAAACCCACTGAGAGTGTTTGGCACTGTGTTGAGCCTGGGCACATAACCACCACTGCCACCCCTGTCTGTCCCGTCCTGAAGACTAATGAGTGAGACTAAATGTTGGCAGATTTGTCAGTTATCAAGCAGGTACAACTTTCGCTGCAATGCACCGGCCAATCAAATAAGTGCAAGTGCACATTTTACTGTTTACCTTACAATCATTATGTTGGCAGATAAAATATTTTAGTAACTGATAAGCCTTCAAACTTATAAATGTATCACTGAAACTGGGCCTCCCGGATTATATTTAATTTTCTCACCACTATCTGTGGCAACACACCCACGCCAACAGTTTTGTTTTCTTTTAAACACAGCACTATTTTTGGTCTGCCTGCTAAGACGTTTCTTAGGCAAATAAACAGATTTGTGGAATCAGGAGTTGTGCAAGTGCTCGCGCTTGTGTATGAGTGTGCATAATGTGGACTTTCCCCAGTTGAGCACAGGTCCTGGCAGCTACAGAATATGTAAAAAAGAAGGACTGCTTCCCACTCCTTAGTGCATATTACCAATACCCCCTTGCAGCAGGCATTAACCACGACAGGGGTCAAGAAAGGTTGTGGACTCCATCGACTTTAGAGTCAATAAGGGATTCATGTCTGTCTACAATGACCCTTATAGTGATGTATTTAGGTGAGAAAGCAATGTGCATTTGTATTTGTATGTTGGTGGTGTTTGTGAGATCAACAGTTTATGATCCATGCTCTGACTAGCTTTACAGCGTATCACTACTAAAAAAAAAAAAAAAAAGGTAATTTTCAAAAGCTACAACCACGGACTGAAGAGCCCACATTTTTCTGGCCCTAAGTCAATTTTTACCACTAGTAGCTGCAGCTCTCCATACAGTCCACACAGGCTTAAATAATTTACCTCCTCTTGCTCTCCCTATCTTGCACTTTCTCTACATGTCGCTCTCTGTTACCCCCCCCCTCCACCCCCCACCCTCCCCCGCCGTTCCTCTTAGCACTTGCTTCATTTGTTTGCTTTGAGGAGCTAAATCTTGTTTGCGCGTATTAATAAGTCAAGACGGATTATCCCCCCCCCCCTCCCCCCCACCTCTACCGTAGCCCCATAGCGTCCTCGTCCTCTCTGCTTACACTGTATTTGCGGCCGGGTGGCTCTGTTTGCAGAACCCCCGCCACCCTCCCCACCCCTCCCTCCATACCAGCGAGGCCTAGTGCGCTAGGCTAATTAGATTAATTCCGATGCCTGTAATGATTGCTCGCCATCTATTTTTAATGACCGGCGCATATCAAAGAGTAGTAAAGCATGCTACCAGTGAAGCCTGCTCGCAGTCCCCCAGTGTGTCAGGCACTGTAGGGGGCACTGGCATAGTGTTAGAGTGACAGCATATTGCCATTGTGTGTACGCCTGTGTGTGTGTGTGTGTACATTTGTGTCACTGCAGGCTAAGAAGGAACATGTGTTCAGCTTGGCCTCTGCCTGGCCTCCTAAAAAAAAATGTAAAAAAATAACACAAATAAATAAATTACCATCCACTCCATGACATTTTTTTTTTTGTGGTTGTGATATACATACTCCCAGCTGTTGCTGTTTTCGGGTGCTGCTGATACACACTTTCTATTCTGAAGGAAAATATGACAGACGACGGTTAGGTTACGCAGTGAAACAGATGCAGAACTAATTTCAAATCTGCATAGAACAAACAGTATTTGTATTGCTTTTATTTTGCTCTATCATTTCCAACTAATGTTTTTTCCCCTTTAAAACATATCCTGTTTTCCCTGCTGCCTCTCACTTGTAGTTAATCAAAAGTAAACCTACTTCATAGTACGTCGTTTAGCATTTAGCTTACACCTTGCCATCCCTCAGCGAGTGTGTTCATCACCCCTCTTTATGCATTTGAGATGTTGCTCATCTTTAATAGATAGATCTAAGTCTCTTCCCTCTTTCTTCACCCCTCTGTCTCTCGGCCCTGTAAAAGGGAGTATAAATATTTGAGAGGCAAGCAGTTCAAAAGTGGGGAAAAAGGGGCGTTTAGCGTAGCCATTTGGCAACACAAATCTGAAATGAGAGAGTGCAAAGAGTAAAGGAGGAATGAAGGGAAGGGTGCAAGATCATGAGGCAAGAACCAGGAGTCATTCAGAACAAATATCCATACACATATCTGTCGCTCGCTCGCTCTCCCGATTTTTTTTTTCTTCTGTTCCTCTCTCACGCTGAATAAATAAGTGCAACTTACAAGTCACACACACACACAGGGTAGATTTCCATAAAATATTAAAGGAGGTGTTTCCTGTAATTATAGCACTGTTTGCCTCTGCCTCAAAGCCTGATCTGTAATTAAACAGGATTGCACACGCATATGCCAAAGTAAAGCACGCACAAACACACCTCCGCGCCCCCAGACACACACACACACACACACACACACAGAACACGGTGCAGATTTGTGAGTAGATCGCTGTGTAATTCATACTCTCTCATAACACATGCTCAAATTTGTACACACACACACACACTCAATGGACTCATTCATAGACAAGTGCTCATAAACATCGAGGCTTGAGCAAACCTTCCACCTCCTCACACTCACACACACACACACACACACACACACGGAAAAAAAATCAGGAGTCTGTAAAATGCTATCTTTCCCAGACACCCTATTGTGATGTTATCTCCATAACTATCCATATATTGATCCACCTCCATCTTTCCTCCTCTTTAAGTCTATCTCCATCTGCCCCCCTCCCTCCCACCTCTCACCCACCCAGCCCTTATCTAATCTGGCTATGCCACTAATGGCAGCCATTCCCAGCCATGAACAAGTGCCATAATGTGCTCTGGTAAGCCGTTATGATGTGAAATGACCCTATTGATTGGCTTGCATCCCCACTGACAAAAAAGAAGTGGCGGCAGTCACTTATTACTGTTAATGAGCTGTGGGATGGGCCCTAAGTGGCACGGCACATGTGCACACGCACGCTCACACACGTGCACAAACACACACACAAGCCCATGCATGTACGTGCATATGCGCGCGCACGCGCGCGCGCTTTGCATAATTGTAGAGGCATCACTCCTACCTGTCTGTGTCCCACCACATTTCAGCTCATTAGCGATGGGAGGTCCCACCGTGTGGGCGAGTGACGAGTTTTTAATGGCTGCCACTTGGCATTGTCATGTCGCGTTTTCGATGACTGTTGCATCTGTTTCTATTTTTGCGTCTGTTGTTCACACCCGGCGTGTTTGTAATGAACAAAGCAAAAGACTGCCACTTAGTCTGACAAATGATACAAGCTTTTGCTTTTTGAGTAAAGCGCGTTTCAGCACAGGAGCCCAGATGTGAGCTGATGTAGGCAGTGTAATAGGAGCTGTAGCAGCAGTAAGTGTAATGATGGCCAAAACAAAACTGGGAGGTTTAGTTAGACACCAGTGTGTCGAGGCCACAGGCGTAGATCTGACTCTGACGCTGTGCCGTGTAGACAGAGGGAAGGAGTGTATGCCAAGCTGCTTTATGAATGAGGGGAATCTTCTTGCTTATGTGTGTGTACGTTCGTGGGCGCAGCGTGTTTTACAAGCTGGCAGCGCCTCCCGGGGATAATCCATGGGACACATCCAATCAGCCGCAGTGCATATGCGACACATGTTTTTTTATTCAATTTTCTTGTCTTTTCATCTTCCGCCACCACCAGAACGCTTCCTGCTATTTTCTTCCCAGCTCGGGACAAACGAATAACAGATGTGAGAGGTTGGAACGTACCCTCCCCTCCACCTCTCCCCTTCCCCTCCTCCTGTGCTGTGACTAGTCTGCGACAACCTTTGCACTCTCACTCTCTCCCGCTCTTTTGTTTCCCTGAAGCCTGCCCATCCCATGTCCGCTATGTGGGGACATAAAGCTGCACCCATCTCCCACCCGCTCCCATTGGATCGGACTTTGTGTCTTATTATGAGCCTCTTTGTGTCTGTGTGTGTGACTTGGATCATTTGTGTGTGTGTGTGTAGACTGGTTCTGTTCTTCAGGGACACTCCGTCTACGCAATGAATCAGAGATTTATTTAATTTACGGGAATAACAAGTCAGCATGGGTTCTAAGAATAACTGTGTCATACATTCGCTTTGGCATTTCATTGAGACTCATCATTTGCAGTGGAACTCAGAACGGGAACAACTACGGTAACTGGAGTGAAGAAAACAAAAACAGAGGAGAAATGGAGTCACCTTCACACTTCAAACAGAACTCAAACAGAAATGTTTAGAAATTAAGCAAAAGATTCCCTCTCTTCTCATTGAAATTAAGTTAAAGTAGGATGTTCTGCTATGGCAAACACAATGCTCTAATGTTCCCATACAAATCAATCGAGAACTTTAGTAATTAAACTGTAATTCAATACATTTGCTTATTTATGAGATCCTCAAACTAATAAATCAATGGTGTATCAATGTTGCATAGTTGAAAAGATTTATTTCTGCAAGGCTGCGGCTGGAACAGAGGATATAGTGGGGTGTCTGGGAAGAGTCAATATTTTCATATGTAAGCCTGTGAAATTAATGACCTAATATCTGCAATGAGAAAGCTCGTTTTAAAGGCATAATCCTCTCCCTGTTTCTTGGGAAGACAAGAGCATCTGAATCAATGAAGGTTTAGGCGCTGGGAAATTATAACTACATACATACACAGACACATACACACACGTGGATGCAAACACGCAAACATGCATGGTTATATCCGGGACAACACACACACACACACACACTCAGTTTGACTGGTTTTCCAGTCACACTATAAGACACACAAAGTGACATCCTGTGACAATGAGTATTGTTGTATTAGTCTGTTTTTTCAGGTAAAAGGAACTAATTTAATTTAATTTTACCAACAGTCTAATTTCTGTGTATAACAAAAAACAGCACACGACATTTGGCAGTTCTTAAAAGTAGCAATCAGTTACTGTATTAAATCCAAAGGCCAAATACAAGGGGAAACTGTACCTGCACTTTACACAGTGAAAACACATGTTGGAGGAGTGATTCCTAATTGTACTGTAATATGCTCCAGTTCACAACGGTACAATTCATCCTCAGATTGTGCAGCAGACCTTTTGCTATTTCTGAGGGCTCATTTATTTAGTGTTGTGCAACCTGTGTGTATGTAACCCTTACCAAGCTTATCGGTAACCATGCCAGGAAAGACAGAGGCTCTTTTGCATGCACACACACTCGCACAGACACACTCACATGATTAGAATTAAAATGTCATTACTTAGCTAGGATGGAGGAGCTCAACAAGACAGAGGAGACAGAAAAAAAACGAGAAAAAGAGAGACCAAAATGGTACTTAATTCTTTCATTATCCAAATGAATGAAAATCACATCAATGCATCGAGACAAGACCGTACATCTGTTTCAAAATTAACTCGACAATTACGTGATGAAGCTAATGAAGGAAGGTGCTTAGTGTGGCAATAGCTTGCAGCCGTCAAAGGCCTTTGATTCCATTTGGAGGAAAGACCTCAGAGGGCAGCCTGGTCCGGTGCCAGCTGACCTTCTTTATCTGACCTCTGACCTCTGCAGTAGCTCGGGAACTAAGCTGATAGCTGATTTGTTGGTTTGCCGGATAGCCCAAAGAAAAGGAGAGGGAGAGTGTGTTCTTGTAAATCTCGTTTTTTTACTGAACTTCTCAGAACTTGGTATAGATATTCCATGCCGGTTGCCGGTTGGACGACTTGTTAACAGTGTTACAGCCTTGTGCACGGCAGCAGCAGCACACTGACCCCGCACTCATGCAATGTGAGTGCCAACATTGTGTCTCTACACCATGTTTGAGTATCCATAGGAGGCCACAGCGGATGAGGGAAAATAGGAAGAATAGGATGGTAGGGGGCATGTAGAGGACAATCATTAAACTGCACAGAAGGAGGGATGAGGAGAGGCGGCTGGGTGTGAGAAGAAGAGAGTGGAAAGCTCAGCGGTCCCCGAGCATCTGGCAACGCGTCGCGGGGAGCCACGGTCCCTGTCATTAATAGTGATGAAATCATTTAAGCCATCAGGACTAAACGAGCCAGTTAAGAGACACTCAACGCTACACTTCTGCCTTGAGACGGAGAGGTGTGCTGTTGGCATTGACACACGCAGAGGGGGAAATAGATTTGTGCATGTGTGGAAACTGATGTAAAAATGTAGAAAGTGCATTATTAAATGTATTTGTGATGAACCCAACAGGATTCAAAATCCTGAGGGCAGTTCCTTTTGATTTTATTGGGTTATTCCACTATCAAAATTATTCTAAATAGTGTGTTCTGAATTTAAATTGAATGGTTTGTATGTGCATTAGAGTAACTAAATTATGTCATTTGTGTCTATAGTTGAATTTTTTTTTTTTTAAAGTTTCTAAGTTTAAAATTTACTGTCATGTTACAGTAATTGAAATACAAGTTCTACATAAACCACAATTTCAAATGCAATTTTTCAGCTTTTAGTTTGTGGGAACATCTGGCCACTTGGAATGGTAGCAGACAATAAGGGCTGTCCCAAATACCTTTTTTTGGGCTTCGAAGCTTTGGCAGCAATTATTCGAATTTATTCGAAGCTTTGCTTCGATGGGGGTTGGGGGAGGTCAGGGAGCTCGAGCCACGCTGCTCATGCGGGCTGTGTGGCTGCTCTAACTTGTTAACATGGGTGCTGAAATGAAATGAAATAAATTACAGCCTTAGACAGAGAGAGAGAGAGAGATACAGTTGCAAGCAGGGAAACAGGCAAGAGGCACAGGGTCCTGCCGGAAGAAGAGGCAGCAGCAGCTTCAGTGCGAGCTGAATGCAGACTGACAAAACACCGGCAGCACGAGCGACATCGAGGCGGCCAGGCCAGCGGGTCGGAGAGGAGGAGGAGGCACCTGCACCATGACCATGACTCATTCTCCCCCACTACCTCCGTCATCTCTCCCTCTCTCTCTTCACATGCAAAATGAAATACATACATATTATATATATACACACACACACACACACACACACACACATATATATATACATACACATATATATACATATAGGCCTATACAAATATTTGAATACTGATTTTGCCATTTGAATACCATGGCATCAAATAAAGCTTCGAAGCATTCGGGTCAGCCCTAAGACAGACTCAGTACTGTAAATGTAAAAGCAGAAGACAAAGAGAAACTTACACGATAAGTACTGCTGTTGCAACTTTGCCACAAACATTAACTATGACCAACACAAGCTCAGCAATCAATAGAAGGCCGAATTTAGGATGAAATGCAAATTCAGAACACATTGTTGGATTTGGTTTGTGGCACAAATCTTAAACCCTGTGGTCTTTTTTTGGAGAAAACTGTGTATTTTGAATAAATGGAGACCCTCTGTGTTGACATGAGGACCACAGGGCTGAAAAACATTATAAGCTCACCACTAAATGAGTAGAACAGTAAATGTGGACGTTTTTATATCAAGTTCCAGCCTCAGCTGCAACCCTGCTGAAACAGATTGAACAACAAACAGGTCAATTATCTAGTCCAGGCACTACCTGTACATTAACTCCATGTTCTCCACTGTATATGCATTATGTCTGCTTACAGTCAGATAGATTTTTTGTCGCCACACAGAGAGGAACATAAACTGTGTAAATGTCCGTGTGATAAAAGTTGGTGGAATCAAGGAACAAACTGTATTATTGGTGTTCCACAATTTACAAGAGATGTGCCATCATTAGAGCTGTAGCGAGTAGAGAACCAAACCACTGGCTAAATCTGCCATGAAATACTAGACTGCTGCAATAAAACCTGAGCATCTGCACCAAACTGGAAACAGATGAACCCGTCAAGGATACATTGTGCTTTTTTCCCCTCCTTGTTTCCTATGAGGCTGTGGGTCTTCTCTGGATGAGTGGTGAGAATAGTGATTTTGTGCATAATTATGCGCGTTGATGTGCGTACACAGTGCGCAGCATACGCCGATCATGTGTGTGTGTGTGTGTGTGTGTGAGAGAGAGTGTGCACGCTGGTGTACGCTTGTCGGCCTTTGTGTGTATCATGTTATGGCCTACACAAGTGAGTACTGAGGCCACAAAGGAAATCCACTGCCAACAACAGCACAGCTACTGGCAAGGAGCCATACCACCCCAGAGGCTTATGGGATAGGGTTTACAACCAGAGACGGAGTGTAGGAGGGTGAAATCTGTAAGGGTCACCCAGTATTATACTGTATATAGTGTCCAGTTATTCCTCAGAAAACTGTCAAAAGCCTTCCTAGAATTCCATCTTTCTCACATTTCTCAATAATGACTGTTTTCATCTTGTACATGTTGCGATAAAAAGCAACACTCGGCTTTGCACTCGTACAAATCAGGCTATTAATACCGAGCATTACACTGATGTAGAGCAGAGTACCAGAGATTTATAGACAACATTAGGAGTCAGACGAGAACATTATGGTGCTTATTGTGAATTAGGGCAAGGGCTCTCTGCCTTGTTTGCTCCTGGGGAGAGGTCGCGATATCCCGTTACTTCCTCAAACCCCTCACTCAGAGGGGACAAGTGTGCTTTTTCCATCTCAGTTCCAGACAACTTATTTCCAGTGTGTTGGCTTTACGTTATATAATGATATTTGATCATTGGGAGGCCGTGCTGGGTGGCTGGTTACACTATACAGATGTACAGTGGTGATTGGTTTATTAGCCTTATAAACATAACGATGTGGTGCGTTTGCCTCTTTGGTAAAGCGGACTAAAGTAGCTATAAGATGGCAGGGTTGTGCTTCATTCCTATTCTCTTGGTGGCTCAGCTAGATGATGTGTTATGTTTGTGGTAATTCATCTGAGTCAGTGTTAATAGTCAACATACATTTTCGAGTGGCATAATGTAGAATTTGAGCCCAGAGCCAGAAACCGCCGCGCTCACCGCTAAGCTAACCCCTCTCCCTCTCCTTTGTCTTGTCATCCTTTTCTTCCCCCTTCTCTCCACTGAGCATCAGTGCTGCTTTTCGTCAGTGGCGGTGCCGTCTATTGACAGAGCAGTACATTCTAGACATATCTGGGGGATTAAGTTGCAAATTTAAGCAATGGGAAAATCAATGGGTTCCTCTTTTAATTCATGAGAAAGGCTGTCACTGTGAAAAAAACAGTAAGGAGATGTGGCTGTTTAGATCACATCCATCCAGGGGGAAGCAGAGGAGAAGAGAGCAAGGACAGCATCCTTTAAATCTCTCCATCAATAGGTGTGAGGCTGATGGTGGCTTGCAGATAAAACCACTAGAGAAAAAACAGACCCTTTGTTTCCACCTTTATTAGTGATCATGGCGGTTGTTTGTTTGAGTGGTCTTTCATAGACTACTTGAATGTTTGAATCAGATTTCAAGCTTTCATTTTTCTTTATCAGAAAGCAATGTACTCTGCGTTGGCAGAGCAGGAGTGTGTTTCTTGTCTTTTAAGTCCATGTAGAAACACTAGTAGTCAGCAATGTTGGGAGAGGCTGCTGCAAAGGTTTTAAGTACTACCTGGACTCTCAGCCAATAAAAACAGGTATCTGCCTGCACAGATGTATAATTTCACTCTTGCCAGGGATTTCTTCACATAAAGCTGAGAAGTCACCCAGCCCTTTTGTTTTCCTTTGCACGGATTCCAATCACAGATCTAAACGTTTGCCACCAGAAAGTAAGAGTACAGCAACAACTGTTTGTAGAGAGGTGATAGAAGAAAGAAAAGGGTTGTGAGATAGAGCTTGGAAAATAAGAAAACCCAACTTGTCACGAGTACAGGAAAAAAAAAAAAAGTATTGTTTTCTCAAACACACGTCACCTAATTCCTGAACATTAGACATTTCTGGCAGACATTCAGTACAGTCATCAGATCCCTGTGTTTTATGACTCCTCTAAACAAGTCGCATTCATCCCCAGGTTACACTCCGACACTGTGTTTCCCCTGCTGACTTCAGGGAATTAGATTTTTTTTTAATGAACAGCTCAATATCTAATTCATTAAAGTGGCTGTTTTATTTGATGCATTTTCCTTACTCCAGCTGAACCAAGGGAGCAAGCCAGGGGATAAGGGGAGATGGCCCTGTTGATGGACGTCCAGTTGCACACACAATGCGAGCGGAGTATGTGCCTGCATGTGTCCCTTGGAGAGACCAGGGGACTCCGGTCGATTGTGGCTCCTCTCCGCAGGGGCTGAGAGTGGGAGTTTTACTCTGTTTGACTGCTGAAGGACGGGAGCTGTAATTGGCCTTGCACACACACTCTCTCTCGTCATTAGAGGCAGGCCAAGAGGCAGGCTTAACAATTGGTGCGGGGCGCACTGCCAGCGCGTTCTCTTTTTCTCTGAGCGTCTATCTGGCAGTGAAAAAGCATAAGGAGGCATGTTAGGCTTTAGTGCCAAATTAAAAATGTCGCCCATGGCTCAGCTTTCTGTGTGTATGTATCTTCTGCTACCCTGTAATTAGCATGTCTCTCATTTACCGGGTTCTCTCGCATCAACTGTCTGATCTCTGCGTAGATCACACTCCCTCTCTCTCCAAAACACATGTAGCAACACAAGAGACACAGTTCATCCAACAGCTCTTCACTCTAAGAGATCTAATAGAAACATGCATTGCATAATATAAAAAACAGGGAATCTGACATACAGCAGGTTGGAGGCCCTGAAGAGATAAAGTATAGAGAGGAAAGGTGTAGTAAAGTGGAACAGAGGGCCATGGTGAAATATGAAGGGGTCAGAATAAGAGTGCAAGGGGCTCCCTGGCGGAGGCCTGGGGGGGCAGCTGGGGATGTGTCAGGTGCCTGAGACGCGCTCCGCGCCAGGCAGTGTTGTTGTTACACCGAGGGCAGCGCCACAAGTCCGAAAGTATTGATTTCCCGCCTTGTCGAGAGGCAGAGAACTGTCATGTGGAGAGCACTGACCTTGGTACACACACTAAGACAACTATTCCCCCCGGCCCCCCACGGCACAGAGAGGAGAGAAGAGACGAGCAGATGCAAGACACAGCAGCGGCAAGCAACAAACAACAACTAGCTACTGAGTCTCCTGCGGGGGGGTGGAGGAGGAAGGAGAAGAGAGAGGAGGTGAGCTTGAGAGGAAGAGAGGAAGAAAAAGAGAGTGAGAGAGAGAGCTTACAGGAAAAAAGTAGGAGCAGGAAGCAAGAGAGAGGGAGAGAGAGAGAGAGAGAGGGGAGCTAACAGTCAAAGCTAGGGCCAGTTCCCCAGAGTTGTCAGTGGGCAGCCCTGTGTCTGGTTATCACGCTGTTTGAAATGACAATGGCTTGACTTGTATTTTCCTCCTGAGACCCAACTCAGATCTATAAGCCAGAGGGAGGGAGGGGCGGGTTAGAGGAGCAGAGAAAAGAAAAGGCTGGTCAGAAAAAGGAGACGATAGAAGAGGGAGCGGGAGGAAGGAAACAGTACGACAGAAAGCCGTCTGACAAAAAGAAAGTGAGGGAGAAAAGGAGTAAGAGATTGACTCCTTTGCTCTCTATCACTGCTGTAGTCGTAGCCTTTGAGATCTACAGAGAGAGACAGAGAGGAAGGAAGAGAAAGAGAGCAGCAGCAGCAGCAGCAGCAGCAGAGGCAGCAGCGCTCAAGTGAAATGTTTTTCATGTGGAAGCTCCATCAGGATTTGACAACAAAAAGGGCTCCCTGTCACCTGCAGCTACTGTACACGGCGGAGCTCATCCCCAGTCACTCCAGAGCGCAGCAAGAGAGAGACAGACGGAGGAAAACACAGCCTCTACAAAGAGCTCTCCTCGGGTTAGATCAGGGTGACAGACACTTTAGAGACCCAGCTTTAGTCACACATCTCTCGCCTCAGATCAGGGTATTTTGCTAACAAGCTCAGCAGTAAGTTCCCTCTCTTGTAGACTGGAGCTTATGAATAAAGGCCACTTTTTCATGATGAAGAGTTCTGTGTAGAGTTGTGAGGGAATCTATTCACACTTTTTTCGGGAATTTGAAAGAAGTGGAGTCCTAATTGAATTAGCTGGCTTATTAGTGTTTGACATTGTAAGTAAGCTTGGCTGTAAGTAAAGGAAGTGGGGACTTGGGATTTAAAGAGCAGTGTTGGTTTTGGTTCTAATTTTACACTCTCCTGACACACATTATTCCCCTTAGCTGCAGTTAGGCCCAGATATGGTAATGCTAATAATATGTGCGCAAGGGGGTTTAAGTGGCTGTCTCACCTCAATTGCCAAGCCTGGGGAAACACTGTTGTCTATGAACCTTGTGGCTACAGCTTCGTCAATGGCGCAGTCTTGTCATTTATGGATAAAGCAGATAGAGTAGAATGGGTGTGATTAAAAAACAGCTTCACAAGTCGTAGAAAGGGTGTCACTAGACAAAAAAAAAAAAAGAGAGTTATTGTTCCGTTTGAAGATAAGAACAAGCAGCCTTCCTCATCCTCCACCCACCTGCTCTCAATACTCTAATCTCAACATGTCCTGAAGGAAAAAAAAAAAACAAGCTACACACACCTTTGGCCATAATACTGTTTAGTAGCCTTGACGCTGATTTTTAGTCTGCCTTAATTTGGTCATATCTAATTGCTAATTACACTTGCTTTCATTATCTCAGTATGCTAAATCCAAGGGCTTTAGCAGTATTACCTTTACTGACTGAAAGAAAAAAAGAGCCTTTGATCAAGATTAACAACATATACTCTCCTTCAGTCTGCGCAGAGACACGCGCAAATCCACACGCACGCATGCACATACTGCACAAACCTAATGAATCTGTTTCATCTGTCCTCTTGACTTTCTCTCTGTCTCGTCAATATTCACTTCCCCGTGTCCTGAGAACTAAAAAGTACAACTTCACACTTTTGGAGAAGTGTATTAAGTAATAACAAACACTCATGCTAAATGCTAATTAATAAACTTTTCAGTCAGCAGCCATTTCTCGATCATTTTTTACCATCCTGCCTGGTCAGTAAAGTGTTAAAAATGACTGGGGCATTGGTTAATATCTTAATCTCCTGCCTCATGTTGATTGTCCGCTTCCTTTGGGAGCACAAAAGGAACCTTGTGGCTTTTACCACATCACCATGAGTGCTCTGACCATTTAAAAACACAGAAACACAAACATTGGCATTTATTGCACCTCCCCAAAAATATGGTGGAACAACTGGCAGCAAACAAACGAATAAATGTGAGCCTCCACAATTAGCCCTTGCTCTCAGTGGATGCATAATGGATCTCACTACACAAAACGATTACGTGCCACTTGAGATAATGACAGATTGTGCTAAAAGGAGCTACTTTACCCACTTAGTCAGCTCTCTTTGGGGGTATCACGCCGTTTGTGTCTGTGGTGAAAAGGGACATGCCAGTGAGGTCTGGAGGCCCTTCAGCCTCCCAGAGTGCCAGAGGGCGTAATGCCAAGCCAATGCCCTGCCTGACACATGATAAACTTGGGGACAGGTGACCAAAGTGAAGTAGGCCATTCCTCGCATTCCAGATGAGTTTGCAAGTAATGACATGCTAAAAATGCTACAAGCCAACAATGTCACTGGTGTCAACAACCATGAGGAAACAGCGGAGCATAAAGGTTAGACATTTTGATGATATAACGGCAGCTTTCTCTCTCTGTGCCTGGCTCAGTGAGGGCTCCTTTTTTTTTTTTTTTTATAAATTTCGAAATCAAATTTGGCGTGTCCTCAAAGGCTATTTAATATAGTGCTCAGTGCAAATGCCAGTGTACTACACTGCAACTTTCATGCCAGATGTACACCCTAAACTCAAAACACAGACAGCGCCAGGTCCAGCTGATGTTACAGCTAAAAATCCAGGAAGAAGAAGATTGTTAAGGACCAGCCTGGATCACTGTTTTCACAGCAACAAAAAATAGAAAAAGGCAATAAATCAAACAAGAGGACACAATAAAAATATCTTATTTAGGAACAAATGAGCATGAATGAAGAGGAAATTGCATAAACTGTACTTTATGTTAATTAACAGAACAACTTTTAACTGGACTACACTGCAATAGCAGAAGCCCAATACAATGCCATACTGTTGTGAGACTGTGTAAATTTCTTTTTTTTTTTCAGTTTTATTGATGAAAAAAAGTGTATTCCATACTGAAGTGTATTGCCTGCTTTAAAGACCTATTTAAAGACTTATTCTGAGGCAGCAGACACTTTGAAAGAGAGAGTGAAAAAGAGAGGAGGATAAAGAGAATGACAGAGTTTGCTGTGTTTGCTTGAGAACATAATCATCTTATCACACAACACAAGTGCATTTCTTTTCATTTCCATCCTTGTTTTTTTTTTCACTCTGGTCCTGTATCTATCCCATGTATTCCCCACTGCCCATGACATACTGGAAATGCCTGGTTAAGTGCTGTTCTGACATTAGCTGAGTGTAGTCACAGCATTTGGCCTGGGGACAAATGCTAGAAAGGCCCTATAAATATGGATGCCACCCTCCCTCCTCTTTTCTCCCACTCTCCCTGGGCTCCCTGATGAGTTTGCATGTGTCTGTGTGTGTCTGTGTCTGGGTGGCATGCCGTTTGCACTGTCACACCATGTCCCCACTGTTTGTTTACTCGCACTGACAGAGATACACTCGCTTGCCGTTGGTGCTCACCACCTACGCATGCTAACCAAGTGCTAAATAGCTCGCTAATGCTCCAGCTCCTCCTGTAAATAAAGCATCTGCCAATGCCAAGCAGCTAGCTAGCACTGCGGCCCCAGCTGTCTGAGCTATTTCATAGGCTGATGAATCTGTTAGCCTGCACGTCACTCAGTTTGCCTGTGTGCATAGGTGTGTGTGTGTGTGTGTGCTAGCGAGTGTCATTGTCACATGCTGTTACATTGCAGAACATTCACACCCAGAGAGCGCAGTGCTGCGTGAAAAAGATGCCAGCCAAGCCAGGCATCTTCCTGTGCGCCCACCTCTGCCCCTGGCTCTGTGGCGGCCCTGTGGGTGCCCCGTGGCTGCACTGATGCCAGCACGTGCGGAGCTGCAGGGAGGGTCCCCATGGGGAGGAAGTGGGCCATTAGTACAGTCCTTGCCCCAGCGCTTTATTCCACTTCAGTACACATCACACAGGGCCGCCCTCTCACTAACTAGCTAACACATGCTAATTAGCCTGGCGACAGAACCAGTTTCTCCTTGCTTTGGGAGCATATGTGTAGCTCCAGAGCAAAGCTGGCAAGGAGGACCTGGCCAGGGACTGACGCTGCTTCATTAAGTTTTCTTTTATGCCCTTCAAATAAATGTGGAATGTCGTACAGTAGCTCAGTATTTTATAGTAGTGTGAAAAATATGAATGATGGGACCAGAGTGATTCTTTTAAACACAATTTCAATACTGGTAATGGGTCAGAGTTCAGGTTTTTTTTAGTATTAGTATTTAGTAGTATTAGTATGGCATGCTGTCTACTCTTCAACCAACCTTTCCTGCAACATCTTCAGTTCCTGGAAACAAGAACAACCACAGCCTTAATGAAACTTAATGATGATAGTCATAACACAACAATAATGCAGTGGTCTGGAAAACTAATCAATGCGTCTTCTCTCCTTCCCCTAATGACCTGTGAAAACAAAGCAATAAAAAGGCGGTGTGTGTTTATTTTGGCCAAAGCAACAGGCTGATAAGGCCGACTGGCTGATTAGCGCCAAGCAAAGCCAAGACGGTCACAAAGATTAGGACATCACACAAAGCTAATGTCACCACACAAGGTAAAGGTGCGAGTGTGTGCGTTTCAGAAACTTTCCAGTTGACGAAAGGGCAAAAGCGATGGCATGCCTGTAATTATTTGCCATTTTAGAACGTGTGCTCACCCACTGACTACAATGTCTACTATGCTGTTGGCTTGTTATGTATGTATGTTAAATAGAGGAGAATTTCCTGATTCATGTCCTTACGCTATGATTTTCCTGTTACTGTAACTCAAGTCAGCGGTGCAAGTTTGTCATCCCAGTAGTGCGATGATAAACACATGTTGTTTCCCTTGTCTTCTGTGTGAAGTGGCTGACCGGCGTAGCTCTCGTTTAAGCATGCCTCTTGTCTTCTGGTCTCTGTCTGATTCCTCCCAGACTTTGGCCCTTCACCACAAATCATTGTGGTGTGCTGTGTGCAGCTCTGGGACACAAATGTGCCCCCAAAGTGGTGCACAAGCATCGTCCTCAGAGTAATTTTTTCCCCTTTTCAGTAGGAAACACAAAACCCAGGGACTATTTTTTTAACAAGCTTGTGATTTCCACAGTTTCTTTTACGGCATGATGGAAAGTGTCGGTTTGAGTGACTGCTTTCAATTAGTTAAGTACAGATAGGGAGAAGAAGGAAAAATAATATTTTGCTTTCACGGTGTAGAGGGATTATAAAAAAAAGTAAAAGAACAGTAAAAAAAAAAAAAAAAAAAAAAAATCAGTTGTGTGTGCGGAAACTAGAAATCATCATATGTGCCAGTCCTCTTGTGAACACTCTGCTTTTTCCAGTTGAGCAGTAACATCATTTGTCACCACATCTTACAAGTCATATCAGTGGAAATCATATCTACTCTATATGTGCTCTCTCTCACACACACACACACACACACACACACACACACACACACACACACACACACACACACACACACACACACACACACAGAGGAAAAGAGCACCTTAAGATCGATCTCTAGGGGACAAAGCAAATATAAGTCATGCATACTGTATTAGGACACACACAATTTCTGGATTTCTCAGAATTAAAATGATTTAACGAGCCCTGTGATAAATGTATTTCTTATTCCCTGGTCATATCATATGAATACCTAAACACACAACACACATCATACGACAACATGGGAGCTGAGTGTTAGGTGGATTACATGGAATGATGGGGTGATGTGTCTTTTTTTCCCTTGCTTGCTGGAGAGCCTGGTGTCCTGATTAAAAATTTCAGCTCCACTGCCTTTCTAATTAATTAGCGAGGCCACTCAGAGGAGCGCTGTGGACCAATTAGTCTCTTGCAAGCCGATGATGCCTATCGCTACAGCATCACCGTACAGCTGTCGCTCCCTGCTCTGAGGACGGCTGGGGATGGACCCTCAGGTGCTCACACAGGTTCAAACAGCAGCGTGCGTGCATGCACACTACATGAGATGCATACATACACATGGAATAATAACAGTAATCATGATAATAGTAATAATAATATAGACAAAGGAGAGAAATATAAATCTATATTAGGCACGTGAAAAGAGACACTCATGAACACCAGATCATAAAAATATTCTGAGGCTCATTTTTCATCATATAAAAAGGATGATAAACAATAATGTTTTTTATGTGAAATGTAAAATAAATGTATTAAGTCTGGATTAAATAAAATTAGCTCTTGCACTGACTTAGTGTCCAGTCTGCTCAGAAACAGTGCTGAGACAATAAGTTTGTCAACAGAAAATTCATCTTTGCCTATTTGGATAACTGAATAATAATTTTCGATCATTACATAAAAATACTGAAATGCAACAATTTTCTCTCTTAAATAAGTTCAGTCTCTTTGGATTTTCAAAACGATGATCAGACAAAATAAACATTTTTAAAACATCAATCTCAAATCAGTTGACATTTTTGGACAAAAAAATAAGATATTTCTACTGTAAATGAAAATATGAATAGTAAAGCTGTAATTTGAGGCAGTCACATTTCTGCAAACTTAATTAATTTGCGCTAACTGAAATAGTGCTACTATTAAAAGGATACTGTGAGGCAGTGCAGCTGGGAAAGGTGAATATGCATAAGGAAACGACTGAGTCATGACAAAAGCCATCTGAAGACGCAGAAGCTGTACCTCTTTCACCCTGCTCCCCTTCAGACATTAAAAAACAAAAGCAGATTAAATATTTCTGTTTCTTAGGTCTGACGGTGAATTCATCCTGCATGCTGACCACAGGGCTGGGTGGGGAGGTTGTGGGTGGTGAGGTGTCTGCATTTCTTCGGAGGGGTGGCAGAGTTTGCTGACTTTGTGAGAACGGACTAGTTATAAGACCGAGGAAGCTCATTTCCACTTCAAGGGGTCGTCTGAAACATGGCATCAGCAGGCCTCTCTGTTAGCTCCCGCTCGCTGCACACATGCATGTACACGCACACACACATTTGATCGTCTCACATTCACAGATACACATACTCATAATGTCTCCCCATCGCCTCCTCTCCCAAAATCTAATGTTTATTCGTACTTGAGGAAAATGCGCTGATACAGTTTTTCTTCAAGACTGAAAAACAGCCAAAAGCTAAAAAAAATAATAAAAAAAATATGGAACTTCAAAGCCCTGTATGGTGGTGGGCACACATTAATGAACACATCACACATTTCACACACACACAAGCACACGCGCTTAATGTCCTGCAAATAATTCACTTTTTCTTAGGACTTGAATTACAAAGTGGACCGTCGATTGCCACGTTTGAGCATAAAAAATGTATGTGTACAGCACAGACACACACCAGCACGAGTCACTTTGCAAGCACAAACAGTCAATACCGTAGTGGCTGATTAGTATGAGAAGAGGGGATGAATATTGGAGAAGGACTCTCAAGAGCCACCGATGAAACATGGAGAGGATGTCAAAGAATTTTGTTCCCATCTCGTTCATTAGATCTAACTCAGGCTAGTGGACGCTCAGAGTGTTTTTAAGTTCATTCACGCACACGCACACAAACACACACACAAAGGCAGAAAAAGGCACACATTGAAAACAACACTGGTGGAAACAGTTGTAGTTATTAGATCGGCGTGTCTGACATTTTGTCTACATAAGTAATTAATTTAGCCTTTCTATTGGGAAAGTCCAAAGAGCCCAATTAACATGGCTAATACTGCTGCATCGTGTAAAAACATCATTTTTTTTAATACAGAGGGAATATTCAAATGACTTGCCTTCATTATTCAAATGTATAAGCAAAGTCATCACTGGGGAAAGAGACAAGATGGGATTTAAACTCGCAGGAACAAGAAAATGATAATCAATCTTTTATTTCTGCAAAGCAATCAAATGAACAACATGTGTGCTTTTGCTTTATCTTGGTCCTCTTTATTTGTCTTATGAGGGTTCTTGACATTTGTCCTCATTTTTTTAGAAGCTTGTTTTTATATATTCTGTATTGACTAAGTGCCATGTTGCCATGACATTTGTTAATTATTTAATTTTAAAAATAACAGATTTAGAAAGCTTGGCAGTATGTTTGCATTAGTCTAGAAGCAATTTTCTATGTAATTGAAATTATACAGTAAGTCAAGGATTTAGAGAAAGAGGATTCTTGACTTTTACAGTTGGTCCAGTACACATGCTCAGACAGGAAGCCAGGCCAAGTATCGCTCCACTGCCAAATCCCACGGCTTTATAAGCAACACACTGTAGAAATGGAATCAGACAAATCATATTCTGAATTTAGAGAGTGAAAATGTAAAAGGTCAGGAGCAGGAGTGAGGGACGTTTTATAGTTTATTTGAATCCGTTTTTATAGATTGCTATTGTGGTGCTGTGTTTTCTATTTTCACGGCTCGTTCGGGTATTTGTTTTCTGGCGAACTCGGGGGCCCCACTACTGCAAGGCCCGGGCTCTTGGCTCTACTCTCCCACTCGTATAGCTATAACAAAGTCAATATTACAAAGAGGTAACACATGTCGAGGTATGCTTCAGGCCTGCCCTGGTGCTGTGATCCTGGATCGGGACACGCACACGCGCACACACACACACACACACACACACACATACACTGTGTAAAAGAATGCATGCCTTCAATAGTAGGCTGCCTACCTCCATGAAGAAAAACGTATACCACTTTTTTTCCTCTCTCTCTTTGCAAATTTGTTCTTTGGTGGAAGCTGGTATTTTGGCTTTCACACATGTGAAATTGTTCATGTATGCGAGCGAGTGCGTGTGTGAGAACCTCTCTCACTACACAGTATTATGTGTGTGAGTGCAAAGTACTTGTTGGTGTCTGTGCGTTCACATAAATTTTGAGTGTGCGTGCGTGTGTGTGTGTGTGTGTGTGTGTGTGTGAGGGCCAGTTTGTTTTGTTTTTCCCTTACTTCAGCACATCTGAGAGAGCTTTTCTGGAACTCCTGAGCCCTGTCCAAACAAAGATGGCCGAATGTGAGGGGTGAGGGATGGAGGGGAGGTGGATCAGGGCGTGCGTGTGTGTCTGTGTGTGTGTGTGTGTGTATGTGTCTGTGTGTGTGTGTGTGTGTGTGTGTTTGTGAGTTTTGAAGTAAGCTGGGACCAGAAGAGCCTTGCGAAAAACCAAGAGGAGGGAGAGAAAACCGAGCCCCTGAGAAAGGCAGCTGGAAACACGGAGACTTGCGGTCTTTCTCCCCCACTTCTCTTCCTCCTCCTCATCCCTCCACCGTCCCCCCCCACCCCCCCTGCCCCCCTCCTCTCCCTGGTCCAGCTGCACTCAGATGTGTCTGCCTGGTCCCCCCAGAATTCTCCCCTCTCCCTCACCCCTGCGCTCCCAAGCTCAATGCCACTGCCAAGGAGAGAGAGAAAGAGGGAGAGTGAGAGAGAGAGAGAGAGAGAGTGTCGCAGCTGGTAATACTTACTGGCCATTTTACCGCGGTAAAGGCATGAGATTCATTAGGCCAGGGCCCGCGTGTTTTGTGCTGAGTACCGGCCGTGTTATTGTTAGGATGTGGTAAAATTATAAATATGGAGGGGTGAGGGGGGGGGGGTTTGGGGGTGCAGGAATCTAAGTGGAAGGGGTGGAGAAGAAAAGAGAAGGGGAGAAAGCGAAGCGGTGGGGGAGGAGGAAGAGGAGAAACATGCCACTCATTAACTCCTCGGCCACAGACTTGTTTCTCATGATTGGGTGGCAATAAAAAAGTCTGTCACAATTTGTCAAAAGTTAATGACTCAATGGCACACCAGCACTCAAGGGCTGGAAGACACGCTAACATATGTCGAATTAGTCAATAGCTTTATAATTGCAGAAATAAGGATTCCGGCTTGAGCCAAATGAAGCGGACTTAGAGGGTCCTGAGAGGGAATTTGCAATTTGGTCAGGTCGATTGCAGAATTGCAATCACCACGCCTTGGCACTGCTTTCCTCACGCAATTGTGAGGCTCTTTTCTTCCCTCCCTCCCACCTGTTTGAGCTGGTCTGTGTCTTCTTTGTGACCTGTGACTCTGGAACAGTGTCTAGCCTCCACTTCAGCCCCTCTATCTGTGAACTTTGTAAGACTGATAAAGACTAAAGCACCCAGATGGACTTTCCTTTAGTCTGCCGCCGCCTCTCCCTCCCTCCCTCCCTCCCTCCCTCCCTCGCTGTCCCACCACACACACACACACACACGCAGAGTCTTGCAAAGACACTCCTCACTTCTCTCCCTCATTGTGTGGCTTTGGGAGTGACACACTTGTCATTGCAGTAATGTAGCCATTGGTTAAATACGCTCTCCGTCTCTCCCTCCCCTCTCTGTTTGTATCTCTGTCTTTGTGTCTTATTTCTCTGTGTGTCATTTGCTGACTGAGACTGTAAATACTAATGGAAGTTGCAGTTTTTTCTCGGAGTGTTGTATCTAAACGGGGAACTACGAATCAAGAGCAGTCTTCTCACTATGCTGGCTGAGGTAAATTATCTCAAATATCTGTAAACAACAACAGTCTTGGCCTTGATTTTTTTGTCTTGTTGTTCTGGTGTTCTTTTGGTGCTATTCTATTTGATAGATGCAGCACTTTATATGCAACATATAACTAAAAATGCAAGTGGATGTGGCACTTGGTTGAAAATAATCTGAATAAAGCAATTATCCCTCGTTCAGCATAGTTTATACATAGTTTTGTATTTCCACAGCTGTTGGGTGTGCAGGCCCAGGTGTTTACAAGTAAACCACCATGCTGACACACTGTTTGAACAAAACTCTGAGGAAAGAAACAAATATTATTGCCCAGTCGTGTGTCTTGAAAACCAGCCAATCTATCTACAGTAGTGTTCGGTGTAGTTGAAAAAACACATATACATAATTTGGAGATTGCTTACACACAATTAGCGCAGGCTTTTTTACATTAAAAATGGTCAAAGAAAATAAAGAGCTATTGGCAAGATTAAATCTAGGAGCTCTTCCAAGATTTCTCTGGCTGGAAGCTAGTTTGAGTAGGGGAATTCAATGTGTGTGAGTGCGTGCGTGCGTGTGTGTGTGTTTGCATGAGAGGGAATGTGGGAGAGTGTGTGGGCGCTTGCATGTGTGTAGTTCAGGAGTGAGAGTCCCACCCTGTAGACGAGTATGATGACTAAATGTCAATTTGGGGGAGTCTCTGCAGTGTTGGCCTCCTGTCGTCACGCTGCTGTCAAGCCTGCACAGCGTGCGTGTGTGTGTGTGTGTCCTGTCGCCCACGCCAACCAATGATCGCCATGGAGATTTCCCCTCGCAGAGAGGGGTCGGCAGTATGTCTGGGCTCTGACTAATATTTTCTGTTTGTGTTAGGGTGTAGATGGGGAGAGAAGTAAAGAGCAGATGATGTTGGTCATCCTCACACACACTAACCCGACCCCCCCGCCACTCCTCCAGTTTGTTCTGTCCCCTTTTTACTCCCACACTCTTTTCTTTTCTTTTTTCCCCTCCTCCCTCACCCAAACATGTGTCTGGTCGCACTGTGTGGTCACGTCACTCCCTCAAGTCTCCGGACTTGCGTGTTGTTGCAGTGTGGGCCGTCACTGTGATATTTGCATTCAGCGGGCCAGCGAGTGCAGGTGTCGCGTCTGACAGGGAGTTGTCCTTATCTGGTGCAGGTCGCTCCCTCTGACAGGCTGAAGGTCAGAGCAGATCTAGTATATATTGACGACAATGGCCTCTTTTATTGTCTTTTCTTTCCTGTCCACACACACAGTGGGCAGTGATAAGCCTAACAATGTGTGGAGTGATTTCTATTTTGAGTTTTTTCTATTAAAAAGTAACATCAACTAAAAAAACCACTCATAAGGTTCTAAATTTGAGACATTTTATAGTTGAAAAATGTATTTTGTCCCTCAAACATTGTGAATTGCTGTACTGCAGTTTCTTTCCAACATGGACATGATGGATGATATATCTGTCATAATTTAAATTGGTGGATAATATTGCAGCTATATTAATCTGGCTCTAATCAAAATAATCATTTAGCTATTTGGCTAAATCATAACTCTAACCAAGTAGTTCAGTTTAAAAATTACATATTAAACTTGTGCCAAAAGTTGAGTCATACAGGAGGAAACTGGGAGATCTTCTCTGACATCTTTTGCACAGCCCTTTCTCAACCTTCCCAACTCCTCTCATCAGCTTTCCTCCACAACTCTTCCCCACCTTTCTGATACACCAGCTTGCCTGACTCCCCCCCTCAAACCCACCTCCCTGCTCCCTTGCTATCTCACTTCTCTACCTTTTCGCCAACTTTCCCCTTCGTTCTCCCTCTTTCTCTCCCTCCGTCCCTCCCCCAGCACCCTCCTTTGAACCTGGCCTTGTGTCTGTGGACCCAGAGGTCTGTCACTGAGCAGATGGTTTGATCTCTGGCTGGGGAAATGCTTTGAGGAGAGCTGAGAGGGGCCAGGGGCCTGGACCAGGGGCTTCTACCTGGACCTGCTGTCTACACAAAATATGGGAGAAACTGCTGCTCCCTTGATGCTTTGAATATTTGAACTGACAGCGTAGTCCAGTGTTAACAGTACGGTACAGCTCTCCATCTATATGGGCTGCGCTGACTGAGAGCATGGCATATGATAGCGAGATCAGAGGGTTGTGTTTCTGGACCAATATTGTGATATTATGTTCGCTCTCCCTCTCTGTTTCACAATATCAAAGCCAGCTGGGTCCTTTATCCGTCCACTCCATAAACAAGCATGACTGTCCTGAAGTACACGCACAGCTATTTATCTTCCGAGTGAGTCAGGCTGAAAGTTTCGTCATTGATCTGATTCGAAATTTTGCGGGGTGGTGCTCATCACGGGGAGATTTACTTTCTGTGACTCTGTCAAGCCACAATGAAGAAGCAGGAATGTTGGAAGCCGAAATTTCACTCAGTTGTGTGCGTGTTTTGATTCTGGAGTAATCACATGGGTGTTGTGTGTATATATGTGAGGGAGTGCAGAGGGTGAGTCATATCTGACAGCTGACAAACACAAGAAGACAGGACTGAACCTGGTCAAAGTTGAAACTGGACCTCATCTGGAAGGACAACTGATGACAGATATCATCACTCAATGCGGTTGTTTAGATTGTCCAGTTATGAGTTTCCTGTTCCTGATGAATGATTGCTTTCAATGACTGGCTTCGTTGCAATTTTATTACCAGCACGTAGCTCTTTTTTTGCAAATGTATTCATATAAGAAAAGACTCCAATTCCATTTGATGTGACACAAAAGGCGGCAAACTGTAAAACTCATGCCAGTGTAATCTGATTACATTTAAATCAGACTTGGTATGTATCTGCTACACCTGTAACTTCTACCCTCAGCTGAACCCGGCACTGCTACATCAAGACAAATTTTTGTTGCAGTAAAAAGCAGGTGAACGCAAAGTGCACAGAGACCGCGAGGCACTGCCAAACATCTGAAACTTGTGTTTCAGATTTTCACACACACACAATGCATTTCAGATGAACTTAATAGTTCACCACTTTTTGTTAGATGTTTATTTATCTTTCTCACTTCATTTCTAAACTTCATTTTCAAACTTGGCCCTTTTCGCCTTTAATTGAAGTAGTTTACAGTACAGTACGTCACTAACACGCCTTTAAAAAGGGCTAAATCTAAACACTAATAGCTTTTTGTATACATTTTATTAGATTTGAGATACATTTACTAATTGACAACGAATCTCACAATCTGTCAAGAAGAAAAGAGCATTAATTAAGAGTGCGTGCAAACAACAGACATGGCTGCTTCCATTTGTTTGACTTAAAGAGAGGAGAAGAAAGAAGGGAAGAAAAGAGAGGGGTCCCAGGTCTCCATGAATACATGAAAACACATGCTTCTCTTCTCCTTCTGTAATCCACCGGGGACTCACGCCCCATTTGGTTCCCATTAGCATAGCTCTGGTCGC
This sequence comes from Scomberomorus guttatus, assembly GCA_038419695.1. Lineage (NCBI taxonomy): Eukaryota > Metazoa > Chordata > Actinopteri > Scombriformes > Scombridae > Scomberomorus > Scomberomorus guttatus. The sequence continues at coordinate 13,243,818 of CM076447.1, forward strand.
TCTGCCCCGTGTCAAAGCCCAGACGCACAGCTGCACAAAGGACAGGGACCTCTGGCTCTGTGACTGCCAGCCGCTGGGCTCAAAACCAGAACTGACATGGAGGACGGGCTCTACACTGTGGGGATTTGAGGGAAGACACAAGCCTTTTCTGTCAACTGCATTTTCCCCCTGTGCAGTATAACTGTGTTTCACGCTGAAGTCAGTGCACAAATGATTAATCGTTGTTTGTTTTGTACCACTTTGTGAGGCAAGAAAGCTCTGTTTCAAGTCAAATCCAATGTATAAAATCAAACAAGCAAAAATTAGCCTTGGCATAAGGTATTTGCTCCCCTGTATTTTGTGGCGTGCTGTGTCTGACTACAAAGACTTGCTTTATTCAGCGTGTTTTATTTGTCACCTGTTTCCAATATGGACATTGTGAAGTCCTGATCTATCTGACGGAGCCAGGGCTGGCTTTTTGACACGCAAAGCTGCTGTGCCTCTTTTCCTACACACGTTGGCTGCACATTTCTGGCAGGAAATTGACAGGATTTCAGCAGCTAACTCATGGATGAGATAATATCTTGTGGGTGGAAGAGAGGACAAGATGCTCCCAGTGTTTTACAGTGACCCTAAGCAGAGACAAATTTAAATCTGAAGCTGCTGCTGCAAAGGCAAGGCACACACATGCACACGTACACACAGGGTTTTCATTTAAATCTCGGCTTTGCTTAACTCACCAAACAAGAAATGTGGTCTGTGGCTGTGTGTTGAACATGGTAAAGGTTTCAATTAAAGTAGGATTGAACAATACCCACCCAGCATCCAGCAGCTGTCTGGGTTGGCTTTCCATTGTGCACTGTCTAGAGTGGATACAGAGAGGCTGAAAGGGACTAGGCAACTGGTGTTTTAGCTGTGTTTTCAGTGGCATATAGTTACAACGTCAACCTTAAAAATGACGAGGGTAATAATACAGTTGTACAGGATATTAGTTTAGGATCACCATCAGTTCCATGGTTTCATAGTATCTTTGTTGACCTCTATATATGCTGCTTGGTTGGACTAAGTTGCATGTAGCCTGCTTCCCCGTCTATCTGTTTAAAATCCTCTCTGAACCAACTACTAGAGTCCAGGCTGAAGCCATCTTGTTCTGAAGCCCCTATTTCCTGCAGTTCTTCAGTCCATCTGTCCCACTAACACTCTTTTAATTGAGAGTCCTCCCCGGTCTGATGTTGGCCATTGCTGACTGTCAGTGTTTATACAATTGGGCTGGGACAGGGACTGCAAGCCAAGCAAAACATCCATGAAACATCAAGCCTGCAGCTAAACAAAACCCAGCAGTGAGACACACACACTTGAGCCAGATAAGGGCTGAAAATGATGCTTTTCTGAACGCAGCTAGGTTAAGTTGTTGACCATAGCAGTAACACGGCAGCTGTGAGAGAGTGTTGACTGTTGTCTGGGTCTAATTGCTACAGCATTGTGGGATTTTCTCCACTCACTTTCACTTTGTAGCTGCTCATTTTTCTAGTGATTTACGCAGTCTAACACACACTCACTCACACACACCCCTCTGTCCTTTTCCTCACCGTTGTCCTCTTTAGTTGTGAGCCAGAGAGGAAACCCTGGCGAGACACTAGCACAGTGACTAATGCTGTGTATCTGGCCGAGCCTCAGATAACACAACCTCCTCCCCCGGCCTGCTGTGACAAATATGTGCGAGTGTAGCAGTGGGATCTGGGCCCGAGCTTGTCCCTGACCCAACCCAGGCCAGACAGGTTAAACCACGGCCAAATGCAACGCAGATCTATGCTGTCCACAGAGTACTGAGTATGTGAGAAGCAGCCTTTATGATCTTGTCTTTCTTGTTTCCTCTGACAAACCACACACATACACACTGACATCCTTGATGATCTTGTTTTTGATGGCCATCTTTGACACATGCAACATCTCTTTTCTTACTTTCTGTCTTTTTTTAAATTCTGTAATCAGTCTGTATTCTTTCATCGTATTGCGTTTTTGATGCTGTCATATCACAAACATCTTTTCCTCTTACTCTTCTCTTACACGTTCCTGACTAAATGTGGAACAATGCACAAATTAATCCCAAGACATAACAGGCACAGTACGTCCCCTCCCTTCCCTTTTCTCACATCAGTGCCTCCTCAGTTGAGGGGGCTTGCTGCTTTAATGCTTCTTAATGCTGCTGTCTGTTTAATGGGCCAGATATGAGAGGTGCTGCTAGCCAGCGTAATAAGTCAGTGATTAGAGGGCGCCTTGTCACAGCAGCAGCCCCGCAGACAGTGGCACGCTCTAATTGCCGTATTAGACGCCCCTTAACTATCTTGTCAGCTGTCAGACCCCAGCTCGTAAACAGCAGAGGTGCATTTGATATTTCCATTTGTTTATTTCTGTCTGCTGCTGTTAGCGCTGCCGCACAGAGAGGTAATTAGAAAAAGGCTGTGTTGCATGACATCAGTGTGCTAAATCTGGCTACTCTAAATTTGAGTTTACCGCAGTCTATATGCTTACCTTGCGCAGCAGCAGGATTTGCGAGATCACGCGAGAATCCATCTTGTCAGGCTTCAAATTATGTGCTTGTGGCCAAACCAACAGTGGTTCGGACCAATCAGCGTCCTGTGAGGAACTACTGGCAGCTAATAGACCCAGACACCTGATAGACAGGTGGGTCATCCAGTCAGTGTCATTTTAGTGTCAATTTTAGTTAATACAGGGGACAACAATATATCAAAAGGGAGAAAAATAGATTACAGATGCATCCTTTACCATAAATTAATGTGTAATAATAATAATATTAATAGTAATAATCTGTTGAGAAGATTGTAGGCAAGATTGTGGGAATTTCACATTGTGACAACATAGAAAACTGCATGTGAATGTGAGTAACAGCATTATAAAACAGCTTTATGAACATGGATGACGCTTCAAAGACATCAAGTCAGGGAAGTCACTGTGGCTGAAGGAGCCGATTTTATAGGAAAAGATTTCTCTGAGTGTAAATGTTCTTTGACTTTAGCTGAAGTTACCTCAGGACAGCGGGGTAGCCGTGGGGTTTTAAGTGTCTCTCCTGTATCTGGAAGGTCATAAATTTGACCCCAGCCATGGCCTATGTATGTTCACGAACAGCCATGTCTGCTACGTAAGTGTCCTTGAGGGAACACTCAACTCACTTATTGCACGCATCGTCTGGATAACAACGTCAGCTCAGTGTATAACGTATGTACAATCTGACTGACACATGGCGTATAATCCTCACACACTGTGAGGATTGCCATGCTCGCACCTGGAGAGCTTAAAAATGGTGTAAAGCCAAATAATCTTTCTCCTGTCTCGTTCGGTGTTAAACAGTGAGGTGACATGGTTAGAAGTAGTGTAATTTTGTGTTTAATCTTGGATTAGCCCATGTTCACTTTGACACCGCCAGTTACTAATCTGGTTTACAACACCTTAGGGCGAGCAAGGAGGGATTCTGATAGATTTTATGGTCCCTTAGTAGATTATGAGTGAGCTGCGTTTTATATCCTGAATTACAGGATATTGGTCTAATCCACAGACTAGTTATGTTATTTGCTGCTTTTAAACACCAGGCCCACACTTGGGTTAATGGTGGTGGGTTTGGTGTGTGCACAGCAGAAACAGAGTAATATTCTGTCATTACTGATTATGTATTGACCTCAGTTGTGTGTGTGATCTGTGCTGCTGATCCTCTTTTATCTGCAAGTGCTGACTGACTGTTTCTGACATTGTGAAATATAGGTTGTTAGCGCAGACATGGACTCCAACCTACGACCCTGCATGTCTGTGTCACATAATTGTCACACCATTGTCTTATAAGAATCACAGTGAGACAATATAAGATAGCATATTTAGTGCAGACTGTAAATTCATAAAGTTTCAGGCTGCGATAAGTCGGGCTTTGCCGCGAGTACAAGCAGTTTCTTTGTCATCGTCTTCCTCCTCCTTTTCTCTGACAGACACGTATCTCTGCAGATCCTGCTTCACTTTTTGATCTGACAATTTTCCTCAGTACTGGATCATTAAGATTCTCCTGTCAAAATAAATAGGCAGCCACCTTGTACAGTACACCCAAGTTCCTGCCTCGAGCATTCTTGAAATTTTTTGCTCTTTTGCGCTTTGCAGCCACACAGAGTTAACACAGGAAAAACTCTCAGTCATTCAGCACTGACTCAACAACATATATGCCAAATGTAAAATACATTATCCTCATCGTGTGGAATCTGTGTTTATTATGCCAAGTTATTAACTTGTAGGTTTCTTTTATTCTAACATCAGCAGCCAACATACTTAGATTACATGTTGATGTTAAGGAAATACAATATTTGATTTACAAAAAAGATAAGTCTGTGATTTCCATAAGTAAGGTTTTCTGCAGCTGCAAATTCCCTTTAGGCAGTTTAGGTTGCAAAAGTGTTACTATCTTTATTCATCAATTCATCTTGATAATGTAAAAAAAATGTCTGATAAACAAAGGGCTGCCAGTGCTTCTTAAGATTCATGTTTGTGATTTATTTTTCTCTTTTTACTCCTTCTTTTCACTCCTTTTATTCTGTCTTCTTGTTTCTCTATGTCAGTGTGAAATTTACGGCTTTCAGCTGTTACACTCATTTGGAAGATAGAGCTGTACTCATTTGTGCGGATTTCAAAGTATATAATACATTTTCTCCACACTGAACATTTTCTTTATTGTTTGAAGGATATGAAACATCTTATAGGATCAAATGACCCTCTGTAAAATGTACCTGAGTTTTTGTGTAGTTTTTAAAACAGCCATTTATGAGGGCGTGAGCCTCAGCAGACGATGCATTGTCAAGTCAAGTCAAGTCAAGTCAAGTGTACTTTATTGTCAAAAATCTATGTAACAGGGTTAGCACAGAAGTTTGAAATTGCGTTTGACCAGTCTCCAATGTGCAGTTTAACTAAACATAAATGTAATATTTACAAAAATCACCTGGACTATAAAAACACACACACACACACACACTATTTACAAAAATCACCTGGACAATAAAATACACACACACTCTCTCTCACATACACACACACACACACACACACACACACACACAAGCAGCAGCAGAGAGTACAATCAGTGGTCATATAGGTTGAGACCTGTAGTACAGATGCAGTATAAAGGTGCAGTGTAAAAGTGCAACGGCATGGTGCCGTACTGTGCTGTACTGAGATGCCCTCGTCAAGTCTGGACACTTAACCTGACTACTAAAAGCTTTCCGGGGGTCAGACTAAGTGCAACTCCAGTGTTGAGTAATGGAGCTTTAGTCAAAACAAGTTACATTTCTGTTTTCAGGAAAGGAAGTCCTTTGTCAGTTGACATGAACTCTGGGAAATTACAGTATGAATAGACACATTACAATGACATAGTAGTTGGGAAATTTGGTGGCTGATTCATTTATAAGAGTTAATGTTTGTGCACTGGATGCTGCTCAAATGATTTTTAATACGTTTTTGTCATGTTTTAGAGTAAGTTTAGATGGCTGTTTTTTTGCTGTTCTATTCTTAAAGTCTATATAATAATTTGTCCTACTGTTTTTTCCTTGTATTCCTGACTGTTTAATAACTTCTCTTCAGTTCTTAGTACTTGTTCTTTTCTCTTTTCACCCACTCATTATCTCTCCTGCGTACCTGAGCTGTGATTGACGTGGATTTCTGTGTCTGTTTCTGTTCTGCAGGCCATTCGCTGCACACTGGTGAACTGCACGTGTGAGTGTTTCCAGCCAGGCAAGATTCACCTACGAACATGTGACCAGTGCAAACATGGCTGGGTAGCTCATGGTAAGATAAATTTACTTTATTTCGGGATGATGAGTGTAACAAATTAAGGTATAAAAAGTAGAAAGTTACTACGGACCCTCTAGCAGCTGCCTTGCCCAGCTGCCAGCCTCTTGCTCCTCAGAGACGAGAGATCATGACCTACATATCTGTACTCTCTATATAGTAAAATTGCTTTGTATTATTTCTTATTTACTCCAAAATGTAGGTTCTCTCTATCTGTGGTTGTGGATGTACTGAAAACCCAAATGTTTTTACTCATTTTCCATCGTAAAAGTAACTTTGCTATTTTTGTTTGCTTCTGTATTTTTTCTGTTGCTTTCAAAGTCTTGTTTTTGCACCTTAGATAAAAAACAACAAAAAGAAACAACCACAAGACAGATAAAGAAGCGAGAGACCACACCTTATGAGTTTTTCACGCGGGTAAGAAAAAGGGAGAGAAGGCAAGAAAGTACAAAGAGAAGGAGGAGGGGAAAAAGATAAAAGAAAACACCTGTTTGGCTTGCGTCCGCACAAGAGCGGGCCACGGGCCCTTCAGCGAATCGCACAGGACCCCATTGACTATTTTTTAATCTCTCCCTCTGAACTGTCAGGCGCCCATCTCTCCTCTCCCCCACTTTTCATTTCATGTCGGCATTGGCAGGGACTCTGACAAGTAGTTCTTCATTTTTTATTATGTTCGTGTCTGGCTGTGCTGTGTTGTCAGGCAAAGCCCTCGTCAGCAGGAAAAAGCCGTCCCAGGATCAGAGAGAGACCCAACCAGGTGTCACCCAGACAGGCAGGGGAAGGGAGAGGGGGAGAGAGAGAGTGAGGTATGAGCTAAGAGAAGAGAGAGAGATTGAGACGGGGAGGAAGAAAGAGAGAGTCGACCAGGTGTCGCCCAGACAGGCAAAGAGGAGAAAGAGGTGACTAAGGCTGCAACAGAGCGGGCAGCAACAAAACTTACCTACCACTCACAACTCAGCTATCGGAGCAGCAGCGAGCCATTAGACTTTTTTTCACCCGAGTTTTGCCTCTCAGGCAACATACACTCTAACTTATCTTATTGTTGGAATATGTTGTGACTGTATGCAGCCTGAGAGTCACTTCAGTTACTTCTCATGGCTGAAAAAGCGGTACTTTCACCTCCTCTGCATGTTTTTCTGGTAAAAGAAGAATAATCTATGTTTTTATTTACAGTTTATATTCTCCTAAAACACACCACTGAACATGAATCAAAGATATGACAGTAAAGGGCAGTGCTCATTTTATACATTGCATTATTTAACATCAAGTATCAAGTCTCTGTTAAGGAAACTAAACATTTTAAGTTGGGTTATTGTATTAATAATACAGCGATTTACAGAGCTTTTTTTTGCTTGTTATCCTAACATTATAATTAAAAACTTTGTTATCTGCTAGTTTGATATAAATGTATATACATTTAGGAAATAGCAATAACATAAATACAGGAAAACAAACCTACACTCTTGACTTCGTGTACATACCTACGTAAAGAAAGTAAGTGAAAGTAAATAAGCTGAGTGAAGTGATGCAATTACACAAACAGAAAGAATTAAGTCTAGAGACAGAAGAGGATGAAATGCAGGTTGGGGTCAAGATGGAGACAGAAGAGGCAAATAAAACGCAGATTAGATTAGATTAAATTGAAAGAATGGCATATAATTACATTAATGTCATTGCTTTTATCTGGTAGATATGTTATTATCAGCGGGTGCTGACTGTGCAGTGGCATCCTGAGGCAGATTTGAGATGAAGAGAGAAACTTGATAGTCATTAACCGTGCCTGCCTGTCTCTCTGTGTGTGTATTTCCCCTCTGTCTTTCTCCCCTTGTCACCCGGTCTATCCATGCAGCTCTGGACAAGCTCAGCACCCAGCACCTCTACCACCCAACCCAGGTGGAGATCGTTCAGTCCAATGTGGTGTTCGACATCAGCAGCCTGATGCTGTACGGCACCCAGGCCGTGCCTGTCAGGCTCAAGATCCTTCTGGACCGCCTCTTCTCCGTGCTCAAGCAGGAGGAGGTGCTGCACATCCTGCATGGCCTGGGCTGGACCCTCCGAGACTATGTCAGGGGCTACATACTGCAGGTCAGTGACCGACACATGTAAAGCATCATGCGGGTTTAGTGTAAACGTCAAAACCAAATATTAGCGGTGCTAAACGCTCTGCTTACCCACAAGTGCATCCCTGCACATGCTGTTTTTTTTTTTGACGATTTTTGAAAGGAGGGATGATGCTCACAGTGATTACTACCATTACTTTCTCACCAAGTGTATCTACAAATTTCTCTGGCACTGCAGTTATTTTGAGAGGTATTGATCAAAAGCACAACAGTGACAATCTAGGCCACTTCAGTCCCATTGCCCATCCATTTTCCTCACATTTTCCCTGCTGTTACTTCTACTTCAGTCTGCCCCCTTTTCCTGCCCTGTCAACACTATGCCCCTCCGCTGGAAAAAGGGAAGAAATAAAAAAAAAAAGAAAAGTGGAGAAAAATGTCACGCCAGCAAACTATAAAACCACTGTAGTGCATTTCCTCTCTCCATCCATCCATCCCTCCCTCCCTTCCCTCCCTCCCATATAATTGCAGTCAGACACATTTCTCAATCAAAGGTACGGACATTTTGGTGTTGAAACCCAAACCAAAGTGTTCCTGAATGAATTAGTTAAGAGCGAGAGAACATGTGCATGTGGTTTTCTGTGTGTGTGTGTGTGTGTGTGTGTTGTGTGCACATGTGCTTATCTGTATGCGTATATGGTTTAGTGTTCCAAGAGTGTAAGTGGAACAGCATGGTGAGGAGAGGGTGGTTTGTATGTGGAAACAGCTTCTGTGAGTAAAGCGCTCGCAGATCTCTTTCTCCTAAAGAACACACACAGGAATGCAGAACAAACACACACACAGAAATACACATAATAACAAATCAACACTTATATAATGAACTACAGTTAGAGTAAATGCTGCTTCCTGGTTTGGAATTACAGTTTAAAATCAATGTTTAGTTTTTGCATTTTAAAAACAGAGTGAAAATACATAAAAATCTAAATATGTGAAAGTCTGGAAAATGAAAGAAATATAATATATTTTAGATATTATTATAATATAACAATAAACAATATAATATTAATATATTGCATTATATTCCTACATTAAAACTATTTTCTTAATTTTTCAAATTAAAACAAAATAAAAACATAAGAGCTGTAACTAACAATTACTTTCATTACCAACTGTGGCTGAGTACAGAACCAAACATTACAAGTTATGAGAACAAAGGACACTTTCAAATGTTTTATATTACATTCATATTATATATATTTATTATATATTTATTTATTTATTACAGGCAAGCAGCAAATATTCATGTTTGAGAATATCAAGATTATCAATTGTTGCTTATTAACTTTCTATCAATTGACTGTTTCAGCTCTACAAGCTTTCTCATAATTTCACTTTAGCAAAAAAAAAAAAAGGAACCTAATGCGCCAAATCTGCACTGTGAGAAATCCTTGTATTGAGTAACCATTGGAGCCCTGTGGTTCCCATAGATGTAGCCTAGCTGTGTTTTTATCAGCTGGTTCTAATAGTCAGCTGGTGGGAGCACCGTTGCTCAACCGCTCAGCCTCATGTCACGCTACTGGCTAAATCCTCTAGATCTCCTCAGAAGGGCTTCAAAGGGTCCGCGGCCGCGGAGAAACAGCCAGTCACTTAAGGACAGTAAGTAGTCATTGTACGCCCCTATTAGCCTGTAAGTAGCTATGAAATTCAATCATCTTCCCCAAGCCTCCGGGCAAAGCTTTGTGTCAGGGGTGTGTTCCCCACCACTATGCCGCGCTAAATGAGAGCTAAAATGAGGTGAACAGTATTGCAGTTGATAGATAATAAGTTGTCTTTTTGATATTGATGTCAGGGGTGATTATTTGATGATAAATTACTTTGCCGTAATCCTAGCAGTCGGCCTTTCAAAACGCTTGCTCGCACTGATTCAGAATTTGAATAAAAGAGTTTAGGTCACAGGAGTAATCATGTTAATTTCTATTTTAATGAGATATCCACTATTTCTGAATTATGCTCTAATGTAGTTTCTCTTTGCCATACATTTTACATCTGGTTGGCGTACTTGAACACATACTCATCTACCTCTGTTTTTTCTCCACTGCTTCTATGTCACAATGTGTCGCGATAGCAAGGAATATAGTTTAGATTGAGAGGAAAAAGTGTATCTTGTGTATGTGTGTGTTTGGTGCATTGCGTTGGGTGTCAGTGTGCATGGGTGTCAGTGATGCGCCAGAGAGCTCAGGACACTGAGCTGACAGAGTATACCTGCAGCTCCTCTGATGCTTGACCACTGAATGTATGCAGTGCAGGAGGAAAGAAAACACACACTTATGTATGTTCAACCAAACACATAGAAAACAAAAAAACGCAGCTTCCCTTGTCAGACTAACACTTTCTCTCTCTTCATGACACTAATTTGAAGAAACAGTAGGCTGAGTTAGTCAAAATCATGCATTACGCCCTCTTCAAGATGTCCTCATATTCTCAGTACTATCGTCTAGGGGAGTGAATGCCAGTGTTTGTGGCATCCACTGATCTGCCTCCCAGCTGAGACAGCGGTCACGCTTAAACACTTTCCAGGATACCTCTTATCCTTATTTATGTTCTTAAGATCTGATTCACAGAGCTCACACATGCGCACACAAGGCTTACACTTGAACAAATATACAAACTTTGTCCTTAGTTGTGCTCACTGTGATCTTAAAGCTGTAAAGAGCCTGTGTGTGTGTGTGTGTGTGTGTGTGTCTTTATGTGCCATGCTACGTGCTGCCTCCACCTGGATTGCGCTGAGCTCAGTGCAGGATTGGATCAGCAAGATTCATCTGGTTTGATTCTCTCCCGATGAGAATATTTAGGATATCGCTTATGGCACTCGCCTGGCCTTTCTCAGCATACACAGCAGGAGGAGCGTCGTCGTTGCAACCGTCCTGCTAACTCGCACGGCGACACTGACATCAATACATCAACGTCAATGTAGTTAGAATAATTAGCATTATCACCACCAATGCAGACTGAACTCACATTCTTTGCAGTTAAGTAATACTACAAATGCGTTACATAAGGAATTAATCAATGTCAACATCTGAGATAAACTTTGCCCTCCTCTGTTTTGCCTGTCATGCGCGGCATAACAAAAGTAAATACATTGCAGAGGTGTGACTAAATATGCGTACACTTTGCAATTTGCCTTTGTAATGGGTTCCTTAAACTGAAGAAATCAATATTATTAAAAGCTCAATGACTTATCAAGTGGTTGGAATTTTGATTTGTAAAGGAGAGGAATTATACATGACATCAATAACCATTAAAATGAATGATTGTCTTTCTCTCCCTCTCTTGTTTCATCCTCCTATAAATTGTTTGTAGCCTGACCTTCAGTCCACAAGCTGCTCTTCTTATAGCGTTAAAACACACGTATACCAGCGGACGTACACCGCCACCGCCACCACTATTTTCATATACAAATGTATGCATGCGGGCACATGTGCTCACACAACCACACATCCATACAGTAACATAATGAGTCTGGATGTTTTTAAGTTCTCAGTAAACACATTCTTGCTGCCAGACAAGCCAGAAGAGCATAACTCCCTGTCATCACATTTTCAAGAGTTTTAGTTTAAAAGTTATTTAATGACCTTTGCAATGTCCCTCACCACTAGCTGGCTTGTGTGTTGTAAAATATTCCACAAGGAGATTGTCCTGAGAACTCACACAGCAAGTTCAGCCAACTTTTAAAGAAAATGGTTATGTTGGTTGGATCAGTTTAGTTAGCAAAGTGAGATTTAAGACCTACTCCTCTTTTTTTGACTTTTTATCACAATCCTCCATTGTTTGTTCAAGTTAACCCATTTGTTATAAAATTATAAATATGTCACTGAAAATTTGCCATTATCACAGACAAATGCATACACGTAGTCCACATTAAAATCTAATACTAAAGATGTAAATGTAGCGTCAAAACTCGTCACATGAAGATAAAACTAAAACAAACAAGACTAGGTCAAAACCTAGTATACGGCTGGACTGTGTATGAACGAGGGCTTTTAATTTGAAACGACAGATACAGGAAGTGGCGACACGTGGCGACACCCGGCTGAGGCGGGTGATGAAGTTACACCATTGGTCGGCCTCAGTCAGTCACTCAGTCACGGACATTCGCATTTATAGGGCTGGCCCCGCTGTTGCGGTCCAGCCAAAAATAAGAAGTAGCAGGCAGCTGTTAACTAATAACATTATCTTCAAAATGTCAGCTTTTTCATGAAAGGCTGAAGAACAGTATTTTTCACAGCGCCGAACGGGTTTTACAAGGGCTGTACGAGTCCAAGACGTCAGAGAAATTTCAACTTTTTGCAGGGGATCTAATCAGAAAACATGAAAATCCCCCCAAAAAATGAAAGCAACACAGTTTTCACCTGACTGTGACGACCGAAAGTTATGTGTGTATCTGTGCGTAATGTTTTGTTTATACCCCTTTACACGGTTGTATTTCTCAGCTATTTCTCCTCTATCCCCCTGACTTCAAGTTCAATCCAAGGCAATATGTGAACAACACAGATACATTTATTCATTGCCAGAATTCCTTGCCCTTCACTTTGGCAGGACTTTTACCTCCCCACTCCTCAGCCCTTCATCCTTTTCTCCCTCCCTCCTTCTACTCATCCCTCTCTCCTCTCCCATGGTTGTTTCCAGACGGACCCACGGCCAATGTGCACCAGATGCCCCCCCCCCCCCCTTCCCTCCCCCCGCTCCACCCCATCCCGCAGCCTGTCACTGCTCACTTCTCTGTTTGATACAGACAGATGGAATTGCTATCAGTACTGGCTTCTCTCTCTCTCTGTCTCAGCCGCTGTCTCCCACACTCCACACTGTCTATTTTGTCTTCCTCTTTCTTATCCCTTACCAAGTGAAAAATAAGTAGAGAGAGAGAGAGAGAGAGAATGAGTGGAAAGAGAATGGGAGAAAGAGAGAGATACAGCCTTTTTGCAGCCAACATATGGGCCGAAGCCCAGGGTTTTCCTGAGCGACATTCTCAGTAATGTTCTGTCCTTGTAGAACATTGGGCTGCCTCCGCTTTTATGAGATGTGGTTTTCCTGACTCCACACGGCTTCCAGGAGACCCAGATGGAACCGCTAACAACCCCCACCACCACCACGCAACCACACACACACACACACACACACACACACACATACACACACAGTACACTCACAAACAGCCTTAACCCTAATTGCACACACACTTGGAGGAATGCTTATTCAAACTATCAGGCACACACACAGCCACAAAATCACACTTGTCTACCCTCCAACACAGGCTTTGTTTCAGTGGCATAAGCCTGGGCATGAGGGTGTGTTTAAATTATTAATGCACTAAATTATTCTCCTTAAATTTCCAATATTTATCTACTTATTTGGTAAATATATCGTGTGACTAATGAGCATGAACATTGTAGGTAGATTTTTTTTGTGAGTGTGTTAGAGGGCCACAGGGGCTCTGTGCTCTTACTTTTTTCTTTTTTTTAAAAAACCTTGTGACTGTAATGTTGTACATGTGTACTTACACATGTGGAATATGAGATATAATTACATGGATTAGGGTGCAACAGTGTTTGTGTAAGACAGGAAACCATTTCCAGTTGCAGGTGGGTCCTGAGGCCTTAGTAAAGGTACCAATCGGCTTCTCTATCGTGGTCTAGAAAGGTATTTATTGAGTTAGAGTCACATTTCAAAATTTCTGTCTTTTTTTCCCCCTTCCCTCTCCCTCACTGCACTCCCCCTCTCAGTTTTCTGTCTCTCACTCTGTCAACTGTGAAGGTCACCATATCTCTTGATCCTCGCCTGAGAAACTTCCATTTTAGGTAGTCAGGCTCTGTGCAACAACATTTTTTGGACACAATCCCCTTCTCCAATCTCCTCCATACGGCACACTTGTAACCCCTATTTTCCTCCTGTCCTCCTCTCCTCCTATCCACCCTCCATCACCTCCCAGCGCCTCCCCTTCTCTCAGAACCTGTTTTCTGTTATCACTACTTAATGCCTCACCCTGGGAGATGGACGGGGGAGAAAGCATTCTCCTAAGGTGGAAATTCTTACGTTCATATGGTTATGATTTGGTGGGGAGGTCAGGCTCGATTTTTGCTGGAAGGCTCACGGTTGGCTCTGTGCTGGCCGTGCTGGCCTCCAAGCACTTCAAAGAGGGCCGGTGTACTGAATCAAGGTGATTCTTACCCCCCCCCCACCCCTCCACCCCTGCTGCACACGCATACACACACACTCACTTGTCCTCCCCAGTGCTCTTAAGGGTGTCTTCTCCCTTCTTATTCTCAATCGCTCACTTCTAAGTAAGATAGAGATAAAAGGATGTGATTTCAGATTAGAGGATCAGTTAGAGAGTGGTAGAACAGCATTATCAGCTAGGCATTAAAAAAAAACTGAGCTTTTGATAACGTAACACAATTTAGATTAGAAAATGCTTTACCAACAAGAAATAATGAAATAGCATGCATTAAATGATAGTAAACAATCTAAAAATGATGTATTGTTTGCAGAAAGTGTAAGGCTGGGCTCTTCACTGTCACTTTTCTCACAGCTTGCAAAGCTCACAGCCAGCTCCTTACACAAGTCCTGCCCATGCCAAATCCTCAGTCCCTCGCTTTTGAATCCTGAACCCGAGCCTCAAATGAATTCAAGCTGGAGAAGCAAGGTTATGAGCAGGTTACATTGTATGCAGGAATTTGGGAAATAATTCCCCTTATATTGGATTTGGAAGGTACTGTGAATTTTACCATAGATGTTCGACAAGGCCTCACAAGCCGCTGCAAGTTCAAAATTGAGAAAAAAAAAAAAATAATAGTGATAAATAATGACATGAAACGAGTTTGCCTGTCTGGTTTTATGTACTTGTAGCACCTTCACACATGCTATCAAGTTAAGGCTGAGAAGAAACTGTTTCCCAGAGGGAGTACAAATTGTGAAATGATAGTTTTTAGATAGTTTTCACAGTGTTTGGATAATATCCAGACTGCAGAGACAAGACAGAAGACTATGCTGTAACTGATTGTAGGTGCATGATCATACCCTTGTTTTTGCATGTGTCTGTGTGCACATGATGAATCTGCACATCATGCATTCCCATCTTTGATTCATATTACTCTTTGTCCCTTTTTTTTTTTTTTTACACCATCCTGTTTTTTACTGTTCTCAGTCCCTTCTTCATTTTTTCCGTTCTGTCCATGCTTTGTCATTTTTACCCCTCCTACAGCTCAACTCCTCCAATACACTGTAATATCTCCACTGTCGCTTGTGTCGTCACTTTCTTCTCTGTTATCAGCAGAAAAGGATGTTTTCTCAGCGTGTGTACTCTGGTGTTAGCGGTTATGAACTACTGTGCTGTGTTGTCTTATTTATCTTTACATTATTGTTTGAAAGTGAGACCCCTGCCACAGCAAAGCCATTCAACACTATGATGTGCTTTTCTCCTCTCTCTCTCTCTCTCTCTCTCGCTCGCTCGCTCTCTGTCTCGCTCAGATACTCAAATCAAACACTCGCTGTGGTTCAACTCTTTTCCATCTGCCTCGTAAATGTTTAGTATCACCTGGCTTTTTACTAACTGCACACACACACACATACATGCAGTATACATTATTTTTCCTGCTAGTATGCACAC
The DNA here is from genome assembly GCA_038419695.1 of Scomberomorus guttatus. Taxonomy (NCBI): domain Eukaryota; kingdom Metazoa; phylum Chordata; class Actinopteri; order Scombriformes; family Scombridae; genus Scomberomorus; species Scomberomorus guttatus. The sequence continues at coordinate 13,259,355 of CM076447.1, forward strand.
TTTAGTCTTTTATTACGGGACCCATTCTCAAATTAAAAACATCATTTTTGACGTGAATCTTATTACATGCAGAACAGGCCTGTAGTTGCAGTTCATACACGGTGGTCTACGATCATCAATGCTGTATCACAGAATGCGATAAAGTACCAATCCACACTGCAATTTCTCCTCAAGGGACACTTAAGTAATTACACCATGTTTGGAAATCCCTTTAATGCATCGATTACATGCTTGGTGGCCACATGTATATTTCAAAATGTTATTTTAACTTAGGATGGGTGACCCAGTATATGGTCATATTTAAAGATCATGAATATTCCATGTCAAAACGTACGGGAGTGAGAGGGATGTGTGTGTACGTGCGGGGGGTGCTCTAATAAAATCTGATTGGGGACTTAACATGCTGTGCGGGGCAAACATGGGAAGTGAAAATGATATGTTTAACATACATGGTCAGGTCTAGGGGCTCCCGTGGGATCCCAGTAAGGGTTTGATCAAACTACGCTCAGCTAGGCTACACACACACACACACACGCAGAGAGAGTATACGTGCGCCACCTTCTTACCCATTTCCCTCTCAAATCCCCATGATAAAGCTGACTTCAAAGCCCGGTAGCCAATCCTACAGCTTTATCCGAGATGCTGGTTTGATTCACCGGCTGCATCTCTTCCCATGGCCCCCAGCACACATCCCCTCCATTCACTTCAATCTATATCTGAGAAAAAGCAGCTATCTTTGTCCACGGTGTCTCCAAATCTAAGCGAAGAAAAAGGGCCACCAGTGCTTTTCTCCCCTCTAAGTTCCACTGGCATGTCATAATTACAATAAAAAAGAATATTCTGCCTGTATTAGCGGGGCCTGCTTTCTCCTCATCCCCTCTGAACACCCCGTTCCTCCCTCCTCGCCTGCTCATGTGATATGCGCTACACTGATCAGTGTAATGGGATCTCTGGTTCTCTCACTGCACATTTGCCTTTCTCTTTTTACCCAGTGTCCATGCCCCACGAGAATTCCCTCAACAGGTCCTTGCTGCCGCGCTGGCGCTGCTGGAGCTTCCCAGGAGAGGTTCTCATAGTCAGCCATGCACCCTAATTGAAACCGGGAATCTGCCAGCCTGCTTATCAGGAATTTTTATTTACCTCAGCCAGGCTCTGCCCTCTTTACTTTCAAAGAGGGCCATGTTATAATTACCTCCTCAAACAGAATCCCTCTCTTTATGTCGGCATCCCTCGCTCCATATATCCTTTTTCATAAGTTATAATATCCTGTCTCGCCTGCGCCCGAAAGAGGAAATGGCTTCTGAATTCTGAAGTGGCTTTTCAGGGGCAACAGGGTTTTGTTATTGCGGAGGGAAATTGAATTTTACTTCAAGGTCAGCGACACTAATGACAGTGTGGGAAGGTGTTGATCTCGTGTAGCACTGGTTTGTCTAGCAGCATCCCACTGTATCGATCTGCACGAGAGATTCTGGTCCTGCATTGATTGTCACACTAAATTGTTTGCGAGTGTGGTGGAAGTGACTAGTGTAGTATAAACAGTGATTTGGGACTCAGCTGTTACTACTCGTAGATAGAAAATAAATGAAGGTTTCACACAAAAAGAACGAACAGCTCCAAAAATGAGTCAAAATCTGGTGCAAACAATGAACAGTGCTGGTTGATACAGTACATAAAAGGTTTTGAACTGCTCCCCCACATTATGACTGATGCTTAATATATACACTGTAAATACCACTTGAAAAAACCCAGTGTGCCCAGACACTCACACATCCCTACACAGGCTCAAAAAATACACCCTCCCATACACAAACACGTAGAGAATGAGAATTTTAACCAATCACTTTCATGATTCACTGCTGCTTGTATGCAAGATGGTTAGTTATGGGTAGGTGCTTTGCGGTGTGAGTGAATGTGTGTCACTTCCCCCACAAATGGAAACATTTAGACACTGAAGTGTGTCCTGAGGTGAGAGCTGTAGAAGCTCTCACTCATAAAGTAGCAGGGAGGCAGCCTGTGGAGGAAATGAGCTAGGCAGACTGGTGGAGAGAGAGGAGCGTGACACACACTGGAGGACCTCACACACACACACAGACACACACGTACTGGTGAACCACACATTGGTGACTGCTGTGGTTGTGCTTTGCACCATGTCTATCACTGTCTCGTTTTTTTTTTTTTTTTTTTTTTTTACCAGTGTCTCCAGCTGTGTTTGACTTCCTGTGTTTCTACATGATGGCTGTGGTGTCATTGGCAAAAGGACAGAGCCAGTACTGTATCTCCATGTTATGTTGTAGTGGTCAAAAGGTTAACTGACCCCACTTTGAACTGACTCCAGTGCTGAGACACCTGTAGAAGTTCACCACAGAATACAAAATAATGTGGCTAACCCTGGGGATGGTTGTTGAAACATAATGGAGCTTTCTTAGACAACGGCTACACTAAGCCTTCTCAATTTTAAAACGCTGTTTTTGTGGAGAAGTCTGCCCACAGTGAAACACCTCTACGACAGAAAAATGGCAAAATTTCATCTGAATTCACAAAATTGTTTTCATTTACATTTTTTTTCTGTTTCTGTTGTCAGACAACGGGACGGATATGATATTGTGTTTTAATAGTGGCTCATAAAAACTAAAATTAACCAGCAGTCATTCTCAAACTGATAAAATCATTATTTGTCTGACAAAATCAATAAAAATACAGGATGTAAGACGACTGCTCTGCAGTCTTTTTGGCTGTAGTGAAACAATCATTCACAGAGAAAGTTAGAAGTGACAGAAAGTTCTTTACAGCCACGCAGCCTCCGATGCTCACTGCGCCGCTTACGTCATCGTTTTGCAAAAGCTCTGTTTTCAATGAACCCACTTAAACACCAAGTTGGCATTTTAACATTTATACAAAAATGCCATTTTAGTCTGGATGGAGGACTGGAGGTTTAGACTTCAGTGGCTCCTTATTTTAAACAGGCAATTTTTTGTGATTTCTAAACAAGCCACAACCTTACCAGCTCACCAGCTTGTTATAAAGCCCACTCTCTCCTTTTTCATTATCCTTTCTCTCTCTCTGACGTGTTGTGCATGAGTGCCTTTATTAAGCAGGATGACCTCCTGTCATGCAGGTGTGAGAAGGTGATGACTACCCCCCACCCATCCTCACTCTCTTTCTCTACCTCTCTCTCTGGTCTAAAGAGAGACACTGCCTCTCCTCTACCAATTGGTCTGGCTTCACTTCACCTCAGACAGGAGAGGAGAGGTGGACAGAAGGGTTGAGGAGCGGGAGAGAGGTGGAGGCGGAGGTTAGAGGGGTGGGGGGGGGAGTGGAGAGAGTCCTGAAGCCTCAGTGTAAAAGCAACGCCATACACTTCACTGAGAAGGACCCAAGAAACTTCAAAGTCAGTTGAATTCTGTTGTAGGTCAGCCTGTTTTTAATGGTGATTAGTATTAGCATGCATTGCAAGCTTAAAGACATTTTTTGTTTGTTTGTTGTTTTTATTCCCAGCCACGCCAATAAACAATCAGTGCATTAAGTGGCGAGCAAATGGAATCAATTCATCCAGTTTTGCGCAGATGAATGCAGAAAACGAGGCGTGAAGCAGCCGCTCTCTCTGTTTGGAGTGGCTAATTAGGAGCCCATTACAGGGCATCTCAGCATGGTGCTACCCTGATTGTTTATTAGAATTTCACTAAGGTGAAGGAGAGCAAGAGAGAGAGAAAGAAAAGGGGACTAATAGTAGTAATAAATGAATAAATGGATACCTAACAGACACACACACACACGCAGCCTTGGTGAAAGCCAGGCCCTGGGCCTCCTACAAAAAGGGCTCTTGTAAAAGTGGGGAAAAAAAGAAAAATCTCTACCAGCACCGTGCATATGCTTGGCTTAGTCCTCTTAAAGACTGTCTTATTAAATGGCTAAGTGGCTGAGTGCTGGGACCACCAAGTGAGCCGTGCTGTCACTGGCACACTGCACTCTGCGGGCTGATTGCCGCAGGCGTAGACAGGATATGATATAGGGTCACCAGAAATGATGGTTTAACACTCGATGATGCATCAGTTCCCAGCACTCACCACTCAGCCTGCCAGTGGCATTTCTAAGACTTTTCTAGTCCTAGATTTTGTTGTAGAAGCTGCAGAGCTAAGTTATAACCTCCCACAACTCTACCTTGAAAGCGAGCGTGTGTTTGTGTGTGCATGTGTGTGTCGGAAGGCAAAGGCAGTAATCAACAAAGACAACAGGGCCTTCTGAAGAAGGAAGATCAATAGACTGCTACAGGTGAATGACCTCAGTGAGCACAGACACATGCATGCAGGATAACTACACACAAACGCACACATTCAGGCGTAGGCACATCTGTGTTGTCTCTACCTAACCTCTGGTTTATTCTGTATGTGTGAGTGCCTGTGTACACTCACACACAACTAAGTATTACTCTCTCTCTCATCTTCGGGATCTAAGGCTCAGTGCCAACTGGTGCTTTGGTGCCAGGCACTGCCTTATCACCTCCCCGGCATACACGCACACACAAACACACATACTTGCATTCTTACTCACATGTGCACTTTAAACAACCTTGTTGCAAGAGTTTGTGCACAGGCACTCACACATAGTCGTACATGATGATCTACCCTCCACATAAACAAAGATAAGAGCAGGAACGCTCAGCGCAAGGCCCCAAGAGGTACAAAGCTATTACTGGGAGACCACAGTCGCGTGGCTGTGTGTATGTGTGTGTGCAGTCAAGTTTGTGTTTATGTAGTGCTAGTTGCAGAGCAGAGTTCTTTGAACAGCAGCTCAGAGCTTTGTGTGTCGCCACCATTTGCCAGGGTTGCAGTATCTACCGCTGTTAGCTGCTTAACGGGAGACTGGCACTGGTAGCGTGAGGTGTTAAACTCCTCTCTGACTTCCTGTCAGAGATCTTTGCCACCAGCCGTCACAGCGTACAGATTCAAAGTGATCTGACAATATAATCCCAGCAAGTCACTGAACAATGTGCCAAAGGGCCCTGACAATTTGACAATGACTTTGTCAGCTCCAGTGTCTCACATTAAGCACTGAATCACACCTTTGTCAAACAGTGCAGCGTACTTAGGTAAGGGGGGGGGCTGTCTCCAACTTGATCCCTGACAAAAATCCAGCCCGTTGAGGTGACACAGTACAAAGCGTTTTCTCACTTTGCCAAGCTGACAAACCTAATTACTGTGGTAAAATTCCTGGGATCAGTCCTAGATCAAGTCTCCTTAGTACTGTGAGCTGCACACCTAATGTCCCTCAGGAAAGAAATTTCTCCGGATTCCATTGATTTCCCACATTCCCAGGTCTGAACACAGAACATGTCTCAAAGCTTTGTAATTACTCACTGAAATTCCCATAGTGTTACCTTTAGGGTTATAGCAGTTATAAGGGTAGAAAATATGTTTGCCTGTTGAGCGAGGTGAAATCTTATTAGCTATTTAATAGCTAATACCTTTAAAAAAAACCTTCAGGGCGGGTGTTAAAACTTGACTTGTCATTTATAAATGCTTTAGGAGTTTTTTGCAAGTCTGTATTCTACAAAAAAAATCTCTCTTTTCAACACAGTATGATCTGAAAGTTAAAAATAGACAGTTTCAGGCACTTTTCTCTGGCTGAGAGACAGAAGTTCGCCTTTGTGTACCAGTGGAATGAATTCCACAGCATTATGACCACATCAGTTCCTTCAGCTCTTTGAAATAAACGCAGGACAGAGTCAGGTTTTTTTTTTTTTTCTGTTGTTATCAGAGCGTAAGCCCAGCCACCTTCTCCCTTTATGGGCATGTTTTGCTAATCTTGCTACTGGCCTCTACTTTTTAAGTCGAAACAGGTGTTGCGCTTATAATGCAATCTTGTATTAGTGCAAGCACCTCAGCTCATACTCCTCCGAGGCGGTGTTTTCTTTGCAGATTCCTTTCTTGGCTACAAGGCCTACACCTTGTTTCTTATGAGTTAGAGACTGGAGTCATTAAAGCTATTTTGATATGGATGTAATTTTAAGATGGACTTGCTTGGGGTCAAATATACTTGCCTTGTCAATATTTCAAAAAGCAATGAAGAATTAATGCGATGGCAAAAAAAACAAAAAAAAACAGTCAAGACAAAAGTCATGTCCAGTGTGAGTCACAACACATCATTTCTGTTTTTGCCATCCGCTGTGTGCATGTTAGTAGCAGGTAGGTGAGTTTTATAGTCTGCCTTAAAATAAAAGCGATATACAGTAAAAATCAATCTGGCACAAGACCCAGCAAAGGTTTCTGCTTTGGTCCCCTCAGCCACCCTCCTCTTTTCTTTCATTTTCATGTCTAAGGATAGAGAGATTAAAGGGAGGCCATGTCTCAACCCTGAAGAACTGCCATCACTCAAAGATGAGCAGTGCCAAGCTCCTCTGTCTCTGTTTCTCTCTCTCTCTGTCTCTCTCTCCGTTGGATACACAACATCCCCTGGTGCTCTTTGGCCCTTCTCTTCATCCTCAACCCACTCGCACACACATCACACCCATGATTTACTGTCATACGCTCCTGTGTGTGCGTGCCTGCATGCATGTGTGTAAGTAAATGTGTGTGCACATATGTGCTCTGTGTGCATGGCAGCGGCCACATCAAATACACTAAAGCAGCGCTCCTGTGAGACATTACCCCATCCATTCTCAATCCCCCATAGTGATTCCAATACAGAAAAGTCAACATTTCAAAACCTGAAAAAATTAATAAATAAAACTAAAGGCAGACTACATCTGGCACAATGTCTGTACTTAAGGTTTCCAAGTATGTGTCTGGGGAGGAGATCTGGTGGGACGGAGCCTGAGTCGGCTTGGAAGCAGTAGAAACGGATGTCACAGTGGAAATTTATACGGTGCGGTTCAGGGAGCAACGGCTGTAAATTGACAAGTGATGCTTGTGAGCAGCGTTACCCGTCTGTTTCCCTTCCTCTCATCTTCTATCTTTTTCCGCTCATCTTTTCTTCTCCTACCATAGCTGTTACTTCTTACATCTGTGCTCGCCCCGATCATTATTGTTAACGGGTGAGAGACACAAATACAAGCCAGAGGACGAAAAGGGGAAAGGTAGCTCTGCACCGAATCGTGGGGGGAAATTACTTTTGTTTTGCTAGGTGACATGAAATAGTGACAGACAGGAAAAATGTGAAGTACACGTGCAGCCAACAGCTTTAATCTTTGAATAAAAGCAGTGTTTTGCTTGGATGAATGTGACCCTTAAGTCTGTATAAAATTAAGGGAACTGAAATACAACTCTAATATTATAAATAGTGTCACAAGCAAAAACCTGGAAATGTCTGAAACCAGAGATTTGTTTAATTGTGTGCGCTCTCAGCAGCAGAGGCTCTGAGGCCACTAGTGTTGAGGCAGAGTGTGTGTATGTGTGTGCATCTGTGAACCCGTGTGCACAGCGGCATATGTGAGTATCTGTGCTATAGTTTGATTGAGTCATTCTACTGTATAAATGTCTCTAATGGTAGCACTCTTTTTAATAATGCAGGATCTTCTTTTCTCCGTCCCTCCTCCCCATTCCCATCACATCATGTTTGGAGTGACAGCCATATGAGCCACCATTTCAGAGCCACTCCTGTCCGCTGTAGATCACCTCCTAGACACAGATAGAAAGGAAAACCCGTGCTAAGGCCATGAGAGGGGAATATGAGGCTGAAAGACAGATGTAAAACAACTGGCTACTTGCAATAATTTAGTAATTAAAGACATTTTTTGGACATGTTCCCTTTCCAAATCTGACTTTTGTTGCATGTCATCCCCCCTCTCTCTCTCTGTTCTCGTATTTACTGTGCAGTCTAAATCTTATCAAAAATAATTAAATAGAAAACTGTTATTTCCTAAAATACTGTACATGCACAATAATGCCAACAAGGCAAAAATATTCTCCAGTTTACAGCATAGTCCACAGATCCAAAAGAAGAAATGAAGAAATAAAAATATAACTACAAAAAGATTACATAAATTGAGCTGTCCACAAATTAGTACCAAATATGCAGCCATCAGTTTTTCTGCCTATCCATGTGGAGAGCATGTGTTGCAGGAGTTTGTAAAAGATGATAGAACTGTAGTCCGCCAACTATCACACCGTAATCTGACAAAGAAATCATCCATCATCTATTGGATATTTTTAATGATTGAGAATCACTTTTGTTTTTTGATCTAAAATCAAAATCATATCCTCCTTAAGTGAATCCTTCTGAGAGAGATGAATTGTCTTGGTGAGACTGCCTCGCTGAGCGAGTCAGTGCTCACTCTGCCTGGGCAATGTTCAGCAATGACATCTGGTAGACTGTGCTTTTCTCCCCACCAGCACCGCCGCACACCAATTGAGAACAGACAGATGCCAAGACCACTGTGGCAGCTCTGTCTTGCTCTCTCGCTCACTTTTTTTTTTTTCTCCCAGTGTACCAATTCACTCTGATTTGGGAAACATGCTGTCACATCTGGGCCTTCCAGAGAGAAAGAGACATGAAGGGAGAGATAACACAAGACAAAAAAATGGGCAGAAGGATCACCAGGGTGCAAAGAGAGGAGCTATATGTCACAGGCCCAAACATCAATGTGGGTGCCGTGAGGATGATGCCCCTTCAGGGTGACAGCGTGATAAGAAGGGTATATTATACTGTAGCACCAGTGCAGCATGGTGCGCGTTACTTGCCGCACCCGTACCTCTTCTCTTCCGCTCTCTCCCCCTCCTTCTCATTAACCTCAGCTCTGATTGCCCCCAGGACTCCCTTGTGCTAATTAGAGGGGGGAAATATGTCTACGATGCATGCACTCCTGTGCAAACACACACACACGCACACAATTTTGCGCTGCTGACAGAAAGGCTGCTGTAACTGTAGGTGTGAGAATGAAAGGCTCATCTGCTACTGTGTTTCATCTACGTTCTGAATGTGTTGGCAACCGCAGGGTTAACCCCAGCAGGTGACAGTTAGCAGCACTGTTGATTCCTTTTACACAGACAGCCTTCATCTCCGTAGTGCTCACTTCTTGATTTAGCCGTGCTAAATCAAGAAGTGAGCATTTTGTCTCAACATGACACAATTAGGGAAGAACAAGATAAGAAACTATGAAATGATCATTTCAAGGCTTTTTTTCCCCCCTCGTCAGTCAATTATTATAGTGGCTACTGCTATAATATAAAAACTATTTCATAATAATTGTTAATGACATGATCAAAATAGGATCAGTGAATTAAAAAAGATGCTGAGAAAAAAAATATAATTAAATAGTATAATTAATATAATTCCCTCATATTTTATAGGATTGACCTCTTATGGTGAGATGCTTAGTAAGATGAAGATTGACTGATTGCCAAGTTGAATCACTTCATACACACACGCACACATGCCTGTTCCCAGCTCCTTGGCGAATTAAAGCCTATTGACAGAGAAGCTGTGCAGCCTCTTGCAGTGCTGACATTTCTAATAGCACTTTGACATCTCCATTCAGGGGGGTCTTTTGTATTCTGGGGAGCAATTTGTGAATAAAGAAAGGACCCATTTTCTTTTTTTGTTTTACATGCTGTTAGGGACAAGCACTTGCAGGCACAAACATGTTGTGGGAGTTGTACAGCAAATTGCCATTTGTACCTGGACTGGACCTAGGGAGAACTGGGGAAGAAAGAATGAGAGGGACGGAGAGAAGTGGGGGGGGGGGGGGGGGGGGGTATAGATAGAGGGAAGCAGGGGGGGTGATGGAGAGCGAAAGAGAGAGTATTTAAGAGCACTTGAGTGCCAGCATAGATGTAGTCACTTCTCCCAGTGGACAAAACTGGGCCCCTCTGCACCATGGCATGATTTTTCACTTTAGCAAGCACTACTCAGTACTCCTCCTTCAGTCCCCCTCTCCTTTCTCGTCTTCTCTCAGTCACTGCGTGCTTCAATGATTCCATCATTCCCTTTCATTCACTCTGACTACAAGGGGCACAAGTGCGCACACTCACTCACTCTCTCTCGTGCGCACACACACACACACACACACAATTTGACCCATTTGCCCCCCTGCCATGGGTAGTAAATAATTCCATTGTGAGGGCCATTAACGAGTATCTCAAGGGTTAAGAGGGGAAATATACAGGCAGTCAGATGGGCGATTAGACAATAAGAAGATGAAATGTCTACTATTGTTTTGTTGCTTATTGTTTCACAGAGCTCACATTAGACCTGTGGCTAATTCATGCTTAATGTCCTTTTATTTGCCCTGTTTTTTTCTCCAGAGGCTACATACTATAGAGATGAACACACGCGCACAGACATACAGTACATACACATATTTGTATTGCTACCTCTCTCACATGTGGCAGCAGGTAACTTTGCCAAAATGTAATGATCAACAGACCCAGTTCTCATCACTGTTTAGGATTCAACATCCCTTCAGACTAAAGGAAATGTAAGATGCAATTATGCAAAGTACAGACAGGGCAGAGCCAAAACTCTTCGCCTGTCCTTCTGCATTCCAACGGCAAAACCAAATTGTTTTTGTTAATGTAACCGCCTCTGTGTGTGTGTGTGTGTGTGTGTGTGTATGAGTTGGGCCTTTAGCAATGCAGCCTGCCATTTTAGCTCAGGACTGCACCTTACATGGCTAGACCATAGTCTTGCCAGTGACATAGCCTTTTAAGAATTAGTGTCACCAAGCCAGAAACCTCACTACGGAGACTGACTCTCAGCATTGCAATGCATCTAAATCGTGTGTCAGTGCATGACTTGTATGTGTGGTGTGTATTTATGTGTCGCCACACAGCCCGCAGTCAGTCCTGTATGCATGAACCTGTGGACACACTAACTGGTCCTCTGAGCCTTTAGTTCAGCCACTGTCAGAGGGATCCTTGTATTTTTCCACAGGCATGTCAGAGGATTACACAGTCCCTCTGCTGTTTCACTGACCTCCCCCTACACACACATACACACACACACACACACATACATCAAAGCAGCTCAGCGTAGTGCCCAGGACTGAACTAGGGGCACACTGGCCTACTCACTCAGCAGGCCCCTGGCACACGCTCCACATCTGCCTGCAGGGATTGCCAATGGCAAGCATGGCCTCTATGTGTGTGTGTGTGTGTGTGTGTGTGTGTGTGTGTGTGTGTGTGTGTGTGTTTGTGTGAGTGTTCGTTTAAGAAAAAAAAAGTATGTTGTTTGTTGGGTATATGACTGTCTGAAAAAAATGTTTACATCTACTCACACAGCACAGATTTAAAAAAAAAAAAAAAAGACTTCAGTCTCAATTTTGTATAAGTCTGAAATCGTCAACATTTCTTCCTAAAATATCCTAGATTTCCACTTCTTCATCCCAAAGTCTGGCGCTTAGGGAAAAACAACATAAATTTTAATCATACAATATATCAGCTATATTCCAAGTCAAGGTTCCAATAATTTTATTTAACATTTTGGAAAAACAACTACACAAAACTCCAGTCAAACATTTTCTAGTATTATTCCTGTCCGCATAAAGCGATGAAGATAGGATAATGAATAGCATGAAACATTTCCCAGCATTCCCAGTTATTGATTATGAAATACTGGCATCAATCAAACCTGTGTTTCCAGTATTATTTTCTCAAATATGCTGTAGGAGGAGAAAACTGAAAACTTCTTAAAAGTAGCTTAAAATCAGACAGACAGGTGCTTGTAAATAGGTATTGAGTAGCAATGTACAAGCAACATGAATTATTAAAGCACCTAGGCACATTGGCTGAAGGGAAGATATGGTGTGTGTGAATTATCCCTGATCAATATATAGAGTTTAGTGGTAACATGGTTCCTAATTACACCCCCGTTTGACCACATGCTCACCTCTTCTCCTGCCTTTTTGTTTTCTGTTTCTGAGCGCTGCTCCCATCCCACTCTTCCTCTGTCAGGCGCTTTGGCCTACACACAGGGCAACTATACAAGCACAATACAAATCAATGGGTTCACACATTAACAGACACACAGCAGACAAGGTATAAGGGCTTTAAGACCTCTAACCCAAACACCTCTAGCCCTCCAGGCTGATCAATAGTCAGAAAAAAAAGCATTAACAGCCCATCACACTCTTTCCATGTCTCTCATTCTTCTCTAATCACTTTCTCAATGTTATCTCTCTCACCCCTTCCCCTTTTCTTCTGCAGCGGAGAGGAAAGTTTATTTCCCAGAGCTCCTTACAAATCCCAGAAGCCTGTATGCCCCCATCTCACCTCCAAGCCACAGCCAGACACCCTGTTAGAGGCTATTACTATCGCTAGCTCCCCCCTTCCATCCTAACAAGATGCAGACAGAACCTGGACATTAGCTAATCCATACTTATTGCATCTGGGTTCCTCTCCCAGCCTTGTAATTCATATGGAGAGACATATTAGCGCGACATATTAGGCTAGCAACAGGTCCACGAGGTGAGATGCTACACTGATGCTAAATTGACTTAGCAGGAGCCTCGTGGGACGTTGCAGGGCACTGCTGCTGCTAGCTTACGACGCGGGCCCAGTCTGCCTGTATTGAGTTTCTGTGATGGCTGTTTAGCTTGTAGTGCTACACGGGGCAGAGAGGGGGAATGGAAGGTGCTCCGGCTCATTGCGCTTACTGACAGGAACCTTGCAGACCACAAGGCTATAGGGATCAATAGCATTGCACTGCACAGCACTACCAGACCAGGCCAGACCCAAACACAGGAAGATTGCATTACACGTAGGCTTAAACCAGGACATGCCTAAGTGTCGTCAGCATGTGCAAATGCAGCACAAACACATTCAATTTGTACTCAAATTCAGCTAAGCATTTCATTTTGAATGTATTATCACATAATCTTTTTTTTTTTAGACAAATTCCACACAAACTCCATTGTACACACGCAGGTTATGTTTTTGTCTGGTGATCCTGGACCTGAGCCTCCAGGTGGGCCTGCATCCCCTCTCTGAACAAACAGAGCAGCAGTTCGCTCCACTTCCCCATGTCACCGAGGCCAAGCCCAGACATTGTGCGGCCCACCGGCCTGCTGACACGGCCACCCAGCCTGCCAGGGATTTGCTGCTGGGTCATAGAGTTGACATTTATTAAAGGAAGTTGCATAGCGAGTTACAGGGAGTTGACAGTCCTCTTGTCACGTCGCGCTCGAGAATTCAGAAACCTGTGCAGTACACACCCCTCTCTGTTTCCAACAATAAAAGAAACAATGAAGCTGTATGACCCTCCCAGGGCCCACTACAATGAGAATGACAGCTTTCATTCCCCTGCCTAGTGCCACTGAGTTTGGAGTTCCTTGCTGGGTATTACATCTTTTAACCAGTTTGAAGAAGGGACCTCCTAGCAGCTGGGGGGTATAAAATACAGATGTGTGACAAGGGACAAATATTTAAATCTTTTTAAAAACTCCTCAAATTACATGCAAAAACAACAGCCTATAGGTTAAAAATACTAAGTGAGTAGATTGAATGATGGTGACTGAATATTGTGGGCCACAAGGGGGAATGCGGAGTTTAGTGGACCGTGAGGAACAATGAAAATCTAAAAAGGGAGAAGTCGAGTGAAATGGATTGAGTGTGTTGAGGACCAGATGTGCCGTGGATGAATCAAACATCTGCTGGCTCTGCAAGGCCTCAACGGTCTTGAATGACCCCCATCATCCAACCTTTCTCACCATACGTCCCAGTAAGCCTTTTGTTCTTCACAATCTGCCCCCGCATATAGATCAAGAGTTGTTTTTTTTTTAATTCACCATGTTATGAGAATGACTTTGGTTTCATTCTAACAACTCACTCAGCATCCACACTTAAAAAGGTATTCGTCTGAGTTGCTGAAGATGTACAGGGATGTACAAAAAAAAAAGCGCATTCAAATTTTACAGTGCAGATTTGATTGTTTTTTCTGTTATTGTTCTCCATTCTGTGTGTTTTGATGGTCTAGAGCTTTTCTTGGTGTATAAGTTACAGCACAAAGAGGCAGCACCAGATGGTAATGGTGTTTATTTTTGCAGTAAGTAATCACCATTCTGGAACTTATGACAGTAGACAGGCCCAGGGACCTGGAACTGTGCCCCGAGAGACCCGAGCACCACTTCCTGTTGTACCCACATGATCACAGACGCACACATTCATACACACACACACACACTCACACACACATAAACACGAACATCCTCTGGGCCGCTGGCGATGTGAGCCCCTGGGCCACAGGGATAGATGTGTTCTGGCACATAGGCTGGGGTAGTGTAAATTACACTGCAGCTACACTGGCACCCTCCGCCTCCGAGATGAATGAGCCAACTTACATGCCAAGCAACAATTCCAGTGAGGCAGTTTAAAAACAGGGAGACTGCACTGTTTGTAATTTGGGACCATTTTACCAACTCAGTGCACTATTTCACTTTGATAAAATAACAATATTCTTAACACATACTAATGTGCACTTCTTTCATGTATAATCCAGCCATGACTGCCCAGTAATTTAAAGCACAGTCATTAAGACACCTTTCTTTCTTAACCGACATGTACAAAGAAACCGTGTCTTTTTCTCTCTAGAATAATATTTTTATGAGATGCCAAACTACACTGTGAAGCAATTGGGGCCCTTAACCACAATTTTATGTATTTCATTCACCAAATTATTCAATTGCAAATACAGCTGATAATTATGCTTACTGCAACTACTTTCAACCTTTATTGTGGACTGTATTTTGTAATATCCAAATTGTCCTTGTCCAGGAATTGCAATGGCTGTTTTTTTTAAATCTTGGTAACCATCCATTCAGAAGTATTGCCTTCTTATTTGCATTTTAATTTGTGATTTTTTGGAAAATAGAAATGAAAAGCATCTTGCTAAAAAAGAAGCACTGTCAAAGATTAATTATAGGCACCTCTGCCTTTTTAGATGGCTCAAGTACCAAGAAACTGAAAAAATTAAAGCGAGAGCATGTAACAGAGTAATAAAGGCTGGTTTAGAAACCCAAGATATTGACATTTGCAGATTCGGCTGCCAAGCCAACTAAACCATCAGGACATAGCCTCTGTCCAGAACTCACTGATGTCTGTTCCTCATGTAATTTCCGGAGACAAAAGCTAACATAATACACTGCCATAATGAGCGATTTACAATTACCAAGTTCTGAGCAACACATTGTTGCCGATTTGCCAAACAGTCTGTATCGTTGATTCCTAGTTAACCTTCAGGGACCCACAGGGGCATCCGCGCCTTTGGCCAACATTACTGTCTTTCAGAGGCTGCAGTGGGCTTAAAGCTAGAGTGAAGATACTGGTCTCATACGAAACTAGATGACCTAAGGCATCCATTTGTACCAACCATGTCATACTAGCGGAAGGGGACTAGGGAAGGGGGTTAAATAATGCTCCAAAGTTAGGCAAAATTTTGGCAAAGGAAAAACTGGCATGGCCATTTTCAAAGGAGTCCCTTGTTCTCTCACATCAACATATCTGAATGAAAGTTGGTTCTATGGGTACCCACAAGTCTCCCCTTTACAGACATGCCCAGTTTATGCTAATCCCATGCAATTTGGGGAAAAAACATGCAGTTTTTTTGCATGCACTATAAATGTGTAATTTTCGCCTATTCTAAAAAATGGTGTATTTGAATATTTCTGCATACTGGGGGTCCAAATTTGAATAGCTGCCTAACCAAAACACATTTTTTACACATTTATGACTAGAAAATCTTGACAAAGACAAAAACAGGGTCTATGGTGGTTCTCTAAGGGTTAACATGACAGACACAGACTCCTTTGGGGTAGCCAGACCCAGACCCCTAGTGGCCTTTCCTCTGTATGTGAGTCAGGCAGGCAGTGAAATACTGTCGGGTAAAGGAGTGGGGTGGAGGGAAGGTACCAGAGAGAGAGGCTCGAGTTAATGGTCTTGCATCTTCCTGGCAGCATGTCAATAATGGCTCTGATCACATTAAGTAAAGAGTCCATTAGCTTATTCTCTTTCCTCCTGCATGCTCCATAGCAAAAGCACAGGAGAAAGCTGAAAAGCTCCTCTAATGCAGTGTGTCTGGGTGTTACAGACACCTCTATCTGTTCCCATCTAGACCAAAACAAAATGACTTGGGGAGGTTTACCTACACTACAATCCATTATCCATTCACATCTATTTCCTTTTACACAGTAGCATGAAAGTGATGTGTGGATTATTTTGATTGTGTGTAGATCACTGTTACATTCCAGGTAGTATAGAGAAAAATTAATACATTTTTGCAACTAGGGCTGCAAGTTTGGGACTTTTAAAAACAATATAGTCACAAACAACTTGTCACCTATTGATTATGTCAGCTGAGGATCTTCTGTATAGGTTTTGTTGGTAACAAATACAAGTTTATACATATATTAGGTTCTTTGTTTCACTTTTTTTTAGCACTGCAACTCACCAAAGACTGTGTTTTGCTACCCATTACTAGCCTGGGGATATAATGTGATAAGGGGCGGGTATTACACCAAAGAGGAACAGAAATGTCTGATACATCAAGACACAGTACAAACATACAACTATGTGGCCAAAGAGCAAATTGTGAGCACATGTTAATGCACCTTTTCTGCACCGGCCTCCTGCCAAAATAGTAATCAAGACAAAGGAGATGTGATATAAGCGGGAGAGAAAAGCAGGTTGTCAGCCCCCCCCCACCACATCTCTACCAACACACACACATTGGACAGACAGAACATTTCTCAGCCGCCTCACTGCTCTCCATTGGCCCTGGAGGGAGCACAGCGGCCCCCACATCTGTCTCCCAGGCCCACGACAGACCTGGCTGCTGCATCCAGACCCAGCAGATCACACGAATCATCCTCAATTAATGTGAACCATCAGGCGTTCCCTCGCTGCTTCTATCACTCCACCCCTCTTCTCTGAGGCATCCCCTCTAGCTCAGTGTTAGGTCCGCTGAGTTTTACACATTGACCATGGCTACGGTTCCTTAGCACAGTTGGGAGAGGCAAGCCAACGTTATTGTGTATGCTTTCTGAAGAGACAGGGAATCAATACATCAGTTCAGACCCAGACGCTGCTCACATGTTAGTGCTGCGAGGTGGTTCTTCAGAGGTTCTGAACTCAGAGAACAGCCGACTTTGCTCTGCAGCGCACCGGGGCCTGAAATGGTTTCCATGTGCTGCCCCATCTGCATCTCTGCTGGGCTGTGGCCAAAGGACTGTCCTTTCCACTTTTTAAAGATGCTGAGGGACAGCTTTAAAACAAAGAGGGTGGTGATAGTAGTGGTGGAGGTCAGGGGGGTTAGATGAATCAGAGGTTAGGAGACCCTTTTTTTTAAATGACGACTTGGTTCTCAAAAACAGATAATGAAAAAAGACAACTCAGTGGGAGAAGAAACAGAAACTGTTTACTAAAGGCCACCTGGAAAGTGGGATGTGCCAGATTGTGACTCAACCGTCTGTGGTAAAGTCCTCTATAATAATCCCCCCGATCCCCCTCCCCATCCTCACAGTCTGGACTGCACTATAAATCTCACTCCAGTCGATTAGTGTGCCCTTAGCAACAACTAACACAGAGTCATGAATTTTTAACCAAAGCCAAGAGTTAAATCAGGTTGAGAGGTGAAGGCAGGGTATCTCGCAGCCTGTTGGTTGATCAGTGTATCTAGCCCAGTGAAATAGCCCTATGGCCTCTTCACATTTGCTCACACTGGAAGACAGAAAGCTCGAATCTCTGGCACTGATGAGCATAATATTGACCAAGGCAAAGCCCTTTGCATGGTTGTTAATTAAATGATAAAGTAGAAATCACGCTTGAATAGATCTGTTCCAAGTTCTAATCAGGAATATGAGCTGGTGCAGAGGGTCCTGTCTAGACTTTATTGAATCACCCGCATTCCCATTTCGGCTGTCTTTAAAAGATGCAACCATTATGTGGAAAACAGGATTTAGCTTTTGTGTCTATGTAGCTACAGATGCTCTTCAACCACACTTTAATGGCAGAATGTCTTTCCTCTATCAATGCTGAAATTAGTGGTCATCATCCTTCAACAAGTAAAGACTGTAAAGATTGTATTTATTGAAGATTCTGGAGTGCACAAATGAACAAAAGCAAAAAATGACCATAAGGGGCAGTAAGATACCACAGTATATAACATTTTCAGCAGCTGTTTTATCTACTGTACCTCATTCCCCACCAAATTGTAACTGCAAATTGCCACTTATTAAAACCAGACCACTCTTAGGGAGGCATCAAGACTGTCTGCTGACACCAGTCTGCTGCTCTTTGCACAATACTCTCCAGAGTATCCCAGAGAGGTAGAGCGGCAAAGTTTAAGAATAAAACAGTTTAATTGTTTGGCTGCTATTTGTAATTTTTTTTCTTTCAATCTGGTATTGAAAGACAATAGTAAAACCACAGAATACTGTAATCTACTACAGATTTTCTTTGCCCCTCCTGCATATGTTTCTAAGGGTTCTGTGTAATCACATCCTTGAAACCAGAAGGTGATGGAGTTATTACAGATTGGTCCAGAGGGAACCTGTTGTATCTGTCTTTGATGATAGAATGACATGCTTTTACTGCTGCATTGTTAATTATGAAACCATGTTCATTGTCATCTTGCTGTAGTTAAATGGTTCATGAGTAAAGCCTCAACCAACTAAGGTAGATGCACAATCTGTTGGGTCACATCCAAAAATAAGTTCTTTTGATGTGTAGATCATAAATGAGGAGTTTACCATGATCACAGAGTGCAAATTTCAACCTCTATGATTCTTACAAATGTCCTCCACCCACGTCTGGATGTAGCTACTGATTTCCCTGTGGTCCATCACAGGGGAAGAAGTAGAGCTAGTTGTTCACACATGACCTCTGACCTGCCACTGGGGAGCCAATGGGGGAGCAGTCTGTGTCTTGGGAGCTCTTGCCCTCTGATGTGATGGCTCCAGGCAGTGGGCTTTGCGTGAACCCATCCCCCGTGGCACCTCTCGCCACTAGATCCTCTGCATTATTCATACAGCCTGAGATGGGGTGGGGAGAGAAACAGAATATGGAGAAGGAAGAACCAAGGTTCAAGACCTTCTCAGATCACAAGGAACTTCTGCTTAACCTCCCTTGAAGTGGCGAACACAGGGATACAGCAGTTTTTTTTAAGGAACTGGATCTGAAAGCAGGACTGAAGATCAATGGGGATTCCCTTGAGGCTAGGTGGAGATCGCATTCACTGCAAGGTGATTGGTGAATCAATGTGGTTCCCATGGTTCACTTTGCCATTGTGAGAACTGATCCTCTCTATTGCAAGTGATACTGTCTTATGATCGGTTGAACTGCCCTTATGTTAATGTGGAACCAGTGTAGCTGTCATCCTACACTTTGTATTCTACAGATTTTACATAACACATCCTGCCAGTTTATACTGCATGTTAACAAGATGTAAATAGCAGAGACACTTAATGATAAAGGTGGGAGATCTCCCATCTACTGTATACAGGCATAGGTCAATACAGCATATCAATAGCTAATATTTTCCCTTTTTGCTGTGTGCCTAGCATGGCATCTTTTTCCATTGCTTGAGTATGATAGGTGATGATTAGTGATGAGCATACACATGTTATGCTGTTAATCCCCAATGCACACTAAGCAACCTAACAACACTGGACACCCAAGCTCTTAATACAGCCCAGCACATAACCTGCTAATTGCATAATTGCCTGATTTGTTTTAACTGACAGTTGTGCCCTGGCCCATGACAAGGCCATCATTCGCTCATCCTCATTGTCAGCAATTTGCAAGGTGGATACCCCACTTCACACCCACTAAACAGCATCCAGCACCACCACAGTATTAGAGACAAATGAATGAATTAAGAATGCATTGCAGCAGCAGAGAGATGAATAAATACAGCCGTTGCTAGATTAATTCTGAGAGACATGGAGGCAGGCAGATAAAATAAACTAACAGCAGCAGGCTGTCCACCAGATAAAGTGGGTACCCCATCATCTCTTTGCTGTAATTATTGACTAATAGTCATTAACCTGGCAAACAGAGGTTTAGCTGTATTGTTTAAAGGACTCTGGGATGCATAATGACAGACTAATATGTCATAGCACTGGGGGAGATGGGGGAGGGGTGGATTAATGAGATTTTACTGGAGGGAGTGTACAAGAAGAGGTGGGGCACGCCTGGAAAATATAGGGGAAAGAGGGCCACATTAAGCTAATTGGAAGATGAGTGCCTACTTGTAAAAGTGCTTCTAATGGCATATTTGTTTCTCTCACAGCATCGCAAGGCTAATGCAGGGGAGTGGAGTTGTGAGACATACTGTAGTAAGGACTACAGGGGCCTGTGTTTGTCTACAAATGTGTGTCAAAACATACTTTAGATACTCATTCTCATATAATACCCGCATATTTTTTCTCGCTTTTGGTTGTTTAATAACTTTTATGGGGGTTACCTGCATTAAACATTTTTTGTCTGGAATTTAAATTTGCTATAATAAGGTGTTGTGTTCCAAAATATCGTGTTATAAATAAATTACTGCAGTGGTTTTTAAGAAACAGCCATGTATTGAAAAGCTACTTGGCATAAAAAACAGCCATAGTCTCCACATGGACGGAACCTTGTTTGTCCCCTCACATCCTTTTCTAGACCGCTTTTTAAAATTTGGGTTGACTCTCTGCTCCAAGCATGACCTCAGCCCAAACGCTTGTTGATTGGCCTCCAAAACTCAATTGACCAGCGAACGAGGAGTGCTTGGATAGCCTCCTCTCAGACAGGGTCCAGTGCATAACAGAACTGCTGACATGTTCTGACAGCTGGCTGGCCCTTCCTAACACTAATGGGTTGCAGCTTGGCCTGTGTCATTGTGTTTTGGCTTTTGTTTGACTTCATGAGTTGGGAAGTGAAGGCACAGGGTAGGACTAGTAGAGGATGAAATAAATGTCTCAACCCTGTTTGACTCAGTCAGTGATTGAGACAGGGCTGGATAAACGGGTGTGGGTTTGGAGAGCGACTTTGGTCAAGCTATCTCGTGGATGTGTATAAATGTGCTAAGTTGTATTTAATATTACTCACAGTACAGGTTAAAACTAATACCAAGCATTTAATATTGGTGCTCCAATTAAATTTACACCCCTTTTGAGAGCTCCTTTCTTATAAATCTTATTTATCTCAGTTGGAAGAGATAATATCAAAGTGGATATGGATATGGATATTAAGATGTCTTAAAACTGGCTAAAATTAAATTAAACATTGCCTACCAACAATCCCAAAAAAGCAAGTACTCTCTATTGCAATTTATTTCTCATGAAACAGAAACACTATTCACAGGAATAATACACATATATTGCGTTCATGCTTCTAATCAGAGTTTTAATTGTGGGCCACCTTAGTGCATTTACATGCTTAACACTCACAAATGAACCTGTTTTGTCACTAGAAAATATTAAAAGACTAGTCCACTTCTTAGAACCACCATTTCTTAAGAAATGTTCTGGTTGTAGATCTATTTAAAGATTCACTTTCTAATTTGCTTTCATTTTTTGTTTCAGTTAAATCAAATGGAAGTACTAATGCCCAGATGGCCATGCAGTATGAAATAATAGTGCCCAGGCTAGAATTTAAAGTCATACCTCCAGGCAAAAACTCCAGAGCGTACACAGAATGAAAGTGTAAAATGTTTTTTAATGTATATTTAACAACAAATACCCCAGAGACTATTGATGTTTCGTCTCAGAAGAATCTATTTCTCCAGTATATCTGAGGGCATGATATGAAACCGCTCACACTTTTTATTTTCTGTTTTTCTGCTTCTTCTTCCTCTGTGTCTCTCCTGTTCTCTCTCTCTCTCTCTTTCGCTGTCTCTCTTTAAACATTTATCTTCTGTTTTCTCCTTACAGGCCCTTTGTGCTTTGTGATGTTGGTTTTTACAGCTTTTTACTCAACAGAGTTGCCCATTTATCTTTTATAGATGCCAGCAGCTAGGAGCACATATGAAATGTTACCATTTCACTGTGACTAATTGTCATCGCTTGCGTTACTCCCTTGATGTCACTTGCGTCTGGTCCCCCAGGAACCTGTGTGTGAACTGTACCATTACCACTATCTCTCTGTCTTTCTGTCTCTCTCTCTCTCTCTTTTTCTATCTCGTCGATCTCTGTCTTGTTCACACATATACCCATACCATCTTATATAACAACAGCAGTGGCAGTAGTTATGGTATGAGTATAATTTTGTTAGGACTACTATGAAACAGGAGGAGATGCGGATTCATACATGAGGACAAAAGCACACGGTCAAACATTCAAATCTAGTAACTCAGCCACAAATGTAATGCACAGGCTTTGCCAGTATTCTTTTCCCAGAATCCCTTGTTATCTCTTGATGTTTGACAATGTGTACATTTGCAAGAAGTCTCAGCTTTTTATTTCTCAACCATTTGTAGGACATCTCAGAGAGACACCAGCCAAGTAAAGTCTATTTGGGATAACTTCCAACTCCCATATGAGCAATTCTGGTCTCTTACGATGGAAACTTGTGTCTCACCATTCCCAAGCCAAAATGCAAGAATTGGAAATGCCCATGATTATGTAAATTACTGATACTTAATATCTGTGTATTTTACATTTCTACCTCTTTTTAGTAGCCACTGTGAACTGAAGATGCAATTGACAGTTTCCTAAACAACATGGTTGTTTATAACGAAGCATTTCAGCATTAAGGTGAAATGAGATACACATCTCTTAAAATTTACTTTAAAAAGCATGATAAATATACAGCCTGCCCAATGTAAGGAACACAAGCTCAATGCCACTGTAAAGGCATCCTCGAACACAACCTTAAATAAACATGATTTTTCTCTTTGAATATCCAAAGCCATTCCCTGATACTCAGTGTAGCAGTCCCATCCTCCCTCAAGCATTTCACTGCCTTAGAGATGAGATGAAGAACACACAGGAAAAATGCCTGCCAACCAAGGTGCGATTAGTGGCTTGCATTAATTATTCTATTATTTCTGTTAGCCATTTTTTCTCTGGCTCACACAGTTTTGTAAATATCCCTAGGTACAGTTTGTGTACAGAGGGAGACCCAGCAAGAGTTCACATCTTTTACAAAGCTGTTTTTTTCAGTGTCACAGATTAACATCCCTACACTGTAGAAAGTCGCAGAGACCTGCTAATAGCCCCACCTCAGTGCTTTTGATTTGTTTCAATTAAATTCTTGCCTATTCTCATCACTGTGCGATTAATGATCACATTTGCAGGACTGATTTATAGAAAAAATAAATGAGTGAAAAGTGGATGGGAAAAAGGGACAGTGGAGGGGGGAGATTTTCGACAAAGCTATGTTAGTTACTTGTTGCTCCAGGGGCCTCTGAATTTCATGAGCAGAAAAGCTTGCCCTTACAAACTAACCCCTGCTCTATCTTCTCCTTTGACCACACTGATTATGCACAATCAATAATGGTTTGTATTTTTGTCTTCTCTCTTGTCTCTTCTGGGGCATGCAGGATGCTGCAGGCAAGGTGCTGGACCGCTGGACCATCATGTCCCGAGAAGAGGAGATCATCACCCTGCAGCAGTTCCTGCGCTTTGGTGAGACCAAGTCCATTGTGGAGCTGATGGCCATTCAGGAGAAGGAAGGTCAGGCAGTTACAGTTCCCTCCTCCAAGACAGACTCCGGGATTAGGACATTCATAGAAAGCAACAACAGGACCCGCAGCCCCGGACTCCTGACACATCTGGAAAACAGTAGCCCATCCAGCATTCACCATTTTGAGAATATCCCCAACAGCCTTGCCTTCCTCCTGCCCTTCCAGTACATCAACCCAGTCTCTGCCCCCATGCTCGGCTTGCCCCCCAATGGCCTGCCTATGGAGCAATCTGCTCTCCGGCTCCGGGAGCCCAGCCTGCCCAACCAAGTTGAACCAGTGGAGACCAGTGAATCAGAAGTGTCCCTGTCACCCTTCCGCACAGGCCAGAGCCCTAGCCGTGGAGCCCTAGGAGTCATGAACAACATTGAACCCAAGACAGAGCCCAACAACAGGGCATCCCCCATCTCGCCATCTCCTTCCACCCAGCAGGCTCAACAACAACAGCAACAGCAGACACAGCTCCAGCAGCAACAGCAGCAAGGCCAACAGCAATCCCAAAATCAATCTCAGCAACCCAACAGCTTGAGTGACCACCAGGTACAACACCACTTTGTAAAGGAAGAGCAGTCTAAAACCATCACCCATCCCTCTTTTGCTTCCAAGATGCATCGCATGCGCCGCATGGGATCCACCTCACGCAAGGGTCGTGTGTGCTGCAACTCTTGTGGCAAAACCTTTTATGACAAAGGCACACTTAAGATACATTATAATGCTGTACACTTGAAGATTAAACACCGTTGCACCATTGAAGGCTGCAACATGGTCTTCAGCTCACTACGCAGCCGCAACCGCCACAGTGCCAATCCCAATCCAAGGTTGCACATGCCCATGTTGCGTAATAACCGTGACAAGGACCTCATCCGTGCCACTTCAACCACTGGCACACCTGTCATCTCAAGCACCAAGAATGGTGGTTTCACACTCACCAGCCCTGGAAGGCCACCGCTGGGCTTCACAACCCCACCGATAGACCCTATGCTTCAGTCACCTCTGCAGAGCCCACTGGTGTTCCCCTCCCTGAAGTCAGTGCAGCCAGTCCAGCCAGTGCCCCCATTCTACCGTACACTACTGTCCCCCGCAGACCTTGTTAGTCCTCCAGTGTCTCTGCCCACCAGCCCCATTCTGCCCACCACCACCAATAGTACCACCCTGATGGACCAGCAACAGCAGATGTTGGCTGCTGCAGCTGTGGCTTCACATAATAATGTTCATGTGTCAGAGGCAGGACTCATGGCCCACCGCTTAACTATACCTAGTTCTAATCAGGACCTCACCACTGGCAGCAGTGACCCCACACCCAAAAAGAAGCCTCGTAAATCTAGCATGCCAGTGAAGATTGAGAAGGAAGTGATTGATGTGGCAGATGAATACGAGGACAAAGATGAGGATAATGATGATAACATCCACCATAATCACCACCATCATCACTCATCACTTCTTCACAACAATGTCAAAATGAATGGAAACTGTAACAGCAACAACAACAGTGGCAGTGGTACTGGGAACCACAGTGGTGGTAGTGGGCAGCAATCCCCTTCCCAGGACGAGATGAGCCCTGGCCTAGCTCTTAGAGGCATGATGAGACAAAGTGAAGATGAATGCCGGGAGGGGACTGGTAGTGACAGCAGGGGTGGAAATGATCTTCAAGGCTCCAGTGAGCTACGTTGCATGGACAGCTTCACCTCTGAGGATCAGGACCACGAGAGAGACTTTGAGAACGAGTCTGAAACCTCTGATTCCAAAATGTTTTATCGTGATGAGCTGATGGATGTGGAGGAACAGCAAAAACACAGCAGGGGTGGAAGGGGTCTGGACAAGGAACAGGACGATGAGGGTGGAGAGGAAGTCCATTTGAGAAAGGAAATGGAAGGCAAGGGCCATTCCTCACCCTCCCCTCATCAGCCTCCTATCAAGATCAAGGAAGAACTCAACGATCCTACTTATGACATGTTTTGCATGAGCCAGTATGGCCTCTACAATGGAGGCATGGCAGCGGCAGCTGCCGCTGCTGCAAGCATGGCTGCTCTGCATGAGAGCTTCATCTCTTCGATGGGCTATGGTGCCAGCCCACCCAAATTCCCTTCTTCTCAATCACCAGAGGGAGACCCACGCTCAAGTCCGGATCCCAAGATCTGCTATGTGTGTAAGAAGAGCTTCAAGAGCTCCTATAGCATGAAACTGCACTACAAGAATGTGCATCTCAAAGAGATGCATGTGTGCACTGTGGCTGGCTGCAACGCTGCTTTCCCCTCCCGGCGGAGCCGAGACAGGTCAGTGCTAGAACTTGGTAATGTTAACATTTAATTTTAATGTACTGTAATTGCAACAGTTGCAGGTAGGTTCAATGGAAATATTTGATTCAATCTTAATCATCTATTCTAATCTAAATTTTTTTAATATTTAATATTTTTAAGGATATAGTTTTATAAAGCCATATTAAAACATAGTTCAATAGATATAAGCATTTCTGAGAGATTTTTGTTAATTAAATAAGATTTAACTGCAGTATTTGATTAGGGTATTATATTTACCTGGATATGCTTAACACCACCACTTAATGTCTGTTAGCTAACAGTACACAAAAAAATGGATTCAGGGACATCTGCTCCTTGTCAAGTCAATGTTCAGAAGGGTAGGGTGTCAGGATGAGAAACACATACACACACATTCAAACATGCACTAGACTATACCCATCAACCCTCCAGCTGCAGTGTGTTGTTTACCTGCCCTCACTACCTCACCTTGTCACAGGGAGGTGAAGGCGCATACATTAACATAGACAGCGGTTTGTCAAACCACTGCATTTATTAGCGCATTAGGAGGTGAGGCTAGCCATGCTCACCTGGGCTTGTTAGCACATATCAGTCCCACACACTCACTCCTCTGAATATATATACACTGTAGCAGCACTGGCAGCAGGTTGATGCCATAACACATGCTGGAGGTACATAACATCACTAGTGCCCTGGGCTAGCACAGATGGCTCCCCCATCATGAGAGTGACTTTTAAGTGTTATATATTGGCCAGTGTTCAGTCAGGCTTAATGAGTAGAATTTCTATTTCACAATCCTTTATATAAAGCTGGTAATAATATACATTAGAATTATTGATATTAGAGAAAAAAAACAGCTGTGTGTGCATTCATATTTCAGCCCTGGTGAAAGAAAACCAGATTCCCTTGCCAGTCATGTAAACAACAATGGTAACTTGATTGAGTTATCCAGTCAATCAACACAGCAGGGACATAATGTAAAATGGCCCTCGAAACAAAGTGTAAATTCCCCCAAACCCTTTTAAAATACACAGTACTTCAGGTGTAACAAAAACCTCTACTGCTTACTCTCTTTAATAGAACTCAGCTGCTAAGTGGTCTTACTCATTTTCTTTATTTTAGGGAGACTAGAGATGGAAAAAAAAAATTAAAAATTATTATGTAACATCCATGACAAGTGACACTTTAATTTAAGTAAGGGGCAAGTTACAACTTACTTCATGCTTTCAATTGGCAAACAAATCTTCCCAGAGGGAGCTCTATATTCTTCTTCCACGTTTTGTCTCACCCACACACTGCCTCTGCCCCCCCCCCCCTTATCTCTTTCTCCACCACTGCTTCCTCCCTCCGCCCAAACCTGCTGCTCCTTTTCCACCCCAAGCCTTTTATTACATTTGTTGTTCCGGTGGCATCTGTTCCTACCACTGTTTGTTCATTAGCATCATGTAAATAGAGCAGGTGACTCAGGGACTCTATTAGAATGGATGCGGGTGGGGAACAGGGGGAGCAGAACAGGAGAAGAGTTAGCATTAGTGAAGGTGCAACCCCGCTGCTCACCTGATGCAGCTGTGCCAACAGCAGCAAGATGGCAGGAAGCGTTATTATAGCATGCATTACCTCAGTGTGGTGTACTGCCATCGTTTGTTAGCTCCCCTCTTTTGACAAGGCTTTAGGAATAGAGAATGCCTAAGGCATGACTGGGCCGCTGTTTAACATGTGCACGCACATCATGCACGCTCACTTGCACACACACACACACACACACACACACACAGGGATACCGCATGTACAAATAGATAACAGAGAATACAATTTGTTCTTCTATACACTTTATCTCTTTGTAATTAGCCCCCTATTGCTGTAAAACAGTTGTTTTATATAAACAATTAATGGCGTTATCTCAACCTTCAAATAGCGAGAAGATAGAAATTTAACATGAGAAAAATTTTCAATGGTAGTTACACCTAAGAGCTTTGTAAACTCAAATGAAAGACTAACCTTTCCAGAAACTAGCTCACACATGGCAAGAGCACCACTGGAAATAGCAGATGTTGTTCAGATTTTAATTTATGCTAAGGCGGTTATTGTGAATTAGAGTTAAATAAAGTTAAATTCTGACAGCTGCCCTGCTTGTTTCTCCAGTAACACAACTTTGTTGCTCGCAGTAACTTAACTACAGTATACGAGGTGGCTGGAGTGAGAAGGAAAAAAAAAATCATCAGAAAAGAAGAGGGCAAAAATATGGTGTGGAGAAGGTGCATTTTCACAAACATGCAGTCAGGGGTTTGGCATCAAATAAAGGGTTGAGTGGAGTGCTTTAGAAAGGCAGATGGGTTCAAAGATTAGACCACATTGCACAGAGAAAAGGTAAAACCTCAACATGAACTCTTCCTATGCTCACTCGCTGTGACAGCTTGGATGTGCGTGTGTGTGTGTGTGTGTGTGCGACAGTTTAAGTCCATGATGAGAAACACCAGCATATAAATGCCATTCAAACACAAAAAGTGGCAGAACATATGGGAGACAGAGATAACTTTGTAGCAAGGAGGGACAATTGCTGCTGTGAACATAATACATCTTTCAGCCAGGGATGTACAGTATGGCTCTGGGTGGGTAAGACCTAAGCACACTATTGTTTCCATACTTTTTCTGTGGGGGATAAATTCCTGATAACATATGGGACATATTACTCTGCTGCTGGTTCAAACAGGGAACAAAACAACTGAAATAAGAGCACTGCATTGCTAGAGGATTCCTGGGGCTTTGAGACGAGTCAATACACAAGCCGGGCTCTCATCAAATCTGTCCCTGGATAATCCTCTAATGACATAATGCATGTTTGAGTGTAATGGTAGCAATAAAATCGGAATATAATTTGGTTGTTTTTATAAAAACCATTTGCTCTGATAAGATTAAGAAACTGCATGTACAAAGAAATTTGCACAAAATAATGTTTAAAATGTTTATTACTCGGAAATTAGATAAATCAAACTTCATTCTTTCTCCTAATTTGATTTTTTTTGTCAACACTGTTGGTAGTAACAATTAATAAGCAGCTGTTTCCCTTGGTTCACCTCAGACATAAAGAATTGATAAAAACAATACTTAGCACAAAGTAATACTCTTAAAAAAAGAACAATTACCATATTGGATCTAATACGGGGAAGGTAAATCTGTAGTTGTTTGTGCTTTTTGTTACAGCTGACTAATATATTCTAAAGCAGCTTTGTAATATGTAACCCTGCCTGGCTTCCTTTTCTCAATACCTCCCAAACAGCTGTTGACATCCAGAAACAGAGAAGTATCTCTGAATTTCTGATTAGTCCATTGACTGAGTGAAAAGCCAAAGGCACGTAAACACACCATCAGACAGTGGCTTCAAAAGCTCCCGTATCAAAGTGAAGAAGAAAACGTAGGAGAGGTCATTTGATCTACTGAGAAAAACAAGAGCCAATGACATTGTCAGAGTAGGATGCACTATAAATGTGCTGCCATGGAAAAAGTATCACAAATGTTTGGATCCTTGCCCTATTTACAGTATAAGACTGTAGAATGAACAGCAGATCTCACACACATACACACACACATGCATACACAAACATGTGTGCACATGAATACTGCACATAATCAGACTCAGGAATACAGGAAATGATCATTTAATGTGCCCTTGAGCAAGCATATAATGTGTGTATGTTTTTAAGTGTAAAACAGAGAGCGACACAAGAGTACGTGTGTGTGGTTTTACAGTGGGGTGTTTTCTCCCGGCCTCCTGGCCGTCTGCTGCACGGAGGTAAATGATTGCATATTTATTGTAGGGAGCGAGCAGCGTCGGCAGAAGTGTTTTAGAAGCTGCATGATTAACTGCTGGAAAGGCACGCGTACCAGTAATCATCACCATTATTAGACTTGTTAATCATATTTTTTAAACCGCTGACAAGAGTTGCCTTACTTATCTAATTTTTATCAGCCTATCCTTTTTTTTTAACCTTCACTCCAACATTTTATCCTGCTCCTTCTATGTCGCTACTACAACTAGGTGTCTTCCTCGTCCACATTCCCATGTTGCAGCAGTGTGCAGCCCGTGGTCCCCGCATGGGCCAACGCAAACGGAGGGAGTGAAGGTTAATTATGTTGGAGAGTCTCTTTCCTCCCCTCTCCTTCCTCTCCTCTGTCTCCCTCCTTTTCCCTCGGTCCCCTCACTGCATGTGGGCCCGGCTCCGCTGCTTGAAAAACAGCTCTCTGTTTGTCTCTTATAAACAAAGGGCACGCTGCTCATAGAGAGAATATGTTAGCAAAGCCACTCACAGTTCAAAATATATGCTGATTAAAAGACGCGAGCTTGAAATATTCCATCCCTTTGGTTTATCACTGACAGATTTCCTGTGATGTATTTTTAGGAGAATAAGGGGAATTATTATATTCTTAGATGAATAACATATAGAGCCTCATGCAAGTACACTGTCATCAATAGAATTCTAGTTAAAATCTGTGAGTAATTTCAAGTCATTAAATAACTTGTATATAAAAATGTTTTTCATGTGATATTTAATGCATTTTTAATGTCTATCCACTCATTTATTTGAGGATCCTTAAATCATTGTAGCCTTTGTTGCTGAACCGACTGAAACAATGCAAAGGAGATATAGCGGTGACAGAGAGTGATAAATGTTACTAAAACTCTTGTCCTCCCACTTACACCCAAAACCTCATAACACACCCCAAATGACAGGAAAGACAAAGAACCACTGGTGTCAGTTTAATACCACTCAGCCCTCCGTCTCATTTACACATTATGAGTCATTTAGACAACATACACACATGTACACACACACACACGCGCGAACGCACTGACACAAAAACAAGGGCAAGGGCCATCAGATGAACCTAAAGATGATTAACGCCGGGTTGGGACAGGCACACTCTCGCTCTACCCTCCTCTGCACAGTCAAAAATGGGCTCTCTGGAGGCCTCCCCCATCTTTTGGGCGAAGATGAGACTGTCAAATTGGTTTGCCAGCCACATTACTGGCCAACAGGGAGGTGGAGATGGAGGAAGGGGGGAGGTGAGGGGGTGGGGCGGGGGTCGACTAAGGAGTTGGGTTTGGGGGAGGAAAGACAGAGCATACTGAAGTGGAGTGATGGAGGTGGAGGAATGGAGGGGAGTGGGAAATGGGGCAGAAAGTCTAAATCTGATAAATGAAGGGATAAGTGCATTATGCCCACTGTGTGTGGATTCTGCTGACTTATTTAGATTTTTTTTTAGAGAAAGAAGACATTGCCAACACAAGGATTAAATAATAATGTTTATGCAAATAATCAGAAAGTGGGCTTTTTTTCTCCTCTGCAGTTCTTAAAATTATGGTTACAAGTGATAAATTGATTTTTTTTCTTCCATTTATTTTATGTTATTTACATATATCTATACAAGATCATAATAAATGTGAATATTATTCATTAGATATTGTTGTAGTATTCTAACAATGTGGTGTGCATTTTGAGTATTTAAAATGGCTACTGTAGCTATAGCGCAGACTACTTACTGCATGACATTTAGCATGTTTGACTTTAATATCTTAAAACTGAGGTAGCCATGGTTAACTTAGAGCTTATTAGCAGTGAGAAGGTGTTGTTATAGAGATGGAGACATGTTGCAAAGGACCTGCCTACCTGAGCATCATCAACAGCATCCTGAAATTCAGGCTTAACTGAGCAAATCTGTGGCCCCTCTGACATCAAAGCCTGGTAGTCGGAATCACTGCAGTTGAAATTAAGGAAAAACATGCCCATTTCTTTATATACTGATCACTGATTACGGCATTCGTCAGACGGTCTAGAAACACTCTGGCCTCCCACAGCCAAACGTCCACACATGTATTTGACTAGACAGGGATGCAGCACCACAGGCATTGAATCATGACTCCCATATTTTATCCATAAGCTAACGCCATATGGGTGCAACTGTACTATCAAAGGATAAAAAAGAACAAAGGATTTATATAGTCTTTTTGAACAAAGTCCCACTATATGGAAGTAGTATATTTTCTGTTTTTCCACACACACACCTACAAACAGACACAAGCACGTACAAATACACACACGCACATGCAGTGACAGCCACGGCCAATCGATTTGCCACGCTCTCTCTCCTCAATGCTGACAATGCTCGAGTGGACGGGCTCCTGGTTGCCTGGTTCACAGAAAAGGGTCCCTCAAATGAATGTATTTTTACCTCTTGCAGGACAATGTCGGATAGGGAAGTAAATAATTAAAGGAAAGGGACCCTTTTTGACTGCATCAACCCTGCCACTGCTGGTAAGCTCTACTATCCATTGTGACTCCATTTTTGCCCGTCCTGATAAGGATGACCCTTTTCTTTTCTTTTTTTTTTTTTTAAATTTTTGTTTTGTTATACACACATGTGCCCTCCCTGCATGGAAACCCTTCACATTAAAGGCACTGAGTGTATGCATATTTTCTTATTTGATTTAAGTGCTGACCTGATATGAGAGGAGTGGGCCTTGTGTATGTCATATATGACGCCGGTCATTTGTTGCTTAAGTTTCCTTTCTGTGTTATGCAGTTTTATTGTGACATGTGTGGCGTGGGTACCCTTTTCCTTAGTCCAACTTGGCAACTGTGAAATTGGAGTGAAAAAGCATTGAATTAGATTTTTCAGGCCCATTTCACCTTGCATCCTTTAGCATGGCTTTGTGTGTTAACTGAAACCCACACTAATCGTATCTTGGCTTAAGCATGGCACTTGTTACTGAGTTTCTTTCATCAGCTGTAGCACATTGTGTGATACAGTTTGCCTTGTGTTTGGGAAAAAAATGCCCATCTTAATTAAATCCAGGGCTACATAAAGACATGTTCATTGAGGTGCTCGATTAAGCCACCTCCAATAGGGAACGAATGCGATAATGCTGTCAGGGCCTAGTGCTAATATGCTATCCAGTTCCCCTCGATTATCACATTACCACAGCTCGAATCAATTGATAAACTCCCATTCAATATGGTGGAGTATTTAATTGAGTCAGAGTCTATTGGATTTGAGGGCTGTGCAGTGCAGACATGCTGACAGCAGTAAACACTAGCAGGATGCTCTCTCTCTGTGCTATGTTAGTGCACTTATCTGAGGAGAGCTGCAGGGTGGATTTCTCTCTGTGTGTGACTGTCTGTGTACCTCGACTGATAGTAACAATAGTTACACATGTAGCTGTTCTTGCATATTGAATCTTTATAGTCTAATACCATTTTAGAGAAGTAAGAGTTTAAAATACATGATTGTATGGAGAATTTGCATTGCAACACGGTAGATTTTTTTTTTATTTGACAGTGTTTCTTATACATTGGCAACATTCTTATCTATAACTATGTTTCCCCCACATTAGGCACAGCTCCAACATTAACCTGCACCGCAAACTGCTGACCAAAGAGCTGGACGACATTGTCCTGGACCCCCAACTCACGCCACTGCCCAAGGACCTGCGAGCCGAGTTACTGGCCAAGATCTACGCTGGGCACCACATGGGCTTGGACCCTATGGCCGGGATGGGCATCGGAGGCGCCAGCTTCGGGCCCACCGGCCTAAACCACAATGCCCGTTCCCCCACGAGCAATGAGTATCCCCACCACCCCCTCAACCAAGACCTTAAAAACCATCACACCAACGGCTTCTCCCGGGGCCAGCCAGACGACTACATGGTGTTGGACCTGAGCACCACATCTAGCGTTCAATCCAGCAGCAGTGTCCACTCCTCACATGAGTCAGATGAGGGCAGCGATGAAGGCATCCTATTGGATGACCTGGAGGAGGAGGAGGAGGGAGAAGAGGATGAGGAGGAGGGCAACAGTGAAGGGGAGGACTGCTCCCAGCGTGCCGCGGGGCGGGGTGAAGGGAGGCATCAGGATGAGACTGGAGAAATAAGAGGAGGACGACAAGGTGATGGGTTGGAACCTTCCTCCTCGCCATTCCTCCTTTCGTCCACCGGGGGCAGTAACAGTGGCAGCAGTGGGATCCTCTGCAACATCTGCCACAAAATGTACAGCAACAAAGGGACCTTGCGCGTGCACTACAAGACTGTGCACCTGCGCGAGATGCACAAGTGCAAAATCCCTGGTTGCAACATGGTGTTCAGCTCTGTGCGCAGCCGTAACCGACACTCTCAGAACCCCAACCTCCATAAAAACATGCCCTTCCCCACAATAATAGACTAAATAATGACTTGCTATTCTACCCTCCTGTCAGTCTGCCCGCTCCTCCCTTCATTCCTCATCGTAATTCCTCCTCAAATTAGCTTTTAACCCCAGCCCAGGGCCATCAAATACAAGCTAAATGCCTGTATGCCTCCTGCCCATCCTCTGACATTTCTATGTCCCTCTATAAAATTAATTGACTCTAAATACAGTTTATTATTGTGACCTTTGACTTTTCCTTCCTCGGAAGAACAGGATGACACTCTTGAGCATGGAGTTTGCTTTATAACAAAACTCCAGTTTCATAAGCCCCTCCATCTTTCCTTTCAAACTTCTCCCCACTTTGTTTTCATGTCCGTCTCCAAAGAATCTATTCAAACTCTTATTTGTGACTTTGCCTGCAGAAATGATAGTATTAAAAAAAAAGAAAAAAAAAAAAGAAAATCTTCTTGTTGTATTTGTGTAATGATAGCTTTTAAATGAACCCCTTACAAAAGCATGACAGCTTCATTTGTAAATAATGTCCCAAGAGGCTTTTGGTGTAAAAGAGTTGTGTTGATGGTTGTTTGCTTCTTTTTTCTCTCTCTTTATGGTTTTATGTTACAGTCCAGTACAATACTTCCAGCTTTAGGCAAGAAAGAGGTAGCATCTTACTAGCTTGACTCATTTATGTTAGCTTCAAAGACACATTTTAAACTGAGTCCTAGGAAAAAAAGAATATCATGTGACTTGTTTTATCTACTTGTTAGATATTCAGAGGTTGCCGGCATGCTCTTTTAGGCTCCTACACTGATATCATTCTCTGTATTTCTATTGATTTTTTGTCTGTTATGTTTATGAGCTTTAGTATACCAATTCAGTTTTTGCACTTTGCATCTATACAAGGGGATGTGTAATATTATTATAATGAGGACTTTTGCAATGGTGAGTTTAGGTGTTGTTCGGGGTCATTGATGGCTACAGCGCCAGGGGAAATGACAGTACCTTCAACATACTTGTGCCAGTTTCTTTTTGCACGTGCTCAGTTTCAAACACAGTTTCACAACAGAAAACATTAAGAAAATGTCCTCCACAAACAAAAACTCAAGATCCCCCCCCCCCCCCATCGCTAGGCAACGTGTTGAGAAAGTGTCTCCAAAGTGTCATGCTTCAAAACTAATACAGGTGTGACTGAATATAAACTGCTGTTTCACAAACACAAAGATTTTAAATAGTGATAAATTCTCTCCTCACCTTTTTGTTTAAATCTGTGTATGGTTGCCAGTTATCACAATAATTAATTCAGATGTTTAGTGGGGTAATCTGTCTAAAGCATGAAATTATTGTGACATTGTCAAACAAGGTAACCAATGATTAATGAAATATGACTGTCCCATGGATTTGAAAAAAAAAAAAAAGAGAAAATAGAGGGAAAAAAAGAGGAAAATAGTCCTTCAACTGTGACCAAAACAAAAGTGTTTGGCTAAGAAGAGCTCTTTCAGTGTGACATTGTACTTAAATCATGCCCCATTGGATTTATATAATGCACTTGAGTCTTAAATCTTTTGCTGTGATATTTGAGGTATCAGTTTCCATTGCTGAGTGTCGGCTACAAATGTACTCTATGAAAAATGTTGCCATTTTCCTGGCATTTTTAACATGTCCATGACTGTCTTACGGTACAAATATTTCCAGTAACTGGGCAAAGTAGCCAAGGGAAGGGGTATTTATTGGTGGGTGATGTATCCTCATGGAGATTTTTTTTTTTTTTGTCCAGTATGAGAATATTTTTTGTAAAAAGACAAAAAATAGAGATTGTTCCTCAGTTTGACTTGTTTATCAATGTATTAGCAATGCCATGTGTTACTATACAAGGAGATCTTCTCTTACTTGACTGGTGCTACACACAGAGGGAAAAATATGCAGTGTTATGTGGTGTGCTGTACAGTATTCACAACACCTTACATCCATAACAGTGTTGAGTTCCATTTGTTTCATACTTAAGCCATTTTGCAATATAGACATGACCTATTCTAGTGAAATATTTCATGCCTTTTTTTTTTTTTTTTTAAAAAGACTCAACCTATATGACACATGCAGTTTTCAGTCCTCTCTTCTCAGAGATAAAGAGAGCGAGACAGAGAGCTGAGGCTGATGGAAAGGTTGCGGAGGTGGAAGGCTGACTAGGGAGGAAAGGATGACAGCAACGATCATTAAAAATGTGCTGCTTCTCCGTTACCTGGAGGCGTCCCTGCCATTCCAGCTTCTTCTGTCTAATAACTCACTTGTCACTTCGTTACACTGCCAGACGCCAAGGTTGCTGACAAGACTGTGACACTGACAGAAAGAGAAAAAGAAGGAAAGACAGAGTGTGCTTTGAACAATTCAATGTGACTCATTCGATTTAGTTGAATTCAATTAATCTATTCATTTTCTGTGTGCTTATTCTCATTCAGGGTCACTAGTAATTCAATTCAATCCAGTTGCTTTTCTCTCATTCGGCTTTTCTCTTTGTCTGTCAGAGCACAATCATTTAACAACCGCCTTACCCATTTCTTCAACCCGCCACTCACTTACCACCTCCACACCCCACAGCGCAGGTCCTACAGGGACACACACTAATAGTGTATGCTTAAGTTCACTGGACGGCCATGGCATAGGAAAAAGGGATGGGTAATTGCCTGTTTATCCCAAGTGAAGGGAAAATTGAGTACAGGAACCCCTGCCTTCTCCCAGGAGTGGGTTTCACTGAGGCGCTTGCTGCCTCATTCACTCATTCAATCCCCCTGGCCCTCGCTCTGGCAGAAATAAAAAAGTGCTACTCCAGGAACCCTGCTGACAACTGTCTCTCTAACACACAACACGCACGCACACACACAAAGAAGAGTGGCACACACTCACATATACTTCCTACTTACAGGCCAGAAGGATGACAAGAACTAGATGACTTGTTAACCTCTAGTGATGGAGGAGACAGGGAAATATATAGAGTCTTCTCACCACAGGAAATGAAACTCTTCCATCTAGCATTAACATTATAGACTCTGCCACAACATAGAAAGATCACATTACATTATGAGGAATGGCAGGCAGGGGAAGTCAGAAGCTGTTATTCTTATTTAATTTTAAATATCCCAACATGTTTAACAGCTAATGATTTGACATTTTACATAAAGAGGACAGTGATTAAATGAAGAAAATCTGTTAAAAAGGCCAGCGAGCTCACAGACTGATTTGAACTCTCTAGAATACAGCATATCAAAAGTCATCTTAATATAAATGCGTTCTGCCCAATAATCTCATCTTCTATGTCCTTCTTGATCTGAGAAAACCAATTTTCAGACTCTAACACATTCCTTATGTCCTGTTCATCGCTGCCCATTTTTTAAGCAGCAACTGCAGTGCATTACCTCTCTATCAGTGCACGCCAGACAGAAAACTGAATATCATAAAAGAGACTCCCTTACAACACACTTCTCTTACCTCCTACGGGCTTCCAAAGTCAGCTATGAGCTCTGCTGGCATGACCAGCAGAGCTCAGAGCTGCAAGAGGCTGGAAACAGAGCTGAGAAAACACGCAAACGACTGTCCAGCAAAGCAATGGAGACAGACAGCGAAAAAAGGGAAGGGAGAGATGGTGGAAAGGGATTGGGCTTAGAAAGTGGTCTGGCTGGAGCCTTGCGGCAGTCACTTAACAAGGCAAGGGAGAACAGAGAGAGCAAGAGAGCAGCAGGGCCAGGACTCCCCAGGATCGCCAGCTTCTTCTTGATTGCCTGCTGGAGAGCGATCGAGCCACCCCTCACATTTCCACCCCTCTCCCCCCCCACACTCTGTTCTCCTCTGAGAAATGACCACCAATTCCCCCCCTCTCCTCTGAGAAAGCCCCCAATCCAATCATTGTCTTTCTTACTTCTCCAACCACATGGGCCCAGGTGCATTCTGCTACCTAGTGACCAGGCTGTGGATCCAGAGGAACACGTCACTTAGAGCGCCTCATTGGCCCAGACTACTGGAGTGAATCTTTAATATTTGATTAGAGGAGTGTCGGGCATCAATTATTCTGTAATTCTACATAGCATGCAGAGGGAGAATGGGATGGCAAACGGTTGAAGCAGCTGACCTGTTAATCACTGTCCGTTTTTTTTCACATCACTGAGTGAGTAAGTGAGCACAATAGGTGTAAGCGGAGACGACGAGCGGTGACACTGCATGCAACTGTCCAGTTAATGTAGCTCATGGAACACGGTGGGATTAAAATGTTTGATGGGACATAAGAAATATGCAGAAAAATACACATATTCGTGGGTTTGTATAGATGCTTCAGTCTCATGTGTTATGTTTCAAAAAATACCCTCATTAATTTGAACTGGAACCTGTGAAATGTCAACAATCCTGAAAAAAAAAAAAAAATACTGTAAATTCATATTGCTCAAAACGTAATGTTTTCCATTGTGCCAATCATATTTTACAGTCTTAAAGTATAAATAAGCTTGAGGACGTGGTGAATTTAGATTTTTGTTTTTGTGTATCCAATGCATTTGTGTCTGTGTCTTAAAATGCCCGTGTTACGGCACTGGCACTCGACAGCGTTGCATGGCTACATAGTCGCACCGCAAAGAACAAACAGAGCAGAGGAGCTTGTATCACTTTGGTGTCAAAATGGTGATTTGGAAGCCTCATGAATACTGTATGTTACCTAAACAGGTGTTTCCCATTTGCAGACAGGAGGAAAAAAAATGGTCCTCTTTTTAAAAGACTCTTGTTTCTTTTTTTCTTTCTTTTTTGCCTTTCTTGTATTTGTTTCTGTATCATAACTGTCTATGGTTTTTGCATAAAATGCATAAGGGTTTTGGGATGTAAATGGAATTTTATTCATATTTTGTCCAAATACCTCTTGTAATTTGTATCAGAATTCTTGTACAATTTTTATATTAAAGATTTATCAGTCACTGGCATTTTGGTCATTGAAATAATCACAAAACAGTGTTATTTTAGAAATCTTTTTTTAAAGTATCTGAAATTTTTATTCTCCTTAATGCAAAAAAAATACCAGAGCATAGAAACAATGTGTCAATCAAACCATTTTAACTAGACACTGTGATTTCAGCAGGTTTTACTGGGCTCTTTAATTACCCTATGATAAAAATCATTAGGGAAAAGGCTATCTTGACCAATTAGTGGACGATTAGATTAATAGAGTTATTAAAAGATGTACCGGCATGAGGAGAAGCTGCTGCTGGTGTTAGCAAATTAGTAAGTAAGATGGTCATTGAAGGAGGGGAACGTAGGACATACACTACTTTTGTCTGATCATATGCTGAAATTAAATTACTGAAAAGGCACCTGTGAAGGTACTTTGCTTTGAGGACAGATGCATACTAAATGTAAGTAACACAAGCTATTATTTAGCACAATTAATTAGTACAATTAAGGAAAAAAACAGAAGGTGTGAAAAACAAAATGCCTTCTGAAATGAATATACTTTGCTTTGAGTTTTATAAAAATCATTTATCTTTTCATTGTTCAGCCCACATAAAACAACATACCATTTATAAATATTAACTTCAGTTTTCTTTAAAAACAGTTAAAAAGACCAATGATGTGATGCTGAAGATAGAAACTGACAATGACAACAGACAAATGTAGGGTCATTTTGCAAAAATGACCTGTGCTGACATCATTTGCTGTGACTGGGGGTCAAATTACAAATTGATATGAGCTCCAGCAGGGATGTCATGTTTGCTCTGGTAACCAACAGGAACATAATGCCTCCTCCCTCCCCTCTGTGAAAGTGAAGGAGTGACATAGGCCTTATTGACCTTGAATTAGACACCATTCCTCTTTGTCACACACCAGTTCCTTGATCCCCTGTCACTGCTGATCACTGCACAACACACACACACACACACATTTCAGAATAATAGCGCTGGATTGTATTGATTATATGCAGGGTCAGAAAGAGATACTCCCCCACTTCTCACAGATATCCTCAGCCACCCATCTTAAACACACACACACACACACTTCCTCCCTTGGTGACGACCTCTCACCAGGGAGGCAGTGGGCGCTGTCCGCCACTAGGTTGACCTCCCTGCTACATAACTGAACGTGATTCTGACAGCGTTAGGCCATCGATTGGCCTGACAAACACGCTGGCCCTCCGCTGACCTTTGAGAGGCAAAGCCAGAATACATACAGCCAAAAAGACACAGCCAGGGCGCACTTTGTTGTGTCTGAACAGGAAAGGGTGCTGCCAGGGGCAGGGTGAAGAGGTTTACAGGTCAAAGATGTCAACCAGCCTATCTGTGTGTCTGTTGGCCTGCATGTCTGTCTGACCTTACAGGTTTCCAGGATTAATA
Source organism: Scomberomorus guttatus (assembly GCA_038419695.1). Classification (NCBI taxonomy): domain Eukaryota; kingdom Metazoa; phylum Chordata; class Actinopteri; order Scombriformes; family Scombridae; genus Scomberomorus; species Scomberomorus guttatus. The sequence goes on from CM076447.1 coordinate 13,299,747, forward strand.
ATGAATTCACTGTTAGTCCATCGAAGAGTCTGCATCCATTAATGACGTGCTGGTACCTTTTGACAGTTAGATATGGCCGAGTTACAATAAGATATCAGATTGGTCATGCAAACATTATTGTGCACACCAGTACTTGACTAGCTCACATTCACCCTTATATCTAAGGGACACAAGCAGCAGTGCAACTCAAAGCACAGCAGATATGGATACACGTTACAGAAGTTATTTTAAACACTCACATGAAAGTCAATAGTGTCTGCAAAGGGGTTTCGACTCCAAATTTCTACACGTAGCATGTACAGTCTCTTCAACAGACTTGCACGTCTGTATCACTGTAGGAGGAAGCCAGTGCTGTCAGAGGGAACCCATTCCAGTGCAGAGAAAACATGCAAACATCACAGGGGGCTGACAGAAAAATCCAACTGTAAAGATAGTGTTAACTGCTGTACTTAGCCACCCTAAAATTACTACACAGTGTATACATGTAGTCAAATATTTCATTATTAGGAAATCATTTTATTGAGAATCTTGCACAGGCTTCAGCAGTGTGCAAAATCAGCCACTGTCATTATCTTAGCAAGCAAATACAGATTTTATCTTGACACTCTGCTGTTTACAAGGGGTTTAACATTAACAACCACAGCCAACTTTTCCAAAAAGATGTTTTTTTTGTCACAGTTACAGTAAACTATTTCCAGGATAACTTCTCAAATGCAAAATACTTCATTGGTAGATAATATAATATAATAATAGTTTCAGTCAGCTGCTTACTACCCATAGTCTGTGATTTTTTTAATGCAAATTAGAGCTTTCATAACTGTGTGTAACTGAGGAATGATGAAGAGAAAGGGTCTCTGAGCTGAGTTTTCTGCTATACTCTTTAAAAAAAAGCACGTTATGAAAAGCGTAAAGCCATCTGCCATGAGCTATTAAAGGCTGGAAACACAGACATAGTCGTAAAGACGATGACAGGGACTGTGTTTTACATGAAATACATCAACTTTTTTTAGAAATTTTAAGTAAAATGTAACCTTTGATATTATTGTTGGTAGTGGAAATAGTACATGTTTTTAAGCAATACTTCACTTTTAGAAAAACTTCTTTTAATCTATAAGCCAAAATTAGATATCAGTCAGTAAAATAAGTATGAAGCAGTGACCACGATAATACCAACCTGACAGTATTGCAGTACAATGTAACGCTGTGTAAAGCTCTCAGGTCTCAAGAAGATCACTATGCGTTTCTGTATGAAATTGTCAATAAAAACAGATGAAAAAGTGAAAGCAAGTCATACATTAAAGATACAGACACATAATTCTGTAGGTAAACTATACATACTTAAATGTGATCTCTGATTTCTGTCACCGACAACATGCAAAATTAATTTTTAAAAACTTTACTTATCATGCATACACTCAAACACACACACCATCGAGTCACTACACTGAAAGCAGAAATCAATTTTCATTGTGGACTAATTGATTGTAATTGCACACTATAATTAGAGTGTAAATTACCAGAATTTAGAGGGAAAGATGAGAAAAGATTTTATGTGACACCGCTTTTTTCTTGAGCTGCTAAATTTGAATGTCCATATTTATGGTAACAATGACCAGAGAAAAATTCTTCTTGAAGGGTACAATACATAATTATACTAAAAGATTGGATGACTGTGAGCAGAGGCACTTATAAATGTTAGTGAGTTGCTGAGGAAATGTGGAATTAAAGGGAATAAAATAGATGGTGACTCCTGAATTCTTATAAAAACTCATCTGCGGTAACATGAGCCTTGGCTGGAATGGACCGCATACACGTATAAGACTTTTTACTGGGCCTTATTGATTTGGTTCTACACCAGTGAGGCCTGCAATGCTGGCTAATGCTATTGACGAGCCATCAGTCTTGTCCAGAAGTGTGGAGGCATGCAGCTCTTTTTCCAAGACCAACCAAGGAAGGAGAGAGGAAGAGGAGAAAAGAAAGAGAGGGGAAAAACATCAATGGACAGTGATGGAGAGTGGGGAGGAGGGCGAAGATGCAAGCACAGCAGACAGACTCAGACCCCTGTCCATGGTTTGGGAACACTAAATTAGAAAAAAGACAAAAGGGATGAGAGAGGGAGAAACTGTAAACAGCCGCATCGATCCAACTAGTGTTGGGCAAATCAAACCATTACAGCCGGAGTCTCATGCCCCGGAGTTGAGGGAGATAGTGTGAATATCTATACACTTCCCTAGTGAAGAGAAAAGTTTGCACCAGCACACACTGGATCTCTTTTAGAATTGTTGGATTTAGTCTGCTTTCCCAGCTAAATAACAAGGTGGAAGTGCAGCAGGACAGGAAGGGGTTAACTCAGAAGAGGGTGGAAGGGAGGATGAAAAAAGCCCTCTGGCAACCCAGGGACAGAGGGAACGCTGAACTCATCACAAACCCCTCTCCTGGCGTCCGCCAACACATAATGACCCCAACAAGACGGGAATCCCTTTTAATTAAAGTGAAGGGAGATCAGTTAAGCAGATGGTTGCCGACAAATATTAGGGGAAATAGAATGTTTAATGGTCTGTGCACTTATCGCAGGCTATTTTCCACACCCAGCCCCAAACTGATAAACAGGACAGGGCCTTGTTAATCAACCTTACAACCTTTAAAGCCCAAGATAAGAGAATAATTCAGGATCTTTGTAAATTAGCTTGAGATGTGGCTAAGACTCTGGCCCCTTGCGTACTCAGGGCCAGACTGCCGAGGAGGGAGAAGAATTTCTATCAGTGTAATAGCCTTGCGCCATGGTGAAGAAGTTTGGGGGAAAAAGTACTTTTTTCCAGGGGATAAAGATATTTTCTGGTATTTTCATGAGTTTTTATTCCCCTTGTGGTTTGACCCTCTTGCCACCACCCTGCTGCGCTCTTATCAGTGACACAAGAGAGTCACCCGCCTCATTGGAAATAATCTAAACAGAGAGGCGGGGAATCGGCAGCCCGAGCCGGTGGCCTGCGTGAGCAGGTTAACGGGCCCTCACCCCTCTAAGTCAGACACAGGTGGGGGTGGCTTGTGTTTATTTTGCAGATGATGGATTGAAGAGGAAGGGATTAACCACAACAGTCTGGTGAACAAGTCTGTTGAATGACAACGGTAGCAGACACTATTTTGCTATAAAAAGCCTTATACAGACGAGGTTTTTCTTCAGATAGCATACTGCAGCTATTTCAAATTTCATATGACTGAAGACTCATGACGTTCACTTGTTATTCTAATTTTCCTCATCGTACATTAAAGCACATTGGGTGAGCTACAGCACCGTGATTTAGCCTTTTGTCTCATAAAAAAAAAGAAAAATTTCCAGTCAGATGCTTTCAGTTCCTCAAAAGAAAACAAGGGAACTTAAATCATTTTAATCCAAAAAATGCTATCTCAACCCAGAACGGTACTGCAATACTGCAAAGCACACTATGTGCAGTGTTACCATTCTAGTCAAAAATCCTTGTAACCCATTTACCTTTTAATGATATGTGACATATATATGACTGCCAAAAAGTGCAAAAATCTGCAATGAACGTAGACAATCAACTTTAAACTTCTGCTGTCGTCAGTGACCATAGTTTTTTTTGTTTTGTTTTTTTGCTGATGCAAATTTCTCCTTTTACCTTTTCTTAAATTAAAAACACATTGGCTGAACTCAGCTCCACCTCATCCCACCTCTTCCCAACCCCATCTTTTTTTTTTTTTTTTTTAATCACTCACAGCAGAACTATACTTAATTTAACCAGAGCATTTCTGTTTTTCTTTTTTTTACCAGTGAAGCTGTGTTGCTGTTCTAAGCTCTGTTGTTTCCTTCCTAGCCTCTTGGAAAAGGGACACCGGATTGAAGGTAATTACACAGAGAAATGCAGACATTTATCAGTGCTTGTGGTTTGGGACCTTAAATGGTCCTGCTGACAATTTTCCCTTAGAGTAGGCCACTGTGGAGCTGGCAGGTTCTGTTCGGAGCCCCAACGCTGGGCTTGAAGGCTCAGAGTGCTGCCATATGTTGGACCTCACTTGTGCCAGCAGCAAATGTGCTGAACAATGCGACTCAAACCATGAACTCCGTGCCTTGGCAGAGGGTGTGTGCACGGGCTACTTGCACGAGTAGAGAAATACGCAGTTAACAAAAAAAGATTGTTTATAAAAGTCTATAAGTGTTTGTGTGTTTCCACAACTCTGTCTACCTGTCTGTCTGTCCAGTGTCAGATTGAGAACACATTGCATCCCCCTATTTCTTCAACACACATGCGCGCGCACGTGCACGCACACACATGCATACTCATATTAGTCTGAATATCCATGGAGAACATCCCAGATTGCAATGGGTCACACCTGGTTATGCTTCTTCCTTGTCTCCCCTCTCGCTCTGCTCCCTGGTTCCCACACCGGCGGCATCTGGAACCTATTGGCGGCAGAGTCACACCGAGCCATAAAGCCCTCAAACGCTCACAAACGCACTAGGGGTAGAACGTCAAACAATGTTGGCCCAACAAGCTGCCAACAGACACAATGCATCTTGAACCTGAACAAACCCCACTGCTCATTTTTTATCCTCTCCGTCTCTCTGTATGTCTCTCTAAACTATTCCTCTCTTTCTCTCTCTCACAAACACCACCTGGGAATGAGTCGAAGGAGAATTTTACATTTTTACCCCTAAATGGAATTGGTACTGATATTGAGGGAGCTAAATGTGGCTCAGGCGACTGAGACCGTGGAGAAACAGACACTGATGAGGCCAAAAACTTTCTGTCAAAATAGCTTGTAATAGTAACACAACACTCCCACGTATTTAGATCTCGGTGTATATAAGCATGCACTAGCTGTATCTGTTCAAGGTTTTTAATCAAATGTCCACGGCAGTCACCATGCTCTGCCCACAGCGTCATTAAAGGGTTAACGACTGCTTATGCCACCCGACAGATAATGTGATCTGTCCTGGATAGGATCTCAGGGGCGTGAGCGAGACCCGTTGTCACACAGCCATCCTTTTAGACATGAGAGGAGCGGGGGTGGGGGCCATTCTGTCACAGCCTTGTAATGCTCTTATCGATTCTCCATATCTGTTACGGAGGCTGGGAAGCACGTCCCAAATTCGATATGCTTTTAATAGGGGCCAAGTTCTCCAAACAACACAGTGCCGATCAAAATGGAAAAATAACTTAAAAGATGACAGCAGCAAGAACAAAGCCTCTGCAATTGAGCAATTAAATAAAACTGAAGTGCGTTATGTGTACTTTGTCTGGCAATTCCTTTACACACTTTATATATTGCCTTCTTTCTCCCAGCCATTTCTACCCTTTTTGATTTCTGTGGCATAAAAAATGTTGGCCAGCGTTTGAGCACAAAAATCTGTGTTGGAGCTATTTCAAACCAGCATTTTATTGTTAACAAATGCTGCCTTTGATACTGGCTACAATAGGCGATACTTCACTGTTTGTTTGTGCTGGAGGTGAAAATGAGTTGCTAACATTTGGAAGGGAAAGCTTGTGAAATATAACGCAGCAACAACAAAAAAAAAAAAAAAAAAAAAAAAAAAATGGCACTCTTTAATGTCGTGCAGGAGCCGGCAATGTTTTTCCACTCATTAGAGGGACTTTGAAGTGTGTGTCTGAAACCTTAGCTTGGGAAATCTGACAGACAAGATTGCGGTGCGCACTTTCTTCTCCAAGAACACCGCGATTCAAGGTAATATATCCACATCCTATTAGTTTGTGGTAAACTTACCAATTGGATGCAGGCAGACTGTGGTATTAGGCAGAACAGAATTTGATCATGTTGCCCATAGTATACAATACCATAGGTCTACATGGGGAGATAAATACAGTTCTGTCAAATTTAATTTCACCTCACGACTACAACCACAACAGCATTATTAAAAGAAAAAAGAGGTTTGTGTGAGAAGCTACATAAGTGCTTTGCTGGGCTGAAGTCCTGAGGACTCTGGTAAGGGGTGGTGCAAAGTCTTGCCTCTTCACTGTCAGACCCCAGGGTGCTGTCTAAATTAACTGGGACGAGTGGATTGTTAGAGGGATGACCCTTTCCCTATTCACCCGGTTCCTCCTCCATACACACACACACTTCATCACACATACACACTCGGAACGTCAACCGCTAAGCCTCAATAAATCTGATAAGCCACCCTGGTGGCTTCTGTGGCCAATCCGCGCAGAAAACAACATGGCCGGTATCAGGCAGCTGCAAAGCCCTCGTCAAGCGGGACTTCAAAGTGCTCTGAAGGGCCACGCTCGCACCCCTGAAAAAGCTGGCCCGTCTCTCAGCTCTCCCTTACACCACCCCAGCTCCTATCCCCTACCCCCATGCCTGGGTGATGTCATTATTGAAGTCTTTGGCGTGCTATCCGAGGAGTAAGTTACCATTGACAGGTTCAGAGCCTGGCTGGCTCACCCATGAGGATTCATGACTTTGAAGCTATTGGCCTTAAGCTGCAAATTATTCTTTTCAGGCTCTCTCTGCTCTACCTACGGCTTTAATCCACACCCTCCTTCTCGTCCATACACTAGATCTCCACCAGACAGCACCCACTAGCCTGCACAGCACCCACTAGCCTGCACACACACACACACACACACACACACACACACTAGTTTGAGGGAGAAAGATAGAAACAGACACACAGTGGGAGCGAGAGAGGGAGCAAAGGCAAATACATGCTCACTCACTTTCCTAGATAACTGGAAACACATACTTTATTGAATAGCCTCATTGCCCCCCCCCTCCTCACTACAGTAAAGTTAATAACACCAGCAGGGCAGAGCAGTACCAGGCTCCAGCAGCACCAGTAAAGATCCTTTTAGCCCCAGCCCATCCATTCCTCACTCTCTTCATCAGCACTTAGTGGACATCTGTGCAGTGCCAGCCCTCTCCATATGCCACGGCGGTCAGAAGACAAACGACCATGTCAGTGCAGTGGCACGCCTGCATGTCTGATGCCACAGAGGGGTGCAGGGTGGGTGTGGTGTGGGACCGAGACAGGAAGAAGGCCAGAGCGAGTTAGGAATATGAGATAGGTGTGAAAAGCTGCCAGCACACAGGGAAAAGGGCAATAAGTTATCTAAACTGTAGACACATGAAATACCAAAACTAAGTTATGGCTTATGTGGCTAATAAGGCCTGTGTGGAAAAACAGAAAAAACACCTTACAGACGTGCTCTCAAAGGGCTCATCATGGTCCATTAACTATGCATATAGTTTATATTACTGCTGACAATTTTGCACAGCATACCACAACTTTTTTCTTTCAAAATGTGATTGATTTGCCTCCTTCCAGGCACCCATAGATTTTCGTTCATTTCACAAAGGTGTTAAAATGAACTTGCCACCTATCCATTCATTTTCTATATCTGCTTATCCTGTGCAGGGTCACGGTGGACTGGAGTCTATCCCAGCATACAGCGGGCAACCATTGATTTCAATCCATTTTGCTATAGTTTTAAAATGAATTTCCAGGGACTAAAAATTAAATCGAATACAAAGGAATACAACATAAACAGACGATTATTGCTTATTACTACTTATTATTTGACGTAGTTACCTCGCAGTGCTAATGCAGTTGTAAAAAGGTCCCTCTTGAAAACTTCCCTTGCATTAAACCCAACATGCTAGATTTCAGAGTTGGCCTCCAAACAACCTTTGTAATGGAAGGAATGATGAAATTAATGTGCTTACCGTTCTGTTCTGTAGATGGCACGGCTTTGATTTTCTGACAGCATAGCACATGAATGTAATGCTGTTCAACACATAACTCTCAAGTATGTGGATATTAGTGCATCCATGAACAAATCTCCAAGAAATCTATTCTCACTCATGACTACATTACCACTCAAAGACAATTTAGCCTTGCCAGATAATAAAAAATAAAGGCCACAAATTGTTCACTGTGATGGACGACCTATCCCAAGTCTCTCCAAGTTGATTCTCATAGTGTACTGTAATGAATGAAAATGAACCAGTCTGCCAAGTAAGTAGGAAATCAATGTAGAATCATGAGGTACGGTACTATTGGATTAAAACAATGAACTCTGCTGGCACTGGCAAAACCGCTGGTATGTTTCTTAAACATCGAAATAGCCTCTAAACCACAATTTCATATTGAGCAAAATGCACTGTAAATGTGATTTTGGAGAAAAGCTTTCTCTAAAACAATGATGGGGAGCTGACATTTGGTATACAGGACATAATGGTCAGCATACTTTTACGATAAATCAGCAAAGTTGTCCAAATGATTTCATAGTGCAAAGAATGATCCACATTCTTTCCACTCCAAAATGAAGGTGATTAAATGGATGTGACTCAAAAGTGACAGTAATAATTCAGGGACACAGAAGGTTAAACTTGTCATACTTGAAAACCCAAGGCTTGTGTTTCAAGTGAAACGCTATGACTCACAAATCACTCTCATACTCATGCTCCAAAAACAAAAATCTGCGTCCAGCCCAGACTGGAGAGAGAAGGAGGGGGGGGGGAATGAGAGATGAGAGAAGGTGTGTTTAGAAAAGTAGGGGAGGAATAGCAGTATTCCCTGGGTAACGGACTCTGGCGAAGGAACTGAGAGGTGTTTTGGCTTGTGTTGCATTCGGGGAGAGTGCAGCGTCTCCCAGAAGGAGGCTATAAAAAGACAAAGGAGGCAGGAGGCCATGTGGAGAAACTGTTGAAAGGGAGCAAACACCCACTCCATAATCCCACCACACTGCCACCATCACCACCGCTGGGGAAGAGAAAGAAACACACACACACACTATGATTGAGATAACATAAACGTGATACTAAATTGTTATTATAAACAGACACACACACAAAAACAGTAAGAGCAGAATTTCATGTTTAAACTTTATTGGTACCAGGGGCCAGCACTTGCAGCGAGTATTAAACACAACATTACATCAAGCACATAAGACTGACAGGCACAACAAACAACAGACAGAAAGCCGCCGACGCAAGGTGTTGATGGAGAGTTTTAGGAACACAGCATAAAACAAATGCGGTCGCATGTGAACACAGTTGGAACTGGGCAGCCATTAGTGCCAGTTATAAAGATCAGTATCAGTTCTGAGGATCTCAAAGGGGAACTGTAGATGTGACTAATGGCCTAAAGAGGCAGCAAGCCTTGTACACACGCATTCACATACACAAAACAAAACAAGCCCTCAGGCCTTAAGTCAGCACTGACAGTTCGATGGACATATACACAAATATAGAAAAACAAATACATACAGAACACATGGTTTCACAGAGGCAGTGTTGAACATGTTTTCCTTCTGCCTACCCCCCCAAATATCTGAACCATGAGGTAAAGTTGGCTGTCTTTTGTGAACAACAGGCATAAAATGTAAGTCTGAATTCCTGACGCAATACAAATCAAAATCAAATGAATCCAAAGCCCCTCTCTGCTTTTGTTTTACTCCTGTCTTGGCCACCGTGGCCAACATGGTCAGTCAAAACATGGAAGCCTGATTTGAGTGAAGGGGATGAGACATGAGAAACAGAGAGGAGAAAAAAGGAAAAAGAAGAAAAAAGGGATGTGCCACATCCAATTCTGAATATTTACGTGTAAAATCTGCTCTGCAGTTCTTTCCCTCGAGCAGGTCCATGGGAATGCAATGCTCTGGCCCTTTGCCTGGGTAAATGTGTTCCCTATGTGTGGGCTCACTATCCCTCTGTGTTGTCTTCACCAGAAAGGGGAGCAACTGGGCAAGGTGCAAGAGAAAGGTGCCTCTAGTTAAAGAGGTTTTTTTTTTCTACAGTTGCACATATGGTTGGGGAGAGAGAAAGAGAGAGAGAGAGAGTGAGAGGCAAAGATGGGGTGGGGCGAAACAGAAAAGCCATGGCTCTGTGGTTGAACCTGAGTGTGGGAGGTCCAGATATCCCCCCCACCTCCACCACCACTACTATTAAATACCTTTGGAACATCCCGACTGGCTTTTAAACAGAGCTGCAGAGGGTAACTGGTGGATATGGAGGAAACTAAGCATGCCCAGAAGGGGGGGATGTTGTGAATCGCTGGGTGTCCATGACCTGGCACTGCTCTAGCCCTCTAGCTCATTGTTCTGGGCCCAAGAAATCCTTTATAAGCCCATTAGAGTGTGAATTTTACCAATCAAATTGGAGTGTCTAGTACTAACAAATGCTAGCATTGGATTTTATTGCTGTTTGAGCCCTCCTGGTGCAGGCCTTATGGACGGTGTGGTCAAGCTGTTAGCCATTATATTGACAGGCATGCACACGTTTCTACATCTGGCCCTCTGCAGCTCTAACACACCAAGCCAATTACATGTTGTTGTTCTTTTTGACATATAATGTTTTTCGTAATCAGATAATTGCTCGACCCTTCAAACTCCCCCTAAACAGTTTTTTTTCTCTCTGTGCATGTGTGTTGCTGCTGAAATAATGTGCCAAAACTGCTTCATGAAAACATGATAGGGAAAGGGGAAGGAATTTTTTTTTTTTCTGTATGTGTGTATACTGTCTTTGCGAGGACTACAAGTAAATCGATGAGAGACGGAAAGAAAAAAAAAAATTACTGGAAACCCTCACTCAAATTTGTACACGGTTCCACTTTCAATAGTGTGCACACATGCAGAGGAGATTTCCTGAAACACGTTCTCCATGACAAGAATCTGTCAGTTTCTAAATACTTGCATGTGAAAACGGCCACAAAGTATACCGAATGTGTCAAAACCCTGATGAAGGGAGGAGATCTCCTGATTGAGTCATGTGGTTGCATATTATCCCTCAAATCAACCAGCATGTGCTCTGCACTCACATCTGCCCAGAACACTCAAATCTATAGCACACCACACCGCTCTGCCATTTAGCCCAAAATACTTCACACCCTCTTAAGGATATAAACATTATTGTTGGAAGACGTATAAATGAAATAAAAAAATAAAAAAATAAATAAAGCTTTTTTCATCTTACTATTTTCTTTATGTTGTGTGTTCTATGTTATTAGTACTGCAGCACTTTGAGTTTCACTATGAATGAAAAGTGCGGTACATATTAAATGTATTCTTTCTTTTTATTATTTAAATGAAATGTAATCTAATGGTCAGGGTGAAACCATGATCTGTCTTTAACAACAGACATTCCTTTTGATTTTTAACTGTCTGAAACATTATGCATTTATGGGGAATATTTGCAAAAACCTCAGGAATCTGCCCTACGATTAAGACATTTCCATAAAACTACAGGCAGTCGTGCCATTTCATGGAGCTACAACGTACAGTGAAAATGCAGAAATATAAAATGTTATGGACAAAATCTACACTGCAGCAATTTAACCATGATCCCTCTGTAGTTTGTATGCATGTCTTCAGCCTTATAGAAGCCCTCTCATTAGGAGCAATTGCCATCTGCACATTGAGCTACCCAGTGGCTGGGATAATTGTACTGCTAATTGTCATGTGGTGTCTGCTGGTTGCCAAGAATAGACAGTGCCATGTGGCCCAGTGTCTTGGGGTTTGTTTCTGGCCTTGATAACTTGATAGGGAAGATGGGAGGGCATTGGTCTCCCAGAATTGAATTAAACAGTAAATACTGTTTGTGTTTTTGTCACGATTTCCTGTTTGTTAGTTGTCCCATTAGGGGTTTATCTCGGAGCATTTTCTCTCTCACACACCCTATCCCTCTGTCTCTCTTTGCACTCTCTCATACACACACACAGGAAAGAAACACTGTCTATTTTATGCTCTACAGATGAAATGCATTAACGAATGGATGGCAAGGGACACTGAGGGAGGGGCAAGAAAACCCTCTTCAGTTCCAACGACATCAGCATTTTTTCGCAAATTTGCAATTAGTCTTAAGGGCCAGTGTAAATTAGGTCTCCTGATAAATGAGCTACCGGGACAGGACATGGAGTTTCAATAAATCTGAGAGGCTGCTCAGGGCATTGGTGTCCTTTTACTCCTCAGCATCAAGAGAGAATCCCAACAGACAGCAGGGGGAGATCCATGGAATAAGCCCAGAGAGGAGCACTCACCATAGGGATTCACATGCCCAAGCTCTTGCCTCATCCCTCTCAAAGCTCCATAGGAAAGAAAAGTATTCTATGATGGAGATGTGAGAAGGGGGATGGGTCTCAAAAGCCCTGATAAGGAGTCTCTAATGTGGGTAAACTAGCACCAGTCTCTGTGTCTACACTCATAACTTCATGGATGAGACCACTTTACGCTGAGACACTGAGAGTGAGAGTGCCGTGGTCCCATTCAGGGGAGTCTAGAGTTGCGTCTCATCAGTGTTTAAACATATTAGAGCAGGGCCTGTGCTGTTGCTGATTTGATCTGCTGCCTCAGTGGAAAGACGTAAAATATAAGGTTTTACTTTTTAAAGACTGCGCAATTCTCTCTGCGTGGTTATTGATGATGCATCAACTTACACATTTGGCCATTGCACAGGAGGGCTTCTGGACAAGTATGACAGTTAATGGAGTTGGCTGAGGAAGCCTGTGCAAGGATCAGATTCAAATGGATTCCTAGTTACTGTCCATTTAATCCAATTGGACAAAATAACACGCCACAATAAAGTGCTGCTTAAGGTTGAGAAATGCGTTTAAATGGGAGACAAACTGATGACAAAGCGAGGGAATGTAGGATGGGACTGTGAATAGCATTAAAGCCCCATTTGTCTGCATTACCTGTATGGAAGGGAGCTGAAACTTCCATGAGAAGGAGCAGTGTTGGGAGAGAACAATAATGTGGTGGCAGGAGGAACTGCTTACTAGGTTACACGCAGATGTAGCCCAAGATTGAATTGCTAACAATTGGGATACTCAGAAAGTACAGATTGAGACATTTGCCTCATGTTACAGCGTGATGCGTACAGTATCACATTATATGACCATGTACTGTCTATTTGATCAGTTTCATGGTGCTGGATTAGGAGCTGGAGCAGTGCCTCAAGCATTGGGACTACCTAACAACAACATACTAGAGGTTTTGCCAAGCATTTTCAATATTACCGTACCTAATTCACTACTGAAATCAATGTATATCAATTGAATTCACTTGAACTCACTTAAATTCAGTTCAGTTCAGTTCAATTCAATTCAACTGACTATTTCATCTCCCAAGTGGATAGTTAAATGTAAAACCTTTTCCTGGCATCTAGAGCTCAGTCCCATTCTGGCCACACACCCTCACCCTGTACGCTGCCAGTGTTTCCACATTGTTTAGAGGGCATGTTAAGTGCCATCTCACACCAGTTTGTGGGTAGAGAAAGTGGTTTGTAACATCAGCGAGTCTGCACAAGTGCTATTTTATGATCCTTTGTTAAAAGAAAGCACGAATGTTGGAGAATTGAGGAAACATCATGTTGCTTCATTAAATACCAATAAGTCCTCCAAAGTAAACAGCAAAACACGTTGTTCGTCCATGCACTTCAGAAGAACACATTTTCTGATCTGATGCCGATAATTGCATCAGCAGTTATTGGCAGGACAACCGTGTTAAAGTCTGATGGTTTGTTGACCAACCTCCCCACACCGGACTGTAGCTCCATAATACCGTCATCTGATTTCCTCATTTGCACCCTTCATAATTATTATGGCCGCTAGAGGGCTTTTTTACTTCAACTTAAATGTCTGTTATTTGGGGACACTTGCTTAAACAACTGATGCTGTTGTTTTTCTTGCAAAGAAAATCCCTGTTACTGTTGGACCAAATCAAACAACATGTAGTAAAATGTAAGCATCACTTTCTGTCCCTGAATTTATTTGGCATGTCTCACACAAAAATTAAAACACAAAAGCTGCGCGAGTAATGAATCTATCCATGGGGAGAGGTGTTTCCTAGGAGACAAGAAAGTTTACCATACCCATAGTACAAAGTCATCCATAACGACAAGTGTGACACTGTACTGGGGCGCTAGTAGGTGTACCATAGCTGTGCCGCAGCTTTTAATCATCCTCAGCCGTGCATTATTATACATCTGAACCATTTACTTTAATGCCAGTGGTGATTCGCCTGAGAAATTTTCTCCAGTGGTGGAGGTAGTTCAAAAGAACATTTTGTGAAGATTTGTCCCAGATACCATCAGCCATGCCACATCTCAGCCACCTGTGCCAAAGTACATGCTATCAGGGAAGTGGGGGGGGGGGGGGGGGTGGTGGTGGTGGTGGAGACTCTGTACTACTAATGATTACTGCAACATAACAATTAAGTATAACAATGCAGCAGTAAATTGTGTCACATTTGGAGCAAATTGGGACAGGCTAAGATCTGTATCTGCACAAAGGGAAGCAGCAAGGGAGGCAGGTAGTGGGAAAAGAGGAAACATGGGGACAATATGTTGAATCAAAGATAAGTGTGTTCTTCCTCTCCAGAGAAAACTATCTGCAGCACTGCATTTTTTGGCTGCTGCTGAGTCGGTTCTGTTTTGCAGACACTATTGACACAAAGTAAAGCTGATAATTAAATTACATGTGTTGTGGCAGTCCTGAGATACTCTGAATCATTAGCACATGTAGAGGGAGGAAGGAGGCCGTTGTGAGAGACGGCGTGCATGCTCAGATCAAGCTTGAAGTTTCTATCGTGGGCTACATAATAAAGCTTAACGACAAACAAACGGTTAATGATGGTGGTGTAAAAAGGAGAGGAAGTCGGTGATTCCAATAAGCCTGGACACTGATTCACTGACATTCTTCCTGGACTTGGTCCCACACATCATTTTCAGGAGGGAGAAATAAAAGAAGGAAGGGAAAACATCAAGAGTTTCCAGTTTGGTGTCTGCCCATCCATTATAACTATAAAGGCTTTCACACAATTCCTTTGATGCGCATCACTGATACGTGCTTCGGGGGCTTGTACTGCTTGCATGGGAACAGTCTATCTAAGTGACAGCTCCACAAGCTCTTTACAAACACACACATGTGCATATATGCACATACACACCGAATAAGGCAGCTGCTTAAAACCATTACATCTTGTTTGGTGTGGAGACATAAAAATGTTTCCAGATAGTAAATATCTCCAGTGGATCTGTATGATGCCATGTCCCCTTAACTTACAAAAGACATTTAAATGCAACTAACAGTCCATTTCTGCAGCACATTAACCTGCAGTTTAGGGATGAAATCTCTCTCGATCTCCCTCTCTGACTCCAGGCTCACGAGTCCAGTCCCTGTCCTAATTGAGTCAGCTCTCCTCTGCTGCTTGGACCTTATCGTATCACGCTTTCTAATTGACCTGCGCTGCTTCATAAGACAATGCGCCAGGAGCTTGACAAAAGTTATTAATTTTCACTTTGTCCAAGCCTCTGTCCCAATTAGGTCCCCTGGCTGGGGCCGACAGGGCGGCTAACGTGATTACAGGACAAGCTTATTAGTCTGCAGCAGCATCAAGGAGCAGGAGGAGGACCCTAAATGAGAACACACAACATAGTGGGAGATTACGAGAAGTCAGCAGCAAACTGGGACTGTTCTATTCTCATCTAACACACACATACACACTCACTAGTTATTTGAAATGTATGCTGTTAATGCAATTAAAGATCAATAATCTACAGTATTTTGACCTTAAAGCTATATAAATCTACATAAATCCTTTCCTAAACACATTGGACATTTGCTGTAATTCACATCCCTTCGTCTATCCTGTTTTATCCAAGGATACGCAGCTGTAACTGTGAACTAGGCAGCATTAAGGCAGTAGTCACAACGGTCTGTGGGTTGGTTAAAGAGAAACCATGCGAGCCGGTGCTCAGTGAAAGTTCACCAGATGCCAGGAGCAATGGCATCACTCCAGTCCTGACTCTCAGCCAAGTCACTCTGAACTGGGAAGTGAGTGGACAAGCTTTAAGGGAACCAATCGGGCCCAATTAACTATAATTGCCCCAAGTCCATCACAGTATAGTCTGAAGCTTCTACTTTGTTTTCTCCACGTTGTTGATTGGATTCTTACATCCTACGGTTGCTCTGAAGTAAGAGGCATAAAAACACAAGGTACCAAATAAAAATTTAGTGGTAATGGACACTGTTGGATATCAGTGCACATGCATGCGTGCAAAATGATCTACTGTAGCTCCTGTGCACCCGCTGTACAAAATGGTGGTCCTTGCTGCTCTGTAAATGTGCTTGGTGTACCTAATCATGTTTTAGGTTCCTCAAACTTCCTGAAAAAGTAGCTGATGATACTTCCAAAGAAAGCCACAACAGCAGCATGTATTCTGAGCCCCCTTTCAAGTTTAGTTACAACGCTGTCATGTTCAATCAAACACTGTTCTAAAGATTAAGATGGGAGAGATTTGAAGCCAGCTTGTTGAAAAGCAAAAGAAAAAAAAAAAAAAAAAAGACTGATTCTTCAGATGGCGACTTCAATAGCCCTGAGTGCAAAATTACTACTGCACTACCAGGCCCACGGGGGCCGTTTTAATGACAGCTCACAAGGATTGGCTTCACCCACCACGATTAAGGTTACCCTTCATGATCAGAGGCAGAGCAATACAAACAGTTAGTCCGGGAAAACAAGTGAGAGGTTTGACACAAAGACACCTGCTCACTCAGCAACTCCTTGTATAGTTTCAGCCATGGGGCCACGCCTGTAGCTACCTGGCTAACAAGTCCAAAGTCCTATGGATGATAGGAGAGTGACAGCGGCCTGGCAAGCTACCTCTCTCTGATTAATATTTCATCTTGGAACTTTGGCCCTAAGATGTATCATACTTGTCTGAGTCTTAGATGACTTAGTGCTGAGACTACAAAACTAGGGACTTCAACCCTATTTAAAATCTGTGTCTTGCAACTTTTTTTTTGCCAGCATGTCAAATGTTTTCACCAACAAAGAAAACTGCTTTTGTTGCTGTGGTTTGTCACATTTTCAACATGATGGTAATAACTAAATTCATGTCTTTTTTTATGTATCTGTACATAAAAATAATATATATGTGTATGTTAATGTAATTAAAATGTATAATTATATATGGTGTTTCATAATATTGTATGTAGTAAAAAACTGCTCAATAACACAATAGTTTAGGGAGAAATTACAAAAATACACCATTTCAATTTTGTCTTGAAATTTATACAAAAAAGGAAATTTCATTGTAGGTTTTGGACTGAAAATTGCAGTGTCTGACAAATTAATGTTGCATTCTGTCCTTTGCTCATTCATCATTGGTGGTTTACTGGCAGAAGTCAAGGGGTAAATATTTCTCTTATCAGATTTTCCTGGCAAGGGAGCCTGGTATATAGCACCATTTATCATATCCACTTTCGGCACAACATAATGAGGCATAATAAACAGGGCAAACCTTCATTTGATTATTTTTGTTTCGTGGGAAAAATACATTTCTGTGGTTATGAAAAAACGTCCTGTTCAGGGACCGTACGACATGCACTGTGTCTCTGTTTAGTGTCCGGGCCTGGCTCGAATGAAAATACAATTAAATGGGTGTGGAATCAAAGGAACTGACATATGCCTTGGTTCTGCAATATGGATGTCATCACCTGGCGGTCTCTCACGCCATTTCTCGTTCTGAGACATGGGACAAGTCTTGGTTAAGTGTCTAGCTTTTTTTTTTTTTTTTCTCCGGATGGTTTATTAAAATATTTACCCATGCAGCTCTGTCACTTGGAGAAAATGAGAAGACAAGGATGCACAATCAATAAGCAGCAAAGGCAAAGTCCAATTATGTAAAAGTGTAAATTATAGATCTGGTGTGATGCCAAGGACATAGACACTCTTGCTTATACACTCTCTTTCTTCCTCTTTCTTTTTTTCGCACGCACACACAGAAGCAACCAAGAAGAAAATATGAAATTCTAATGTTTTGAGCCACAAGCTATTTCAAGTGCAGTGTGACTACATACAGTACATGTGAGACCATATTCAAATTTGGACTCTTCAGCATCGGGGCGCGCATTTTTGCTGAAGGTTTATGAAAAATGCATCTATTAATTCATTATTTCGATTGAACCTGTATTATAAAACCCGACACTGAAACACAACAGTGATTCTGTCTGCCTCAAGTTTCTATTTCCATAATTTAATTGAGGTCACAAAAGCAGCTTTGAAGAAAGTCAAAACTTATGGGGCACAAGCTTCGCCATATGTTTGCATTGACCTTTAATTTTGTGAAATGTGTGTTACACAATCCTTAGCTTCCATGGGTCAACCTCAGTGATTATTCACAGCGAAAAACTAGCAGCTGTTGACTCTGACAGCCACATTCCTCTCTAGCCTCCTGCGTTTCAATTTGTCTTACAGCAAAAAGCCCTTCCGTTTTTAAATACCAAGCAGGGCTTTTTCCCACACAGGTCCTGCTGAGGTGAAGAATCCCACTCCTGCCACCACAACAGCAGATACGCCAGGGTCTTCAGAGAGGTTAAACCATTCTGCCGATGTTGGAGGAGGAGAGATGAAGAGAAGGGGGAGGGAGGAGAAGAAGAAGAAGAAGGAGTCTCTCTGACAGTCAGAAAACAGTCCCTCACAGCATTCGCCCCAGCCTCTGCTGCAAAAACAACACTTGAATTCCTAACAGCGAGTGCCAGGTGGTCACAAGATGAATTCATCAGGGCAATGCATAACGCAAAAGGCAGAGATTATCACATTGCAGCAGCCCTAGGGCCATGGCAGCGCAGGCTGATTGGAGACATAGAAGGAGGCCCAGGAGAGGCGCTGGTCTTCCCTCTGGCCAGCGGAGAGGTGTCGGTCCACTCCTGGGAGAGATGGAGGAGTAAGGGAGAGAGGAGGGAGGGGGTGGGTGGTTCAGAGTGATGGTTCACCTCGCTACAGGCAGCCCTCCCATTGGGGCAGTAGCAGGCTAGGAGAGGCCTGAAGGCCACACAAACACACACACACACAGAAATACACACTTGGATTCTGCTTTTCAAAAGACACAAACACACAACGATCTTTTCTACCAGATCCTTGGCAACATTTTTTCTTGTCATGGGACTTGCAGTCCCAACAAGATAAGGGTTAATATCAAACAAGAGTGCTCGTATGCTTTGCCACTGTAACCCTGCATTGTTGAATAGTTAAGTCTGAGCAGATGTAAGTGTGAGTATCTGTATGTATGTGTGAGTGTGTGTCTGTTTTTTTCCAAAGGTGGTGGAAATCAAGAATCATTTACGCTGTCCAACACAACAACATAATGTAAAAACAGATGCTTCTGTCATTCAAGAGCTCATCAAACTGGCCATGTGGGAGATACGTAATATCTAAGGGGCATCAATATTGAATATTTGTATAAACTATGTCAGGGTAAGGGTAATATATTCCGCTATCTGCAAGAAAGATGCTTTATGTGCAAAAGGTCAAAATGCTTCAAAGTCAGATCAAAAGTTGCACAAAATATTTTGTAAGGAACTGTTGCCATTCAGTCAACATTGTAGTAATTTAGCAAGTTTTTCATGCAAGTATCTAAACCGACTCAGTAAAAATCATTGAAAATTGTATTGCTGTATGTATAAGCATTGAGCTTACAGAGGCTGAATTTGCTTTATTCTTTATTACTCTCAATGACAAGTCTTCCTTACCAACCATCAGCAAGCTCTTAACTAACGTGTAGACTGCCGACTAATTTGATGAGATGCAGAAATGGTAATATATTATGACTGTTGAGAAAATTACAAATACTATATTTACACATCTGTGCCCTATCATGGTTACCCAAAACTATATGGAGAAATACTGTACAAGTAGTGTGTACAATTACTTTGCCATTAAATATACAGTGCGCAGACTTGAAACTCAGGGCCTTAATATAAATCTCTAAGCCACTTTCATCTTTGAAATCATTCTGATGGCATAAGATGTTGAAGAAAAATGAGGCAATGGATGAGGTTAACTATCTGCCAAGTGAAAAGACATTTGTGGCTATAATTTTAATATTAAAGAAAATTTGTTATGTGATTGCAACATTAAAAAGACAAGTGTCTTGAAGCTGGAATATCATCATAGGGACATGTGCCTGTGTAACCTCTGGATGCACTTTCTCCAGTCTGCCATTAATTGTACTTGGCCAGTGCCAAAGTGTCTTAAACAATAACAGCAGGACCTGAGTTGCCACGTATCAGGGCTTGCTTCATTGTGGCAAAAAAGAAACAATTAATTATTTTGTGGTTTCTACAGCTGTTAAAAGACATTTTAGAAAACAAGGGACACTACTAAAACATTAAAAAGATTGTAAATTAATTATATGAAGGCTAAGGCACTTAGGGTTTATGACCAAATATTAAAACGACTAATTTCCTCAAACTGTTTATGATCTAATTTTGTTTTATACATGAAAGATCACAAGATCAAGCCATAATACGATGATCTTTGATAAAAACATTTTTTCCATTGCTACAATCACACAATTATATCTGGGCATAATGACCATCCAAATAATCTGATTACAAAAAGGGCTCAGGCTTTGGTGTGTGTGTGTTTTTTGCATGAACCTATTAATTTGTGGTCATCAAATCCCACAACCACATCCTACACATGTACATGCACAGTTAACAATACACAACAGTACACAAATCAACGTTCAAGTCTTAAATATCCTACATTTTGCATGGAAAGGTGTATCTGTTCAAATGAATTACTTTCACATGAACAAGATTAGATTATTAGATTGAAGGAAACAATAAAAAAAAAATTAAAAATGAACACAAGCAACAATCAAATCCACCAGTAATTTGTATGTTGTGGCCATTTCCACCCAGTGTTGTTCACTTTCCTGTCCGTGTTTCTTTCTCTTTGCTTATTCTACATAAATTATTGACTGGCTAATTTGGTCTGCTGGCCCTGTGAGACACTGCAGCATCGGCATGACAGCTTTATCTATTAGACTGAGCCCAATGACAGCCTTGTTCCGGCTGCGTGTGTGTGTGTGTTTCTGTGTGTGTGAGTCTGTGCTGTGTCTGTGTGTGCCTGTTCATGCATGTACGCGTGTGTGTGTGTGTGTTTCATGTGTCTGTGTGTCAGTGTTGGTGTCAGTGTGCAAGTGGGGTGGTGGGGTAGGGGGGTGGGTCAGGCTCATTCTCAGTTGCATTAGCACAGGAGCAGGACTGGGACACATCAACATCTTAATCAATACACGAGAGTCAATTACTGAGGAAGCGCGTGCTTAAGCAAGATCTGATTATTGGGTTCATGTTCAGTCCACCAAATGGACCGAATCAATGCGATGCGATATGTGCTATATACCCCCCCACCCCCACCATACACACACACACACACTCTCTTCATCCCTCCTCCTGTCACCTCACCCCGTGCTCCCTCTCCACCCGCTGTCCCCCACCCTCTCACATTCCTCATGGACACTTGAGGAAAGGAAGGGAGGATGATCAAAGTGACAAAGAGGAAGGATTTATGCTCTGGTGCGGCAACTAACAGGACTGCGCTGAACTTGTCCAGACAGCACAAGTGTATTAAGATGAAAAGGCCAATGGAGCTTCAAGCTCTCAAGGAACTTTTAAATAAGTCATATATGGGCATGATTTATGAAGATATAAGAGGGTAAAAAAAAAAAAAAAAAAAGAAAGAAATCAGTGCATATCATCTGAGAGGATATCTCTCACTCCACTCTACTAAACCAAAACACACTTTTTAGTGAATCTGAGATTCACCACTCAGAGGCTGGCTTACACTGGATACACTGCAAACTGAAAACTTAATCACACTTTTTTTGTATTGTTTCAACGCGCATTTGGATTTTGTCTGCCTCTGATGCTTGCTGCTGATTTTTTGGGAGCGCAGCGGGTTCTGTTGCTTTTCATCATGTCATTCCAGAGCTGTGTAATGATATCTAGCATTCTGCACCTCTTCTCAACCAGCCAGTTCAATAACGAGTGAAACACTAGCGCCGAGATCTGCCTTTCACTGTAGTATTTTCAAGGGCTTTGTCTTTGTGTTTTAGATATCGGTGGGTGTGTGTTTTTTTTTTTTTTTTCTCCCTCTTTTCAACATTTGGCTGTCATATTTGCTTTTATTGAGGATTCCGTTTGGTGTGCTGCTCCTGTCTATAGCCCGTCAACTTATCAAGACGGATCACACAGTGGGTTGCCGCGCTTCCTCACAGAGAAACCTCGCCACACCTCAGGCCCCTCCTTGGTCCGAAACCCCACCTCACTGTCGGACCACTTCTTTATTTACCTGAAAAATTACACTTGGAACACGGAGGACACAACAAAGGAAAGAGGGAGGAAAAAGAGGGCGATGAGAAGCCGGGTGGTAGGGAGAGGACCAACAAGGCAAGAAATCAATAGCCCAGAGATTTTTAACTAAGGGTTTTTTTTCCTCTCACTCTCTGTCTTTTTTTATCTCGTAAGCTGCCAAACATCACCAGTGAAACTTGCACGAGGCAGTCGTTGCCAGAGGGTGAATCATAGCAATATTGATTTGATTATGTAAAAGCTCGGTGGAACCTCAAGCCAGATGCAGAAATAACTCCTCACCTAGGTCCTGCGGGAGAGTACACACACTGGTTTGGAGGAGAGAGAGAGAGAGAGAGAGAACGAGAGAGAGGAGAGAGAATGAGAAAAGAAAAAAAATATTGTTGAGGATAAAAGCATAATTACTTCCCTCACAGCTAAAATACATTTTTCCTATTTTCCGAAAAGCTCTTCCTTTTGTGGCCCCCCGCCTACCTTTCTCCAGCCTTGCGGGATGATAATTAACACTGCTCTACTGTACTGAATTAGGAGCTGACAGTTATGAACTCTGCAGAAGAATAGGCAGCTACCTAGGAGCGTGCTACCCTGGTAGATTGGATCTGTGTGCGAGTGTGTGAGTGTGTGTTGCCAGACAGCACCGCGGCTGATAGAAAAGAAGGCACAAGAAAGGCAGAGTGTGTTTGGATTCTGATCTATGGCACCCTCTTCTGGACCCACTATCTCTGACTATCCTCTCCACAGAGAACAGAAGAAAACTTTAGCACGTTGTTATGTGATGATTTGCATCTCTTTTCTTATTCACTATAGGAATAAGAAATATAATGTATATCTTATAAAATTGCACTGTTTGAGGTGAAAAGCTCTAAAATTCAGTAACATGTTCAGACCTACAGCACCCATGATTATATGCAGAATGTAATCTTATATAATGTGCAGTAACAATGTGAGAATTTTGCTGTAAGAATAAAAGAAATTAATTATTTTATAGCTTTGCAGGCTGTAGCAATTATCTTCTATTAAGAAAAGAAAAAAACAAGAAATGAAACAGAGTTGTGAAGGGCTACAAAAGATTAAGGGAATGCCATATAGGATTTGGCAACTAATCATTTTGCTGGAGCACGCAAAGCCAGGTTAGACTAAAAGCGCTCCTGGATAGGCACTAATTGGGCCACCTTTTTTCCAGTGCATTACGGGGGCCACTGATCCAGGGGTCTGCCTTTAACTGCCCTAAATTATGATTCCACCTCAGTGAATCTCCACCCCATCAAATGACTGGAACATTCTGGTCAGCTCTCATAATTGGCCTGGGCTGGTATCTCATGTAAAATACTAATCAGATCACATGAGTGGTAGGAGTGTCTTCAAAGGGAGATGGGATTTCACAGCATCTATTTGAGCGTGTGATTAGGTGGGTATAAAATGGGCCAGAATAACAGATCTCATTAGACTGGACTGTATGCCTACACTCGCTTTTTTTCATTCCTGAGCATTTTGCTCGTCTGGACTTCCTCTGAATTTTAAAAAGGCATCTGTGCTTGTTGGTACAGTAATGCGAAGCAGATATGAAATACTATTGCACCCTTTTTCTGCTGTGGTCTCTGCAGCACTCGTACAGTATAAAATTAAAATGAGGCGCAGGCGTAAGAGATGTGCTGTTGCTTCCACTATTAAAAAAAAGCAACAACTGTGTGTTTGATTTTTTTTTTTTTTAAATGTAGCGAACAGCTTATTTCAAGATTTTTTTTATGGGGTGATTTTGACAGTAAAAAGTCCTGAACTTGATTTTCATGAGTCATTAAAATTAAATGTTCTCTACAATCACTTTACACACTGTAAAAACACTGTATTGCCTTCGTAAATTCATTTTTCTCCACTACTGTTATGAGCTGCAATTAAAATTAAGTGTGAAAATTTCAATTGACCAAGAAGGCAAACAGAGATATTTTCTTAATGCAGGGAAGAATTATTTTATTTGAGGTTTATTTTTTGTGTAATTACAGTAAAAAGAAGCGATTCAAACAAAAATCTGATATTTATTTTTCCAGGGATTCTTTTTTCTAGAAATATCAACCAACAACATGTTATTTAAGTTTAAAAGAAAATTGGAAAAGCAACGAATAATTTAGTTTGTCACCAACTGAATTTCTCCCTCATTCTGTATGATTAGGTATTAATGTGATTTAGTGTGAAAGATCATGCATGGTTTCATACCTAACTTGCATCGACTGGTTTAATAGTAAACATCAATTCCAAATGCATATAATCATATTACCGGGCTAATCAGCATTGATTTTCACTCGGATCGAGACAATAGAAAAAGCTGCATACAAATAAAATTAAAGGTATTTTAACCATGAGAAACGGAGTACACAGAGAATCTGAAGGACACATTGCACTTGGAGGTTTGAAGTTTAGAAATAAAATTGTTCCTTTGTTCAAACTGATGAATAATGACCAGACTCCCTTCTTACCTGCCAAAAACTAATTTATCTATTACTGTATCCAGGTAACTTCATTCAGAGAGGAATCCTCCTGTAGCAGAGACTCTTTGCTGTTGCTTGATAATAACACTGGAGGAGCTCTTAATTAAGGTCTGTTTCAGTGAGAAGCCCTCACTCCTGTAAGCCCCCTCTTCAGAATAAGGATAATTCCCATTCATTTGGAGGATCTCTTAATGATCACTCCCACACTGGACTCAACCTCCAAATAATACCGTGCCTCAATCAGCATATTCCCCAATCAATTCTGAATGGATTTCCTTTGCTGCTGATTACTTTAATAACTTCAACATATCTATTAGCAAATGGGCATGTGAATCTTTGTGATGATTATCATTTAGCTATGAAAGGGGAGGGGGGGTATAATTTAATTAGGGTCCAATATTGCTTTGCTCAATTATGCTGCAGCAATACATGTTCCATTTTATTATCTAAATTGTTGTTTGAAGACAGTCAAATATTGTGATGTTTAAAAAAAAAAAAAGGAGAGTAAAATCACTTAGATTACAATGTCAGATGAAGTTGTTTTTGCTGCTTTGCTCACAAAAGAAAGACCACTATAATGTGCTATGTGAACCAATCGCTAATTACATCAGTGGTGCTCCTAAGATTTGAGCTCTGAGAGGGCTTCCACACTCCAGTGATTACACACTTTTCTAATGAGTTCCAAGCAAAGGATATAGACATATTTTACAAGGAACTGAAACTTTAGAGGGAGGAATCTTTTGGATATAATCCCACGCAGTTTAAATGTGTTTCAAACTCTGAATACCTGTGTCACATATCAACTTGACAAAGGTTTTTAGTTCTCCAAATTCAGTGTTTCAAATTCAAAGGTAGGCTAATATAATGTAATGTAATACGCACATGTGAATCAAAACTTTACATGACACCCTGCTACCAAAGTAGCATGCCAATTTGAAAAATATGGGAAAAATGACTTTTTTTATCAGATGCTAATGAAGTATTACTGGATATTGTTGTTATTGGTGTAATGTTTAAATGCAAGCTTTACACAGTTATATGGATAATGACAAAATATACATGTTTCAGGTGGATAAAGAACTTAAAAGCTTCAACAAAGATGTGTAAAAAAAGATAAAATCCTGGGTAGATTTAAATGATATGCAGCATGACACATTATGTTCTATAAAAGTCTCCATTATATGCAAAGTGCATGACTGTATATTGGATGGTCAGAATACATCATTCAGAAATTGTTTTGAGTTCAGTTAACATATATTCATACAGCATGGTGTGACTCTTTATGACCCCAAGAGAGCCTTGATAGAACAAGACATCCTTTAATATTTTAACAACTTCATCCTTTTCTTTTTTTATGTTATTGATACTATTTGTGATTATTTAGGAGGACGGAAAAAGAGACCGTGAAGGCTGAAATAAGATCTAACCACGCCATTGGATTACACTTTCAGCAACCTACCAAATTACCAGTTACTGAGGACTTCACTCGACATTCATGCATCAACCCCACCACACACAAACACAGTAGCTACATTTGTCATCCCTGCTGACAGAAGCAACTGGAGAGTGTCATAAAATGTGCATTTGTCATGGCACATACTGATTTGTCAGGAGACCATCATTCATAGTTCATAATGCTCTCCCTCTCTCTGCCTATCCAGCAACGTTGATGTTGTTTAAATGCCCAATGGAGCTGCACTACACCAGATAGCATCCATCTCCACCAATCAGTCAATCAGTACCTGTGAGAACCCCAGAGAGCCTCTGGATTAGGCCAGTTAGGGTGCTCTCTGGTCTAGTTAGTGGATTAAGATCCTGTCTCAAAAGGCTCAATAGAGCAAGCCTCACAAGAAAGGTTGCATAGCTGAAAAGGAATATTTCCTCTGAACTGTATTTGTGGCTTGTGGTCTCAAATGTGTTCTTAATTCCTAGGACAGATGTAATTGTTATACTGTTGGCTGAATGTGGTCTGGTCCTGTGTGGACCGAGTCTGTGTTGTGTTACACTTCGTCACAGAGAAGCTGGTAAAAATAAGTTGTATAGCACTGCTGCTCTTGGACGTAATTATGTTTATGCAATGTGTGGAATTCCAATTATTCTCCATAAATCATACAAATAAACTACAGAAAATTCAAATATTCTCATCTGACACTTGACCCTGATCATTATATTTCTGATCCAGAGATCTTTATCATGTAAAATTATAATTTATCCTGTTTGCTGAACTTGTGGAAGAAACAATTCACGTCTTGCTACAAATCTGTGCAAAGATTTGCCTTTCTTTAAAGGAAGTGAACACATCCAAAGTCCCAGTCTGTCCCCAAATGAAATTAGGA
The DNA here is from genome assembly GCA_038419695.1 of Scomberomorus guttatus. Classification (NCBI taxonomy): domain Eukaryota; kingdom Metazoa; phylum Chordata; class Actinopteri; order Scombriformes; family Scombridae; genus Scomberomorus; species Scomberomorus guttatus. The sequence continues at coordinate 13,326,704 of CM076447.1, forward strand.
ACAATGTACAGTGTACGGGTCCATTTGTCATGAGCTTTGTGGAGAACCCAGAAGCATAGGGTTTAAGATAGAACACATCATTCTGTTGGGGAAACTCATGGGGTCATTGAAGGTACACAGGTTTTTTCCCTCTTGACGCATACAAGCATTCAGAAATTAGAAACACTGAAAGGAAAAACAAGCAAACGCTGCAATTAAAGGCCAATCCTCCTCATATAAAGCAAAATAAAAGCACTGTACAAATGGCAATAAACTGTGGATAATGACCTCAGAATGCCAAAGTAATATTTTTCCCCCCTTTTTAATTGTAGTTGTATTCGCCCTCACCGTTTCATGTTATGGGGTCGGGCTTTTTAAACTTTTCACAGCTGTGTGGAAGGGAAGGGGACAGCATCCTGAGGCGCTTTCAGGCCCTGGTGAGGGGAGTCGCTGTGCCAGCTCCAAAGACTTGGATTCATTAGCCGCTTTAGCAGCGCAAACATTACCTTATATGGTGAGGCCATGTGCTGGCAAGGACCCGCTCTCGCCTTGTTTCAATTACATGGAATCAAACATTGCAGGTATGCTAGGCACAGGGTCTTTATTGAAAGAGGGGAAGGGAGGGAGAAGGAGGTTTACAAAGTCCTTGCCCTCCCTCGCCTGTGAAAGCCGGCCTTGTTTTATTTGAAAACTATTGTAAAACAAAAGAAAGTGGTAGTTTGGCAAACAGTTGTGTTTTCAGTAACAATGTGATTCCTTTTCTTTTTTCTTTAACAAAGCTATGCTAACTATTATATGTAGTATTTTATAGTGAGGTTCCTTTGATTTTACGTGACTTGTCAGCCTTGTTAAAACGTCTGAAAAGATTAGAGTTGGATTATATGTGTCACTCCACACATGCATGTGTTTCATTATGAACTTGGACTGATCCTCAATATGCAGAGCAGCATTCTGGCTGTTTGCGTTGTTCTCGGGACCCCTGGAGTGCCCGCAGCTGGTGCCAAAATAAGGCCTTGTACCTTATTGCCCCTCCACCACTAAACAGCTCTCATGTGCTCACACATCTTCTAGGAGTCTTTACAGGTAATGAGGTCACCGCTTTGGGAAAGGATCATGAACACATTTCTATTATGTGACCCAACTGGAAGGAATTAGATGGTATGGCATGTTGGTACACTGAAATGCACCAATCTCAAATTCACATAAAGGTGCAAAGCTGAGGAGTTTAACAATGAACTCAGAAAATATAAAAATGGCAGCCAGGTAACTGGAATGCTATGTTGTTATAAAGTCAATCTCATACTCCAATGTGTGAAAACAAAGCACTCTGTTAGACTAAACTGTCCTATTTAGAATGATGAGCTTTAAGAAAAATAAAGGTGATGTATTGTCTTTTAATTCTTATAATATATTAACTTGGACTGTCTTAGAAATTAATTAATCCATGACCATGCCAAAGTCAGGCATACTCCCTACCTGGCAAGCATTACTCTCCATTTCACTGTTGTGTAAGCATGCTCCACCTCTCCACCTGTAATATGGAGACTCCAAGAAGACAAAAACAGACTTGATGAAACACTCATACACGTACGAGCATCTATCTTTTCCAAATAGTGCATATCTCATTTCTTTCCTGATGGCTGAAACACACTCCCATTCCAACCTGCCATCACACTTGACAAGTCTACTACAAAAAAAAAAAAAATCTCTCTCTATGTGAGCTGTAGTGCGGCTTTGGCAAAAATAGCCCACAAGTTTTAATGCACTCATTGTGCTTGGGGAAGACTCAGTGGACATTTGTTTGGGTAACTGTATCGGGTGTAGACCAAAATAACTTTGCAAGCAATTGGATGAACTTTTAACATGTTCTCACAGGCAAAGTTTTAATAATAAAAGATGACTAACAAGTGGCCTCCTTCACTGAGATATCAACATACTGTAAAGCATTCCTACAGCTCATACGTCACTCACTCACTGGGCTGTCATTGGTTTTTACTTCTGATTTTCAAACTGTGGCTACATCAGAAACACTGAAACTATTCCTCCTGTATTGTTCTAGCCATGGACATAATATTGGGACCATAGAATGACGAAACATGTAAATTAGCTGCTTTTATGTGTAAGTCAGTGCTTGTTGCATCTCTTTGCTTAACAGGAGGTCAAGAACAGATGACTTAGCCACCAGCAGTGCTGTAAAGACTAGAAACGGTGGACTTAAATCTGGCAGCAGTACAGAAGATTCACATTTGTGATTCCCTGCAATGCAGTCATTCCCTGTTCTACATTATATTCAAACGTGTTAATTTTATGTGGGTAAAGTACAGCTATGACACTGTTATAAAAGTTTATAGAGTGTCTTGTCAGCTCTTTAGCAACATCACTTATACCTCACCGTGCCATCCAAAATCAATACAATATTTTTCTCCCAATAAATAATGTAGGCCTGAAAAAGGTCCAAATGCACGCATCGACAGTTGGCTGCAATTAGGGGGCAGCGGCAGCAGTAACTGATGACAGTCCCTCCCTCCCTCTGGCTCACACAGGATCAGCAGAAAATGAAGACGCAGAGACCACTTTGTCACCAGCTGAGGGTGGACCTGGAAATGACTCCTAATGGAAAAAGGGCTCCCTCAGCCGCCACTGCATCTGCTGCTCCAAGCACTTTCTCCGGGCCGATGGACCAGCCCCAACCAGTTTCCAGCTCCCTTTATCTAAGCCTTTAATATGCTCTGGGCAGCCAGCAGTGACCGCAAGCTGAGGTCAGAAGGCATCGGTGGCTGAGTGTATGTGTGTGCGTCTAGCCTTTACATGTTTGTGTGTGTGTGTGTGTGCTGTGAGAGTGGGTGACAGCAGAAAATACTACTGATACAAAATTACCAGCTTGGAGAAAATGATAAAAGTATACTGTTTTGATGTCAACACCAAACAACAGAGATGAAAAAAGGAGGAATAAGACAGAGGTTGAATTAAAAAAGAAACAAGGCTAAAATATTATAGCCGTGCAAGAGTCCCTGTGAGGCTGCAATGCTCATTATACACAGGATAAAAAAAAAAAAAAAAGTTAGATGGATGAAAGCAGAAAAATCTACTTTGTGTTTCTTAAATCCTTACCACTAGTAGGGCAACAAAATGTAAAGTCTGGAAAAATGGCCATGCTGTTATCTAAATCAAAAGGGTTTATTACATCTTAGATTCTGTCTGTCGGGCTCAGCTCTATATTCAGCCTTGACTCAACTTCCATCAGCCAACTTTCATCAGTTATCATGCTGACATGCCAATGTTAGCATGCTAACACACAACTATTGGATGTCAAGATAATGACATTGAGCATGTGACCTTTAGGCCTCTGGTTTCACAGCAAAAAAAATTGCGGTTATGATATATATATCACTTAGGGTGTTTTGTGAATAGTTAATGCTATATACTGTATATAATACTTAATCTGAAGAGTCTATGAATGAAACACAAATTGACAATCACTAATATTACACTGAGAAAAATAGACTTTGCATAAACCATAGCTCCCCTTTCAACCAACTCATACCACTCTGTCATGAAACTGGAGTGCTTAGTATGTTGACATGTTAATGTTGGCATGTTAGCATGCTATGTTAGCATTAATGTAAAAGTATAGCTCAGTTTGACATGAATTCAGTCATTAGCTTTACAAGTATGGTGTCATGTCTTAAACAGGTAAAAAAAAGTTGACCTGCTGATGGCGCTAGATGAAAAGTCAGGGATCACCAAAGATTTTAAGATTCATTCTCTGTGGGCCATGGATATCTGTGCCACATTTCACAACACACAACACAGCACATTTCGACCAATCAACCAACCTACATTTCTATCCCTAGAGCCATGCCACTAGAGTGGCTAAAAAAAGAAGGGATTCCTGGATAAAAATGCGGTTGCCACTTAGGACGCTGTGTATACTTTTTCAGTTTCCAAGATATTTTATCTAACTCCTGTGGCTCCCAACCATATTACTCTCCAAGGACTTTTTCAGCTCTTCAATTACTTCGGGAAATTCAGTGAGCGATAAAAGTAAGTACCAAAGCAGTCAGAGATTACGAGTCGTACTTGTAGGGCTGTACACGCTACATCCTGGGACTACCTTTCTAAACAGGCTGCTCTGGAGGGGGTGACAGAGATGGTAGAATGGAGCCTCCCTTTGTGTCATTGTGCCCCGGCCTGCAGGTGTCTCCAAGTGATGGAGAGGGCTCTGGGAAACATTTATATCTCAAATCCACTTTATCGACCGCGCCGCTGTCAGAGTGGAGCTGGCAGGGGTAGGGAGGCTGGAGGGAGAGCAAGTGGCTCTTAGCACACACGCTGACACTGAAGGAGCCTCCAGCACTCCCTCTTTAGCTGTGAGTCTGGAACCTCTTTATGGTGATTGTTTTATCAGCGTTACTGTCCATCCCCGGGGAGGCTGGGGCCCAAGGAGGATGACCCTCATTTTCTGAAAGCAAAGTGTTCAGTATTGATCAGTAGGAATGAGCAGCCCGTGACATGGGTTAATTTACTGGACCTGGGAAGGTTCATTGTTTCCTGTCATTCCTGAACTCATCGCACTGACCTTTACCGCCCTGTCCTGCCACATGCTGTATGTGTGTACACATGGACTAGCGCACACACCCACATACACACACAGACACGGCTCCAAATACATATACTGCTCAAATGACTCCACTGCTCACTGCCTGACCACAGATAGAGGAAAAGTGAGACGGACACATTGACAAACAGACGGACAGATAAAGACAAAGACAAAGAGCAACAGGAATGTTCACAATGTTCTCTATAAAACAGCTTACCACAATGGTAAAAGAAAACCAGCATTATTAGGTATGCCTCTCTAGCCGTTGGTAAACTTTTATGGAACACTAATAAAGCTGATGATTGATAAATACACAAGAGTCAAGCCAAACATTTTAAATTATCATAAAACTAATGCGCCTGTATTATGACACAACAACACTAGGCTGAAAATGTATATTTCACAGATGCTTTACGGAATCTCCCATTCAATCCACCATGATTGAACTGAAAAGGGCTCGATATGTGAACATCTTTAAGACAAGATATAATCAATACTAAATTCATAACCTGTGCTCAGAGTATTGAGAGTGACAGAGGTCAAAGGTGAATGTCTGTGGGTGAAAAGGCCAGTTTAGTTACATCGAAAGGTCAAAGCCTTAATGTGAGGCTCAATTGCAAAACTTATTAGGGGCATGGCCTAACAACCAAACTGCATAATGTGGGATTTATCATTTTGGATAATCTAAACTACATAAACAATAGAACAAAAAAAGATCATTTCTGATGAATAACTCCATGGCTGAAACTTTGTCACAAATCCTAATTTTGTTTTACACAAATTTTCATTCTTGCCATATCCAGTAACTTTTAAATAGTGTGTATATTGACAGTATATAATAACAATATTTAGGGTACCTTCTGTATTTAGGTAGTATATATACAGCTTGTGTCAAAATCATAAGATGGCAAATATATTTACTTACAGCTGAAACAATTTGTGTATTAATCGATTAGTTGATCGATAAAGAATTAATCGGCAGCTATTTTGACAACAATTTTCAAGCAAAAATACCAAACATTTCCTGTAGCTTCAGGTTGTCAATTGTTAAGATTTGGTGCTTTTCTTGTCTTATGTTATTGTAAACTGAACATCTTTTGGTTTCTGACTGTTGATTGGGCAAAAGAAGCAATTTGAAAAGATCACTCTGGGCTTTAGAAAATGTTAATGGGTATTTTCACAATTTTCTGACATTTTACAGACAATACGATAATTAAATAATTCTGAAAATAATCCTTAATTACATACTGAATATACATTATTTAAATTGATTGAATTGTATCATGTATCTATCATGAGCAGAGGAAAAAAAAAAACCGCATCCTTCTCCTGGATGCATGCTACAGAAAATCAAAATGACAAAGAAATAGTAACAATGAACTGAGGATAATAATTAATATACACTATGCAAAACACAAACTGCTTCAGCACAAAGGCAAAATATTATTGAAGAGGTGTCACTTGATTCAGAATTACCAGCCTGGCATTTGCCATGTTTGGCTAACATGGCGGTAATTTTTATTTATTTTGCCCATTTTATGCAGGATTCACCCAGCTCGGGATGGAGATTGGGAGGTAATAAATCCGTGAGGTGTCATCTCGCTCCCCTCCCCTTTGCCTGGCATCTGCGAGTGCTACGCCACTTCTGATTAGTGCCGCCTTTCCCTCCCAGAAAGCCAGTAGACAGGAACAAACTGATTACTGCCCATCTTCAGGGGATTGGAGACACCTAACAGGAGGATTACATTAACATATTAACGGACGCCCCTCACCTGCAGCCCTCTCAATATCAGTTTCAAGCTCCTTTATTTTTTGGGGAGGGGGTGTGGTGTATGTGTGGTGTATTTCATCTTCAGATGGAGAGCAAATAAATAAAGAAAGATAGTGATTCCCTCTCTCTCCCAGGGTGTACTATCTGTCATTGATGATAGGTGAAGAGGAGAGGGGCGCCTTTGAAGTTTTTCGACATAAAAGGCGCAAATAAACGCAAACACATCCTTTCAGCTACTCACATGAAATTAGGACCTGCTGAAGACAGGGGTAGGAAGCTGGCCTCCGCAGCCACACCTAATCACTCTGACGGCAGCAAAGACTTCAGTCTCTGCTCTACTGGGAACATCGGAATTAAGAATGAGAAAAAAAAAAAGTCAAAAGAGTGCTTTAATCTGCCTCAGCTACTTTTCTGCCGTTTTTAACAATGTTCTGTTGCAACAAAACAACAAACAGCGAGCAGAGAAAGAAAAAAAAAGTTTTGCCGCCCTCTGAAATCAATGAGGAAACTTCGAGTTGGTTGACAGAAGTGTGGATGAAGTTGACTCTGGCTCTGATATCTTCAGTCTTTGATATTTTCACTGTAGAAAAATCATAGCATGATCCTATGAATCAATTACAAGGGTGGACGGGATAGTCCCTCCTATGAACTACCTCAGAGTACAGAGTAACAGCACAGACAGTGATAGTTATCAGAACTGTAAGTGTGAGGGGCCTCTTTTCACATTATTATTTGAAGCACTGCTCCAGACAAAATGAGCTAACTGCCAAAGGAGATAAAGGGATTTAGAGATTCAAAAGAATAGAGATTTAAAAATTAATGGTGGAAAGGATTTGCCTTCATGTTTCTACAACTTGTAAGCAGAACATGGCTTATAAAGAGTCAAGGAGACAAATTGCTTTTTAGAATAAAGTGATGGTGAAAGGGAAAAAAACAAGCTGTGAATATTTAATGGGCACCACGGCCTCTTCACAAACAAATCAATATGGTGATAGTAAACATAAGGAGACTCATACTGTGGCACGCAGGCCGGGAGAGGAGGGAGGACAGGTGTCAGCGGGCCGAGCCACAGAGTTTAGGTTTATCTTGACATTTCTGAAGGTTAAAAGATTGTAACTGTCTATCTGTGTCAATCACTTTGCTCAAAGGTCACAGCTAGTCTATTTTTCATTAATTATACCCTCAGATGTCTTCAGAATGCACAGACACCTAACAATCCCAACTCCCTAAACAACGCGGCTGAAAGGTTGTAACAGAGGTATACATACATAAATTTATAATTCAACATTTATACGGAAGGCTCGGTCACATCTGACTTAAAACAATGATTTATTTTTGTGCTCTGTAAACAGTGATCATTCCTTTATCTATCTATAATATAAACTTGATACGATAATAAGAGACAAAACGGTGCCATTCTGTCACTTTCTTTGATTTTGTAAGTGTAGATGCTGTTTTCCTCCTAATACAGAGATTTTCTTTTTGTGGTCAACATGTCCAAAGTAACATTTTATTCAGTCAATTTGTAAGACAAGGTGCATACTGCCTGGAATGCTGAATAATAGAAAATCCGTTCTGATGAGTTATCTTTCACATTATCTATACACGTGGAAGAATATATATTTGATGAAAGCCAAAGATGTCTTCAAATTCAAACACGATAGTGGATCTATAATGATATCGATGGCCATCAACTTTAAGTCATTAGCCCTGATGATTTCTTTGCAATATTTTATGACGTCAAAATAACTTCGAAAACATTTTACCCCACCAGTTATACCTCACAATGCCCTTTTCCTTCATAGCATCCACATATTCCAGGAATTCAATTACAAGGGCGGTGGTCTAATGAACAGAATGCCTTCCATAGCCTCCCAAGTAATCAGATGTAAACATCATTAAACTTTTATCAGATGTTCTGGAGCTTGGGCATTGTATAAAAGAAATCCAGGGAGGACTTGAGGACATGTGCTGAAGGCAAATAGCGGTCCTCCAGTTTTAGTATTTGATATTCATACAGTTTTAAGTGTTGACTTTGTGACCCAGTTTCCAAAGATTTATTTTTCTTTGGGAAAAGCCCTTAGAGGAGTAAAATCACAATGACCGATTGCAAATGGGACGGGGGACATACAGTATACAGTACATAACATCTAAGTGCCAAATGGAAACAGGACCGATCTGGTTTGTAATTTCTGCTCATTGCGAGTGAGGCTATCAAACTATTGGTTTGATAGACTAAGAGGTGGATTTATCTAGTCAAAAGTCTCTCTAAAAGGCAGGACCTCATGGGAATTTAAGATAGCTATATTCAGGTTGACTTGCTGAACTTACCTGCAAACAGCTGCTATTGTTTCCCTCTTTGGGTAAAGAGGGCACGAAAGTCATTCAAATCGCCCATTCTCCATTGGGTTGGAGCAATTCCATCAGTCTTTGGCATCTAGCAGAAGCAACTGTCGTTCATCTTATACGTACCACACTTGGGCAAGATTGAGCCTGTAGAATTTAACAACAGGAGAAACTAAAGAGTTGGTCACCGCTGGTGGTGGTCACCTGTGATTTAAGCGATCAAATAAGTGAATAAGTTGGAACTTTTCGATTTGAATAGTCGTCCCTCGTCCTGGCTTTTATTGCATTTTATTTCCCCAAACTCAGTCTTTTAGAATGTGATTTATTTACCAGTTGGATGTGACGCTCACAGGCATAAAGGGATTAGTCCGATTTTCAGTATAGTCCTTTCGAGTCTTGATTTGGAGTTCATTTTGTTAGAGGCTGTGTGAAACTCAAAACGATCAATTTACCAACCTGAAACTAGTGATCTATGTGTAGGTGTGCACTGGGGACAAGGAATCCAAAGGAACACTGCTTCACCTGTTTCTGTTCAGTCCCTTGCACCCTCTTGCACACAGGCTTGGGCCTTTGTAAAAATTTTAAGGTTTGTGAACAGTTTAAATTTTTTTCATACTTGAAATTTAACTACGTGATGTGTTCATATTGCTGTTGTGATTTGGACTTGATTTTGTTATACTTATTTATTTTGTGGGGTAGACTTTGTGAACAGGATTTTACATTTGCTTGTCCATTATACTCTGCCTGTCACCTTTGACCTCCTCTGGAGCACTAAATGCTTTTCTTGTCTTACCATGCGAAACAAGGCTGAAATAACAACGCTTCTCTTCCGCTCAGGGGGCATGTAAGAAAATGGCACACAACCTGAAGTGAACAATAGTATGTGCACTCAGAGCACCTCTCAGAGCATTCCCCGAGCAGGATGCTCCACTGCTGTGACCAAGCCCTAAAGTGAGCACCGGACTCTTCTGAGGCATGAAATAATAATAACATCCCACTTCCGTCTCCCTGCTAGAGAGGTGGGGAGGAAAGTATATGAGGGCCTTCTATTGTCACCGTTCACTAGAGAGATACCAGTATCCCCAAGACTTTAATGGGAAAGACAATAGGGCTGGCCTAAAAAGGCTTCCCATTAAAATTTAATCAGAGACTTTTGTCTCTCACTATATGTGACGATGTGTGTGTGTGTGTGTGTGAGAGAGTTAACGACTACAGGGACAGGTAACAGCACTCACAGCCCATCTTCATCCCCTCTTGTGTTGTTTGTTTCAAGTTCATCCCCTTCCTGTACCTTGGGAGAGTTATTTCATTTTCTCCCAGGTGTGTCACTACCCTCCTTTAACCACCCAACCACATGGCAACTGCTCGAAAAAATGTTAAGGCAAATTGGATTAACACCACGGTCTATGGTCTGGGCACTTAACAAACACAGATGCACTTAAGGGAGCCCACAGAATGATTTGTGACTGAACAAAGAACTGGAGAGATGGAGCCTGGGCATGACCACAGGACTGGTGTAATATGTCATCTACCGGAAGAGCCATCAGCTCAGCCTACTGGAAAAGGAGTAAACTCCCAAGTGCTGAAGGTAAACTCTATAGTGTCAAGTGCCTTTGTCCTACTTTTGTGGCCAAGACAACATCACAAGGCTTTTGCCTCGTTACAACTTTTTTTTGTTTGGGGTTTAGTATTCTCTTTAATACAGACACCAATCTTATAAACTAAGGTCGACTTTTTTATTTGAGCAAAAAAAGTTGCCTCATCCTTGAATCCATCCCTTATCTTTCAATGTGTTTAAGATCCTTTGATAATTACTGACTAAAAATTCACTTTTTCTTTTTAGGTTTTTGGCATTATCCATTTACTTCTGGGGCAACTAGTGCAACAAATCAATAGTGGAGGTTAACGTATTAGTATGATGAACGTGTTGACTTACAGTAGGGAGGCCTGACCCCAATAAACCTTGAATAAATTCTAAAATTATGCAGCTGTGGCCTGTTGCATTGGAAGGACTCAGAAAAAAAAAAAACAAGCTCATTACTCTCTCTCTCCCTCTCTCTGTCTATCTATCAAGTTGTAGGTGTGTTTAGGGAACGCATAATTGCATATGATTGTGTCAGCTGGCTCTATTATCATTCTAATGTTTTAAATGGATAATGAGAAGATTTGCACTGTGTTTAGAAACACCAGAGGGTTAAAGGGTAAAAAAAGAAAATGCCATAAGATACCATCTGCTAAAGTGAATTGATGAATTGATTCATCAACTGAGGCAGTGCACACTTTCATATTTATTATGCATTTATATGTTTTAGCTCATATGAAATTGTGTCACTCCTCACCGCCCTTTGGGCTATTTCAATTGTACTTTTTAGCCATTAATAAATGCTAATACTACAGGGGCATATCAGTTTCATTTGGTGACATTTCATGGCAAGGCTTGGCCATTGATTACCTCTCTATGCTTTGTAATTGTTTCTTCAAGGTACTGTGATCCTGTGTGCAAGTGAAGTTCCATGTATGGATTTCTTTCCAATTAAGGTTGGAATTATTCACAGGGGGCTCACCCTTGACGGCTTGCAAACAATGACATAACATTGGAAAAACATTTTTGAACCAATCGATGAGAAACAACCAAATGATGTTGGCTGAATGATAAACAGCTCTTCTCCCTAGACCAACACCATCAGGTTCTTAAGAGGTCTGATGTCAAGTAGAATGACACACACACACACACACACACACACACACAAACACAAACACACTTCAAACAGGCCTGATCTTGTAGTCTCAGTAGCAGCTCGTTCTGCAAGGATTCTGCACCACCTGGAGATGGAGAATAAGCAGGTAGGGAGTCGAGACCTGTGGGGAACACTGTTCCAAAGGAATGGCTTTATGGAAATGAGGGTTAAAGGGAGCAACGTCCGTCCTCTGATAGGGAGCCTATGAAGCGCTGACACATGCCCCCCCCGCCACTCTCAAACATGAAACCATGTTATATGAGAGGGGGTCACCGTTCACCCTAATCACGGCCGTGACATGACATGCTGTAGGTTGCCCCTCAGTGTTAAATATTTATGTCAGCACCGCTGTATTGCCTTGATGGCTGTCAAGACTTTGACACATGCTCTCTCTCTTTCTCTATCGCTCTCTCTCTTTGTTTCCATTAAAATTCAACAAAACAGAAAAACAGCATAAAAAAAACACAAAGGTATAAGCTAAAGGTAGAGGCTTTTATATATTTATAACAGCAACTGGCCATTAGAATTGACATTTTACTGTATATGCAAAGGCATGCACTATTTTCTGGTGCTTCTTTGTTTTATTCAAAACTGTATGCGTCAGTGTGCGTTGGTACCAAAAGTCCAATTGGTGACTGTCCCAGGGACTGTGGATGAAAATTACCCTTCAAGCTATATCGATGCACAAGTCACCAAACACCTTGTAGGTTTTTGTTCTAATCAATATAGTCCCAGTTAAATAAACCGGGATAACATAACTGTATGCAAAGCCAACACACTCTCTTGATTAACTTCCACTGTTCCGCTAGGAGTGATTTGACCCAAGGTTTTGGAGGTGACTGAGATCACTGGAGACAGTGCTTTCCTCCTCTAGCCTTGCTGGCTCCCCCATGATAGATGTCAAAGATATTCTAATGAATGTCAGAGTACATTTCAGGGGGCCATGCTCCGTACAAACCACTGGAGTGGCCCATCTTATGGGGCTGCCAAACCCCCCCACACTCTAAGCTCCCCACCACTCTCTTCATGTTCAAGAGGGTTAAGAAGATTAATCAATGTCAATGTCTTTTCCCTTTTGAAGCCAATAAGGTGCACACTGTCTGGCCATGCCCAACAGAACATCACTTTGTTCCGTCGCACAGCCGCCCCTTCGCTGCCCTCACTGACCCCCCAGCAGTCCCACTTGTCAAAGTCAAGGGGGCGTTTGGCGTTTGGTAGAGACTGGCCTTCCGGATAGCACTCAGCTCCGCCCTGCTTGACCTATTCTCTGATATTTGACCACTCGGTTGCAAGACACTTGCTCTTTCGAGCTGAAATGTCACTGGGGCATCTTGTCAGCTCACAGACACCTCGGCCTGACAAGCGATTTTACTTTGGTGTGCTACAAGGCAGAAAATACAGGGCCGTGGCCTTGACGCACACAAACTGTCAGCTAGCCGGCAGGGCTATTTGATACTGACTTACTGGCCCAGTGTTAAGACACAGGGACTGGTGAAAAAGGTTTGGCTGGGACATTACATCAATATCTGGAATATGATGCTGGACATGCATGAGAAATGAAAGCTGTAGTCCTGTGTTCTCTGGATAAAACAGTGTGGGTAAAGGGAGTCTACAAACCTAAATGGGGTGTTTGGTTTAATTAATAGAATGACTATAAGCTAAAAAGCAGGTATCCTGTGAGCTACACATATGGCACTAAAGGTCAAATGATAACCTTTGACTTCCCCTATTCTAAGCTCCAACCTCCTTTTACCTCTCGTACTTTCACCTTCTCCTACCCATCCTCTCTTTTCTTGTCATTCTGACCCCCCTCTTGTCTATTCACCTTTAAAATGTTTACTAAACCAGCATGTTCTTCAGTTAAATGAGGGAAAGCACACTCCTCTCCCCTTTCTTTGACCGCCAGTGGCATTGCAGCATGAAAGAGAAGGATGGGGATTGGAAGTAGCAGTCACATCATTTCTGGTTTGCGCAACCTGCTCAAAGTTTGCAACTAAATGCTTGTCTTCAGTCGAGCTGACAGGGGAGAAGTGGGCGCTCAGTGAACCATGGCCGGGCTGCCATGAAATGACAGGAATCATTGGCATACATTTCAAACAGCCTCGCGCTATCCTATTAAAGTGCCACATCCCCACTTTAAAACAGACAAGAAGGAATCCGCTTTGATAGATAGAGACTAAAATGGCTTATTGATTTTCTCACCCCTTTTTTCTTTGTTAGGAACTTTTAAAAATTAGACCCCAAACTTATCTTTTTTTTTTTTTTTTTTTTTTTTTAATTACAATAGATTGGGAAAATAGGAAAAGTGGTCTCTTGTGACATCACAGCTTCTGTATAATTACATTCATTGATATATCTAAATTGTTATGTAATTAAGAAAATACGACAGCTCAGTATTCCAACTAAAGTCTGTCCTGTAATTACAACACATATATTTAATTAAGATTGGGCAGTAGGATGAAATAACATAGTATAACTTCATTATTAATAATGATATGTTAAAATGATGGTTACCTAATTATTATTCCTTCCTTATTAATTGTTGTTTACACTATCACCAGTTTATTTAATTTGACATGTGTGTGTTTTGAGTGACACGTTGTGTATTGTTTTAGTAGCTCTGGCATTAGTTCCAGTAAAGTTCGAGTGTAAAACTATGATTTTTATTATTCCACAATTTGTTAACACACCTAAAGACAAGGACTGATTCAGTGTGTCATCGGCAAATCAAAATCAGTTGCTAAGGATAGAAGAACCCTACAAAATATTTTGTATGTGATAATTATAACTAATAATGAGTTTTACAATATCCTGCAATGTCAACGACTCATCTGCCTATAATTATAATTCCATGGTCTACTGTGAATACTGTAGTTTGGTAGTGAATATTAAAAGGTGAACAAAATATTTCAGGCACAGTATTAATAGGTATTCTGCAAACTGAGGTGAATTTACTTTTTCATTACGTTGATTTATAGTTGGTAGTATTGATATCTGGTATATAAAAGATAACTAGCACATACAGATGCCAATAAAAAAATATTTTATCACAGAGGTATTGTTCAAGACTTGACCGCTTATAGCCTTTTACCTTAACTACTTGAATTGACAGCTTACAGTACATTTAACCTATTATGACAGAGGAAGTAAGGAGAAGTAATGGTCCTTTAAGCAGTTTACAAAGCTGTTAGTAGAGAAGAAGGGAGTCATGAAGTAGAATCAGACAGGGAGCGAACATTTGGACAATGGTAGAAATGTTTGAGGAATTAGATTTTAAAAGTGTATCTGATTCCATTTAGCTGATGCTCAGGTTTTAGGTGATACTTGGGAGGTTAAAACTGTCAGGGTAACTGCACAGTTTATATGAAACGCTCAGTAAGTGCTAAAGACCAATTAGAGGACTTCTCAAATAAAGTTTATCCAGCTATTTTGTTTCAAAGAATATTTTTAGGATCACTCTAACCTTTAAATTTGAGTAATGTGGTTTGGTCAGATGAGTTACTTCATAAATATTGTACTGTTAGCAGGATAATCAAATTAACATAATTATTTCAGCGCTGCCCGAGGCAAGTGTTTCATTCAGTGTCAAAGGGCTTGTGTCTAGCTGCAGGGTTAGATTTGATCAGTTATATCCTGAACATCCTTATACTTAAGTCAACTACCTAAATTTAAATAAAAAATACATTTAATTCATTCAGTCATTACTTTTTGACTAAATTAAAAATTGAGGAGCACCTTGATAGATAACATTTAGATTTAAACTTGGGGGCAGAGCTCTGAATGTCTATCCTATGCTTCTGCACTGCACTGATACAAACACAAATCCACAGAATTAGCCTAATCGGTGACTGTGGCCGGAGAAAGTCTTAACAACCTTGTCAAATGCTTTGTGCCTTTCAGAATAGAGACTGTGTTCTGGCCCATCAGTTTCATAAGGCCTACATTATGGATCGTTGAGTATGTTGAGACACCCATAGCAGGGGATCTGCTGCCTTGCTTGATTCCCACACCGCTCAGCACAAATATTAAAGCCATAGACATAACATGGTGTAAAACACAATGATCCCGGGGCCACGGCCATCTTCCTCTCATCTATCATTCAATCCCCTCTAATTAGGGTCTTTTTGTCATACTGAGAGAGGGGCACTGTGTAACACTTCTGGGGGAGTGAATGGTACAAAAGAGAGGGTCTCATTTCCATCTGACAGTGTGATGGAGATTGAATGTGAGCTTTAGGAAGATAAATGGGCATCCTGCAACCCTCCGACACTATCTGCAAAGCTGCTCTATAACCTGCCCCAGGGAATCGCTAAACAGTGAATATTTGGGGCCTCTTTCGTTAAGTTCTGCTTAGGTTTGTCTATAACTTGTCAGGTTCATTGCCATTAAATTAGTGAATACATTCAGGGGGAAAGAGGACATCAAACCACTGAAAATGGAGATAATGTTCAATAATGTCAAGGATATCGGTTTTCTAACGAGATTTCTAAAATTATAGGAAAAAGTTGAGGCAATTAAGTTCAACAATAAAACCACCATCATGATAATATAAATTTATCTGCTTGCCAAATAAAATAGCAATTTGAGTTATTGTTCGATGGTTTAATTGTCATATACAATTATAATAATCATATACAATTTTTTTAAAACAACCAACTAAAAGATGTTTTGACTGCAGTTATGTAGAAATATTTGTTTTTGATATAATTATCGGTATAATAGGTCTAATAAAAAGGTATTCAAAATAACTTAACAAAAAACATGCTGAAACTTGTCCAGAACATGTCTAGTTTCGAAAATCATGGTGCTTCATAACTGATGGCCCAATGGCCAGTAAAATATACTGCAAGGCAAGTCAATTGGCCAGTCACTGGCCCGGACCAATCAGAGTCATGGGTGTACACAATTTAGGATGAGGGGAGGATATTTCTCTTTCGTTTGATAACGTAAAGCTAGGCTTTGCTGTTGGCTTCCCGACTCATTTTAAAAAAGACGAGAGAAAAAGAGAGAGAGAAGGCGAGTGAGCTGAGAGCGCGAGCAAGCGAGAGAGAGAGAGAGAGTGCAGCAGAGGTCGAGTGAGGAGAGCGAGCGGCGGTAGAGAGAACAAAGCGTGTGAGTGAATGAGAGAAATAAAACATTATTTTGTGATTGTTTCACGGCTGTTACGTTCTAAAGTACAAATAAATAACCATCAAACACTCAACAGATGATTTCAATTTCCTTCTCCGCATTCAGTGGCCTATCCAGGACATTTTTCCTGGGGTGGCCAAGATGGGACACAGAGCTAGTGTGGGGTGGTCATGGCATAGCGAACCTTAATGAATGGCAGCTGACCAAAATGTGTGCTTCATTGCTTCAACCTATGCACAGATAAATCATAGTTGAATTCCAAAACTCATGTTAGCATCCATTGTAAAGTTTGTACTCAAGGCAGCATTAAACTAAAGATGCCACGCTGACCACCCACAACAACTAAAGTGGATATTACAACCTACGACAGCACTAACATGCAGCTACCATTCTTCTATTCCATGTACATTACATTTTCCATCTCCACCTATCACAGTCTCTGGGAAGCAGTGGTTATTTAAACATGTCTATTTTCAATCAGTAATACTATTCAGGATAGGCTACACATTCTCTAAGAGTTGTTTCCCTGTAGTGTAGTAAATGTAGTGAATGAAGCTCTGGGTCCAAACTGGTGCAACACATTTATTCACCGGGGTTATTTACCCGTGCAAAACATATTTAAAACAGTTGTCAGGAATGTTATTCATATCATTGTGGCGTTAGCTCAGCTTGCGGTCACTGTGACCAAAGTCCTAAATCCTAACAGCCAGCATGTATCTTTGATTTTGAGACCTGCTTTTTTTCTGACTTGTGGTCAAAAGTAAGCATGACTACAGATCAGCTCTCACAGCCTCAGTCCAACCACTACTATAGTAGTTGGAAATGGCAAACTGGCCCTATATCAGCTGATCAGCTGTCATCATTGATTGACCAGCGTTTGTCCTGCCTTACTGTGTTGATGAACTTCACCTATCACGGATGATGTGGGGTGACCACAGGGGTGACCCCAGGCCACCCCCTAAAACTGTCATTGTCTGCATTTCTCCTTTTTTTTGATTCATTCATTACAGTTCAACTCCATGTCTGTAGTGGACAGGTGGCTCGCAGAAGCAGACAGGAGGAGCTTGGAGTGAACATGCGCACACAAACAAATGCCATTATGTTCTTTCTCTCTCTTCCATCTTAACGAGTAGATTTCTGCAGATCTCTCAGCATTGTCTCAGTTCTTGACACAAAAGGTTATTGTCAAGGTCATCCATACTCACTGAAATATTTATCATAAATTCTGTTCTCTTCTCCCTATGTATTCCACACTCTCTGACTTTACACAAAATATGGAAAAACCTACATTTATACAACATTCATTTACTGATCCAATATGTGCCTAATTTTATATTTTGCATATTCCTTAACTAAAGGAAAAAAACCAAATATAAAGGGAACTTCACCGTTGTATGTATTATGTATACAATGAATAAATCACCAAAATTATGGGGAAAAAAAGAGTTATTTTCATTTTTTGGGCCAGTGAAAATGTACAAGGGGCCAGTAAAACTCTGATCTACTAGCCAAGTAGGCCAGTGGGGAAAAAATGTCATGTTGGACACTGAAAATGTTTTTAAAAATCCAAACTTAACAAGGAGAATAACATCAAATTTATGTCACAAGTTTAACAATTACACAAGGTTAAACAATTGCACTGTTTTATCACTATTACAATTTGTGGTGACTTTACAAAATCAGGTTAATTGTTTATCTTAAGAAAAGGTACTTATTTCACTTACTTCTCTAAAATAATCTTCATTTGTGACAGAGTGTGGGCGTGCACCAGAGGGAATGAGTGAATGTAATTGGGTGTCCGTGTCAATGTGTGTAATGTGTGTGTGTGTGCGTGCAGGGAGGGGTCGGTCTCTCTCCCTAACAGCCCCAGCGGCCCTGCTTTAGGCCCGGTGACAGGGCTCTGTCTCTCAGCCACACTTGACTGAGTCCCGCTGACACTCAACTGTCAAGCCGGCAAGCCCTCAACCACCGCCCTAACATGCTCTACAGCTTCACCCAATTAACTTGCTTTCACTTGACATCGCGGCAAAGAGCTTCATAATAGGTGGTCAAGGTGCAGTGTGTCTGCTTTCGCCCCTCTCTGACGACTAGCAGTGCGCATACACACACACATTCAAGCGTTGCCCCCACCACTCCCTCTACTACCTCTCAATGCTTTTGTGCCTCTGTAGGTCTAGCAGGCATCTCTTGGCTGCCTCTGCCTGTTCACTGCACTGTGACAGCGGGAGAGCATTGATCCAGGAGAGGGGGATGCAGTGGGGTACAAACGGTCTTGCATGGAAACCTACAAACATTAATCCTACTGGACACCACTCAGTCTTCTCACTATAGAATACAAAACTACATATGCAGATATGCACATTTGTGTGCATCTATGCTTGGATGAATGCTTACTAGCATGTGTTAACATGCGCCCATGCATGTTTTGTAGTTTGGTGTGTGCGCGTGTGTGTGCGCGCATGATATCGGCGTGTATTTCCAAATGTGACTGTGCGAGCGTGTGTGTTCGTAGAGCATTGTGTGGCTATCTCCAGCTCTCTCTCTATTCAGTAAGTTGGACACCAAGCCAGACTGGGTGAAGGAAGGAAAGCGATTTGACCCCCGACTGCGCGGTTGGGGAAGAGGGTCTTCAAGCATGTCAGCTCTGCTCAGGCTCCACTTCCCCTCTGTGTCCTTCCTATTTTTTCCCTTGTGCCAGGCCCAAACTTTGAAAACATCCACCTTAATAGGACCTAGTCAGCGAGAGCTACTCTTCCATCTATCAAACTGTGATCCGAGGTGTCAGCCTGGGCCGGCTTTGACAGAATGTCTCCAAACGAACAGTACAATGGTGTTTCCCTCCCCAGCACTCGGCTACTCTACTGTAGCCCCCAGGCTGCCTGGCCTCTCCATCTCACTACACCACCTCTCCCCTAGTTCGCCTGCTTGATTTCACCTCATAGAACACCTTGCAACAGTGGGTTGACTGACAGCCACAAGCCAGCCTAATTGTCTTCTTTCCCAATTTAGAGCACATTGGGATGCTTCAGTCTTATTTCCCTTCTTAAGGAGATGAACTTCTTCATGAAGATGGAGGAAAAATGAAGTAGCTCATCATAATTTAATCACATTGCCTTATTAAAACATGTACTGTAATTTTGACAGAAACTGCAGGGATAAAAGCAAAGACTAGCCGGCCATTGGCCTAAATTATATGTGGAGTTGTTATAGAATTAAGGAGCTAAAGTTTTTTCGCCTAGAGTGATTTGACCCAAAACAAATGCCTCATAACCCAAACTCACATATTGTGTATGTACAAAAAATAAATATTGGGCTTAAATTCCCTCAACATAACAATCCCAATTCATCCATTCTTCACTCTGCCCAAAATAATACAATTCATAGCTGTCAGGCCCTATGGCATCCCAAATTTGAACAGCATCGATCGAGGATATTGACCATTCACCAGATGCAACTTCCTGTGTTTTATCACAGTGTGCTGAAATTATATCTGCCCTTCCTATTAAACAATAGGCTCCCCAGTGGTCCCCATTACAGCATGATAAGAAATGAGAGGTGAAAATTAACATTAGCAAACATTAGACATGCATATATTTGTATCGCTTGCAATACCCAAATGGAAATTATTGAAAATGTTAATGAAGGTAACTATTCCATGCAATAAAACCTCCTCCTTTTTTCAGATTTTGTAATACCTAATACTCCTAAACCTTTATAAATTCAACACTGCACCTCTAGGCATCCTGTTCACAGTAGACATCCACTAAAAACTGAAAGAGAAAACTAAGAGACTCAGAAAGCTGACTGTTACACAGGCCTAAGTGTTGTTTGGTTTGGTGATCTGATTGTGCTGTTGAGTTTTAACTATTAATACACAGTCCGGGTTGCATTAGAGTACGCTTGAACCGCCAGAATCTCTCCGATGGCTTCCACAGCTGAGGCTTTGTCCAATAAATTAAAAATAACACAGCCAGCTATGTGTGAATCAGAGCTTCTTTTGCACCTCAGACCATTTTAGGTAAGGGAAAATAAAGTCCTTTCTCAAGGCCCAGAGTCCAGGAGAGCAATTGGAGAATAGGCATGTGGTTTCATCCAGAGTTTCACAGCACACCTGAGCTGCAGTGTAGTGCTGGTCCTAGTCTCTCTCCTCTCCTCAACCAAATGCAACCCTTTGGCCCTTTGGCTGCCAGTGTAGTTTGCCATTCAAATTGTACGAAACTACTGTAGATTACTATGGGGAAGAGGCAAACTGCACTCCAGCTATACATTGTAGTCTCTTAAATTACTACTTAATGTTGGTGTGTGTGTGTGTGTGTGTGTGTGTGTGTGTGTGTGTGTGTGGTCTGACTTGGCCTACTTTCAGGGACACATTTCAAACTCAAGACCAGTTAATTGGAGACAGCTAGTCCAACTGGGGACAAAAGCCACGTCCCCAATTGGGAAAAAGCTAATTTTTGGGTTTGGAAATTAATGCACGTCTAGGTAATGTCCCCAAAAGTGGCCTAAGTAGACGTGTGTGTGTGTGTGTGTTTGTGTGTCTTTCTCCCACTTGGCTGTGCTGGTGTTAAGATGGCAACACTTGCCCCTCTAACCATCACTGAGTCAACAAATGAGTCCACACTAGGTACTATTGGAGGAGCTCCCAGTGGTTTCCCAAGTTCCTGCCAGAGCTGGTGGAGACATACATACACATACTTACACACGCACTTGCCCAGACACACACACACAAACACACAAGAACCAGCTAGTCCCAAGGACACTCATGCGGTTTCACATCTAGTCAACCACCCAAACAGACCATTTTGGTCTTCCAGTTCACTTTAACATTCATATCCACAAAGAGAGCACTGGCACAATATTAATAACACTTAATCATTTCCTCTGACCTAAATGATTTCTTTATGGGACTGTGGAAACAGCAACCAGAGTCATGAATTGGGTTTTAATCTGGCTGAATGTCAGAACTGTCTTTAGCAAGCACGCACACACGCGCGCACACACACACACACACACACACACACAAATACACAAACACACACATACACACATAGTGGCACACAGAGCACAGGAGTCACATAATGAAATATGCTTCTGGTAGCCTATGCATCTCAGTTTTGACTGCATTTCTCTTCCAGCCTTTCTCAGACTCTCAAAAATGTAATATGTGAACCTTGCTCATACTGTATGTATATTAATAGTAAAACTGTAACTTAATGTAAATATTTCTGCATTGCCCCCTCAAGTATTTTATGTTTTATGTTTCAAATTCCATGCCATGGCTGCTTCCTTCAGTGAATTTTCAATTCATATCAGGATAAGCGGTCTGTTCTCAGGAGTACCATTAGAATAAGATAAGTATTTAGCTTCAAGGAAAAAGCCTTTGAAATGAAGCCCTCGCTGTAATAGTAGAAGTAGCAACATATCTAAGAGGGAGAGACTCATTATTCATTGGAGCGGGTTGTGGCTAAGAACCAGGAGAGTAAGGTGTTTTCCTGTGTGATCTCAGGGTTTCCCATCAATCATGTTGCTCAATTCATCCATTGCATGAAATGTCATTTTAGTCCAGTTGAGTTAATTATTTTATTTTACATGTAAGAAAAAAATGAGCATTTATATAGCTTGACTGCAACTTGGCCGTAATCCTGCTTTTAAGGAAGAAATAGCAGCCTGGAAAAGAATTAAGCAAGAGACTGAGTAAGGAAGAGAGACAGACGGGTGTGAATGGGAAAAGAGGAAGGGGGGCCGTATTTTAATGCCTGTTGTCACCACGTAATGTCCTCACTACGACAAAATGCTGAACCAGAGAAACCGGAGAAGACTTTTATAAAATCCCCCTGCTGCCTCTAACATATCTCTGGGATATTCCAAGAGCAAAACGTATAAATCTGGGTCTTTTCACATCCAAGTCCCTCTCCTGCACACTGAACTCACACACACATACACACATACTGAGAAGCACTAAGTCCCTCAGGACCTATGACTGCAGTTTGAATACATACTGCACACTACCGGGTCCTTGTTGGAGCCAGCCTCGGCTGGGTTATATTGAAACTATAATAACATGCTTTCAGCAAAACAAGGTGTTGGTCCTCTCTAAACTGTCCTGCCATGTTGCTGAGTTAAATTAAGAATCTCATGTCATCTTTACTACAGTGAGACACATGAGTCACTTCTCTGAGTGATTTGCAGGAGGGTTAAATCTAGACTATTCCTGATTATTGTTTAACACAGACGAGGGAGCCAGAGAATCCCGTGGTCGTTTAGCTAGCTGTCTCCGCTATCTGCCAGTTGTATTCCATAGTCATGCCATGATTTGTTTTTAATTTACTTTCTCTTCCCACAGCTTACATTTTCTCTCCATCTCTCATCTTGTTATGTACTTGTGGGGTGAGCACAGACTGTTTGTGAATGAATGTGTGTCCTCATGGATTTATTTATTTGTTTCAGTGAACCACAAGCCGGCGAGCTTAGGAGGAACCGTCATTTTGCGTAAACAGTCATGAAACACAAGGGAGGGGAGAAAAAAGAGAAGAGAAGAGGGAAGGGAGGGAGAAAAAAAAACTGGGGGAACAAAAGGAAGACAGAGGTGTAGCATGTTTGAGAAAGACAGCGACTCTCCTGCAGGGCCCGGGGGCACAGCGACAGCAAACGTGGCCCATTTCCCACCCAGAGCTTGTCGACAGGAATTTAATGCCGTCTCTAACGTCTGAACCGCACAGCAGGAAAAGGAGGAGGAGGGAATGGTGGGATAGGAAATACTCTCCCCACCTTCTTCATGTCAAACACAAGTCTGTGTGCGACTGTGCTGTTGCTGCCACCTGAGGGACACATTAACATCCTCCCTGCTCCCCGACAGTCTCATTCCCCTCCTTGAGTCACACTCATACTGTACACATACAGAGAGACGATTACACAAATATAAACAGACTTTCTTTGACAAACTCACTGACTGTCTTTGTTGCCTGCCCCCGGGGTTGATTAGGTCGCAGGACCAGGCCTGTCCCCATATGGAGGCTTTTGGTCCCACGCCCAGTTTGATTTCCCCTCTGCCTCCCTGATTAAATCAAGCTGGACATTTCTGTGGAGGTGGGAGAGAAGGAGGGAGAGTAACAAGAGAGGGAGAGTGTAACTACTGCCAAACTTCAGGCAAGCAGCGACGCACTGTTCCAGACAAGTCACACAAACTTGTCTTCTTCTCTCTCCCATGTCTTTCCCTCCCTTGCCTCTACCCGTTCTTTCATTTTCTTTAAGCATTCCATTCCATTTGAAAAATGAATCGATGTATATACTATATGACTCTGAGAAGCAAAAATGTCATCTGTAGAAGAAGGGAATGGCAAAGTCTTTAAAAAGGACATAAATCTAAATTAGGCCGAAGGACGTGGTGAGAGGACTCAGTAGTTGCTAACACATTCATGGTCACCGAGCTGGGCGACGCAGCAGGGGTGCAAGAATGTGGGACTAAATCTGCCAGCTGGCTGCAGACTGCAAGAAGTTCAGCAAATTCCACTCAGGTGTCCAGTCAGATATACTGCCTTTAGTGGCTTGTCATTATAGGTTGATGTCAAAATATTTTTTCATATCAAAGAAGAGCCACAGATATCTATAATGCTAGCATATGCTAGCACTGATGTTGGTAATCAATATCAGAAACATCAAAAAGGGATCTATCTGTCAGGTTTTGTTTCTCTGTACAGTCCATCAGAAGGCGATTGTGTCTCAGACAAGCCCAGTGTAATGTCACTGAGTGATGAATCAAAAGGTTTTTATTGGGGATGTAGGGAACAACAAAATGGGCTGGCCCAGGATTGTGCGTCTCAGGATGATGACATCATGACACAGTGAGTAGGAGGTAAAGAGCAGAACAATAATAATTCATCCCCATCAACCTCTGGCTACGTTACACAAACCCTCATTGATCTTCCGTCCCACTTTCTGACAGCCACACTGGAATAAACAACTAGATAATGCACACACAACTTAAAGGTGCAGTGTGTAGGATTTAGTGGCATCTAGCGGTGAGGTTGCAGATTGCAACCAACTGAATACCCCTCCCCCTGCCCTTCCAAGCGTGTAGGAGAACCTACAGTGGCCGCGAAACTCATGAAAAACACGAAAGGCCTTCTCTAGAGCCAGTGTTTGGTTTATCTGTTCTGGGCTACTGTAGAAACATGGCAGTGCAACATGGCGGCTTCTGTGGAAGAGGACCCGCCCCCTATGATATAAAGGGCTCATTCTATGGTAACGAAAACACAACCATTTTTATTTTCAGGTGATTATACACTGAAATTATACAATTATACAATGAAAACATACTTATGAATATTGTATTTCATTTCTGCCAGGTCCGTTCCACTAGATGCCACTAAATTCTACACACTGCACCTTTATTTAAAAAACATATCACTTGGTAATGTCCTGTTTTCAAAGATACACTGATAAGGAAAAGCGCATGCAGATGTCCACACAAATAAATTGTGACATTTTAGGAATATTTGCAAGTGCATGCATAGGTATGTATGCATATAGATAACTATGGGCCTGTGTGTGCACTTGCATAGATAAGATGAAACTCTAAACAGCCGCCATTGTATTCTGGATGCCTTAAACCAATTTACACACCAACTCCTTCCACCTCCTCACATACAGCCCCATGATGTTTAAATTAAAGAGGGAGGGAGGGCAGGTTGGAGTGGGGAGCAGTGTAAAGGAGAGAAAGAAAAAAAAGTTTCCTGAACATAGTAGAAAATTATTTTCTCTGGACAGTTTTAAGAGTCGACATCCTGTGCTGGAGTTCTCTAATCATCACCAGCGCAATTTACAATCAGAACACACAGCGAGCCAGTTCAGACCAGCTCATCTGTTGATTTTGGCCCCAGCTGAGCTCCGCGTCCTGCTCTGTATGTGTGTGTCTGTGTGTGCCTGTCTGTGTGCTGTTGCCATTTGAGACTTGGGTGACTCGGCACTGGGCCCTGACAAGGGTGGGGTGAACCTCCGTGGGGCTGTAGCGACCGCACACATGCACATGTTCCCTCTCTCTTTCATATACACATTTGCACGCTGTTCTTTTTGCACACAGACGCACACCATAAAACGTCCACTGAACAAACATGGAAATGCACTTGAGCACACATGCGTGCATAAGTAAGATTTGGGCATAATTGAGCACTTGATAAACACAGATATGCACGCCACCAGGAGACTATTGCAACACACACAGCCACAGAATTTGGACAGATGTTTTACCACAAGAATTCACACATACACACACACACGCACATGTATATATAGTTCTATACATACATGCATGCATACACACTGCTGCCTCCCCATATCTGCACTCATTCAGTGTGGCCCTGGTTCACAATGCATAGCCCTTGTGTACATCTGTGTGTATATGTGTGCATGTGTGTGTCACACTCAGGATGCTCTCCCACCCACAGTTCCCTTGGCTGGCCTCCACCTAGCCCAAGCCCAGTGCGGTGCTGCTGCCTTGCCGCAGGGCTGAACACAGCTCACTGTGTGTCTGCCCCCTCACAGCCCCAGACTGTCCCGACCAATGTGCTTCTGATTAGGTGGCTTAATTACAGCTGTAAAAACAATGTTGATATAAGCCTCAAAATTGCAGTGTGTCAGATACTATTAGCCAACCTTGGACTCCAGCCATTGTTATCCAACTCCTTCAGCGACCCTCTCCACCTCTCCCTTTCCCTCCCTCCCTTTCGCTCCTCCCAAACTTTTCCTCACCCTTATGATTTTTCCTCTCCCCCTCCACATTTTCTTTCACTCTTTCATGTCACAAGCTGCAGCACAGGCATACTCTAAGAGGCCAAATAGCCCACAAATAAGCATGTACTGGCACGCAGATTGACCTTGACACAACCAGGAAGGTCAGAAAAAAAGCTCTAATGAATACCAACATGTTAGAAACACATGACAATAAAAGCAAAAAAAAAGAAAGAATGACATGCACTTTAGCTGTTTAGGTGTGAATTACACTTCATTTGTTTAATTGGCTCTTTGGCCTGCGGTGTTTGACCTTTTTTAGCGGTCTGTGGTTGTTCAAAATAAGTTCTCTGGCTCCGAGGCAGAGTAAGAGGATATTCTATTAGCAAACATTGCAAGGCGGTGAAGGCTTCCAGAGAGGGGAGGTCAGCCAGTCTGGGACAGGACACAGGGCTGTGTGTTGTGGTCTTTGTGTTTCAGTGACAGTGACTAAGGAGCGGGAGTGCGAGGTGTGCCAGAAGTCTGGTCCAGGGAAAACTCGGCAACACCGTAGAGTGGAGGCAAGGAAGAAAAGCAAAGTAAAAACCTCAAGTATGCAAATCCTGGGTGGTCCCATCTTTGGACTGGTCTAAGAGAAAGTCCCCTTTTTTTGTCTGTCTCCATCCTTGAGGCAACTTCAACCTCCGCTCTCTAGAGAACCAGGTGTTGTGGATGAACGGCGGACATTCATCAGGCTCACTTACAGCTAATCAGCTGAGTTAAGACAACAGACACTGCAGAGACCAATGGGAATGAGCAGAATTTGACAAAAGGGCAGCACTGTGGACTGAGGGACATGCCAAGGGCGTGTTTCCAAACCCCGCAGGCCTCCATGGTGGCCTGCCTTAGCCCTGTGGCCTCCTCAGCAGCTGGCACTTCAAGGTTTCCCAAATGCCTTACTGTCTAAAGCCAGAATCCCAAATTCACATCGGTATGAAGAAAAGACAGACCAAAACGAAAGCGAGCAAGCAAACTACCCTGGCCTGTATTGATTCTTGCGGACCGGGCAGGGTGTGTCTCTGCACTTCCCAGCCTTGAAAGGCCGTCTTGTCACTAAAGGTGGAGGCAATACAGTATGCCATCGTTTGAATAATTGATGACTGATTCCTGAGTAATCAGTGTCCTCACAAGACAATGCATTCTCTCTCTCCCTGGTGGAGAGAAAGAGCTCGGCCTGTTTTTGTCCCGATGCCTTTAGAAGCAAAAGGTAAAAGCTTTAATGCACTGAAGCCACTGGAAGTGCTGCCTCTGAAGGACTCCCCCTGGAATCAGCTGGGATGGTGTGTCTCTCCTTATGAGGGGGCCTATCAGAGTGGCCTTCCAGTAAAAAGAGTGAGAGAGAAAGAGAGAGAGAGAGACAAAGTAAGAGAGGAAGATAGAGTCATTGAATGAGTGAGTGTGTCGGAGCAGCAAGGCGTGTGCATGCATTTAGATGTGTGAGTGCACGCTCACGTGTATGAAGTAAAACGTATACTAAGTGTAAAGTTTGTTTAGGTAGTATGCATAAAAGTATTTGTGCTCATGTACAAGAATGTTTTCATAAGTGCCCGAGTGTGAGAGTGTGTGTGTGTCCTGGAATGTGCAGCCCCTTCCTCTAAACAGGAAAGGAGCACAGTTAATAGCATCACCACCCTTTCCCCTTGTACAGAATCGTGGCCAGACCAGCAGAACTTTAACTGTGGGCCAATCTGATCCTGTCCTCAACACTTTTCACAGTAATATCCCACACGATGTCTGATTTCCTGAGATTTCCCCTAAATTTGCGCTCTGCAAAGCACCTGCCAGGAGACATGAAAATATCAATCTGTTTGCAAAGGGATTTGCCTGCTATCTGCAAGATATATGAACAAGGCAAAAGAAAACAGAAGAAGCAGACAGTTGGTGGAAGGACGAGCTGATATTTAGACAAGAGCAGGTAAATAGTGAGTTGGTGTGTTGCTTCTTCAGGAGAGCAGGGCCGTGAGGTTGGAGCTGCTGTGTGCATTTTCCACGTGGGGTCCTTGTATTACAAAGACACTTCTATCCACTTACACGCACAAAGACACACGGTCCTGTTACCACCTCATACAACAACCCCAAGGGCCACACAACATGATGTCCTGAAAAGACACTAAGTGTGAAAAAACACACAGGGCTGTGACCCCTGGGACCCATACATATTATTACATGCACGCTGCAATCACTGTATTTGTCTTGTTTAAGCGCATATCCACTGAAGAAATATTATTGAATTCAAGCTTTTCCAAACCCCAACATACTTTGGTAAATTCCCTGGACTGAGCATAAGCAGTGATTCACTTGTAGGGAGGTCATCAATCCTCAACACTTTCGGTAAATGTGTGCACAAAAACCGTCAAGTGGTGAAAGCTGCAATCAAATGCTTGACCATATTCTTGCTCTTCATTTAATTCTCAGTTTCTGATTTAAAGAAACAAGACTATATTATATTTAGGCAAAGGTCTCGTATGGATGATTGTGTTTAGACATTTAATATTTGAGAATTTGCCTTCCTTTGTTAAATGAAAAAAAGGGGTTTTTATAGAAAAACATGTTTATTCCTCAAGTAAAGCACTGAAAAATATTGTTTTATAGCTGAAACAATAAGGTTAATTGACAATTATTTTGATAATCAGTTCATTTTTAACAATAATTTGATGGTTCTAGCTTCTCAAATGTGTAAGCTGCTTTTCCTTGTCTTACAGTTTGAGACTGTTGGTCGGATAAAACAAGACATTTCAAGATGTCACCTTGGACTTTAAGAATTTGCATTGTGGTATTTTTCACAATTTTCTGATGTTATAAAAGCGAATGATTCATCAAGAAAATAACTGATCGATAATGAAGTACCAAAACGCACATATCAAATCAGCAAGAGTATCTAAAAATTTCAAACACTACCCCAGTCTACTCACTTACCGTGTTGTGTTTATTCCAAAATTTTGATGTATTTGTGAGTGAAGTTGTTATATTATTATTATTTTTTTGTAGCTGTACTATCAGTTACTCTTTAACAAACAAATAGTAAGTCTGGGTCCTAATGAAGCTCAGGGCCCTGGTAAGGTAAATGTAACTTACAGTACAGAAAGTGCGCACACAGTTCCACTTCGTCTGCTGAAATAGTTGTAGGAATGCAGTAAGATCATTTCAATATCAAAGGCACATGTTCGCTTAATTTGCATTAAACAGGGGAGGTTGGAAGCACATTTGGAGCTAAGAGGAGGTCCTTATCCCAATCAATCAAGACATGTTACTTGTGCAAAATCACATAATTTAAAAATGCACAAATATCATAAGATCTCAAAAATATCCAATTA
Source organism: Scomberomorus guttatus (assembly GCA_038419695.1). Taxonomy (NCBI): domain Eukaryota; kingdom Metazoa; phylum Chordata; class Actinopteri; order Scombriformes; family Scombridae; genus Scomberomorus; species Scomberomorus guttatus. The sequence continues at coordinate 13,356,347 of CM076447.1, forward strand.
TGATTTCTTTTTATCCCATAGCACATGCCTCTCCTGTTTTCATTATGTTGTGACAGTAAAGTGAAACATTATTTAATATTTAGTGATGAAACAGGCAAGAAACTCTCTCCTCTAACTCTTGCTGCAGAAATAAAACTGAAGAGACAGTGAGACTCTCAGAGAAATGTGCTGAAAGTGTCAATGCTGCTGCTTGAATATGGCAAAATTGCTTATTTTCAGATTCAGCCACATCAAGCCGGGTTTTTTTTTCCTGGATGTTTGTGGAAGAGCTTGCATATTCATGGCCCGCCTGTTTTGAGAACCTGTCACTGAGCCTGTTATATAGCTCTCCCTGCCTTTCTGTTCAGGATGGCTTCAGAGGCAAAAACACTCCATCAGACTTAACACTGTCCAGCTGACACAGTCAGGCAGTAAAACTGACAGCCAATGGAATCTGGCCTAGCAAATGAACCGGACATAATAAAGCACTGACACAGGGGTCACCTTCTGTCACTGCTTATGTATCCGCACATTCATAGACACACACACACAGAAAAGCACATATACACATCAAAAGGACAATGCACCGCCATCCTATTGCTATTAAATACCCATACGTTCACACACAGCACAGACCATCACGTGCATGCTCCGACTTCGCTCCTTTGGCTGGGTTAAATCCAGCAAAACCCCAGCCTTGTATTTGACCTGCCTCCCACCTCAGCTGTAAAAGAGTGAGAGCAAGAAGGAGGAGCTGGTGAGCACCCGTCTGCCCACTTCTCAGACAAGAGCAACTATGGATTTATGACTTAAACTTGGCTAGTTATAAGGTCAATATAATATTGAAATGCATGGGAATAATTCCCCTTCTGTGTGGACAGCTACCTTTATAAGTCTGAAGGATTAATAAAACAACTGGGTGAGTGTTTTTGCTGCTATGAAAGTTCTCATTGACAGTGTATTCCCTCGTGGCTCTGTGAAACAGAATAGGTGTTCGATGGGAGATTCATCCGCATGGCTAGCACTCAGGTCGGGAGCCCTTCGTGCTAAAACCAGCCGCTGACAACATTGCGTGTGCATATGTGTTTGCGTTTCTGTGCATGTAGGTATATATTTGCTTTCCACTTGAAGATAGTTTTGTGTAAGTAGTGTGTGTTATCAATCCAGCTTCCTCCTCCCACGCTATATGACTGCTGTGTTCCCCCCCCTCCTCCCAACCCTTCCTTGTGCTGCACAGCCTCTGTACACGGAGCTCTCGGTACAGTCCCCGTGGAGTCTCCCGTGTCAGTACATTACCTTATAAGTGGAGGCATTGACTGTGGGGACTCTTTGATACACATTCACATACAGTACAAACACAATTGATCTTCAGCAGAGCATTGAGAGGGGTGGGGGGGGGTGGGGGGGTGGATGCTGAAGAAAGATCTACACACGTATACCAGATCACAGGCCTTCTTGTGGAATAAGAACTGTGTGTGCAAGAAGGAACAAAACGCTCTTTTGATAAGGATGTGACATAGAGCAATCTTTCCCTGGAGCCAGCCGCTGAGCACTGAACACTATCAGCAATCTGGGAAAGGCTCAGAGCGCCACTGTAAAAATGTAATATTATCCTATCTGTGCAGCCTCGCATCGGGCATAATGTGACTGGCTGTATTAATTATACATTTCTTTTTCTTTTTGCATGAGCAGATTTTCCCCTTAGGGATGATAAAATAATGACTCCATCTTATGACAACATTTGCAGCTCAATTAAAAAGTGTTTATGTCAATCTTCCCCTGTGTGGGCGATGCCGGTTCAACATGTACACGGTAGTAGGAGGATGTTGTCATCTACTAGCCGCGAAGTGTCAGAGACCTTAGGTTGTCATGACAATACGCAGGGGTCAAACTTAAGCACCGACTTTTTCTCAAGGCAAAATAAATATTCAATCCAATCTCCGTACTTATTGGTAAAAGGAATTATTTACTCATATTATGTTTTTTTAGAGATAAGGGAAAAACATACAAAAATCAGTGAGCGACTAATCGATTCCTCCCCCATTTATATTTAAAATTGCTGAAGAAAGGGGTGTTAGTTAGGTTCAAATAAATACTTTCTCTTAGATGTGGATGCAAGCTCAGACAGCAGTCAATTATATGTTTGAAATAAAAATAAATGAATTGGAGTGTTTTTGCTTTCAGTGAGAGGAGAGCCCTAATGAGAGTGATCACAGATGCCAAGACCAAACACTTCAAACAAAGGCAGCTTGTTCTTTCATACATGAACACAAAAAAAACTTTAAAGATATTCTCTTTAAAGAAAAACAAAAAGAAGAGAGTGGCAGAAAGAAAGATAGTGGAATTATATTGTCTGTTAAAGAAAGTCTGAACTGAACAATCACAACCTATTTGCTATCTTTTTGGGAAATGGCCATAATTACATAATTTGTAAGCGTAAAAGCTGAGGAATTTAGAAAATTACTAACAATAATTTGCTGTAATTATGGGTCTCCCCTCGCACTACTTTCTGTGCAGCAGCCTCACACTGCTGCATGTAATGCACACTATATTTTAAATGCTTTAGTTGTCCATATTTAGATGAGTTATGAATATAAACAAGTGAGTGAGTGAAAAGTCCTTCTTGGTCTATTTAAACCCTCCCCCGCAGGCAACAGTATTTACAAGGAAACGGTTATCATTTAGTCTCTGTTGCGGATCAAAATGTCAAGCTCCACAGAGAATCTCAGCAGTGCTGTTAGGGCCAAAAGTGCAGTTTTAGAGCCCCAGGATCTGAGAGAAAAAAATGATTTGCAAATGCCCAAATATGTCTAATTGACCTGAAATATAGCCTGTGTGCAGGAACTGTTTGAAATCAATACGAAGAGCGAAAAGAATATCCTTGAAGGAACATTTCTGAGGATCACACCGCATGTCTTTCGGAGCAGCACTGTGAAGTATGCAAGAATTATGAAAACAATCAAGAAGTCATGAAAGGTCATGTGAATTAAAATTACAGTGGTTGCAGCCAATTAAGAGAGAGTGAGGTACAGCTGTTTTTCACCTAACAGACCAGTATAATAGAAGTGCACTGAGCGCTACTGTAGATTATATGAAAATTCTATGGACGTGAAAGCCATTTGTGAGTTAATTCACACATAATGTATTCCCTCTGTATTTGTTTATTGTGTGTGTTTAGTGGGGTAAATCAATAGGCAGTATTCCCAGCCTTGATTGGATTCACAATTAGCTCTAGTAAGAGACTCCCTGACAGTGGGTATGTTAGACTCAGTACAGTCAACCAACCTGATTGTCTTTCCCTCACATCAACCGCCCGCTCCACGCCATCCTCCCTCCTGTCCAGGTGCCTTGTGGGTAACAGTGAGGACTGGAAGTTCCTCCCGTGTGGCAGGCGGGCCGTGACAGCTCCAAGATGCTCTTTGACCTGAGAGGAAGAGAAAACAACATCAATGGTAATTCCCCTTCAAACACATTAACTGGGATGAACTGGGTCCCACCGAGCCCCTCTGAGTGGACTCGCATTGATCGCAGAAATCCATGAATAAATTTAGCACTAATTGATTTTTTTTTCCTCCTTAGAAAATAAATCTCTAATTCTGAGTAGAGGCAGTGAATGTAGCAGATTGTGCAACCACTTTCCTTTTTAAAAAAAAAAAAAAAAAAAAAAAAAAAACTGTAGGAAATACATTTTGAGAACTAACTTAATAAGCTACAAAATATTCAGTGTCCTCTCATAACATCTGATCCAGCAGGCCTGTTGTTTCAAGTGCAGCCACAAAGTTTTATCATTTTGCGACTCGACAAGAGTCAATATAAAGTCCACCTTGAGTTCAGTTGCTAAACAAACAAAGAGAATTCATTGTGTTAGGACTGCTGAAGCAACAAGCTCAGAAATGAGGTCCTCTGAATTTCTGCTACCTTTTAATTGCTTTCAGTGGGGATTGAAGTTATAGTTGGAGGGGAGATGGTGTCACATTTGCGTTACACGAACCCCCTATCCCTTCACCTTGCCAGTTGGGAGAGTGATACTGTCGATGTCGTTTAAAAAAAAAAAAAAAAAAAAGCATTTACAAACAATTTCAAGCATTAAGTGTTGCTGAGTGGAAAAAGGATGTTGGAAATGTTATATCATGAAGATGAGTTTTATTTAAATTGATAGAAGGCAAAAGGTTTGAGATCAATGAGCATTTTTCTGATATTAGCAAAGTGTGTTTAAGATTTTTTTCCTTAAAAAGTGAATAAAGATTTTTTTCTTAATCTCTTAAAAATCTAAAGAAAAAACAAATCAAAAAATATACTTAATATCTTACATTATCTCATGATGCTATATTTTAGTTATTAAGCCAAAAGACGGGTGTGGTGTTTAGCTGAGCACTAACCTTCATTATATGATATAAAGCTGATTGGAAACACTCTGGAGCATGTCGTTCACAATTTAATCAATGGATCCAAAAATTCAGGCTGATCTTTTATTCAGGTGCTACAGTATTTTATTCTATATTTATGTTTTTGCCTTTGCTTTTTAGATTTATTGCTACAGCTGAAGTTACTGCTCAGTAAAATATCATAACTGGAACGTGAATGTTTTAATTCTATACTGTGATAAAAATGCCAAAAATCACACTTTGCATTTAAATATAGCTGTTTGATCTGTAACAATAGAAAATAATAATAATGGTTAAATATACCACGGTGTATATAATAACTACAGATTTTATTGTATATTTCAAGATGTCAAATAGTCAGGCTGCTTATTCTTAGTGATGATTGATGAGTCTTGATTTGGGAAGTTGCAGATTCAGGTATCATACTGCCACCTACTGGTTGAGACTTTTCACAAAGATGTTCAATCAGTAAGAGTGCACTCAAATGAGTTCCTTATGATTAAAATTATTGTGTGATTTCAGGAAGGACAGCATCTACTTCAATGATATCTATGGAAATGAAATATTACTTTTAGTTTTACTTCAAATGATAGATAATATCCTCAGACATCTGCATTAACGAGGAGAGGAAATGTCCCATGTGTGCCCCGACTAAACATCGTGTCCTGGGCCCTTTAAAGCACATGTAGCTGAAGATGTGGTTACGGTCTATCAAGACTGCCTTCACTGACAAACCTCAATTGCTCAGTCGTGCAAAGAAAAAAGCGTTCCTGAAATGTTCCTTTTTATTTGATGGATGAGTTGTACATATAATGGCTGGGCATTACCTCTGCAAATAAACCAGACTTGACATTGCCCTGTGCTGGAACATCTGGGACGCCCCAGAGACAGGATCAAAGGCCTTGCGCGTCCTTGGACTCTATCTGTGCCAAACATGCACAGCAAGCTCAAGAACGGCTATCCAACGCATTTCAGTCATCATCCTCTGCGCTGGCTGTGTTTGTTAGTCATCAGCTATTTCGGTTTGATTTCTTACAGTCATATTCCTCAGTGTTTTTGTCATGGTAACAGCAGGGCTGAGAGCGGTGCAGCTCGACAGTACAGTAAATCAATTTATGAGCTTATTATCCCACAACAAAATTATATCTTTAGCTTAGTGGAAACATGGATATGATGTTGAAAATCAAGTGCTAGACTGATTGATCTTTCCAGCACTTTTCCGACTGACACGTCAGACTGAACAGCATATCAACTCCACTCTCATCTGTACTATACTATGGGGGCTGTGCTACAACACAATCCACATTACTTGGGCTTTGTTTGGAGAAAGCCAGCCAACTGCATAACCTTAATTAGTCAAGCTGTATTCATTCAAGTGATTACAATGCCCCGCACAGTAGTGAAGAGAAGCATCTGTCACTTAAATGATTTCTCAATCTTTCCGTTCAGTGGAATAAATTTATCATGGGCCCGGACTCTAACATGGCTTTTCTTAAAGCACACTGAAGAAAACACTCACTGAATACTGAATACAGGTCTAAAGTAAAAACAGTATATGGTGCATTTTGATGATTAATTTGTGCCAAAATAAAATATAATTTTGTCTACTCTATTCTGATGTGTTAAATACATTCAAAATGCAAAAAAAACATAACATTATGTTAACTCTGCATTGGAAGAAAAGGACAAAGTGAAGTTTCCCTGGGATCGCTTTTTTCCCAGGTTCTTGAGTTTCATTATGTTTGCCATTTCTAAATCTCCCCAAGGCTATGCATCTGCTGCTCTCCAGCGTGCACAACTGTGGAAAGAAGCAGGATGTCACTTTTGTGAACTAGCCACGGTGGAGAGAAGGGAAAATGACGCAATCATCAGAAAAGTGGTTTGGGTGGTGAAGCTGGGGCCTTGCGAGGGGCAGGTTGCAGGGATCGCCTGCACCTCGGCAGATGTGCCTTGGTGTCACTCCACATCCGCAGCCGAATGAATCACCCAACAGATGTTTAACGTCAAGGCCAGGCTGTCACGCCAGCCAAACACACACATCATACACACACACACACACACACACACATCCCGGCCATGCAAAGACATGCTTACACAGAGTGGCTCCACAAGGGGTCAGATCAAGGCACTGATGTTCACCTTGATGTAACTTTGACTAAAAATAACAAAACAGAGATTTCACTCAACCTTAAGTTTTCATAGGAAGGAAAAAAAACAGTGATACTGTATGCACTAAATACACACAAACACAAAGTGGTGTGTGAAGTATAATCTGGTCAAACTCGCTGAGTCCCACTGAAATGTTTCTACAGCATAATGTATTTTCAGACACTCTTTTTGATCTCTGGCTTGTACCTTCTCTTCAACACTGAAAGATAGAAGGTACTTTAAATAACTCCACAGCAGCACTCTCCCCTGAACTCCTTTTTGTGGGACCTTTCATGGCAGAATAAAGATATTTGTCAAAACTTGTTTGCAATAAAGTTATATGCCTCCATACCACAGATGTCGTTTTTACAGAGCTGCAACAATTAGTCGATTAATTGATAATCGACAGAAAATTCATCTGCAACTATTTAGATAATCAAAATATTGTTTATTATTAGTACTGTCATTTTTTAAGCAAATATGCCAAAAAATGTGCTGGTTTCAGCTTCTAAAATGTGATCGTTTAATGCTTTTCTTTGTCATTTATCATAGTAAACTGATTAGCTTTGGATTTTGGACTGGACAGTCAAAATAGGACATTTAAAGACGTCACTTTTGACTCTAAATAAACATTAGTTGCAGCCTTTTATTTGTATCACCTCTTTGTTTCTATACACAGCATGGCATTGTTTATTTTTACTGACAAGAAGACAATTATCTACAGAATTCACTTAACTTACTTATTTATACTTTACAATTATATTTTTTTTCCTGTACCCAATGTCATTTAAGGTGAGCGATCACTCAGAGATTTGACTCATCCTCTTACAGAATCAATCACTTTGTGTGCCGTGGATATTTTTCCAAGTGTGCCTTGGTACCAAGAACATTGAGAATCACTGAGTTAGAAAAGAGCAATTGAAGGTAAGGAGCTTTTAAGAAAGAGTTGCTGGATCTTTGAGAACATTCTTGAGGCCCTTTTCCCCTCTTTTGGAGAAACCCAGGCAGATAAAAGGAAACACTCGGGTGGATTAAAGTGTTCAGAATGTATCAGCATCAAACCACTAGAGTTTTTGCCCTCTACATTTTTCAAACACAGTCAATAGATCTAAATATTTTACTGTGCCCTGGCCGATTTATTGTTTGATGTTTAAAAACTTGTGTGGAATGAAAGAAAATTCATTAAAAGGAGAAGGCCCCAGAACGAGGCCCCGCGATCAGCTTTGAAAGTCTAGTTTAACTGGGATATTGATCATTCTCTTTCTTCTGTGACAAAGGCCACCAGGGACGCTGGAGGTGTCGGTGGATGAAGGCGCGCTGCCAATAACACCAGACGTGTGTGTATACGCTGTAGGTGAGGCTGGGAATTACACTACTGACACAGAAAAATCCAATAACTCAAAAATGACCAAACAAACACCACATTCTTGATTTCTTGCTGGTCAAAAGAAGATTCAGTGTGCGCTCTGGTTTGAATGCGGCAAAGTGCACTTGAGGGGTTTTGATTTTTGAAATTCATAACAGGCATTCATGGCATTCATTCAAGACTAGAACATTTGTGAACTTAATTATACGGCTCTTTGTGGCCACTGGAAATAGAAATTATAGAAAGTCTCTATTGTACTGAGCATCCATAAATCCGTATAGGACTTTAATCTGATCGCATGACTTCCAGCTCTTAATCAGGAACTGTCTCTTGTCCTGTCATAGTGTAGAAGGAGCTGTTCCATTATTGACATTGGAGCATCTCCCAGCTTTGTTTTTAGATGACAATCTTCTTGCAGTCTATCTCTCTGCTGTTCTGCCGAGAGATAGTCATTGTAAGTCTGAGGGTAAAACTTTAGAACATTCAAACCGGCTTTACTGCAGGTGAAGATACCCGACGTGGCTTAAAGATTCTCTGCACTTTATAAACTATATGTATAAAATGTTGTGATGGAAGTGATGTCTCATCTCTGGGCACAAGCTGCAGACACAAGAGATTTTTTTTTTTTTTGACAGAGAAGGTAGCTGCAGACACGAGAGAAATCTTATTCTAGAGATATTCAGCATGAAAAAGCAAAACTTAATCCGCATGAGTTATTCGAGCTTAGATTGCCATCAAAGATAACTCCTGAAGTTCTGGCAACTTTCTTGACATCAGGAGACAGACTAACCACAGCATAATTAATTAAATCTTTGGAATATGCAGGGCAAAGAGTTCTTTTCCCTGAGCAGCAAAATATAAGACAAGCAGGACTCGAAAACTGTCAGCAGTACTTTGGAGATGGCCAGACGATTCAGATTGATTACTTTAAAGACAAATATAACTGGACATCACCAACGCAGCAGTGTCCATTGGAAAGAAAAACTGCAAGTCATGGCACTGGCTGAATCTCTTAGAATTTTTTTACCTTTAAGCTAGAATACTAAAATATTTTGCGCAAAGATGGAAATTATTTAATTACAGTAAATAACAAATTCGGCTGTCGCATTTAGCATATATCCTACAAACCTGCATACAGGGGTGATCCCATACTATTAAAAATAACATTCAAGAGTGACCTGTAATAATGATCACTTATTTGACCCCTCTCAGTTTAGATAATTGTAGCTGCCTTTGGAAATATTTGCTGAATTTGAAGAACCGATCAAAAAGCGCAGAGCAGTTGACCCGTATGTGTCCCTCCACTGTCTCCAACAGTCTAGAGGACTTCACAGAAATATCAGAATATCAAATAATCTGAGCCATAACATTCTCTAATTATTTAAATTTCATGTATATCTCAAGGAGCAGGGATGATGTAGATCACAAGCTATGGTAAAGAAAGAAGGGGACTGTTTTTCACACTCATTCACGCAAAATAATTCAACTTTTTCCTCTAAAAAATGCCTTAAAGAAGACGTGCAGAATGGTCACACTGTATAAAGTTGTCATAAACTCATCTTTTCATGGTATACATTACATTTATATTTTATTAACTTATTGCTACCACAGAAACAAAATTAACATTTTTTTTTTCTCTGACAAAATGCTTAGTAATTTTCTTCCATACAGTATAATGCAACACAAAACATGTTTGCTTTTGTGATTAGGCATATGAGAAGCAGGTTTGCTGCTTGCCCCTCCTTCTGCAAAACATTACTGACTTTAAAAATTTGAGAGCTCTGAATCAGCTTTTGGCACAGCTGTGACTATGCAACATGGCCAGTCTAAATACAAATTCACCTCTTCTCTTTCCAAGTATCAGTTAAAAACATCTGATCCCTTTTCCTGCTGCAACCATAGCTCGGATCACAATGTCTTTGTGTTTCAGTGTGCCACTAAAACTTCATATCCCAAAGTCTGATGGACTTAATGAACAGATATCTTGTTTGCTGACCACTAAGTTCAGCAGTGTCTATCTGAATCTCTCTCTCCCTCTTTTGTCCACCATCTCTATTTTTTCTCTTCCTGTCTCCCCTGAATATCTGTCCCTTCCTCTGCCAAAGAAGCCAAATAGAATTACCAGTCTGCTGCTGAATGAGCAAGTCAGTAAATATGGAGTCAATAAATACATTAACTAGAGGAGAATTAGGTCCTTACATTCAAATGCAAGAAAGCAGGCTGGGCAGGCAGATCTGCTGCATCAACTTCCAGGACTAAACAGCTCACTCACTGGGGGTGCTGGCTTTCTTCTATGATACTTGTAGAAGCTAAATCAAGAGACAGGTCTGAAGTATGTCAGTATGTGATTGATAACATGTTTGTCCCAGCAAAACTACGTAAACAAATATATGACACAGACTCTTAATGACATTATGAAGTACTGAGCTGCTGGCAAATTTGCTGTAGCCTGCAGGTAAACAAATTCTGATTTAATTAAATTGAATTATCCGACCACGCTGCAGCTACTGAGCACGCAACATTTGACATTTTCTACCTTAAAGTCAAAACATTTGCAACAGTTCACCAACAATTCCAAACTGTGGATTTCTAGGTATCATCATCTGTTTTAAACTATATCATTTTTTTCTATATTCTTTCTGTGACTAATCTGTGAACAGACGCAAACTGCACCAGACACACTGTAGCATTTGATTGAAACTTGACTGAAATTAATCAAGAAGGCTTGGGTTGCAAAACTAGGGGCTCGTTTCCAAGGCAGCACTTACATTAAGTGGTATTAGTTCATCATCAGTAGATTTCAGCAATGCTTGTGTGTTTTTAAATGCCATCATCTCAAGTTTCTTTTATCAGTAGCCGACACTGGTATACACCTATATGCTCAACTGTTCAACTCATATACTCATATATCACGTCACAAACTGAGGTTTGCTTTGAGGTCATTAATGAGAGAAAAAAAAAGGGAAAAAATGCTTTGCGTAATGTTTTTGAGGATGTGACAATGAATACAGGTTTTGACCGACAAACCCAATTTAAAGTGATGGCAAATTGTTTTTTTTTATGTATATTAACAATTCAAATCACATAAAGTGGTTTTAAAGATGTGCAAAATACATGCCCTATTTTCACATAAAAGTGGTAAATTTGGTGGTTATTGAATATATTTTTATTTCCTCATTGCATCAGTGAAAATGTCTACCACCACACTGTCCTCCTTTCAAAGTGTGCAACTCTCCTTTGAAAAGACACACAGGACACAGCAGGAGGGGAGGTGTGATGTTCTCTCTTTTTATTGACTGACACGGCTGATGAGGGCCCATCCTGCACTTTGGCAGGAGGGTAGGCAAGCATGCGGAGGTGGCGCCCACCAGGGTGTGAGGAGGGGACGACATGGTCGTCCTTCATAGATATTCCATGCATGGCTTTACCCTCAGCTGCCCTGTCAAGGTCTGTGTATGCCCCTCCGAGGGGGCTGAGACAGGGTCATGGATGACACCCGCCTCTATGCCAGACGTGACAGCACAGCTGGGCTGCTTAATGACAGAGGGGCCTGGCCCAGCTCACACCTGCCCATCCTGGGCAGGGCAGGCGACCTCACAGGGAGAAAGAGAAGCCGCTGCCACGTTCGATGGGCAGATGTTCTGGAGAGGAGACAGCAGAGACAGCTGCACTACAGGGACCCCTCCGTTTCTCTCCTCTCTCCAGTAATTGAAAATCATGTAAAAGGTCAATTGTGTGATACTGGCTGTCCCTCTCTGCAAGTTGTTCCTTTCAGCCAGAACATGACAAAAACAACACTGACTGGATGACAGCTTTTGCCTCAATTACTGCCTATTTAGCTATGGATGTCCATGTAATGACGATATCTGTAAACATTCCCAGTGAATAAATCTGCATATACAAAGAGGTGCAGGCCATCTGTTGGAGGCCATGGTTAGGGGGCCCTGATTAGGGGTCCCTGAGAGAAACCTAATCATTGGGTACATTACACAGACACTGTTATGACATTTGGACTCCAAACGAAGGAAGACAGTAAGGGGGGGATGAAAATAACACTAATTCCAAGCTCTATCAACATTTGCTGAATAGCAGCCCGGCAGCCTCTGTGTGAAGAATCCACAATGGCACAGAGGGTCAGTGCCTGTCCTGAATACCTACACAGAGTGACCCTCTCTCCGGGTTTCACTCTGATGAGAAGTGGCAAGGTTTTAACCTCCACAGAATTGCTCTCTGTTTGTGGTTGTCTTAAATAGTACCAGCTACAGAACTGTCACACAACATCAGCCTCTCTGGAATTCAGCAGAGATTTCTAGACCTTCATAGGCAGGGTGGTAACGATCAAAATAGACAATGAGGACTCATCAAGTAACACCAAACAGGGAAATGAGATAAACTTTGGCCACTTTTGCGTGAAATTTGGTTGTTGACTTTCAAGTACTAGAACCTTGGCAATGTGTTCGAGAAGTTTTTTTTTTTTTTTTTTTACTTGACCTAGATTAAGGAGAGCTTTATGGGAACTGGAAAAAATACAGAAGGTTTAGATGCTCAGACTGTGACATGCAGCATTTAAAGAGTGTGTCAGCGTACGCCAAAGGAACGGCGTATATAGATGTGACATCTCATCACAGATTTATTTCAATAATTTAAAAGTTTGAAAAAGTTGTTACTTTTAATGAGTAACATCCTACGGCTCACCCACAAACATGTGGTTTTGAGGGAACTCTTTAAAATTTAACAAAAACAAGTGCTGTGACTTGAGTACCAGCACAAACAGGAAGGAAACAATATATTCCATAAACTCCCACAAATGAGAATGTTATCAATAACACTTGTGTCTGCAGGAAAACAAAATGAAGCTCTTCAAGATGCATGTTTCTGATTTGACTGACCGTAGCCCTTTGCCAATAACAATGTTACCCGCAATCACGATCCAAACCACACATCCTTGGCACAGCACACCGTCATAAATTATGTTTTGATTCTGACCAAATGCAACAGCTTCCTGTCTAGTGCTGTTTTCTCTTATCTTGAACCAAACGCAAACTAAAGGATGCTGTTTTTGCTGTGGGAAGGGCATTTAGAAACATATCAAAAGTGTTGGACACTGCAGATGACAAACATGGAGAACACGTACCCTCATCATCAAGGAAACAATGACTGTAAGTCCAGAATTTCAAAAAAAAAAAAAAAGACTATCTGTGCTCATTAAATCCAATGAAAATCTGTTTTAGACATTGTTGTTGCATCCTGGACTTTACTCTTAATTGTCTCCCATGTCTACAAAACAAATATATAACAGTTATTTATAATCACACTTAAAACCACTGGGGCCTCTCAATTTAAACGTTTGAGTGTTTGTGTGTGTGTATGCCACTTGTATGAAAAGTGTAACTGTGCAACTGCATGTGTGTAGCACACCAGAATGCACATTTCAAAGGCAAGACAGCTCCTGGGCTTGCTGAACTTTTGCTTGTTATCAGGAGCTGAGAGTGAAATGGAGAGAATTGATCTTTTGTCTACTGGAGGTGCACTCCCTTGGGCTGGGCCGCTCGCTTGCTCACTCGCTTGGCTGCCCATGCAGAGGGCTCTCTTTCTCACCCCCCCCCTCCACCCCCTCCCACCACCCACCACCCACCAGCGCCCCCCTGCCCTCCCCCCCCGTTCACATCACTCTCTCTCTCTCTCTCTCACATCTCTCTCTCTCTCTCTCTCTCTCTCGCTCTCTCTCTCTGCATGGCGGCTGCCTCTCCTCCAGCTGACACTTGTCCTGCCGTTACTGGGAGAGATGTGCGCTGAGCTGCTGACACCAGGATTGATCTTCCTCCTTTTCCCCATAAGCTCCATATCAAACTCCTGGAGACTCTGGAGGAGACAAAGAATGGGCGGAGGGGTGGGGATAAGGGGTTGGGGAGGCGGCCAAAGTGGAAGAGAGAGAGGGGGAATATTGTCAATTCACATCCCTTCTTCAAACTAACAATGTTTGGTGCAGCTCAGGAATAGAGAACACAAAGTTGACAGTTTTATTGGTGGTGATGGACTGAAGTTCATCCTTTTTTCTAAATTGTTGCACACTGTGACACCACAACACCAACAACTCGATTTCCTAATGCTACCAACACCATTTTGTTTTTGTGAGCAAGTCTCAAACGGTTTTAATATTTGCTATTATTATTTATTCTGTAAATATTATACCTTGAGCCTTTGCCTAAATGACTTGTCAGGACTACCATACCGTATTTCTGTGAGAGAAACCCTAAGCAGTTTGATCCACTGTGTGGAACTGATTACTGTGCCCACAAGACGTTTTTTGAGGTTACACTAAACACAAACAAAATCAGTGCAGGTTATGACTTGTGCCAAAAGTAGCACGACCTTCAGTGCTGTTCGCTTTAATTTTATTTCTTCTCAAGGCAAATGTTAACTGCGCTGATGGAGCAGATTTATTAGAAATAGAGATTAAAATTATTCACTGTATGCTGCTGTGACTGTGGTTAGAGCGATGCATGGAAGTCTGATTCATCAGTGGTAAGAAAAATAATCCTCTAATGTTTTACTAAACTGTAAATTGTTTACTCTCCAGTGCAACAGACTTAATAACCACATTTTTGGCAATATCCCTTTACACCACAATTAAGTCACAGCTTACACACAGTCACCAGGCTTCACTGGAGCAAAGCATGGGGAAATCTAATGCAGAACCACATTTTTTAACTCCAGTCTTCTTGTTTACATGATGTGTTGAAAAGGCTCCACTTACAGGCATTGCAATACTTGTGCATATAATTCAAAATATGCCTTGTGCTTATGTGGCAGATTAAGTTTTCTCCTTTCTTCCGGCCCACTAAATTGTCACCGGGCTGGATTCAATGACTCATCTGTGCCCTAATTACTGGGCGGCGCGTTCAGTGCTATATCTAGGCAGGTGACTGCTCAAATGGATATTTCTGCCTCTTCCTGGAGCCTGGTTTCCATGCTGGCTGGCGTGTGCACAGTTTGGCTTACTGGCGTGTCTGCCATGTTTCCTCACGATCTGGTCTCCCACCAATTGTAAGGTGTGCATTTTTACAGTTTTCTTGTGCTGCACGTTCATAGCGTGTGTCATTGGCATTATATCTGCTTCTGCTCCTTTATTTCGCAGCGCGGTCCCGCTCGTCTCCCTGGCTGCAGACCCGGAGTAATATTGCCTCGCTTCGAGCCTTGTTTAACACAGTGTCGTTTGTGTGTCACGGTATTTATTTCGCTAACTTTAGACCACTTTATCCGGCCTCCAGCTAAATGTAACTTTCTTTTTGGTCTCTGATCTGCTGTGATAGTGATTGAGATGCGCTTTGCGGCTCTCCCTGCTCCTGCTGCTGGGAAGCTGCACCTTCGTTCTCTTTGGTATGTATACGCGAGTTTGCATTTCTTTTAATTCAGGTGTAGTTGTCAGTTGGTAATTTTGGTGTTTCGCATATTTTACAGGTATTTTGGAAGCCAGGCTGTGCACTACGGTGAGTGGTCCTTTCCAAACCCCTGGCCCCACTCCCTGAGCAACTGCTGTTCTGTCTTTACATCTCTACTTCAGTTGTTTTGTCTCTGTTTCCATGCTTCCACTCTGCGACCATTGTTGGTATATAGACTGGTATTACTTGTATTGGTTTTTTTTGGTGTGTGTTTTGTTTTGCACCACAACTGGTTCGGCTCTGTGGCTCTGTCCACACTTGCCTCAGTGGGAGTGAACTGAAGCTGTCCATTAGGACACTAGGACTGCTACTGGTTTTTCTGTAAGAATTTAAGTTGCGTGTGTTCGTTTTTTTTTTTTTTCTTCCCTTTTTTCTTGAAGTTTATTTTAACTGCAGATCCATTTATATGGTCCCATTTATTGTTTAGCTGCATTTTTGTTTTTGGTTGTTAGAAGATGATTTATCTTTTTCCTGTGTTTCACTGTTTTGTTTATTAGTAGTTTTTTTTTTTTTTTTTTTTCTCTTCTGCTTGTATTTGTAGGTTTCCCCCTGTGTTGTGCCCTCCCTTTGGCGTCCCTTAGGTGTGTGTTTTAATGTGCATCTATCTTTCTACTAAAGGAAGGAATCTCTGTCTGTGTGTCTGTATTTCTGAATGTCCTTTGCGTATTTCTTGAACCATTCATCCGATTGACTCCACACTTGGCAGGTGCATTGCTGGGGAAAAAAGGGAATGCATTGTCGAATGGGGGGGGGGGGTATTTTGCCATGCGGCAAAATTGATATTAATAAACTTAAACTCTGAATAAACAAGCCATCAGCCGCTCTGCATCGGCGGACAGGGCTTCTGGGCTCTGCTACTGCATGTCATGATCAGAGCTGTACAACCCTGCTATGAGAGATATGACGGGATGACATCTTTCTTCGTTTGATAACATTAAAACTTAGGCTTTGTTGTGGGTTTCCTGACTCATTTTAAAAAAAGACAAGAGGGGAAAAAAGAGAGAGCGGCAAGCAACAGAGAGACAAGCTGGAAAGCTTTCTCTGACAGAGAGAAAGCTCATGATTGACAGAAATACAACATTTATTTTGTGATTGTTTCACGGTGGTTAAGTTCTAAAGCACAAATAAACAACCATCAAACACTCAACAGGTGATTTACTGCGGAGACAGACCGCTGTTTTGGTGCAATTTGGACACGTTTAATATTAAGCTTTGAATAAACAAGTGAACAGCGAGCCGCTCAGCTCCATGTCTGAGTGCAGCGGGGCTGTTGATATAAACACAGTCACGTCACATCACAGTGGGGCGGGGCTTCTGGGCTCTGACTCAACTCCACACTTGGCGGGTGTACTGCTGAGGACCCAAGGAAGTGCAGTGTAGTGTGAAGTTGTTTGGACACGTGACACGTTTAATAACTTTGACAAAACAAGCGAACAGCGAGCTGCTCAGCTCCGTGTTTGAGTGCAGGATGAGTGCATTGAGTGCAATGGTTACACTCGAGAATTTCCTTGGGATGAAATTCCCTGAGGTGGCGTAGTTGACACTATTAAAAAAACCTTTTTTTTTTTAAACTCCCCCCGCTCTCGCTACATTTACACAGGTCATGTACAAAGCAGAGCAAAAATAACAGAAAAAGAGCTTTTTATTGGCAACAGGACCAAGCTAAAATACTACTCTAAATTGGATGTTGCTAAGTAACCTCAGCTCAGACTGAGATAATGGCTTATCAAAGGATTTGAACTACAAGTTGTATCTGTGGTAGCACTCTTCTACTGCTGAAGAGCTGCACTTCAGTTGAAATATAATTATATTCTTATATATAATCATCAGCATTATAAATAAATCCCCTTAGTCAGGCACTTCATATTGCATAGTTACAAGAATTTAATTCTAAATATATTTAATAATTAAGGTGTAACTTAAGTGTCATATATCTGCACTAAAGCCCATATAGATGTGTGTATCAGTAGAGTTCTTTTTTTTTTTTTCACAAAAAGTCACTGAATTGATGAACTAATTAATTTCAGGATTGTATACCAGCCTCGTTAGTGTCAGTTAGGCTGCTGCTGCTGTGATCCTTGGCTCACAGTAAATTACAGTAATGTAATATGATAACATTGTCCTTTTCATCATATCAATTATTGTGTTTTTGTTCTTTTGCATTAAATGTCGATGTGATGAAGTGGAATATAACATTTTCTAATGAGACACTACTTACAACTGTCTGTACTGAAATGATAAAACAGCTGACATAGTTTTGATTACCCTTTAAAGCACAGCAGTTTAGGGCTGCAACAAATGATTACTTTCATTATCAATTAATCAATTAGTTGTTTGGTCCAAGATGACATCCTCAAATGTCTTGTTTTGTGCCAGCTAAAATTCCACAACCAAAGATATTCAGTTTATTGTCACAGAAGACTAAAGATAGCAGAAAATAGTCACATTTGGGAAGCTAGAATCAGAGAATTTGGACATTTTATTCTTAAAAAATGACTCCAAACGATTAATCGATTATCAAAATAGTTGGTGATTAATTTAATAGCTGACACTCTAATCGATTAATCGACTAATGGTTGCAGTTCTACAACGGTTGCTGATAGAAATGGAGTCAGATCTGACTTTTCACTACATTAAAACTAAACCTGACCTAAGTTTGTCTTATTATGTAGAGAAATCACAAAGCATTCAAAAAGATCTCAAAAAGTTTTTCTCTCCCTCAACCATCAGATGTGCCAGAATATTTTCTATAAAATACATTGTTCATGAGAAAATAAAAATAATACATGATGCCCATCTTACAATTTTAATAAAACAAAATTCCTGGATCTACACCTGGATCTGGATCTCCACCACAATCGAATCACTTGTTCCTTGGCTCATGGCCTAATCTTCCACCAGATTTCATTGAAATCTGTTGACAAGTGTTTCCAGTACCCTGCTACTTAAAACACAACCCCCCTGCAGGTGTAAAAATGAAATGTATCTACAACTGAAAGGTTTCAAATTAATTAGGACTCATAATTAGACTGAATATAAAACCTGTACAGTCATAAATAACACGATCAAACATAAAACACTTTCATCAAAAGCTGCGTGCAGTTCTACAGTAAAGAAATGTATTCTCAGTGGCTCTTGAGGACTTCTGTTGTGATTCTAAGTCCAGGCATCTGAGTGGATTTGACTGAGGATCTTTACAGTTATTACTGCGTATTATTGGCGTCACGAGGACAGCAGACCTATGAGGTCTAGCAGCAAACATTATAATTTGCAGGTTAGCCAATTTCAGAAGGCTGGATGGCCCGAAACCTTTGGTAAGCATCCGAGAGCAGTGTAGAGCAGGGCAGAGCCGTGCAGGAAGAAGATGAATCAAGTTTAATAACAAAGGTTTCTAATTGCCCCCCCACAACCTCACACCCCCTCAGCGCTGAACTCTAATTACGGTGAGAACACACTGCACTGTCACCCAATATTAAGTTGTTGAGGAGCGGGCCGAGATAATCGATAAACACTTTAGTTGTGCAGGGGGGAGAGGCGGGGAACAGAGAGAAAAGAGAGAATGAAAAAAGTAAGATGCCCCTTCCATTCAGTGGGAACCATCAGCACCCAAAGCCCTCCTGGCTCATGAGAACGCCATTGGGACGGTCCAAGAATGATTGCAGAGCAATAATCCTGAGCACCACCCCCCCCCCCCAACACCCCCATACAAACACACACACATACCCCAAACACTCACTCACACGAACAAACACACACACGCACACATTCATGTGAGCGCACAACACAATGTAGAGCCCCACCTTCCCCATGGGCTGCCTGAGCACCCGTGTGTCTGAGAGGGAAAGGTGAACACGGTCACCCTAATTACAGGGGCCCCAGCTCTCTCACACACTAACACACACTCACCAGGCATAACTAAGACAGGCCAATTAGGGCGAGAGGGAGATAAGGGAAGTTTTATTTGTATACTAATTAATCCCCTGATGAAATTCAAAAGGGAGGTGGTGGATGGGATTGGGGGAGGGGGGAGGGAGCGGACGGGTAATTGTGTGTTTGAGAAAAGGTTGCTTTAGGTGCGGTTATCTGAGAAGCACAGCCTTGAGATAGTTGCCCCCTAATCCCGTGCTGAGCCCCGGCACTGCACTGCAAGGTCTCTCATAATTTGATCTGTTACATACTGTATGAAATGGCAAGCTCTGACAGCGAGATCATCAGCAGCATTTATTGTCTATTTGGTCCTCCCACTGCTAAACATAAAATAAGTTGTTATGCCAAAGAGACTGTTTTTATTTTTTTGGTCTAGTTTGAGCAACAACAAAAAAAATCTCAAAACGGTGAGGATGAACTTGCAGGCACATACAGTAAGCAATATTAGAGGCTAAAACTTCTGACCACTGAAGTATGAATTAAAGTGGCTAAAGAGTTAATAATCGATCCTTTTAAAAGCAGACAATTACACAGCAGGAAAAACACAGGTGTAACTAATAATTAATTTAATTTAATAAATGATTGCTGTTCTATTAAGTGTCCCTGTAATATATTGTAGTGAGCCAGCATGTACAATACCAGGATCCTGGAACTGTGTCACCTAAATGGAATGCAGCCATAATTAAGGTAATTAATTACACCTGTGCTTTTTCCTGCTATGACATGAACAAAACAAAAAAAAAGTCTACTGACAAAAACTATATTTTGCTCAGCATGTATTCGGATCATTAGTTTCAATATCAGCAGCCTACTAACTGTTGATTCTGTACATCAGTGTTTCTCAAGCAATGAGTAGTTTATAGAGGCCTGTAGTGGTAAATCTATCATCTTTTTCCACGATAAAAACACACCAATTACAGAAAAGTCAGAAAAAATAAAAATGTGTTTTCTTGTTATAATCTCACAAACCTTTATCTTGAAACCTGTTGGTAGTCGGTCCCACCTCCAATTAGGTTTGCCACTGTAGATGAGAAAATTGCTGAAGTTAGCATTTTCATGTTCTTAAACGTGCAGACAAGAGTTCAGTCGATCTATGAAAAATGAGTAGTAGTCAATTAATTTTAAGTCATTTTTTTCTTGTTCCAGCTTCTTAAATGATGATTTGTATCTTTTCTTTGACTTATGAGACAGTGAACATACTATTTTTGGGTAGTTAGACAAAGCAAGACATTGATGTCACCTTGGGCTTCAGGACATTACAATGGGCACAACATAACAAGTAACAAACATAGCACAACAACATCATCAACAACAAGTCAAGGTAACAACACTGAGTAACTCTGATAAAGGCTAATAGGCCTATGCAGTAGTTTTGTATCTAGCCAACATTACTAAATAGCTTTTCACACTAGCCCTGGGCTAAGAGTTGACCCAGGGATAACTTAGCAACTTTTCACACACACATTGTTAACCCAGGGTTAACCTAAGCCCAGCCCAGCTATACAATTCACTCTGTACTAGGGACTAATGTTCACATTATAGAATGACGTGTGACTACTTCATTGTGTCCTTTAGCCCCATGTCACACTGGCACCTTTTGGCCCACTGTTTAGTCGATTTTCAGGGGATAACCCCGCAAACTCGGGGCTAACCCTGCTCCGGAGCAGGGCCAGCAAGCCCAAGGCTAAAATCGGCGTTAGCCCACTTTGGAATGTGCCAGGATTGTGCACATTCCAAAGCATGGGGCTAAGAAGGTTCTAAGAGGCTTAGCCCTGGGCTAAGTGCCGTGTGAAAAGCCCTGAAGTTTACTACTAGCATAAATCTTCTTAATTGAGTATAAACTGACGATAAGTGAGGCGGTGCTAAAGTTAGCGTCATATGTGTAAACTGACACGGTTTGCATGACAATACACAATGAAAGTATGCATATGATAAATACTGTTATAACATTTTATGAACAACAAACATAAGCTTATTTCGCCAGCTGTAGTTACATCACAGGCTACTCACCTGTCCAGCAAACATGATGCTAACTGTCACTACTGACGTTTTTCCACAGCCCAAAGCTGCCCCCCGCTTTTCAAATGCTACACCAGTGTTTAATCAGTGCTTTGGGGTAACTAAACCGATTTTATGAGTGCATACGTGGTGAAATATTTGTTGTTTCTGGATTTTATCTTCCCGCAACTCCAGCGCACGGCGGCGGTTAAGACGTACGTCACGTACTATGACGTAAGAGCAGTGATAGCTCCGTAGTGCCTTCGTTTTTCTCCCTTTCAGCAAAGGTGTAAAGTGCTGTTTACTTTTTAGGCATTTTCACTTGTATTGGATAGTAGAAAACATGCATGAAATGCATCAAGGTTTTCTAAGGTTTGCAATCATAGACAATATAAAGAAATATTAGGTACATATGTAAGTCTGATTTTTACAGATAAACATTTGTGAATCTTCTGCTTTCATTGTTAATTTACAAGTTCGTGCTGTGGTTTTGCAGCATTTCTATTAGCCTTTTTAATCAGGGAAAATTCGTCATGGCAACACCACCTTTTATTGCTTAGAAAAAATGAGGACCATATAGGCCTGAGTGTAAGATATTATGAAATATAAGGTGATAGTAATAGGAGTAGTCCGCTCATTCAGACCAAAGCTGTGTGGCTCAGTCCTGACTGTCTTGATTGACAGACAAAGACTATGATGAAAAGTACAACTGAAATAAAATAGTCATTTGGAAAAATGGGTGGTGGACATTTTAAAATAAAAATAGCTGGAATTAAATAAAAGATCATCTGCCATGAACTAATAAAAAATAACATTTAATGTTGAGGTGAGTTTAGGGACCACAAGTATGTAGCCCATTTCTTCCACTTGTAAGAAAAATATAAATAAATCCACTGCTTAACATTTTGTTTCATAATTGTTTTTGTCTCACAATTTTGACTCATAATTTTGTTTTTTTCTCAGAAAGTATATAATAATTATGAGACACCAGCAGGTTATATTTAACTTGTCATGAATAAGTTAGTGTTCAGTGTAATTAGAATACTACAAACTAAATAAATGAATAAATAACTGCAGTATCTCATTGAACAGGAGCAGATCCCAGAGTGGAGGGTCCATCATTAATGCTCTTACTTCAACCGTCTTAAGACATCATCATTACCAGTCAATATTAAAGCAGTTCTGTAAAGATCAACCTGGTATTCAGCTGCTTCATCAGAAGCAGCGTTTCATCCCTTATAAGAGATTAGCTTCGCAGAGACCCCCTGTGACGTGTTGTCACAGTAAGCCATGTTGGGTTGGGTATCAAAGTGGGTGCCCCGCCGAGCTTTAGCAGAGCTTCCTCTTTATTGGGCTTGTAAAGCAGACCACATGTGGCAGGATCTTCAAAAAGTCAAGCAATCTGTGATTTGACAGTTAAGACGTAAGACATTATTGTCATTGTAGGCATACAACAAAATTATGTTTGGTAACTCTCAGTGACCAGCAGCAATAGAGAATAATATTAAAACAAGATAACAAGATAGCAAGATAAAAATAACATAATAAATAATAAAAAAGGGTTTTGCACAACAAGTTAGATGTATGTAATAAAGTGTTGGAGTGCATTAGCAGCAGTTGGGGGGTGGGGAGGGGGGGTAATATGTACAGTCCATAGTCCTCTACAGCTACAGTATGGGAGGGTGGGGGGTGATGGAGGCTCTGGGGAAAAAGCTGTTCTTCTTGGGGCTTTGATGGCTCTGTATCTCAGGCGGGTGTGTTCCTCATTTCTGAGACCAATTCTTTGCTGATTCTTCATCATTTTGCAAAGCCCTCCGCTTCAAATTGAATTTGCCAACCAGCACATGAAAATATTAATGATGTAATAATTCAAGCTCAAATTCTTAGCATGTGCTATATACTGTGTGATGTTGAGTGATAAAGGGAATGCGATATGACCCTAATCAGTGAACAGGAGACACATGCATTCATATAAATGCAATATTTTTACACTTGTGGGTTATGTTTCGGGTAAGCCACATGTGTAAACTACAAAATTTTGAGATATTGTCTCAGCACAGATTAAAATTCAACCAGTGAATGTGTTTTAAGACAGATTTTAATGACTGAAATACTCCCACTGTCACATCATACCATCAAATAGAGCACACTTTTAATTTCAAGACATGCTTTGGATTTAATATCACATCACAGTGAGAGAAATAGGGATGCAAAATCAGTTGACTATCAAACAGCCGGATTACTTATAGAAAATTTGGATCAACTTTCAGATTGCGCTGAAAAACTGAGTAATATATTTAGAAGAGTGATAACATTTAGCTATGACCATTTGTGTGTGGATTCACTTGCCAGAGAGAGGCACTGGGGGAAGATTTGAATAATTAATCCAAGTTAAACCCATTAAGATTATCCATGTGGACACTTTTTTGATGTGAAAGACAGTGTATGATCTCAGGGTGCTTTCAGACTTTATCTGGCT
The DNA here is from genome assembly GCA_038419695.1 of Scomberomorus guttatus. Lineage (NCBI taxonomy): Eukaryota > Metazoa > Chordata > Actinopteri > Scombriformes > Scombridae > Scomberomorus > Scomberomorus guttatus. The sequence goes on from CM076447.1 coordinate 13,380,071, forward strand.
TTACTTATGGTGTCTGTTTTCCCCTGAAGCGACAAAGATCAACTGGCTCTTGTGTTAATTCTGCAGAAGTGTACAGTACAGAGGTCTTTGCTACAGAGTTGGCAGGCTAGCTCCCCTATCAGCATTTTACAGCTCTGCATGAAGCCCGAATAAGGTCTCTCAACAAACTAGGGAATGACAAATTATTCAGTACATCTTTCAAAAAAATGTATTTTATAAGAAAAAAACGAGGCATGCAAGAGCTCCTACTGTCAAATGACTGAGTCATCAGTTCAAAACTTCGATTCTTATTAATATCAAAAGTTTATCAGCTTGATAAGAGTATCACTTGAAAAAAGCTCATGTGAGAATTGCCACTTCCTACTTTCTTATTAATTCATATGAAATTAATGTTGTTTACTGATTTTCTGCAAACACATCAGTCCAATCTTCATCCATCTGATAGGTTTCCCCTCTTGAATTTCACAAAAAAAAAAATATTTGGAGGTGATGCAAACCCCAGCAACAACCACAGGGTCAAAAGAGGGTTGTGAGATCTCAGAGAAACATAAATCATCAAAAATCTCTCAGAGTACTCCACAGTGAGTACCAGACAAAAAGCGTGCATGTGAGCATTTGAATGAAAGGTAATTCAATACAGAGCTTGTCATGGATCGCAAAGAAAAACAACATCTAGCCACTGCCTCCTACAGCACAAGAGCTGTCAAAGCCTTTTTGTTTTTGCCCAGTGGTCACTTCACTTTTCAAGGCAGAGGGCTCGTCTAAGCCCCCCCACAGTGAGGGTAAGAAACAGAGAGTAGGAGGTTTGGCGTGTGAAGCAGGTGAGGCTGAGGCTCACCTTTGGAGCCTGAATGTTTCTCCCGAGCCAGACATCATGCTTAGCCTAAACAAAAAGCATACAAGGTACAAATTAATGCTAGTCAGGCATGTTGCAGAGTGGTAGAACCAGTTGTTGTTGTTGCTGCCTTGTTCACATATTTGTGGCTGTGCAATAAAAACCAACAGAGATTAAACATGACTGAGCCAAGCCTTGTGACCTCGCAGTGATTCCTTCAGCGGTTATTAGCCAGGGGCCACTGAGGAGGGCTCTGGAGAGCATCCCACACAAGAGCCAGCGACAGGCCCTGCACAGAAAAAACTGCCAGGGAAGCACAATAAAGATAATTAGCCCCACCCGTAGCCCCACCACCACCAGCAGAGCAGTATCCCCCAGTTATCTCACCCCCTTCCTCCTCGACTGCGCTGAACTCATCCTCTCCATCTTCTTCTTATGTACAGTATCTGTCTGACCAAGCCTCTCATACATGGTAACATCTGCTATAACGATTGCTTTAAGCTTAAAATAAAATAGTGTGCAGTATTACACATTGAACATTAGCACTTAAGTTCCAGGCCTCACTGCTGAACCCTCAGCGCTGGTTTTGTAAGAAGCACAGGATAAAATCTGTAAAAAAAAAAAAAAAAGCAAGGTAGTCTGGTGTTTAGCAACCCATTACTGGACCCACGACACTCCACCATTATCCCAGCCCTTCAGCCATGTTACTTCTGTCTGAAAACAAGGTGGTGTAATTTAGAATGCATTTCAGTGCAATTAAAATTTCTCAGGCACAATTACTTATTCCCCCAGTGGGGCTGCCTCAATCAGTCTATGTGTGTAATGGGTTTACGGCCTTGACGCGGCAAGCATGTCCTGCCTATCTGCCTCGTGCTCTTCTCAAGGCTGTGGTTATTAATTGTGGCTAAAGTTGATAAATAAAATCACCAGTGCTCTTAATGCTAATTAGTGTTTGAGATAATATTTATGATTTCATAAGCACATATTTCTCCAAAGGCTCAGGCATTGTGCCCCCTATCCATCGGTCATAGGCTGTCTTGGATGTAATCTATCTTTGGGGAGAGGAGAGGCCGAAAGAGGGGCCAGAGGAAACACAGGCAGTAAATACTAATAGTACTTAGTGGGTACTTTGGGAGTAGGAGTATTTCAGGCTATTTATTGAGCTGGGCTACTAAAGCAAAGATACACTTTTGTAGAGAGAAATATATGATAAATAAGATAAGAAATTTGGAAACGTGCAACACCGTAATTTAAAACAAATACTCATTAAAATATATATCTTATAAAATGTGATTTTTAAGAAGTAACGGGGTAACAGTAGATTTGTTTTAACAATTTACAAATGTGGCAATGGAAACAAGCTGTAAACTCACCTTGTAAAGTTGATATGGTGAACTTCTTAGGAAACAGTTACTCATTTACACATCCAGCAGATACAACATAAGCATTCATTTGGAGTCGTGTTTCTGGCAACCTGATGAATGTAAAGCCAATATTTTACCTCCTTTTTGCTCTTGTTATCTGGCTTTTTAGCTGATAAATGCTCCACTATATTCACCAGCCATTTGCTAATTTTGTCTGCTGTTTGGTGCTGGGCATGTAGCATACATTAGGATTAGCAGATACTTTTTGTTTTTTTCCAGAAAGATGCTGACACTGACCAGAGTTGTGAAAGTGAGCCACTGCATTGTAAAAGGCCACTATAAGCAGCACCTTACACATAATATGCTTCATTTAAAAATATATTCTCATCTGTTTAGTTTCAATTTCACTTTCACATTTTTAGACTTTTACAGAGCAGCTTTGTATAGTTTGATCCATTGTGGCTCTCCAGTACTTTGTAGCCTGCAGTGTGCTGCTGAGATGATCTTGACAGGAACCGCTTCCTCTCACTTGCCAGGCACACAGGCATTGAGAAGCACTTCAGCTACTTTTTAACATCACAACATGCTGGTGCCAGTGGCTCACTGGTCTGACTATTGATCCAAGTCACCACATCAAGGTGAGCATCAGTGCTGCAGAGTCCATTGTGGGACCTCATCCTGAAAGAGTGGAGCTGTCCACAGCTCTAGGCGATGCCCGAAAGAGTGACAAGTGCTGAAACCACTTCAAGGGGGCTAACAGTGCCCTCAGCCCTTTCTAGTCCCCGCTTCAAAGCTGAGAGCAGCCTCTGGCAGTTCACCCCCTCGTCTGTCTCCCTCCCCTCTCTCCCTCTCTATGGTCCTCTGGGGTAGCTGGTCCTATTCTCCTCTCCCAGGGCCATCAATGTCAAAGCATGAGTGAGTCCAGTCAAAGCTCGCCCCCCCCCCCAACACACACGTTTTTTGTTTTTTTTTACTTTCTCCCTTTAAGTTTTCTCTCTCCCTCTGATGCACAGGTCCCATCCCTCTGCATGACTGGCCCTCGCTGACAAGTGGAAATCACAGAGATCCTACTGCAAAAGATGGAAAGTGAAGAAGACTTCAGAAACGTGTACCCTACAGCTATCAGTGTCCTGAACTCAAGAATGAAGACACCAAGCATATCTTCTTCGCTATATACTGTAAAAACTAGTGAGAACATGTTCACAAAAAATTTAAAGGGGGGTTAGAAAAAAGGGTTTGCTGCATAGTGATTTTTTTTTTTTTACTTTCGAAGATAAATAAGTGATAAAAAAAAGAGGAAAGAGAGGGAGCTTTACTTTGCCAAAAGGGACCTTGGGTTTTGCCCTGTGGGCATGGCAGCTTTCATTTTCCTCTTTTCTCCGTTCATATTCCCAACCGGTTTCCTGAGTTATGATTGAGTTTCACATATTGGAGTTATATCTGGCAGCCAGACTTGTTTATCTGCTGGGGCTGATAACTGCACTGGCCTGAGTGTGAAGCAGAAAGCGAGGGGGGGAGATACAGAGAGACAGACCACTCATATATTCTCATCTCCTCCAGTCTTTTCTCATTGATTTAGCATGTCTTCATCAACAGTCTGACCCAGGTACAGCTTTTTTTCTTTATCTCACACTCCAGCTTAGACCTCTGGCATGGACTCGACGAGAGCACCTGCCTAGCGTGTGTCAGTCAAAGCAGCTGAATAAAGACTAAACAAGACTAAACTAAACAAGGACAAGGACATAATTTATGTGGACATATGGACACCATATTAAAAATCTTTTGATATATTTTAATCAAAAAACTGTATTGCAGATGCCTATTGTTTCTGAGACTTTACAGTCTTATCTCTAATATCCATGTATTCTTAATAAGAGTTGCAGAGTCAGTAAAAACAGACATGACTTGAGTTGAGGAGCTCACCCAGGCCAGCGGGATGAAATCAGAAAAGGTTTTTAGCAGGAGGGCATGACTGGAAAATCGAGATAACAGGTGACATAGGGGCCGGAAGGGGGGGCGGGGGCAGCACATAGTTTGACTCACTAATTATTTCACTAAAATTACGGTGTCACAACATCTTCAAGACAGATTCTGTCAAGGACTGGCTGTCTGTTGAGTCCAGTTGAAAGGAAAGTGAGACAAAGAGACTTAGGGAAGATTGAGAGAGGGGGAGAAAGGAAAAGGAGGACTGAGGGAAAGTGAAAGAGAGAGAGCAAGCAGTGCTTGCTGGACCCTGACTGCGTGCAAGGCCTCAATTATTCATGCGGCAGTGCACATGTCAAGAGCTCACAGACAAGCACAACAACAAGGCCGAGCGCAAATCAAACAGCGCATCCGTGGGCAATGCCTACAATGCACCTGGAGGAACACACCTCGGCCCATTTCTCTGTTGTTCTCAGATAAACAGAGAACAAGGCTACCTGAGCACTGCCTGATTCTCCTCAAGAGCCAACAGCTGCTGGAATAGTTTGTGTTTGTTTGTTTTTGCTCGCACTTTATTTACTTGCTTCTTTTCTTGGCAGAGACGTTGGCGCTTGCGCAGTGGGTACCATCTTTTCATGGCTCATTAGCCCACTGTTTCATTCACTTTATTTCTCTCAACTGGCTATCATGCCCTTAGTGTTGTTTAAATCCACTGTCTCTCTTCGCTGGTCCCCAACATGTCTACATTAACTACGGCTGAGGTTTGTCTCCTCGAGTGGTGGAGGTTTAACGGATGGCTCCAGACTTCCATTCTCATCTTGTCTTAGTTTATCGACCACTGCTGCCCTGTCTACTCTATTTCTTCTCTCCATATACTCCCTTTTCTCAGCAGTCATGCAGAGTTTTTTCAATATTATTATCGTATTGTTCAAGGCATTGGAAAATAAGATGGCGCCAGAAACTGCAGCTAATCATCTAAGAAGTACTTCAGTGTGATACAGTAGCATGTTCAATGAGTTGTGAACAATTGTCATACTACCTAAAAAAAAGGCTGAAAACCAAACTGAATTAACATTTCATTGTTTTCTTGTCATTATTTAGTTTGACACTGTATTCATGTTGGCCGTTTTCTGTTTGGGGAATTGGTGTTATTTTGCTCTAACCAGTCAGTACATTTCAACAAGTCCTCCAAATTACACAACAAATTACACCTTTCAAAACTGTCACAAATCACAGTTGAAAAAGAAATATGTTTCATGATGTGACAATACCATTAAAGCTTGTTTCAGTTTACAATCAACCATCTTCTGCGCTAAAGTCTGATGTATTGTTGACCCGTCCATCCACATTGACCTACTCCAATCGTGGACATTGTCATTCTATAATAACGTTACCTGATTTTCTCCTTTGCTCTGGTCATAATTACATAATTACCACCCGCGCTGCTGTTACTTTTCCTGTCTTAAGTCTTTGTCATGCTCATCTATTAGTAAAAAGACGACTGGAGACCAGGTTTCTTGTTTGCCTGAGTTTTAAGCAATCAGGTTGCTGGAGAAAGCTGACTGTTACCCGGTTACATAAGCGATTGTAAATGCAGATTGACAGAACTACAAAGTTAACATGTTGATCAAATAAATATAATATATCCAAGTTTATTACCATTTTTGTGGCAATTTTTCTATCACTGTTTTACTGATTCTGTCTCTGTTAATCCTCCCTACAAAATTCGGATTGGGAAATCGAGATGTGGCTCGCAATTCAGAGGCCTGGAATCAGGCTAATCTAAGAATAATGTACAGTAAAAAAGAACATAATGGAATAAACCAAATCCTCTCTTCATATTGCCTGTGAGGGGTCTCAGCAACCTCAAAGCCCTGATCCACTGCCACTTTCAGCCAAGGGTCAGCCTTTTCTTTGATTGGCTCCCTGCTGTCGCTGACAGGGAGCACTGATAGGTCACCTCAGGTCTGCCCCCAGGCACACTGGATTCTGGGATAGCTGTCCCCAGTCTATGGGAGGACTATGAAGCTACACTGCCAGCAGTTTTTAACTGCCATGTGTGCCTGTGTGTGCAGAGCTGAGTTACTGAGCTGAGTTAGATACAAAAATATCTCATTTCTCATGCAAATGTTTTTATTTTTTGTTATATTTTGTTTCCATAAATTTATATTATAATAAAGAATAAACACTCAAGTTTATGGGGAAACAGACTACTGATAAACTACTACTCAAGTAAAGCTGTGATATAAATTAGCAGTTTGCAGTTGTATTTGCAAGGCCCCAGGTACAGCTTTTTTCATCCAAAGTCAACTAGTTCTGAAGACTCACTATACTTAAAATACATTATTGACCCAATCCCTCAGTGTTCACATCCTGCTCTGGATTTTCACTCGCCTGACACTGACAGACATGAAATGTATATGGCACCGGTTTAACCGTTGTTCTGATGTGTTCAGCTGAGCTGTGAAGTGGCTCAGGGAGACAAAAAAATAAATGACTTTCTTGAGACATCATTTTACCTGTCATTGATTCCCATTTCTCCATTAGTAGGGAATTCTAACCTGCAGTACTGCAATAATCTAACGTGTATCCTATATGGAGCTGAACTGCTCAACATCAATTTAGAAGTATTTTCAAAGGAGGTTTATTTCACTGTGAATTTCACTCCAGCTCCACTCCTTGTATGCGTGGTCATTCAACATTAATATATGTTTTTGTGTGATACATGAGTGGGTTTTGTTTTGGTTTAAGCAGCACCAAAAGGACACTTGGAAAGGAAACCGTGACAAGTGACTTTTTTTCTTTCATATTACATGTTCAACAGAAAGAAATACAGGAAATATACCAACAATAGCATGGGATCAGCGTGTGGGCAATAAACCCACGAAGGAACACTGCCACTATTATTGTTTCCAGTGTGGATTGATGTGTTTGTTTATTGATACAGCAAAGATCTGGGACATACTGAGGAGTTTGTATTAGCTAAGGGCCTTGCTCGAGTAACAATGATGTGTTTGAGAGTCATCTTTAACCACTGTCTGTGCAGGTAAGTGTTTCTCCTTCCATCTCCCCGCAGTATGGATAAGTCATCTCCATCAGAGTAAGGAAAGAAGAAGACAGAGCCAAAATAAATACAAGCACTGATACTTTTTTGGATTGGATGCCGTACTGCATGTTTTCCTTACACAGAGATTTATCAGCTGGTTGATTTTCTCCCCTTAAACCCTGAACAGCCAACCTTGATATTCTCCATGGAGGCAAATAAGAAAAGTAAATTGTGAGAGTTGAAAATGACATTGTGTTTATGTTTTGACATGTTTCGTGAGCTCTGCACACAGGTTCAACATCTGCTCGGATAGCTGCTGGGTTAATAAAGCGAGACAAGCAAAATGACTGGAAATTTGTGTGGAAATTTAGGAGTTTTTGTTATTTATGAAAAGCACAAGGGGAAACTGTTCCAGCAGGTTATAAGAGGAGGAGAAGAGGTTTTATACACGGCCCAGATACTGACCTTATGATGTTTTTTGTCAATGTTATTATAAATGTTAGTGTTGCTGTTGGTTTTTGGCGGGCTGCTGATTCAGGTTTTATTGCCCTGGCCGTAAACTGTGCCTTACATAAAATTAATCCAATGAGATCCAGGTAGTAAAATATACATAAATTTGTGGAAAAAAGAGCAATGGTATCGGTTCAGTAATCAGTACCTGAATATTTCTGATGAGTTGAGGTGTCAGAATAGGTAGGCCCTATCTGGAGAAATTGGATCAATGCCCCCCTACTTACCCACCTACCTAATATTACACAGCTGATGAAGTGCCCTCTCAAGTTCCTAGAAACTACTGGCTGGTTTCAAATTAGTGATTTATTAAATCAGGTTGCACCATTATAATGGCAGAAATGTTTTAGATAGTAAAGACAGTAGAGGCCTCTGTAGCATCACAAGTTGTAGCATAATGTCCAAATTTCATGGGGGCAAACGATATATTAAACATAACTGCCAATCTTTTGTAAATGTAGGTATTACTTAGTTTTATTTATATACATATTTATGCATATTCATATACACATACGTGGAGAAATGTGTTTGTCACATATTTTAGAATGAGTGGAAAAGATCTGATTATGCTAGCCTATCTGGCGTTACGTTTCTACGTTATTTAGTCAAATGTATGGGGCGTATACGTTTTCTGTAATTTGAGCTGTTACTTTCGCGAAATGTAATTTAAAATCTTGCATCATTACTGAACTGCATTTTATTATGTGTCGGTTCAGACGTCTCTTTTACTCTTCACTCTAAACGGGCTATATATTAGCAAGCTAATGTTAGCTTTGTGATTCGGTTCAGTTAGCTAACCATCAGTTAGGCTACACCTCGCAGTTACTAGGTGTAAATATTCAACAATTAATCTCTACATAAGAACTAGCTTGTGCGGTGCAACACATGCTAAGCTAGTAATGTGCAAGTCTCCACTTACATTAGGCTATAGCTAACAAGCTTCAAATTCCCCTCCAGTCAAAAGTTTAATTTCTTCTTGTTCCTACAGTCGGATGTTTGATCTTCACTGTACAGAATTATGTATGTGCAGAGTTTGACACCAGAAGACTGTTTTCACATTCATCTGCTGAAGGTGGAAAGTTTCTCTGTGCTCACCTTAAATCTGAGTTAAAGGAATGTACATGATGATGAGCAGGATTTGTGACATCACAACTAGTTGAGGGCCAGTATACAACGTACGCAAGCCTCCAGTGCACATACACTGAGAACTGACTTTTCATTGAAGTAGGAGACATCTTGTGTCCAACGGTTAAACTTTCCTCATAATTATTATTTTGTGATCACAATAGTTCGTTGACAAAAACAGTGGTGATCACAAAATATGTTACTGTGATCGGAGGAGGACAAGTTCCAGATCACAAAATTATAAGACAGTTTTCATGATACAATAAAGTTTAATGGTATAAATCAGAAGAAAAACAATCTTCATCTACCTTCTGTACAATTCAAGGTAAAAATAACTTTTTATTCTCTACTGTATTTCTCATTGTTTAGTAAGGATAAACACCTAAAATGCACAATGAAACCTAAAAGCTATCATTAAAAATTGAAGATAGAAGGATGAGCAGCTTACACTTTATGAAATTATGAAAATGTGTGGAGCAGTAATTAGCACAGTCTCCATGCACTGCCAGGCTAGAGTTAATCACACCCTCACTGAGGTGGCATTGGCCGGATAAAGATGAACACACACACACACACACACACACACACTCGCAGCTCTTTCCCTCATCTCTGCAAGCAAGCAAAACAGACTCACTCTTCCAAGTAAACACTGTCGGCCAGGTCGGTCTGCTGTGTGGACAGTGAAAACCGGCGCAGCGGCGAGCTGCCCTGCGATGGCACCAGTGACTGCTTTATCAGCATCCCATAATTTATGTTGTGTTAATTAGGTCCCTGTGGCTGTGGCTGGCTGGTAGCAGTGGCTGGTCCCACGAAGGGGGAAAAGGATGGAGCTAAAAAAGAAAAGGATGGGGTGGTCCTCACAGACATAGTCGCATTAACATGCCCTCAGCAATGGCACCAAACTGAGATACAGGCATGTCATAATTAATGTTAGTGAATTATTAATGCGGCTGTCCTCGATATGTTTGTGTGCTGTGTGTGTGCTTGTGCAAGCCCTTGTGGTTTTGTATGTTTACCTGCAGCCTCTCTCTCGACTTTCAGAATAAAACATTCACTCTCATGCTGCCTTTTCGCATTCTTCCAGTGATGAGGACAAATGTCATCATCTGGAACCCGGAGTAAAGCTCAGCTCCTGTAAGGCTCCAGCTCACCCATGCTACCTGCTAATTAACTCAGGCCGAGGTCAGGGGGTCAGGCAGGGGAGAGCTGAGGCACCGTGGTGCACAAGGGCCGACACACAGGCAGTCCGGCGGGCCCCGCCGCTGTGTTATTAGCTCGCAGTCTGCTGCCGAGGGCCTGTGCAGGTCGCACACTATGGTCGACTGCAGCTCCTGCGAGGATACGAGTACACAAATATACACACACGCTAAGCTGTGAACAGTAGAATACAAAAAAGAATACAGTCATGGAGAGTATTTCCCAGAAAGGGGAGAGGAAAAACTTGCATGCACTCGCACTCACACGCACAGAGCCTGCATAAAATGGAAAGGCTGAGTGGTATTAAGATCCATATTGACAGAGTGGAATCCCATAAGCACTCCGGTTCTCTTCGTATGTCAAATATTCCTCTAGGTGCGGATCATTCAGTTTTATTACCTTGCTTTAAAATTCAATTGCACTAGAGATTTAGGTCTTTTGGTGGAATAAAACACACACAGACACACACACGCACACACATACGTAGCCACATTCTCTGGTATTATTACTGACAAAGTGAAATACATATTAAAGGACCAATCCTTAATTTTTGTGACCGCATAAATTTGAGTGAAGTCCATCAATATATTTGAGGAGCTAAATATATCCTTTTGTGTGTTTTTTAACTGTTCATAAGCCTGTTTTATTGCTATTTACTGTTTTTTTTAACAAACATTATGGATAAAAACAAACCTTTAACTAATCATTTAGTTCTTGTTAACTGTTAGTTCATATATTAAAATACCTGCCAATCAATTTGGGAGTGTTATAAGGGGGGAGGGGGTTCCCTCCTGTGGAGCTGTGCTTATTGGTTTTGGATCATAGATTAAATTGAGAACGTGGGCGATTTCTGTTATACTTTTTTATTATGTGTGTAGAGGATCTAATCTATATTGCTTGTCATTGGAAAGAAACGCAATCTGTTTTCATATATTTCACATTCAAACCTTTAAAATAGTCTGCGCAACCTGAACAGAAGAGCCATGGTCACTGCTGCCGGGATCTCATGTTCCTTTAACTTATGTAATTTCATTTGATCTTGCATCGAGTGTTGCAGCACTTGTGATGCATTTCAGAAAATAAAACAGTTTCACACCCAGCCGAATACATAATTTATGCATCTGAGGCAACGAGGGAATAAATATGCCTTTTGAACACACATTACAGAGGCACGGCCTGACAAGTAGCAGTTTTATTTTTCCTTTTTACGTACTGTATATAGAATGTAAAACTCCCCCTCAAGACATTTAAATTGCTAATCACCACATAGCTTTAATATCATACAGACAATAAATAATTTAGACAAATGTCCAGTCGGCATAATTCATTAACTTTTGCTCAAATCCCTCTTTATTTCCAATCTGTCCAACCTTGAAACACTTTAATCCAGCAATGTTAAATGAGATAAAATCATAATTATGGCAGCAGTGCCTGTTATTTAAACCAGATCAAGGACAAGAAGGACTTTAGGGATGTAGCATGGATAGCCATGTAGTAGGAGGAGGAGTAGGGGAGGGCTGTAAATGGGCCAAATCCACCTAGACCCTTGGCACTTTGTGGAGGGTGTATTTTAAATGCATAGACCATGAATGTCTTTATAGACTGAAAACTAACCTTAAAATTCGCAGACAGGAAAAGTATAAACACACATTAAACAAAATGACCATTTCAAGACAGCTGCGTAACGTTGTAGGAATCTGATCTATTGATATACGGTATGAGTTTGTGACATCTAACAAAATCACAAGATGCATTCATGCTGTCAGCCCGAGAGGCCTCTTGTTTTTTACTGCAAAACAAACATCTGTACAGTTCGTCTGATGGTGCTGTTGGAGCCGAATTCAACCCAATGCAACGCTATTTGCCATTTGTGCATTGCTATTTGGCACTGTCCAAACATTGGAGCATTTTACGTCACCCTTGCATCAGTGAGCTTTGAATAAAAAAATAATGTTTGTCTTTTCTCTCCCGCATGTGTCTTGAGCTTCAAGTGTAAGGAAGAAGTAGGTAATGTTTGTGTTTTGACCAAACACAATGTGCCGTGGAGTATTTATGACTCTATGGTCAGGAGTGAAGGAGCCACTGATGGAGGGAAAACTGTTATTTGATAGCAGTCTAGTGTGCGTCCAGACGACTGGCTGGGTGTGGGTGGCGTGGAGAGGTGTGTTCTTTGTGTGTGTGTGTGTGTGTGTGGGGTGGTGGATGGAGGCCAGAAGAGCTGCCGTCTGTGTTTGTGCAGCAGCAGGAAAAGAGCAGCGTGCCTGCGTCATAGCCGCAACCTTCAGTGCCCTGCCCATGCCCAGCCACCTTAGCCCGGCAGCAGAAGCGCAGGAAAACCACTGCAGGAATAACAAGTCCAAGATGTTGGATAAAATCAAGTCTCTATCCACAAAAGTCAAGAATCAACATGAAGAATGTCAATGTTTGTGCAGAGAGAGAGAAAAAAGACATCTTTAAATATACATTTATTCAGAGCCTGTGTGAGATCAAACAGCAAAATTGATCTGCTCTTCCTTCAACCCTTGCTCTGCTCCCTCCCCTCAATTCCCCTCCTCACCAAGTATCGACTTTTCCGCAAGGGCCATCGCCATGACGACTCCAGCATGGCCTGCTGTCGCCTCTCTTCAGGGCAGAAGCCCTGACTATTTTGGGATAGGGGTTATTTGACTGCCTTGGGCAAATGTGTTTGGAGCAGTGCACAGAGACTCATTCACACACACACACACACACACACACACACACACACACACACAATCATAAACTTCTCAACTAGACCCTCTTGTCTTACAGTAGTGAGCCACTGTCTCCCAGGGGCCCCGTCAGACTACAAACTACAGTCTAATCAAGACCGTGAATGTGAGCCAAACTAATGCTACAATTCTCCTCTCGCATTGATCCAACAGGAAATCAGATTACTCACTGTGACCCATCAAATTTAATTAATCAAGTATTGGTAAATGTCTAAAAGAACTGTCTGCATGTATATCCTTAAAAAAAATTAACTATTCTATTAAGGGAAAACAAGAGCTGTTTAAAATTGTGTTAATTACCTTCAAAAAGCAGGACTTTGAAACTTGGAACTTATACTGGGTCAGCCGAGTGAATTTGGAGATTACTGATGTGCTCTTTATCTTGACTACATGGTGGGGTGAAGTTGGACATTGGTGATTATTAGCTGCAGGAGAAAGATTTTTATTTTTTTATTGCTATTTGTTTCATTTTTAATGTATCTTTATTTTACTTTATTTTTTATTAGCCTTGTGTTTGTATATTGATATAGTTCTGTATTGTTTATGTGTCTTGAAAAACCAATAAAGTGTAAAGAAAAATAATTAATTAATCAGTCTGTTCCTTTAAATTGCTTCTTTGCAGATACTTTTTTTTTTTAAAGTAAAGAAATGTCAGGTCCCTTCCAAAGGCGTCTTATCTTGCAGTAAGAATTCAGTTCAAGTTTTCAAACATTATTGCCACATTTAAGGATGTAACATGGACAAGAAAGAACAATTTAAATAACAAGAACAACAATAATGACAATATGTGGAAATAAAACTTATACCCAAGGTATTTATTCACACAAAAAAACAGCAAGATAAATGTTAAAGGATGAGACTGGCAATATTCTTTTTTTATTGTCAAGAAATCCCATGAAAAGACCGAAATCAACAAAGCGTTAGTCCGTCTTTCAGTACTTTCTCCAGCCTGCTTCTCTCAGCCCCTAGACTGTTCATTCCTACTGTACATGTAAAACTTAAAATGTTACAAACTGGCCCCAAATATATACTTTCATTTTTTTTAAAAGGCCTAAATAAGTTCACTGTAATTCCTAACAAACATTGCATTTGTTTGGAACTAGTTTCAGTTACAGATTCATACACATTTGGTGCTACTGTGAGTCTGTACAGCAGCAAGACAATATATGTGGGATCGACTCAAAATAAATTCTTACCAACATTCATCATAATGAAGGAACGTGTTGCCCAGCGCAATGGTGTGTCTCCTTGACGTGTTTTGATAGTTTTGAATCTCTGTCTTTCTCTGTCTTGACCACTCAGGCAATTTAGGATATTGTAGCAGGATAATTTCATTGTTGGTTTCAGTCTTTTCTTGGGATTTATTGACAATAAGAACAATATAACATATTGTCAGGCTCATCCTTGAAAAGGTTAATTGAAAGTGACGTCTTATCTTACAGTATCAATTAAATCAATGGTATGTATAGGTATGAAAAGTTTTGACATTATTGCCAAAGAAAATGAAGTATGCAACATGGACAAATAGAAGAATTTTTAATATATACATTTATACCTGAGTAATTTATTCACACATAAAAGAAACACTGTGTGTGAAGAGGCTAAATGTTAATATAGCATATGCCAAATAAAGTCTAGTCTTTGAGACATGCTGTCATGTAAATGTACGAGAGAGTTTTTAGACAGTGAGTCAGTGAGTTATGTGCACATGAGACAGAGTTATTCAAAACATCTGGTTTTGAGACGGGCTGTGACACATATAATAGTAACCAGTGACTGATTCTGTTGTGAAATGTGGAAAAATGAGTGCAAAAAGAAAAAATATGTAAAAAAAAAAAAATCAAAGATTCTTAACAAACGTATCAATCTTAGAAGGAGTGGTCTTGACGGGAAGTTCGTTTTATTCTGCTGTTGAGGCTAGTTTCGAGAACTCACGAGCCCTGGATATCCAAAATACAATTCATGTGGCACCATAAGTGAAGAAGTGCTGTTTTGGCTGGACAGAAGCTGGGTTTGGTCCAGTGGTGCAGATATGGATGCAACAGCTCCTGTGGAGGCAGAGCTCAAATTGGTCAGAGAGGAGGATCAATACCACCAGGAACAGATAGAGAGAATGATGGGCATCACAGGCATCTCACTGAAGTAAATTACATTAGAAACTCAGACACTGATTCATGATGAAAAAAGTAGAGGGGAAAAAACCAGCCAGAGGGAGTTTTTTCAGGATAAGTCAGCTCTTAAATTTATGGACAGAAACATCAGGCTATCGTTTGTATTAAGTCAGTTTTGGTGGATCTTTTGGGGGTAAAGAATATTTTAAAAAATGTTATTGTAATTTCTTTATTTGAAATAGAGAGTGATGTAACAGCTGTATTGAAAAAAGCTGAATTTAATAATCCTAAACCCCCTTAACCCTTAAAAATTGGCTATGATTGGCCATACAACCAAATTTAATGTTCCCTTCACCATGATCATGAATACATCTCTGCAGTGTCAACAACATCAAAGTTAGGATGGTGCATTTTAAAAGAATATATTTGAATCAGATCCTCTCATGTCTGCCAAAGTGGTTTGTGAAATATGGGCCAATTTTATATTTTAAATGTAAAGAGTAAAGAGTGTCTGTGCTCCAATTCCTTGACCTAAAGCTCCTCCTCTGGCCAGAGCTCATCAAAATTTCTTTTTCAAGGCTGTCTGCTGGTGATCATGATCTCTGGTTCTCTGTAGTCCGTCATGTTGGGGTTCCACCCCTAGCCTCTCGTGTGATGTGACAGTGTAGATGTAGGTGACTAGTGGGTGGCCCCCGCGAGAGCCAGCCCGGAGGTCAGCCGGTGACTGTCCCTACGAGGCAGCCCTGCTGCGGGTCACCTGCTGCCCGCTTTCCCCTCGTTATTTATCTCTCCCTGACAGTTCATTCCTCTTCCTGTCAAAGCCCCTCCTC
This sequence comes from Scomberomorus guttatus, assembly GCA_038419695.1. NCBI lineage: Eukaryota > Metazoa > Chordata > Actinopteri > Scombriformes > Scombridae > Scomberomorus > Scomberomorus guttatus. Next base: position 13,395,762 of record CM076447.1, read on the forward strand.
TTCCATCTCCCCATTTTCTCCTCTCCTCTGCTGAGTTTGGCACTGGTCCTCTGATCCTTTCGCCAATACCAGCTACCCGGGCCAAGGCGTGCTGAGTCGACCCCTTCGCATCACCCCCGTCCAGGTCATATGACATCCAGCTTCAGGGGCCTCCCTAACGATGGGGGCCGGGCCACAGGCCTATAAGTGAAAGTCCGCAGTGTGTTAGTTGCTCTGGCCGGCTGGCGGGGCTGCTCTCAGTGGTCCACCAGAGGGGTAATTACTTCCCCAAGTTGGGCTTAGAACTGGACTTCTTGCCCCCTCAAGTCTCTGCGGACTGGCCAGGACACAGCACCCCCTTTCATTAGGAGAGCAGCTTTTGGAGGGTGAGCCTCGAAAACAGACAAAGTGAAGGCCCTCCTTTGGCCGGTGATAAATTGGTTCGACTCACAGACGGAGGGGGGGGTGGTGGAGAATGACACTCAGAGGACACGAAGGGGATGAGGAAGTCACAAATACAGTGCAGGAGAGGAGGGATTTAGTAGATAAAAATATCTTAAGCTGAAGGTACAGAGGAGATGAGACACACGAGCTCCATTTGCAGCCATACAGTTTTAGCCTCTATTCTGGGCTTATCAGCCAGGGAGCACACATCAAGGACAGAGCCCAAAGTGTGAAAAAGTGGTGGGCATTAACATCAATGTAGCACATGGTAATCACAGGAAAATAATTGCTATCATCTTCACTCTGTCATTTAGACACGAACATCCCAAAGCTAGTTACAGGTTTCTGTACCTTCCCCTACCTCCCAGTGATCATAGCCAGTGTAAAGTGACATGGTAAGAAGAAAAAAGGAGCGAAGTGAACATGTAATTAGCAAGTGGTTTCATGTAAGTGCTCTTTGATTTATAATTCAGCATAGCGAGAACCCCTGCTACCCAAGGCTAGTGCTCCTCTGAATTAGCGCTGCGACTGGGAGAGTCTGCAGCAAGAGGAGGGAAGAACCTGACTAATTTGTGCTCTGTTTGAGGTGGGTTTAAAAAGGGAAGGAGACGTGAGGTCCATACCTGCACCTGGTAGGCATTAGATCACAGAGTATGGCATGGAGAGGAGAGGTGGACTGTTATATAGGTGTCTCTTTTTCTCTCCCTTTCATATAAACTGATTAAATGAAATTATTTTCAGAGTTGTAATTGACTTTGCAACTGAACTTTAGACAGAAACGTTTGATATGAGGGGAGCTGCTTCTTTGTAATGTGACTAACCTTTAAGGTCAGCAGTAGGTGACACATACCGTTTTCATATACAGTTTTCAAGCGTAAGTTATTTTCTATGGGAATTGAGCAACACGATTCCCACTTTAACAGCATCTTTGATAAGGGAGGCTTTTCTGTCAGCAGTGGCCTCGTTTTTCCTCCGCTCTGCTCGGTACATACTGGATTCCCTTTGGTTCCCCATGGGTCCAATGATCCCCATGATCATCCTATATTCTGACGCCCTTATAAAGCTAATGTGCTGATTTTACGTTTTCAACCTGCCATGATCCCCCACAATCCCCTCTGTTCCCTCCGGTTCTGCTTTCACACTCAAGTGAGGATCGGCGGCCGCTTTGATCAGAGTCCCCCGTTAAAGGTTTAAAACGTCTCAATTCCTGACGATTGTTGGGGCCTCTGTGGTTTACTTTAAGCATTTCCCCATGCCCCCTGTCCAAATTCACCACTAGTAAATGAGGTACCATCTCTCCCAGCTTCCCATCCCAGCGCTGCTTTCAAGTTCCCCCGTTTGGGTGCCGCAGCTGTAAGCCCTAGATTTTGTCTCCTCCATCTTTGTCAAGCCCATTTGCCAAATACAAAAAAGACCCAATAAGCTAGGTCTTCATTGCTGCTCTCCAAAGTAATCCCCAGATCTCCCACTCTCTCAAAAATCAATGCAAAGGTTGAGATGAGGTGAAACTCCCTTCTTAACTCATCGGGCTGGGAAGTGATAAAGTCTTAGGATCACTATTTTTGTAATCGTTGTGGCTCCATGATGAAACTAATTGTCCTATTTCATGCAGCCTCGCTGCTTTTCAAAATGTCCTTCATCAACACATAGAAAAACAGTAGAACTGAAGACTGAAGATTTTGGTACTGTGATTGTAGTCCTAAAATAAGTGTACTGTTTCTAAAGTCATTTTTGACCAAGAGGTTGTAGAAAGTCTCCAAAACAAAGTGCTAAGTGCTGAGTGCTAATGGCTACCGTGTTAACAAACAACTGCCTACTTACACATCGAGCAGCAACACCAGCGTCCTATCGCAGTCCTCGTTCCCACCACCTGTCGAATATCAGCCCCAATATTCGCTCACTTTTTAGCTGATGAGAAAAATGTCTGGGTCACTTTGGCTTATAGTTGATCGACTTTCTTCACCAGCTACTCATTCACTCTGGCTCTCTGCCATTTCATGCCGAGCAGGTATCATACAGTTGGCTTGTGTGAGCTTGTTTCCTGGAAACAGGTTCCCACAATTCATAGTTCAATTACAACATACGAGTACAATATACAGACTAGAAAATAGAGAAAATATTAAGGCGAAAGTGGCTAAAAACTACAAAGAGCTGAAGATTTGGTTGTTGATTTTTTTTTTGCAGGATCGGCAATAATGATAAACTTTTCATTTTACCTGAGTCGCCTGGTTAACCGACATCACAAATGTTGATGAGAGATGAAAGATTTGGTTTTTAATATTTTGATATCACCTCAGACATACCAATTAGTCAGTTGTGGTTAAGGCAAACCAAAGTGCTGCCTCTGCATCACTGAGGTCTGGTTGTAAAAGAGGGCTAGTGCTGGGACAGCAGTAAATCTGCCAGCCAGCCTTGGCTAATGTCAGCCTGATGGAGGCTCCAAACCAGTGGGGTGGGATGTTCCGCTACAACCCTCTGCCCTATGGTCTACCGTCATAATTAATATGTTGTTGTATCAAAGTTGAAGCATTTGCCTCCGAAATGTCCCGCGCTCAGCCCCCTTATTAAAGACCTGACCTCCAAGCAGCTGAAGGTTGCTCTGCAAACTTGGCACACCCCCGAGTGAAAACATCTGCTTTCCTCACAGGCAGGACCGCCACGGACCCCATGTCTCAGCTGGTTCCCACAGCCCAGCGAGAGAGCCCTTCCCTTGTCCTCGCACACTGACCCCCACATTTATAACCCCACCCCCACCGCCGCCGAGACCCCTTAAGCCTTGGGCCCAGACCTGGACCTCTCCATCACTTGGCTGTCCACATGTAGTGCTGTGCCAGTGTGGTCACTTTACTGCTGAGAGGACTGCTCCTGTCTTGTTATCCCCACATCACAGCCTGTCGAGAGGAAGGGAGGGAATGTGGGGGGGGGGGGGGTTGCATGGAGGGAGAGGGGGAGGAGGCATCTGCGCTGCTCCCACAAAGCGGCGACTGTTGGAACGCTGACAGAAGCATCTGTCATTCCCTGCCTTCACACACTCACCTGCTGTCCGAGGGCCTGACTCTTTCTATCTTCCTTCTTCGGCTCCCTCCCACTTTCTCTCCTCCCACCTGCCTCCGCTTTCTTTGGTGACTGTGTGAAGCTCTTGGACGCCTCCTTTAGAAATCCCATACACTGTACCTTCTACCTTTGCTTAATGCATTAAAGCCCTCAGCTTGAGTCCACAGAAGCAGATTGCTATTATATATATACACGACTGTGCTGGTAAATTTGTTGAAAATGGTTGTTTTGCGCATCCCTCAATTGTTTTTACTCAAAAAAGTGTTGCAAAAGGTTCAAATATGTGTTTCTTTTGTTATTGTAACCCACCAAAATCTACTTTTTAGGGATCATCTTTAACAAAAGTCTATGCAGAAGAAAATGAGCTTCTACTTTGCCAAGTCTTTGGCAAATTAAGCGGTATTTATTCACAAATATTGCTATGGTGTTAATGAACGTACTGACCTGTCTTGCGACTACTTTATCATTCTCCAGTGGCACCCCCGTCCATTCCCCTAACATGCTGAAGGGTTGCCAGCAGTAAGGGGAAAGATGCCAGTCCATGTGTATGACACACACATAAAACACACACGAGCTCAAGGACACCATCGCTCATTCATGTCCGGGAAGGTGCCCTTCAAATGATGCCACACAGAAGAGTGCAAAAAAAAAATTTTTGAAGTGGAAAAAAATCTTTTTAGATTTTCATCAGCATTAATATTTAGACCGAGAATAGCAGAGGAGGCTACTTAATGATGAGGTTTCTTCCCCGTTTTTGGGGGAGTTTTTTCTTATTGGAACAGATTTTTGGGCTATATAAATAAAATTGACTTGATATGACTTAAAGGTTGTTTCTTACCAGCATATTGAAATTGCAAATTAAAATCGCAGGAGGCTACTATATTTGTCTGTGCAGCAGCGCTGACTGTTACCCTTCTGAGAAGTCTCATTGCCATGATGGCCAGAGGGCAGCTGTAAAGTAGGGAGGTGATTTTGAATGGCACTGGTCATATATAAAGTAGCCTCTCTCAGCGTGTGAGGAGAAGAAGAGAGGCAGGTTAACAAATGAGTGAGGAAGGATAGCAGGACTTTGTGGCCCTCAGAGACTGAGTGGGTTGGGATGTTCTGCCAACACCTCGTCTGCCAGGGTGAAGGATACACACTCACTTTCATGTCCACACACACACACTGTCATCTCTCTATAGCTCCATCCCTGGCCTCCGCTGGCCGCGTGTCTGAGCAGGAACCCCACTAAGCTGGCTGGGGTCCAACACCAAGGTCTCTCACCTCGCAGGCTGGGCAGGGGGCCTGGTAGCTCCTGTGAGTTATTCCTGGCCACGGACCTGGGTTCCACCTCTCTCTTCTCCTTTTGTCTCATCCGTTCTCCTCTGGCCCATCCTGGCCTCCTCTTTTCCCTTATCCCCCTCTCTGGGACCCTGTGGCTGAGGAGCCTGTCCTTCAACTATCAGCATCTTCCATTGTCTTTAACACTCACACACACACACACACACATATAGACTTGCATTTACGTAAGCTTGCTCGTGTATCTGTGTGGCCACAATTGTTGAGGTCACCTTCATATACTTCCACCATCTGCAGTGTTTTATTAGTATATCACACTTCAGAACCTGGTAGCTGATTTATGTAAAGATTTTTTTTTTGTCTTGAAACCTCACTGACCTGCCAGTAACTCATGCTGCACAGCAAAACTTTACTCAAACCCACAGATTTGTGTTTCAATCTCTGGTGGAGATCCCATATTTTCAAAAGACACCAAATCTGTCAGACTGCATTTTGGGGGAATGTGTCTAAAATGATGAACAAGACATGTCAAATATTTTAGTTTAATGGAAAGATGCAGCCATAAAAACATGATAATCGAGGATTTTTAATATTTCCTCCAGCGCTATAATCATATAGCTTTAATTAAAAGTTGCAACAAGCTGAGAATATATATGAAACTGTCAGATAGTGTGGTAAAAAAACAAAATTTTTATAATGTTAAAGATACTTAAAGGGAAAAAAAGCAAAGAAATTTCCCCTAAAATTATTTTAGATTCAATAAAGGTTAAAAAAAAATGTATATAAGAATGTTGGGTCTTGACTGATTTGTTTTTCCTGCAGGTTAGAACAGTAGTAGGTCATATAACAGGAGTTTGTGAAGATATGGACCCATAGATAAGACAATATAGTTCAGCTGTGGAAAGAGCTATTACAGATACATTACACTATATGCAGTGTTTATTTAGCGTAATGCTAAACACTGAACTCCCCAAAACATCCTTATGAGTTTTTTTAAATGAGCAAAACAAACTTAGGCTTGCTCTTGAGTTTATAGAGCAAATGTAAAACAAGACAGCCAGGTGAAGAACCCATTACTTGTGCTGTTGTAGTTTATTTGTGAGGCCTGATTCTGCCACTAGAGGTCCCTAAATGATAAGCAAACAGATGCACACTTCTCTTTTTCAAAAGATTTCCATACTTTTTAAGTGATTAAGAAATCTTACAAGAAAAACATGTTAACTATTAAGTCACGCATACACATACATTTTATTGAAATTTGGTTATAGATCTGACATGTGTAAAAAAAAAAAAATTAAAAAAGAACAAACAAGATTAGTTTCTCTGACAGAGATGATGCCATGTTGTCTTGCACTCACTGATCACCACAAACATAAATCTAGACCTGCATTAGGCCAGAGATAAACTTATAATTATAGACCGCCTCACAGTGAGTGGCAGCCTCAGCATCAGTACCAAGCAGGAAAGAGGGCCAGCTGCAGAGCTCCCACTCTGATCTTATTTTCAGTTAACAAGAACATCTCACAACCACAACGGGACACTAAACGTACATTTTATTAGTCAAATATCTCTAGTAAAGAAATGGCATTTGAGTTGTGTTCCTAACAAGCTTCTACGGCATCTATATTGTGCGTGACTGTTTATTTTAGTTATATTATAGGGTGAGAGCGCATGCGTTGAAGTTGACGCCCACTTTTTTCGTCTCATATGTCTTAAATACACGATCTTCGTAGCAGCGAGATGCTCGGCTTGCTTACTTTCACAGATATTGCCCCTATAAATAAAAACGCAATCATTAGGCATCAAAACAACTTAGTGCGTTAAAGTTGTAGTTTCCGCTTCACCACAAAAAACACAAGTAGGTATTATCTGATTATTTTGTGCGACGTGGGTTAAAATAAGCTATCCACGCTCCCCCCCGTCTTACCAAATGATGGTACAGTCTGACGACGTCCTGCGCGGGAGCGGAAAACGTGCTTCAGTCTGTGCGGAAAAGAAGCTCTGTGTTGTCCTGGAAAATATAATACTATATCAACGCTTTACTAAAGAAATACTAATATTCAGTCTCCATACAGACGTCTTAACACGCCAGAGGTCAGTGAAGATGGTTATTTTAGCTGCGTTAGCATTAAACAGCCAGTTAGCTTTGTGTGTTTGTTGATGCGGCGCCCTGCTCCGCTCACGTTATGTTAACTTGTAGCTTTTAGGTCTTGCTGGGTGTCATTGAGATTAGCTGGAGTACATGTAGTGACTGTGTGTTGTGCAGGAGTACTTTTGTCTTACTGAACACGGCTGTCATGTTTGAATGAACTGTGGACTCTGGAGGATGTAGGTGGCGGTTAGGGGGAGGGGCACCTGCGCAGATGCACTCCAGACGGTGCAGTTTATGTGACTAGACGAGGAAATAGCTGTGTTAAGGTGTGTTTTTAACTTACTTGTCTTTATTTTGCAGTTTACTTACACGTTCAGCATGGCTCGGGATTGGAAACCTGGTGATCTGATCTTTGCCAAAATGAAGGGATATCCTCACTGGCCAGCAAGAGTAAGTCTGGAGCTTAAAGGACGGGTTCACAATTTTCAAGTCTGTCAAAAAACAATAGTCAGGTGCTCAAATGAACATTGAAATAGTTTTTTATTGCTGTAATCATTCCTCCTGTTTATACTGACCATTAGAAAATCCCATCATAATGCACTTACAAGTGATGGAGGAAAAAATCCACAGTCCTCCTTCTGTGCAAAAACGTATTTAAAAGTTTATCTGAAGCTAATATGAAGCTTCAGTCGTCCGCATTAGTCAAATCAAGTAGATATCTTTAAACGTTACAGTATTTTTAGTGACAAAGTCCCTCTTTTTGTTACTATACTTTCACTGCAGCTCAACAGGGAAACACAAAGAGGGAATTTGATGCTAAAAAGACTGTAAATGTTACAGATATCCACTTGATATGACTATTCATACAAGCTTCAGATAAACTTTTAAATGCATTTTTGCACAAAATGACTGTGTGAACTGTGGATTTTGGCCCCCATCACTTACATTGAAAGCACATTTGAAGGGGATCGTTTAATAGCCAATATAAACAGGAGGAATGATTACAGCGAGGAAAACAGCTTTCAGTGTTCATTTTGGCACCTGACTTTTAAGACAAACTTAAAAAATTGTGAACTACTCCTTTAATCCTTTAATTTAGGGCAGAGAAAGGCAAAATTATTTATACAGCAAATATTACAAGTAAACTCGAGATTTACACTCACCGATCACTTTATCAGGAACTCCTGTGCAGTCCAATGCAATCCAATACAACAGCTCTGCTGTAAACTCTACTTCTACAAAGCTTCTACATTTTCAGTTTCTGTTGACATTGTCAGACATTATTGAGGTCGTAGTGGGTGGTGGTGGTGGGCTGGAGTACATCGACTTGAAAAGTGTTCCTAACATTTTGCCTCCCTCATGTATGTTAATGGGGTGGACAAAATAACGTGCTCGGTGACTATATATGCAAAGATCTGCCCCACCCGAAGACGGCAGATAACCCACATCCACCTGGGAGATATAAACCACAGACAGACATACAGAAACTCATTATAAACCTGAGATAACAGAAAAGTTTCCTGTTTGCTTTTGAATGTAGGCACTCTGTGAAACTTCAGAAAGTAGAGAAAAACATTTCTCAGAGCCTAATGTGACATCCTGAGAAAGCTTGTTTGGACCGACCAGCAGACCAAAAACCGGATATATTCAGTTTACAATCATATAAGACAAAGGAGAACCAGCAAATCCTCACATTTGAGGGTACTTAACAATCAATTATTTAAAAGTTGCAGATACATTTTCTATATTGACTAATTTTTATTAGCTGTCAATAATGAGCTTTTATTGTTTTTGGCTGTAACACAAACACCTGGTTTGTCTCATCTCTCTGACAGATTGATGAAGTTCCAGACGGTGCTGTGAAGCCGTCCAACATCAAGTTTCCCATCTTCTTCTTTGGCACCCATGAAACGTTAGTAATTGACCACTAACTCTAGTCTTTGTTATCTCCTTTACATTGATCCAGTTGAGCAAAACCAGTGAAAATATTGTAGGATAAACTTGATATCGATGGTTACATGGTCAAGTAACTGTATTGTCAGATTTACTTACTTATTCCAGTTTTTCCCATTTACTGATAAGAGTTTGTTTACACATTTTTGTGCTGTGCTCAGTAAAGTCTTGAGATTATATGCACTGAATACACAACATGTTTATTGAGCTCATTCATTGGATCCTTTAAATGCATAAATGTGGCTGAATACAGTTATCTGTTTGTACTCTTGAACCACCTCAAAGTAAACACACGCTACATTTTTAATAGGTCAGAAAGTATTAAATGGCCAAAACATTCTTGATAATCTTCCAACAGTGCATTTCTTGGCCCAAAAGATATCTTTCCGTACCTGCCCAACAAAGAGAAGTATGCCAAACCCAACAAGAGGAAAGGCTTCAACGAAGGATTGTGGGAGATTGAGAACAACCCAAAGGTTGAGCTCACTGCACCCAAGGTACATCTTCCTCCTCACCAAAGACATTTTTTAGTATTTATCCTCAATAAGTTGGTCTTAGACTTGGATTCGCTGCACCTCAGACATAATACCTCCCTTTACAGTTTTATATCTGAGTGAACTTGTGTTTACTTTTATTCCCATTTTAGCATCCTAAAGTTAAAGTGGACCACCGTGGCGTTTTTATTTTTACAGCTGAGTTGAGGGGGGGGGGCTAAAACAGCCTGATTCAGACAGAGGCTGAGCTGAGGGGCTGCGTAAGGGCCAGTATAAGATAAAAAAAGGAGTTTTTTTGAACTGTAAGTCATGCAAAGATATTCCAGTACAGCCCTAGAATATAAATATGGACCTGGAAATATGCATGGTACATCCCCTTTAAGGCAGCTGGAAAGCCTGCACGCCGGGACTTTTTATTTATTTATTTATTTGTTCATGTTTGTTTAAAGCCGATTCCCCCAGAGTCTTTCACTGAAAAGGATTCTGACACCAGCCCAGAAGGTGAGGAGGATGCAGATGACAAAGAGATCAAATCCAAAGTAAGTTTTTCCTTTTCAAATCTGTCAATTACAAGTAAATAAGTAGTAAACAGTGTCGGTGCTTCACTGCATCGACATGCTAGTGGTTTGTACCTGTGTTGTCAGCTTCTTTCTTCTTTTGCTGTCCTTCTCTAATCTCTGTCTAATGTTTGTCTGCTTCATACTGAATTATCAATGCAGGCTATAGTTTACAAATTAACTTTCTGTATTGATAGATGGAAGTAATATTAAAAGGCTTGTTTTCTGAGACTAGTATCTCAAACAGCAGGATACTCCCTAACTTCTCTCCCTTTTTAAGACTTGTTTATCCCCACCACACTGCGACCTATGCTGTGTCTTGGGTGCATTCAGGTTCCAGGAAGTGAGGCTGAGCAGGAGACTGAGACTGAGAATGAGGAGGAGGAGGAGGAGGAGGAGGAGGAGGAGGAGGAGGAAGGGTCTCTGATCTCTGAGCAGGGTCCTCAGAACCAGGATGTACGTACTTTGCATGCTGGGATATCACAAGCGGTGTAGGTCGTCTCATCCCCTCCATGTGGGAAAGCATGTGACACTTGGTGGTTTTTCAATTGGTGGTTTGTTTCTGTTTGAGTCCGATTTCTGTCGGCGGCCACAAAGTTATGCCAGTGATTGATATGTTGATTAGAGTGTTTGGGGTTGCTGTGTTAATGCCGCTGAGGTGATGATTTATAGATAGAAAGCAGTCCCTGTGTTGTAAATAAAGACGATTAAGTTTAAATAATGTGAGGTTACTGGGACATTAATGTGGTGTGTGATTATAACAAAGATAATTGGAAAGTGTTTTTTCTTCTCTGTTTTACTGCTTTGACACCACGCTTACAACTTGTGCTTTCTATTTCTTGCCTCTCCCTGTCCATATACTGCATAATTCTACTGTTTGCAATGAGTTGACATTATTTTATTTTTGCATGGCTTTCTGTGTGCTTTGGAGAAAGGTAAGTTGTGACCAAGTTAATGTACAGGTATGTATTATGTATTTTGCTCAGGATGAGAAGGGCTCCTTTTCTGTTTCTGACATGTCCCCTCACTATCTGTAGTATTAAACTAAACTAAATTGTGTCCCAATTCCCATAAAATATAAGCAAGTTTTGAGTAATCGGGTATAGAAATAAAATGTACACTGTTGTCCTGTAATGCATTAAGGAAATTGAGGAGCTAGTCACAGCTGAAAAAAAAAATGAGATTCATTGCAAATGGTGGTGAAACGGCTCCAGAAAGATCTTGGAAAACAAGAAATAATTATTCAATCTTTGGACAGACATTTGGCTTCTTTGTGAAGTTTAATTGGGAATGGTAGTTTGATTTCCTGTATGCTAACTGCAAAAACCATATACTATTAAAATGAATACATAGTACTTACTGTGTACAATTAGAACGTAGTCTGTAGGGCCGCAACTAGCTGTTGCTTTTGTTATCAATTAAACAGCCAATTATTTTCTCAATTAATCGATTAATCTTTTAGTCGAAAAAAAGTGCGAAATGCCACAATTTTCCCAAAACCTAAGTTAACATATTCAAAAGTGTTGACTTAGGTTTTAAGCTTATTTTTATATATGACAAACAAAAGCATGGAATACACAGTTGACAGTGAAATTTTGGTCTTTTTGCTGGAAAAAAATGACTGAAACGATTATTCGATTATCAAAATAGTTGCTGATTAATTTTCTGACGATGGACTAATCGGTCAGTTGTTTCAGCTCTAGAAGTTTGGCACTGGGACACAGGAATAATGAAACACTGGCACAGTTAGTGCTGTACACAGTGTAATAACACAGTTATACACTAGATGTTGCTACTGATCCAAAAACACAGATTGTGCTTGTGAAGAGGAGGATAAAGGAATGATTAAATCATCCAAGAGGGACTTAACATATGCTAAGTCGTCCACTTCTTGACATTTTTACCCAGGTTTCATTTTGTTCTCTTGCTGATATATTAAAGAGAGCGATTGTTAGAAGCGAGGGTGGTAAACTGTAAAAAAATTAATGAAAGCTGTCACTTTTTAGGGCTCACTCCAGAAAGACTCCACAGATGTTCCTAAACCCAAGAGAGGAAGGAAGAAAAAGGTTGGTGGTGCCTATTAATGGGTTCACTTTCAGCAAGACAATAATATATAACAGTAGTTTGATTGGAAGCATTTTAAAGAGCTGAGTTTTCATTTCATTTCTTCAGAGTGACGCTGACCAGGAAACTGAGAAAGAAGATGCTCCTGCTAGTCCTGTTAGTCCTTCAGGTAGGCTTTACTCCCTGTGATGTTGTTCATGGCGTTGTGTCATGTAGAAGATTAAAATTTGAAGGAAAAAAAAAAGTTCAAATTCTGTGTGTGTGTTTGTGTGTGTGTGTGATCAGGTGGAGAGGCTCCTAAACGAAGAGGCAGGAAGCCCAAAAGTGAGAAGTTGCTTTTGCACCAGCAGCAGGACCACCAAGGCTCAGGAAGTGAAATGTAAACACATGAATATGCACACAAACACACACACACACATCCACACACCTGTAATGGTAAGATGCACAGTCAAGTTGACCAGCTGAATTAAACCCAATCCTACAAAGCATCCAAGTATAAAAACTAAAGTGAAAAAGGCGAAACTATTACAGCCACCATAATTATATTCTCAGAAGAGGTTTCTGTACACTTTACTTTCATTCCCTCTTATTTAGGGACTCTGTTGAGTCAGACAGAAAGAGGAAGAGGACCGCAGAGGACAAGTCTAAGAGTGGAGAGGAGGAGAAGAGAAAGAAGAAAGAGGACAACAAAGGAAAGGATGCAGAGGGGAAAGAGCCTGAAGCCAAGAAGAAAAAGCAGTCCAAGGATGACAGCTCCTCTGGCTCTGACGATGAAGAGGCAGGTGTCCAGTCTACACAAATAATTTCACATCATGTCGAATATTCTGTGTGAGGCTTTCCTTTACATCGTTTTCGTTTCTTTTAATCTCAGAAAAACAAGGGCAGAAAGAAACAGCAAAACTCAGAAATAGACAAAGAGGTGCGGCGACGGAAAGCAGAAGAATTGAGAGAGTAAGTTTTCATACAATGGCCACAAGTTCCAAAGTGATGTCTTCATATTGCTTATTTTGGTCTGAACAACAGCCAAAAGTGTTTAATTTAGGATGATATGTAGCAGAGAAAAGCTAAGTATTAAGAATTGACGTAAACAATTAATTGATTATCAAAATAAATAGTCCACTGTGTAGCTTCTGCTCTACCGCAGAAGACGTCGTGATAACTGCAGGCAGTGAACAAGCACACAAACTAGTAAAGAGGCAGAAGCGCTTTGATGGTTATGTAGCGCTGACTTTATGTTTTAAGCTGAAGACATTTTGTTTTGGCAACAGAATTTCTTCTTCAGAGCTTCCTGTTGCTGAAACATGTGCTTGGTCACTGCCTACACTTACCAAAATAAATACTTTCATTTTTATAAATAAGCTACACTGAAATTTAACAAACACAGTAAGAGAGGAACGAGTAGATTTCTGACTTGGTGTCTTGCAGACCAAACAAAGAGGATGGAAAGAAAAATGAAGAGAGGACAGGAGTCAAGAAAAAGGGTGAGTACTATGTTGGAGACAGAGGTACTCACAAGGTACCAGTCTGAGGCAAATCTGAAGCCATTAATATGAAAGTTATTGTCAAGATTAGATTCAACAATGCAGTTGAGTTCAATATAAAAACAGAAGTATAATCATAATACAGGACATATGGTTTACTTAAGGTACTTATAAGTACCTGTCATTAGCTTGAAACACCAGCTGTGAGTTTAACTTAAACTCTCATTTAAGACCATAATTTAAAGGGTTCAACAATCTCATAATAAATCCTTCATTTTTTTTTTTCCTGTTAGACTAAACATAAGGTGGTCGCTCTGTTAGGTACCACTGTATCCTCATATTCACCCAGAAAAACACTGCTTTACACTTTAAAACGCGTCCTGGGCAATCGGATCACAAGTGGACGGCGCTAAATACAAGTGTAAACGACCACCAAGACGCATTGTGATCCGATCACTCAAACCACTTGCCGAGGTGGTCTGGGATGTATTTGACCACATGTCTTGTGTAAACGCTAATGTGTCCTGACGCGTCCCCGACAAGGACGTAACAGGAAGATACGTCATCAATGCAGGACATGGTGGCTGTTTTGGTGACAGTGTGCCAACACCATGACTTTGTCCTGCCAGTCTCAACACTTGGAATAGCCTGTACATGGATATTAGTTCTTGAAAAATTTTAGTTTTCTTCGCTAGCCCGTACGAAACAAATCTGGCGCTTGTCTGGCGACAGACTGATGTAATAACTGCGCGGCATCCTTGGACCTTCTAGCAGAAGTGATGTAGGCAGTAATGAAATCTAAACACAAGTGGTCAGCTGGACACTTTGATACGCACACGATAGACACAGGCGTGAACGGCGACGTGTCTCTGCTGTTCACTTGTGTTCGGATCACCGAAACACATTTTAAAACCAAGAGTAAAAGTGATGAAACGGTTGTCCTCAAAGTTACACTTCAGTTTCTGTTGCTAACTGTGTTTCTCATGTTGTCCTTTCTCTTTTCTTTTCTGCAGAAATGTCAACTGACTCGAAACTCCAGAGACTGCACAGTGAAATCAAGATTTCACTGAAAATTGACAACCCTGTAAGTTCTACTAATGGAAGTTAGATCATAAATACATCACATTTGACTGAAGCCCGTCTTTCTCTACTGACAGCTTTGTATGTCGACGTTAGTCTGTTTTTCCTTTCATATAACAAAGACCGATGACTCTGTACTTTGTTAGTGTTTCATCTCAGTTGTCCAATAAATGTGTGAAACTGAAAACATTTCATAATCCAGTGAATAACACGGTGTGTAGAAGTATACTTTCCTCTTCGTGATTTTACTGCCTTTAATTTGTATAAAACTGTGATAGTATCATAACCTGAATCACCCTGCGACTCCCATCCTTGATGCACTTAGTCACAGATCCACTCCCTGAGTTTTGATTATTTGGTGTCCATGCATGACCTTAGCAGTATAAACACCCTCTTGACACAATTTTGACACAAGCTAGTCATTGACTTGAATTTAGTCAAAATTGAGCCATGGAGAGGCCTCAGCAGTGTGAGTGTCAGATGCTTTATCCATGACACAGTGTTAATGACCCCAAAATGACCCATGGACGTTTGGGCTGTAGGAAGAAAGAAAGCTTTAGTTTGGAATCAGAGTCCTGTTTTGTCCTCTAGTGGGGCTGTTGGGCAGTTTTTTCATGAGTGGGTCCAATGGTTTCACTCTATTACACTGATCTACAGTTAGTGGTAATGCACCAAAAAATGCAGCAATGCACCAACAAAAGCAGGGAAGTTTATAACAGCTTTAGACAAAGCAGCTTTGCAAATCATTTATGAGGGAGGAAATAGATTTGATACGTTTGTTAGACCCTCAAGAAAACACACAATGAGTTTTAGTGATTAACACAATGTACAATTAATGTAAACACAACTTAAGGGCTGCAACTAAAGATTATTTTCATTATCGATTAATCTGTCGGTTATTTTCTCGATTAATCAAGTAGTTGTTTGGTCCATAAAATGGTAAAAAAAAAAATGTTAATCAGCGTTTCACACAGCCCAACACGATGTCCTCAAATGTCTTTTGTCCTGACCAACAGTTCACAACCCAAAGATATTCAGTTTATTGTCATAAAAGACCAAAGCAACCAGAAAATACTCACATTTGAGAAGCTGGAATCAGAGAATTTGGATTTTTATTCTTAAGTGATTCAAAATAATTAATCAATTATCAAAATAGTTGGCAATTAATTTAATAGTTGGCAACTACTCGATTAAGTGTCTAATCTTTGCAGCTCTACACAACTTTAATTTTCGAAAAACTGGCATAAGGGCACCTTCCATTTTTTAATGGTACCTAAGCAGCTAAGCTGCATAACACAGCTGCTTTCCAATGGTTATTAATACACCATTGTAAAGTTTGATAATTTGATGCGTTTCTCCAGCCCAGTTATTGTATGTATTCATTTTCTTTCTTCTTTAAAACTTACGTTAACATCTAAATGTATTCTTCCTGCTCGGCCTGTGACCCTTCCTGCTGTCGCCACACTAGGATGTGAAGAAGTGCTTGGAGGCTTTGGATGAGATCGGCGCCCTTCAGGTTACGACCCAGCACCTGCAGAAGCACAGTGAACTGATTGCCACGCTCAAAAAGGTAGACTCACTGAACAATATAAAGAGGATGGCTTCAAATCGAACAATTAAATAAAACTAGAGTTCTTTTATGTCTTGTGGAGATATTAAGAAATGCATGATTTGTGTTCTAGATTCGCAGATTCAAGGCCAGCCAGGACATCATGGATAAGGCCACCATGTTGTATAACAAGTTTAAGAGTATGTTCTTAGTTGGAGAGGGTGACTGTGTGCTCAGCCAGGTGCTCAACAAGTCTTTAGCTGAACAACGACAGCACGAGGAAGCCAAGAAAGGAGCACTGAAGAGAGTGGAGCAGGCCAGGGAAAACAACTCAGGTACCAGGAATCATAGATTTAAGTGTTTTGTTTAAGCTGATTTTAATAATCTAATAATTCCATTAACAATAATTACATATACAGTATATGTCTGCTGCCTCAACCAGACACATTGATGTGCAGCTGCATGCTAAAGTCACAATTTTTCATCTCTTGTTGCAGTAAATGGTCAGTCATGTATTAACTCATTATCTTTTGCAATAATACATCCAAGATAACTATTTATGTTTATTATTAGTAGTAGTAGCAGCAGTAATACTGGTGGTGTGAATGATCAGTTGTTGCATAAGAGGTAAAAATGTTCAAAATCTGTAGAGGATGTGTAAATGTAAGATATATTACCGATGGGCTATTTTTAAGCGTGTCTGCTGGTTATTGGTAAATCGCTTATGATCAGCTGAGTCACTGATCAAAACCAACCAAAGAGCTGAGACATTAAAGCTCTGTGCTTTCAGTCAGTTTCCCGTTTCTCTCGTCTCCAGGAGGACGTCACAGGATCTCTGTGGTTGGCATTCTCAGTAGGAGCACTGACTGTAATCAGTGGTTTTGCGGCCACATCCCTGCTCCATTGACTCACTTCATTGACGAACATACTGTACTTCCACTGAAATGACTCTGTGAAAGGTTTCTTTCTAGAGCAAGACATGCCAAATGGCTGGAAAATCCTATTTATCTCCGTATGGTTTGAAGTGAGGCATGTGTCATCACATGCTCCTGTGAGTTCTCCTCTTTCTGCGGTGGTTTAGGTCGCGTAGCAGCGTTCTGTCTGAGTCCGTGTGTGTCTCTCTCTGTGAACTGCCCACAGACAAGATGACGAACGGTGACATTAGCCCTGAAGAGAAGAAGCAGGAGGCCGAGAGCGAGAAGCTCCTCGAAGACACCTCAGCAGGAGAAAGTCACAGGTAGTTTAACCAGCACATGCACAGACCAACCCCCAAAAATATAATATGTCACAATGTTTTTCAATACATTACAAGCATTATACAAATTTTAGCTAGAAAGATGAGTATAAGGCTGGCACTATTCTGTGTTTTCTTAAACAAAACAACAAAAAGACCAACACCAACACCATGTTTTACTGTTTATTTTGACTGCAGTCCCCCAAAAGCTCAGGAGGAGTCCTCTTGAGTGTCCTACATGCCTGAAGAGAAGAGAAGACATTTGCTGCTGTACTCATACGACATTTGTCCAAACTGGGCTCACCAACTGGGATCTCCTGTCCAGTTGCTTTTCATGACTGATAATGATCACTGGTTTCCAGTTTACTTACCTTTTTTCGCCAGTGTTGCTGCTCAAAGGTTTCAGTACGTCAAACCGCTCCACTCCCAAAATTAAGACTGACTTGATTTTTTTTTTTACTCGTGTAATCGTTACTTTTCAGACACCTTGTGTTACATGCGTTGCCATATCTGTGTAATTGAGTGTAAAGAGTAAATACGTGTAAATCTGCAGCACTGTGAACTTCCATCTTGATGAGCATGCTTACACAGAAAGGGTTAGTACCATTTGGTCCTATTTTTCAATTGGAGTAGATGGTTTTGATTATACTGTTGTTTTTTTTTAATGACATTTACAAAATCAACAGTGTGATCTACATTTTACTTACAGATGATCTGAAGAACAGGATTAGCTGTAGTTAGGAGCACCTTTACCATGTCTAATAGTGGCTGTATGAATGTTCTCTAAAACATGTTTTCTAGATGCATATTCACATAAGATGCATAAGATGGAAAAGTCTGGAGTCTGCCAAACTTTTGCCAAGAAAATGCTTTATTCTCAACCATGTTCAAGTGTCTCTTTTAAAGCTGTTTTCTCTTTTAAACGTGAGATGTAAATAAGAGTATTTTTGTGCCTATCTGATGACCTGTTTAAGCATCCAATAATAAAGTAGTACGTATAGTACGCCATGTTGTCTTTAAACATATATTTACATTGATTGCACACTGTTTGTATAGAGCACTTCACAAAGATCTGTCTTAAAATAACATCCTGCTTTGAAACAGATTGTTTTCCATGAAAAACGTTTCAGTATCAACAGGGTGTCAGCAGTGTTCACCTAATTAAGACTTTTTAAGATCTTTTAATAACCATAAAATTTACCCATTTCACGATCATCAAAGAATAACAGAAAACCAGTCGGGACAATAAGGCCCACAATCATTTTTTTATGAGCTAATATGAGGCTCCAGCCATCCAAATTAGTCAAGTGAGTGTCTTCCTTAGTTACAGCATTTTTAGTACAAAATTTCATTTAATGCAGCTCAACAAGGAAACACAAACAGGGATTTCTGTATTAAAAAGGCTCTTCTAACTTTGGAAGATATGTGTGTACTCTATTCAATTTATTTGGACTGCTGAAGCCTTCCATCAGCTTTAGATAAACCTTTGAATACTTTTTTGCACAGAATGAGGACTGTAGATTTTGTCCCCATCACTTACATTAAAAGCCCATTTAAGAGGGGATCCTAAAATGGTCAGTATGAACAGGAGGAATGATCACAGCAAGAAAAATGTTTCAATGTTCATATGGGAACATATGAGTTTTTTTTTTTTTAAGACAGACTTGGGAGAATTGTGAACTTATCTTTTAAGTCAAGTTAAGAAGGATGAATTTAAGAAAAAATTGAGAGAAAATCCACAGTGTAGTGAAGATTACTGAGTGCTTTTCTCACCACACAAACTCCTGGAGCCGATGTTCATCGCGTCTGTGTTTCCATGTTAAACAATGTGAACAAGCTTTCCCATGAAAAAATTCACAACCCAGCATAATTAATCTTCCAGTAAATGTTAGTTTTTATTTCATAGAGAAAAGTATAAAATTAAAGTTTCAGTGTGCAAAAACAGAAAATATACATTCTTTCAGAAATATAAAACATTTAATATACAACATTAAACCACTGATTTTAGCAGTTAGCATCAGTTGAAGGCACCAGGGTCCACGTAGGGATAGGCGAGGAAATCTCCCAGTTTGTTGCCTTTAGCGTCGTAGTGCAGCATCCGGAAACACTTGTCACAAAAGAGACACGGGACGCTTGGGGCGAACTCGTCGTTGGTAGTGATCCATCTGGAAAAAATCAGGTGTGACGTCAGGTATTTATATTGCTTTTTAAAAAAAAGCTGTCATATTGTTTATGTAACATTTTTACAAACCTGCCAATGTAGACGTGACACACGGCACACTTCTGGGTGAGGACTCTGTGCTTGTGAGTGAGGAGGGGGTACAGCTTCTTATCCAGGCAGTCATTCTTATGGGCCAGTCTGTAATGTGTAGAGAGAGATGGGGGTGGGGGGAGGGTAGGGAGGGATGATGAAGGCTGTTTCTTAGAAGCTGTGAATAGTGAGATGACAGATTTGTTTCACATTCTTGATATTAAAAACTGCTTTCATGTGTGGTCACCCTGCTTATGCCAACAATGCATCAGCTCATAGTCATCATCTATGAAAGTGCGATGAAATCAAATCAGCGATAAAGTCTCCGGGACGCTCGTTTAGCTCTGTCTCGTGAGAGCACTCGAATCCTGTCTGACAACGAGGTGCTTCATTTCCAAAGCCTCAGCAGTAATAACGCAGAGAAGCAGAGAGCGTCGTGTTTCACAAAAATCACATATTGTGGTAACCAAACCACCATATATAATTGTAGAGTGGAGTTCATTAAGGTAAAGGTTATGATCTGGGGTAACATTTTCAAGAGCACATGAGCGTCTAATTTGAAACAAGCCCCTAATTCATAATTAGTTGCAACAAGCTGAAATGGCCCTGGATATGTTATATGGGTATTTTAATGTGGCAAATTTGTACTTTACTGACCAAGCTGAAGTTCATGGACCTGAAAACTATCACAGAAACTATTAACACATTAGTGGAACAACAGAAAAATCAATGAATCATTTAAGTAATTTATTTAATTAACATTTGCTGGTTGCAGCTCCTCAAATTTGAGGATGTACTACTTTTATCTGTTTTATATTATTGCTAATTGAATACCTTTGGGGGTTTTTTGACTGCTGACTGGACAAAACAAGCAATGTGAAGACGTCACCTACATGTTTAATGTCATTTTTGTCAGTGTTCCCATTTGACAGATGAGAGGTGATCAGTCATGACTGACATGAGACTGTAGAAAAACTTTGGCTTTATATTTATTTTGCTTCCTACCATCATTGTCAGTTGTTTGTCGCCAGAAGATCGACAGATGGGTAAAAGGAGGAATTCAGGTGCGGAAACCAACCAGCAGTCACCGCGGCCGAGTGATTGGTGGAGCCACCTTGTGTCCGATTTTTTCAAATTTTTTGAAACTCTGTGTCAAAAGCTTCTGAATTTCCTGCTCTCACAAAGCACGTAATCGTGATGTAATCTGTTTTGATTAATACTGTCTATCAAACTGCCGCACAGATATTCTGGTTTTGTCTCTGGGACAGTAACATTCATACTTATAGCACCTTCGAGTAAAAGGTACATTAGGTTTTGAAATGAACAGCAGTAACCTGACGTCTGTGATGATGACGAGATGTTCGCAGTCTCCCTGGTGACAGTAGAGGTACGGGAAGCCCACTTTTACTTCCAGATCCACCAACCGTGTCTCCTCCATCTTGGCTTGTCTGTAGGTTGGGAAGTTGCGGGTCTTTGCCCATTCGATCGTAGTCCTGTAGAAACACACAGAAAGTATTCATCACATTAAACTGACATCAGTCTTAAGTTACAAGTAGCTTCATGTTCATCTCTTTAAAAAGGCTAATGAGATCTCTGCTCTGAAGAGCAACAGAGGAGGGATCTATCTTCTACGAAAGAAGAGGCTAAAGAGGAATTTCAAACAGTCATGGAAAAGAAGTATAACTAATAATATCTGTCATGTAGACAGGAGATTAACAGTTAATGAATTAATCAGGATGTAAAACTTACATGCTGATGTCCTGACACTCGGGGAATCGCATGTCGTTGTAGAAAACTCCTTCGAAGAAAAAGAAAGCTGACTTGAAATGATCCTGAAACAGAACACATGAAAAATATTACCTCTACGACTTAAGTCTTCTGTGCAAATATTGACTGAACTGCACATCACATAAATAAACACTCTTCATCATAAGTATATGAAATTCTCAGATTGAGAAGTGCAGTCAGAGTGAACGCACAGAGATCATTTGCCCTGAGCGAGGATATAGAGCGTGACGAAACCATTAAGTTCAGATCTTGCAGAGCGCTTTGGAGTCACAGATGTACATGTGCTCACTTTGCTGATGAAGTCTGGAGCCATGTCCGGCGTGTTGCTGAACTCTCCGCACACTTGCAAGTCGCTGACACAGCAAATGGCGTCCCGGAGGTCTGCCAAGCTGTGGGAGCCCGTCATCAGCAGAGTCATGTGGGGTCTGATGTAGGTAAACTGAGCGGAAGAAATGGAGAAATGAATGGTGACATTCAGTAAAAACGCCTGTAAAAGACTGAGATTTGGACGGGGCGGATGCTCACTCTCTTAAAAATGGCTGGGTAGTAGACGTTGATGGTTAGAATGACTTCTCCTTCAGGGACCATATCATCCGGTGCCTCTGATTTCCTACCAACAGTTAATCGCTCCTGGAAATCACACGCAGAAACAGATACATGATGCATTACTGTCCAAATCTATTCTAGCTTTTGGTCTTATTGAACATTTCAAGAATACTCCAGCGCACCCACCAGTTCATCCGCGTAGAGGTCGTGTCTGTTCTTGCTGATTTTTAGTGAAGCTCTGTAATCTTGTCTCTTTTTCCTTTGTCTGCCAACAAAAATCACAGAGCGTTGAATTTTAATTTGTCTACAGGCTGTTAGTTGATATGATACATTGGTGCTAATTGAAGCAACCGAAGAAGAGACATACACCAGTGTTCTCAGCGTCGGGTCTGGAGGTACGACATCGGTGTCAGGCTGCTGATCCTCAGGATGACAACGCAGTGAATCAAGACTTGAAAAAAAAAAAAAAAAGTCTTGCTGTGTGCTGGTATATTTATTTACAACGTTTCGGTCTATATGACCTATCAGATCTATGGATAAGCATTACAACATTTCATATGTATGCATAGATTCTGGGTCAATTATCCATGCAGAGGACCAGAATAATGTGGCCAGTTAGTGAATGAAACACCTTGAAAAAAACATACAAATCATCCAAGTAGGTAATAAAACAAAAAAAGCATTTTTCCCTTCTGTCAAAAGGTTAGTAAAAGATGATTAAGGGCAAAGGTACCAATACTCATTGTAAATCGGACTCTTACAATATACATAAATAGAGCGCTACAACAACATCCATATTCAAGTGTCAACTACTCATAATCTAATTAAGTGTATTTTTTTCATTCTTTGAATAAAAATAAAATATTTCAAAGTAGGGACAGTATTGCTGATCTTTGTTTGTATGTTTACTTCCTGGATTTATGTTGTTCTTTTGTGTGTTAGACGTATTTCTTTATGTTTGACCCCCTTTTCCCTCAAATTCCTCTTAGATAAGGTGCTATAGACTACTTTATTCTCTCTATTGTTCTTTGACTACAAATCATAGTTATATTTCTTATATATTTAACATTATCAGCTAAATAACAGTAATGTTTTATAAACACACGTTGAATGGAAAATGACAGCAAAACAATCCACAAAACTGCAATTTTATACCCCTGTGTTTGTGAACATCTTTATGAAACAAATGTTAGCTTTTTTAAAAACTGTGTTGCCAAACGTTATCTATAAGTTAGTTAAACGTTGGTGTGACTAACCTGCAGACGGCTTTCAGTTCAGTCATCGTCTCTGCACTGACACCCATCTCTTTAGCAAAGTTAGCATGAAACGTTTCCTCGTCCTCCTGCTGGTAGGAGAAGTTACACGGCTTCAGTCTCTCCAGCCACTCGTTTCTGAACGAGCCGATATGAAATGGTTTAGTATTTACATCAGTATATTCGTAATCTGGGATGTTTGCGTTAGCGTCTGTCGGTTGTTCGGACGCCATCATGTTTACCCGAAAAGCTGCGCTGTGCGCTGAGGATTGTGGGTAGTGTAGTTTTTTACGACAGATAGCGACAAATTACGAAAATGACGCGAGTAAGATTCAAAATGATAGATAGATAGATAGATAATGATACAACTTTACATTAAAAGCTATACAATAGACCTAAAACATTAAGTCAAGTCGATTCATAGAGCACAGTATCATACAGAAGCAATTCAACGTGCTTTGACTATATAGTTTACCGATCATGAACTGCTCCTTTTGTTTGTGCACTTTTTAACGCTATGGTTTTAATCACCTATTAAGTCCATTTCTACGAGTGTGCATTCAAAGAAAAAAAAGGGCAGAAATAAACTTCAAAGAGTAGAGTGCTCTTCAGCAGGAGAAATTAGAAAAACCACCAGGAATAATTAGTTATGCAGGAACATCACATGCATGCGGATAATCAGAAATGGCAATAATCTCCAAGTCAAGCACTCCTTGTGCTGGAGTGGAGTTAAACCATTACTGGCTGGACATGGAGAGGATTCGTCCTTAGATGATCTAGCCCTTAGTCCTTTTCTGCATCCCCTTGCTCTTGTACTATCTCCTGTGCTGTGACACCTGTCCACCAGGTGCCCTCAGCGTAAACTCTTGTGTTATGAGCACCCGTCTCGTCAGCTGCCTCTGCAGCTGCATCTTATTAAGCCTCCCAGTATATAATGTGCATTTTCATGCTATGTAGTCAGCTGAGTTGCCTTGCTTGGAGCCTTACAGCCTGTCTAGCATTTTAAATCTATACAATTCCCCTTTTCTAACAGGGCAATTACACTACAATGGTCATTTAATACACATGTCCAGTTATTTAATCAGCTGTGTTCTCTTTACACTCATTCATTGGTTTCACTCACTTGCAGTTGCGTCAGCTTGTTTGATTAATAAAGTCGAGGCCTGCATCTACATAAAATCTAATATTTCTCGTAAAGGTTGCTCATAAAGTGCAGGAATGATCAGTTTGAGAGGAGATATAAATATCTTTATATAACGTAATTGTGTTGTGTGATATGAGGAGCCACATTTGTGGGCTGGCTCTGAGACATTAAACACACCCCCGCCCATTTCCTTACCTAATAAATATCACGGGAGGTCAAATTGTCGTTTTGTCTCCAAGTGAAGAGCGCACTTTCCATACAGAGGCTGAGGAGAGACATTGATTCTCTTATTTGGCGACGTGCAGTGTAACTTTTTGTTATCTGACTCAAATTCCAACATCTGATGGAGACGAAAGACAATTCACTACAACAGGTAACACACTAAATTAATACAAGCTAAATCTATTACAGGTTTAGGCAGGTTTAAGTGACCTCACCATGTAGTTCAATGATCCAGTTTTGTTTTAAAAATTCTGAGTCTAAGTTTAGTTTTTTTTTCTTTCTTTTTTCCCCCAGATGGATCCAAACCATCCCAGCGAGGATGCACTGTAAGTCAAATTAAAATGCAGTCATTTATGTAATGGGTTTTACAGGAACTTGTGCATGTCTTTTAGAAACTGGCACATAATGCTAACAAGACTAGGTCAAAACACAGTATATGGCTGGACTGTGTGTGGTCAATGTGTGAAACTGTGGCCAATTTGTTACAGGGACAGTCAGTGTTAGTGTCTATAATGTGAATTCCTTGATATTAAATGTTCATCGGCAATTTTCTGTAGTGGTCCCAGTAATATTTGTTGTTATAGTGTACACGGTTGATGCTAATAATAACCAGGCATATGATTTTTAAGAAACAGAATCCTATAGAGACATCCTTACAAATTACACCAACTATGAAGAAATATACTCATTGTAATGTACATACATGCACACTAGAGGTCAGTGAAGATGGTTTAATGTTGCCCTCCTCAAACAATGCTGCACATTTTACGTCTTATCCAGCTTAACATGAGCCAGGGAAGAAAGAATGAAATTATCTGTGCAAGCAAATTTAAAATTGAGACATTTCCCAACTCAGTTTAACCCAGTAATACAGAGCTTTACACAAGAATATGAAGGAAATCCTCAAGATTCCTGGAGTGACATTTGTCTGGGATGTCTACTCTCAAATACTTACTTTTTGATGTCAGATGTTCATGTGGAAGCCAAACAATTTATTTGCCACCGTTTCCTCCAGAACACCTCAAATGGATTTAGAGACCGCATTGAAGGAATGCTCCACCGCCCTCGATCTTTTTCTGAACAACAAGTTCACTGATGCGTTGGCTCTTTTAAAACCCCGGTAAGTCACCGACACTCATAACAATCTCCAGATTTTGCATGCACATGTGCAGCTGTTTCACACTGCTGGTTTTAGTTAGAGGAATTTGATTACATTTCTAATTATTTATTACTTTATCACTTGGTATCTGCACATTGCATTTGTCCCCTTCAGGAAGAGTCAGAGCATGTACCACGCAATGGGATACAGCAGCATCTTGGTGATGCAGGCAGGCATGACTTTTGAACCAAAGGACATGGATGCTGCCATGACGTCACTGAGAGAATCCCTGCAGACATGCCAGAGGTACGGTCAGAGCAACAATACTGTAACATGTAACAAGTGTAGGTTCTTGTTTCCTTTTTAAGTTTACAATTCAACATTGGGACAACATGTGGCACATTCATGGGTTAGAAAACTGCAGTCATACAGATAAATTCATTGAACACCATGTTGACTCTATACTGTGTGTTCCCTTACTTAGTTTTAGAAAGAGGACTGGGATAGTGGAGACTCTAGCCAACCTGTGGTATAGACAACCAGTTGACAACCTGACAGAAGGTGAGTAATCCAAACTCAAAGGAATCTGAATAGCAAATTGGACAATGAGGCACTTGAGCCCATTAACCAGAAACAACCAGAATTTAGAGATTACAGCACAAAGAGCAAGTAAAGCAAGTTAGTCCTGCACACATATACAGTATAAATGTGCAGAGACTTTTTTGGGGGTGGGGGATTTTATACCACTCTTCCTGCTATACTACCAATGTTCTGTTTGGCTAAGTTGTATTATTTGTCCTATATTGTCCTGCAAACCTTTACACCTGTTACTGTGGATGTTGGACTACCTGGATACTGATTACAAACTGTTTAATAGGGCTGCAATTAACAATTATTTTCATTAACATTAAATCTGCTTTTCAAAAAATTAACTTGTTACTTAACTTGTTTAACTGTTTACTTGTTGTGTCTGACTTCCACTCCAAAATCACAAGAGATTTAATTTACTGTCGCATATGACAAAAAACAATTGTCAAATATTAGAAGCTAAAACCAGAAAATGTTAAGTATTTTTCCCTGAAAATGATTGAAACAATTGATTATCAAAATAATTGATTACCTTTAGGTCGACCAACTAATTGATTAATTGTTGCAGCTCAGCTATTCAAAGAGACACAAAGAGAAAATGCAATTAGGTGTGGCCTATAATAAATGTCAACATGTAGGGTGTTGTTTTTTTTAATATTTGCAATTCTGAATTGATGTTTGTTCAGCCATATAAAACGTTTTGTGAATACTTGTTTAACAAAATGCCTCCTTCATCTATTTCTTGTAAAACTAATTACGATTTCTCACCAAATATGTAATTTATTTCGCCTCAACAGAAGAGATGCACGCAGAGCTGTGCTACGCTGAGGTTCTGCTGCAGAAGGCATTTCTCACATTCTTAGACGAGAGTATAATCGGCTTCATCAAAGGAGGGATGAGAATCCGAAACAGTTATCAGATTTACAAGTAAGAGGCTTGGAGGGGATTTCTGTCTGGGAAATTATGCATTAATAGGTCAATGAGAATGCACATTTAAGTGGTTTGTTTGTTTGTTTGTTTGTTTGTTTGTTTATTTAATGGTATGTTGTCTCTTCAACCAGGGATTGCCAGGCTTTGGCAAACATCACAAAAGAGGTGGATAAGCAGAAGAGCACACACATTCATTTCAGGGGTGGTGTCAACATGGGCATTGGATCATTTAATCTGGTGAGAGCTCGCACAGTAGGACTCTATTAATAATAAAAAAATCATTATTAACTCATCAACTTTTTGTGTTATCAGATGCTGTCTCTGCTTCCATCCAGAGTCCTCAGACTGATGGAGTTTTTGGGTTTCTCAGGAGACAGGGTGGGTGCCATCAGTCTACATGCAAAAAACATGTCTTATTTCAGTAAAATTTATAATGCACTAAAAGTGTTTGGTACTGGTGCGCGAGTGAATCTTATTTGAAGTCATTTGCTAATAATTCCACAGGAGCTGGGTTTGTCAGAGTTGAGAGAGGGAGCAGCCAATAACAGCCTGCGCTCTATCCTCAGCACCTTGACACTGCTGATGTTTCATCTCTACATTTCTGTCATTCTGGGTGAGAAGAAATACTGTCAGGATGCTGCAAATTTCCTCCAAATTCAAAATTCTCACTCTTTTATCTGCCATTAAACCTTTTCTTACTATTTTGGGGTTTGTAATGTTCAGAATCCTTTTTTTTTTTTTCTCTGCCCTCCCGCTTGATTTTCCTCCTCAAGGTACCGGTGAAGGAAACCTTACTGAGGCTGAAGCCCTGCTGGAGCCTTACATTAAAAAGTTCCCTAATGTAAGCTGTGTGTTTTTTTACAGTATTATCTCTGCTATTTACACATTTGAATTCCAGTTTAGATGTTAAACATTATTGCAGTATTTGTGTAATGATGTGTGGTATGCCTTATTTATAATTCAGTAGTGACACACCGTAGATTGAGATATGCAGAATGTTATAGTTAAAGGACTGCACCAAAATAATTTACTTAAATTGATTAACTGTATATGTAGCATCAATGGAAGTTTGATTGTTTTTTTATTGATTCCCCCTGAGGCAGATGTCCCCATTTTATGATTCCCTTTGTGAAATGCATTGCTTTTGTTTGTATCTTGTCCACAGGGAGCACTCATTCTTTTCTACATTGCAAGAATTTCTTTGCTCAAAGGAAACTTCACATTTGTGAGTACTGCTGCTGTGTGACTGAATGTGTCTACAGCAGCTCAATTTTATTTAAAAAAAAAAAGCAAGAATAGGTCATGTAGTAGTTTTCAGTAGAGATAAACTAAAAGCTCGTACATCTGGGTTTTCCTCCAGGCCCAGGAGAAGTTCCTGGCATGTATCGAAGCACAGGAAGAGTGGCGTCAGATTCACCACCTGTGTTACTGGGAGCTGATGTGGGCCTACTCTTTCGAACAAAACTGGAGGGAGGCGTATCGTTACGCTGACCGGCTCTGCAAGGAGAGCAAGTGGTCCCAGGTAGCTAATTTAACCTTTTCTCCCTTTGCCATGTCATCAAATTTCTGGATATATTAGGTTGTTTTTTTTTTATTTACCTCTTATGACAAGCTGACTTTCTCTTTTCTTGTAGGCCGTCTATGTATTCCAGAAAGCCGCCATCTTGAGCATGCTCCCAGAGGAAGAAGTAACTCAACTGGGAGAAAATGTGGTGGAATTATTCAGGTGTGCTAGGGAGACGACAACAACAAATGTATCAGTAAAAACAATTAAAAAAATGTATTTATCCATTAACTGTGAAACATGGTTTGTAGGAAGGTGGATGGTCTCAGACTGAGGATTGCCGGGAAGTCGATTCCAACGGAGAAGTTTGCGGCAAAGAAGGCACAGCGATACTCTTCCTCTAACCCTGTGAAACTAGTTGTCCCTGCTTTGGTGAGGACATGTTCACACTGATATTTTCAATGAAGCATATGTGATCAAGCCAGTACTTTAAACAACAATCGTCTTTTTATTTTTTTGTCACAGGAAATGATGTACGTGTGGAATGGCTTCACAATCGTTGGCAAAAGACCCGAGTTGACTGAAAGCATCTTGGCCACCTTAGAGAAAGCAGAGGAGGAGCTCAAAGATGATCCAAGTGAGAGGAGCCGCTTAACTTTTAAAATGTTTTAAAAAGTTTGGTCTTTTTTGGTTACTAAATGTAACTTGCAGTATGTTTTGTCATGTGTAGACCCATCAGAGTATCACCTGGATGACCAGTGTGTTGTCCAGCTGCTGAAGGGCTTGTGTCTGAGACAGTTGGGGCGTCTGGTCCAAGCCGAGCTCTGCTTCAATCAAGTCATATCCAGGTGAGGTCAATGTCATATCGTGGATCACTTTTTAGCAATAGCTTCAGCTACAGGTATTGCAACTGGAATATTTTGTCTTATTTCTTACTGTCTACAAAGAAAATGTCATTAGAGCTATTTCTGTATAGTTCATCTTTATTGCTTTCTTTTTAAGTAATTAGATGAATGCACTTCTATAAAAAAAAATACTGTTGAGCTAATATTTTTGCATCATAGCATCAATCTAGGGCGTCTTGTAAGTAATCTAATTTAGGATTCAGTCCAATAACTTACACACACCAGTTACTTTGTCTCTAATTCAGAAGAATAGCCAGTATGTATGATTACCTGACCACAAAGGACGGTAAAGTTTGGTCTTTGTTTGGGCACGTAGTATCTCCCATCTCCCATTAATAGATGTGAAATACTTAAATATGTGGAAAATATTGACCTTGGTAACTAATTTTGGCTGCCCTGCTCTGGATATTTACTTATTCATTAATCTTAAGGTCAGCTATTGCATTTATATTTGGATTGATCCAAAATTTGCAAACTAAACTGTTTTCCACATTTCTCTCAGCAAATAATGGCTGTCAATCAACCTGGGACATGATTAAACTGACACACTGACAAACATGACACACTGAACTTATTTCTCTCAGGTACCAGTCAACTGTGATAGCTCTCTGCATCTGTGACAAAAGCTGAATCTAAAGCTGTATATTTTTGAGGCCTAGCGTGGATGTCACCTCGATGTGGCACAGAAACAAAATGTCAAAATTGAATTCTGCCACAGTTGTTTTGAGTAGTTAAACCCATTAAAGTGACTTTTTTTTTTTTCAGTGAAAATTATATTAAGCATGAGAACTACCTGGTGCCGTTTACCTTGTATGAGCTGGGCCTGTTGCACAAGCAGAACGGCAATATCGACAAAGCCATCGCAATGATTGAAGATGCCAAGTAAGTGTTTTCACCCCATCCAGACTTCTTACGGTTACAGTTGGTTTCACATAATAAAATGTTTGCTTCTGGATGCAAGAAATCAAGTAAGAAATTCAAAAGGCCCAGATGAAAAATGACCGGCCAGAAGCAAAATTTGGTTCCAATTTTAATGAACATGTACAATGCTGTGTTGTAGGGCAGTTGTAGTCAAAAGAAAATAAAAGGATCAATTCCACTTCTGTCTGCATTAAGTATGGAGCTAGAGAAAGGAGGCAGTAAAGCTAGCTTAGTATAAAGACTGGGAGCAGCTAACCTGGCTCTCTCAAAAGCTCAAAATACTCTTACCAGCACTTGTAAAGATTTTATTTTCCGTGAATCCCCTACACTTGCAGAACAGTTATTGTATACAACAGGTTTGATCACTAGGAGGCTCCCTAAAGGGAAGATAAGACGATGTGCTAAAGTGGAACTGAATGCAACCACACATGCAGGAAGCTACTTTTTGGATATAGCGGTATCTCTGCTACCATATTGCACAAAGAGCTAACAAGTGACTTTAATTTGTAGGATGAACTACAAAGACTACAACATGGAGTCGAGGCTACACTTCCGCATCCATGCAGCACTCAACACCATGGGCTCCTTTTCAGCCAAACTTCCACCTTCACGTACGCCAGCTTAAAAGACCCCATGGCAGGAGGCTCAAATTTAAAAACGGCAGGGGGAAACTGTCTCCCAAGCCTGTTAGCTGCCTTCAGCCCTGTGACTGTACTTGAAATCCTCCGGATGGACACCTTGCTATAAGCCTCTTGATAACAGTATACATCCAAACTCTGTTAGTATTACAGAGCGGAGCTCTGAGTTGCAGCCCTGTAAAAATTTGTAATGACTTTCGAAATTCGTTTGTAAATGTACAAAATTGGTCTGAAAACTGCATCTAGAGCAAGAATAGTGAAGTAGCCTCGACTGGCAACCTAGTATGTACAACCTGAGGATGACTTGGTTATTTCCATTGACTTACTCTACAATTGGTGAGATTCAGCGCAGTAAAAACCTGACCGGACACAAATTAAATGCTTGGGTCAAAAAGAGAATTATTATGGGTTTCATACGATTTTAAAAACATCTTGCCCTTTAAAGTCTCCAATTATATCCAGCTTGAGACTGCTCCACTCGTCTTGCTTGGGGTTTTATTCATGAGATTCAGCACATTTCAATATTTTAAGGATGATGTCTGGTACAGTTGTTAAAATGGTCCTGTTCTAAATCGAACAACCTTCTTGTAAATAACTTTTGATCTTCTTTCACCAGTGCAGTGCAGTGCTCTGAATAAGAGATTTACTGAATAAATCTTATAAATCAAACTGTCATGTGTTTCATTAATACGATGGTGATTCTTGTGTACTAGTTTATAACTTTAACTGAAACAAAATTCCTCAACAGCTTTCTCAAAACGCTTATACAGTATTGAATGATGAACTAATGTTGCTCAAGCAATTGTATACAAGACTTTATTCAAAATTCATCCTTGATTATACTATATAAAGGGAGAAACATGCCAATTATTGCAGGGATGTAATGAAAACTGCAAGTAAGTGGGAGTAGCTAGACTGGCAGTCTAATATTTGCGTCAGCACCCTGGGGAATTGTATAGTGCTGTTAATTAAAAATGCTGTTAACCTCTGAAATTGTCCACTGATGATGATTGAAATGTTATTTTCATCCTGCTCAGCATCCATCACTGTGTCGGATGGTGAGAATATGCAAGTACAAGGTATATGCAACGGTACCATGGCTGACTTGTCACTAAATTCCCTGATGAAACTATGTTCTTCGTTAAAACGGGGATAAAAATGTGGGGTTTCTTGCAAGAAGCAGTTTTCTGAGTAACCTTTGCTGACAGTAAAACCTGGAGGAAATATTTTTGCTCCTCTTCATCTTCCAGATTTTAGAGGGAGCAGTGCTTACTCAGCACAACTATCCAGCTAATAAACACGCTCCTTTGGACAGGCCCACGCAGCAACACCTGTAACTACACTGTGAGTTTATGGGTCGGCTGCACAACAACCACGCAAACCCGAATTTACAGCAAAAAGATAACCTTACCTCACCTGTCTTAGTCACACACATCTTTTAATAAATGTCTATTACTTTAATATTTTTCCTTAATAATAAAAAATACCATCATACTATACACTCACCGAGCACTTTATTAGGAACACCTGTGCAATCTATCACAATCCAATACAACAGCTCAGCCATAAATTCTACTTTTACGAAGCTTATTCATTTTTTGCCCCCTTCATGTATGTTAATGGGGTGGACAAAATATTAGGAAAAAGTAGAATTTATGGCTGTTGTATTGGATTGCATTAGATTGCACAACTGTTCCTAGTAAAGTGCTCGGTGAGTGTATACTGTATGTATGTGTGAGAAGAAGAAGAAAGACATACAGCCTGAGAATTTAATAATAAAACTGCACAAATAAACATCATTTACAAACATCAAGGCATAAACCATTACAACAATAATGACCTCTTAACATACTAGACACATTAGATAGGAAAGATATGTTCAGTTCTTCATAAGCTCTGAGGAGAGACATGTTCTCTTTTGATTAGTCTCAAAGCACTGAGATGATTGTCCACAAGGTCCCTTTTAAAAACAGAAAAAAAAGAGGTTTCATTTTCCTCCATTTAGATGTGTGGATGAATTCATCCTGTTCAATATCAATTCACTCTTAATGTCCTTCAAAACACAATGTTTTCTCTTGTGAGAGGAGCACGTAAACTTTTTTTTTTAATTGTAAGAATGTATAATCAATCATACCAGTTCATCTAACAAAAGAACAATCATAATAACAGTGACAATAGTTACATCAGAGAATGATAGAATAAAATAATGATGAGAAAAAAGACTTCTTCTGACAAACATTTCTGAGTAAATTTTAACTACTGACATGCATTTCTTATTTGTTACATTTAAGAGACTCAAAATAACATTTAATTTCAATTAGAAACAACTTAAAAGATGGGACTGAATTAAGAAATGTAGCTTTGTGGATATGAAAGCTCCCTAATAAAATAAAAAGTTAACCGTATTACATAAATTATTATCTTTACGTTCAAAATAAATGATAATACTTTTCCCCTCGATGATAATCGCATGTGTTATTTTGCACAATATATAATTCTCAAGTCTTTCCAAAATGTAACACTATAAGGGCAACCATAGAACAGATGAGTTTCACTTTCTTGTTCAGTCTTGCAGAAAGTACATTAGTTATCAACATCTAAAAATCTTGAAATGTACATGTTTGTTGGATATATGTTACGTAATATTTTCAGATGTATTTCTCTACTTTTGTGTGTGATGAAGAATCTAAAAGGTCACGCCTTGCACCAGTTCAAATTCAGATTGTGCTTTATTGGCATGAATGTCACAACAACAATATTGCCAAAGCATCAATTGTATTAATTATATATACAGTATATTGTGTGTGTGTGTGTGTCTAAGTCATTCACTGTCAGCTGTCAACTGTTGGGCAGCAAGACATGCTCTGTTTTTTACAGTCTATGGCCCTGTCTCCTCCTAATTTTGAGAGCTTAAGCTCTTTGAAATCTGAAATCACTGCGTTGAACCTGTTAAACGTCGCTGCTGTCAGTGCTGGTGACCACGTGGTCTGTGTGTTGGGGGATCAGCTGACCCTGCCGGGGGAGGAAGAGGAAAGAAGATGGAAGGGAACAGAGACGAAGCAGAAAAATGTATAAATATAGCGGTGAGAGCCCTCGAAGCCGGAGATAAAGAGAAAGCGGCGAAGTTTCTCAACAAAGCGGAGAAGCTGTTCCCAACTGACAGAGCCAGAGGTAACAGCTGTTTAGCCGACCGCAGCTAGCTAACCTAGCGGAGGAATAACACCGCGGAATAACCAGTAGTTAACGTTTGTTAACATTAGTCGCGGTTTAAGCTCACAGTGTGTCACCTGTTGATTATTGTATAAAGATTACAAATATCTGTATGATAACTGTGTCAAGAAATCGTGGTATGAAAGCAAGTAAATCCCAGTAAGAGACACATCCGAGTAAGCTAAGTTGTAGCTAGGCCTAGCGTCATGTTAGCTAACATAACTTGCGCTTCGCTTTTGAATGTCGTGGACTTTTTTTTTTATTACATTGAGGTTATAAATGTTGAATTGAGTGATTAAGTGTTAGCCTGTAATTTTTAACATCTAAGAGACAAGCTAGATGACCCTTGAAGCGCTTTTTTTAATAAACTGTAATTTTACTTTCTCTCTAAGAGATGTGTTGTGGGAAAAGGCCGTGGGTTTGTAGAGGTGTCTGTGAGGGCAGAGCAGGCAAGTGGAGCCCGGAGAGAGATGTAGGGCGACGTGTTTATGCTGTCCAGGCCACACAGCCTTACTGCCAATCCTTTAATTGAACGATTTACCTGAACAGAGCCTCGAAGTATGGGCTAATCCTGGAGCCACAACTGTCCGCGAGATGAGAGTAAACAGGTTATAGGACTGGTGTCCTTTAGTGTTGTGGATAGTAGCGCAAAATGGCCTTGTAATATATTCCAGTTGTATGATCAAAGATAAGGGTTCATAATTTTTCAAGTCTGCCTGAAAACGGTCAGGTGCTCAAATGAACGTTGAATAGGTTTTTCTTGCCATAATCATTCCTCATTCCTT
Organism: Scomberomorus guttatus; assembly: GCA_038419695.1. Classification (NCBI taxonomy): domain Eukaryota; kingdom Metazoa; phylum Chordata; class Actinopteri; order Scombriformes; family Scombridae; genus Scomberomorus; species Scomberomorus guttatus. The sequence continues at coordinate 13,430,808 of CM076447.1, forward strand.
TCATAGCCTAAGTGATGGGGGTCAAAATCCACAAGCCTCCTTCTGTGCAGAAATGTATTCAAAAGTTTATCTGAAGCTAATATGCAACTTCAGCTGTCCAATTTAGTCAAATCAAGTAGATATCTTTCAACATTACTGTCTTTTTAGTGCCAAAGTTCCTCTTTTTGTTACTATACTTCCACCGCAGCTCAACAGGGAAACACAAAGAGGGATCTGTATGTTAAAAGCCTCATATAAGCTTCAGATAAACGTTTAAGTGCGCAAAATGACTGTGTGGACACATTGTGGATTTTGGCCTCCATCACTTACATTTGAAGGGGATCTTTTAATAGCCAGTATGAACAGGAGGAATGGCTACAATGAGGAAAAACCTCTTTCATTGTTCATATGGGCACCTGACTTTTGCTTTAAGACACTTGATAACCTATCCTGTCACCTTTGCACATAGTTGACAGCTGCAGTTGTTCAAATTTTAACTCGTTGGTTGAAATGAAAGCGAGTGAGATAACTGTGTCCCTTTTCTGCATGATTATATATTTTGACGTTGGTGTGTAAAGAGCACTAATCGCCCGAGCAGCCCACAGGAGGTTATGGTTAGACGAGGTTGGACCTTGAAAAATGAAATGGCACGCAAGAAGAGCACACGTATGGCAACCAGTTTTGCAGTGAAGATAAGCAAATTCTACATGTTTTTTTTTTTTTTTTTTTTTTTGTGCAAATCCTAAAGTAACTTAAAATGTTTTTATTAATAGGCACACTTATGATATCCAATGAAGTGTGAAGTGACAAGCATCCCAAGAATTTCTGCAAAACAACAGAAATATGTAGTATAAAAAGGCAGTACACAAACGAGAAAGCATAAACGGTTTGCTTGTAAGTGTCATATCTTTGCAGATTCCATGATAACAGACAGACTGACATCATTACAGTAAAATAACCCCGTCGGCAGATGTAATCATTGGGTTTGCTGCTGACATGAGAGTAAAAGACTACTGATTTTTCATTGTGATAATCAAATTTTGCACCTCTGCCTTTGTGTTGGTCGTCTTGACGTCTGTGTACCTGTTTGTCTCTGGCGTGGCATTGCTGCGTTGGCATCCTTTTGTTACTTCTGAGCCACTTTTTTCAGAGCACAAATTCTTTCCATACCGAGGAAACATTAAGGAATGACTTAATCTACACAAGTAAAACTTACTTTATATGCATTTTAATTATTCAAGAATATCCCGGGGGATGAAACAAAGGATTCTCAGAGCAACATGCTCATGTCTCCCGAAGTTCTGACACACTTTTTTTATATTTAAGAATTCACTGATATAGCAAAAATAGACAACACTCCTCGGACTGAAATTTGAACCTTCAGTCAGCAAGTAGAGAAGCAGTGAAAACAATAACAAGAAAACATTAACACCAGTTGTTGTGCAGTCTGTTAGTACCTCGTTTGACCACAACTTTGTCGGGCTTTGTCGGCCCTTCTGTGACCTCATATACGCAGAAGGCCTGATAAAGTTGCTGGCAACTGGCACGCGCAAGGGTTTACATGCACGCAAGTCTTGCACTGAGTGACCAAGTAGTGTGTCACATCCCCTGATGTTGCAGTCAGGGGGTTACTGAGACAAGGCAGTTCAAACCTGCATACCAGCATTCCTCATGGCAGCTTAGACCACAGTAGCCACATGGGGGTTGTGCTTGTATCACAGAGCAAGATCATATTTGTCGAACTGTCTTTGAGTTATTTTGCATCAGTAAGCTGGCTGATCAGTTAACCCGGGAGTTTCCATTCAGCCGCGAATGTGTTCGCATTAAAGAGGAAAGATTGTAACAAGTTGTCAATGTAATAATATATGAGAACATAGCATCAAAGGGATTGTGTATGATATAAGATTTAACTGTGGATCACTGGGCAAAATTAGCTTGTTGCAGCTGCAAAAATATACTATTCAGCGTGGGAAGAGCTACAAAGCAGAGCCATAGAAATACTGACTTTATCAACATGTTAAGCAGCCTAAAGCACATTGGAAATGGGATTATGGTTGTGTAAGAGGGAATAGTTGTGTGCCTCTGTTTAATGAGAACGAACTGTTACAATGAATAATGCATTGATTAACAATACAGGACATTATTACAGTTAAGAGCATCTGTGCTGCCAAAGCTGCTACTGTTGCTGCAGTTTCTTTGAGTATGTTTTTTTTTTTTTTTTTTCCATCACTGACAATATTTTCTACACAGATTGTAATCTTGAAATTGAATTTAAGACTACTGTGGGGACACTACAAATAGAAAAAAAAAAACACATTAAAACAACAACCCATTAGGCACAATTTTCTTTTTATGAATTGAAAGTCATCACTACCTGTCATGAGGGTATATGGGTATATTTTGTTTATACAATTGTCATTCCTTATGCCTGCAGCGATGGGATAGTGTAGTAATCTAGATTATACAAGTTACTGTCAAAGAATTGTAGTGTAGTTAATATGCAACAGTAATTTTATTGATCATTGACAACTTTGTAATGGTCAACTATCTAACTGCTGGTTGGGAGTTTGCAACTAGCGACAACATTTATTTTTATTTGTGATATTTTAAATGTTGGTGTACACCCCCGCCCTCGAGTTAGTTGGTGGGACATTCGGCTTTTCCTAAGTTTTGATATTGGTCTCTGACCTTGGCTGTGCAGCGTACAGTAGGCCACCATGGTGAATTACCCTGATTGTAAGTGAGCTGCCATCATGACACTACAATGCTAGGTTCTTATCCAGAGTTAAGTTGTTAATCCACTGATCTCACTTCATTGGCATTCACTGGTGGTACCCTGCTGTACAATCATATTGCGTTGCTTTACATGGGGATGATGCATGATTTGCTACACAATCTCGTCTCTAAAACACACAACATGTCAGTAATTTGAAAGCAAAGAAATATCAAATTTTGTCATGTGTACTACTGGAGGAAAGAGGATAAAGACATGCTTTTGCTTCTGGCTTCAGTCACTGTGTGTTGCGCTCAGACTGGCCCACTGAAAATGATGATGCCATCTGATTGCTGTGCCCCAGTACATTCAGCTGGAACTGGTCCACAGTGTTGAGTTTTAGCTTGACTCTGCTTGCTCCTTGATTAGATCTACTTAAAAGTCACGTCTTCTACTGCGGACTCCCAAGCTTCTCCATCTGATGATTGAAGCCAGATGTAAAAGGCACTTCTTAATTTGGCTCTGCACACATGCCAAATACGTTAGAAAATCGATTTTGTTGGGCGCTCTCCTGGCTCAAGTTTTTTCTTTTCTGCACTAAGCTTTAAATTGAGGACTATTTAAAGGATTTGGCGTGGCTCCAACTGGGCCTTGTTTGTTAAAACACTGTGATTATGTTTTAGACTGCTTGAAAATCTGTTTGTGGAGGTTAGTGCTTCGTATTGTTCAGAGTAAAGCTGTGCAGTATAAATATATTATAGAATTTATGGCTGTGTATTAGAATGTATTAAAATCCAGCAATATTCGTTACACACCTTGCATTGAAATTGTTGCTTAAACACCATATTGTCTGATGGTATTATTTAGGACTCACTTTCTGCTGTAAGCAATTCCTGCCCTGATCAAGACACTAATGTGTATTTTGGAGTAGTTTGTAGTGGCAGATTTACTTCATAATCAGTGGCCATTTGCTCTTCAAGCCTTGTCGCCCTAATGTTAAAGTTTTTTCATGTGTAATGATCAGACATTTTTCACTTGAGGAATGGAAGTTGTGTACATTTACAAGACGGCAGAGGTAATAATTTGTCATTTATCTTTTTAGCTTATGACTATCTCCTCTCTTTTTTCAGCTTTGTTGGACGCATTAACGAAGAATGGGAGCTCGGCGGGTAATGGTGCATATCGCAGGAAACCAGCAAACAGCTCCGAAAGCTCCGGTGCCCAGACAGAAAGAGAAAGCCAAGAGTCTGGAGGAGGTGACTCTTCGAAAGGCTTCACCAAAGAGCAGGTTGAAGGTGTGCAAAGGTGAGAGTTGCACTGTACGCAGTCTTCATTTGATGCTGTTTCTTCTGTCCCTTCCTACAATTTGTCATGTGACAGCAGCGCTGTTTCTGTCATACATGATTAGACCTTTGTAGTCTCCGCAGTGTTGTGCACACACAGCTATTACTATAGGAACCTCTTGAGCTTGGTGTCTTGCCCATAAGGGGAGGGAGGGAGACAGTGAGAGACATTTAGCAGTGTGAGCTAGAAACCAGGTAACCAGCACATGCTCTAATTTTAGACCACAACATAGGACTGCAGAGAAAAAAGTAGGCACTTTATTCCTTTTACCTACAGCATATACCATCCAATCAGATCATAGAAAAGGTGGAAAGTTGCAGATGGTAACTAAAGTTCATTTAGAGGGTAAGCATGCTGCTTTACTGGTTGTTTCGCAATCCAGCCTGCGTATTACAATTCATCGTAGGCATGCACCTTCTCCCCTGGTGTCTTGATACTAAATCCTTTGGGGAAGCTTCAGTGTGTAAAAATTGCATCATGTCTTCTGAGGAAAAAGTAAGGCTGGCTGTGTACTTTGTTCACATTTATGTCTCAAGTTTGACCTTATCAGTAGCCTTACCCCAGTCATACGACTATACAATAGTTCATATTATCGACTTTCAGTGTATCATGATGATCTGATCATGAAGTTATAGTTTTAAAACCAAAATATGATTCCACGGTAGTTGTAATTTAAAAACTAACAAATGTGTTATTTGATTTTTATTTATTTATTTATTTATTTTTAACACGTGATATTTTCATTTCATGCAATATCAAACATCAGTTTGATTATGCTGTGTGATTTCATGAATTTGCTATTATGTGATTTTTTTAAAAGCTATGGTGTTATATCACAAAATGACTTACTGCCCAGCAGTAATGGCTGGTTTAAGGTTGGAACAGGCGTAACAGGCCAGTGTGTAATCCTCTGCAGACATTCATGCTCAGTGTCCAATTAATAAACATGCTGGGTTGATCTCTTTGATCTTTTATGGAGATTGTTGTCATTTCTTTGAAAAAATACTGGTATGGTTATGCAGAGCTTTAATTTTATTCTGTGTATAGAGTCAAATGTCAAATTGAATTAAAAAAAAAAAAAAAAAAAAAAAAAAGGAGATACAATGTACACTATGCACAACAATCTCATTGGGTCATAATACAAGAGATACTAGATGTACAGTATACATGGTAAAAGGCTTTACTAGACCAAATTAGTAAAACCACAGGAGATGTAAAGATACTTGCTATGAAGCTATTTTTCTCTGGGTGATGTGCTTGAATATCAACATGACAGGGAAAGAGACGCAGTCTCTACATCATGACTGCAGAAGAACTGCAGTCATGATGTAGAGACTTTGTCACCTGCTTCTAAAATATAATCCACAGTATTATATTTATATATATTTTTTCCACTTTTGTGTCCCTCTCTTTTAGAATAAAGCGGTGTAAAGATTACTATGAAGTGCTCGGTGTCAACAAAGAAGCCAATGAGGATGAGCTCAAGAAAGCCTACAGAAAACTAGCGCTCAAGTTCCATCCGGATAAAAACCACGCACCTGGAGCGACAGAAGCCTTTAAAAGTAAACCTACTCGATTAGAATTCCTCACTGATCTTTTCTAAGCAAATTGAAATATAGCCTGGGTGTGATATACAATTTCTATGTAATGCAAACTTTGAATATCTAGGCTTTGTATTTTAATATCTAGAAAAAGTGAGTTTCTCTGCAACTTTTCCTTCTCTTTTTATATCTCAACTCTGTCTTCCTTCAGAGATCGGTAATGCATATGCAGTGCTGAGCAATCCAGACAAAAGACGACAGTATGACCTGACAGGAGGGGAGGAGCCGAGCAGCCCGGGTCACACACATGGAGGAGGCTTTGACTTCCACAGGGGCTTCGAGGCCGATATCACTCCCGAGGACCTCTTTAACATGTTCTTTGGAGGCGGCTTCCACTCCTGTAAGTGAGCGCTTGTGTGCAGAGTTATTTATTGGTATCACTTTTAATTTTCCTGTTTGACTGGGTCAAAAACAGCAATTCTGTTTTGATGAGAGACGTGACATCTTCGTTGTGTAACCATAAACTTGAGCATAAAAAGGTGCGATGGCCTGCCTTTATTGTTGAAAATGTTTGATTTTACAATTATTTTGCTGGAGTCTTGAAATCATGATTTCAACTGGCTCGTTTTGTGGTTCTTACCTCCATGTTACAGGCATGTTTGGTGTCGTAATGGCGTTTTGCATTCCCACTCTTCCTAATGGCCACTGTTTCATTGTAAATCTAGCACAATGGTCTTGTACTTCCTTAAATTGTTATTCAATCCAGATCCAGTCACCTCTTGAGTATGCACGGACTACATATTCCATTACTTTGTGTCTGATCGCAGTCACAATATTTCTCTCTACAGCGAGCGCACACACCTTCACCAACGGCAGGGCGAACTACAGCCATCAGACGGATTACCGACAAGAGAGAACAGAAGAAAGGGGAGATGTATGTAGATGGGTTAGATTTTGTACCTTCTTTATTTTTGTGTGCGCGTTGTTGAAACTGAAGTACTCATTGTACCGTGTTTGTCTCTAGGGTGGTTTCTCAATGTTCATCCAACTGATGCCCATCGTGGTCCTGATTTTAGTGTCAATACTGAGCCAGATGATGGTTTCCCCTCCACCCTACAGCTTGTACTCTAGACCGTAAGTACACACACACACACACACATTTGTCAAGTATTTAGTGGTGTCATACTTGGTGTGTTGTTTTCCCATCTTTATCTATCTGTTGAAGTTACCTTCAGGATTCAACATGTTGGAGATGACTAAAGTTGTCAGTATTTTCACAACAGTTTGTGCCTTCTCAATCCCTCCCAGGTCCACGGGTCAGACCATAAAACGGCAGACAGAAAACCTGCACATCGACTACTACGTCACTAGAGATTTCAAGTCGGAGTATAAGGGCTCAGCGCTGCAGCAGATCGAGAAAAATGTGGAGGAAGACTACGTGTCTAACGTCAGAAATAACTGTTGGAAGGAGAGACAGACCAGTGAGTAACCATGTTCAACAGACATCTTCACATTTTATCTTTTCAGTAATGCTCATTATCATGAATACTTCACTCCAGTGAATCATAAATAATGTTTTAACCTGAACCCTTTATCACTCACATTGTTTTTCTGCTTGTCTCATCCAGAAACAGATCTGCTGTATGCTGCTAAGGTATACAGAGACGACCGAATGCGCAAGAAAGCAGAATTCATGACCATGGATAACTGCAAGGAGCTGGACAGACTAAATAACCTATTCAGAGGCGGATGAGTTGGATGCTTTTAGATTATGTAAATGTATATGAATAGATGTGTATGTTGTTTTTTTAAAGAAAGAGTCTTTACACTAGGAGCAAAAACTTACTGAAATAATTTAGCTCTATTGTTGAAGTTTTAAAATATTCCTCCCCTCGTATCTCCCCCCGCCAACTTCTCTCATTCCTCACTTCAGTCGCCTTGTTACATCTTAATGGACCAATCTACACACATTGTAGAAAGCCCCAGACTTTTTTTTTTTTTTTTTTTACTCTGCTTTTCTTGTGTTTTCCTGTGGAAACGAGAAGGACAAGGACACTTGATTGTAAAGCCATTTGCTTCGAGAAGTGAGAACCCTGAAAGGCATTCTGCACAATCCAAATCGCTGTCTTAAGATCAACAAACAGCCTTCGGCATCATCTGCTTGACATAAATATCAGATTGGGAGACTTTTTAGGTTCATCTGGAGGTGCTGTCCTCTCTCCACATCCATTTTCTTGAACACAGAAAGAAAATAAGGAAATAAAAGCTTTCCTACTCACCTTCACGTGTGGATGAAGATCATTGGATCATAAAGAGTTACCTGTGATTTTGCTACTAGAGAACATTTTATGTTGTCCACTCTGAAATGTGAAGTTGGTTGGGACTAAACTCGGAAGGACATTGAAACTGCTATACATAAAGAGTTGTACATTTTCATTTTTGAATGTTTGAAGTTTATGCAGTTATTTAAGTAACTATAGAAGAAACAGTGATTTTCTTCAATGCTCGCCTAATCATTTAAATAAAGTAAAATTATTACCATAAACTGGATAAATTTGTTTCTCTGATTTAGACGTTAAAGGGTCAGTTCACCCAAATTACCAAAAAGCAAACACATTTGCTCACTTACATCTAGTGGTATGTAGCCATGCGGATAGTTTTGGTTTTATTTGGCCAAGGTTTGAAATGTTTTAGACATGGTGACTATTCTTTGGTACAGGTAAGTAGTTTGTATGAAAACTTGACAGTGAAGTTCCTGTTCAGTGTGATTTGTTAGTGCTGGGAGAACTACAAACAAATTTCCATTCAGCTCCATGGCAGAAATCTCAAACAGATACTTCAGACCCTGGACAAATACACTTAACTCTGCATGGCTATTAAATCTGTTTCTTGTAATGTGGGTAAACTCACCCAGATGTTGAATGTTGTAAAGAAACAAATCAACCAACGTGAACTTGTTTTAAAAAAGTTAAAAACTGGAAAATGGAAAAATATTCACAATAGCAGCAATATCAGAATAGTTAAGTTTTGAGAATCAACCAAAAATACAACATTAGTTAATTTATAAGAGCAGTGACATACTGTATACCTGCAGTAGATATAATTATCTTGGAATCATGTTCATAGCCGATGTTCAGATCAGATTAAAAGTGGTCTCACCATGATAAAGCATAATTATTTTATCTGGCTAGCTTTTTAATCCTGCTTTTGAGTCCTGCATATGGGCATCATTTTAAAAAGTGAACCTCATCTGTGCCTGTGTATTTACAAAAACAGGAAACCACATGGGGATACTGAATATTTTTGAGTGGTCATGGCCACAACCCACCAATCTAGAGCAAAACTAAACTGTGTAGCCCACAGTAATTAGCATCTATCTGTAGGTGCAAGTCCGTCCAAGTACTAACCATACAGTGTGCACCATTGGTGGAAGAAGTACTCAGATCCTCTACTAAAGAAATAGGAGAAACACTGTAGTATATACTCCAGTACATGTAAAGTCCTGCATTCAAAAACTTAATTTAAGTATTATGAGCTAGGCTAAATGTACTTAAAATATAAAAACTAAATGTACTTAAGGCAAATTATGCAGAATGGCGCCTTTCATAATATGTTTATATTATTGCTTTATAATTACAGGTGCTTTAACATGTAAGCATTTAAATGTTGGAGCAGGTCAGTGTGGAGGTATTTTAACAACTGTATATTTTGCTACTTAGTTTAATCTATAACAAATCATACTTTATAAAAAATGTTTATGTAAGATCTTAATCTGTAGTTTAAAAATAGTAACTATAGCTGTTGAATCAGACATGGAGAGATTCTATGAAACACACTTTTAAATCATTCAAATGGATGGAAATGTCTCACTGCAGTTTTTGCTCTGAAGGAGATTGATTAATTTCGACTTCATCTGCACGCATATAATCTGATTGAGAATAGAAAGATTTTACAAATATGTTTTGGTACTGTTGATGGTCTGGTGACCTTGGAAATGTGTGCCACTGGCTTCACTCTGTGAGTAATGTTGACAAAGTATGTAGGTGAGCTGTGGATCGATGACCTACAATAAAATCCAAATCTTCATAGCTGTAAAAATACACAGTTTTTTTTTTACAGCCCCGACATCAAAATGTCCAATATTTATACTAAATTTTTCTGTTAAAGATACTATATTTTAAATTTTACCTCAGAAATAATTTTGGGGAGAACAAGTGCTGTTTTTTGAAAAAAATATTAATTTCAGTTTAATTTCTCTCTAAATGACAAAAAAAACAAGAGTGTACACAATTCTTCCCCAAGGCCCTGAAAACTGCGGTAATCAAGCCACTTTAAAAAAAAGCTAATCTGGATGCATCAGTACTAAACAACTACAGTCCCATATCAAACCTGCCAATTATCAATAAAATTATTGAGAAAATTGGAGTGCCGCAAGGGTCGATTCTCGGACCTCTGTTATTTAATCTTAACATGCTCCCGTTAGCTGAAATTATTCAAAACTTTAAGGTTTGTTATCACACATACGCAGATGACACGCAAATATATATATACCTGTGTCACCAGACGAGTACAGTTCAATAGACTTCCTGGGACGGTGCATTAAACAAATCAGTAGCTGGATGCTCCAAAATGTTTTCTAGTTAAACAAGGACAAAACTGAAGTCATTGTTTTTGGGGCCAATGAAGAAAGACTTAAAGTCTGTGCTCACCTTAACAGTCTGTCCTTCAAGCTAGAAACCTCAGCGTTATCCTGGATTCAGGCCTAAATTTCAGTAGTCAACTTCAAATCCAAGCTAAAGGCCTACCTGTTTACCATTGCTTTTCATTAATTTTCTTTTAAATCAAATTTATTTGCTTGTTTGTTTTATTGTTTTTATTCCATGTGATTTTGTTTGCTGGCTTCTATTTTTTATATCATTTGTTTTTGTCTTGTGCTTTTTCTTGTGTACTCTGTAGAGCACTTTGAGTTGCCTTTGGGTATGAAATATGCTATAAATAAATTTACCTTGCCTTGCACAGAGCAGTATGAAGAGATACATGACTTTGGCCTAGCCTAGCGTAGCAACTTGTGACATCATCTTCATTGGTTTATCAGGAATCACATGACTGCGACAAACCCGGAAACGAAATCCAAAACTGCGGCAGGTACTCTCTTTATACATTCACGGGCAGGTAAGCAGCTCGTGCCTTTCCAGTCGTCTTAACAGTGAAATGAAAACAAGACGTGACTCTTGAAATGACATCAAGACGACATTTAGAGCAATAAATCAGCCTCAGTGATACAAACGTGCCAGGAGACGCTGGTGTCTCACTCCGTCGTCGGGTGGACTATGCACTACAGCAGCTACATCTGTGTTTTCCTCCTGGCTTTGTACACCTGTGGATGTCTCCCACATGTGTCCGCCTGCAAACAAGAGCCAGAGACTCCAGACTGGAGGATGACTCTGAAAACTATTCGCAACGGAATACACAAGATCGACACGTATCTTAATGCAGCACTGGACTTGTTTGGGGGCGATGACGGGCTGTGTCATTACAGGTGTAGTGATGGTAAGTTTTCTTCTTTCCCCTCTTTAAACAGCTTTCTCAAAGTGAACATCTTACTAATGTAATATGAATAGTGGCTGTGTTTCCTTTAGGCCTGCAGAACCCTGGTATTGTGCAATGCATGCTGGCTTACTGACACACCTACACATCATGTTATTATTCACACCTGTGCTGTCCCCTGCTATACCAAATGAAAGAACTGTGGATAATCAGTAAGAAACAAACTAAGTGAATGTGTAGTTTATGTAACAGTTGAGAGATATACATTATTGCCCCTGGAGTAGCACAGTAAGCCATTAAAACGTCTGTACTGTTGGGGTTAGAGATAACTGACAGTGTCAGGACAGGAAACCTCCTCACCTTTGCTCCTCTCTCACAGGTTACAAGCCGGTGCCTCGTCCCGGGTACAAGCACCCGCCACCCAACGGGTGTGGCTCCCCGCTGTTTGGATTTCAGGTAGTCTGACAGAGCTCCAGAGGTTGGAGGTTTCTTTTGTGTATGTGGCACACAGTGTCTCTCCATCTCATATTGTCCACCAGTGAGCACCGACAAGTTTTTCCAAGTGTAAAATTTCACTCACGGCATCTCTTGGTCACAATTCTTTAAAAATTAAATTGGAGGAATTCTTAATAGAAATGTTTAGTTATGTTTGATAGATTAACAAACGAACACAAGATATTTTTTAAACTCTCAAATATCAATTTCATTATCAACAAACATCCAGTATCAGTCGGGCTCCAGTAAAAATACTAACAAATAAACAAATGAATACTTTTTATATCTCTAATCTATTCATACATTTGAGTGTCGTGAAGCAGAAGAAAAAGGGTTGTTGTTTTATTTACAGTACAGTAAGAAGATTAACCAAGCTGTTGTCTTCAGTTTGACATAGGCATCCCGTCCATGACCAAATGCTGTAACCAACATGACCGCTGCTATGACACCTGCGGCCGTGAGAAGCACGACTGTGACGAGCAGTTCCAGGTCTGTCTCGAGACCATCTGCAGGAACGTGCAAAGGACTCTGGGATTGGCCCTCAGTGTCCAAGGTGAGAGACCGAGCCGCAGGGTTCAGGCTAGATGCAGAATGAAACATGAAGGGTTACATCCTGTGAATTTGGCAGGCAGCAATCGCAGAGCTGTCAAGATCTTTTTTACTCTAAGATTGATTTGGAATACTAAAAAGATAAAAACAATTGTTTAAAAATATTTTTTGAGTCCACAGTATAATAGGGGCTGTGTGTTGTGAAATAGAGGCACATTTTAAAGCACTTTGGGTAAAAGCATTATTTATATGCAGTAATTTACCAGTAACAGAACATGATTTGAATTGGGTACTTACTAATAATACATAATACATTAACACATGCAAAGTAGTATACAATCCTAATGTAATGAGCAAAATTTATAAAAGAAGCTATGTTACAGCTGAAAAAATTCCACTTATATCTTCTAAAATGAAAGGATACATTTTTGCCATGAGTCAAAGGTAATATGTAAAGTTACAGATGTAAATTTCCCGTGTGTTCATGCAGGCAGCTGAATAAGTGTAAAAGCTGATATATCCAACAGAGGGTGCAATAGACCTTTATTTTAAACACTGCAAACCTGAACTCTGTAGTCTGTGGTATCTTGATCAGATTGGGTAATTAGTAAATATTTGAAATTACAGACTCCAATAAAGAAAAATCTAGTTCATTAAAAAGGGATTTGATAATCTGTTAGGGTCTGATCCTGAATAAGGTTTTGAAAACACACAGACAGTTGTATTTAAGAGTCCATATTTGAAGTTTGAAGTGCATTATTAAACCTTTTTTTTCTAATTTTACTCTTAAAAACAAAACTAGACACTTAAAATGCAATTCTATTCTACATTAAAGTCGATATTTGATCAAAACTACACTACACTATGTATGTGATTGTGCACAAAATATCTTAAATAAGTAATGTGGTTAAAAACAAGTGCGTGCAGGCACTTGTTTTTAAACCAACTCACTTTTTCCTTGCTGTTGCTTATGTTCTTCCACTTGTTCTTTCTTTCCATCTTGCCAGCATGTGAGTCAGCGGTGACTCTGCTGTTCGACGCTGTCATGCACTTGGGATGTAAGCCGTACCTGGACAGCCAGCGAGACTCCTGTGTGTGTCAGTATGAAATTAAGAGGGAACTGTGACACTACCACAGGCATCCAAACTGTGGACTGCACTAATTCAAAAGCACAACTGACAAACGGATGGCAGCAATAAACTTTTTGTTCAGACTTGTAGATTTCCTCAGGAATAGAGCTTGTTTGGCACTGATCTGTGCTGCTCAACCTCCCATTTATTGAAGTTTTGGAATTTATCCCTCTGTTAGACAAAGTGAATGTGAAAATACCTAGTTTATAGAGTGTACAATTAATATCTTTCCTATTGGGTTAATTATTTATATTTTGTTAATATTTTTTGATGTGTTTGTACTATGGAGGAGAGGAAAGAGGGTGTTCAGCGTTTGCATATGCAGATAGGATCCAGTCTGTGTTGCTTTGGGTCTGTAATTTTCCTTGGACGTGTCCTAGTAAAGAACTTTGTACTTTGCGCTGCATGTCAGCTGAAAGAAAGTGAAAGAAAGATATTTCCAACAGTACAATTACTAATACAAATACAAATATATTTTACTTAGGTTGACATGCTGTAGCTCTTCCAAGGAAGTTCCTCTGAAAATCAGCAACTGCTTTTATATAGCACAACTAACAAAAGGACCTTTTTAGCACCAAATTACATAGTCCTTCCAGAGAATTACTAGGGAATTTTGACAGTAAAACCCAAAATTACCACCCTGTGCCTCCTCACATGACCCTAAAAGGAATATGTGCAAAATAAGTAAGCAAGTAAATACTGTCTGTTTTTACAGCACCTAATGCAGGTCTTGGTTTTGTAAATCCCTAATTAAAAAAAAATGTGTTGGTATATTTAACTGATGCAAATGTGATAAGACTGTGGAGAAAACCTGTATTGAAATGTCATTAATAATAAAGAAATATAGACTTATTGATACATCTGTGCGTTTGGTGTCATCATCAGACATTTTTGGACAAATTGTGTTTTTTGTGAATGGTATCCATAAACACAGAAGCTCCCAGAGTGGGCTCTGAGGATGTTTTACTGGACTTTAATTGATTCCTCATCTAAAAACACGAAACATATTTCTCTATCATGTATTTTGAAGTTGACGCCGCAAGAAAAGGCCTTTAATATAAGTCCGGAATAGACGTTTAATGTTCATTTTCTCCGGCTTTCCCCGGAATACATCTATGTTTTTACGATTCGCTGGTGCAATATGGCAAACGCGGAAGTCCAGATTGTTGAGTTTTGATTGCCAGACAGGGTAGCCAATCGTGTGCTTCCGTTGTAAAATTCAACCAATGAGATTGAGGCCGGGGCGTAGCTCGATCCTGGTTTATGGTGTTGGTTTGACAAAGCAGATTCATTTTCAGTGGTGTCGGTCGGAGCAAAGACAACCTGTGGACATGTCTAACACGACAGAAGACAGCTGTGCAGGTAACAAGTCTACATATTTGTTTTAATTTAAAGCGGACTTGTAAGTAATGGCATTTTAGATGGGAAAAAAAGATGTTTACTATTGTTTACTATTGTTTACTATGTTCTGACGAGAAAGCTGTCACGCCTTTTCTTTAACTTTTCTGTCTCTTCAGTCAGTCACCAAGTTAGAATAAGATGTAAAGCAGCTTTGTAATGTTTTTAAAAATATTTTCAATGTCAGGACTCAAGTGTTCTTTCTCTTACCTTCCCAGGAAGTGTTGCTAAAGGCAACAGGACAGCCACTGACAGGGCGGGTGAGTGCTTTACACTAAGTTGAATACTATTTTTTTTAAAACTTTTTTTACTATTATAAACGCTGTTGGTGAAAATGGGAACAGAAATATGAAGCAACTACAGAACAAAAGTGAAACGATTGTTGTCTTGGCAGTGTTACCCAAGTATGGTTAATCATCAACTGAAATGGCTGTGATTATTACATTATATCATGCAGACAACATATATCCTTACATCCTGTGTCATTTAGAAACTGATCAGCCTTGAACTTCATTATTTATCAGTTTATTAGATAGACCTAGTTAAAACAAATGTAGTCTAATACAGCAACCCTGCAATAAATCCTACCTTCCTTAAGATTATAATGTTCAGTTTTTGTTTGAAGTGTTTTTTAAAGTGTTGATTGAACTTTATGGTAATTTAGGGGACTGTTTGTACACTGAGAGGTGTTTCCGTCATTTTGTCCATCCAACATAAAAGAATAGACTAAATATTAGAAACACCGCTCATGTGTTCAGCCTCCAAAATGACCATAAAGTGAAATCAACAAAAACTGAATCTTATAACCTCCATAAAGTTGTTGCAGGGCTGTTGTCAGCTGAGTATATAAACAAAACAAAAAAAAATCACCATAAGGTACGTGCGCGCGCTGATTTACAGCTTTAAAAAATTCAGATAAAACCTTCCAAGCTGACAGACACACACAGTCTAACCTACATATCTGTAGGGTGGGGCATGGAGGTTTCATTTTTGGCCTCTGTTCTTTTAGCAACCTTTGCCATCTTTCTCCAGCTGTCAACCAGCTATTGAAGGCCATGAGGACTCTAAGCTGAGGGAACAATGGCTGCTTGACCCCTTACCAGCAGTGTTGGAACCACTCACACACCTGTAGTTGTACTGCTTAACAAAGAAGCAAAAGCCTGAAAAGCTCAATCCTTCTATGTAGTTTTTGGCAGTGTTTGTGATCTTAAAAAAACCTGTGAAGCCACTTGTCAATTTATTATCATTTAGTAATTATATTCTACAGGTTGCATGGGTTATTAATGTACATGTTTTTTTTTTCAGTAGAATGCAGTGGGAAAACGGAGATTGATGCCTTCATAGGGTAAACTTTCTTGCTGTTTGTGTGGTTATCAGTTTGAAATTTCCCCTTCTCCTTTCTCAGCTCATATTTTGTGTTTCTGTGCTTTTTTTTTTTTTTCTTTTCGTGAGACAGCCATTTATCTTTGGATCCTGCAGAGGAGTACAAGATGAACAACAAACGTCGAGGTCTTGCTCTCATCTTTAATCAGGAGCGCTTCTTCTGGCGCCTGGGCATGAGCGACAGGCATGGGACCAACGCTGACCGCTACAACTTGGAGAAAAGGTATCACTTCCCAGCCGGGTGCTTTAGGAGCAACACTGCATTTGGAATGACTGTACTCAGCTCAAGAACTTGTTCAATGACTGGTTACCTTTTCTAAGAATTTCCAATGCTTCACTCCATCTTTATTTGCATTTTATTACACGCTCGACTCATTTCACCTCTCTTTTAGACTTAAGGATCTAAACTTTGATGTGAGGGTTTATGAAAACTACAAACAGGTGGAAGTCTGGGAGAAAATCAGTGAAGGTAAGCACATTCACGATCACCTATAACACTCAAATCACTAAATGTATGTCTAGGAAGCAGCACTACAGAATCTTTACTGTAGTTTAAATTCTTATGTATTTTCTTTGTCCTGCATATGCAAAGATAACTGTGCCAGATCCAACACGTGATATGCTGTAGTACAGTCCAGTTTGACTCATTCAGTAGCGAGTTCAACAAATATCTGATTCTTTATCTGTCCCACCAGCCGCAGAGGCTGACCATTCAGATGCAGACTGCTTTTTGCTCATCTTCCTGAGCCACGGCGAGAATGACCATGTTTTCACCTACGATGGCAAGATCAGCATCCCGGACATCACGTCTCTGTTCAAAGGAGACAAGTGCAAGAGCCTCGTAGGAAAGCCAAAGATCTTTGTATTACAGGTACGTGCAAAAAAAAAACCCCAAACCCAGTCAAATGCTTTACTTGGAAATCCATAGTTCTTAAAGATTTAGTTGTGGACGTGTCCGTCACAAGGCATGCCGGGGAGACAAGCATGATGACCCAGTGACACCCGCCTGTGATGCTGTGGACAGTGAGTTGAAGACCAATGAGGTGGTGGTGGATGCCAGCGCCATCCACACCCTCCCCGCCGGAGCTGATTTCATCATGTGCTACTCTGTGGCTGAAGGTGAGCCGGCCGGGATGTTTCAACTTTATTATTCAAGATACAAGTCTCTGTAATTGTCCTTTTTGCTGCACATTTCACATCAATATTAACTGTTCTGTCTCATCCTGTGTCCTTTCTTAAGGCTACTATTCCCACCGGGAGACCATCAATGGCTCCTGGTACATCCAGGATTTGTGTGAGCTGCTTCAAAAGTATGGGGATTCCCTTGAATTCACAGAATTGCTCACGCTGGTCAACAGGAAAGTGTCGATGAGGAGCGTTGGGAACTGTATAGACCGGAGTGCAATTGGGAAGAAGCAAGTACCTTGCTTTGCTTCAATGCTGACCAAGAAGCTCTACTTCCGACAGAAAAAGTAACCGTTTCAGACCTCAGTCATTAAATGAGCTGGTTTTGTATTAATACCTGAGAAACTGGTACCCCTCAAGGGAGATTTTGAAAAAAAAAGTACTGTGTGTTTCTAATGAACAACATAATTTTACATGTGCGTTGAATAATCAGCTAATTGGCAGCCTTAATGTTTGCAATAAATCCGTGGTTATAAAATAACAGGAACAACATGTATTCACATCTAGTGGAGAAATGTGACTGTTCCTGGCTTCAGGCATGTTTCTCTCCGAAACTTAATGTAATCCCGAAACCCTGTTTTCATTTGTCATGTTAAGTTTCTTCTGAAGAAACCAAACTTCTTGGCCAAGCAATACCTTAACTATGTTTATAGTCTTCTTTTTTTTCAAGGTTGGGCATGTTTTGCATGACAGAGAATCAGGACAGGGAAAGTTAACTGGAAGTAGTAAAAGGTAGAAGATAATCTGATAACTGTCCATCTGCATGTAAACATGTTTTCTGTCTTATCTGAACTGCCTCAACCTGATTTCTCACAATCATTCTGTTTCTTGTGGGTGTAATGCAATTCAATACAACAGCCCAGCAGTAATTCAAAGTTAGGGTCAGTATCGGCTCAGTACAGCTATATGTACGCTTTGACCAATATATGAAAAACATTTGAGGTACTTTAGAAACAGTGTCATTATAATTTGTCTTGTTTATAATATTCAATACTGTTCATAATACTCACTAATCTTTAAACTGTAAAATATCCTGCCCCTGGTATAGCAAAAACATTACAAGATTTTTCCAAAGACAAACAAAAATCACCTCAACATCATAAAAGTTACTTTACTTTTAAGTCAGCCATTATCCTTAAGGGGAAATGTGCAGCAGGGTCATTACACACATGGACCATTTTTTAAAAATTCCCAAATTACCAGAATTGGCCCCCAATTAACAAAATACTATCTTTGTAAAGACAAGTGTTTAATATTTGGTAATTGTGCCAGGTGTTGGCTATAATTTACATCATTGTATTGGATTGCATTATGTTGTAAGGTCTTCCTTCTATTTTGTCCAACCACTGCAGATCAGTACATATTTTGCACTTTCATGCAATGGCTTTTAAACTGCAGGATTATCATGGACCACATTCTGTTTGCTACTTTTCATTACCTTTTGTGATTTTATTTTCTTGCTCGTTTAAGCCAGTTAAAACTACAGTGGTACCACACAAATCACAAATGTTTTCTTGTTCTGCTGCAGATCTTTTTGATTTCCTGGTGGCCTTGTCAGGCAAATCTGTCTTAAAGTCAGTTGTAGGTATGTCTACGAACCAGACAAATATTTTCCAATGTATCTTGCGAGGCAGGTGACATAACAGCATGACAACCAGGTAACAGCACCTCTAATGATTTTGTTTACATCAGGGTTTTAATACTTAGGAATTATAATCTCAGTATCAAGTATCTCTCACAACAGATCGTTTAGGCACCACATAAACATGCTGTTTGTCTTCAGGCTCGCTCCATCAAAAAGGGAATTCATGTTTGTGCTGTTCTTTGAGTTGTAGCAGTTTACAGTACCAAATTTAAAAATGCGTATTTGCACCCAAAACAGCAACAAACACCAGTGTGGAAAGTACCTCAGGGAGGAGGGGTGTCTCTTTTTTAAAAATGTACTGTGGACCTAAAACACTTGTAAGCTGTGTCACATGATCCATGACTCAGGAAAAACAAAGCTACCAGCATACACTGATCCTGTATTTTTGTGGTCATACTGTTGTGTCTTTGTACAATGAAATCTTTGTGATATTTTAGTGACCGTTTTGCTCTCTGTAGAGTGATTTTTAAAAATAAAATCTTTATTCTCCTTCTGGCAAATGTTTATGCACTGTTTTTTTACTTCACCTGTGCTTTGAAACTGGATACAAACCTAAATCATTCTCAATCAAATCAAACACCTTTTGAGTTTTCCTCAATAAGACAACAGCAGAAGGGAGAGTCTCCCAATGTTCAGGAAATACTTTTTATTTCAATAGTCCTCAGTGTTATACACATGGCAACATTATCAAGATTGTAAACAAAACACCAAATGATATGGATTCCTGTTTAAAAATGCGCCATTATTAAAAAAAAAAACAAAACAGAAAAAGTGTTTTTGCTCTGGAGTCTAAGTTTGAGTGACGACTGTTCGTGGCTTCGTTCATGGCTTTGGCTGGATCTGTTCAAGTGGTAGCTGAAGTTGAGTTGGATACCTCAGGCGTTTCAGGTCCTCCTCCACCTGACAGAAAGACGGTCACACAGAACTCTATTACTAACAAATAATTCACTGGGATTTCAAGAAGGTGGTGGATCATAATTGTGATAGCCTCTTTTAACAATGAATGAATAAATGAATGAATGAAGGTGCACTTTTCTAAAAACACTTCTCATTTCATTAAGACTTGTTTTTTGCTTATACATAGCTCTTATCTTGAGAAAATGTCCACGTTATCTGATATGAAAGCTGGAAAGGGAGTCGCTGGAATATCTCAGGTATTCTAGCTTTCATTTTTGTGTTTCCCTGACTTTTCATCAAGCACCATCATCAGGTCATGAATTTTGTATTTGTAAGTTGTATTTTGTGCTAATAGCATTATAGCTAGTATTGTCCTTTTCAGCCATGCTAGCATTAGCGTTAGCATTTAGCTCAAAGCACTGCTGTCCCAGAAAGGCTGTAGATTCTTCATCTTGTTGCTATTACACTTCGCAGTTCACAGTAACACTGTAGCACACGTGCAGTTTACGTGCTCTTCCTGTGTTTGTGTGGTTCCAAAATGTTAGTAAAATGCGTTGACTCTGCGTGACTCTAAACTGCCTGTAACTATTGCTAATGACTCAGCTAATGTGGGAATGTAAAAAGTGAATAAACATACCTGAGCAAGTTCATCCTTCAGTTCATTGTATTTGTTCACGTTAAATTTCTTCCTGCTGGCCCCCTTATAAAAGTAATGCAGGAACTGTCTGTCCTTAGCATCCGGATATACATAATCCTAATGGAAAGAAAAACATAGGATTGCTATAAATCTGGGAAAATATATGCAAACATATGCATGAGTTTTAGCTCAAAGATTAGCTAACTGTACGGTTTGTTAAATCCAAATTGTCTACCGCTATAGAACAAAGCTGAATGGGGGTCTCGTGTCACTGACACTTGCCTGCTTTGTAAGGATATAATAGCTGAAGGCTCCAATGCTGGTGGCGTAGGTGATGAAGTAAGTGACGGGCTCCATGACGTCCCATGAATAGACCCACCAGGTGAGCCAGGCCAGAGCACCACCCTGCACAGACAACAGGGCCATGCCGATCCACACAGCCCTGGATGCCCGGAACTCCGCTGTATAGGACAGCTGTGCCTTTATCTGTATAGGAATAATATAAGGAGGGTCAGGTTACCAGCTAATTAGTAGAAGCCTGTCCAATAAAACTAACATAACTGGGATGTAATGACAGATAAAGAGGTTTGACAGCGGTCAGATGCTGACACACACCTTTTCCAGAGGTGACAGCTCTTGTTTGAGTTTGTCCATTTTCTCTAGCAGCTGCCTCTCTTGCAGTAGGTGGTGTTCAGGCAGGTGGAGCGCTGTGTGCAGCAGATGCACAACATGCTTCATGTCCTCCAGCTCCATGGCATGCTCACTGGACGTGCACACTGCAACAGAGGGCACAACAAGGTGGATGAGGATGTGAGAGGAGTCACGCCTGGAGGGATAATCACTCTTATTTAACAGCAGGACTGCGTGTAATTGAGAAGCACACAAAATGAGGAACATTTATGGCTGGAGAGAAATGTGTTTGTACCCTTTTCAGGAGAGGAAACATTATAAACTGCATCATTGATGACGAGCTGGAAGTCCTTGTCCAGCAGAGCGTCTATCAGCGTGCTGCTGGCAACACACTCTCCATCTGTAAGAAGAGGACAAATGACCAACCTAGTATTTTTATTACAATCACATAACTTCATCTCAATAGCACTGTAAATGGTTTTTGGACTCACATCCTCTTATATAGAACACAATAAAATGCTAAACAGATCATAACCGCATGAGTGGAAGTCAATAATTTATAGCCCAAAAAAAAAGTTTCTCAGCACTCCAGAAAGCATGAGTAAAACCTATCTGACTGTTGTTTTAAGACAGACTTGAAAAATTGTGAACCTGTCCCTTAAAATGTAAGGGATGGGGGCCAAAATCCAGTCTTCCTTTCATTAAAGGTTTTTTGAAGCTAATATGAAGCTTCAGGAGTCCAAATTAGTCAAATCAAGTAGATATCTTTCGTTATCGTCTTTTTAGTGCCAAAGTCCCTCTTTTTGTTACTATACTTCCACCGCAACTCAACAGGGAAACACTCTCCGCTGAAACAAGAGCACAAGAGCTGTAGAATTGTCCCCCATCACTTACATTGAAAGTGCATTATGAAGGGATGTGTTACTAGCCAGTATTAGCTGAAGGAATGATTACAGTGAGCAAAACCAGTTTCACTGTTTATACTGTATGGGCACCTGAGTATTGTTTTAAGAAGACACACTTGAAAAATTGTGAACCGGTCCTTTAAGGCTGTGAAAATGAGTTAATGGTTTGTTAAATGATATTCTGCAGGCATCAGGTCAAACGACTCAGCTTTACTCACATAACCTGCCAAACCAGGTTGCAACAAAAATAGCTCAAACCAGACTGACAACACCTTTGAACTGATGCGTTCAGAGGCAGCACATGTCCTACCCTTGGAGAGCACAGAGGCGGCGGCTCCGGGGTCTTCTCTCTGCAGATCATTGATCAGGTCTCCCACACTCATCAGCATGGGCCTGAGGAAGAACAGACACTTCTCGTTCCTGGACGGCAATGGGACCTCCAGAACCAAGCGACCATGCTTGTACTTCAAAGACACATCTGAAACAAACAAATCAGACGGTTTTCAGAGAGCTGAACTTGCATTTTTATGTCATATGTACACATCATTAAATTTGTCTTTTACCCAGCAGTAGTGGGTAAAATGAAAAGTCAATAAATTGCACAGCCATGTGACATGTAGAAGTTTAATTTTCATGTGGATGTAGTAACGGTATATTACCACTGGAGGATGGGAGTGTACTGTAGAAAAGAGCTTGACAATTTCCAAGTAGAGGCCGCGTCTGTTGGACCTAGAAAGAAAGACAGACAAAAGGCCAAAGGGAAAGAAAGAAAGAAAGAAAGTAAGAAAGAAAGAAGAAGAAGAAGAAGAAGAAGAAGAAGAAGAAAAGAAATATTAGCTTGTCAGTTATCAGAGTTCATAAGTCCACCCCTCCCTTGGTAAACTGTCATGCTAGCAGACATCAGAGGGTAAACAGAGCCCAAACATCCTGAAAAGAAGGATGTGACAAAGGATCACTTACGACAGTCTGTCAACAGGCAGCATCAATTGAGTTTTCTGGGCTTTGGCTTGGCTCTGAGAGTAGCTTTTACACTAATATTAAAATTCTTCTACTACACTCACTGGCTTTTGAAATGCATTTCACTCCCCCTGCTTAAACCCTGTGTAATCTGACCCGCCTGTAGAACAGATTCTGCTGATTAAACTGGCTTATTTTTTGCTGATGTACGATTTCTCATTAAATTTTACACTGTGGCATGTAATGCTTAATGAAATGCCAGTGCGTCTCTCTATAAACAGTACTATCACTCTGCGAGACCTCAAGTCGCGACCACACTCCTGATGATGAATAAACACATCTGTAGGGAACAGCTCATTATTCTAGTCAGCAGGAGTACTTCTCTGTCCTGCACTAGACATTCCTTGGGCATAGTCCTTCTAGTTTCTACTCAATAACTACACCCACTGGGACGTGCATGAAGCCACAAACACAAAGAATTTTTTAAAAAAAAGGCCAAAGTAATCATAATATCAGCAATAACGACACTTATATGTTCAGAATATGAAGTGCTATGGTTAGACATAACTATTATGATAATTATTTTTTATCATGTTTTGATAATCAGTCATTTTTTAAGCAAATTGCCTAAAATCCACAAGTTCCAACCACTCAAATAGAAATATTTTCTGCTTTTATTTGTCATATATGACCATAAATTGGATATCTTTGGGTTTCTGACTGTTTGGGCTAAACAAGACATTTGAATCCATTTCCTTGTGTTATGGGAATTTATACTGGGCATTTTTCACCATTTTCTGATGATTCATAGACTAAACGGTTAATCAATTAGTCTAAATAATATCCAGATGGATAAATCGCTAATGAAAATAATCATTTGTGGCAGCTGTAGTCATAAAAAGAGCAATGATTCAGAATATCAATCCTTCCTGTTAAACACATCCAGTTAGAAGTTTCCTACTAAAAGCTCCTGTTGCAACACTGGGGTCTTTCAACCACGAAGAACAGATTTCACTCTGGAGAGTCACAGGGGTCCCACTTTATAACACCTTTCTCCAACTGACATCATGAGGTGCGGCAGCCACTGTTTCCCGCCCCTTTGTCCTCCAGCTAGGAGTTTGTTCAATCAATATCACATTAAAAGAAGGGCCAAGGGAGTCGTCCATTTTCATGTGTGGATAAAGCAGACAAGCCTTGAGGTTAAGTAGTGGAGAGGAATCCAGATGTACAGTCCCTCACATGCCACTGGTCTGGAGATCAGGCTTTAAGAGGTAAAACAACATTCACATACAACAATGAGTAACTGTCCACAGGGATAGAGGCTTTTGTCTGAGTGGTAACCTAAACCACGAATGACTAAAGGCTAAAACCAGGAGGAGAAACAGAAAGAAACATTATGCATCTTCAAAGTTTTCAGTTACCTCAGGATTATATAATAATTTGGACTAGATTGCTAATGAAGTAGCCCATCAGACTGCGAAGGACAACGTGATTTTATAAATACTGTAAGTCCCAAAAAGAGCCAAACACCGTGATCACAATGAGACAAATTTCAGCTGCTCAGCTTGCATGAGATCTCCAGTTGTTATTACAGAGGAAAGCTGTCACACAGCTTTACCGTCAACGCATCAGTACACCAGCTCTCCATGGACAGTGGAGAATAGGAAGTTTTAGGGGAAATAAATGAGAACAGTGGCACACATCTGAAACCATAAATGTTAACTTTGAAATAAGGACATACAAGACTTAAACTTTCCTGTTTCGAAAAGATAATTTTAGAGGAAAATTACACCTATTATGGTATGTTTTTAAAAACACCTGGATCCAATTGTGGCCATTCTGATGAGGCCAACTTTGCACTTGTTACCTAGGCTGTAGAGGATTGGGAAATGCGGACTCGTCAGACCAAATATAAAAAGGTGGTGATACATACGCTACACTACATAATACACTAGAAAGATTCTTGTTATTCTGTTTATTCTGTGACTGCTCATAGTTGAACCCAGACAGCAAACACATTACCAGCGTGTTAACCGGCCTGGAACTGCATAATATATGCCACCCCTACAGCTGCAGCCTCAGCGCTTCATTAAACAGAGTGGTGCAAGCGCTGGCTGCCAACACATACAGTTTTGGCAGGGAATAAAATGCTTATGCCATGTCACTCTCATTAACAAACAGTTCATGTCGGAAGTAGTTTAACAGCGGATTGACTCGAGCATCATTTGCACTCTGTGCATTGGTGCCCTGCTATTAGAAAAACAGCAGATCTGGAGCTAAGCATCAAGGGAGAGGCCAGACCATTTGTCTCTTTACTGAATGGGAGTGTGTGTGTGTGTGTGTGTCTGTATGTGTGTAAAATCACTGACCAGAGTGAATTCAACAGCTGACTGACTCCAGGCCGTTTAGTTATATGCAATGTTCACATGTACCAATACTGTTGTAAATCAACAGCACCTGGCTACTGTGGCACATAATGCGGCTTAAGACCTGTATGATGAATAATAGTCCATTTCCAATGCCATACTCCTGGTCCTGAGTTATTACTGTCTGTGACATGCTACATTATAAATACTGACCCCTTTAGTCCTCAGCAACAGCACATGTAGCAGTTAAAAGTGCTATTACACAAGTAAGAGAGAGCAGAACATTAACATTAAAGAACAATTTTGCAGCAATATTTTCTATAATTATAGTGAACACAATCTATACATATTTAGCATCATTTTACTCAATGATGGACACATAAGGAACAAGTGCAATTATGCTTTCTATGAGTCTAGTGGGGATAGAGGGAGACTGATAAAGACACCTAGAACCCATTGGATGCAAACAATACAGAGAAAGCCTTCGAAATAAGTAAATTGTTAACAAGAGTCTACAGCCATGCTATCAGCTCTGTGAGGCTGAACTTACTCACTCTACCATTCTCACAATTACAGTTAATATATTGATGATTAGCAAATGATTTCTACAAAGTTGTAACATGTTAGCATGTTAACATTTTCTAATGTTATCATATTTGCTAATAATAAGAATAAACTTTAGGGGAATCACCAAAGTTATTACAAATTTCATAGCAATCCACCCAATAGTTCCATCTGAAAGGTCAACCTCATGGTGGCGTTTGAGGAAAAGTCAGAGGATCACTAAATCATGAGGATACTCTGAGGACCATTAATGTCTGTACAAAATTTATGAGAAGTCCTACAGTAGTTGTTGAGATATTTCAGATGAACAGACATTGCTGTGGCTGGAGCCCTGCAGCTAGCATGGCTAAAAATGATTTAATAGTTAACGTAAATGAGCATATAATTAAAAACCATTTACCACTTTCTATTGCTAATTCACTTTCATAACACTCATCCACACAGACACTGACCAAGATTACATTTATGTGAATTTAACAGGGTTCCCAAGGTCATGAAATTCCTGGAAAAGTTATGAAATTAGAAAAACAGTTTTCCAGGACTTGAATGGTTTGGAATTAATAGAACGAAGAGCGGATGTGCTCTCCGAAACCGGAATGAAGAACCTTGTGCAGCTATCAAAGGACGGGCTGAAGGTAAATTGGAGTGTTTTCGATTTACTTCAATCCGAGCTTGTCCAAGTCAACAAATCTCTGCTGAACACAGGGTCCTGCAGACTGCACACTCTCCATAATGCGTTTAGGGATGGATGCAGGGCATGCTGATGGGAGGTGGGCCATACCCTCTCCGTGCTGTATTGGCAAAGAAGACTTCATAAAAATCACAGGCTGCAACACACCCTGCTTAAATTCTACCAGCACTGATGGTTTGAAAGTGTTGACGTTTGTGAGAGAGGACTGATGTTGTGGCCTCGTGTGATAAACTACATCGATGCAGTCTCAAGAGGAGAATTACCAGAGGCAAAGATCACATCTTTCCATGAGGTCAAGAAAGCCTGTGCAGATCCACTTTTTCCAGTGACAACATCAATATTCCAGAGCATAGGCCAAGCAAGTCCCCCCTTCCTTGTCCAATACCAAACCGATAAGTCAATGCTACCACTCATGAGTGAGGACATGTACAAGCTCATCAAAAATAATTATATACCCATGCTATATTATTTCAACCGATACTAATCAGATGATACTCAATCACACATGATCAATGTAATATAATTTATACTGGTCCGACATTTAATCCAGAAGTAATGCCTGTCTTTAAAATAAGTATAATATTGATTTATTGTGTGTTTATATCCTTATTTGGACATGAAGAGTAGCTCGAGATAGCTTAAGTGGCCACATATTAGACATCTTTATTACTGAGCAACAGTTTAATTTAAACTGAGGAACAGTTTTTCCCCCTCCGGCTATAAAACTACTAAATAGATAACACATTTTTTATTAATTTACTGTTTTTCTGTAATGGAGCCTACCAGCCAAAGTATTTCACACAATTGTACTTGTATAACTGGAGTGACAATAAGCATCTTGAATCTTGAATGTCTTGGCTTTGATATTAATGACACTCTACTTGCCTTAAAAGGTGTTTTTAAGCACATTAAGTTTGCGCCTGTCGTATGAATGCGCTATATAAATAAACTTGATTTAAACTAAACTAACTAAACTCACCCCCCCTTCCCCCAAACGCATCACCCCCCACCACCCTCATAGAATTATCACTCACTGTATATAGCGTAAAGCTTACTGTTTACAGGTGCCTTTTAATCAAGCGAGTGAACACAAGGATGCTTCAGCAGCAGAGGCAGCGCTCGGCAAACTGAAAAGTCAGAAGAAGATCTCAGAAAAGCAGGTGCTTGAGATAAAAATGGACTGTAAAACTTTCCTCATTTCACTCCTGTTCAAGCTTGTTAACAAGACACCTGTGCAATACCTCCTTGTCAGAAGCATGCGATGCCTAGATCTGAGACAAATGCTTGCAAGCAAAGAGCGGTGTGTGCAGAAAATGAAGAGAGTCCTGCAAACCCTTGTCACTGCAAATCAAGTGCAGGAGTCAGTGTGTGATGATGTCTTGAGAGAGTACAGGGCGTTCTGTGATTTCTCTCTGGTCACTCCAGGGTTTTTGACCCCACCTCACATAGAGTGGATGCTCTGTTTCATGAGATCATGGGCTCTTGCACTAAATTCAAAAACTCTGGATTGCGGTGAAGGGGCTCCTTGTGATGTCTCATGGACAGGCAAGTGTGGAGAGGGGGTTTTTCTGTGAATAATGAAGTTGAGGTGGAGAATCTGAAGGGACAGTCTTTGGTGGCACAGAGACTCATTATTGATCACATCAGGGCAGTTGGAGGAGTGTGTAAGGTTCAGATCACAGGTGCTACCTTGACAAACAAAAGAGAGAGAGAGAAAAATAGAAAGACTCTTGCTATGAAGAGAAAGAAGAGAGAGAGCTGGAGTTGAGGCTGATGCCAAAGCCCTGGAGAAAGCGGCAGATGAGTATGTGAACAAGGTGGAGAACACTAGCAAACTTGCCTTCATCGCAAAGTCCAACAGCCTCCACGGTTCAGCCAAAGAAAAGAAAACAAGTCTGCTAGACATTGAAAAGCAAAGTAATAAGAAACTAAGATAAATGAAACAATGAGAATGCCCACTTAGTAGGCACAGTTTAGTACTTTTTAATTACTGTAGTTAATTTCTGTAAATAAACAGGAACATAGCCCATTTCTCCCGGCATTACTTGAACAGATTCTCCATAGGAGTGACCTGAAGCATTGACAAATAGGGCAATTTCAGTCATTTGGTGTATTATTTTACCTGTTAGCAAGTTTGATTATCACTGTCTGTACCAGGATTAAACACACAACAAGTGTATTTATTTATATTATTATTTATTTATTTTATTGATTCCTTATTTAAGCAGGGGAAGCCTACACTTAATGTGAAGCACAGTACTTAAAGGCAAAAACAACTGCTCAATGAATTAAACACTCAACATTCTGATCAATACTTGGAAATGCAGTAATTGAGTATCCGGTTATGTTTGTCTCAAAATAATTAAATGTTACCTCTTCAATTTTTTTGCTTTCTTGAGCATTCAAACATTGTAGCACTTGGTTATTTGTTTGAAAGATCTGTATGCTCTCAAAGGAGAGGTGGCTATTTGAAACATATTGAAAATACTAGTCTGTATTTTTTTAAAAAGTCTTAACTGTCCGCCCTCAAAGGACTGTTCATACAATAAATTACACTTATGTTTACTGCTCTCTGCATGTTTTTCATGTTCTTGCCTCCTCATGTCTCACAGTTTCCTGTTGTTGAAATTAACGTTTAGGTAGGCAAAAAAAAAAAAAGTAATTTAAAACTTCTATGCATCATTACTTTTAAATTAATGAATGCGGCACTTAAGCCAATGCAAGATTAGTGAAAATAAAGAATATAGGTGCCAGAGTGAGGCTCTTACTCATGTGCCCCATGCCGTAGGATAGGTGGTGTAGCAAAAATGTGGCACGGAATAGGGCACAGCGCACTGGAGTAAGAGCCTCATTATTGCGCCCTATGATCTCGATATAGATCTACCCTTTTTGCTGCTAATTTTAACTGAAATTTGATGCATTAGTTAATATTTTCGCCTGATGTGAGGAACACAGAGATTACAAGACCTGCACATAAAAGCAAGAAAAGCTCGGCTCTGTCACTGTCACAGGACTATCCATTACTGGAATAGCACAGAACAAAATTAATCAAGTGTCCAACTGTCCAGAGCTGCATATAATCTAATGTTCCATCGGGGTTACTCCCATGCAAAGAGACTGACACACCCATAGATAATAGATCATGGATAACACAACAAAAGGCTGTAACAGACGGGTTAAAGACTGAACAGCCTGAAGAAAGCTCAAAAACGACACACACACACAGGTAACATGAAATCTCACCCATGCCATGCCCTGTCACAAGATCCTCATATAGCCTGCAGATAGGAGAGGGCCCAGTCACGTGATGACTAACATGACTAACAGCTTCTCAATTGAACATTTGTCCGCTTATCAAAACAAAGCAAACCTCCCAAATACACATCTAATCGATATTCAGAGTGGTCGCTGTCTATCCATTTCCCTTCGCAAATTTTGGGAGGCAATTTTGGAGCTGCAGGGACGATGCGGCACACCTGCTCCTCATCACTCAAAACAATCAGCTGAAGGTATATTTACCCCTTAAGCTATGCATTTCTTATTTATGCCATGCCAACAAGTAAAAGAAGAAAGAGAGAGAGGGGGGGGATAGAGAGAGAGAGTGAAAACTGAGCAATATGGTGACAAACTGCCATCCCCCTCCTCCGCAGTAAAGCAGCCCGGGGCTTCCTGCTCGAGCAATGATCAGGGTTATCATGGTGACAAGCAGCTTCACTTCCCCTGCTGGGTGCTCCATTATGAAGCCTGTCACTACTGAGCTATGGCCTGTTGCATCTACGCTTCTTGAAGGTTTCTGCTCCCAAGGGTTTGATACCGCTAAGCAAAGAGAAGGCTTTTTTTTCCCGCAAATGTGATCATAACAGAATGGCTTTACAGTATCTTGCTGGCATGACTCGAAGCAGGAGGAATGGGAAGTGTGCGAGTGTGATAAACGGCCTAAAGGGGTGAAAAAACAAGGCTGCCGAGAGGAGAAATTGAACGACTCCCTGTTGCCATCATGACTAACAGCAGCCTGCAGTCTACCATGAAAGTGATTTGCATCGAAACATTTGTCTTCCGTTATCCAGATAATGATCGGGTCGGGTTAGGAGGACAAAGAGAAAATACAGCGGGATGAAGATGACTGCAGGACAACAGCATGAAGGTATTGGGAAGACAAGGTTTGTATGGGTATGCCACAGCATCATGTCAATACAGGAAGACGAGAAATAAAACAGGGAAAAAACACCTGGATAGAGATGTGAGGATAAAAAAACCCATGGATATTACTCTAAAACATGAGCCAGATTTAATTTATTTAATGCATGCTGGGAATGTGAAGATGACCTTCAGTCAAGCAAGTCTGATAAGCGGAGCCTCTAAGTGCCTGAAAGCTATCTTTCTAAATACTGTAGTTATTCTGCCATTGAGACAAGGATAACTGTCTGTTTGAAAGAACTTGATCTGTGACTTCACCGCAGCCCGGATGGGTGGTGCAGGATGACAAGCAGAGGCGGGACTTTTATTTATTTATACTGGAGTTATGAGGGTACGACTTTCGTTCAGACGGCAAATCATTGTTCATCTCAAATCGCCATATTCATTACTGACTTACAACACGCTGAGACACTCAATCTTCAGTCAGAAGACAGCGCTTTACTCTGCAGCAGAGCATAAGACAATGTAGGAGCTGAATACTGAAAGGAGGAGACAAAAAGGGGGGGAAAACACTGATTGAGGGATTCATGTGGTGCAAAGATCTAAAACAGGCAGATTTAAAAAGGAGCAAATTCCAAAACAGCTTCCCTTCCTGAATTAAAATGCAAAGCCGCCACAAAAACTTGTCCTCTGCCAACTCGGATGAATCACATTTCCCCTTTGGTCACACAGTCAAACAATGCATCATCGCAAGATCAGGACAAGAAGCGCGCTTAATGGATAACTAGTTTGTTAGATTAAGATCTTGAACTTCACGGTTATATTGTCAGGCTGTCTTTCACCACATTAAACTTTATACTGTCACTGCTTGTTATCACACAGCACGGTGGTGCTATGAACCTTAACAGGGTTGTTATGGGATTGTTATCACTAAAACCTGTTCAGTGGGGTCATTACTATTATGCATATTACTTTACATTCCTTTGCAAAAAGGTTTTGTGTAAATATTTTGTGGCTATATGGTTGTAACAGTTGTTTAAATTTGAACAAATCAACAACACCTGTTTCAAACATGTTGTTGACAAGGCAGCATTTGACTTATGTATCTATCTCAACTCCAAGGGTAATAAACTGAAATGAAAGTGTTCATGGGATCAATACTGACTTTGCTCAAGCACATTGCAACATATTTTAATATCTCTGTGACTGGTGATGCAGAAGAAACTGGTAACTTTTAAAATATAGTTTATGTAAGTGTTTATTAATGTCATTTTAAACATTTATGAAATATTGAGAACTACGAGTCCATTAACACCTGGTATTAACATGCAACCTGGATCTGGATCTGTTATATGAATTATTACATTGGATCCCCTGGTGTTAATAAGCATTATTGTTATCTCTATATGCACATTAGGTGGGTGGAGATGGTGAAGTTGCTGACAAACGTGGAAGGGAAGCGATGCTGCTGTGGGTCATTGTAAATCAACAGATGACAATCCTGCAGACAGCTATAGACTCATTCATCTAGCAGGGTGCTGAGCTAGTGCAGGAATAATGTGGAAAAATAGTCATATAGAAGTTGAGCACACACCAGGGATGTCTGGTTCCTCTTCATACATTAGTTCAGCTGCACATTTAAATCTGTTGAGCAAACAACACGTTTTTCAGACCTGCCAACCCTGGATGATTTTTTTGAGTACCACTTTGGCGACTTAGATGCGTCAGATGCAAATCACTGCTGTTCGCACGATGAATTATTGTACATAGTTTACATACATACGCATTACAGTACATCCTTTGCATACATGCAGCAGTCAAACAGACAAAAAAAGTGAGTGATGTACTGATAGGAAAATTCTTGATACCGTTAACAGATTGTTTACAAAAATATCTGCAAATGCCAATTAGCAACTGTTAGTTGGTCATTTATGCCTGATTGTCCATTTGTCTTTCACCTGCCTAAACAGAGCTTACTAAGGAACACAATTTCACTTAGGCTACACATTAACCTACCACTACTGCTGCATTTATATAGTTTCTATTGTTTACACCTCCACAATAATCAAACTTTAAGCCAATTAGATTTTTGTAAATATGATTTTCAGCTCATGAAAAGATGAGCTGTAAAACCCTCACCTGCCTAAACCTGGCTATGGTGAAATAAATATTTTAGAGCTGGTTAATACAACTGTTCTCATTATAGGTAGGCTATTACTTAATGATGACCTAATAATAATAATACAGCTGAATATGAACATGGCTGCTGTTGAAACTGTAGAAGTAATCAATCCTCACTTATTATACTTAATTTGCAACGGGGGGGTGGGAGGGGGGATTCCTTTCTTTGAAATTTTCCTAAAGTTATGGACTATACAGTGCCCACACACACACACACACACACACACACACACACACACACACACACACACACACACACACACACACACACACACACACACACACACACACACACACACACACACACACACACACACACACACACACACACACACACACACACACACACACACACACACACACACACACACACCCTTACAACTGTGGTTAAGCTGTACAGATTGCATTTACACCAGTTTCAGATCTGATCATAGTGCAGGCCAGACCACCATCAGATGCGGCCTGGCTGATCCCACAACTTTCTGATTGCAATGTGTTGAGTGCATTTATACCTAGCTGTCCCACAACAGATTCAAATTCAGATTGTATCTCACTTTACTGTTGCTCTGTCATGGAATTTTCCTTATTGAGTAGCACTGGTTGCCAGTTTAAGACCTTGATATCTACTAACTGAAACACAAGTCTGAAAGACTCCCTGTGGGTTGTATCCACGCGTTTCTTCCGGGCGTTCAGTCTATTCTATTTCTGTGGATGCTGTCCTAATGAAAAACTACCTGGCATGGTTAGGATTGACTCTGGGAAATAGGCAGGCCTTGCTGAAATGAAACCTTATCCATCTTACAGTATAATGCCGGTCCAGATGATGAAAGGTGCTAGACAGCAGATGGAGCCAGCTGTCAGATAGATACGTCAGCGCTTTCAGTGACAAAGTGATGCCTGTCGCAGCTGTCTTGACATTCTGGGGTTTATGGTTGCTCTGGAATAGCAGATATTTTTCTCTATTTCTGACATTATTATTTCAGCACACTCACAGCCACAACTATAAATGTAAAAGATCACAGCAGAACTATTTCCTTTTATTGATTCCCATTTTCTGTGGAAACACACCTCATTGCTTGAAGGAATAGTTATATTTTGGAAATAAGCATGTTTGCCATCAAGCCCAGACAAATTAAATGATCCATATCAACTGTCTCTGTGCATCCAGTACAAAAGGTACAGTATGTATATGTGTTTCACTGCCATATGTATCGCCTCTGTGTTTGAAAGGTGCTATATATAAATAAAGTTGCCTTGCCTTGTCTTTGCTCAAAAACTGGAAGCAGGAGGAACTGCTATCCTAACTCTGTCAAAACTGGAAAAACTAATGTGTCTCAACTCCAAAGCTCTCTCATTCACATGTTGTGTCTTGTTTGCTGCCAACATAGTCACCAACTTGGCAACCCCACAATGAGAGCAAAACTTTTAATATCATGAGTGCAGCCATTGTGCCAAGCGGCTTGCAGAAGAGGAGCCAAGTTATAACTGCTCCCGAAACTATCATTTTAAGAGATATTGCACATGCTCAATACAGAACACATGCTGTGTGCAAGACAGCTTTGGACATGCATGCTCACTAGCACTTTCCCCGCCTTCATCCTGTCTAACCTCATTAATTTAGTACTAAACCTTATACTGGATGCATAAAGATGAAATTGATATCAATTATCTTATATGACTCAGGACAAAAATTGCAAAAATTGGCATGCTTTTTCTTTTATGTCACAATGTAAATACAGCATCCTCTATTCACTTTGATCTACTACAGTTCAGTCAAATTACTTTTAGCACTCTTGCCCTGCTTCTTATTTCAAGCTTCCTCATATATCCTCATTGAGTGTACAAAAGAAACGAATTATTAACAGCGCTACCACTTACTGGCATCAAATCAAAGCTCCCTATACCTTATCTGGTTCAAGTGTTTGCCTTTGCAATCTTTTTCTCAAGGCAGTACAAAAATTACCGCAGATGTTAGAGTGCTTTATCTCCTGTGAACTCTCAGTGGGCGTAATGGCTCATTTTCAATTTTATATGAGAAATGTGACAAATGAGAATTGCCTTGGCTACTGACACAAGAACATATCTCAGTTCTAACCAGCTCCTGCCATCAGCTGCTCGCACAGCCCAATACTGCTCACATTGGATTATAGTCGCTGTTTTGAGGGCGGGTATCAAACCAGTGAATTGGCAAAGGATTTGCAAGTTAACCAGGTCTGTGAAGGCAGAATTCAAACCAGTCAAAACTGATTGTGGACACTGCACTTACTAGTGTTCTGTCTAATATCTGAAACTTTCATTTTGTGTGCAGAGGAAGTCATTAAGAAGACGACCCCAGCTTTTATCTGGATTCAGGGAATTA
This sequence comes from Scomberomorus guttatus, assembly GCA_038419695.1. Lineage (NCBI taxonomy): Eukaryota > Metazoa > Chordata > Actinopteri > Scombriformes > Scombridae > Scomberomorus > Scomberomorus guttatus. Next base: position 13,466,041 of record CM076447.1, read on the forward strand.
AACAGCACTGAATCAGCCCTGTTTTAATGTGATACCCCAAGGTTACAAGTTTTCAATACAGAAAACATCCACATAAATGTCTCAAACCACTCCTGCTGCATAATCTACTTCACTGTTCCCCATTTTTCTTGCTACAAACTATCACAGTTTTGTCAAAATATGGCTAAATACTCTGTTTTCAGTGTAGCTCAGTGTAGAGTGCTAGCACAACATAAAAGCAGCATCTTTAGCTCAGTTTTTGGTGTGGAGCATGTGTGGAACATAATGAGCATATGGATTTTTTTTCATGCTTGGTGTGTTTTTATGTGTCTAAATAGGGTCTACTGCTCAGAGGGTATAGGTTTGCTTATGCCATTTGAAAAGAAGAAAACTGCAGCTTCTATTTTATATATGTTCAAGTCTAAAAATAGAACTCATCTTAGTCATTCTTCCATGCAGGAGTGAGTCATGACCCATCTAGATTTTTTTTTTTTCACAATCTGTCAAACTGCACGCCAATGTCCACCAATGTCCAAGCTAAATACACCCTGTTCTCGCTGCACTGGCAGAGAATTGAGGCATCCAGCGGGGGATCGCCCTGCTCAGGATTTAGCTGACCTCTGCAATTTCTTGCCAAGGATGATAAAATGGATAATAAAAAAAAAAGATAGGTAATTTAAACTGACCCATTTAACTACTCATCAATAAAAAAAATATGTGTCAAGCCACACCACAAGAACCTCATGATGATGCTCGGACACAATTTGGGAGTCACTGTATGCAGATTTTCTCACGTGCAAAACATTCACACATGTATGCATTTATTGATTTGTGCAGATTTGCCTTGTAACTTGAGCGATAAAGAAATAGATACAGATCCGACGATGCACAATGCTGACATAGGATACAATAAGATGTCGACCTTTATGCTGAACATGCTGAAGGCTGCACAGTTGTAGCAGTGTTGGTGATGTGTGCTGGGACTGTGTAGGGCAAGGCAAGTCTCTACTTCAAGTATAATTAGCTGCCTAATCGTGGTCTCTCTCTCCAAATGGCTGCAAACAGCTTCCCCACAGGAGTAACTGAATGAGCACTGCTTTAGTGATGAGATAATGTTGTAATGATCAGTCATGTAGACATGTTTAGCCTACCTATACCACAGTAGAGCTGGGTAATGCACTTCAATAATTAATTTCGTCTGATCCTTAATGAAAATTACAGTACTATAGAGCTATATTGACAGGAACAGATAGCCTTCTCCACACCCACGAATACCTCTAACAGACAGGAGGGGGTGTGGAAATTGTTTTTACCATATTCAGGCACTTCTCCAACATTTCTGCTTCGAATAAAAACAACAATATAAGGTTTATGTCCGATTTTAGAAACTGGGGTCACAAAACTAGGCTGTTGTTACAGAAAATAGGTAGAAAAATGCTCTCTTTGAGCAGTGCAAAAAACAATTGTCTGAAGTTAGCTGTTCAAACCGACTAAATATACCAAAGTACAGTGTTCAAAAAAAGCAGGAAACCACTTCACCGGGCAAAGCTCGTCAGCCTAAAACAGCTGTATGTATAGTTATCCAACGACGAATAGCACGAATTAGCCGAAATATCAGTTTACCTTTTGAAGAAATGTGGCCGGACGAGTAGTTTTGAAAGGCTGAAGACTTCCCAAAAGTCTCGACGCAACTTTGCCGACCATCCGCACCGAAGCCATCGTCAGCCGTTAAACCGTGTCAGCCGTATGTCTGGAGCATTCCGGGCGAAGATACTTCCGATATGCGCGTGCCTCGGAGCCCGGTGTCCCAGGCGCAAACTGGCTGCTGTCTGTGTAAATATCAACAGACGAGACGATGGCGACGGGACAGAGGGAGGCGCAGCCCAGCCCGAGCTGCATACCATTTCCTCCTTACAACATGCACTCCGCTTTTTCTTTTTTTTTTTCTCCTTTTTTTTATCTCCCTCTTTTCTTGGTTGGTCTGCTTTGCATGAACCAGCCAGCAGCGAACTTATCTTGTGCTGTTCAGACCAGGCGAGTGAAAGTAGACATTGCAACCGAGGACCCGAGGACAAAAAAATACAGTGAAAGTGCCTCTAAGAAGAGCAAACATGGTAAAATGGATACTTAGGTGCCTGTACAAAGGGGAAAACATACCAAAGTTCTGTAATGTCTTAGATGTGGGTAAATCAGGATGAAGGGCCCTATAGAGGGCCTCTATATATGACAATCTGGAATGAAGTGTCTTTATTGGGGCCCTTTCAGTGGAGGAAAGTGTCATGGTGCCCTGTAAAGCAGTGTTGCCAACAATTTTTAGTGGAAAGTAGGTAAAGCCTGCAGGAAAACTCACTAATTTGTATATCTATGACGTCATGGCGTAATGAGATTTTAAACAATTTAAAGAAAATTAAGTTAAATTAAACTAAACTGACCGTAACTAGCTATTTTTCTTTTCAAGCAGCCTCTCAATGTGCATCTAAATTCACTATTCTTTACTCTATTTTGACAAAACTAAATTCAACTTATTAAACTAAACTAAATAGTACAGTTATAAGCATTTAGAATAAAAACAATGAGGATCAATGTTTGGTCATTAGGTACACACATGCACAGCTCATTTACAACTCTGTCTGGCTGATGATCCACTAAACGTGCTGCTGCTCTGTCCCACCCACTAAACAGTCAACCCAGAGAGCCACATTAATGCTCATTCACTGAGAAATACTGGTGACTCCCTTCAAGGAGAGGAGTTAAGGTTCATCCAAAAAGTTGCTAGCGACAGATATGTTGCTAGCAACTTTTTTTTTTTTAAAGTTGCTAAAGGGGTCTGAAAAGTCGCTAAATCTAGGGACAAAGTTGCTATGTTGCCAACACTGCTGTAAAGTACCCCCACAAGCGAGAAAACATGATTGCCCTTTAAAGGTGCAGTGTGTAGGATTTAGTGGCAACCTACAGTGGCTGCGAAAAAACACAAAAGGCCCTCTCTGGTTTGGTTTGGTTTGTCCGTTCTAGGCTACTGTAGAAACATGCCGGTACAACATGGCGGGCTCCATGGAAGAGGACCCACTCCCTATGTAGATATAAAGGGCTCAATCTAAGGCAACGAAAACAGTTGTGTACACAATATGCTTGGCGTTCAAGTGGTTAAGTTGTCAGAACACCGCTGCTAGGCAACATGGACGCCAAGACTGCTTGTTCTCTTGTCATTTTCTTCCTTTCCAATGTTGACTTACTTTGTATTTAAACACCATGAAACAGCTGTAAAATCTGATATATATTTAGACTGTCTTTCTCCAATCGACCTTCCTGAACTAACTTCAATGACTTCTTCATCTAAACCATCAACCTGTCTCTTAGACCCCATCCCAACTAGGCTGCTTAAGGAACCCTTAGCACTTCTTTACTAGATATGATCAATCTGCCTTTATTAAAAGGCTATACCACCACAGTCCTTTGAAGTAGCTGTAATTAAACCTCTTATTAAATAACCTACTCTTGATTCAAGTGTTTTAACCAACTATAGACCTATATCTAACCTTCCCTTTCTCTCTAAGATCCTTGAGAAAGTAGTCGCCAATCAGTTATGTGACTTTCTACATAACAATGGTGTATTTGAGGATTTTCAGTCAGGATTTAGAGCGCATCATAGCACAGAGACAGCACTGGTGAAAGTTACAAATGACCTCCTGATTGCATCAGACGAAGGACTTGTCTTGTTAGATCTTAGTGCTGCATTTGACACCATTGACCATCACATCCTATTACAGATACTGGAACATTTAATTGGCATTAAAGGAACTGCATTAAGCTGGTTTAAGACTTTATATATGCTTCCTTTAGGTAATATTATTAGGAAACACTCCATAAATTGTCATTGCTATGCAGATGATACCCAATCAATGAAGTTCGATCAGTTAACTAAACTCCAAGTGTGCCTTTAGGACATAAAGACCTGGATGACCTGCAATTTTCTGCTACTAAACTCAGACAAAACTGTTATCCTGTTTTACCTTAGAAACACATTATCTAATGATATAGCTACTCTGGATGGTATTACCCTGGCCTCCAGCTCCACTGTAAGGAATCTGGGAGTTATCTTTGATCAGGATATGTCCTTCAACTCCCACATAAAACAAATTTCAAGGACTGCCTTTTTTCACCTACCATCCGGCACATCCTGTCTCAAAAAGATGCAGAAAAACTAGTCCACGCATTTGTTACTTCTAGGCTGGATTATTTCAATTCCTTATTATTAGGCAGCCCTAACAAGTCTCTAAAGACTCTCCAGCTGGTCCAGAATGCAGCTGCACGTGTACTGACAAAAACTAGGAAAATAGGAAAAGAGATCATATTTCTCCCATTTTAGCTTCTCTGCACTGGCTTCCTGTAAAATCCAGAATAGAATTTAAAATCTGTCTCTTCACCTACAGCCTAGAGTAGGCTAAAAACTTGCTTTTTTATTAAAACTTATAGTTAGGGTTGTCCCAGGCGTGCCTCGGACCAGCCCCTACTTATGCTGCTAGGCCTAGACTGCCGGGGGACTTCCCATGATGCACTGAGCTCCTCTCTCCTCCTCCCCCTCTCCATCTGTACACATTCATGTACCATTAATGCTAACTTATCTTCTTCCCTGGAGTTTTTGTGCTTTCTTGTCTTGCAGGAGACCTTCGGGTGCAGACCAACTGCTGTCCAGCGTGACGCCTCATCATTGCTGCTATTATTATTAGTAATTTTTGCCCACTGCTATCACTATTATTGTTAGTCATATACTATTATTATTATTGTTGTTTCTGACTGTGTCTCTCTCTTCCTTCTCCCCCTCCCTCTTTCTCTACACAACCGGTCCAGGCAGATGGCTGCCCACCTAGAGCCCGGTTCTGCTTGAGGTTTCTTCCTGTTAAAGGAGAGACTTTCCTTGCTGCTGTTGCCAAGTGCTTACTCATGGGGGAATGTTGGGTCTCTAAATTAAAGAGTACGGGCTAGACCTGCTCTACGTGAAAAGTGCCCTGAGATAACTCCTGTTGTGATTTGGTGATGTATAAATAAAACTGACTTGACTTGACTTTTGGTTTTGTACTTTGTTCTAGACACCTTGTTTTGTTAGCTTTAGTTTAAAGTATACTCTTGCGTGGACTCCCTCCTTGTCACATTCCTGAGCCAGTTTGTCACAATTTAAAAAATGCTATATCTAGAAATATATGATAGGTACGTAAAGTCAATCCAAAGCAATAAATTAAATTAAAAAGTATATAGGATTTTGAATAAGATAAACAAACCTATAACACTTAGGATTATACAATTATAATAATTTATAGTCAATCCTGTAGGATTATAAATGATCAAAATCCTATAGGAGTACAACATTTTGGACTTTTATAAGACTTAATCCTATAGGATAACCTTATAGGATTTTTGTAGCGTTAATCATAAATCATTTTTGATTAAGTCCTATTGGGCTTTATCCTATAGGATTGGTTCCAAAATCAAGAATTTTTAATTGGAAATTAATTTTGGAATTCTACAGGACTTTTTGACCAGACAAGTAGAGTTAAAAAAAATTGAGGCTTGAGGACCCTCAGAGGTCGTCCTTAATTCAAAAGCACAACAAATCCTGCCACTTCATCATAACTGACAAGACAGTTAGGTTAAGTTTGCTATCTGAGATTGTTTTAAACAGGTAAATGTCAACATTTAGCAGACAGGATTGCAGTACAGCTTCCAGCCACCAGGGGAAGCAAGTCCAAGTGCAACATTTCAGATAACCGGCAAGAAAAAGAAATGATTTACCTGCATTCAACCAAAGTAGGTTGTGGTTTTGTTACTGAGTGTAGTCTACGTCAACTTGAGCTTTCATAAACCTTTGCTGAGAATATTAGCACCAAATGTCTGAAATGGGTGCTTCACTAGCCAAACATGGAAACGGTAAGACAGACTCCACTGTTTCCACTTCATGAGTTGAAACGAGAAGTTTGAGAGAGTTTTTTTAGGTAAAAGGAGAAAAAACGTCTGACATATTATCACCTAGTAAAGTAGTTATGGCTGACATGTTAGCAAACAAATACACATCCAGCAGACAAAGAGCAACACAGTGTTCATTTTGAGTGTTTCTGGCAACGTGAGGAATGAATGTCAGTAGAAAATGTATTCTCCTTTTGGCTCTGTTTTGGTCTCCACCAGCTTCCGAGGTTGAATATTTTTAGCCGCTAAATGCTCCATTATGTTCACCGGAGAGTTGCTCACTTTGTTGTTTGGTGCAGGGCAGGTAGTTGTTCACCAGCTGCCTGCTGCTGGAAACAAGGTTGATGAAACTATTAAGACTGAACCAAACAGAAAGTTGTGGACTGTAAAACCAAAACAAGTCCTAGAAGCATCTTTATAGAACATAAAAAAACAGCCGAAGTAAAAGCTTTTTGCTTCTTTCTTGACAAGTTTATTATACTGTCAGACTCCTCACTCTCTAAGTGCTGTTCACAAGCTAAATACTGAAACCTGTTGTGTGGGAGGAAAAGTAACTATTCCTCCCTCAAAGACCCCTATTGGTCCCTGGACCTTACCTGGGAGGAACCAGACTGACCATACTTACCATACTTGATTAACATAAAGAATGATGAGTTCATAGAGTAAAACTTATCTCTAAGTGTGTGTGAAAAGGAGCCTAATTGATTGTCAAGATGTTACACAAAGTCCAAAACATCATCTGGATATTAATAAAGTGTTCTTGTGTACCTGAATATTTGATTGTACTAATATGTAACTGCCTATATCTGTGCTTATGTGTGTGATCTAAGTGTATGAGAGATGGAGAAAAATCAACAAAATTGCTTGATTATAGCACACAAACAAATGTTTTAATTAACAGAGAGTGTATGCATCATCGCATTTAATCAGCCTGATTGATGACTTGATTTTTTTTTTTTTTTTACACAAACCCTCCCTGATTCATAGGTATGGTCTTATTAGTTCTTCGCCTCCACACTAATCAATGAACCCTCAGCTGTGTGATCAATAATGGAGTCATTTGCTAATGTCTCATTCCAAAGTATGACCAGTCATCATACGGTGGACATTTAAGATAATATTGATTGTGGTGACCGCAGTCTGTTCATCCATATATAAGCATTTTATAGATAAGCTGGCATGGTTATATCACCCTTGGCAAGCTGAGCCTGGTTAATAAGATCTGTATTAACTGAGTTCAGCAGGTCACATGTAATCCAAATGTCATATTACCTATCACACACTGACCTTCAAGCACAACAAAAACGAACAGGGTGTTGAAGAACTGCTTTAAGCACACTCTTGTACACATAATTATGTATGCTTGTGTGTAACTTCTCATCATACATACAGTATACTGCAATATGATCTCTTGTTATTAACATATGTTGTGATGGGAAGTAATTATATGTAAACTGAAAGGAGTAGTTGTACCACGATGCACTGGTGCAAAATAAGATGGTTTCCTCTGAGTCTACACAGGCTAAAAAAATAAGTCTCTAAAATCTATTGTAAAGGAGAGGGTGATAATTCATAAGAGCTGTTCATTTGTTTGACTTCTGTCCTTATGCCATACTCAGAGTCCTGTAAAGCTGCTGAATGTCATCAATACTCCCAGAGAGACGGAGACGGAGAGAGCGATGAATGAAAGGCTGGATGCAATCAATACTCTCCTGGCAGTGAGTTCTTTTTGGAAACGAACCAATTCTTTTTCAAATTTACATTACATTTTTTTATTTACAGGGAAAGGTTAGTGTATAACAAAACACGGCTGAACAACAGCGTCTTGTCAGTATTAATGAGCGTCAGTCATCACATGCAAAGCTAGCCTTGATAGAGACAAACTAATGAGACTGCAGACAAGACACTCTGCCCAGTTACTGTTCTTTTTCCTGGTCAGCCATTATCCATCACCCCCAATGCCAGATTTATCCTCTCATATTGGCCACAGGCTGACTGAGTAAGACTGCGTTCAGCTGTCCAGTCGAATGAAGTTATTTATGGGAAGTGTGCCAAGTTTCTTTTTCTAATGAGTTGGCTAGTGCGCTTTAGGCCAATGAGAAAAGCTGCACTTGAATAACAAAATCTGCTTGCACAGAGATTTGTGCGCGTGTTAATTATTGAATAGGAAGGCGACGCATGCAGTAATTCTATATCTGTGATGACAGAACTCTGTACTTAAATTATTTCACTGCGTTTGGTTTTTCTGGAGATTTAAGTGTCACTCAAATTATAATTCTAAATGGATTATACAGATTAAGAATAAAAAAAACACATAATTATATATAGTATACTACACAATAGTATGAATTTGTTGTATTTTTCATGATTTAAAGAAGGTTTTTAAAGTTTTTTTTTTGTTCCACTGGTCTATATTGCAGGTTGGATGTCTCTTTACAGCTGTATGGACTTCCTGGCTTTGTTGGAATTGACGGCAGACTGAGACAAACACCTTGATTGGTGAGTTTGTAATTTTTATTTCATCATGTGGTTGGCCTTTATTGTTTAACAGACAATCCTTAATCTGCTAAGTTATTAAATCAATTCTTTTTAATGGCACAAGCCTCACCCTCATGAATTTGTGATTAGACTGCCACCTTGTGCCCTTCAATTAGCATTACAAAATCATATGCACACTGAAAAATATCACAGAAATAAGCACTCTGTACACCTACTGAACACACATATATAAGATGAAATCAACATACAGTATAAAGCCACATTTTTGAAGTTTTGCGGTTTAAATTAGTGGAAAGGTTGAAAGAGCAGCCCTACAGTACTCTCTTAACACGGCTTACACCTTGTGGATATTTGGCACCATCTTGTGGTATCAAACAGTCAGATGCTCTGAAAATGATTCATTTTGGTGACATTGAAATGACGTAACAATGTCTGAAATATCAGGTTGACCAAGTGACTGCGTAGTAACGTTTTATTGACATCTCATTGTCAAAACACACTTACAACTTCAGGAGCATGACGTTGTCAAGTCAAGTTTTATTCATAATATATCACAAATGTTTCATGCAATTTTATCTGCATGTCACTAGGGCTGCAACTAACAACAACAATTATCGATTAATCACTTGGTCTATAAAATATCAGAAAATAGTGAAAAATGCCTGTTACAATTTCAAAGGAGTCAAAGGTGAAGTCTTCAAATGTTTTGTTTTGTCCAACCAACAGTCCAAAACGATATTCAGTTAACTATCATGTATCACAAAGAAAAGAACTGAGTCATCACATCTGAGGAGTTGAAAGCAGCACATTTTCTGCATTTTTTTGCTTAAAAAATGACTAAAATGGTTAATTATCAAAATAGTTGCCAATTATTTTTCCTGTCGATTGACTAATCGATTACTCAACTAATTGTTGCAGCTCTACATATCACACTAAATCCAACCCCCTGGATTAAATGTTATGAGACTGTCCTACACACACACACACACACACACACACACACACACACACACACAGGCTCAGAGACAAGTTAACCATGAATTTTTAACATCTGCAGGCTGAATATCAAAGGCATGTGAAAAATTATAGATGAACTATGACAAGTCAAATCCATCTTAGGTAATTAGACAGGATGAAACACAGAGAGAAATACAAAATGCTGTAATACTCATATGAACATTCACCTACAGTATACTGTACCTACATTATGTTACTCAGTGTGTTCAAAGTCACCTCAGTAACAGTACAGGATGTCTCCTGTGGTATTTGGATAGTAACCATCCATTTTTTAGTAATGCTAGCTGCATGGCTCTATGGATGGCAACGTCAGTCTGTAAAATATCACAACACCTATTGGACAGATTGACATGACATTTTGTACAGACATTCATGGCTCCCAGTGGATGAATCATACTGACTTTGTTGATCCCCTGACTTTTCCTCTAGCGCCACCAGCAGGTGAACCTTTTTTGCTTTTAGTGAAACGTCTTGACAACTATTGGATGAATTGCCATGACATTTTGTACAGATATCCATGATGCCCGGAGGATGGATCCTAATGACTTAGGTGATCACCTGACTTGTCTTCTAGCTGCACCAGCAGGTGAAGGTTTACACTTCATCCTGTGAAATATCTCAACATATACATGATGGATCAGCACAACATTTTGGCACAAACATTCATGGTTTCTTGATGATAAGTCTGACTTTGTGGATCCCCTGATGTTTACTCTGGCGCCATCATGAGGTTGACATTTGTAGCTTTGAGTGAAATGACTTTTCATCAGGTCAAAATTTCAGTTTGTTTGTGTTGAACTGAACTTTTTTGAGGTGTCATATACAGTTTTATTTTTTTGTGTCGATATGTATGTGTCAACATATGATTAATATCCAAACCTACGATATAGCTGAGAATGTGCATTGTGCGTTTGTGTGTGTTGGCTGAGCAGAGGCAGTAGAAAGTGTAGGGCTGTTGTTTGAAGTGCTTGAGAGCGCGGAGCTGAGGTAATTGTGTCTGACGGGTGGTGATAATGATGAGGCACAGATCAGATCAGCTGCAGATCCCCTGCCTCCAACCCCCCGCTGCTCGTCTTCACTTTTCCCTTCTCTCCTAATTGACCGGGCCGCGTCTCCCCCAAGCCCCTTTGTTATTATTTATTAATAATTCATCGCTAAATAATTCACACCCTTGGACCCGCAGTGTTAATTGAGCTGGGTGGGTTGGCAGTGCGGTGGGTGAGTGGGTGTGTGTGGGGGGGACTTTAAAACGAGGAAGGAAAAGGGAAGTGGGCCTTCCTCAACTTGTAGGGCTGCACAAAAGGGAAAAGGTTCGTTTTGTTGTGAATTGAGATGGAGGTTTGGGGCAAGTGGACATTACAGTTGTGCGTTTGTTTCAGTGAGAGCGAGAGAAGGGAATGAATCCGTAAAGTTTATTATGATTGGAAGCAAATTGCTACTGCCTGTTTTCTATGTAAATGGTAGGAAAGGAGGTAAATAAATCAATTTTAATATTTAACTGACATTGCATTGAAGTGAGAAAACTCTTAGACTCATACATGAATCATTTGGAATTTACTGGAAACTACAGCTGACATGATTAGCTGATTGAAAGTAATCGGAAACTTTTTTGATAACCGATTAACCGTTTCAGGAATTCTTTCAAGAAAAAAATACGACACATTTGTTGATTCTAGCTTCTCAAATATGAGGAGTTGCTGCTTCCCTCTGTTGTAAATTGAAAATCTTTGGGTCTTGCACTATTGGTCCAAGAAAACAAGACATTTGAAGACGACAACAACAACCATTTTTCTTTTTTTTATATTATTATATTATATTTTATAAAAAAGCAATATTTTATAATTGATTAGTTAAGAAAATAATCTGTATAATTGATAATAATTGATAGTTGTAGCCCCACTGGAAAGCACAGATAGCATAAAATTGTGCACAAAGACCCTGTAAAGACAGATAAGTGAATAAAACTGTGAATATAAAGTAGAGCTATGTGCCAATTATTAATTAAATCGTAGCGGCATATATGTCATCCTATAAGAAACAAGAAACTGCAGCACAGAAATGGCAAATAAATGTTTGGGATAATGTAGAAACAGTAAATAGTTGATCCACCAGAAAATATTATTTTCTCAGACTGCCTAAGTTCCTATTATTATTTTTTGTACAATGTCCCTGTCAGTAAATACCTTCGTCACAAATGATACATTTAAGAGATCCTCAAAAATGTCTGTTGCTATATCATTAGGTGATTTTCTAAACAGCTTGAAGGAGGAGGACCGTACACAGACTTTCATAATCTCAATCATCTCAATGAAACGTTTCAGTTTACGCCTTCATCAGGGGCCAAACAGGAATAATGGGTTGAAAACGACTTTATATCCATTTTCAAACATCATACAAGGCATCTTATAGGATAATTACATCATCCAGTGATCAAGCCATCACCAGAAAAGCATATATTTGATGGGGTTGAGGTGCTTCTTTGGTTTTCCTAACTGTCAAATATTGATATCGGTATCAATGTCAAAAATTCAGTACCAATTGGACTATAATAAGATGATGGTTTGCTATGTTTTCATGTACAATTCCAATAGAAGTATAAGTTAACTGTCATAAAATAAATACCAACTAAAATGTATTCACGGAATGAGATTTTCATACATTTATAGTAGCAGGAACAGCATGTGGTGGTTAATGTGAAGCTGTTCTGGTAACAATCATACGTTCATCATACAATCATACAGCAGAGCCATCCAGTAGAGGTCAGCATCAGATCACCAGAATCTCCGCCACGTACAGCGGGGCTGCTTCATGTGTTTGCAGAGCTGCAGTTAATTTGGAATCACATGCTTTGTTTATGTTAAATTATTCATGCAACCTTTCATTAACACCCTAAACAAATACAAATTGCACGGCATAGAGGGAATCATAGCAGTCACACTGTGCCAAGGAATGTTTTCTTAAGAAAATGCCTGCTTGCTGATTTGTAAACCTGCTTACTGTATATTATTACTGAGAACCCCACATCCTCACCAAATCCACTGGCTTTTTTTTTTTTTTTTTGCTTTCTGCTTACTAACTAGTTTGCAAGTGATTAGAATACATAAAATATGAAAAAGGTTAGATTTGAGACTTTTCGTCGCCTCTGGCTGAATAGCTCATCACACTGAAACCAGTGTTTAAAATTTAAGATAAATCTTAGAATTGAAAATGCAGACTGTTTCATAACAAGTTACAAAATCATTCTCTCTTTTTTTTTTCTCCCGCTCTGTCTTCCTCTGACTCAAGCATTGGCACTGTGTCGAGTCACTTGGGCAAAGCTCGTCTTCTGAGCATTTCCTAGTTGCTAAATCTCTTTTAAGCAGAGCAATATATCAAGAATCAAAGCAACTCTGAACCCAGTCTTTTAAAAGTTTAGATTTTTTTGTTGGGGGAAATTTCTGGGTTGGGGAAAAAAACAAGTTGATGTAAAAAAAAAAAAAAAACTCCCCAGTTTGTGTTTCTGGAGGGAATTGTTCATCTGAAGCTGTCGACAAGGTCCGTACAAGTCTCCTGCTACCATGGAGCATACAGACTGTCTTTCATGCTGTGGTGGTTTGGGACCATAGAGGAAGGGCCAGCAGAGAGGAATCTGTCTAGCCGAGCTCAGTGTATACGCAGCATGTATTTTTGTAGACATCGCCGTAGACTTCACTTAATCTAAGAGTACATCAAAGCATCCTCTGCTCCTCTTCTCCAGCTAAATCCTTCTCTGGTCCTTATTACCAAAGTGCTCATAAATGCCTTTGGGGAGTTTGAGAAGATGAAAAAACACAAACAAAAAACAAACATGTTTGCTTTTATCTTTCAAATAACTATTTATGCTGGTACAAATGAGCATTCTGAGAGGGGATCATATTGTATCATATTGGGTGAAGATGTAAAGATCCATGCTGACTGAAAAGAACAAAAGGAAGACGGTGTGAAGCAGCGTAAAATAGTTTCTGTGACGTTAGCCAGAACGTCATCATCGGTAGATGTAAGTGGGCTGCCAATCTCCGAAATGTTGCTTTTTGATTCATCAAGTGGTTTCAGAAAGTGCCAGCGAACATGAGATTAACAAATGGCTTGCACCAGTCTGTTTTTGATTTATTTTTGATGGCTCTGATGTGAGCATGGAAGTGAAGGGACCGGTTGTATACTCCAGTGGACCGTGAGGCCGGGGCCGGGGAGTAAACAGGCTCTCAGCGGCACAGGAGTCTTTCCATCAGGATAGAGAGTGTAACCCCATGGAGATCCTAGAGAGTTCTGAAGCCAGAGATGGTGAATAATAGAACAAAGTGAGGATGATACTTCTGAGGTTCCACTGCTCTTCAACATCCCTCCATCGCAGGGAGAAGGGGTGTGTGTGTGTGAGAGAGAGAGAAAGCTGGAGAGAGCACTGATAGTTGCAACTTCTCCATCCATCCTTACTAAACTACGAAGAAAACTAAAGTTACCTGACATGTTTTTCTCTCATCAAGTAAAACGCACCACTACATCACCAAAACTTTGCTTGAAAAATAATTGTAATTGTAAACTGGCTCAATGACAGCGGCACAGAATGACAAAGTCTGCATTCATATGACAGCATCCAAACATAATCCCATGGGGCTGTGGGGGCCTTTCTCCTTTTTTTTTTTTTGTTCTTTTCACTTTATGAAAAATTCACCACAGCCACCCCCCCTACATCTATCTTCTGTGCGTCTCCAACGCCGAGAACTGACATGCGGTAAACGGAGAAATATTCAAAGGCAGGCTGGGGCTGCCTGTCTCCCACAGGGGTCTCCTTTTTACCCCCTCATCACTGCTGAGAAATCAAAACTCTTTGGACGTCACATAGGCCGATTGAAGTTCAGTGCCTGCTCTGGAGCGGTCCCTTGCCCGATCATGGCAGGCTTCATTAGAGCTGTCACTCAGGCCCTGGCGACGGGGCAGCGCCTCAGGGCACCCTCAGGGCCCAATCAATGTTGGGGTCCCCAGGAAAGCGCCATCAAACGGCCCTATAAGACGATGCTGTAACCCTGCATCGCCGAGTTTCACGCTCATCCCCCACTGATCACATGATTAATAGCACAGCTCCACACTTTGGCCTCCATGTTTTTGAACTCTGATGCAAAGCTGCGGTCTTGTATTTTTAATCATTGACTTCCCATTGGCTCGGGAATGGAAATGTGCACCCTGGAAGTCCATATAGGAACAGTCTTATTGCAGCTCTAATGATGAAGGAGAATGAAACTTCTCTCACAAACAGCTCCCCAGTAGTGGCAGTGGGAAGCAGGAGCCAGTTGTTATTTTTTGCCTCATTTCAGCCTACATTCCCAGTGTGTTGCAATTACAATGAGTCACATGATGCAATGAAAATAAATGAGCCAGTGGGTGCTTCTCTGTCCAACAATCTCAAATCCTGGAACAATGAGATATCCACGAAATCATGGTACACAATTCAAATACAGGAGCAAACAAAACCCAAACAAAACAAAGCAAACGTCTTTGAAGAGCGAAAAACTCAGACTGCCTAAGTTCCTTTCAACAATATACAGAGTGCAATATTCTCAGTACCAGTATGTTATTCAGAGCGTTCCTCCAAATATTTGGAGAGAAGGAGGAGAGATGAAACGGGTGTAGAACAATGGGACTTTGGCTGTGTTATGGCGTTCGTGCACCTCGCCCCGCCAGCCCTTTGTAGTGTGTGTTGTGTAGTGTCCGCGCCCCCCCCCCAGTTGGTCCCCCGCTTGTTCTGAGTCCAGGTGGGGTCTCAGTCCCCTCCTGCCCCCCCCCCCTTCCCAACCCCTCCCCCCTATCTGCCTATCTCGCACACACCTGCTCCATCAGTCACTCACTCACACACACACACACGCACACACCTTTTTGTTTTCAAGCATCGAAGCACTGATTAAAGAGTCAGTAAGGGCTCCCTTGCTATTAAATTGCATTTATATAATATTTTTGGTTTAAAGCATTTTCAAAATGAGTTGTTAAACATCAGTCTTGGATCAGGACCGGTGCATCTAATCCAAATCTGACTTTGCCCATAAAATAATTTACCATTTCATAATGTTAATAATTAATAACATATGAGAAGGTATTTTGAGGATAAAAAGTGTCTTTACAAAGACTATTAATAAAAACAAACTCAGCTATATTTAATATATACATATTATATATACATATTAATTAAATCCATATATAATTGATCATAAACAACATCAGTGCTGTCAAGTGCTGCAACTAGATGAAGAAGGATAAAGGATGTTGCTAATTTATTCACGCTCTCTTCTCATGGAAATTGGTAAAATATTCTCTCTGGACTGTAACACTGAACAACTTGCGAAAGTTGGGCAGAAAGTTTCCCTCATTTCAAATTCATTTCAAATGTAAAAAGTTGCCCTTAAAATGCCCAAAAGCAACACATTTTAAAGTGGTAAGATATCAGTTTCAGTTTATCTCACACTCACATCAAATCCATGAGATAAACCCTTCACTGCATGTTTCCCCCCTTTCCTCTTTCAGGGTGTAATGTAGTACCGAAACAGACCACTGGGTGATGCTGAGATGTACGCCGCACAAAAATGAAGTTGTTGAGTCTGGAACAAAGACAATAAAGTAATGATTTCTCTGTCAGATATTTGGCTTTGGGTACTGAGCACTGCTCGTGTTCTTAGTAAAGGGTGATCATTAACAAGTAACAGGGACTGTAGACACCTTTTTATGCAGCAATCAAAGGCAAATAACAACAAAAACGAGGTCTGACCTATATTCACTCTGCAACAGCATCCCAAAGGAACGACAGGTACTGGGGCATCATGCACCCTCCTAGCAGTGCATTAACTCCTTACAGGATGTGAAGAGTGCACAGACTTGTGACTAAAGTGAATACGATCATCCTCTGAGATATTTTTTACTTTTGTGAACATTGAGAAGTAACACCTTCCAACACATGATCAATAAATTAAACTATTCAATATTTAATTTAAATCTGGCTCCCTCCCTCTCTCCCTCTCCCTATGGGGGAATAGAGGGGGTGTCTATGGTCAGCGTGTAGAGGCTCTGTCTGGTGGAGGTAATCCTTGGTGATCTGCCCTAATCTGTCACAGATACGCAGCTGAAGCGCAGAGAAGCTGTTAGAGAAGAGCAGAGAGGGGGATGAGAGTCAGAAGAAGGGGAGGGGAGGGTGGTGGTGGTGGGGTGGGGGTGGGGGGGACTGGATTATGGCAGTACGTCTGTATTAACTCACTGGCCTTATCTCTTAAATGCTGTGCAAAAACAGCTTTGGCTTGTACACAGGGAATGGTGCCGTGTACGAGCCTGGATGTACATGTGTGTGTGTGTGTGTGTACGCAGGCGTGTGTGTGTGTGTGTGTGTGTGTGTCATGTGAGTTGAGCTTATTTCATGCCAGCCATACAGGCCTAAGAAATAAGTGTCCCTATCATGGAGAGGAGCACGCCCAGTGCCACCTTGTGCTAGCTCACATCCTGGCTCTCCCAGCTCCCTGAAACCTGACAGCCTTTCCCAAGTGATTCAGTTTCCATTTCTCCCTCTTTGGTTGGGCACAGTGACCAATTTGCTTCATGGAATACGGTTTCTCGATTGCCAGACACAGATATCAAATCACTCTTTGTCCACATATCTGAGAATTATGTGCTTTTGACATAATTTTTCCTGTTGAAACCAGATACGATTATGGTTTACACAGTTATTGTGGAAAAATAACTAATTGTCGGTTGTTGGGGATGAAACTGTCTCACATATCAAGTCGCGCCCTGGTTTGGAGCCTGATTTACCCAGCAGCACAGGCACACGCACATCCTTCACACTCATGAACACACCCACCCACACACACACACACTCTTTCTCGCACGCCGACAAACTCAAAACGCGATCACAAACAACCGTTATAAAACTGATGTTGATTGATACAGTCGATGCGACTCTCCCTAACACAAACAGTCAGACAGCCTGAAGCACGCACAGTCTTGCACTCGTGCAGTCCCTCAACTCCAGTCATGGGAGGGTCACCCCTTGGCCCTCAGAGAGAGAGACTGTGTGGATGTTCTCATGTTTATGTTTGGGAGATTAGCAATGATGAAAGAATGCCTTTTCAAGTCTGGGCTAGAGGGGCCTCTGTTCAATGCCCCACCCTTTCACCATACGCATGCAAAAATACACACACACACACTCCTGCGTGCGTGTGCATACATAGGCATACACACACTCTAATAATAATTTCGTCATCAATCCGCACACATATGGTCACCACATCAAAAAATGTGCAAGATTGCAGATACATTGCTTCCAAATCCATGCCTGACATTAATTCAGTTGTCTCTCAGGGTCCAGGACCTCTACTGAATGTGAAAGCTGCTCTGACACTTCACCCTCATCCATCGTTTATCCTCTCATCTTCCCTTCTTCATCGAGCCCCAATGAAAGAGCCTCATTGTTCTGCTCTGCCTGTATGTGGTCTCTCAGTTTCTCTGATTCTCTTCCTCTCGTTCGCTCAGTCTCTCTTGCAGCCATATGCTTGGCCCTCTTTAGTGTTTCTTCATCTCATCTCCTTGTGGTGTCATGGATTATAATTTGACTCATTTTTTTGGGGGGGCTCCCGTGCCCGTGCCAGGAGACGGGCCTAGAACGCTCGATCTTCCTTGTCATTATCCCTCCACGCCAAACCAAACAGAGGAAGTTCTGAGGTTTAAAGCTGTCTCTCTCTTACTATTGGTTGTGGATTTGGATTAGGGAATTCCTCAGTTTGAGGGGACAACATGCTCAGGCAATTTGTTTTCCATTAGCTGTAATATAAAGCAGGGTTTTCCAAACAAAACATGAAAATCATTGGGCAAAGCCTGGGCTGCATCTAGGCCTCTCCCAGAAAAATGATCTAAAGACTATTTGGTCACAGTCCCATGATCCTTTTCACTCTTGAACTATTCCATTGTCTGAAATGCATCAATCACAGGTTTGTTTGACCAGGTATTACAGGCTCTATTGTGTAACTTTTCTCCTTTATGCAAAGCTGATTCTGTTTTCTTTGGCTCCTTGTCAAGGCTCCACATGACAGTTTCACTCACTGCAGAGACTGGTGCTTGGGGAACAGCTCATACTATACGCCGGAGTTCATGCTTGTCTTTAAAATGACTAAACACTTTGATATTCCTCGTTTTTATTACCCAGCATGGTGACTGTATCCAGCTACCTCCCTTTCGTCTTGGCAAGTAAACCATTCATTCATCAAATTGTTGGAACCACAGATGTAATTGAAGTTTTTAGTGTGATCATTGATTCTGGGGGGCCCTAGCTGTTAGGAGGCAAACGCCCTCAGGTCTTACCTGCTGAAAAGTGGAAAGCACCTTTTGCAGGTGAAGTCATGAGAGAGGAGTTTTGCGGTGGCAGATTGAGGACAGGGGAAATAGAGGTGTGCTGTTAGAGCGTACTGGAAACTACTTAATTAAGCATAGATCCAGATGACTGTTATTATCTCCTGATTGGCTTGATAATGTGTTAGCTACAGGGGTGTGTAGAGAGCACAGGAGCCAGCATCCTGATCATAACACAGAGAGGGCAAGGGAGAATAAAAGCAAAGGACAGATAGACAGACATATCAAGAAGGTATAAAGGAAAGCCAAAGATGAAAAGGTGCCTTAGTGAGCAGTAAACCTAGAGGCACTGGTCTGGCTGCAACATGATATGACCTCTGTGACAGCTGCTGACACTGCTTAATGTGTCGACTCAGAGGTTGTGAAACCAGTCAGGAAATATGGGAGTGTAGATACTTGTGTCTGTGTTGTGGAGGTGTGGGGTCGGGGTTGGCATGCTTACTCAAAAATGCCACAAGGCAAATTATACACCGTCTTCCATTTTTAGAATTGTTACTTGCAGATAGAATTGCATTCCAACGTCCCGTGCCCTTCATGCCAAAGAATGAGACTTCTTTTGTGCTGTACCCGCTGTCAATCACTGTCGCGGCAGTTAGTCATACACAGGAATGTGATGTCACGGGTAGCTGACCTATCAGCATGCCATTAATACAGATCATTAACACTGTATAGCCAGGCAGCCTGCTGGCAGCGGCCTGCCTTCTCTGCTGCTTCGAGAGCTGTCCACCAGTATTTGTTTGAGGCACAAAATAAGGGAACAAACACATTGACTCAATCCGTATTGTCCTCATGAAACTTGTATGAAGTAAACATCCTGGATGTATTACACAGTATATGCTCCAATATAAAGCCTATAGAGTGATCAAAGCTGCAGACTGCAGAGCCAGTCCATATGCAGGACAGGGTATGTGTTTGGACAGTGAAGCAGTTTGTTGATGTAGACGTACAGTATTTGTTGTACATGGGGAGCAGATGGCACTACCGTTGACCCCTCCGTGTGTCTTCCTGTCCCCTAGCTGAACCACAGCGTGAGGGGGCCCTTATCTGGTCAAACTGGGCGGTGGGGAGGGGAAGGCTTTGAAGGCACGCTTGTGTGGCGATGCAATCAGGCAGACTGCTGTGGGGCTGCAAACACCCCCCACCTCCCACCACCACTCCCCTCTCCTCCTGTCCAATACCCCTCTTTGCTCTTCTTCTGCTTTTTCGAAACCATAGAGAGATGCTTATAGAGCGATCCGAGGCTCCATGGGTGGTGTTTGAGGAGCGGAGGATCCTGGACAGGCCTTGGGAATTATGCGGACGGTAGAGTCCTTCCCATTCCCCAATCACGAGTATCATCTCAAGGAGAATCTCTAAGTGATAAAACACTTACAGAAACCCAAGAGATTTGTTGCAAATTTTCCACCCTGGACAGAAAAATAAATAGAGATTATCTTTAGAGACAATATGATCCCAGTGGTCCCCCCTGACTCTACCCTCTGCATGGGGGACACAGATAAAGCCTCTCAGATATTGAATGAAAAAAATGTAGACTTCTGAGGTGGATAACATGTACTGTAAATGCAGCTGGATGTACTGTAGAGCGTCTAGTCAAAGCTAATAGCATTGTATAGCTGTTTCAGTCTGCTGTCAAAAACTGTGCTTGTGTGGGAATGTGGGTGTGTCTTCCAGTCAAGTGATTTTGTTGTGATGTTATTGCACTTAATGTCTGTTTGCTTTGCTTGGAAAAGTGGGGAAAACAGGCCTCTTTGAGCTGTCAGTCAAGTGTCATCGAAGCTTCAGCTGTGAAATGTCTCTCGGGCCAAAGAAAGCTACTGCTCCCAGTTCAAATGTGGACGGTCGTATATAAGAACATTTGCATGTTAGCAAAAATGTATGCCAGCTCTCCTAGATTTTTCCAATTATTCTTGTGATATAAAAGACATAATTTCATCTCGCCAACCACTTTGATGCTTTCATCTTCTGCTAATATGTTCCACACTAGCATTGTAACAACACTCTACCACTCATAGATATTGATTTGGATTAGGCTCTGTCACATTCGGGGATTGCGTAAATGAGGCTTCTTTTTTTTTTTTTTTTTTTCTTTATTCTCCCCTCACTCATTTTCGTTCCCCCTCTCCCTGTCACATCTCCATGCTGCCTCCTCACAGGCTCTTTGATGTGCCTGCTTTAATTTGGAGCTTAATGGAATCTGTGGCACTGCTGTGCCTATCGGTGGCAGGATCACAGATCCCAGGGTTCATTGCGGCATGCCTCCATTCTGGTGAGTGGGTGTCAAGATAGCCGTGAAACAATGGAGGAGGGCCTGTAGCCCTAGGAGACAAACAGCATTTCCAATGCAGATCGCAGAGTATCGGAAGCCCCGGTCGAGGTTATTGCCAATGTGGAGGAAGTCCCATCTGTAGCACCGTGTTGCAAACAACTGTTGACTTCACAACACAGTATAAATTTAAAAAACTATAATTAGGTAGGTAAAAAAATAGAATAAGAGTAATAATGGCAACAATAACAACATCAGTAGGCATAATAATAGCAGCTGTAATAATGATCTGGTGACGTTAAGTTTTAAGACCATGACCATATTTTTTCCGTCTGCTTTATGCTGCAAACTATTGAATAAAGGCAAAAAAAAAAATGCAAAGACAGAAACCATAGATATTGATAGTTATACAGCATCTATGAGTCCATGCAGACACATACACACATATACTGTAAATAAATGCACATACATGCACCTCTGCATGCATCAAAAGTACAGTGAAGTGTGCAACCAGACATCTGCATGTCTGGTTTGCTGTAAAATATCCTGGTGTGCAGCACATTTCTCACTGGCAACAGATTTTTTTTCAGTTGAGCCACAGTTAAAAAAAAAAAAAAAAAAAACAATAGACATTTTTATCGGATCATCATTAACACCCCGCATATATGATATGAAAATACATCATATGCGTTCAAATACAAGTTGAAACTACATTCACAGCAACTTTCACAAATTTCAACTTACAATTTCTTTCCTAAATGCTGGTGTGATTCGGGAGTCTGGACAGTCACTTTCAGTCAGCCTACATCTGTTTGAACAAAAACAGCAGGAATTCCTCTGTGGGATATGCTGTGGCCGTAATTTCTGAAACATTTATGTTTTGTAGTTAAACCTTCTGGCTTATATAGCTACACGTGTGCCCTCAGATGCTGAGAAGATCATGTTGATTTATCCCTTTGTGGCACACTTCTTTTTCACCCGCCCTATACTATAAAGATTCAGTTTCTAGGTTTTTTTTTTAATCGGTCCCACTTAACCCATTTGCCACCTTACTGTGCGTCACACATTGTTTTTAACTCTTACCAGTTGTCTCCTTTGTAGATTTTAGCCAACAAAACTGTCAATATTCAAGTCTAACTCATAATTTAGACCATCAGGCTTAAAGTCTGGACTGCTCGCAGCCTAGCAGTGCGACTCAACTTAGAGGAGATGTCAAGGATTTCATACACTGCGGTCCAGACTACAACTTTCAATCCGTGGGTGTTATAAATCAAAGCAGGTGGTTTCCTCCCCAAAAACCTCTCCACAGGATAGAGTGCTCGGGGGCAGCGGGTTATGAGTGAGTGATGATAAAAGTACGGCCATAAATCAATTCTTCATCCTTATCAAAGGCATATTTCAATCGCTGTATGTACCGTTTAACTAGCATGCAAGTTAAAAAAAAAAAAAAAAAAAGACAGAAAGAGAAGGAACTTCCATCTGTGTGTGGAAAGAAGACAGGATCTGGGATCTAAGGCCTGATGAGAATACGCCCTCAGCCATGCATTTGTACAGCATTCAAAGACACTGGCAGTCATGTTCAGACAGTATGCTAGCAGGGGGAAATCCCCCAATACAGGGGCCTTTATCTCTCTTCACATACTCAGCTTAATGAATTCTGCTGCATGTAATGGCACATACAGGAGCTGTGTTGGAGGTGCTTTGCCTCTGTCTTTCATCCATGTTTGTATTTGATGTGTGCTTGCTACAGTAGATCATTATATTGCAGGGAGAGTTGTTTTTGTCTTTGAGGTGTTACCTTTCGGTAGTGGATATGTTGCTCTCCTGAATATAATGTAATCTGCATCACACAGAGGTCAGGTCAAACATTCAAATTCCACACCAGAGCTCACTCAAAATAAGAGACATGTATGCTCATAATCTCTGAAATGCTAATGCAATCTCATTTTGGCCGCATCAATAAATCGAAATTATGAATGAATGCAGCAGTGTGAAATGCTGCACGTTTAACTCGGGGTGTGTGATTGAGTTTCCTTGTGCACCGAAAATTAAAATCTTGCCAAACATTTCAGAGACTTCGTGCATGCACATTCAATATATTTGAAGGAGCTTTGGTCAAGAAATTTAATATTTTTTAAACAGTCAAAGTAATTAATTCTCTGAAACAGTTTCCATTCCTGTGGGGTTCAGGTTAAAACACTCTACTGAAGCTGATTTGGAAAAAAAAAAAAAAAGTATTATTACTACGTTCAGCATTTATTTGATGTCTGACAACTCCGCATAGAAAGACATATATTACATTTGACTTCAACACAGTTCAAAGTAAAATATATATTTTTTTCTCGCTTACAGTGGTTAGAATACTCTTCATGCAGATCAAAACAGAAAAGTTAAATCTTAACTTTGGTCAAACTCAAATTCCAGTACACCCACAGGCATCTAAACAAGATTTGCTTTATTTGTGTAATGTATCTTATGCTACATCAAGTTAGGAATCAGCCACTCCTGGACTAGTAGCTGCTATAGCTATAGTTAGCTCTCACTTCCTGTCGTCCCTCTCATGTCTCTCTGAATGAGCTCAGTGATATTTAAGAGCCATGAAGATAAAGGCACATGGCTAAATTGCTAATACCATGAAGCAGTTTACTGGCTTGGACCATGCTCTCTTGGGGCTTTGATGTACCGACATACAAACCTTTATGGCTGCTGGTGGACACACCACCTTAGCCAACCCACGCTTCAGGACTCGAGTGTTTGCGCTCCTGCTCGTAAATCGATGTGTGCAACAAACCCAACAATGAACCTGCTTTATCCGAGCTGTCTGAGCTGTCTGTTCCATTCAAATTTGACAGATGAGGAGGTTGCGAGGCTGCAGCCCTGGCTCTCTTGGCCCTACCTGTGCAGGAGAAGCCTCTCCCTCTGATGTCTGTCTGTAAATTGACTTGCCTTTTCAGGCTTTGACCCTGATGTCTGATGTAAGACCCAGACACCCACACATCAAAGGGAACTGGGGGGGGGTGGGAGAATGGACTTCTATTTTGGAAGAAATATTGACTTTAGGCATTGAAGTCATGAGGCATCCAGCTTTTCGTATCCTATGTGATATTACAGAATCTAAAAAATGATTTTTTTTCTTTAAATCAAACCATCATAAACTATCATGGAGAAGGTGCGGTGTTTTTGGTTGCCAAAACACGAATTGGATCTGTTTTGCATTATTTGCCAATTTCTCCTGGATGGATGTAAGATCAAGACCAGTAATACGCTTATGTTGTTTTTATATGCTTGGAGTTTTGTGCTCTGGTTTATTTCATATGGTTTATTCATCATTTTAACAGTCCACAGTGCCGTGGGGAGGCAGATGAAAGATGTGTGAAGACGTCATAATTTAAAAAAAAAAAAAATTGAAAATAGTGAAAAATGTCCTTCACACTTTCCAACAGTCCAAGAAGATGTTTTTAAATCGCTTATTTTGCCAACCAACAGTCCAAATCCAAGACATATTCAGTTTACAGAGATGAAAAAAACGAACCACCAAAAAAGAACCAAAGACGTATTTGCATCCTTTATAAAGTAAAAATACTACTTAAAGCATCAAAAGAGTCCTGTTTGTGTTACGTTATTATATATTATACTATTGGCTATTATTACTGATGGCTTTAACATGTAAACAGCATTGCAATGTGGAGCTGGAGCTGGTAAAGGTGGAGCTCATTTTTAACAACATTTTACAACATTATACTGTTGGGGAGTTTTTAACTTTAACAATGCCACATTTCAATTTAATGATATGATGTTTTTATATGTAAAATCTCAAATCTGCAAAGTATCCTGTAACTATAGCTGTCAGAAAAAAAGTGTTATGTAGCAAAAAGTGAACATTTCTCTCTGAAATGTAGTAGAGTATAAAGTATCAGAAAATGGAAATATTCAAGTACCTAAAAATGTTCCTTAAGTAAAGTACAACTACTTTCCATCACTCCATTTGAGAAGCTAAAACCTACAAATATTTGGCAGTTATGAAATTTTGTGTCAATCGAACAAAATCAAAAAGTGTCAGCACTAGTTTACAGTGTATACACTCTGAGTAGACATCTTTATCTGAATAACCAAAATCAACCTCCTGCAACTCTGAATCCAAGAATTAATTCTGAAGGACATTATATTCATGTAGACACACTTCCTGCAAACATTGTCCTTTTTCATGTCGGGATTTGGAGTTTGAGAGGCTGGATTGAGAGCGGAGGAACACTGAGCGAGCCTCTCCTCCTCCTGCAGCCCAGGGACCCAGCTGTAGTCACTAGAGACAGAGGCCACCTGCTGCTTATCCTGCAGGCCCACTCTGCTGCAGCATAAACATACCTGCACTGCTTTGGGACCGGGACATCAGGAAGAAGCTGCACACACACACACACACACACACACACACATAGCAGTGCACAGAACCAGTTCTTGAGGCCTACAGGTGCTGATTTTACTGATTGCTTAGGTCAGAACAAGGATTTGCCTCGCTGGATTCCAGTAAAGTGAGAGGAGCTGTGGTGAGTCACACACACTGCCAGGAAAGGCTGAACTGGCAACCCAAGGTTTTCGTCTTGTTAACATGCAGTTAGCCAGCACATCATTTTAAAGTTTAAGTCAAGGTTATGTTATATGTATATATATATATATATATATATACACATATATATATATTTCTTTTTTTGTACATAAACAATCTGATAACAATTAACATTCAATGGTTTCGCCCAGAACAGCAATTTTTTTTTTTTTTGCCTGAGCAACTGATGAATCACCTGAACCAGTTTATACAGTAATTAAAAGTGGTGAGACTACAGCCGCCCCCGCATCACCACCACTAGTGCCACCACACACACACACACACACAGTCGGAGAGAGCTAGACTCAAAAAAAAAAAACGTAACAGCACTAAAGATAACACTAAAGCCCGTGATGACGAGTCTTCACACACACACACACACACAAACATGAGCACACACATCTAATAGTAATACCAAAGCTCCTGATGATCTTTGTTGTGAAAAGTTAGCTGAGACTCTATAGCCATCTTCAAGGTTCAGTCAGCCGCTGTGCTCAGAGAGGAGTTTGCGGGATGGAAAAGCATTTAAGCTGGATTCACAGTGGGGATCTCCACAAAGCACGCTCAGAAGACAGCAAAACCGAGTATTATACAGCTTTCTTTGAAGAGTGGGAAATACCAGTTGTTATGTTTCCCCAAAATAAGCAGCGAGGCACACTGTGGGTTTGTACCTTCAATTTTTCTCCTTGTACAAATAAAACTAAACATGGGGGAAACGCAAACACACACAGCCATGCATGAGCACACAGGAAAACTCTTTTAGATTCAGGGGCACGCTGTATACATGGAAAAGCCTCTGATTTACTGCACATGTACACACGTACACACACTACACACACATGGCAAACCGCTTCCTAACCCTTTACCGCTAACTAGAGTGTAGCAACCTGAGAGTTATGTCCCTCCTCTGACTGCTGCTCTCGTAATCGTCAGCTGGCTGCAGCCTCAGCCGCAGTGCTGCCTTGCTCAGGAGCCTGCGGGAAAACGGGCCAGCCAGCCACCTGTGAGGTTGACTGGCTGGCCCGTTGCCAGAACAGAAAACAGATATGAAAGCTAGTACCTGTGAAGGCGTCGCACTCTAGTGCAAACCATACACACCGACACTTGCGCGCACACACACGCACACACACACACACACACACAAAAAAGGGGAAGATAATTCCCTCGCCCACATGAAAGCGGGAGGCGGTGGGCAGAACGCCAGGCAGCACTACCTGGAGACAAAGGAGCAGCACCTCTGGGGGGGTTTGATGTTCATCTGGGATTCAACATGCTGATGGATCCTGCCTGGAAGGGGAGAGGGAGATTGGGCTTGTGTGTGTTTGTGTGTGTGTGTGTACGCAGATGAATATATTTGAGCCTGCAAGCGATGTGTGCTCCCAGCATGCTGCAGCTCCGTAGTCTGCAATTAATCTCTCCGACATCAGGCTTTCCCCCAGGGGGGCCAGATTTCTCTCTGCTGCTACTGATCTCCGCCGCACAGCGGGCCTGGGGGCGTGTGGGCGGTCTGAGAGCTCACCCAGTCTACTCAGGCAGGAGGAGATCCACCTGAGACGTGAGCATTGGCACAACTCACCTGGCTTGGCTTGGTAGATGGTGTAATGTAAGATTAGTTTTAATCGTTGGCTAATTAAGTGTAAAAAAACACTTTAAGTAACATCATGACACGTTTAGTTTCCTCATTATGAGTCGTTTAACTTTATGGTTTTTAACTGACCCGCTGAAAGTTTTATGTTTGAAATACAAATACAAATTATTGTCATGTGATAACTTTTTCAGAAGCTAAGTCAAACAGCCCAGATTTTAGTTTGATGACAATGCATTTTGACATTATCCAGTGGGTTTTAAAAAGGCTTTTATGAACCCCTCCAGAGTTTGAAGGTGTCTCAACTTTGAGCTTTTTCTTCAAATGATCCGACAACATGAGAATCACCAGGATTGGAGGCACAAAGTTTTTTAACCATCAGCAATGAAAGACACATTTGTAAGAACAAATATGAATCCAGTTGTACATATTTGTACTGTATATGTTATATATTTTATGTTTTGAAAATTACACACAAATTCACATTTGACAAAGCATCGCTGTCTCCAGAATTAAATCACTTTATAAAAATAGAGTGATGAAATGAGATTGAGCAAAATGTTGCAGTTGCATTTAATCAATAAGTAAAAAGCCTATAAACATTATTCTTTTAAAGAGACTGGAGGAAATATTATGATACATGTAGGCGATGCTTTGATTTATGGCTGCGACTAAGGATGATCATTATTTTCTCCATTAATTAATTCATTAATGGGTCTATAAAATAGTGAAAAATAACCATTATAAGTTCCCAAAGCCCAAGATGACAACTTTAAATTGCTTGTGTTATCGAACCAGCAGTTCAAAACTCAACTATATTCATTTTATTATCACAGAAGACTTTGAAAACCAGCAAATATATATAAACGTTTCAGCTCTGCTCTCATTCTTATGATATAATATCAGCTTGGTAGCTTGACACTGAGAAGTGGGAGGTCTAAAAAGTTGTAAAATAAACTATCCACAGGCTAAAATACCAGTGATCTGACCTTATCACCCCTCTCTGTTTAAAAACGATGCTTCGGTTTTATGGATGAGCTGTGCAAGAAGGGAAAAATTACCTTTACAGAGTTACATAATCT
Organism: Scomberomorus guttatus; assembly: GCA_038419695.1. Lineage (NCBI taxonomy): Eukaryota > Metazoa > Chordata > Actinopteri > Scombriformes > Scombridae > Scomberomorus > Scomberomorus guttatus. Next base: position 13,494,417 of record CM076447.1, read on the forward strand.
GAACAAGGAGCAAAAAAATGCATGATGCTCTGGGAAACAATGCACCTTTTTGTCTTCCAAGCCTCTTGGTTCTGTTCCACATACGGCACAGCTGACTGATAGCACCGGTGGAAACGGTGGTGCTGCTGCTGCTGCTGCTGCTTCGGTTGGTGCCATATAATCCCGTGTTTATGTTTGCATGTGTATAACTGAAACATGCACAGTGTCACTCCACATCAGTACAAAGGACCTGTGATGTGAGGATTACCACACTGAAGCCACGCGGTGCTTTTGGTTTCATGCGGCGGGACAACGGCTGGCTGCCGCACACCACCAGCCTCTACACTGTCCTAATGATGTTGTCTGAGCACTGAGGGGTGGGGATGTAGGGGGGTGGTGCTGGGGTGGGGTGGGGGAGTGTGGGGGGAATGGGGGAGGGGGATGTTACTTATCTCCACTGCTCCGCAGCATTTCTCTTAATTAAAACTCCTATCTGTGTCTTTGAAGTTCATAATGAGTCAGTTTGGTTACGTGGAGGAACAGGGAGAAAATAAGGCCAGGGCTGATATTTATGCTGTTATTTCTCCACCTCTGATTCCTCCTGGTATTCGACACCATATTGAATGTATGTTATTGCATGTTTTGCAAGGGAGAGGGGGTATTGTTGCATTTGTCTCTTATTTAGTTATTTACATGAAAACAACCTAGAGGAGCGACGATGTAAGAAATGAGGCTGATAAAAAGGAGCTAGTGCTGCTCATTTTTCATTATGGGATGTGAATGGGTTTAATCTTATCACTGGCTGCTCCTCACAGCTTGTGCTGATCTCTCTCTCTCTCTCTCTCTCTCTCACTGCACACTCCTGCTTTCACAGGCCTTTCAGATTACAGTCAAATATTACAGCCCGTGACCAATCTCCAATTAACCAAATGTTGTAGGGGTATAGTATCACCCTTGGCTCCTTTCATGCTCCTTTAACGCCTTTTCAACGGGCTTGAATATTTTTCACTTCTGCACTATGAAATATCATTCTGTTAAAGCCTCCTTACCCTTCCGCACGGCACCAATGGAAGCTTAACCTAAATAAATCAGTCTTCCTGTAATGTATTCTAAATCAGCTTGGAATTAATTGAACCTCAAAATTGTATTCCAATCAAGTAAATTACCACAGCATCCCAGTTTTGAAAGGCTGACCAAGGAATTTTAGGGTCTCTAATTTTCGTCACAAACTACCAGGCATAATCAAGCATTAAATGAGCTGATCTTTTGACAACATGGTCTACATGCGTCTCGCTGGTTTACATGCGTCTCCTTTGTGTGCGTTTTGACGTGCCTTGGCAGCGGCATCGCCGTGACGTTTCATATCTCTCCTCTCTCGTGTTTGATTGCTTCACCCTTGTGTCCATATCCTGTCAGGGTTTTAAAGCAGATAGGAAAATAATTAGAGGCTAAAACGCTAAGCATCATGGGTAGAATAAATCACAGCCAATAATGACAACCAAGATGCAAACGGCTCTGCCAAACATTTGCATTTCTACATTGATGAACAGATTGAAGTATCTCTGGCAGGGAGATTGTAAATGTTTTTAACAGTGTGCACTGTGATTCTTCTTGACCTGCGTGAGTTGAAAGAACACAAAACATTTCTTCTCCAAGTATCTGACAGTCTGATTTTTTTTTTTTTCTTCGAGTCTCACTAAGAGATGAACCTCACAAATAACCAGAAAACTTTGGCTCTCTTCTCTCCTAAACTCCAGGTGTTCAAAGCTGGCATCTTCTCTGTTCTTCTCTCAAGAAAAGTAATCAGAACCTTCGTATCCAGATGCACTGGGTGTGAAACTCCAGATAGCATTTTATTTATTTCTCTATTTTCGTCTTGAGTCGAGAGAACTTCAAAAGGACACTGAGATAGTTTGAAGCACGTTTGATGTCACCAGGGACAAATATTGCAGCTGAGACTGTTGCAAAGTTTGGTGAGGTGAAAAGCTCAATATGAGACTTACTATACAGTATATGTCTTGGGGATAAACAAAATTGTGTCTTTGTGTTTGAAATGAGTTTGGATTCAATTTATAATATAGCTGAATTGCCTTTTTCAAATAAGCATTTGTCTATTTTTCTGAGTCATGATGTCACTATATTCAGAAATGTGGTTGACATTCTGTATAGCTCTGTAAAGACTGAGCTCAAAATGATTAATGCAGGAAGGGGGACTGTGAGAGTTCTTTGGATTTTTGGCAACAGATGTCCTATTTGAACTACCATAAAATATATTTATTGGCTATGTGGCTCTTAATTGCTATTCTAATTGTTTTCCACAAGTTTTTCACTGGTTCAAAGGCAGATTTGATCAGTTGGAGGCCGCTGAAGTTTCACATTTGGATTCTTGAACTGAATGATCTTTTATGATGCTGTACATTTACAATAGTCTATGAACAACATGTGTAGAGTTTCTAAATTACCCTTAATCAAGTCCTGAATAACAAAGCTTTAAAAGCTGATGTGTGTATGCTAACATACATTTTTCGGCCGATTGGGGGCAGGGGAACAAGCTGTAAACACAACATTGTTGTTACAAAGTTTTCATGGCGAACATGTTGGGAAACAATTCGATTATTTACGCATCCAGCATATGCAAAGCAACATTAGCATTCATTTAGATTTGTGTCTCTGGCCGTCCAACAAAAGTAAGTCCAATATTCACTCTCTGTTTAGCTCTATCTTCAACAACTCTTAAAGGAAATACCCTCCTCTTTTGTTGCTAAATGCTCCACTATGTTCACCAGCTGGTCACTAACTTTGTCTGTTTGCCACTTTGTGCTGGACAGGTAGCATACAGTCGTTTTTTTAGAGCTTTTTTTTTGCTGAAAACAGCTGCCGGCTGTGGCTGGAAATGACGTTGACGAGAGCGGTGAGACTGAACCAAAGCAGTAAAGATGCGGGACGTAAACAACGAACTGTAAGATGGTAAAATACTTGGTTCGTTATTATGAGCAACCCCCTTTCACATGACACATTTGATCCATTATTAAAGCAACTACAAGGAGTTTTTAACTGGTTATGAAACAGTTTCAATTTAATACTGAGGCCTCTAGTATATGACCTACATAAGCAAATGAGACCATCAGTGAGAACTAAAGTGAGACTTGTAAAGTTGTAAAGTTAGACTTGTTGTCAGCTTCCTGTCTCATTTTAAAAAAGAGAGAGCAGCGGTGGTCGAGTGAGCTAGAGAGTGAATGAAGAGAGGGAGCGGTGATAGTGAAAAAACAAAGCAGTGAATCTGAGAAATAAAATGTTATTTTCTGATTTTTTTTCACAGCGGTTACGTTCTAAAGCACAAATAAACACGCCCACACCACCGTACAACCCTGCAGGAAGGTGCCGCATTGCCAGATTTGGTGTGAATGCAGCCTTACATGTAACCTGGGTGTATGAACGGTACTAAAACAAAGTTTACTTTGTTTCACCATTGTCATATTACAATTATTAATCTTACATTGCCACAAACAGATACATTACCTCATCTCTATGCATCCTGCAAACAGCTGTGTTTAAAAAAAGAAAAATAGTATTAAAAGACCAAAACAAATGCGCACATTGTTTAGTCAAGAAACGTAATTTTAAGGTACTGTTTAGCTTTAATATGAGAAACTTTGTGACCCGGCCGCCATATTGAAAATGGTGCACATGCACTAACATGCACACACGGCCGGACCGGCTTCCAAAACAAAGAACAGAGAAGCTCAGATAACAACACACAGGGAGTGTGACTTCATTCTCTGCTCAGGACGCCATTGCTTCACTATGTCTTTACATAGCAAATAGTTGTTTGCTGACATCCAGTGAGGCTGAATGTCGTATATCGCACCTTTTAAGATAAAAAATATTGATTATTGCAGCTTTAAGATAATTAACTTTGAGCTCAAAATTTAATTTAAAAAAAATTGAGGAACAGAAGAAAGCAAAGTTGATATGTTTATCGTTGATATCTCACAGGCCAGGGCTCAGGCCAATACCAGATTTTCCAGCAGCTCTATTACTGACACACACAGCCCAGGGCTGGAAATTGCCTTTTTGTGTCCAGAGGCAGAATTCACTGGAGCATCTTGAGAAAATGCATCTGCAAGGACACAGAAGTCCTCTTCAGGTCTAAACCTTTGATCCTTAAGAGACCCCCACCTTCCTTTTACCCCTTAGGTACTGGCATCAGTGTAATTGAAGATCATTACTAACCCACAATGCAACCCTCTCAGCGACCGTCTCCATAATGGAAATGAATTGTGTGGCGCAGAGCAGCTCACAACAGCAGAAAATGGAAGCCAAGAGGTAGAAGGAGCGAGGGACGTATTCCAAATTGAAATGAAGTGGAAATATCCTGTCCGTGGTGCCATTGGTTAGCCAAGGAGCCGAAACGAGCAAGATTACTGGCTTACATTTGTAGCTCCTCAGTGTTTTTGTTTTGTTTCGCTGAAGTGGGGTGGTATAGGGGGGTTGTGTGTGCACTTCAAAAGAATTTGTAACAAACCTAATTCATCTGAAGCGTAGGATGAGCTGGTAAGAAAGATGAAAGATGAAAGTGAGTTGGCATGGAAACAGAAAGCACATCAGTGCTCGCTGGCACACAAAAGGGCTGCCTGTGTTGCATGTTGCATTTCTGCGGGAAGGGATCCAGAGAGGCTTTAAGTGCTATCATGACCTTACAAACAAAATTAGCCAATTATGACTAACTAGGGTGCTCAATTTTCACTTTTTTATTAGACCGTGCTTATCATGTTTTTCTCTATTTTTACATAGACCTATAATCTGGAGCATAGAATCAACATTTTTGTTACACACCTTCGAGTATATTTTCTCCACACTTGTTATATTGGAGTGTGCTGATCAACATGAGAGCAAATCCAAGATTTCCAAAACACCTATTAAACTAATTCCATCTCTGTTTCACTCATTCTTCCAACCCGTCTGTCCCCATCTCTGTTGTTATCACTTTTCATCTTATCTTAGACCCAGGTGAAGTATTAATTGGAAAGCAGTGAGAGGCCATATATCTTTTTTTTTTCTCCATTTGATCTCAGGTAGGGGAATTCCACAAGTTGCTAGTGCACAGACCTCCAGTGCTGCTGTTGCTGCCACCGAACACACGTACACATACAAGCACACACATGCATGCACACGCGTGAACACGCGTGAACATACGGACCTAAAAAACACACTTCAGAAAAGTCACCAGAATGCAATCAAAAAAAAGTCTCAGAAAGTTTTTTCTGCTAACTACAGCAGCATTCACAGAACAAACAGTCCATGTAAAAAAAAAAAAAAAAAAAGAAAACATTAAAGCAAGACAATCATTTCCAGAAAAGCAAACATTGTACAAGACTGTTGCCCCAAAACATTTGTGGTCAGAACATTTGAAACAAAGAGGACCTCTAAACAGGTAAACCGCCAGGACACAGTGTTTACCTTTTCATGTTCTCTCTCCGCAGAGGAGTTTGATCTTTTTCTCCTGTATATCCCGCAGTGTCACAAACACAATGCAGTGTCTCGTAGCTTCAAAGGCCCATTGGTGACAGGTTCAGGGGGAAAAGATCAAATATTCATTTCTAAGACACAGAATGGAAATTTAAATGAAATACAGTGAAAATAGGAAAATAACTGCTTGTGTCACTCGTGACAGGGACTCTCTCATGAGGGAAAAACCTTTTGGCTCTCTCGTATTTTTATAACATTGTTCGTTGGGGTGACAATGGCTGTTTTTTTTCTTAAATGTGCTTGCACAGAGAGTTTCATCCTTAAAATTTGTTCTTTGTTGGTAAGTCAGAGAAACAGACAGACAGACTGAGAGTGTGATTTGAATTATTACTTCCATCTAAAAAACCTTTTTCATCCCATTATGAAACCGTGGGGTTTCTCACTCCTCGCTGCAGCCAGCTCTTTGTGTGAAAGATCTCAGGCTTGTTTTGCCCTTAATTAAAACTTTTTTTCAGTTTGTTGCTTGTTATGGCACCAAATGTTCTCATCATATCATCATATTAACTGGCAGTCCTCTCTCGGCTCACTTTTTTGCTCGCTGCATACCATCAACAAAATATCCCTCTGGGCTTCCGTGGCGCGCCCATGCAAAGAACTAATTGAATTAAACTGCATTAATATGACATAGTGTATGTCCTTCCAACCAAAGAAGAACATCACTCTCTAATGCCCTCATGTTTATGATTATACGAGATATTGATTCCAGCACTTAAAAGAGATGTGTGCGTTTTATCACATCACCCAAACAGCTCTCTCATGATTGCTTGTTTACAGCGAAACCCGTCTAAATCGTAAACACAGATAGCAAACATATGCATGCAAAAATTCCCACAGCAATTTGAATACCAATCCTCGGCAAACACCCTTTTACTCTTTCTGTGCTCTTGCGGAGGGAGCAACTTAATCTCTCTCCTTTTTAAAGGCGAGCCGGGTCGTCAACTGAAATATGGGCGGGCTGCGAACCGATTGCTAGCCGAGTGTTTCATCAATATGACAACGATAACAACGGGGCTGACCTCATGAAGCCGCCAAAAGCCAAACTTCACAGAGGGAGGAGGAGCTCCCTCCACTTCTGTTGAGTGTGTGAAGAGGTGCGGGGCTTTAGTGGATTACTGAGATCCCTGCCTGGCTGGCACACGCAAGGGAGCGTCTGCGCCGAAAGACAGGATATAAGGAGGATCCGTCACTGCCGTCATTGTTTTCCTGATGTCACTTTTTGTTGTACATTTTGATTTAAATGTGAGCACCATTGGTCACAGGTATGGGTGAGATCTTAAAGACATTTCTTATCCTACAAGTTGCAGACCGCCTTGTAAAACTCACAACAGTAAAAAGCAAACACCGGAACAGTCAAGATTAATTTGCCTCCTCTTTTTCTCCTGCCTTCTCCCTTGTTCTCATCTTCCCCTCACTGCACTTTATCATTCCTTCTCTCCCTTACATTTTGTGTATGTGTGGATGCATCTGAAATGTGAGAGACTTGCTCCAGCAGTGGGGAAAGAGGAAGGGAGACCAGCCGGCACATGTTGAAAGGCATGGCTGCTCTTTAATGTGGCTCCAGCTCGGGAGTCCTGGGCCTAATGAGGTGCTGTGGAGCTCTGCTGCACTATCTCACATCGCCTACCCACCAGCAACCCACATACTGCCACTGCTGCACCATTCAGGATCATTAAGGAGATGCTCCCAAATTCCTCCAGGGACCCTGAAAGAAAAGAACAAAAAAAAAAAAAAAAAAAAAAACAGTCCTCAAGATTGGCACACAGGAGTTTGGGTGAGAACTACGCTTCAGTTTGCCAGCAGACCCACCCTACTGTCAGCACACACACACATTTACACACAGAGGACTCATCTTTGACCAACACTCAGCAGCCGCCCTAGCATTTCTCTGACTGAAGAGAGGTGCCTCTGTGGCACGGTTCCCTTACCAGACGTTTATTATAAGAACAGCAGAGATATAATTTAAATTTCATCAATTTTCATTCTGATTCTGCTTATTGATTATGGTTCTTTCTGATTCTCTGCCTATTATTTTGGATTTTCTGATTATTTTTTTGTTAGAGTAAAATAAAGGAAAACATGAATATTCTCTCCCTGTATGTGCAAATTGCATCTTGTTGTGACTACTAGGGACTGCAGCTAACATTTCTTTCATTATCTATTAATCTGACATTTTTTTTCAATTAATCAACTAATCATTTAGTCCAAAAGATGTCAGAAGATAATGAAGGTTTCCGAAAATGTATTGCATTTCAGAGTTTAAGGTGATCCAAATTGGTTGTTTTGTCCAACCAACAGTCCAAAACCAACGGAAATTCACTATTTACTATGTTGAGTGACTTGATGAAATTATTTTTGCGCAATGATAAAATATTTCTGTATCACTACTGTCTGTTTTGGGGCTTAGCTACACTTTTTGAGTGCTAACTCCCATCTGCCATAATGTACATGTGTGTTGACACATTCATAACCACTGATGTAGATGAAAGTGCAGCAGGTCCAGACTTTCTTTTCAGAAATCAATAAGCATGCTTCATAACGAATCCTTCGTTCTATATAAATTTTAACTGATTCCAGTTCAGAAGCAGTTCTTGATATGTGGTGGTAAACAGCTCAAACACTTGAAAACTCTCTCTTTCTGTTGTCTCTGTCATAAATACACTCAAACTAGACCTACAGTAGATAAAGAGGTGAAGATGAGTATCAAAATGATAAGTGACATTATCTCATCTCTGATCTCATTAGAGAGCAGTCCGGTGTTTATCAGTAAGAAATGATATGGACATCAACGCACCTTTCAGTAATACATAGTAAAAAAAGAAACACTATAAAAGGGTGTAAAGCTGTGGTTAAACAGAGGTGGACATTGTAGACTGAACAGTTTTTGGTAAAGGTGGCAGCTTCATGAGAAACTTTTTAATGTAACATTTCCACCTCACCTCAGTGTCAGTTTGGTCTAGATGCTGGGTTGTAAATATCAGACATGTTTGATAGTACGTGCAGTGCAGGGCTGAGTTTCCAAAATAGCAATGGAGGTCACTGAACATGGACACAGGCCGGGTCCAAAATCTTGTTTTGTCCTATATATGTATATATATATATATATATATATATATATATAGTATATACTATAACATTTATTTGAACAAGTTGCACATTACTAGTATAACTTTGTTGTCATCTCTGACCTACAATATTGCTCTCACAGTGTTAAGCAAAATAACTCTGATTGTAGATTGGCATTGGTATTAATTTAAAGATTTCCACAAATGTGTAGATCTAGCTAAAAATTGTGGTAGTAACTAATAATTCTTGGTACTATACTGTTAAGTTTTCACAGAAATAACAAAAAAGAAAAAAAAACTGAAGTAAATGGTGATTGCATCAACTCAATGTGCTGTGAATCAATACTGCAAAACTTTACAGTATCTCAACAACAACAACATCAAAGTCTTGCAAAGTAAAAAGTAAAAAAAATCCTGAGTAGAAAATATTTTTCAAGAGTGTGCCCGTATGTGTTTGTGTCTGTATATGCATGTGATGCTGGTGCTGGTGCTGTGTGACAGTGGTATACGGCCCAACGAACAGGATGAATAATCCCCAACACCATCAACACCATCAAAGGATCCTCAACTAGGGAGCTCAGGCCATGACAGCGGCACATACAGTGAGTCTCCTAGCTTGTCTCATACCCCCTGGGGAAAGCAGAGGCCAAGGAGAAAAGGGGGAGAGAAATGGAGAAATGGGCGAAAAGACGAGAGAAGAGAAGGGAGAAGGAACCGAGAGGGGAAATTGGAAAGGGAGAGAAAAGTGGAGAAAAGCTAAAAAAAATATATACAGAGAGTTGATGGTTGAGGGGAAGAGATGATGTGAGCTGCAGTATGTTCAAGAGCATTTAAGGGGCTATTCCTCCAGGTGATGGAGACAAAGTGTAGTAGATAGTGTTGTCAATTTTCTGCATTAGAGATTCTAGACAAAAAAAAGATTGCTCCACATATTATTATGAAAAGACTTTAAACATTTTGCTGAGCAGGCTTTTCTTTGTGATTTATTTCTCAGTGAATTCACAAGGTTATGTTCCTGACCCTGAATTCGCCCTAAGCCATTTCACAGATGTTTTTAACTCCTTAGCAAATAAACATGCTCCCTTTTAAGAAATACAGGGTAAAAAAACAGATCGAATCCTTGGTTCACACCTGAAATCTCAGAGGTGTTAATGTTAATGCGTGTAGCATGGGCAAAAGCATGAGGCTCAAAGTCCTCTATGGATTGGCAGATCTTTAGACAGTTGAGAAACAAATGTGTCAGGGCAATTAGAAATGCTAAATCATGTTATTTTGTTGATACCCTGTCTGAGTGTAGTAGTAATCCAGCAAAATCTTGAGTCATTGAGTCATTAAATCATGGTCATGCTTACTCCCATCTTTCTCTAGACTCTGTCCTTGTCTCAGAAAAAGAACAAATCTTTTAATAGTCATTTTATCTCTTCTGGTCACCTGTTTGAAAATCCAAATCTATCTACAATTGCCTCAGTCGAGGATGGGAACAGTTGTAATAGAAATAGACCTTTTGGTGAAAGATTTTCCCTTATACAGTTCTCTGTTAAGGAGGTATTTGATGCCTTGGCTTCAATTGACCCAAAAAAGGCTACTGGAGCAGACCTCTTGAACGCAAGACTCTTACTATTGGCTGCACCTATTATAGCTTATCCTTTAATGCATGTTTTTAATTTAACTCTTGCCTCTGCATAAAGGCGGTGACCCAGCGATCCAAATAACTATCGCCCAATCTCCAAACTATCATGTTTAGCTAAAATCTTAGAAAAGCTCATCAATAATTAAAGGTGTCACTTTTTATCTGAGCATTGCATTTTAAACCCCTATCAGTCTGGTTTCAGACCTGGACATAGCAGCAGTATGACAGCATTGACAGCAGTATGTAAGGTAGTAAATGTTATAATTTGTTGTATTGCCCTGCTCAATGATTTGTCAAAAGTATTTGACACAGTGGATCACACTCTTCTTTTGGATAGACTTAGTTCAATTGGTTTGACACAAATGCATGTAATTGGTTTCACAATTATCTTACTGGCAGAATTCAAGCAATAGTTGCGGACGGTCATCAATCTGATTTCCTTGAAGTTACAAAAGGGGTACCACAGGGCTCAAAACTTGGTCCTTTCCTGTTTACATTGTATATAAATGATCTGGGCTCATTGGTTAGTAACAACTCTATTCATTATTATGCTGATAACGCAGTAATTTACTTATCTGCGCCCTCTATTGACAAAGCTTTGTCTAATTTAAAGTCAGATTTTTTTGGCTATTCAAAGGGCCCTGATTAAACTTTCCAAAATAAAAAAATCTACTATTAGTACAATATCTGGGGCTCATATTTAAAAAATCCCTTGTTATAAGTTCCTGGGTATTTGGTTAGATGAAAAATGATCACTTTTACGACTTAGAAATATGGGATACCGCAATCGTTCACAAGAATGCATTCCCTTAGATATCCCATATATGAACACAGAACTTTTTCTTTGTGTTTTTTTCTGTATTTTGTAAATCATTTGTCTTGTATTTGTGTTGTATTTATGGTTTGTATATGATTGTTGATTTTACACTTTTTACACTTTTTGTAATATGGATCTATATATCTATCCATCCATCCATCCATCCATGTATGTCTGTATGTATGTATGTAAACAAAAATAGAACTGATATTCACACCTAAACTGCACAAACACAGCCTAAGATGTCCGTTCACAACAAAAGCAGCCCTGTGTTAAAAGATGCAAGGAGCTGCTTTAGTGGGGATCACATTTATTCAGCTACCAGTGACACAGTAGTATACTATTTTCATATCAGATGCCAAAACATAGTGTATGGTATTATAAAGAAGAACTACAAGGAAGGACAACTCTGGTTAGTTATCACGACAATAAACTTTTTATCCCCCATTGAAGCGCTTTCCAGATAAAATACACTGTTTACCTTACAAAGTAATCTACTACAAATGTGTGCTTATATGTTGTTGATCCTCTAACAAGGGGCCTTGCCTGTTGAAGTTGCACTGCACTGGTATAACTTTTTCTGGTGGATGATCCTGGGTTTTCTTTCATGCAACGCTGTTGTTTGAGCACAGCCTAAGCAGGTGTTCAGACTGAAATCAGCCCTGCATTAAAACAACGCAAGTGGCTGCGGAGGTGGGGGCGTGTTGCTTCAGGTACTACTGAGACATGAAATACAATCCAGGAAGTCCACTTTGAGAGAGCTGCATTTTTTCTTGTAGTACTATTGTCTGTCTGCACACAGCCTAAAGCTGTCAATTTCCAGTGTTGGGCAAGCTACTTGGAATGTGTAGTGAGCTAAGTAAGTGAGCTAAGTATTTCTTTATTAGTTTTAGTTTGTATTTTGCAAGTAGTGAAGTGGCTACTTGTGTGATATATTTCCGGTTACTGTCACAGTGCATGTTAAGACTGAGAGTGTGGAGGTTTATCAGAGCTCACTGGGTCACTGTTGATTAATAAGGACCACACAAATACAGATACTGTAAATGGCACAATCGAGCTCCTGTAATTTGTTGAAGAGTTTGACCAACTAAACAGTGTTACAGTCAGTCAGATGACAGTAAAAAACTCACTTTCAGGTGCTGAGAGGAGAAATACAAAGCAATTAAATCAATTTATCTAGAAGCAAGTAGGTTTAATCAAGGCCACATAAAAGAGACATAATATGATATTTTGCATGGTTTCTGTCTGATAACATTTTTTAAGAATGGAACATATTTCTCAATCTTTGATAATGGATATGATATTTAATATTTATCTTGACAGTGTCAGACAGATATGCTATATTGGTGTTATCAGTCTCCCATCAAGAAAAACAGATTAATTGTTAATATTTGGTGATAACCATCTGTGGGTGTTCTTTCATAATTTAGTGTTTGTATATTAAGATTAATATTCACACTAAATCCAACTTATAAACTTCAACTTCTTCTTGTCTGTTGATTATTGTCGGTCCTAAAACCAGCCTATACGCATACTGCCGCCAACCAATTTAGTTAGCAAAGAAGACTAGCCCCAATGTTGGATCATGCTAGCAACGTAAGCCAACCAGCAGCAGAGGACATTATTAACCTACTTACCGTGGGAGAAAGAGGACCTAACGAAGTGAAAATGGAAGGATTACACCCACGACCCAACCTTCAGTTGACAGGTAATGTGGCTGAAAATTGGAGAAGATTTAGGCAACATTTTGAGTTATACCTAGCTGCAATCGGTGCTGACGTGAAGAATGAAGCATGGCATGTTTATAGTTAGTTTATAGTTAATAACTTCACGTTTGATGCTGATGTGGACCAGATGAAGCTGGGAAAAATAATAATAAAATAATAATAAGTTTAAGGCTAACTGTATACCTAAAAGAAATGTGACGTTTGAGAGGCACAGATTCTTCATGTGTACCGAAAACGGGAGAGACAATTGATCAATATATGGCTGAGCTGAGGAACAGAAGCAAGATGTGTGAATTTGGAGGGCTGACAGACTCGTTGATAAAGAACAGATTTATGTGCAAGATTAAACTAATGTGATATTGGAGACTGAGTTCCAGAAAATTAGACCCAGATCTAAACTGCATACAACAAAAGTGAAAGTAAGAGGGTACTCAGGAGCAGCAATACTTGTTAAAGGAAAATGTATGGTGAAAGTGACACATAAGGACAGAGAGCACACACTTGCATTCATAGTGGTGCCAAAGAATGTGCAGGCCATACAAGGTTTATTTGCCTGTGAGAGACTGAACTTATTAAAGAAAGTGCTTGTTGTAGAAAGTGAAGGAGATACAGACTATGATGAACTCATGAAGGAATACAATGACCAATGAAAAGACTGATGAGCCAACTGAGTGGATGAGTTCCCTCGTTGTCCTTGTGGACAAAAAGAATGGAAAGCCCAGAGTCTGCATGGATCCAAGAAATCTGAACAGAGCATTAAGTAGAGAACACTTCAAACTTCCTATAAGAGAAGAAATAATGTCAGTTCGTGAATGCAATGTACTTCAGCAAGCTAAATGCATCATCAGGATTTTGGCAACTTAAGCTGGATGACCCAAGTTCAAAACTGTGCACATTTAACAGTCCATTTGGCAGATACAGATCCCTTCGATTGCCATTTGGCATTGCATCAGTGCCTGAGGTGTATCACAAGATAATTCACATGACCTATGAGCACCTGGAAGGAGTGGCCACATCAGTGGAGGATGTCATAGTATGGGGAAGCACGGAAGCTAAACATGATGAGAGACTGAAAAATGTCCTAGAAGCAACGAGAAAAGCCAACTTGAAGCTGAATAAAGAGAAATGCCAGCTCGGAGTGAAAGAACTGACATTTGTGGCAGAAATCCTGAGCAGTAAGGGCATCAGACCAGATCCCAGAAAAGTGTCAGCAATTTGAAAACATGCCAAGGCCACAATGCAACCAGATGTACAGAGGTTTAATGGAATGATGAATTACATGGGAAAGTTCATACCCAACCTCTCTGAAAGGATGGCGCCCCTGAGACAACTAATTGAAAAAAAAAATTCAATGGGAGTGGAATCATGAGCATGAGAAGTCATGGAGTGACCTGAAGAAGCTGGTTTTATGACCCTGCGAGACCTATCAAGATTTCATCAGATCCATCACACAGTGGACTCAGAGCTGTTCTTCTGCAGAAGTATGATGACTGGCAACCGATCGCATACGCATCGTGCTCAATAACAGACACGGAGATGCGATATGCACAAATTGAAAAACTCAGCAAAACATATGCCTGTGAAAGATTCCACCTTTGTGTCAAGACAGGGAATCACTGTTGAAACTCACCATAAACCATTGATTACGTTGTTCCAAAAGCCATTTAAAGACTGTCCACTGAAAATCTAAAGAATGATGATCCGGCTGCACACTACACACAATGTGATGTACTCCCTGGGTAAGCTGATGTACACAGTCAACACATTGTCCAGAGCTGTTGACCCGAAGGAGCCAGCAAACACCAAGATGAATAACGATGTGAACACTTATGTGGAAATGATCACAAGTGTGCTGCCATGGCAGATGTGAAGCTGGAGCTTATAAAAACTGAGACAGAGATGAAAGTCTGAGAAGACTGAGCAAAACCATCATAGATGGATGGCCCAACACGAAGCAAGACTGCCCACCTGACATCAGAGAGTACTGGGATTGCAGAGTGGAGCTGTCAGTGGTAAAATAAATCATCTACAAGGGAGGTAAAATACTCATCCTGAAGAGTCTGCAAAAGAAATGCTCAAGAAGATCCATGGAGGACATCTTTGTATTGAAAAATGCAAGAAAAGAGCATGTGAGGTGATGTACTGGCTGCAGATCAGTCAAGATGTGACAAATGAGGTGTCAAACTTCATGACATGCCTGAAATAGCAATCCTGCCGAGCCACTAAAGCCACACCCAGTGCCAGACAGACCATATCAGAAGGTAGGCGCTGACCTATTTGTTTCTGAGGGGAAAGACTACATTGTGGTTGCAGACTACTAGTCCCTGTATCAAGAGGTTTGTAGACTGCACACTACAACAGCAGTGGCCGTGATAACAGCCATATTCTCCAGACATGGTGTGCCAAGCGAGGTCTTCACAGATAATGGACCGCAATTTTCCAACGAGAGTTTCTGACACTATGCTAAAGAATGGAATTTTGTGCACACGTCAAGTCCTCACTACCCACAGTGTAATGGTTCAGTGGAAAAGTCAGTCCAGACAGTGAAGAGGCTGATGCACAAGGCAAAGGACAATGGAACAGACGTCTACCAGAGCCTGCTTCTGTACCCCACAGCACCACTTGAGTGTGGTTTGTGACCAGCACAACTCCTTATGGGACGTCGCCTGAGATTAAACCTACCCATCCAGGAGAACCTGCTGAAAACAAAGGAGGGGGAGAAGGTGAAGATGTTCAAGGAACAGCAAAAAGCAAAACAAAAGTTCTATTATGACAGAGGAACACAGAACTGGCCTGAACTTCATACTGGTGACCAAGTGAGATTCAAAGATAAAACAAGCACATGGGCACAGAAAGCAACCGTTCACAGTGAAATCCAACCCAGGTCATACACCATTCAGACAGAAGACGGTGCTTTTCTGAGACGGAACCGTCGAGCTCTTCTCATGGGACCAGCCACAGCAGATCAGAGGACTGCCGAACAATCTCAACACAACTTGAGAATCCATCACCTGAGGCACCAGCCCGAGTTCAAGAACAAACCCTCAAAGATCCTCAAGACATGTGAAGCCACCTGAGAGACTCATTGAACAGATTTAAGGGCACTTGCTTAGTTGTAAGGTTATGATGTCATAATCTCTTGTTAAGTATTACTATAGTTGAACACTGGAGTTGAACAGACTAAGATGAGAGTAACTTGCATTGATGGTAATACATTAAGTTAGTAAAGAGTTAAAGTTGAGTTGAAAAAGTTGAAAAAAAGTTACTTTCATAAAAGAATATTTTATTTTAAGAAAGGGAGATGTAATGATAAGAGCAAATAGAGATTTGCCTATTCTCATTTGAATGCCTATCAGATGGAGCATGCGCAGAAAGGGGGGTTATCTGTGTGAGTTAGGTGAACTGCACGGGTGCAGACAGTGTCTCCTGTAAACATGTGACTAACTAAGTAACGCACATAAAGAACAGTCTCTTTCAAGGTAGATTACAGTGTTGTTATTGAAGAACCCACAGAGCAAACAAAACACACTGAATATGAAGTGGTGTTAGCAGAAGTGTGCATTAGTGTGGGTTAAGTGGTGTGTGTGTTTGTATATTTCAAACGTGGGACACACCTGACTACTACCTGATGCTATGTGAGCGCACACTGAAGTGCTGAAGACTGCAAGTGTGAGTGTTGGGACGGGCCCCGCATTCCCCTGCAGCAGAGACATCGTTGGCATCAGCCCAAGGATTGGTAAGTGATGTCACCATCATACGGAAGCGCCTCTGTCGGCTACACATACAGGTCCGTGTATGGCGGTGGCATAACATACTGATCCTTAGCTGTTTTCTTTCAGACCGCAGCAGAAAGCTCCACTGCACTTGAGCTTCAAAAATGCTCTGGAAAATGTAGCTTGTGTGGATGCTACTGCACTACTTGATCAATAAAAGAGATTTGCCACTGAAAAAAGAAGTGTAAATTCTGATTCCTCTGGTAATTTTCTCAGAACTTGGCTAAGGTCGTGGTCAGACAATCTGAAATGGGGGATGAGCAATTAGGAGCAATATCATTCAATACAATTCCTTTGTGTTTCATTCATTGTAAATTTTCTCTCTCTCTTCACCTCTACTGTTCACAACTCCTTTCCTTTTGACTTCCCTGTCTCTGTAACATTAAATACACTCTCCTCTCCTCTCCTCTTTGCATCAGCCTGTTACTAGCCTGTCAGGCTGGGGAAATACAGTGGATCACAGCTGGCTCGGTGCCCACAGATAGAGCAGCTCCCCAGCGTCCTCACACCACTGCCTCAGATCCCGGGCCAATTCTCCTGCCCCGCCTCGTAGGTCAACCTTGGCTGCTCTCTACACCCTCACACTCCGTCCCCTGAGCCGATGCCCATCCCACCACCCCTGGCACAGACACTCCTGCCTTCACTGCCAACTTTTTACACAAATCAAAGGAGATACAATGCAGTGTTATTGTTAAGAGATGGACACGTAATTAACCTTGGACCATGGGTGTTTTTACTCCGTGTCAAGACTTGTGGAGAGGTACGGAAAGCAGGTTAGCTAACAGGCAGGAATGTTAGCAGTGTGTGAGGGGGGCTAAATTAATGAAAAAGCCATCCATTAACCTTTGTGGCTCTCTGGCTGCTCACTCAGCCCGGGATTCTGGATGAATCACAGCAATATAAACTACAAATAACAGGACTGAGACAGTGTATTTATACCGTGTGTAGGGGTAAGCACACATCAGAACCTCTGCAGAGACCACACCCACGCTTTGTCTTTACCTTTTTGCTACTGAGCGGCTCGTGAATCGTCTGAGAAGGTATTACAGTTAAATTTAGATTTGCACAGTCATACGGCTCAAACACTGCTTCCAACATAAAAGATAGTTCTCGTCACATGACCCTCTAAGCTGTCCCTCCCCCAATCTGCTACTTCTATGACATTGTTCATCAGCAATTACATAAAGCCCTTACTGCCGTTGCCGATGTTAGGCAGGATGTATTCACATGCAGATGTTACTAAATCCTCTTCTTGTTTTGTTCATGGCTCATTTTGTTTTGCCGCCCCCCCAACCCCCCTCTCCCAAAGCTCCCTCTCCTCCTGTGTGTGTCTCCTTGTTTGTGTTTATGGCCAAAAAATGAGGTTAAGCTCAAATGTGGATGGTACAGAAATGTTAATTGGTTGCATGCTCCATATAATCAACCCTTGCACGCTTTGGGTGACTGTATAGATGATGACTGATAAATATTTCATTGTAGGCGTGAAGCTGTATGTACAGCATCCCCCCATGCGCTCAGCGTCATCTCTTTTTAAGAAAAATCAGCTGAACAATAAGCCTGATATATTTCTCTCCATTCATCCATTTCTCCCTCTTTTCCTTCTCATTCTTTGCCATCTTGTCTTTAAAAAGAGGCTCACAGCTGCCCTATCAGCAGGGGCTCCCTTTCATCATATGCTGTATCCATTGCTCACCATTTTTTTTCTTTCATCGCCCTCACAATAAGTCAGGAATCGTGGTGACATTACGCAACACGCTGTAACACTATTACCTCATTGTCACATTTAAGCGTTGTTGTGAAGGCGGGTACGGTGTCTTCCAACACTGCAATCCAATAAATTCAAATGTCCCCTCACATAAGAGGGACAAGCTGTGACTTCCTCCCGCTGCCAGACAACCAAGTCACACTGTGGCTGGTTGGCCATCTCTAATTATTTCATGCCCCTTGGTTCGGCATGTACAGGACGACACGGCATAGTGTTGGAAAAGAATGAGGATGATTGACAGCCAGCCCCCATCCCACAGGAACTCATTAGGCTTCCTGACTAAAAGCTAGTGGGCACGCTCATGCTGCTCTTGCCTTCTTCTTCCTCTGGTCCTCCTTTTAGTCCTATATTCAGTAAGTTGGAAAAAGAAATGCCTGAACTCAGCTGCAAGCAGAGAGTGAACTTACTGTGCTCTTATCTCATCTGATCAGAGGATCAGCTCAGAATAAAGTTTTTTTTTTGGGCTCAGCGCTCTTTCATTTCGAGTTTCTTTCTCTCTGCTCATCTCAGCCCCTATGATTTTTTTGCATTTTGGTTTTAGAGCGTTCTCCCTCTTGCTCGCTGTCTCTTGCGTTCTCTTTCTATTTCTCTTTGGCCCTCTTTTCTCTGCCTCTCCCGGGGTGATACAAGGCAGTGGTACGGGTTCTAAGAAGCCCTTGAAGTGTTGGCTCCTCTGAGAGTACTTTAAAAGGCCATTTCATCATGTTCATGAAGCAGCACTTGAGACCAAGCTCAAATATGACTTATGTGAAACTAGCATAAACTCCCTGGAAAGTTTAGCTGCACCCTTTACAGTTATAGTATATACTACTTTTCTGTGCTATGGATGTCAGCTCTTGCTGCTTGTTTGTAATCTTGCAGTTGGTTGTCTTCAGATCTTCCTGTATGTACATGATGTTTCTAGTTCAAGGAAAAGGAAAAGTGAGTTACTGAATGGTGATAGGCATTAATTATGTTCAATTGTAACCCTGATCTGAGCTTTCTGGTTTCCAGAACTATTGAATCGCAGGCCTCAAACACCATATTTCTTCACCGAAATTGCAGACCGGAGAGCGTGGTGTGCAAAGACACTACTTTTAGACATCCAGTCAGTGTCCTGACTTCACTGGGCTTTGTGGAGTCACAATTATGACATGCCAATTAGACAGAGATAGAAAGATGGATGTGCAGCTCTCCAGTTTCTAATCCGCTCCCAAACTGGGAAATCTACAGACCAAGTGCATCCGCTTTGGTTCACTTTCCACCCTTCATTTAAAATGTGTCATCAAACACAGGCCCGAGTGTACGTATGAATGAACACAAGGGTAAGAGTCTAAATTGTTGGTTCATCTAAAAATGTCACTCAGTTAAGTGAATTGTAAAATTCATGACCTCTTTAAAAGCATAATTTGAGTTGAGAATATAATAAGTAGTGTGTTTACATTTATCCGTTCTCCAAAATGTTTTGAGTTTTTTTGAAAATAAAATATAGCATCTTCCACCTGTCTAAATTTGCATCTGTAGTGCAAATTTTATTTTACATGTCCGCATAGCCTTGATGGTCGGTATGATGTAAATTTTTTCATCTGCACATGTTCGCCAGGGCCCGTACACACTTCCACAGTCCAAAACTAGACACAATTCTCTTAATACTACACTGGGTGTCTGCACACATGGATGTGTTCACACACGTTTGTTGCCACAAATGATCTGTCTGTAGTAAATTTTGGTCTTTGCTTCATTAATTAAAGGTATACTATGCAGGATTTGTGGGTTGTTGTTTTTAAACACACAGCATTCAAAGTTGGCCCCTCCTTGCTGGCTCCATAAGCGAGAGAGAGAGCTGTGGTGGTCGAGCGAGGTAGAGAGTGAATGAAGAGAGCGAGCGGCGCTGGCGAAAACAAAGCCGTGAATCAGAAAAATAAAACGTTATTTTCTGATTGTTTCACAGTGGTTACGTTCTAAAGCACAAATAAACACACCCACACTTCCTCACAACCGTGCGAGAAGGTGCCGCATTGCCGGATTTTGCCTGAATGCAGAGCTTCATCCTGTCGGCTGTGACCTCTCTGCTCTGCGTGTGTGCGGCTCAGCCCCGCCCTCGGTCAAGCAGACACACAGACCTGCAGCTCTTTATACGTCCATGACACAGAGACAGAGAGCAGAGTGGAGCAGAGGAGAGAGACGGAGACAGCGATGTAACCTGATCGCTACGCTACAAGTCCCAACCTCACACCCTGTGCGCTGTTATTGGCTGGGGGCTACACACCCACTGCCCAAAGGTTGACGCCCTGAAACGTCCCGAACACAGTAAAATAATAACAAAATACAGACAGAGGGCAGGGTCTCTGCAGATACATACACCACCACACACCTCTAATGAGTCATAAGTGATGATTGAGAGGGATTACTTTTGTATGAGTCTATACATTGTTTTTTTTCTTTTTTGAGGAAAATCTTTAAGGAATAGAAATTCTCTCAAAATGCAGTTTTATTATGACTTTAAATTGGTTAGCTCCTCCTGTCTGAGCAAACATTCAGTTTGACTAGATTGTTTAATTCATTCATTCATTTACCACCGCCACACAAACGTTATTGTCTGAACGGATGCATTCAGTATTATTTAAACTGAAATTTATGTTGTTTGGATTTACAGTGACCCAACTCTGTTCACCAAAGCTGTTTGCTGTTTCTGTCTCCCAATTAGTTTCCAAACACATCTGAGCAAGTTCCCATTTGAGCTCATGCAATTCGATGTAGACAATTACTTCTTCTACTTGCAGTGTAGCACCAAGACTTTAAGGCTCAACAGCTTGTTGTGGGAGCTGGGGTAAATATGCTGCTGTTTGAGGAAATGTTGATGGTGAAATCACGCAGTTTCATCTGCGATTAACATTATTTACGACATTGTTTGGTCTGGGTTTAGCAGTAAGAAATTAATGATGGATTTTAGGAGGCCATAAACACAATCTTTTTTGGTGCCAAGCCAATGGTTAAATATAAATTAAGAAGAAAGCGGAAGATCAATGGGGTTTCTATCACTCTCAAATCCCTGTTGCTTTGTGTTTTGTTTGAAGTCTCAAGCGAAGAGCTCATTCACACTAAAATCAAAGACCTGTCATCTTGGTTGCAGTAAGAGCAGATAATATCATGGTACAGGATTTTGGGTATGGGTTCATTATTAAGCCTTTATTGTTGTTTCCACTGGGAGGTTTTTTTGAGCTCGTCTTTGACTCTGTTGTGCTCTGCCTGCTGACCAAGATCTTTAGACCACTTATTGATTGTCATTAGGGACCAGTGAACAGCCTCTTGGGATTTTAAACATATTTCTAACGGATTCTGCACATACAGTACGACTGACTGCAAGTGATTACCAAGCAACACAAATGGGAAAGACCTGCTTTTTGAAAATTACATAAAACAAAAAAGACTCTTCAAATTTTAATGGTGAAAATCAATATATCAAAAGCCTTCTTTTATATGCTTAATCCTTAACATTTTGGATATTTTTAAAAAATATCCTAAAATATAATAATAATAATCCTAAAATATTACAAACTACATAATAAAAACAACAAATCAACATAAAATTGTACGAAGTGCTTCATGTATTTGACTTTTTTGACTCCACTTAGAGCTTAGGTCAGTGATAAATCTCAGTTTTGTATAATTACAAGTGTTATGAGGCTGAGTGACTCACTAAGTATTTCTTAACAGAGAACCTGAAGCACATACTGATGTAACATAATGAAACGGACTGGCTTGTGTTTAACCTGGTTCCAACACTTTTATAGTTATTGTACCTCATTATATAGTCAGTATGACAATAGCATTGCTTATGAAGCTTCTGTTTTCTACTTATTATGGGAATAGACACAGTGATACCGTGAAAGTCTTGGCCATTAGACAGGAAACTTAAATATAGAGCAATGTTTTTGAATACTATGTAATGAGATTATACTGAAAAACATTTAAAATCCCTAATGTGAAATTATAGCACAATAACATATAATTTTGTCCAAATAAAAAGCCTTTTGGTTTGGTAATTGGTTACAGTTTATCCATACACTTGGAATTTCATTAAAAGAAAATGTAGTTTTGTTTTTGTATTGTAATAGTGCCATTCTTGCCAATGATACTTACAACAATGATTA
This sequence comes from Scomberomorus guttatus, assembly GCA_038419695.1. NCBI lineage: Eukaryota > Metazoa > Chordata > Actinopteri > Scombriformes > Scombridae > Scomberomorus > Scomberomorus guttatus. Next base: position 13,516,832 of record CM076447.1, read on the forward strand.
ATGTTAACTGTTATAGGCTACATACTGTATACTGTATGTGACAATGTATATCAAAATCCCATTACTTTTGTTTTCTGGAAGACAGTAACTGGTGGCTTCATCCTATGAACTAAAACCGCCCTCCTCACCATCACTTGGTTTACATTTTGGAATCATCCTGGAGTCAGGAATTAGCTTTCAAAATGCTGTTTGATTGTAATTTTAAAAAATTTCTTATCTCCTGTATGGATTACGTTTATATGCAACTATCTTGCCTTGGAAAAATATGTTTTGGGGGAAATATAATTGCTTTTCTTCAGCTTTTTTTTTTAGTGATATAAAATATCACATGCCAGTGTTTTCAATTGTAGCCCAAATCCACATGTGGCAACAAAAGTATGCTTAAAGTTAGACTACTAAAATAATTTTCTTAAGGTTAGGGAAAACTCATGTTTGAATACTAACAATGTCAGTGTACGAAGCAGGACATAAACCCACACTGCTAACATCAAAGCAAAATACTACAAACTAGAGCTGCAACAATTAGCAACAATTAGCAACAATCGATTCATTTCTGTCAATTGACTAATCAATTAATTCGGCAGCTATTTTATTAACTGAGTAATCAATTTAGTCATATTTTGAGGAAATTTTGCTGGTTGCAGCTTCTGAAGCTTTTATGTGTCATATATGATAGTAAAGTAGGATTTTGTTAATCACACAAAACAAAACATTTGAAGACGACGCCTCGGACAAAACGATGAATCGATGAATCAGGAAAATAACCGTTAGTTGCAGCCCTACTACAAACATCTATGCTTACTTATTGCTGAACTATATTAAATCACTCTTCTTCCTGTACCGAAAATTAGAATTAGAAAATTACACAAAATACTGTATGTGTTTCTAAATGACACATTTTCCCAGGTGACAGACTTTGGAGAGAAATGCTGTCCTATCGACGATTCCTTGTGACGCTGCGGAGCAGGATGTGGTCATGGCAGACGTAAAAAAGCGTTACAGGAGCTTCTTGCACGAGCCTTCATTTACATTGCGCATGTAAAGCCATAAGGGAAACCCACACGTTACATCACCGAGAGTAATCAGATGAGACAAACACAAACCACAAGCAACAACAGAGAAATTCCAGTCATGTCAGACGTCACGACAAGGCCACTCAATGTAAATAAACACTTGTGTGTGACAGAAAGGAGGCGAGAGAGTGTGTGTATTGCTGTAATCGTGTGCGACCATGGATTTTAATTGTGCTGCGCCCAGAACGTCTCGACCAATCAGATCGCTTACTTGGGCATGCTTCAGGGTGACCGCAAAGGAACAAAAAACAAATGCTGGGCAAACAAACTAGCCCTGATCTGAAGCCACCGAACCCATCCTGTCTTAGCAGCAACAGAGCTGTCACGAGGCTTTCAGGAATAGAAACCCCATTCCTCCACGCTTTCGCCTTTAGATTTTCCTCTCAGGTTTTTCCTTTTACTTTCCTCTCCTCTTCTTAACTTACTCCCGTCTCTCCCTCTCCTTCTCGATGCTCTCCTTCTCCCTCCCTTCTTCTCTCTCCCTCTGTGTCACTCGGCCCATCTGGGCTGTCTGGTGGAGTTGGGAACATCGGTCCCTGTCAGGGGAGCTCAGTGGGGCCCTGTTGAAGACACAAAGGGCGGATTACTGCAGCTGCCAGTCACACTAAGACCCACACAGCAGCTCTTCGGAGTCTATACCAGTGTCCTCAACCCTCACACCCAGCCCTATCACAAAGGGACATCATTAGCTCCAGCACAAAGGAGCCCCCTGCTCACCCCGTCTTAAGCAACACTGCAATCAGGCTCACAAATAGCGTGATTAGTGAAGATAATATGCATGTGTAATGTATGCTAAGGCAGTGTCATCTGCTCAAAATAGGAAGGGTGCGTTTGGAAGGGGGCTTTGTTTTTGAGGAGCATCTTTTCACTCCGCTCACAAATGTGAGTTGTCTCACTTTTCAAAAATCTTAAAACATCAACATGCCCTTTTTGTCTCTTTTTGCGTTACAGCACAACATTCAGTCACTTTCGGTTGCACAAGGAGGAGAGCAATCATACATTATAAGCATCAGTACAAGTCAGATTATGAGATATGAGAGTCCAGATTCAACAAATACAAAAGGTTAATGTTTACGTTTCTGTGTTTCCTTTCCTTTAAATAATTTTGAATCATTTTAGAGTGACACAAGATTAAACTTAACTTCTTGAAATGATCATGCTCCACCGAATGGTTATATTATATATTAACCATTTTTAATTATACATCAAAAAGGTGTGTTTTAATTGGACTTTCCAGGAGACTTTCACCTGACAGGATGATGATTGCATGTGTTGAAAAGGTGTTTTTGTCTCCGAAATCATTACATTTGATCTTAATTGCACGAACAAAGAACCCCCCACCCATCACTCTCTCACCATCAAACAACCACAACACACAGTTTCCTTTTTGTCTTTTTCTTCTTCTCATTCAGTAATTTCTCGTATCATTGAGGAGAAACAGTTGTGCGATGTCGTGTTGGACCAAGATTATTTTCATTTTCCCCCACTGTGATCCAGCCAGATCCCCTATGACAGATCACACTGAGCATCTGGCTTGATCTCCTAATGCACCGAAGCCAAGCAGCATGCAGGGTGCCTAAAGCACACATTCAGTGCTCCAACACACATGCTGGCTCGCCAACATTGTCCAGCACGGTTATAGTATTGGCTGTAGACTATAACTAATAATGTCTCCATTCAGGCGGTTTGGCCAGTCAGGATACTGAAATCATTGCAAATATGGAGAACTGTTTTCTTTCTTTCAGAGCAACATGACAATGTTTTGCTGTTCTGTCTTTGGCCACTCCACTGAAACTCCAGACAGCATAATAACGATCAAAGGGTCAATAGCACTGGTGGTCATGTCAATGCTCTCAAGATAGCCTAGAAATCTAAGTAAAATGTCTACCGAGTGGATGTTACAGTTCCTCTGGATGTTTGCTCGGTCTTAAATACCAGGATGAATACACCATGTAGTTTTCAAGTACTAGAAATGATTGAAGGCACACGTCTGCAATGACTTTCATTTACTGTAACCGATAAAATTATAGCATCTCTTGTGTTAGAATTGCATTGCACCTCTTCGCCTTTTATAGATTTGTTGATGAACTAGACTTTTCCATATCAATTGTTTTATCATTGCAGGGGAATTCCCATAACTTGTGAACGGTCTTTGAATTTGTTGGATTAAAGCAAGGAACAATTTAAAAAATGGGGCTCAAAGGCTCGATAAAGAGGTTGGGAATGCCTTTTAAGTTTTAACCTGGACCAGTGGCAGTCTACAAAGAGAGGAAACATTCACATGTTTTATGTGTCGCGGGAGGGTTTCTGTCTGTGGAAATTTGTGAACATTGTCAGTGTCATCTCTGAAGGATTGGCCTCTCTTAAATCACTATCTGGGTGTTCTCTCTCGCCTCTCTTGGCCTCTTTATCATCTGACATTGTGGTGCCTGAAAAAGGTGACCCTAACAGCATTGGCATTCCCAGGCATATCAAACATCTAGGCAGTGACTGTACTGGACGGAGATGAAAACAGAGAAATGCACAGGGGAGGCTTGTTTATGAGCATCACTCCAACTCAAAGCCAAGGCAAGTCAACAGGAGCACTGAAATCAGAAGAGGACAAATGACATTAACAGCAGTGGGAAGGCACAGACACTGGAAAAATCTACAGGAGCAGTAGGTCACCACACCCTGAATAAAAAAGCCGTCCTGATACATTTTAATTGCACGCAAGGAAATTTGGAAAAATAGTATGACTGTTTACAGAACGTGGCATTTCTCTAAGGTGTGGTGGCACTAAATCTCACTCTCGCAGGCCTTTTCGTGACTACACTTTATGAAGCAGATGGCAGGGTGAGGCAGGGCAAGAAGGATTTTGGCACAGCCTCTTCACTATACATCCTCTGGGATTTTACTGTTTCAAATTTGGCTCAAATTGGGTCGTGACTTGGGTGAGACCGAGGCCAAGAGTTCAAACGCTCTCCTGGCCACATCATTTTAGCATAATAAAATTAGCAACAAGACAAAACGGGTTCACAGTAGACTGTATGTCCCTGGCCCCCCATACTACAGACATACATCCATCACACTCCTGAAATATTACCTGCAACCACATGTTGGAGCACAAAGGAACTGGGAGGGGAAAATATGACATTTCCACTTTAGAGTCGGTCCAGAAATGAAAGCCAGTTACAGAGAGACGAGGTCTGCCTTTGATCTCAACTCCCAGACCGACAAGAACAATAACACACTCATTTACCAACACATGAAGTCATGCATGCACACAAACATAAACCTCAACACACATTTTCCAAAATCTTTTTGAGCAATGTCTCTACACACAATTACCCACACAAAAACCCAGACAGAACTTTTAAATTGGTGTTGGTGTGTGTGAAACAAGACAAATAACTTTTTGCCATGTTAAGGATACTACAGATTTTATAGATGTCAAATGAGATATTACATAAAATAAATTTCAATATTGGTAATCACCACTTTTAATCAAAAGTAATTAGAGCAGTGACAGGATAAGTAAATCACTTTTGCCTACTCAAGAATATGGCCATTCTTTTTTTTCTCCTTTGCCTGAGGCCTGCCAAGAAGAAATGACTCATTTGCAACAATTTCTTCATGTTGGGAGACGTGGGGGAAAAACCCTTAGACAAAGGAAAGAAATGAGTTGTTTCCCCACTCCGAAACGGAGTCAAACACAGCCTTCCTTAAAAAAAACAAAAAACAAAAAAAAAAAACACTCATCTGATTTTTTTTAAAAATACAGCAAAGAAGTGGAGCCAAGGTGCCTAACTAAACCCGTCAAATTGGCAGCATGTGCCTGCGTCTGGAAATGCTTTCCTCTCTAGTAACAACTCCGGGGAATTGTGGACTTTTCCTCTTGTGAGAATAGAAGAAATCAATCAGCAGGAGTAGGTATCACACTCCAGTGGATTTAACAGTTATATCCTGGTGGTGTAAGCTGGTGAAACAAACAACTGGCGTGCTCGACTCAAATGTCTTCAAAGTATAATGGGTGCCGACCCAAAAGGCACAAAAATGGCAAATTAAGTTGTCAGCACTCGCAAACAAGTATGTAACACTTTTGATAATGCACAGCAGCAGGAGGAAATGGACGCATTTCAGCCCAAGGCTTTTCTCAGCGTTTCGGAGACATATGTGGGTGTGACCCCTATTAAACAGCAGCCAGGGACCGGCCGGCGATTAACAACCAGCTGATACAAATCGTCAAAACAACATCATCAAAAGACAAATAAGTAGTAAGAAAAAATAAGTCATAAGAAGAAATATATCACACTCTGTAATTGCAACAACCAGATAAGTGACCAATTTACACACTAACAATAAGAAAATGCATGTATGTACATATGTAAACTCATCATGTGCAGAACATCCATAGAAAATATAAATACATCAATAATACCCATCTGTATTCATAAAAAACTATTGATCATTTAAGCCTCTAGGATGCTCAGTGTATCCAACAGGCCCCTCTTTGGAGAAGTGTAAGCTGATTCACACAGGAAATCAGCTACCAACCTGGTTAAATGTTGCTTGCTTGGGCTCTTTACACACACCCTCTCCATCTGTGGGAAACATCATCGCCTTTCACCACAACTAGTGATGGGACTGAGCAAACTGATCCAAGTCATCCCGGTGGCCTTGTGGTTATGATGCATGCTATGTAGTTGCATCATCCCCTGTTAAATTCCAGCTGATTCTAGCCTCTCCTCTTTCCTCTTTGCCGTCTGTGTCTTCACTGTGATCTGTTTAATAAAGGCAAATGTAAAAAAAACACATTCACAGTGATCAGCGTATCTAGGGTTGGTTCTAAAGTGAAACTGTTGAACCTACTCTTTAATTTCACGTCAAATAATTTCATGTAAAGGAGGGCATTTATGACAAAACTTTACTGTAGCATGATGTAAGAATTCAATGTTTTTGATGTCACAGCTCAAGTCACAATGCTACAAAATAGTATGAATGAACAGCTCGTATAGTATATAGTGCTTCTCGACCTTAACGGACAAGGTATTTTTACAATTTGCCTCTCATCCACCCATTAAAACACCAGCGGTGCCACAGCTGCCACGCAAGGCGCTGGCCTGCCAATCGGGAGCGACGTGGAGTTCGGCGTCTTGCTCAAGAACACGCTGACGTATGGTCGAGCCAGGGACTGAACCACCAACCCTGCGATTAGAGGACAACGCGCCCTACCTCCTGAACCACAGCTGGCACAAGTTTTGTTCTACAAGTGAAAAACGTCAAAAAAAAATTCAACTTCTGCATGGCACATTTTCCCTAATTTTACCTTTCAACCAAGAATGGAAAACTGCATTTGGAGCTTCCGTGTCAATTGAAAATGACATCACTCACTACTGGTTAGGGAGAAAAACTAAATAACCCATCCTCCCAACAAGAACATGAACATAATATCAGGCTGAATGAACGAAGTGAAGCAAAATTATAGTTTAGTCATTTTTATGACAAATGACTGCTTATTGCAGCCTAAATTTGCTGAAAATAAATTTTTTCTAAAATATATACAGTACGTAAGATATTTTGGTTTCCTTTATTAGTCAGATAATATGCCAAGAATCTGAACTGGATATTATAAGAACAATGATAAACCTTCACGCACCAAGGTGCAGTCACGCACAGGCTTCCAAATATGTTCACAGGCTTCCGCACTCACACACACACACACACACACACACACACACACACACACACACACACACACACACACACACACAGTGAGTCAAACCAGGCTGGCTGTGTTTACTGTTTAGCCCTGCGTGTTGATGTGATGAGACACCCAGGCTGATAACACAGGGCCAGAGGTACTGCCGCTCCGTGTTTGATCTCAGGCAGCCGAGGCGGGCTGAGGCTGGGCGACGGGCACAGACAGAGGAGCGGGGTCAGCGAGGTGTGCTGTGTGCTTGATTACAGACTGGATGGGGGCCCCGCGACCTCTTAGCAGGTCAGCTCTGACCCCTGACCCTGACACAGCAGGCCCTGACGCAACGCTCAATGCTTTCTCCAATAACACAGTGGGATGAAAGGAGTAGCTGTGTGCGCTGAGAGGACTGGACCACTTCCCCTTTGGACCTGAAGAATGCAGCACAACACAGCGGCACACAGTGGAGGACAGCTGGTGGAGAAGCTTGGCCAGCGTCTGGACATATGTACGGCCCTGCGCAATGAAAAAGGAGCCTTGTCATGCCTCTCTAACCTGATCAATTATACCTTGCCCTTTCCCACAACTGAATGAAAGGCCTCTATACTTTCACTTACTGTTGAACAAGCGTTTTTTTTAGCTACTCTAGAGGCGTGGCTCTATGGCAATATTGGTCTGTTGGTCGGTCCAAACTGAAATATCTACTTCACACATTGTATATGAAATTTGGTGCAGACATTCATGGTTCCTAGAGGATGAAGTCTTCTGACTTTGGTGACCCCATGACTTCTCCTCTAGCCCTTTCACTTATCCAGAGAAATATCTGAACATCTACGAAATGGATTGGCACAGACGTTGGTAGAGACGTTCATGGTTCCCAGACAATCTCCTAATGACTTTGGTGAACCCTGACTTTTCCCCTCGCACCACCATAAGGTTTACATTTGTGGCTTTGAGTGAAATGTCTCGACAAATGTGATAGAAGTTGGCACAGACGTTTATGTATCCCTCAGGATGAATTGTAATAACTTTGGTGATCCCTTCCTACAGCACACAGAGTTGCCCCTATCAACAATAGAAGTCCATGGTGCCAATTGGCAAGCTCAGCAGATTTCCGCAAAATTCCTGCAAACTGAGAGTCCGCTGCAGAGAAGGTGGCCGTCCCAGCTGGGTGAAGTTTGTAGGTAAACACCCACACCATCAGTTTCCCTCAAGGCACCTGGGTCAGCCAAGTGTTAATCTGCCCATTAGTCTTCACAGGTGACAGCGGGACGGGGCTGCATGTACACACACAGAAAGACTGCCTGTCATGATATTATATGCCCGAGAGGATTGTTCTTTTGGCTGCGGCGAGGCAGCACCTCCAACTATCGTTGCTTTATGGACACACTGTGTGATGAAACAGTGTGGAAAGTCAGACAGGAGAAAGAGATTGTGTCTGTGCATGTGCATGTTTGTCCAATGTTGTCTAGCAATGATGGCGGCATGCAAGCACTCAGGTTTTTGAAGCTCGGAGAATGTAAGTTAATACCATCTCGCCTGTGAGAGTGAGCCAAGTCTCAGAGGAAAAGTGATCCCTAACTCTCCCTCTCTTTCTCTGAGAAGCTTACTCAGTGCCTCTCTCTCTCTCTCTCTTCTGTCAGCATCACTGACTGGTGAGGATAGCAGGGTGGAGTCTGGTGCCGTTTGGCGTGACTCATTCTTTATCTCTGCGAGTAAGACAATAGAGGAGTCTGCTGATTGGATTTGGTAATCTGTACAGTGTGAGGAGTGGATCCTCCTGAGGAAACTTGTTTTTCAAGTACATTATTTCAAGTGTTGAAGTGCTGCAGCTAATCATTTTCTAATTGTTCTAATTGTGATGTTTGTTATCTTGCCTGTATTCTTGGATTTCACGCCTTCTTTTTGCATACTGTAGCCTCTCCTTTCCAAATTGGACACATCCAAAATATATACATAGCATGACAAATTCCCCCTCCTTTTCCATCAAGGAGATAATTTCATTTTAATGACAGTTTGTCTGAGACAGCCTCCTGACAGTGTTGCCATAAATCAACAGATCACACGTCGGCCCCTCTCTTCCTTCACCTTACCCCCAAGACACTTTCCTCCCCTTCAAGACGGTGACTCATCTCCCACCAATCAAAGAGCAGCACAAATAATCACTCACCTCGGACCTCCCCCGGTTTTTGATTTGCACGTTTGATAAATGGTGTCTTTTTGCAGCTTTAATTGCAAGCTCTTTTCATCATAATTTGATGTTTGTTTCCTGTCGTTTTCTTGGAGATGGCTGCGGAACGCAGGGCTATAATTTCTACATCAAGGAACTTGTTATGAATGACTAGCAGGTGGAATAGACAGCAGAGGAGGGATTTCACCACCGAACTCACCTGGCTAGCGAATTTGGGAGCTGATATTGACAAATCATCACACTGAACACACGCAGACACAGAAACACACACGTACACACACGAGGCACAAAGAGCGAACTGGAGATAATTAGGGTAATTTTTTGTTTGAAGTATTATGCATTGCAATGAAAATAGAACAGATAAAAGATGAGACAATAATAGATCTAAAGAGGACCTTGACTGAATGCTGTTCCAACAAAGAGCATTTTGTTTGACACAATTCATATTGTCTGCTAAACTGATATGCTCTCGCAACTTTATAAGAAGGGGGGAAACAAACATCATATAAAACAAAATATGCTAAACATGCATTATGTTCACCAACATGGTGTCTCACCATGATGTGTGGGCCATTAACATATTTATTTCCTCCTTCGGATTGACTACCGGTCTTTAAGGAGGGAGATAAGGAATCGAAATCCGCTGGTGATAAATTATGCTGTGTGTATAGATATATTCCTTCCTTATATAACATGCAAAATGTAGTATCTAAAGTGAGAGACAACTGAATTCAGGTCACAGCGCAGCAGGAAATCTTCCTTTTCATGTGAGATCCAGAGGGGTCACTCTTATGAACTCATTAGGAGAGAAATGCTAATGTAGCTCTGTTTTTCTTCTTCTCCCCTCCTTCCTTATCTCTCTTTTTCGCTCCACTCCAACTTTCCTGGTTTTCTTTTAACAACCGGCGCTGCAATACACAGAGTCTCGCTGGAGAATATACTGTATTTTGATGTCAAGAGAAACTGTGTTCTGACAGCGTCTTCATTAGAGAGGCTGTCGTTTGTTGCCTTGTCATCAAGTCGCTAAACTATATTCGTTACACGGCAAACAAAAGCCTCATCTTTATGTACGCCGGCTTATTACTGATGTGCTGCTCCACCGCCGCAAACAATATTCATTAAAGAAATGAAAAAAGAAAATCTATATTGCTCTGTGAAATATGTACATCGCTGTAGTGTCCCGGTGAACAAATGACCCCCTCCTCTCAGGCTCTCTAATCAAGAAGATGGACTTCTCTGCAGTGGTCTCTCATCATGCAGCAGAGGGCATTAAATAATGAATCTCTCACTCACCCAAGACTTCCACAAATTGCACAAGACCAGAATATGAAATTACAGTAAAATGTAGGTTATTTAGGACATTTTCCATGTAGCCAAGGAATCAAATTGAAGTCCTCAACGTTCTTAATTTGTGTTTTCAGTGGCTTAATTTGTTTTTCTTGTTATTTTAGTGGCTAATTTCTAGCCAGCAGAACTACATTATGTAACGTGCAACGACATCAATACCAGGTTAACAAACATGAAGTCGACTCCCTGCATTGATTTGTTTTACTTCTTAATTCTTTGATATTTCCACCCTCAATATGATCAGTCAACTGTTGTCTTTTATGATTTGTTGGGGTATCTGGGATACCTTCTCTGTTTCTTAAAAAAAAAAAAAAAAAAAGTGTCTGTTTTGTATGATTCAGTTTTCCATTTTTTGTTACTAGTTTCCAATATTTCTTTGGTCAGACCTGATCTTGATTAACCTTTGTGTTTTGTTTACATTAGCTTTACTTCCTCGTTTTTTTTCGTTCGCACAGACCCCACTACAGCATGTGTAAAAAGAATTTAAAAAATAATTGCAAAATTTTAAATTTTTCCCCTTCAAATAGTGTATTTTTTTCTTTTCTTCTGACCTTACTGTATTAAAACCCAACATGTAGAAGAGTTCTGAGGTAATAACTCTTCCATTTGCCACAAACTGCTCTTGCACATTTGATGAAGGTGACAAAATATATGAATAACAACAAAGCATTGTTAATAATCGATTGTCTGTGATGACTGAACAAAAACATTCATTCACAGACAAAGAAATGTAAAGTATCAGTGTTACTTATGTTCAGGGTCAAATATGGACCCCAGCACTCTCTGCTAGACCCCCAATAAAAATACTGTTACAAAACTCCAACAACAGAAATTCAAATGGACTTATTGGGGATTTCGGAGGGGTAGAGCTGCGTAAAAAAAACTACTGTCAACACAAATCTCCGATCTGAAAATCCATCGGATTGAAGCACGTTTTACAGCGCAGCGTCTCTGAGACCCTAAACAGAAGTACTTTGTCATTTTCTGTAACAGGTTATCAGTTTAAAATGATGTTTATAAGCAATTCTCATTCGATTAGGCAAGGCTGTGGAGTCTAAGACGATAAAAACAATGTGAAGTATGTTTTTCGAGCTGTTCTCCAGGATCCCAGGCACTGCTTTAGGGTTAAGGCTGGAAAACAGCAATGATTGAAATAAGTCCAGGATTTTCTCATTCTATCCGTGACAAAGTCTGATATGTTGTATTTTATAATATATTAAAATGCTAATAACCCAAAACCCAAGCCAAAAACCAAACATGAAGCATCCAGGGCCTGTGATTTATTTAATCTGCTTCATTTGGATCTCTTCACTCTTACCTCAGGCCCTGCAGGCCTGCACTGTCTCTTTTTAGTATCTTAATAGGCCTATGATACCAGAAATCTTTTTTTTCCCCCTCCATTCTCCAAATTTTATGATTTAAACCGAATCCAAGGTGAATACAGGAAAAGACACTGAAGAAAATATATTTCAAGGGAATGAGGTTGTTCCTATTAGCGTGGTTTTAGGGTGGTGGTGGTGGTGGATGTAGGTAGGTAGCATCATTTCAAATTGTGCCAGAGAAAAAGTGGCGGCTAATTAAATTAAAGAAGTACTGTAATGAGGCATGAACCGACAGTTTCTACAGAGTGGGAAGGAAAACAGCCACCTTGTATCACACAGATTTTTTATTTTTTTTATTTTGGCTGGAAACAAGAAATATAATGTTAAAGGGTTTTTTTTAATGAAAGGTTTGGTTGTTCGGGTCTGCCTGTGTGAAATCTTTCTAATTAACTCTCTCTCTCTCTCTCTTTCAGTGCGCGTGTGCCTGTATCCCGCTTGCGTGCGTGCTCGTGCCTGCTTGTGTAGGTGTGTGTGTGTGTGTGTGTGTGTGTGTGTGTGTGTGTGTGTGCACGCTTTCCGCTATACTCTGGAATGCAGCCAGTCTCGGCTCTTTTGAATCCACACTCGGCTTCCAAAACCCCAAAAGCCTTTGATCTTTTTTTTTTCCGCTGTCTCCTTACCCGGAAGAGAACCCCTTCTCTCTCTCCCTCTCTCTCTCCCTCTCTCTCTCTCTCTCTCTCTCCCTCTCTCTCTCTCTCTCTCTCTCCCTCTCTCTCTCTCAGCTGGGATGAACGCACACGTGGAAATGTTGGCCCGGCTCCACACTCGGACCAAATTTAGTCATACAAAGGCGAGGGAGAGCGGGGAGGAGGAGGAGATGGAGGGGGGGAGGAGGAGGAGGGGAAGAGAGGGGGGGGGGGGGGAGTGAGGGGGAGAGAGGAGGGGTGGGGGAGGAGGGGGGTCGGGGATGAAAGAGCCAGCCGCTGCAAGATCAAAGGCAGCCGCGGCTCCGCCCCGCTAACCCCACCCCCGCGCTTTATAAAGATCTGCCTCCCCATCCCAACTTTGATTCTCACGCAATCTCTCGCTGCTCAGACAGACAGAGAAAGCACGCCACTTCCACTGTGTGTTTAGTCTCTTTTTCCTTTATTTCCTCATGAAATATGTGAGACTCGAACACCCCTATTCTTCTTTTCTCATGTTCGTTGCCTGTCTGTTTTTCCACACTTTGCATTATTAATTATTTACTTTATTTATTTATTCAGCACGTGTGTGTGTGTGTGTGTGTTATTTTACAGAAAAAAGAAACTCGACTTGAGTTTTGGCTCGCTTCTTGTTTTGATGTGTGTGTATGGGGGTTGATAATGAATGAATGAATACAGTTTCATCCTTCCAATCTTCCCATGTTGAGGTTAACGTATCAGATGAGTGTTTTAGGCTTAAATCTGATATATTTTTAGGGGTCAGCGACATGCAAGAGTTGAAGGAACCCTTGGCCTGTTATTTCAATTATTTCGTTGCGCCATAATATCACAGTTTGTTGTGATCTCGCCACTGTGGCTGTGTGTGTGTGTGTGTGTGTGTGTGCAGCATTATTTTTCTGAATACACACATTTTTAGGACAAATAAAAAAAAAACAACTTGGAAAACCACAAGTATGCCTTTGATATCGTCTACACTGATATAAAAGCAATTTTAAAAAGTGATTAAACACACACACACACACACACACACACATGTTTTTACAAATAAATACATACATCTATATGAGCATGTATAGCCAGATCTACACATATTTTTTACAAATCAAAAACGACCTGAGCATGTTTTTTTCTTCTGCTAATGTGGCCTCAGTTCGGTTTGTTTTCTTTCATATATTTCTACTGAAAATAACGCTATTGCCAATTCTTGCGTTTAGATTAAATTCCACTTCTCCTGCCTCTGCCAAATAAGCTTCAGCTTGTCTAACCCCCCCCTTCCTCTATCATATTATCATTTTTATTTATCGTGATTGTTTTAACCCATCACACTCAGTGCGCGTGTCAGCCTCACCTCTTCTTCTTTTCTTCTCCCCTCCTGTCTACCCATTTGTTGTGAGCAGCTGAGTATAAATCTCTCTCTCAGGAGGAGTGTCAATCGGTGCGGTGTCAATCAGAGCCTCGGCTTCCCTTTCATCTCTCCTTCCTCCCAGTGACTGAGAGAGAGAAAGAGGAGGAGGAGGAGGAGGAGGAGGAGGAGGGAGCACAGCTACATTACCAACACACACATACACACACTGGTTACATTACACTGTGGAAGCACTGCGGGAGCAGTGGGAAGTCGGTCCACGGCGTTGCTCCTCTCTATCTTCCTTTTTTTGATTGTTTTATGACTTTTGCTTTAATCCCTCCTCATCCGACCATCTCTGAGGATGTATTCTTAAAGCATGAAAGCGATCCACGGCGTTGCTTCTCTTCTCGTCTAAGTGTTAAAACTGTGTTTTCTTCCAGTTGCACATCCATCAGTTACCTTTTCACCTCCAGACGGTGTTTTGGTTTTGTTAGCCTCCTGGTTTTTTTTTTTCCTCCACTTTCAAGGACGCCTCAGCTCTTCACTTGGACCACCGAGGAAATATTTCTCACTTTTATAAATGCACTTTTTTACGCTGAGACTTTTCTACAGGACCATATCCGTCGGTCGGTTGTGTGTGTGTTGACTTAAGTGATGAGATTTTAACTCGTGGTTTGTCTCTCCCTTTTTTTTTTTTTCTTTTTTTTCTGCTTTTTCCCTCATGACATTGAGGCGTGCACCGGACATTCATTCTGACCCTTTACATCTCAAGTTTTTCAGGTCAGACTTTAAGTCCTCCTAGTTAAACTTTGGTGGTAAAAAAGGACGCCGACACCAGCCGCACTCCTCCTGTTGCTCCGTTAAAAAGACACCGGCAGCGTGTTTGCGCACGCCGCTTCCTCTCCAAGCGACTCGCGGTCGACGCTCCGGTTTAACAGAGGGACGTTTTCTCACTCGGTTCCGGGGGATTTCAGCGGGGAGTTTTCCCTCTACAGTTTGGGACAGTGCTGGCGTGTGTGTGTTGCCATTAGTTTTCTTGGTGAAACAAACAGAGTAAAAAAAAAAAGAAAAGTAAAAAAGAAAAATGCCACAGTTATCAGGCGGCGGCGGAGACCCGGAGCTGTGCGCCACAGACGAAATGATCCCGTTCAAAGACGAAGGAGACCCGCAGAAGGAGCAAATCTTCGCCGAGCTCAGCCACTCGGAGGAAGAGGGAGACCTGGCGGACATCAAGTCATCTCTGGTCAACGAGTCGGAGAGCAGCCCCAACAGCAACAGCCACGATGTGAGTGATGTGTGTGTGTGTCTGTGTGTGTGTGTGTGTGTGTGTGTGTGTGTTTTCACTGATGTGGTGAATGATGAGGCAGAGAGGAAGGTGTGTTATCAACTTTGAACTCCATCAGAGAGGGGAAACAGCCTTCAGCGGCCTGTAAACAAAGTTATTTTATCCCCTTTCAGCCTTAAAATATCTGCTTTTCGTTTCATCTTTCAGCACTTTGATATGAGCGACTCTGAGACTGTCTGAGCAGTTTGTCTAACCTACAAAGATTAGTGAAAAATCAACAAAACAGGCCTAAAAAAAACCGATTGCCCTCCTTTGATCACCCCTGCTCATTTAGCCTTTTATCATAAAGGGTGTATCTGAGGCTGAAATAAAATTCAAGCTGACCTCAGGTGCATTTACAGCCTCCACTGTCTCACTGTGTGTATTTCGTTTTCATAAAAATGAATCGCTTTAATGACGCCACTTCAAGCCTGCAGAACCAGGTGTACAAGCTTCGCCTCCTCTCCTGAAACCCTAAAGATGCTCCTCTAAATACTACATCCTAAACACCCAATAATCTCACGAGTGGATACACCAAAGGCCTGAGTGTTTGCTTGACCCTCTGAGTAGTCTATGAATTTGTCAGTGAAATTGAAATTTGAGGGGGGGCGGGGGGGGGTGTAGAAGAGATATATTAAGATGCAAGCCTAAGAATCGAGGCCTTGTGTGCTGCCAGTGACAAGCAGGCTAATAGCTGTGTTTGCTTTGGTATAACCCTCAGCAGCTGTAAACACCAGCACATGAATCTGTTCAGCACATGTGGCTTAAAATCTATTGACAAACAGGATGATTAATTAACTTACCTCAAAGGTCCTGAGGAAAAAAAAAAAAGCATTCAGTCATTTTGCTGCCAGGATGTTTTGCATTTCCATATTCCTGCTAATTCCTAATATTATTTTGGGCTGCTCCAGAAATAATTTTTGCATGTTTTTTTTAAGACTGAGAATTTTACCAAACACATTTACAGAAACATTTATTTAGCTTGTTCTCATCTGATCAGATTAAAGATATTCAGAGGCAGACATGGCAGAGAAATTTAAATGTATAAATCTGTTGAGTGAATGCATGAAAAAAATCTCTACGGAAGAATTATTAATGATGCATTTTTAATATTTCTAAAATTATTACAAAGCGATCCACTCTCACACCTAATATTCCAGTGACACAGATGGGATTTTATTAGCACACACACACACACACACACACAAAATGTACATGAAACGTCACAGGTAAAATTTTGTTTTTCCATTTTCTTTTCTGCGTCCATCTACCGGTGCACTGAGCTCAGGATGCAGGCTGCAGCTTCGCCATCGCAAAGTTTAGTCGGCTGTTTTGTCATTAACCGCAGTGTTAATTGAATTTCCGGCACATCCTGAACGAGACGATGCACATTTCACCACCAAATGTCCTAGAGACGCACGAGACGGAGGCTGAATGTTAATTAGGAATCCAGTGAAGTTCCCTCGCTCAGCTTGAAGCCATCCTGAGGGGTCTGAACTCCAAAAAAAGAGGTCCTCTTCCCAATTCTGATTCGAAAACAGAAAGAAAATGGGTGTGCGAAGTGCAAGGGATTTTTCTTTTTTTTTTTTTTTTTTTTTTTTTTTAAGGGGTAAAAACTGTCTGCACAATTTTCCTCTTTTTATACAATGATTTTATTTCCCTTTCCACAAAGCTTTTTAAATTATAACACAAATACACTCTATTTATTTGAATTTAGAAGGAGGCTTAAACTGAGAGATGAAAATGAGAGTGGACCTATGGTATTGAAAACAAGTTAATTTGTAAGCTCCTTAAGGACATGAAGCTTAATTAAGTGGTTCTTTTGAAGCTTTGATGCAGGCTGCTCCATCACCCCTCTATAGATAGTGGTGTGTGTTTGTGTGTGTGTGTGTGAGTGTGTTCTGCACACTGGGACGGCATTTGTTGTCCCAGGAGTGTTTGTGGGTGTCTGACCGTATCAGCATGTCTGTGTGTGTGTGTAACTGTGTTTGAAGGCCCTCCTAATTGATTCACCATCATTTCTTTTTCTCTTTTTTTTTTTCTTTTTTTCTTTTTTTCTTTTACAGGCAGCTAGACAGTCCCAAATACCGCAAGATTCATATCACGAAAAACACAGAGACCATCCGGATGATGGTAAGTGACACAGCCTTAAGCAGCAGCTTGTTAAATCAGCGTGCTTTATAGGACAGCGTGCCATTTAGCTGCAATAAAACCCAACTGCTTCAGATTTTCAAATAATTGGCTATAGCTGGAGAAGTTGAGGTGAGGGTGTGAAGAAGCACCACCTCGTTTTCCCAACACTGTTGCACGGTTGGTCCCTGTTTCTGCTGTTCAGAGAGAGATCACTTCTGATCCAAGTCTAGTCAGGACATGCTATACCTTCATGCTATACCTCATAGATGAGGGTGCCTGCAGAAATGGAAAACAAAGAATACTTGAATGGAGTTTTTTTTTTTTTTTTCCAGGGGATGAATATGCACTTTTTCCTCATGTTTTAATTTAGGAGTGATCATTATGACACACATGGCACAAGCTACAATTGAATATAATTCAAAATCACATTTCTATATGGCTCTTGTGTTTCTTATTATGCAATTACCCCAATAAACCATTTCCCCCAGCTCTCCGGTTGCACTGTCACATGCAACATGTTGCTGCCGCTCGGGGCTCCTTGCTCTCTGGCTATTGTAGCCTGACCCCGCTGCTGCATGTCATTATTAGGACTTTGAGGAGGAGTGTGTCTCCTCTTTGTTCCCCTTTTCACTCCTGAATAGCATCCCCTCAAACCAAACACTGGCTTTCTTCACAACAGGATCCATGTTGCCATCAGGCTAAATACCACAAACACTCCCAACCCCCCGGCCTTATTACGCAGGGTGCAGTGAGAGTGGCGAGTGGCGTGTATTGAGATCTCTTGTATAAAGCCCCCCTCTTAGGTCAAAGGCATAGAGGAACAGTTGGGGCGTCTCCTGTTTTGACACAGTCTGTATGTTCTTCTAATTGGTGCTAATTGGCACAGAGGGGCTCCATTGTTCCTCTGTATAATACAACCCTCCTCTCCAAGACGGGAAGAAAGGGCACAAACAAAAGGCTGAGGCAAAATAGGGCACGGGTTAAAGCGTTCGACAGCGATATCATTACCGCATCAAAACAGGCAGGCGAACTTTGTGCTCAGCTTTCTCATTGTTACTTAGCTGAGACATATCGACTGAAGCACGTTTAAGAATTTGTCATTTTAAAGATTTATGTGTTTTTAAAAGAAAAATTGGTGTTGATAATAAAATTAAAAATAACTTAAGTAATTTAAAGTTCTGACCTTTTTTGTGCAAATGCTGCAAGCCTCATGCCAACGCTCAGTAAATTGTCTCTTTTCCATCTTTTTATTAGGGAAGCATCAAGACATGTACAGTAAAGGCCATCCGTACTCGGGTTATCCAGGCTACATCATGATGAGCAACATGAACAACGACTCCTACATGAACAATGGCTCCCTCTCGCCGCCCATGCCCAGAACGGTCAGTACCAGCTCTTTTTCTTTCTTTCTTTCTTTCTTTTTTTTTTTTACAAATCAATCTATCAATTAAAGCCCCTGACGTTGTGATATGAAATGCTGTTGGTGCAACACTTTGAGAATAAGTACCAAAACATAGCTGGACATCTCTACATCTGAGTGAGTGCAGTCATTAAAGCGCACAAAGGTGTAAGATTCTTAATTTTGCGAAGTGAGGATATCAAATTAGTAAAATCAAAAAAATGATTTTTTTTTTTTTAATCAGGGGTGAGAAATCAAAGCAAACACTGAGGATGATGGTAGACCAGCATAGATTTAACTTTGTGCTGCACCTGCTCAGGCTCATCTCCAATCCAAGTTCATTTCTGAGTTCACAGTTTAAAAAAAAAATGAGATTAAGTTAGATGACTAACTGTAAATGCTGTCATAGCAAAGCCGCATATTGTGGTAAATGTTACCCAGCATCCAGTCACATCTTGCTCAGTTTCATACAGAGTTAGAGGCAGAAGACAGCAGGCGGCCTGTTGCTTTACCTGCTCACAGGCTCTTAAAACATGACTAGAAGGTCTGCTGTTAGAAACTCTCTCCTTTAAAACAAATTATTTATTATGTTGAAAATCATTTATGGTATCAGTTGTGTGCACAATCCATATTAACAAAGTAACTACAAATTACAAAAAATCAAATGAAATTGTTGCAGTACTTTAAAAGAATTGCAGTGGTAGTGAAATCTCACACATTTGCTTCTGTAATGTGAGCATTTGCTTGCTTTTCTTCATTTTCAGTCATTTGTAAATGAAATATTTTGAGGTTTGCACTGTTGGTTAGACAAAATAACAGTTTTTGTGATATCGCTTTGGCTTCTGATAACTTATGATGGGTATTTATCACTATTTTTATTATCTTAGAGACTAAACAATTAATGAATGCTTTACATGAGATTTCAAAAAAGTGACCATTTGCCAATATCTTTCTTTATTGCTTCTTTTAGAGAACTTGGATAGAATTATTATGGTGACATACCAGCAGGGATAAAATAGCATAGTTTATATATTACTAGTTAGTTTTCAGGTAAAGTGCATACACTTTGATGTCTTAGCAATTAAAAAAAATAACTTTAGCTGTCCAACACATTTAGTTTGGAATACCAATTTTTATAAGAAAACCATCCTTGTAAAATCAAAGATTTGATCAATTTCAAAATCCAAAAATTGGTGAATAAAAGGCTGCATTTCAGGTAGAATTTAAATCCAAATACACACTTTCAGTGTTCGTAATGTGTTGCTTCTTTGTTGTGTCTCAGTGCCATATTTGCCCTCATGTACCAGCATTGTTGACACCTGTCCCCTTGACAACCATATGTGACCCATGGAAACCAAAATGCCTGCCATACTTTCCAGAAGATTAACATGAGATATACAGTTTTTCTCATCTTGTTAAAATCTTAAGTGATGCATGTCTACATGACCCAAGTAAGCCCTCTAATTAGCCCAGCATGACTGAGGAGGCCTGGAGGCAAACTCACGTCTGCGAGGCTGCCCTGCAGAGGAGTTAGTATAGTACCGGCCAGGGGTGGCGTGTGTTGTTGCAGATATCGTCCCTGTAACGGTATTAATTTCAGGCCAGCTGCAGGTCTCTCTCTGGCGGCTTCCTGTGTCTGTCCCGTTTGCAAATTTCTCCTCTCAAGACAGACATAAAACGCAGGGCACACCAGCAGCTGTCCACTCTAATCCTGTTTTGTCCATGCACATGTCTCTGTATCACACTTGGGAAGACAACCAGCCTCAGTCTGGCTATGGTTTGGTGCCTCCATACAGGAAACACTCTCGCATGCTGCAGAAGAACCAAAAGCCCTGGGTTGTTTGTGCCTTTGCGTTGCATCTGAGTTAATTTCATCAGGGCAAAGTTGTTGAAATGTGAGTTCTGTGTCATTATAAGAATCGACTTTCGGAGGCAGATGTGATTGTCGGGGGCAGATGCCACATGCTGTGTGTAAAGGATCTTCATTCACACGCAACTCTATCACGGAATGATGTTAAAATTGCATCGCTTCCCCCTCTGCCAAAGTTGCGGAGGGTAAAGGTATGTGACATTGTGGAGCAAACGTGATCTGGATTACCTCATGATTCGCCCTCTTCAGTTTACAAATAGAATCGTTTATGAAATGTGGGATATGATGCTTTCCAAATTCTCTTTTTATGGCTTGTTTTCTGGTCAATTTTATCAATTATTCCATTGTACACAGTGAAAAACTTGAAGAGGTCTGTATGGAGACCAGCTGACTGTATGAGAGGAAATTACCCCTCACTGCAGATGAATTAGGCCAGGCAGTTAGGCTGCGTACTTGCTGCCAAAAACTTTTAAAGCCTCACTTTCATTTCATTTACCATGGCTGCTTTTTTTTTTTTTTTTTTTTTTTTTTTTCACCCAATTTTCCCCCTCATCCTGTCTTCAATAAAACGGTAGTCATTTTATATACGTTTCTCTCACTTATCCAATAAAAAGAGCCGGGGCTTGGTGGAAGGATCACGGAACATGAGTCCTCTGGCTTTCTCACTGATGTCAGCTTGCTGCCTCTGCTGCTGGCCACCGCAGCCACAGTATCTGCAGGCCTGGGATCGGTTTTCACCGAGATCAAAGGCACATTCTCTTTCATTCTCTTCCATCCCCAGCCCCACTGCCGCCCCCAATCCCAGTAGTTTAGATTGATTTCCATTGACCATGACATTCCTGCACATGCTGTCCAGTCATGATGGAGCTGTTGGGAGTTGCTGATTGTCAGCAGATTTTAGGGGGTTCCAGCTTGAGAAGTCGCCTCCGCCACAAGAGCCGAGATTTTGGTGTGAAGATGCCGGATTGTGTTCGGTTGCATACGCCCCGGCCACTTCTGAGAGCCACTGGTGTGCTGTGAATACGCTGATGTTTATGTAAACCTATAGTTGTTTTAGGATGTGGAGTCTGCAGGGTTTCCTGAGCAAAAAGGTCAGCTAGCGAAGACTTTCATCATTATGTGATGTGCCACCTTCCTTGAAGGAGGAAAAAATGCATCGTGTTTACTGTTCATGATGCTTGGGTCAGAGCATTTGGGCTGATGATGCAGTGAGAGGATTGGCTCTGTACTGAGAGATGTGGAAATGTGGAAAAAATTGAATTTTACAGACATTGTTGAAATCAACTAAACTTATTAATTAATTTCAGGTTAAGTCAAACCTGGGATTTAACTTTAGGACGCACACAGCTTTGTAAAATGATCTTTCCTGTCATCCCGTTACACATATATTACAATATTTTCTCTGTCCTGTGTCTTTATATAGGCACCTGTGGACACGTTAGAAACCCAGGTCTAAATCCCTTACCCTTGATTATGAGAACCATGTTGCTTATTTACATGATGACATTAAAGAAAAACAGGTTACTGCAGAAAGCAGACCATAATCTGGTCATTTAACTGCAAGTAAGCACACTAATTGTCTCTTTATCAGGATGAGTGTTTCCCTGTCAGTGCCTGAGGATTTGCAGAAGCATTAGTTAATGTGAAGAGTCTGCATGTAATGATGTTTTAAACTTGGAGCTTTGGCGTGTAAAACTGGGAAAGATTGTAACAGTAGGGGAGGATCGTGCGCTCTCTGGCTTCTGTGTCTTTGTATTGACAAAACATGAAACATTGAAACATGTTTTTACAATTTTGGTCATAATCATCATAAAAGCTCCCGCAGTGTTTATGAAGTATGGTCTTCAAAGCACTTAGGGTGTCATCACGTTTGGTTTGACGTGTGGAAGAAGAGAACCTCGTTGCTTCGAGGAGGTTTATCTTTGCATAAGTGGCCCTTTAGTTTCCCAAACTCAAGTCAGAATTTGGAAATGACAGCTTCTAAATAAAGATCACTACACATGTGATAGGCAGTGCATATTTTTAAATGACCTGAAATCTATTTGCGGAGCAGGTCGCTGCTGTCACGTAAACACCTACCTTCGGTGAAAACCACAAAAAAACGTCTTGCTCTACAATAGGTTTAAAGAAATTTTTACAAACCCTGAGCTCATGACATCCCACCAGACCGCTTTGAATAAACTCCTAAATGCATGGTTGACAAGATAAAAAATAGCTGTGCGTTCTTAGCTCTGAAATGTTGATAGTGCAGAGATACAGTACACGCTTTTCACCTGACTGTGAAGATGTGCAGGTGATCTCCAGCTGTGTTAGAACTGTCTCATGGTCTTGGGCAACAGCTTGAGGAGAGGAATGGATAGAATCGCTGATTTTTTTTTTTTTTTTTTTTTTTCTTTTAAGCCGAGTTTTGCTGCCATGGTGCAGGGTGTTTAGAGAGCTCCCTCTCTTTTGCCGTGCACTCTTTTTCCCTTTGGACCGTCAATTGCAGATCCTCATGGCGAGAAAGAGTGGGTGTTGGAGGGGGGTGGGGGCGGGGGCGGGGGGGCGCAGTGCTGCACTTTCCTTTGATGTAGTGGGAACGTGACGGATCTGCTAGCCAGTGTCTCGCAGCGTGGAATCACTAACCCAGGCTTACCTAACGGGATTTGGTAGGACCGCTCTGGTGTCCCTCAGTGCCATGTGTGTCCTGAGCTCATGCCCCCAGCACTACCGTGGAGGATCCCTGTTAAAGAGAACACTACATTTACCAGCAGCCTTCCATGTCCACACTAAATGTTCTATATGGCAGCTTATAGCACCTTCTGTAGGTTTTTTAGAGTTGCACTACAGGGTGGACATGCTGCGCGAAGTTCACTGGAGTTGAATGTAGCATTTTGCCTTAAAGCAGCTGGACTCCATATGATCACTTTTCATCCCACTGTCAGCTCATTTCGTTTTCTATAAGTAGCCTCCAGTACTGTATAGCCTATATGTTTATATATTAAAATATAGTAACTGTCAAAAGACGGTAATATAATCGCCTTATTTTATGCCGTATATACCAAATCAGTAATTTTCTTCAGTCAGGCGGTGTACGTATCAAAGAGTCACGCTGACATTGATGTCATCTGTTTTGCAGCTCTATCAAACGGTGAAATATGTGTGTACACATGAAGGACAGCGCCAGGGACCTCACACAGAAGAAACACTTGGCCCCTTTAGACTCTTTGTAATGCCGCAGAGTCTCTCGGTGTTTTATAAACAGCGCCGTTAACGCCAAGGTTTCTTCTGGTCCTCCACTGTATGGTGATGCTGGTTGACACATTTACTCCATATGCACGGTGCTAATGACGCCATGTGGTTGCAATCACCTGATCAGAGGGTTTCATCTTGTTAAATGGAGCTGAGCGGAGTGATCGTCTACCCAGACCTACAGATATGCGTTGTTGTGTGAGATGAGAACCAAAAATAAGACGATGAAGGTTGCAGTTTCTGGGTGACTTATTTTTCTTGGTAGTGTTGGTGCATGCTGATTGATACGGGGGAGCGTAAACATTCAGTTGTATTTCTGTATGTTTGGACTCTTAAACATGGATGAAATAGTTTTTTATTCGTATTCTCTGTCAGTGTCACTCATTTTTTTTATTTGATTAACATTTACAAGTTGTTATTGTTATTACTGTAACCCTGTAAAAGGAACACGCCAATAATAAAGCAGTGTCAAGACATCAGATCGTATTAAACAAAATTTGTGAAATGGAGCGAGCATTAGATCTAATCAGAGACCTCTGGCTGTCGTCTTTCTCTCTGTGACCGTTTTAAAAATAAGTGACGCAGATGAAAGCCGGCTATAGACAAAGTTAAAGTCGTTAACAAGTGTTCAAAGCGCTGAAAATGTGTGTTTCTATATGTGTCTGAGAAAAGCAATCGGGAGTGTCATGGTTGGTGAGACGTGACACGCAGGCACACACTTAACCCCTGTTGATGTTTATTTTTGGGCATGTGTTACTGCTCAAAGCGAAGCACTCATAGATGATGACACTTTCTTCGCTCCCCATCCTCCCACTGAATTGGATGAAGCTTAACCAATCAGGCGGTGCTGCCTGGAGCCAGCCAGTCAGGCTTCCACGAAGAGACCCACAACACCTGCTCAGAGGGCTTCACTCCTCACCAGCAGCCTGCCGCTGATCTCCAGGGGTCAGTGGAGGGCCTCGCCAAGGTTGTCCCGAATGCCCAATTCTGTTTGAATGGCCTGGGTGTGGACTTCCTGTAAGGGTGGATCAGAAATGGAGTCAAGAGGGCAGCGTGTGAATGTGTGCTGTGTTTTTGCCAGTTCGTTGTGCAACTCCTTCTGTTATGACTGTGCAGAGTTAGAAGGGATAGTGGGTGAAGTGGTTGTCTCTTGCCAAAGATGTTTTATTAGAGTTTAAGAATTAAGCCCCAACTCTGCGCTGATTTTGCTCCAAAGTGAATACATTTTAAAATCATGCCTCAAAACTAGTTTTATTGTTGTTGGCTGTCTTTAAGCCATGATTGAAGCTTGACAGTAGTCCCTAAAAGGCTGATCACAATACCTCACTGTTTCCTGATGCTGCCATAAAATGAGTAAAAACATGAATAGCTTGATTGACTTCATCCTGACAGCGTGTTGGTCTAATATAGAGGCGAGCAGTGTTCCAGCTAGTAAACTGCAGCAAGGGGAACAATAGGACCACAGGAGTGAAACATGGGTGCAAATCCTGCCGGCTGTGTCCAGACTTCAGAGAAGCAGAAACAGCCCACACTTTGTCCAGCTAAGAAATAGAGCTATGATCAATAGCCGCTCTGTTGTATGAAGTTGGTCAGTCTCTGGCGCGCTCTCCCTCCCTCCTTCTCTTTGCTGTTTCATATTTTTCAGAAGCTCATTATTTCTTTCTGCTGTGGGTGTGAGTGCTAAAGAGGCTCACATGCAATGTGTATCTGACAGCGCTGAAATATTAATGGTCCCCAGTGTAGGAGGTTGGTATAGGGCCTGCATAGTTACAGTACAAAGGGTGCCTTCTCGCCACCAGGCTTTATTAGCCAAGCTGTTAAATGAATAGATGGATATAGCTTGCGCTCTTTCTTCATGCCTCCTTTTGTGTTTTCGCGCTAAACATCAAACCACTTTTCTTTTTCGTCTAACAATTTCCAACACATACACTAAACGGGTATTAGACGCAGACTCGCGTGTGCACGCGCGCGCATGGACGTAAGAGCTACACTATACTGTTGAGCTTTCTGTGGGAGGACAAAGAGGAGGGCTTTGCTATCAGTTCATTTTGTGTGGTCTTGGCCATAAAAAACACCCTGTTCTTTGACTGTGAAAAAAAGCCTGTCTTTAATTTTTGGGAAACCCATAAAAGTTTGTCGCTCCTTTCATATCGGCAGCGGAATTGAAAACAAATGCTACATTCTCCCCTCCTCTCCTTTGAACTGGCCAATTATGGAGTTGTGAAAATAAAAATCAGTCTGTAGATCTCTCCCCCCCCCTCTCTCTTTTCTTTCCTTCCTTCTCTTTTTCCCCCCTTCTCTTTCTTTTTCTTCCTTGTTCACTTTCTTTTTTTTTTTCCTCCTCCCCCCTTGTTTTTGAAGAAACCGAGGGGGATCACTGATGTCAAAGTCAAAACCAAGAGCATTAAGAAAACTGGCGAAATGCAATACAGCTGCAATCCGACATGACGCTAGAAAATAGGGCTGAGGAGCAGAAAGCCTCTCTCCCGTATTCCCAGGGCGCGCAACTGCTCCCGGCCTTGGCTTTGATCTCTTCAAAGCCTCCTGCCTCCTACTAGATGGAGAGTCTTGGCTGCCGCTCGTGAGCGCTGGAGAGAGGCAGGGAGGGAGGTGGGGGGTGTTTTTGGGGGGAGCCGTCGTCTTTTCCTTTCCAGGGCTGAAATCAATCACGGTGCCGAGGCAATTATGTGTAATTCAACCCCAGCCAGATTAGTGACTCTTGTTACCTGAGCGACCGGAGCTCTGTAATCTGTGAGACACACCGGCCTCACCAGCAAAGGAGTAGCCAGGAACAGGCGAGGGCACTTGAGGGAAAGGAGGGGATTGAGGGGAGAGGGAGAGGTGCTGAAAAGCAGGCTGCCATGCTGCTGTCCAGCAGAGCAGAAAATCAGAGTACAATGGGGTGATTACACTTGCAGATGTAGCCATATTTATGACGAGGTGGATAGAGAGAACAGAGAGAATGATGTGCGCTGATTGCCATGGAGCTCGCTAGTTAGTGTGCTAACGAGCCAGGTCGCTTTTGTGTTAAAACACGTGCGTTATGTCACCTCCACTGCGGTTCCCGTCCTCCCCCCTCCACCATTCACCGCCCTGTCCCCCCCCCCTCCAGTGCCATATCTCTATCCCTCATGCCCTCCACAGTCGGCTCCGAAATGCAAGCTTGGCCAAGACTCCTGCCCCAGGCGCCCAATTTACTATGGCTGGAGAAAAACTCGGTGGCCCCAAGTCACAGAGGAAAACAGCAGAGCTGAATGCTGCTCTTTCCCTGCTGCTGCAGTTCGTCTGATCTGTGCAACTGTTTCAGTGTCTTAACACACAGCAGTGTAACAATTTACACCCCTCTGCTTTTTTATGTGGCTTACTGAGGAGATTTATCCCAATTATGTTTGCTCCTAGTTTAGGCAAATCTAGAACGTGGTAGGAGTCTGATGCTCATGACTAATACCACGTAGCGTACGTTATGAGATTATTTGTTTGTATGACTTTTTTTTTTTTTTTTTTAAGCCTATGATATTGGGATTTTAGAAACAGTTAATTGGAGGTTGGTTAGAGGGCAAAGGAGGAATTGCAGAATCATATTATTGGACCAGTTAATTGGAAATATATGGTAGTCTTGGCTTTGATTCTTCCCCTGCACTCTGTCTGTACCCGCTGATGTCACAGGGATGAGAACAAGGCTTTGTTTTTTTCCTCAGCAGACACTTGATGCAGGATGATGAAACCCACAAAGATATCTAGCAAGAATGTGTTTGTTCATCTGATGAGCTCGCCTTGTGCTCCATGTTTCTTTTGATCATCGGACCGCTTGGTTGGTGACGGAAGGCACTTATTTTCCTCGTGGGATGTACACATTAAATAAATTAGATATACTATCCTGTTACAATAGCGCGTAGTTGATGAGGACCTTTATGTCTGCGATAGTTTTAACAAGACAGGCTGACAGGGAAGTGGGAGCTGACTCTAAAAATATAAAGGTCACGCTGAATGGATTATGTGGCATCAATGGAGCCACCGTCCAGCTCAGCAGGAGCCCTTAAATCCACTAGCAGCCATAACCCTCGGCTCAGGGGCCAGGTGACGCTTTTCATGTCCTCCAATGGAGAGACATCACAGAGGCATCCTCCACTTTGAGCTGCCCGTCATCAAACAATGCATCAAAACATCAAATCAATCCACCCCCACTGTACCCCTATCTTTTGAGATGAAAGATGCTGAAATGTAAGTGACCACTGCGCCCCCGCACCTCCAATCTACATTTTCCATTCTCCCGTCACAAACACCGACACCTCTACTTCCACAATGACGCAAGAAAACGGCAAAAAGTTGTTTGACTTTGGTTTAAAACGCTACAACTGGACTCTTTTGTGAAAAGCTAAAAATGAGTTATTAAAGTAACAGTAGGGATACTATAACTACCCTGGCAACGTCAGGCCATCTTCTGCTGCTTGCAAACAAGAAAGATGCACAAACAGGATTGTACACTTGAACATAACATGTTGCATTAATTTGTCATAAGGTGACCAAATAAAAAAAAGTTTGACTAGATCATCCACATATTGACTCTACACACCTAAAAATGATCACAATGTCCCTCATTAAATAAAACAGCCTACATTTTGCTATATCTTGCTTTGGTTAGTTAAGATTTCAAAAACAAGTAATCACGTTTAAGATATAGATGTATGTTTGCTCCCTACTGCAGCCGCCTTTTTGTATTTTCTAGCATATTTAGCTTATATGTTAAGTTTTGGGGTCAAATATTATTTTGACATTCACTATTATTTGCCATTCAGAAATACTAAATTGTAAAGCCTGAAACTAATGATTATTTTCATTATCAGTTAATTGATGTTTAATCGATTATTTTCTCAGGTAATTTTCTCTATAATACATCAGAAAATAGTGAAAAATGCCTGAAACAGTTTGCCAAAGCGACCAACAGTCCAAAACCCAAAGATATTCAGTTTACAGTCATATATATGAAAAAGAAAAGCACCAAGTTTTGACATTTTCAAAGCTGGAATCAGCAAATTTTTGGCATTTCTGCTTGAAAAAATTACTCAAATGATGAATCCATTATGAAAATAGTTGCTGCTTTAATATACTGTCCACCAATTAATTGTTTTTAGCTCTACCAACCTAAAATATCCGAAAGAAAAAACAAATAAGCCGGAGTTTGAGCACATTCAATCTAACATTGCTTTCGCAATAGACGAATGAGATTACATTCAAACATATGAGCAGTCCATTATCAATAAATGCAGCTAAGAGCTGAATTACGACCGCAGTGTGTGTGTGTGTATTGTACGGCTTATCATTCAGATTTGTGGCATCAGGTGCACGAGTGTCCCCTATGATGTTGCTGTAACCATATGCCCCCGAGCCTAAGGAGTTCCTTTTGTGCTCCAGAAATTCACCATTACCATTTCTTTAGAGGTATCAAGGGATAAGCAGACGATGTCCGTTGCCGTGTTGTACATGGTCATTGTTTTGTTTGTATTAAAGCCCACAAAACCCTGCCACAAAGCTAATTGACGGGGCGGAGTTTTCGCGTGACTGTTCAGATCCTTAGAGAGGTTCTTGAAGTGTTCCTTGCTTCTATGGGGATGGAGAAAAGCCATTTGTTCGGAGGGGATCAGATTTGAATAGCTTTGTGCTTTTCATTCAGATCTTAGCAGGGGCGTGTGCGCCTGGTTAGAAAGAAACCCTAAAATGTGTGGTTTGATTAATGACTAATTCCAGGCTGAAAGGCAGTTGTTGGTAGTCTTTACTAGTTAATCCCTTAAAACATGGAATCACACCCAAACAGTGGGCTGCTGGTATTGTTGTATGGTCCACAGCGTGAAGGAGCCTAAAGGTTTGCAATGTGATCCACAACCATTAATGCTTCTTACCAAAGCCTGTACCAAAACGGCTTCGTCAAGGTGGATGTCATATTGTGCACAAGTATAAAAATGAGGCATAATGTGTCTACCTTCAAGAGCAAAAGAGCGTTGATCATGTGACAACAGGGTCAAAAGTTCAGATCAAGGCCAGGACACAGGTGTCACCTGAGGCAACAGGGCTTCTGGTGACCTGCAGTTTTCAAAATATTACATAACCAACATACTTAATCTGTTTTTTACAAAATTATAAAAAAAAAAATTAACGTGAGTTAGTCTAGTGATTGATTTATATTATGAAAAACAATCATTCTTTTTATTCTTTCTATTCGTTATGTGGGTGGGTGTGCGTCTGTCTGAGTGAAATAGAGAGGGGAAAACTAGGTCAATACTCTACAGCTCAGGCAGAAGCAGCTCTCATTCAAATCACCTCCCCATCCACATTTTCCTGGTGTGTGCCATTGAAAACCTTCCCCGCAAAACACGGCAGCGCTGCTCCAGCTTGCTCGCCGTCTGCCTTCGTCCAGCCCTCGTTGGCCTAGCTTGCAGTGCTAATATTTACCCCTTTGGTTCCATAGACGTAATGTGTTGCGCTGGAGCTAGCCGGGGCTTAGTGAGAAGAGCACTGTCTCTAGCTCTCGTCTCCACAGGTAGAGACACACAAAGACCCCCACCAGACTCTATTTTCCCCCTCAACGCTGAGCTCCCAAATCCAAACTGACAGCCATTCATGCCCAGAATACCTGGGCGAACGCTGAGGAGGGGGTAGGGGGGTAGGGGGGGGGGACACTATCTAGGTGTAGCAGGCAAATCCGCTCTTGTTCGACAGATCTATGAAGCTTCTGAATAAGGCAACTCATCAGCACTTTCCCCCCCCCATTCTGCGCTGCATTTTCTCTCCCTCTTTCTCTCCGTCTCCGGTATTGTGCAGCGGCTAAGGTTTTAGTGCACTAGCCGCACAGAGTTAGCTTGTGCTGCGATTTTATTTGTGTACATCTCTCAGGGCCTTGGGAGTGTTGTTGTTGAATGTGGATGTTGGCACCAACGTGCTGCCTGGCATGAATGTAGCTACTCAGCAGACCAGAGCTGGCTTCTAATGATAAATCATGCAGTGTGTTAATGCAGCAGCGGGGTAGCTATAAATAGTGCTGGAGAGGGATGCCGATTGATTCAGGAAGAAAAATAAAGTGTGCTCCAAACATTTTCTGCTTGTGGTCCGCTTTAAAGGCCGAGTTCAAACATAGGGCCCCCGAGATTAAAACACACAGCTGGTCAGGTAGACGAACCTGTGACGCAGCTAAAAGCTTTATGACTCAGTATTTTATACAGTTTGACACGCGGACAGTGTCCAGATATGCCAGGTAGGTGTGTTTGTCTCTTTTGTGCTACTGGTTGTTGACGTATAACACAATTCTGCAAGACTGCCGAGACAATGTAGGGATTTTCAGTTTGCATGTCTCACTCGGGCAAGTGATGGCGCTACGGAGAGCAGCCATGTTCTTTGTGGGGGTATAGATGCCTAGTGGGTGCTGCAGTTTATGTGTGGCCTGCCTTTGTGTATGTGTTTGCGTGTGCGCTCGCAGGCCTGCTGACAGTGGCACTTCAGCAGAATGTTTGCCCTTTCCTCAGTCCTTTGATGTGACCAGGTCCTGCTGTGATAATGAGCCCTGTGCCCCGCCGCAAGGTGAACATCCTGCAGTTCGCCCAGGGCTCTGCCAGAGCAGCGTCCCAACCCCCAACACACACACACACACACACACACACACACTCTGGAAACACAAGAGTGGAAGAGCCGACCTCACTCAGCGTTGATCAGCTTCCACACGGTGCGCCGATAGTGCAAACGTGACAATACTCCATGTGGCACAGAAACATGTCAGTCCCACAATCTGCAACCTCCCGTATATACAGTACAGTGCAAATCACATGAGGGCAGAAATCAGTGTCACAATATTGATAAGAATATCTTTCTGGTAATGACATATATCGCATTTAGTGCTGCAACTAATGATTATTTTCATTATTAATTAATGTATCGATTCTTTTTCAAGTTATCGATAAGTTGTTTAATCTATAAAAGTCAGTATATAGTGAAAAGGGCCTGTCAGTTTCCCAGAGGCCAAGGTGACCTCTTTAAATTGCTTGTTTTGTCTGACCAAGAGTTAAAAAAAAATACAGAAAATATTTAATTTGAGATTAATGATGCAAAACTGAGAAAAGCAGCAAAAGTGCCTTAAACGAATAATCAATTCTCAAAATGGTTTAGATTTATTTTCTGTTGATTGATTGAATGTATGAATGTAAAAGTTAATAGAAAATACTCCAAATTATGTTGCATCTAACTGTGGTCTACTGTTGATGTGTTGCGCCAGACAAAACTCTTCACACACACATAAACAAAAACCCATAATTACTAATTTAGCAAGTTTTTAATTACAAATTGCCTGGACATAATTTTGTACATCAATAACACCACATAATCATAGCGCCATGGCATGATTGCACCAAAAAGGCGATATACAAAAATGCTAAATTATTGCCCAACCCTCCTCTATACCGCAGCTTCAAATTTAAACCTTCATGACCTCTTGCACGACCTTTTTAAAGCCTCAACTCCATGAAGATTGTTGTCATACTGCTTTACTCTTTGTGCTTAACTTACTGTGGCTGAACAGGGAAGGAAAAATAGCAACTGGATCATTTGCAATGTTCTGTTGCTCTTTTTTTTTTTTTTTTTTAATAGCTCCGCGACATATAGAAATTAAGAGTTGAACACTTTAAAAAGCGGATAAAGTCTTTTCATCTGGAGCAGGCACATTTCACACAAATTATCGTCTTTGCACGTTCAGAATGTCAGTGTGAGAGCTAGTGTGATTGGCTTGCTCGGAGCGCACGCTCTTCATGCCAGCTGAAGGATGATGGGTAATCCACCTCGCCCTATTCAGTTCTGCTGGTGCTGGTGGTGGTGGTGCTGGGAAAGAAGACACTCGGCTGTTAATAGCTCCTTTGTGTTCATATGTAGCATGTATGTGTTAAATTCATTAAAGGCGTGGTTATTGCAGTCTCTGATCCCTTCGCTGTGTACCATGACTGTATTTTACAGTATGTGTGTGTGTGTGTGTGGATTCCATGTTTGTACAGTGGCATGTGTCGGTCATGTGTATTAATGTGAAGTGTTGTGACGTATGGTTTGTGCGTCTGTGCGGGTGTAACGGTGGTATTTTGAGGCCAGCGTGACAAGTTCCCCCGCGTGACAAATTCATGCCGCAACTTAGCCACTGAAACCATAACATTGAATATGTGGTGCGTGCCTATTTTTGCTATGCGAGTCATTCGCCAAACACCACTCTGCTTCAAGTTTGTGACGTCCCATATCCCTTTTGTGTTTTTTTTTTTTTTTGTTTTGTTTTTTTTTCCCCATTTTTTTCACCAACTGGCCTCAGCCTTTAGTGTCACTGCTTCCCTTCAACTGTCGGACTGAGACTAGCGCGCAGGATTTATGATTAAAACGAAAGGAGGAGGGAGAAGGAGAGATTGGGGGCTTCACAGATGTAAATTTCTCTCCAGGGCAGGCTTTTCCTGTTATTCGTAGCCTCCTCCACTCCTGTCCCTGTGGTTGGCTTCGCTTGTTCGTCTCATTACCCCGGGCGCGTGGCGCTCCTTCGCTTGCTGGCGGCCCGGCTTTCTTCTCCATTAATTGGGTTTCGTTACATTAAGCCCCCTGGCCAAAGGGCCACCCTGCCAATAAAACATTCCATTTTTAGCACTCTACTCGAAGCTGGTGGGGTTCAACCTGCTCTGCGAATGGTAATTGGTTATTTATTTAAGCTTCCTCAGGTTGGTCTCTACTGGTTTTGGTAAAGAGGGAGGGGAGGAGGGAGATACAGTCTCTTTCTTTCCTGTTCTGTAAAGCTACTATGGAAGACTGTTTGCTCACTTTTGTTGGGAAAAGGTTGGACAACTTGCACACAAACACACCTGAGAGTGAACACCTGGTCTGAGGTTGGCTCTGTACGGTTTCAGTACTGGGCACACCCTCGCTTCATTCGCCAAGTTTGAGGCTTTCCATCTGTAATGTTGTCCTCTTTATGGATACATAGTCAGTGGAAACGGTAGCCAAAGACTGTATTTGAACAATCAGAGGAGGGTGTGTGTGCTTTCTGCCAGTGATTCACAGCTGCTTTAAATAATTTCCTCAGTTAGGAATAGTGTCATTTTTATTGGGGCTTTACAGCAAAAAATTTGATGATACAGTTTCTCTTTTTTTTTTTTTCTTCTTTTTAATATCCCAGGCCGTATTTTCTCTGTGCACCCCCTTCCTCCAGAGCGCAGAAAATCCCGTGAGTAGGTGAGGTTGGGTTTTGGAGGAGTAGGGGTGAGAAGGGCTTCTTAGTGAAAAGATTTAGCAGCATGGGAACCCACAGCCACTGCTCGAGCTGCCATCTCCCCAGCTGTTTGTGAAACACCTCACATGGTTTCTACACACTTGATTGTAGCTGCAGGCGCGAAGAGTCCTCATTGCATATAAATTACAGAAGTGGGAAGTGATTATTATAAAATTCCCGCTTTCCCTTTTTTCCACTCCACTCTGCAGAAGTGGTATAATTGAGTGGAGTACAAAAGCTGTGCTGTGAGGGGAGAGAGGGAGAGAGATGCTAAAAAGGCAATATAGCAGGAATAGCTGCTCCATATACCACATAGACACACTTAACAACACACACACACACAGTCATGCTCAGCAACCATTGCAGGATGTTGGTGGAATCTGACAGAAAACAAGCTCAGACACCGGTGTGCCGTCAAGAAATCCTCCCACAGGAAAAACAAAAAACGAAAAAGAAACAAAAACGAAACGTTCATTTCCCTTCCCCACCCCCAATTCGAGACTGCACGCCAAGTCACTGGCTCCCCGTGCTGAAACACACTGGAGTGTCTCCTCCATGGAGGGCTCCATGCCAGCTCCAGTTCCGCACAATGAATTTCTCTTAAAACCACATCTGAGGGGTTCTTTAAAAAGGCCGGCCAAGCCTGGATATGAAATTCCAAATGGAACGGTTTTCTTTTCAATCCTCGCTGCCTCTCCTCTTTCGCTCTCCCTGAAAAATATGAATAGAAAGATCCTAAGCCTATTATTTCTCCTATACAATAAAAGGGACCTCCAATATGGCCGCCCTCCATCGCGACATCACTACTTCTGCCGCTGCCGAGGTCGTTTTTTTTTTTTTAGAGGATGGCAATGAGAGGGGATCAAATTGCTGCGACATGTCACGACCCTAACGGTTGCGGTCAGTTGACTGTCTCCAACTACTTCCTCCAGGAAATTGGTAAAAGGGTGTCGTGCCTTTTTGTGTGTGAAGCTGCCAAGAGCTGCAAAGTGGGCGCAGGCAAGCCAACAAGTCTCCACCTGGAAGAATTAAAATGGAGGCTCCGTGGTATCTGTTAGCACGTAATGACCATAACTTTGAAGAGGAACAGTCAAAACGTGAGGATTTTGCTTCACCTGGATATAATTTTTTTCTTTTTTTTTTTTTTAAGAGTGGTATTAAAATGTGAGAAATCACAATTTATTACTCTTCTTTTTTTTCCCAAAGTAAACCATGGTTAGTTAGGGCATGCAGCTTGTGTAAATGTGCGCCCAAATATCCATAAATTCTGTATTCGTCACAGAGGCCTGCAGGTTTTTGCCGGGTGGATTTTTTTCCACAATGGAGGCAGTTTATTTGCCACAATGGAGGCAGTTTATTAAGAACTTGGGAAAAAAACAGGATTTGACAGCTGTAACTAGGAAAAGCACAAAAGAGAACTTCTCTTCTATGGCAGAAGCCTCTAGCTTTCATGCGTGCCAAGGAGTCAATCGCCATTTTTTTTATTTTATTTTTTTTTGCTACATCTTAGTTTATATATGTGTGAACAAGTATGAGAGACTAAACTTTTGTTTCTACTCACTTTTTTCTTTCTGTTCTCTCCGCTAGAAGTTGGAGAAGACTTCCAGCTAAAATGATAATCCTGCAGGTTCTTATCTCATTCCCACAGGATAACAAATGGGAGTGGAGAGGCGTAAAATAATATGGGCGAGAATGCTATCATTTAGCCCCTGGTGTAGGCATGTCCCAGCCTCCTCGGTCCTGGTGAGCCCTCCTTAAGGGTTAGCAGCCCTACTAATAAGCCCTCCCCTCTGGAGGATGAGGTCTGACACTCCCACACTAACAGATTATCCCGTCACCTTTGACTCTTGCTGACCTGGGTCAAACAACCTCACTCACCTGGGCTCGTGTTAAAATCCTCTGCACCATGGCCTAATTAGTTTTAAGGCAGGATTTGTCTTTTGCTGAAACGGGCAGCGTCCGCAGTCTGAAACGGGACAATGCGGAGTAGCGGGTAAGAAACCTGTGGTTGATGATGGCATATGTGGCTCATATCAAGAGAAGAAATTGGCCCTGGGAGATAAGATTCTCAGCCTGATAATGAGTCTGATGTCGATGATGCTTCATGTGTTCGAGGAAATCTTTGGACACACACCACACATTGTGCACTTTGTGTTCCCAGCTAGGACATTCCCAGAAGGTGGGGAGAGCGGGGGGGGGGGGGGTCTTAAGTTGAGTGTGGTGCCAGTCCGTGAGAGGTTCAGGGAAATGCAGACATTCCAGTCACCCCTGTGTCCGAGGGGTGTTGTGTGTTGTGTGTGTGTGTGTGTGTGTGTGGTGGGAGTGGGAGAGGAGGGGCAGCAATCACCACTTAGCACTGCAGGAATGTCACCTTGGCACACACACGTCAACAAAGTGAGAGCTAATAAAGAATGTTCCCTTGATTGTATCGTCTCTTCAGTGTTTTTATGTTCTTACTAAATTTAGATGAGTGTCTTCAACAACATTATTAATCAGGTGACTGTTCCCATGAGAGCATATGATTACGATTTCACAAAATTCTTTGATTCAAAGCTTGTGAGAGCCGCTCGGCGTGAGACGTGTCTCGCCCAACGTTGCACTGATGTCTCTCCGATTAGCCATATATCCTGTGGAGGTGATATTTTGACTCCAGCTCAGCTCTGGGCTCAGATTGTGAATAGTAGATTTAGCATGGCTAAGCATTACCATGTGTTCATTGCTGCTGAAGCATGTAAGCGCTGTTAGCTGGGGGTTGGGGGCAGGGTTTTTTGGGCCTGGCTCGGTCTATTTTAGTTGTCAGGAGGCAGGTCTCTTGAGTCAGCCAGGGATGGGGGGCCTGTGGCCAGGCCACTGTTGACGTGATTACCCCTGCATTAAATACCGCTGCAGACATCTGTCTCACTCGCGCTCTTTCTTCATAGCCAACCCCCCTTCTCCTCCTCCTCCATCCCTCATCTCTCCTTCCCCCGGCTCTTGCTCTGTAATGAACTCCCCTTATTCACCAGCTAATGACTGCCTTTGATCTCCCGCCTAAGACCTCTACTCTGACTCTACCCTGCGAGTCTCTCTCTTCTCTCTCTTCTCTTTGCTCTATCGCTTGCTCGCTCCTATTCGCTCCCGCTCTGTTTGCGTCTTTCTCTCTTTTGCTGTCTCAAACATGCTCATGCACCTCTTTGACTTGTTTTTCCTCCTTTCTTCCGGGAATGGGGTTTTCAATCCCGCTGACCTAGACATAACAACGTTTTAAGGTGCTGGGCTCAGGCTAATAGAAAAAAATGTTTTTTTCTTTACTTTTTTTTTTTTTCTTGTCCATAGTATTAAGCTACACCCACTACCGACCACCCGTACAGCATGTGCCGTACCAGTCCCCTGATCATGTGACGACGAGAAGGAGACACATTGCACATGGAATAATGCAGTGGAATGTCACGCATAATGTCATCACTCTCTTCATATTGTTATATAAAATCTCCCTTTTTTTATTTCTCTCTGCAGTCCAACAAAGTTCCCGTGGTGCAGCCGTCCCATGCAGTCCACCCACTCACTCCGCTGATCACGTACAGTGACGAGCACTTCGCTCCGGGATCCCATTCTGGCCATCACCCCCAGGATGCCAACAACAAACAAGGTAGAGACCAAGCAAAGACAGCCACACATGACACAACACTAACAGCTTGTACACCAGGTGTGTGGCAGCTCAGGGAAATGTGACCAAATGTGACATTTTCCTCATTATTCACTGAGAGCTATAATGTTTTTATTCTGTTTTTACTAATTAGTGAATGATCAATGTTCTTGTCGTCCTTTTGTTTAACAGTATCAAAAAACTGACAATATTTTCATATTGGACAACAGGACCTTTCTGTTTTTCCCATCTGAGCTAGTTAAGTAAGTAAGCAAGAGAAGGACTACTAATTGCAACAAAACATATGTTTGTTATGGGATATAGTTTTTGCATCATTCCCACTTCCATCTTACTTTAATTTCATTGGCAGCTTAACTGGAAGTCAGAAATCAGTGACACTGCTGCATGAAAAGTAATGTTACATCGATATCATAATGTGCTGGATTGCGTGGCAGAGCTTGTTAAATTTTACAGTATCAGATTTTGTCAATATGAATTGTTGAATGTTATTTGACCTGGCATTGAAAAGGCCTTACATCGCCTAAAGAAAGGAGGTTAAACTGGATTCCTATAGTCCTTTATGCTTTGCAGCTTCTAAAGTAAAGTGTGATTTTTGTTGTAAATATTGCAATAATGCTGAACCCATACCTGAGTGTATTATTGCACCACTATCTGCAAACACAGTATCACAAACCAAAAATGTGTCACAGCAAAGTCATCCTTCCTATCTGCTCTAAACATGAACTCATTTGAAGCAGCCTGTGGGACGTCGCGCTGTGTTCTGCCCTCTCCCTCTGCACTCTTTGCCTCTCAGTAACAACATCAAGCTACGGCTCTGACAGCTGCAGAGGAGCTCTTCAGCAGTTTGGACGAGCTCCTCAGCCCCGCACAGCTGGAGACTTTGGCAGCTCCTCACGAATACGAAAAGACGCGTGGGCCCTCCGTAGTTTTGTCCCGCACCTTTTCTCTTCTCCTGGCTTTCTTCTCCTGCGGCTGCCAGTTGAAAAGCAGGAAGAGGGATCAGACAGGATGTAGGCGATGATGAAGATGATGATGAGGCCTGGAGGTTCTGAGGGACTGGCTATAAATAACAATGTAGAACTGAGAACAAGAGCACACAGCGTAGTGAGATGAAGGGAGTGAGACATATAAAGAAGCTGTGCTCCACATATGTCAGAGGAATCATGCATCAGACACATTTTATTGAATATTTTGCTAATGAAAGCAGGAAAGAACTGTGTTGACACGGAATTGAGCAATTAATGCACCGTGCACGCATACGATTTCAGAAATTTGTTGTCATGTAGAACGACGTATGAAGTAATGTGCTCTATTTTACTGTTCATGTTGGTCTTGCTAGTATGTAGAGATCCACTAAGTTTCTGACAAACACTGGAGAACAGAAAAGCACCCCTGGAGGTCTTTTTCCTGCTGTATTTGATCTTTGCACTCACAGCCCAACAGAAATCCATGTCCAAGCGATCCGGTTGCAGAATTAGCTGCAAATGATTTCCCTAGGCATATTCATGTGTGTGTGTATACCAGTCGAGCTAAGCTGAAGATGCTTAAAATTAAATCTCTCTTATTCTCTTTTGCGCTGTCCTGCTCTCTCTCTCTCTCTCTCGCTTGCTCGCTCTCTCTTGTATCGACCAATTGCTGCTCTGCCTTCCTTAGTGGGCTCAGACTTTGATCTGCTCGTTAATTATGAAAAACAATCATGGATTTTCTCATTATGAGCTCTAATATGCACAGGGCCGCAACGCAGGATGGAAGGTCGAGCATGGGGTCTTTGAATATTTTACATTTAAACCTTATTGTACTGTGTTTAAAAAATTTTTTAAAAAAAGATAACATGGGAAAACCAATTTGAATAAAGATCATTTCCAGGTTTTACAATAGGAATCAAGTTAGTGTTGCTTGTTTTGAGAGGAAATGTGAGTGTGAAGCGTTGTTGGGTGTCAACGGGAACGTGTGAATGTTGGGGGGTGGGTAATTAGCCACCTTAGGGGTGTGAGTGACAAGGTTAACATGTTGGGGCTCCCTCCTCCTCCTCCTCCCTCTCCGCCTCACCCCTTGCCTCCTTCCCTTCTGCCCTCAGGAGGGCCCTAAGGAGTGTGAGGTGGTGGATTAGTGGGCAGGGGGTAGTGCTATGCGCGCTATGAATCCAGCGTTGCAACATTGGCTTTGCAGATATAAGCCCCCTGCTCGCCCTGCCTCTCCGAGGAGGGAGGCCCCTTCAGACCACAGCCTGGAGAGAGAAAGAGGATGAGAAAAGATAGAGGCAAGGAGAAAAGGCTGGCTCCGGCAGGGATTAGAGGATGCTGCTAATCTGGAGGCATTTGCCCTCTTTACTTTGTGTGTGTGTCTGTGTGTGTGTGTGTGTGTGTGAGAGCACACGTGTAGGCACATTCCACTTGTCCATGTATGAACAGTATTTCCTGATACTCTGATTTCTGTAGTCTCTCTGTCATGTCTTTTTACTTCACTTAAAATCCAATAGATGTTAGACAATAAAACATGAGTCCTTGCAGATTTTGTTAAATTTGACTTGCCCCATTCTCGCTAAGTCTTCTTACAAAAAGGGACCCCTCGACCTTGAAACCCAGTAGGAGCAGGCGAGCTGGAGATGGAGGAGCTTAGTAGTGAAGATCCACCGACAGTTAGTCCAAGTCAATCCCGTGTCTACAGGGAGAGCTGCAGCCTCTGCCACAAAGAGGGAAGCCTCAATTAACCAGCTTAAAGGCACTGAAACACACTGGAAAGGACTTAAGCAGAGCGGGGAAAATATGATCCTTTTCTACTGGTTGATAATATGAGGTCAAGAGGCATGTTGAAGCACTATCCTTGACTTGTAGTAAGAAAGAGTAATAGGTTTTTAAAACACTTCTTCTTGACCAACCACAGCTCACGGTCTTCTGGAGTTTGCTCAGTTGCCATGGAACGAAAGTCTAGAAAAAGCTAGTAAGTATTTTGTCAAACTACTGTTTCTGAAGTCAAGAGTAAACTTTCACAAATTGTTGTTCACCATGTGATGATGGGATGTTCTGATCCAGCTTTGCTCTCCCGATACAGACCCCCGTACAATACCTCAACTCTATCTACCGATACAGAGTACAGATCAGATGCCAGTGTGCTATTTTGTCCCAAATCTGTATACAACACTGCTTTGAACTCATTGGAATCATTCTATAATGACATCAATAAAAAAATTTAATGTGGATCAGTCACGTAATGGCTGATACCTGATCAGAACTAGGGCTGATCCTTATCCGGCTTATTGGATCGGTGCATCTTTAGTTTACTAGGGCTGAGAACAGTTTGAACATTTTAGAGACTCGTGTCAATATCGATACCTGAGTTCCTGCACCACAATCAAAAAAAACTCTTTTTTTTTAAAACTACTTTGAGGAATATAAATGTATTTCCCCCTAAACTTTCTGTTTATTCCAAAAAAAGCCAAACTTTTGTTTAATGTCATCTTAACGCAAGCAGCTGTACAAGAACGTTGTAAAACTGGCAAAGTTATCACCTCAGGAAATCAGAAAATATCAGATTATAGATTATGTAAAGCAGACTTTTTGGTGTTTGATACTCTTACAGGCACATTTTGGTTGGTATTCTAAAAGTATTGAGGTTCGTTAGCCAGCTCTGTTGTTTCCAATGAATCTGCAGCATGTGGGTCTAACATTTACGTTCCATTGTTGTTTGTCTAGGAATGCCGAGGCATCACCCCGGACCAGACATGACCAACTTCTACTCCCTGTCTCCTGGAGGAGTGGGACAGATCACGCCACCGCTGGGATGGTGAGTCACAGACAGACAAAAGCAAAAGCATGAACAGTCGCTTCATGTAAACAAGGTGCAATTACTGCTTTGTCTCTTCATATCAGATGTACACTGACACTGCACTAGCTTTGTGTGCTGAACAGAGGAATGCTGTCCTGCAGCAGGAGCGGCAGCAGCCGACACAGGGAGGTCTGCCTCTGGCTCTTCCTGCTGTGCTGCTGTGGCTTCAGCCACACCGCTCCTCTGTGTGCTCAGCACATGTCAAACACATCACAGTATACGTGCCCTTGCATAACCATATGGCTGCTTTACCCCCATCAAAGCTTTCTGGAAGCACTTCTCTCTCTGAGGTTCTCTTCATGGTTGTGAAACACTTTTTTAGTATCTTTTTCCTCTTTTTTTTTTTCTACTTTTTTCTTTGCATCCTTGTCACTTGCATGTCCTGTGCTTTTTAAAAAAAAAAAAACTTTCTCAACATACCTTATCCTCTTTGTTTCTTCTTCACTATCTCTTTCAGCGTGATGTTTGTAAAGATGGGGCTTCAGGCATACACTGAGTGAAGCCAGATGTAAGGTGCAGGATTGGTGTCCTCCTGCCCTCCCTCTCAGAACCCCTTAAATTTAAATAACGACTATACATTATCCCATTTTTTGATTTAGGAACCTTTTCCCAAACTTTATATCAGCAACGTTCCTGCTTTTCTACTCAGAGGAACAGATTTTGGATCCTGTGTGATAGTTTGTGCCCTGCAACAAGTCAGTGGGACTGAAGGAGCAGAGAGTTTGCAGTACTGAGCATGAATCTCACAACAGACATTTTTAAAAACCAGCAAAATGTTGATTGAAAGACACAACCACAGCATGTTGCAGCCAGTGTTTAAACAAATAGAACAAACTGAACAAAGTGGGAACTGAAGATGCAGGCATCACGGACCCACTAATGGACTGATGACAAGACACAAGCTCTCTTTATTATTTCAGAGATCTCCTCTTGTTTAGCAGAACTGAAAGAAACTCCAATTGAAACTGTATTTTTATATTTTATTTAATACAACCGCAATAAGTTTTTCTGTCACTTCATCTTCATTGTTCTTGAGGTGCAGTGAGAAAACAAACATCATTTTGTATTCCTGAACTCATTAGTCACCTCACTTCCTTGGATCTTTGCACAGTGGCACAGTGGGGAAAAAAAAACATGCAATCCATGTCAGCATTTTAAAGGATCAGTGTGTAAGATTTAGTGGCATCTAGCGGTGAAGTTGCAGATTGCAACCAACTGAATACCTCTCCCCTTCTAAGCGTGTAGGAAAGTCTACGGTGGCCGCGAAACTCACGAAAAAAGCGACAGGCCCTCTCTAGAGTGTGTTTGGTTTGTCCGTTCTGGGCTACTGTAGCAACATGGCGGGCTCCGCGGAAGGGGACCCGCTCCCTCTGTAGATATAAAGGGCTCATTCTAAGGTAACGAAAATACAACGATTCTTATTTTCATGGGATTATACACTAATTAAACGTATGAATTTTATATTCTATTTCTGCCAAGTCTGTTCTGCTCGATGCCACTAAACTCTACACACTGGGCCTTTTTAAATTTAACAGTGTTTTAAGATGGTTTGTGGTGATATTCATGTGGTCTTCTTTACTGTATCCAGCATAATATTGTGAGGAAGAGATTGACAAAATCAGTGCTTAAAAAAAAAAAGATCCAGAGCTAAAAGTACGGGAACACATGAACACAGTCAATGACGATGTCCCTACAGTAGCATCATCTCTATCTTCAATGTTGTATTGTTCAAATTTAACTCTAAATATTAACTTTTGTTTATTTGTATATTTGTTTCCTTGTGTGTGTGTGTGTGTGTGTGTGTGTGTGTGTGTGTGTGTGTATGCTGTTGCAAGCATCTCATGATTTTTTTTCCCCTCACTGAGGGACCTGTAACATGCTGCTGACCTCCTTCATCCTCCTAATCAAAGTATACGTTGTCTGCTGTTGTTTCAGGTTC
Source organism: Scomberomorus guttatus (assembly GCA_038419695.1). NCBI lineage: Eukaryota > Metazoa > Chordata > Actinopteri > Scombriformes > Scombridae > Scomberomorus > Scomberomorus guttatus. The sequence continues at coordinate 13,560,128 of CM076447.1, forward strand.
TCACACCACATGGTGCCAGGACCCCCAGGTCCTCACGCCACAGGAATCCCCCACCCGGCCATCGTCAACCCCCAGGTCAAACACGAGCCTCTGCATGAAACAGACATCATGCACATGTGAGTCCCGCAAACACAAAATACCCTTCTCAAACACTCTTTCACACTTTTTTTTTTTTTTTTTTTTTTTTTAAAGCTTAAGCCTCTGTTCTCCCCCTCGCTCCTCCACGTGCAGTATTCTGAGACGACATACTTCCAGGTATTTGTGCGCTCCTCCGCGACAGTAGACCACTGCTGAACAAACCCTCTGTCAGAGCCTTGTTCTCATTCCCTTGATGTGAGCAGATAAGCAGCGAGGGCCGTGCTCTACTGATAACAGGCCTATGCTTCATTTGGCCTCAGGGATCACAACACACTTAGCCAGCAACAGATACAGGTCCTAGATTAGTGCTCGGATGAACTGAATTCACATCCACACTGTGTACAGTGGGAAGTGCTGTGAGCGCCCTGAAGTGGTTATCACTGATATTTCCATTATTCATGGCCATCCTCATTCCAAGGCTGTATTAGTATCAAAAAGGTTGTTAGAAAGTAAGTTGAGAGTGGGAGCAGTCCTTCAGTGTGTGAGTTTGAGCATTTGGTTTTAAGCGATTGCCAATGTGCTGTGGACAAGAAGGTTTGGTTGCCATTACTGGTGAAGTAATCTCTCCGCATGATGGGCTGCAACTGTACAACTGCACATGATTAAAGAGGCAGGGGCCCGTGGCGTGGTAACCCCTCTCACGCTGCCTCACCATTGGCTGAGAGCAACCAGACCCTCGCTGCTTTTGTCGCCAATGCGGCACCGCAATTTCCCTCCTCTGTTGCTTTTATCCTCTCATTCCTCAACTATTTGAGATTCAACTTTTTTTTTTTTTTTGTTTCTGCTACTTCTTCTTTACCTCCGCCTGTGGTGTTCTTGTTCTTTTCTGTTCCTACAGGAAACCCCAGCACGAACAGAGAAAGGAGCAGGAGCCCAAAAGACCGCACATCAAGAAGCCGCTAAACGCCTTCATGCTCTACATGAAAGAGATGCGTGCGAATGTGGTCGCCGAGTGCACGCTGAAGGAGAGCGCTGCCATCAATCAGATCCTGGGACGAAGGGTAGGTCACACAATCGGTGTACCCTGATACACCGGTCTCCTTCTTGCTGTATCTTTTGTTGATTGAGTAAAATCACCAAGAGAGTCCAAACCGTGGCTCTAAACAGGCTGCATGCACTGCCTTTCCATGCCCAATTAGTTTAAAAAGTACAAAGATTCCTCTCTCTATTAACAGGCAGTCTTTTATGAACTAGTTGTGATTATTGTCATAATGATTGCCCCAGCCAATTACTTCCCTCTCAGCGCCACAGATACAGAATGCCTATCTAACTGACATTTAATCAAATTGGCTTTAATAAAATATGCCTGGATAATGGCACAGTTGGAAATGACAAAATTTGTTCCTTTTGAGGATTGGGAAAAGAGTGGAACCACAGAGCCATGTTAAAAGCCTTAACGAATAGGCCTGGCGGTTGAGGCAGCCAGCCACAGCAAAGCCTAGTTTGTGGCCTGCATAGGGTAATTGCTCGCTGACATAGTTTGAATAAAAAGCGCTGCTAAATTGGAACCAGTGTTTTGATATGAAATCAAAGTTTTTTTTTCCTTCTCTTTTACTCCTTCTCGCTGACTCTTGTGTATGTTAATCTCTTCATCATGTTTCCCACTTCTTCTTTGTCCCTCTTTTATCCCCCCCCCCTTTTTTTTTTTCTACACCAAACGTTTGGAAGTTGAAAAGGATTTTTTTTTTTCCTTTTTTTTTTTTTACCAAAACACCAGCACACTTTTCTATGCAGGGAACATGCAAGTGCATGCCAGTAATTGACTGTATGCTATTTTTTCCCCTAATCTCCTTTGTACTGAAACAGTGGCATGCTTTATCTCGGGAAGAGCAAGCTAAGTATTATGAGTTAGCCCGCAAGGAACGGCAGCTCCACATGCAGCTCTACCCAGGCTGGTCCGCTCGAGACAATTATGTAAGTATCAACAGAACAGATTTGCAGAGGTGCGCGTGTGTGTGTGTGTGTGTGTATATGTTGGTTTATGTTGTCTGTTTATGTCAGCGTTGCATGACTTCTTTTAAATGGCACACAATGACACACACGCACACTAATTCACACCAGTCCGCTCCATGCTAATGGGGTCCATTTGTGGCCCCTTTTGTTTCAGCCTAATGTGTAATTCATAACACTGTGGTTCACTGTTACATTACCATCCACACTAAAATGGATTGTAGAATCATGGACATTATTGTTGCCACAGTGAGTGAAAATTGCCTGGTAATGGTAATGCTAGTCTTTGATGTTCCATATCAGCGTGGAGCTTTGGATGTAAAAAGCACAACTGTTAGACTGAGTCTGAGGAGGCTGCATCGTACATACAGCATTCAGCAGCAGCAACCTTTGCTCTTATGGCTGCCCATTTTTGTTTTGTGAATGTGGGCGGTTCAGCTGGATTTAAGATGCGGTCTTGTTTTTGGTGTGTATCGGTGTGCGTTGCGCGCGCACGTGTGCCTTGCGTATGTGGCTGGAAGTCGTCGGATCTGTCTCTGAGAATGTGGTGTGTATGAATTTGTGAGAGAGAGCACCAGCCTTTATTAAAAGTGTGGCTCCGGCACTCACATTCACTCCACCACCAAAGTGCTTTGTGGTGTTTATCTGCCTCCCCTCGGACACCGACAGCATCCCTCCTCCTTCTGCCTCCACAGCTCCACTGCCAAAATGCCTCGCTGAGGGGGAGACAGTTTCACAGCTCCGCTCCCACTGAAGCACAGAACAGTTAAAGATACACAACATCAGCTAGTGACAGTTAGCCCAGCTCCCATTTAATTTCCAGCTTTGTTAGTACAAACATATTTGACGGGTAGGAAGAGGAGAAAAAAAAAAAAGTAGAGGAACTGCTCTCTGCTTTGGCATACCAAAAAGATAAAGGGAAACGATATGTTTAACGCAAAACATTTCTCACAAGTAAAATTTGTGTCTCGGTGAGCTGTTCTGTGACCCCTCCCACAAACAAAATCTTTAGCTGCATACAGGCAGCACATCATGCCCGGAAACACCCAAAATAGGTAACACACTGGCATGGAGAGCGTGTAGCATTCATAGTTTTGCTGTGTACCCCCTCTCTCATCCCTTCTCACCCACTCTCACTTAGTCTCTCTTCTTCCCTGTCTGCCGCAGCAGTAGAAGGCAGATTAGCTCATGAATAAGTGGATTAGCAGACTTTGCAGCAGGAAACCAAAGTGCTGCTCATATTTGACTAGAACGACTCTACGCTGCTATCTGTATCTATAGTCTCCCCCCTGGGGATTTAGCATAAGCTATAAATCCTAACACACTCCCACCTCACTGGGAAAAAAAAAAAAAAGTGGCGCTCTTCACAGTCGTTGAGCTAGACTAGCCTAATTACATGGAGCACTTTTAATTGCACTTCATGTTAATGTTTGTCACTAGAGGGACTTCAAAGGTAGCGGCGGTGAGGACACAGACTGGTCACAACAGCTGGACAAAGCTACCTCTATGCAGTTGGGATGGGTCATAACTCTAAAAAATGATAGAAACAGAGATATTTAAAAGCACTTGAGAGCAGGAGCAGCACACTTACATCAGATCAGGCTCCAGAGAAGTCCCGTCCCTCTCAGCGTGGCAGTTTGCGGTGGACTCCGGGGTCCGGGGGATGCTGGTTGGATGCCCAGCAGGGGATGAGTGAACATGGCAGTCAGCAGCAGGATATCAGAGTGGTCTAGTGAGCGTGAGTGCTGGAGCCACACTTTATGTGTTCCTCTGTATATTTTTTAGGGAAAGAAGAAGAAGCGGAAGAGGGAGAAGATGCAGGAAACGGCCACAGGTAAGCGCCAGTCCTTCCAGTTCCTTCTCTTTTTATTATTATTATTATTATTATTATTTTTTGGTATTTTGAGGTTGTGAGTTGCTCTATCTTTCCATAGAATACACTTTTACAGTATATCGCTGCATTTCTACTGACACACACTCTGTAAAGCTGTTAAAAAAAACAACTAATCTTCCAGTAGAAAGGGACAAACATCTATAAAACTGACAACAAGTCGAGGCAGACACTAACCAAACCTGCTATCACCTACTATCTTCATTCTGCCCTCAGTAGACCAGCTTGTTTATTTCTTTGCAGACAATATATTCATTCATTTAATTTTCCTAGTTACTTTCCTTGTATACACCCCCCCCCCCCCCCATCTGTTTGTCCCCTGCCTCTCTGTCATCCCCGTCTTCACATATTACACCTACTTTGGGATTAGTCTGTCCATTCTATACAACTACTTACCGACTCTGGGCTTTGCACTATTTGTTTGCCTGCTGCACTACAGTATGTCTTTCTGCTGACCTTGTTTAGCTGCGCTTTTGAGCCTCCTCTCAGCACTGCAACTCTAATCCATTGAGAATTACATCTTAAGTAAAATGTCAGTATTTTTTTTTTTTGGGTCTGTACACTGTGTAGGCCAAATGGACGGCTAAGATCTATGCCGTCCAGACACCTCCAATTTTTTTTTTTTTTAAAAGATGCAATTTTCTGCAGGTACAGGCCAGAGAATGAAAACGGCGTACATCTGAGAAAATGGTAAGACAAACCCCTCTATCCCCTCCCTGTCTGGTCCAGTTCAATATATGTCAAGTCTTTTTAAACTGCTAAACACTGACTTGAGAGTATGTACTCACAGACTAATCCTAAAAAGGTCCACCCTAACCTCGCCATAGTCATTGTGTCAGTGGTGTTAAGGCCTGAAGAGGGATTGTGCTTTGTGTGGGGAGTTTGCTCAATGGGCTCAGCACAATGGGCATTGGATTTTCTGTGTGTGTGTGTGTGTGTGTGTGTGTGTGTGTGTGTGTGTGTGTGTGTGTGTGTGTGTGTGTGTGTGTGTGTGTATGTATGTGTATGTTGAGCTGGTCAATTGTTTGCACACTGGTGGATAAAAGGTCAGATGTTGTGTCAGCAGTTTATGGCTTATTTTTCTTCATCATGTGTTCGAAAAATGTCCAATTAAAATGGGGTTTTGAAACATATAGCTCATCCACTCTGTTTTCTAAACATGGACTAAATGACTAAATAATACATCTGAAAACAGTTTTACTTCCCCAGAACCTTTTTTTTTTTTTTTTTTTTACTGCTAGTGGAGGCTGAGACGTCAGCTCAGCCCCATATGGACTACATGTGTTGTGTCTCACTGCATCTTTGTGAAGCAGGGCGGGATTCAGCAGCTTGTTTGGCAGGAACTTAATGAGATGCTATACCTTAATAAGATTTCATGGTATCTGGGGTTTCAGGGTATCCATAATGCCTCCATAACAAAGGCACTCCATAGTCGTTTTTTTTTTTTTTTTTCACATGTGAAAGATATGTTGATATTGATTCATATGACATGTCAAACCTTCACCTGTCCTTTTTTTTTTTGTTGTTGTTGAAAGAAGGATTAACGTTCCCAATATGAGGCATAGGCAACTCTATTTCCCCTCTTTCAATCTTTTTCACTCTCTATGGATCTTTTTCCGTCCATCTCTCTCCTTCCCTCTCCCTCCCGGAGAGCCTGGTAGCATCCTGTTATTCCGCTGCCTTTCTGCAGCAGAAAAAGCCGGGCAGATGTGACAAATCTGGTCTTAAGTCGAAATCACCCCAACCAGACAAAGGTTTTCCACTTGATCGATTCCTGACCCAGTGGCTCTCTCTGAACCCAAAAATTGGGCTGCTTTTCTTTCTTTCGATTTTCTTTTTTTTTTGTCAGCCGGTTTTCAAAGCGCAGAGAGCGAGCGCTAAAAAGCACTTTATCTCTGATCCAATAATTAGCAGCGCCTAGCCGCAGCGGGATGGACACCCTTGCTGATTCTCAGTGACAGCCTTAAACTAATATGCATAATACCAAGGATACTGCCACAACTCCCCAAGCCCTCAATTTATGCAGATCCCAAAGAGCTGGATTGAGGTTAGCTTGCTTTAGACGCCAAAAAAACATCTTTAAATGAACTCGTTTGTCTATTTCTTTTCATCTGCCCCACCCTCTACCCCATCTGTCGCTCCCCTGTATGAAAAATCTGAAAGGAAATTTGTTAATGAGTTAATTTCGGACACGCAGTCTGAACACCTTTCTGTGCGATAGTCTATGCAGCATAACAACGTGAAACACTACAGTCTAGGTAGATTTTATGAACATTTTTATATTGACATATTTTATGGCTTCTGCTGAGTTTTTCTGCCTGTGAGGCGAACCAGGAGTTGAGTCGTTGAGCAATGTTTTATGGCTTGATGTTGGTTCTCTTTGTTATCTTTAGCATGTCAAACACTGGGCCCACCACACAGCTGGCTCTCACCACCGTGGAACAGCTCTCTGAGAAGTCATTACTCTGACATTGTGAAATTAGGGTCTCTTCCCCCCTCGTCACTCCCGATTCCCAGCTCTTTTTCTCACATGGCTCAGACTGTAAATATGCAATATTTATCCTCGTACTCTTCCTTCCCTCACTGTTTCTGTGCACCCGTCTTTATTTTGTTTCTCTCTTTCTTGCTTCCTCTTGTGCTGTTAGCCTTTTGTCTGACTAAGCCCGCTGACTCACAACCTTTTGAGATAGTTATCTGGCCGAGACACATACATGCCCTCTAGGCTTTCTCCTGTTTCAGCCACTGCACTTTTTTTTTTTTTTTTTCATGGGGGTGGGACGGCGTGGGAGGGGGACACTCCTAACAAAGGTGGCTTTTTAATCCGGCTAGCTAGGGCCACAGAGTTGCAACCACTTGCAAACCATCATAAAACTGCATGTGAGTCATCTTGCTCAGACTCATATGAAGGTGCTCTTTTGTTGACATGCAAAATGGATGTCTTTACAAGTCAAGAGCTTGTATTTTCAATCAGGTTATCAACATAAGTTTTGTTCAGGATCTGTTTGGGAAAAAAAAAAAAAAAAGATAGTTAACTATTGTTAAAGCATGGTTAGTGCATCGTGGGTCATCTGTCCGGGTCCAGAAACATGAAAGACTGTGTTGTTCAATCAGCAGCTTTGGTGGCTAGTCTCTCCTCTCTCGGTCTCATTCGTGGCCCCGCTCTTCTCCCTCTGATGTGTGTAGCCAGAAGTCAGCTGTCAAAAGACTTTGATGAGCAAGGAGGGAGAGAGTGTGTGTGTATGTGTGTGTGTGAGGGGTGAGGGAGGGTAAGAAAAGGGCCAGAAGAAAATCCCTCATTCTGGAGAGTTCTGAGTTTACCCAGTCTTACTCAACTGCCACTCATCCTTCAGTCTCCATCTCTCATTTCTTTTCCTTTTTCTCTCTTTATTTGTTGCCTCTCATCTCTCTCTCTCTCTCTCTCTCAGACCCTCATCACTCCTCTTTTTCTCTCTCGCACACAAACACACGCCTGTTCAGCCAGCCACACACTCCGGCTGCAATTAGGCAAGATTCAGTGTCTGCCTCCATTTCCCGAGTCGTTTCAATTTGGCACCGAGCCTCTAGGCCACTGCGGCACAGCCCAGTGCCTCCACACCCCGCCTTATTAGTGACCTGGGATAATTGGGGAAGGGATCCGGATCGCAAAACTGACTCTGGGTCTCGCTCTGAGCAGCGCACGGGAGATGAGAGAATGTTTTTTAAAACTGTGGAGGGAAAAAAAAAAAAGAAAAAGGGGAGAAAAATTGTTTTGGGTGGGAGGTGGAGGGGTGGCGGGGGGGAAGATTTGGGCTTAAATCAGAGCGACGCCCCGGCTAATGTTTCTGTGGGTAGGAAATAGAATCGGAAATGTTCAGCCCCCACAGTCCTCCCGTTCTCCCACTCCTCTGACCTCCACAAAGCCTACTCTGTGAAGAAAAATGACCCTCTCAGCACTTAGTGTATGGACTTCCAGAGGGTGGCAGTATGTCAAACTTAATTTAAGTATAGCGATGTGGTTTGAGCTAAGAAGCAGCAATCTTTCACCCTGGAGGTGGACTGATCCTGGAGGGGAAACCCTTTTTGACACTTTTAAGGAAAAAAAAAAAAAAAAAAAAAACGTTAAGAGGGGGTATAACCCTCTTACAGGTCTGTGTTTACATGTGAGAAAATGCAGCTATGTGCTCCCATTGTTTAGACTGGGGCTTGAAATTTGTTTTGATTGAGTCACGGGCCTATTGTGTGGTGGTTTGGCCAGCTGCAGTAACAGTATGAGGGTCCAGTCTCTCTGCTGTTTTGTGATGTCTTCTCCACTTCCTCTCTTTCTCTCCGTCTCTCCGTCTCTCCACCTCACCCCCCCCCCCCCCCCTCCACCTTCCACCTCACCCCTGTGGCTCCTTGAGGCACTGCAGCCCCTCGGAAGAGGGCGGAGATACGTGACCTTATAAAACGCTCCCCTTGTGAGATGCTTATCTCTGAATGAAAGAGCCCCCCAGGTAACAGGGGGGCACAGACAGGAAGAGGACAGCGGGGTCGAAGGAAGCAGTGTTTATTTTTATTTTACTCCGTCTGGCCATTGTTAAAAGAAGCAAAACCTTCACCCCAGCATCTTTTTTTTTTTTTTTTTTTTTTTTCCACTAATTTTCTGCCTCTTTCCTTGCTCCTCCTTTTCCGGCTCCTCTCCTCTGTCTTGACGGTGAATATGAGTGGCGGAGGAGGCCTTTGAAGCGAGACCGCAGCGGAGGGGAGCAGTCATTGTGCAGGCTCTTTGAATGTGCCGCAACCAGCCCCCCCCCCCCACTCTCTTCTCCTGCCATCCCCCGGCCTGCAGCGGCTCAGACTGAGCTGTGCGGGGGCACACGGCCAGACTTCAGCTGCCCGGGCCCCCAGCGATGCCGCCTCAGATGTGGGCAACGCCTCCCACTACCTTCCCCCTCCTCCCACACCCTCCTGTACTCCCCTAGTCTCACCCACGCATGCCTGAGGTTTGGGGTTTTGGTGACTCCCCCCTCCCCTTTCCCCTTTTGACCGCAACCAGACCCCACCCATTCCTTCTCTCCAATATTGCACACAGACACTGTCTTCCCTCTTCTTTCTTTTCACCCTTTTAGTTCCAGTCCCTCCTGACTGTTGGTTTCTGATAGCCCCTGTAGAAAAGATCCAAGCTCACCTGAGCCTTTTGATTGGAGGTTAAAAATTTCAAAGCTCTTTTTAAAGGCGGGGATTTCTTTTATGTTGAACTTCTCAGGGCTGAAGAAAATGCTGACAGTGCAAAACATTTTGTTTCTTTCTTCCAGGTGCCTTTTTTTTTTTTTTTTTTTTCCTTTTTTATTGGCCCGCTCCTTTTTATTTTTCCCTTGTGTCTTTAAGAGCGGCACTACCACAACTTTTATAGAGAGCAGGCTGCTTTGAAAAGGTGTCACCAAAGCCAGCTGTGCGATCCAGACCAAGGTCACTGCCAAGACAATCCACCACACCAGATTCTGATCTAAACGTGTGGACATTTCCTTACTAGACCTCGCAGACCTGTTAGTCTGAGCCAAAACCAAACTGAGCCCAGTGAATGATGTGTAATTATTTTCTGACATTTTATAGACTAATCAGTGAACTAATCCAAAAAACAATTGACAGATGAATGGATAATGAAAATAATTAGTCGCAGCCATACTTTTAGTCTTCGAACCAATTATTAGTAAAAAGTAGTGAGAATATTTTTGTCCTGACAATTAAAGCGTAATTCCATTTTTTATTACAATTTAGATGTTATTTTCTTCATTTGCTTCATCATTTCTTTGGGCAACAATAAGATTGTACTCATTAGTTTTATTGCTGAGATCTGATAACATGGCGAGATTGCTCAAAAGGAGGATGATTTGAGGAAGAAATGTGCAGTCAGATGATCAGACAGGTTGTATAGAAACCCTCAAGTTAGCCAAACCTAAAATCTGACCTATCGTACTTGCCGTAAGTCTGCACCCACACAGTGTACCTGTATAATAAAAGATCACCACCTTCATTTCAGGCGTACTTACTTTTTATTATCTGACTGTGGTTCTTGTCCTGTTGAGCTACGTAGTAGTGATGTCACCACATACACCGATCTCAACAATTACTCAGTTGAGCACATGACCAATAGGAATGATGGTTAAAACCACAAAATAAGACCTAAATTGTAATAAAGCAATGACTGACATTTCTTTGCTTGTATTGGTTCTATCTCTCAGGCCCTTTGCTCTCAGTCTTTCCCTCGCTTTTCCCACCAAATCTCCCCTCTTCTCTCTGCCATGGTAAAGTCTGCACCCCAGCCTGCACTGGAGACACCTCTCTCCACTTGGCTTATTTTTGGAGTAATTTGTCGGCGGTGTTTTCCTTTTTAATGGCACCAAAAGAAACCCCAGAGCTCCGTGTAGGGAGGGAGGGAGGGAGCTGAGGAGGAGGAGGAGGAGGAGGGTAGGTGGGTGGTTGGGTTGGAGGTTAGGGGGCTATAAGGCGGGCGGGCCCCAGCTGCGGCCGCTTTGATTTGGCCCGGGAGGTGAAAGCGGCGATTGAGACGCGAGGCTGTGCCAGTTATCTTAACCTCCCACACTTCAAAAGCGGGGAGAGAGCTTGTCCGACTCCTTCCCCTCCTCCCTCCCTCCGTCCATCCCGTAGAGGGAAAGGAATTGGAGGAGAGAAGGGGGTGGGGGGGGTGTGGGGGGGACCAAACCTTCGCTAGCCCTCTGAACAGAGGAGCGTTTCATTTCCTGCAAAAAAGTCCAGCCGGCATTCCTGAGCACTAATGTAGAGGGAGGAGGAGGAGATGGAGGGAGGTGAGGGGAGAGGAGGGGTCAAGTTGCTCCTGAATCCCAGTGTTTGTGTCGGCTGGACCCTGTGAAGCGCTGGCCCGGTGCCCCCTACAACCAACCACCACGCAAGCACACACCCCTGCTGTTACCACCAATCCTTTCTGAAACTTGCGCACACACACACACACACACACACATCCACACACACTCACTTCTCGCCCGCAGCCCCTCAGGCCTCTTCCCCAGGCAGGAAGGCCAGTGCTTTTCATGTCTGTGGTGGGGGAAGGAAAAATGCTCCCCAGGAAACAGGGTGCAGTGCCGGGCGTGCGGGCCCGCTTTGAGATCCTGGGATGAAAAGAGAGAGGGCGGCGGAGGTAAATAAAAGCGACAGGGGCTCTCTCTTTCTCTTCGAGCGCCGTGTTCCTTTCAGTTTCTACTCTGTGCAGCTCAGGGTCAGCTCTCCTTGGGAAAGGTGGCCTCTGTCCTTTTCCCTTTTATCCACATGTGGTAAAGCAGTCTGCAGGGTGGTGTGTGTGTGTGTGTGTGCGTGCGTGTGTGTGTGTGTGTGTGTGTGTGTGTGTGTGTGTGTGTGTGTGTGTGTGCGTGCGCGTTAAGACTTTTGAGCGTTGAGATGCAGCAAGCAGCAGGGCTCAGCTGACTCCTCTCCTACAAAAACACACTCTTGGCTTTGCCACAAGGGAGAAGCAAACTAATACCGTTTCTTTTCCTTTTTTCGTCTTCACAAAACATCCATCTTTTTAGTCGCAGGAGGCATCCATCCACCAAAGTCTCTGCGTCTCCACTTTGATCACAGATTCTATTTGATGCTGCTCGGGTCTAAAATAACTCTCCTTGGCTTGTCAATAACTGAAACTAACTCTGTTATGTTAGCTCAAGCCTGGATCACGGGAGGGAAAAGAACACTTTTGCAGCTTGACAAACAATTTCCCTGTCAGAGAAAGAGGCCAATTTCATGAGAGTCCTGTGAAGTGGATTGAGCAGTCAGGTAGCATTTTTACACGGCAGGGTCAACCTGCATGGTTCAGATAATTACTAACGCTGCTCCGTGAACTCTGCTAGTTTTAACCAACTGGGTCAATGTGGTGATCCTCCTGCGCAGAGAGTGTTTCCTCATCTTGTTTTCCCATCGCCCACCTGCAGCGGCAGCCTAAATGTCAACCAGAAGCTACACAATTGGGTGCTCGCCTTGAGAGAGTAAGAGGAGGAATGAGTCAGTCAGGGGAGGGCAAAGAAGAACGTAGCGCTGCCAGCTGGGTCACGGCAACCCCCATGTTGGAGTAGATCAAAGCTGGCCGGCCCACATCCTGTCACTGACCTGTAACCCCCTCTGTACTTCAGGGCTTGGCTCAACACTGCAGCAAAAGGCTTTCATTCAATCAGCTGTAACAGTTAAAAACAAAAAAAAATATGATTGATTACTTAGGTGGTAATGACGGATCATTTGCCGTTCCCCTTGCTGACGATTCATGCCTGCGTGGTGAGACACTTTTGGAGTCACTCTTGAGTCATATGCATCTGTCTGGTTTTGGTTAATGTGGCGCGAATGTGTGATCAGTGTTTTGGTGTGGGTTGTTGATGTGTTTCTAAAAAAATGTTTTCTCCCTTCCCCCTCCACCACCAATGAGGGGGGAAAAAAAATCTGCAGTTTTCCTTTTGTACCCAGATGCCGTTACTTCATAGTTACTGTGGTTGACTGACCAGTCCTTGTTTTCTTTCAGGAGGAAAACGGACTAATTTCTCCACATGCAAAGCGAAGGCAGCAGCTACGGGCCCTCTGCTAGAGATGGAGGCCTGTTAGATTCCATGAAGACCCTTAAATCTCCAAACTGAAGCCTCCAGTTCTCAGAGGACCCCCCCCCCACCCCAACACCCTCCAACCCCCCCTCCTCCTCCTCCTGCCCCTCTCTCCTACCCCACATAACCCTACTCCCTTTCCTTCAACACAGTCACATGCCACCACCACCACCACCACCACCAAAAACACTACCCTGTTTGACTCTACTCCCTTCCTGAAGGCGCCTGCTGTAGAGACACTGAACTGAACTGAACAAGACAATCATGATGAGTAGGAGCACCCTCACAAGACCACGTTCTCTCACCGAAAAACCCAGAACACATCAATTTGACGTCTGTGTTTTGTCAGTTTCTTTCCAATCAGCTTTAAGGCACTGCACTGAAAAACAGCAGCAATTTTGATGTGCGCACAAACTTCTCCCCTGCACCGCCCAGACACTCAAAACACCTGTTTCTAAGTTATTGTAAGTTATTTGTCACCTCTGTTCCTTTTTGTATAGTTCATTAGGCCGACATTCACTCCCTGAAACCCCTCCACCCTCCCTTTTCTCTCTCTCTCTCACTGGATTTTTGAGACCATTTGGGGTTTTGCCCGACCGACCAAACACCTCTTTTAGACTGCACTAAGGAAGATGGAGGGATCTCATCTTGTCTAAGAAACGTCCTCAAGACGCCATTTTAGTTTGTTGATGACCAGTTGGTGCAAAAAAGGATCAACATTATGATTTGCTTTTCATTTTAAACTGAATTTTATTTTGAATGCTTTTTTGTATCTTGAACCCTTGTTTCAATTTCTCGGTGTATATTTTAGTGATTTTTTTTTTTTTTTTTTAAATATTGTTTTTTTTTTATATAGTGGTATATATGAAAAATAAGCTTTGGACACAGGAAAGCCATTTTTCTTGTTGAAGCGTCTTGCAGAAAATTGAAACTTAAGGCTTCTTTTGATAACTATTTGTAACAAATAGTGACCTCGAGTCTTGCTCAGATGTAAAATAATGCTCAGTATGTGTACTTTTTAAAACTGTCAGGATATGTCAATTTTCTTGGTATTTTTGCAGGCAACATTAGGACAAAGGCGAGAGTGATAGCTCAGAGGCCTATATTTTATTGTTCTAAAACATGACAAATGAAGCAGATATATATATTTACCCCAGCACTTGGCAGTCTTTCTTTTATTGCAATGGACCTTTTGTCTTTTCTCTCTGGTAGCTAATAGTGTGGTCTTTACCCATGTTGTTTATTCCATGCAAGCATCTCTGTAATATTTTGATTTTAATGCTCTATTTTAGTATTACTTGATAAATTCCTTTTTTTTAATTCTCATATTTTGGGTCACTGTCATCTTGGTATAGCACTTTGCTTCCCAAGTGGTCATATTTGAACTGTTTCAACATGTTTTTTTTTTTTTGTTTTTTTAAAGAAAAATAAAAAGGCACCATTGGCTCATTTGATCACTTGTGTGGTGGAAAGACCAGAGCTAGAAGTGCCGGATGTAACAGTCTGTGTGTCATCCTTGGAGATTATAATGCAAGTATCCATAGGCAGCAGCGCCACTTATTAGTGGTGTAAAGGGGTAACACATTGGATGGAGCATGTCTTTGTGGAAACTTCAAAAAGCTTAAAAAAAAAAATTGACAAGCAATTAAAACTCAGAAAGCTACGCAATGCCTGGGGCTACATTCATACAACATTATTGCAGTGATAATGAAAAGAGAAACCTACATCATCTGAGTATAAAAAACAATTCTATTGGGTAACAAGTTGATTTCAGGGGTCATGTCCATCGTTTCTCTTCTATTCAATATAAATTGTCAAGAAAACAGACTTTAACATCTGTAAAAATTAAGGCAAAAATTACATTTTTGAAGTAAACATTTTTTGATGAAAGAGGCAACATCAAAGGAAAATTCTATTTATAGAAAAATCTGACCTGTGCCTCTTGAATATCCCTATTTCAAGTGAAACAGCACCACCTTGTGTTCGTTTTGGGTTAACAGCATGTTTTGGAGAAACCAAGTGGTGGTAGTAAGGCTAAACATTCCCACAGTGTGTCCTGCTTCAGAGAAGGAGCTGACAAAGGATTCATAGCCATGTATTAGTCAGTTTTTCCTATAAAGCCCAAAATCACACAGAGCAGTTCATCTGTATGATATTGGACACCCTCTTGACCTTAGACTCTTCTCTATATAACTAAATAGCCCTTTAACATAGACAGAAATGGCTGTAGTAGAATTACAATATTATGTTAATCTTAAAGTCTAGTATATTAACTAATAAGTAAACTTAAGTGTTTCAGGCCCAGTGTGAATGTGTACAGTCTATCCTACTGACTCGTGGTTTAGAGATTTTCAAAGTACTTTGATAAAAGTTGTATCTTCCATTTCAGCTCTTGCAGTTTGTGTGTGTTCTTTTTTTTTTAACTTCTAGCAGATAAGAGACATTCACATTTTATGTTAAGAACACATTTCATAAAGGTAGACCCTGGTCTTTGTGTATCTGCAGTTAACGTTTCATTCCACACACAAAAAATGAGAATGTGTATTTCAAAAACCTATTTAATGACATAATCTCTTCAAAAAGATGGGATTCAGGTACATTGGACATCCACAACAAAATGGACTGACAGATGAAAGTTGACTGTTTAAGTAGAAGGCACATAGGTTAACTCCTGGTTAGAAGTGTTGTGTTGATGATTCAACACTTTTCCCTATTTCAGATCCTTACCACTCTTAGTTGGATGGCTCTATTTTCTTGAGTTCTGACTAGTTTCACAGTGATATCAATCCCCACACTCAACTAACGAAACTCCAAACTGAATTACTTGTACTTGTAGAATCCTTCTCCTGTCTTTTTACCATATTTGCCCTCTGCCACCAACTTGTTCAGCATTTCACTTTGGGCAAAGAGTGGGTTTCCAGGGTCCATTGCACTCCAACCTAATGATATGCAACAACAGAAAGGATTTAATACCTCAAAATGTTTTAGTTTAGTTTCTCCATGTTACAGTCTCACTTTAAATTAAAGTAATATAGTTTTACTCACCATCCATAATAAACTTTGCTGTATCTAGTCCTACGTAGTCCAGGAGCTCAAAGGGTCCCATGGGGTAACCAGCACCAAGTTTCATGGCGATATCAATGTCTTCTTTGGATCCATGACCTGAGGAAGAAAACAATAAAAAAACCAATACAGTAACCATACAAAGCTGCAGAAATCAATCAAGAACTTGAACATAATAGTGAGGGATATCACACTAGAGCCTCAATATTTGACGTGGTTAACTTAAACATGAATGTTACCCCCTTTTCACCAGCTGGAACCTAGTCCTGGTACTGGTGCCGGTCTGCAGTTGGTTCAACTAACAAACCTTCTAAGAACCAGCTAGAGAGCCAAGTCATTATGTAACTCTACACACCTCTGGTTTACTAGCAATGCTAATGCCAACATCAAGCACTTTACACTCCGAGATAGTAGGTGGCGGTAATGCATCGAAACACTGATTGCCAACCGCCACAAAACGGAAAAAAGAAGAAGAACTTCAAGCGCAACAACAACGGCAGACTGCATCACAGCTTTACTTTCTCTTGTATGTACTGCATACTGCCTACTAAATGAATGATTAAGTATGACGGTATCACATGACTGACGGCCGGCTCACCCGGTGTTACACCGTATTTGGTGACCCATCACATTCTAGCTTATCAATACCACGATGTAAAAATACTTTATTATTAAGTAAAAATCCTGCATTTAAAATCATACTTAAGTAAAAGTATAGAAATATTACCAGCTAAATTTACTTAAAGTACTAAAGTAAAAGTACTAATTTTGCAGAATATCGGACTGTGACTGATATATTAAAATGCTGCTTATGCATTGACTTATCAGTATTAATGATGTACTTTGTTAAATTTATTACATAGATAGATAGATATCAGATATATCAGATACTTTTACTTAAGTAGCTAAAAGATCTGAGTACTTCTTCCAACACTGCAGGTCCGGCCTTGGTCGAAAACGGGTATGTGACACCAAAGAAAGGCCTGCACATCTCCTTTTCAATCCTACCCACAATGACAGATTCTTTTAAAGTCATATATTCCCAATTTAAACCCTAAATGAAAGTAGTTCGACACTTTTTTTAATGATCAATGTGATATGAATATGAAAACCATGGCAACGTGACTAGAGCCACTGATACCTCTCGTGGTCATGCATGTATACATACCTCTCTCATGCAAGCGGATGGCCTCCATCATGTAAGGAACAAGTAAGCGGTTTACAATGAATCCAGGTGTATCCTGAATAAAGGGATATTGGATACTGCTGAGTGAGCTGTACTTTGTTAGAGACTACAGCTATAACATAACATCGGGCAGCAAATCTTACCTTGCAGGACACTGGTGTTTTTCCCAGCGCTTTGCTGAAGTTCAGGAGGGAATCAAAAGTCTCTTGGCTTGTTGCTGAGGTTCCAATAACCTGTGGAAGATAAATACTTAATCAACTTTGACTCTAATTTATCAAGTGTTACTGGCAATAACTTACCATCAGTAAGTTTGTGTGTAAAGTCCTTCCTAAGTTCTTAGTAACTACCAACTGGTTTCAAACTCACCATTAAAACTTAAGAAATGTCTAAACACTTTTTTTTAGATATTTATTGTCCTGCAGGAAATTTGTTTTCACAGCCTGTACATACACAGAAACATACAGATAAGATAAGTTTATTTTTTGTTGGAGATGGTTATCATGGTAGAGAAACAGGAGGAACAGTAAAGCAGGATGGGTTGGATTATACTCTTGTAAAGCAACAGCGAGAGGTGGGGGGGGGGCAACAGAAAGTGCTCTGAGTTTTCAGATGACGTGGAGTCTCTACTGGGATTGTTTATGGATATCAGTGATGTGTTGATCAAAGCTTAGTTTATTGTCTAAAGTGAGTCCAAGATATTTGAAGTTGTTGACCTGTTCTACTGTCTTGCTGTGGATGGAGGTTGGGTTCAGTCCAGTGTAAGGTGTGTTTGATGTGTTAATGACAAGTTCCTTTGTTTTGTCCACGTTCAGCTGTTGGTAGTTGTCAGTGCACCATTGTGTGAAATGAGAAAAGGAGTGTTGATAGGCTGTTATGAAGTTAGCAATCGCTAAAGTTAGCTTTGTCAGTTAGTTCATTCAGCCGGCTTATGCAACAGTTCCACCTGACAGTTAGCAGGTGTAAATATTTAGTAACAACTCATGAATACGTAAAAATTAGTTTGTGTGGTGCAACTGGTCAAATTTTGAGCAGAAAAAGTAGTTTTTATGTACAATATGTATACAATATCCGTTAATTAAATGGTATAGCCAACAAGAAGCATTCACCTTTCTTAAAGTTAATTTTTCTTTTTCATATAGATTAGCAGAGCAGCTAGCATCTAGAAAAAGTGGCCCAACCACCAACATTGTACTTTGAAATTAAATGTTGCAGGAGCTGTTCTCAGACTGCACACCCAGTGTGATAACATTACTGTCCATACACTTTGGAGTATCAGTCAAATATATTTAGTAGCCTACAGTCTGTACAAACTGTACAGAAGTTGTTTAAGTTGTCTATCGACAAGTACAGTAAAAGCTGTGTAAGAAAGGTAAATGCTTCTTGTTGGCGACACCATTTAAAAACCATCTGCCTAATATTGTGTAGATCCCTCTCGTGCTACTGAAACAGCTCTGACCCGTCGAAGCATGGACTCCACAAGACCTCTGAAGGTGTTCTCTGGCATCTGGCAGCAGATCCTTTAAGTCCTGTAAGTTGCGAGGTGGGGCCTCCATAGATTGGACTTGTTTTTCCAGCACATCTCACAAATTCTCAATTGGATTAAGATCTGGGGAATTTGGAGGCCAAGGCAACACCTTGAACTCAAACCATTCCAGGGCGCATTATCCCGCTGAAACAGGCCACTGCCATCAGGGAATACCGTTGCCATGAAGGAGTGTACTTAGTCTGCAACAATGTTTAGGTAGGTGGTACGTGTCAAAGTAACATCCACCTGAATGCCAGGACCCAAGGTTTCCCAGCAGAACATTGCCCAGAGCATCACAAAGCCTCTGCTGGCTTGCCTTCTTCCCATAGTGCATCCTGGTGCCATCGCTTCCCTAGGTAAACAACGCACACATGCACCCGGCCATCCACATGATGTAAAAGAAAATGTGATTCATCAGACCTGGCCACCTTCTTCCATTGCTCCATGGTCCAGTTCTGACACTCATGTGCCCATTGTAGGTGCTTCCGGGGGGGGGGACAGGAACATCGCTCAGATCCTTACGCTTGCCCATTTTTCCTGCTTCAACATCAACTTCAAGAACTGACTATTCAACTGCTGCCTAATATATCCCACCCCTTGACAGGTGCCATTGTAATGAGATAATCAATGTTATTCACTTCACCTATCGGTATTTTTAAATGTTGTGGCTGACCGGTGTATATTGAACATTCAATTTAAGGGAATTTTATGAGGACACCTACGTGTTCTATTGCAAACGTGCTTCAGCTAGATGCAAATAAAAATAAATATTGATTTTTTTTTCTTCAGAGCCCTACCTCTACAAGCTTCATCATAGGGACTGGATTGAAAAAGTGAAGGCCGCCGAATCTGTCCAGTCGGTTAGTAGCGCTGGCAATGTCAGAGATGGGTAGGGAGGATGTGTTGCTGGCGAAGATGGTGTGTCTAAAACAAGAGGTAAAGCAAAAAAAAAAAAGATAGGTAACACGTAATATGGACAGCAGTTAATAATAGTAGCAGACATGTGCCGTACTGAACTTTTCATCTCATTGCCCTTTTAAGAAGGCTTCCAAATATAATACAGCTGAGAAATGACAGAGAAACGAGACAGTGCTTACGCCGGTGCCAGCTTGTCAAGCCCACCAAAGAGATCCTGTTTGATTTTAAGATTTTCCACGATGGCCTCCAACACAAGATCTGTGCCCTGAACAGTAGATCCAGCATCTGTTGAGGCCGACACGTTCTGCAGGACTTTCTGAATGAACTCTTCACCCGCCTGAAACAAACCAAATGCAATATCTCCTGTTAACGACACACATGTCACCCTCTCACTAACCCTGTTGTTCATTTTCTCTCAAGTGTGTCTCACCTCTGGCTTATCAGCAAACTTCTTCTTGACCACTCTTTTAAGGCTCCCTTCAATTCCTTTGATAGACTTCTTCAGGATGTTGTCAGATGTGTCCACCAGTGTCACAGAGTGGCCAGTTGATGCAGCAACCTTCCAGAAAGAAATTAGTTCAAGATAACTAGAAATACAGTGATAAACCTGGTATATACTGTATATGTGATATTTTGTTAAAGCTCTTTCTGTGTAATTGCTGCATGAATGTAGTGAGTTTACACTTGGAGAGTCACAAAATTAAGCATATTCAAACAAGTTATTATGCATACTACATGACTGTACCACAATGCAATGCATAATTTCCTATTAGTACAAAATGGTAAAGTACATTGATTTCATTGTATAAAACAGTATATGACAGTTAGTGTATCATAGCTGTATACAGTTGGAACATAGTATGAAATTAGGACACAGCTTGAATTCTGCACTGAAGACAAATATGGAGGGCGACACCTTGTGGCAGAATTTGGCATTTTTATCCTCTAAAAGTTCCTGCAGTCCATCTGAGTTGATTTGTTCTTGAGTCTTGTCTTGTTATGTCACACCACAAGGAAACAGCTGTACGAGAAGTGTGTTTAATAAATGACAACTGAACTATTTCATAACACAATTTCCTTATGGGATCAATGAGTGACTGTGTTGTGACAGTGAGACAAGTAAACCATTCATTATTAGGGAAATGTAAGACTTTAAAGACAACTAACGTTACAGGCTTTTATGGTATGGGACACTAACAAACATGCTGTAGAGTTAATGTAAGTTGATGATCCACAAAATAAATTATTTTACAAAACATCCTTACACACTTTTTCATTCAAGGAAATGAGAAAGTGTCTTTTGACTGGTACTGTACGTTTGAACTATGTAGCCACATTTTTGACCTTTCTGAGAATGCAAAAAAATGGAGCAAATCAAGCTTTTCCACAGACGATGAAGTGATCCAATGCTGACTTAACAATGGCAGAATCACAGGCCAAGTTATCAAGTAATTCATGTTTGGCAGGATTTTAGCAAACAGATCCAAAAACTGTGTTTTAAACAGTCCTTACAGTCTGGTATAGTGGTTTTTGATCTAGACCTTGTCTAATGTGGTCTTAATGGGGGAAAAAGCAGTGAAGTCACTCTTTTTTATGTTTTCAGAATTAGTATAAGGCTTTCACAAATCTGACACTATTTTTCAGACAATCCTCATGATCTATCTGTAAATCTAGTCCAGATTTCACATGACTAGGTATAGGCTAGTAGTTTTTTCTTATTCTTTCTTGTGAATTACTGTGTTAATCAGCAACTATTTTGATAATTTAATAATCATTTTAGTAATTTTTTAAGCAAAAGTGAAAAAATAAGCTGGTTTCAGCTTCTCAAATGTGATGATTTATTGCTTTTCTTTGTCAAACCTGATGATACACTGAATATCTTTGGGTTTTGGACTGTTAGTCAGATGAAACTAGACATTTGAAGATGTAACCTTGGACTGTGGGGAACTTTAACGGATATTTTTCACTATTTTCTGACATTTTGTATACCGATTTAACTGGTAGACAATGCAACATGTGACGAGGGGTCCCAGGTAGACTGGGAGTAAACTGTTTTAGTCCTTCCTTACAGTCTATCTGTTAATCTAGTCCAGATTTGACATGTCTAAGTACATTAAACCTGGTCTAATGTGGTCTGAATGGGAAAAGCAGTGAAATCGCCCTTTTTTTCCTGTTTACACAAACCTGACAGTGGTTTAAAGTCTCTGGAGTCCAATTAGGTCGTTGTTTGACAATATAAACAGTGTTTTTTTAATGATAAACATGGTCTAATGTGGTTTGAATGGTGAAAATGCAGTAAAATCTTTTGAGAAGAAATGCTTCACAAATCTAAAGGTGGGTTTTAAAGGATTTTAAAGCTTAAGGCTTTTACGTTTGCCTTAACTGTCACCTCAACCTGCCATTAGAAAGGTAACAGCGTGATAAATATAGTGAATCCGCGTTTACCGTCAGATATAACCTTTGAAACGCGTTTGTAGCCCTTTGAGTGATAAACAGCATGTCAGCTGGCCGGCTGTAATGAAGCTATCTGCTAGCTTGGTTAACCAGAGCCAGAAAGCGTTCCGTTGCTTACCTGTGCGATTCCTGCACCCATCTGTCCTCCTCCGATGATCGTTACATGCTTAATTACAGCATTTCTAACAGCTGAAGAGGAAAAACCTCTGCAGATTTGGTGAGTAAAGAAAGCCATGGTGTGAATTCAGTGACAGAAACAACCAGATAGACAGGGAGAGGAAGGTCGGCGGTCACGTGACGTCACCAACGCTCCATGACCTTTCACACAGATTGGTTAGAAAGTGTGTGTACAAACTAAGGTTACCCTAAATGTTAAATGTTTTAAAAAAAAACTCCGGGCAAAAGTTTCTCCTGGAGAACCCTTTAAATATTAATCTAATATATACACTGCGTGATCTGCGTGATCAAACTGCAGTTACTATGTTTGGAGTGCGCAATTGATTAGACGATTACGGTAATACGGTAAATATTCAGCAGCAGCAATACAAACATGTAGAAAAAAACAAACAAACCACAGTCCATACAAGTAAAAGCTCTGCGTTTAAAATATTATTTTATTAAAAGTACAAAAATCTTGCTCTATTTAAAAAAAAAAAAGCAAGTATACCAGCTGCAGCCGGCAGCACGAAGGTGCAGTATCTACACGACACGCCCATTTTACTACATGACACCCACTTGGTTAGGTTTAGGCTTTAGGGAGGGGGTGGGGGGGGGGGTGGGGGGGTTGGGGTTAGGAGTCAGGGGTGTGTCTTATACCCTTCTCCAAGAAAGGTGATATTTATTATCAGAACTATAAATGAAACAGAGGCAAAAATGAACCCCGGGAAATTCAACAAATAACTTAAGCAAAAACAAACAAATCAAATCTACATCAAACTGCTGCTCTCTCTCTTCTCTGCTCTGTCTCAATGACCAGTGACTGGCCTTTTACCTTCAGCCTCACCTAACAATGGACTGATATTACTGATTTAACACAAAAACACTGGTAATGTTGGGAAGCAGTGCCTAGAGAAAAGGGAGAGGAGCAGCCTTTTTTACAGTGAGGTTGGAGATAAAGCATATTAACAAATGTAAACAAAAACATTGAGATACTGTGAGGTTGAAAATCAGCAAAAGTTGTTCCTCAAATGCCCATTTTACTGTGAATGCGACAATGTGGACAAGTCCCAGCTTGTAGTCAGTGTCTTTTCCAGCTTTGAGATATTTTTACTGACTGGATTACATAATTCACTACCCACAGCCTGATTGTAGCTACACTGCACTGTATGTGTAGTATGACACAAGTGCATCATGCTCTTAAATGAAAACCTCGGCCCCCTCGGTGTACAGTTCCAGTCAAAAGTTTGGACATACCTACTCATTCAATGGTTTTTCTTTATTTGTATTATTTGTAGAATACTGAAGACATCAAAATGATACAGTAACACATATGGAATCATGTGGTAAACAAAAAAAGTGTTAAACAAACCAAAACAAACCAACCAGCTTCATGAATTAGTTACCTGGAATGCTTTTCCAAAAGTCTTGAAGGAGTTCCCACATATGCTGAGCACTTGTTGGCTGCTTTTATTTTACTTTGTGGTCCAGCTCATGCCAAACCATCTCAGTTAGGTTTAGGTCGGGTGATTGTGGAGGCCAGGTCATCTGATGCAGCACTCCATCACTCTCCTTCTTAGTAAAATAACCCTTACACAGCCTGGAGGTGTGTTTTAGGTCACTGTCTTGTCGAAAAACAAATGATGGTCCCACTAAATGCAAACCAGATGGGATGGTGTGTTACTGCAGTATGTTGTGGTAGCCATGCTGGTTAAATGTGTCTTGAATTTGGAATAAATTGCCAACAGTGTCACCAGCAAAGCCCCCCCACAACATCACACCTCCTCCTCCATGCTTCACAATAGGAACCACACATGCAGACGCCATCTGTTCACCTTCTCTGCAGCTCACAAAGACACGGCTGGAACCAAAAATCTCAAATTTAGACTCATCAGACCAAAGTAGATTTCCACTGGTCTAATGTCCATTCCTTGTGTTTCTTGGCCCAAGCAATTCTCTTCTTATTGGTCTCCCTCAGTAGTGGTTTCTTTGCAGCAATTCGACCATGAAGGCTTGATTCATGCAATCTCTTCTGAAACAGTTGATGTTGAGATGTGTCTGCTACTTGAACTCTCGGAAGCATTGATGATGTGTCCAGTGCATTTTAAATATGCACATAATAACTTGCTCAGTCTAACTTAGCCAGTGACGTCCAGGAACAGGCTGGATGACTACAATGAATTTGGTGACAGCTAGAGAGACAGTGGACAGCTTGGAGAGATGGCAGCCGGGGCAGGAAGGGTTAGCATCCCAAACTGCAGCTCCTGCGAGGGAGCACCCACAAAGAGGCTACGGAAACCTTCTAAGGAGAAATACCCCTTGTTCCTTCCTCAAGCATCCCATCTGGGCTTGAAGATCCATCAAGCCCAGATGGGATGCTTGAGGGAGGAACAAGTGGTGCAATGCACAGGAGCAAAACCCAATGAGCTGCAGGAAGAACCAGACCTGGAATCACCCCACAGTGCCTGCAACCTCCAAATGCCACAGGCTCCACCCCTGAACACAAAGTCAGAACACCGTCAGGTCAAGTGGCCTGTAGCCAGGATGGGTGAGTGGCTCCAAATGGCTACAGATCAGTGCTATGCATCATAAAATAATTAAATGATAAATTATCAGTCATACAGCTGTTATTTTTGTTCAAAGGCATCTGGCACAAAATACTGAGCTTAATAAATCAATCAGCTGACAACATTTTGACCATTATTAATTGATTATCAAGTAGATATATAGATCATTTTCTGGTTCTAGCTTCTTAAATGAGTGGATTTACAGCTCTTCTGGATTATATCACTGTAAATGTAACACCTGTTGTGAGACAGAAAAACTATTTCATTGACATTGCTTTGGAATGTGGTCACTTCTGAAGGGTATTTGTCATTACTTTTGAAATTTTATGGACTCAATGATTGCTTGAATAATCACAAAATATATAAATTAAATGATAATGAAATATAATATGCAGTCATAATAGATTGAGCAAAAGAGACACATTACAATCAAAAATACTTTTTATATTTTGCACACATTACATTGTCCCTCCAGGAGACCTTGACCAATATCTGTGGCCTTCTGCAAGGTCCATATCAACAAAGCTCCATGTTTACAGTCAGTCTGCTAAAACCAAGTTTCCACTGTTTCAACTACGAGGGCTCACACACACAGTGTATGGGCAGGGTGCCAGTGTCAGGCCGAAGCGTCCGTGCAGGGAAGGAGGAGGCACTCCCTCTGGGAGTCTGAATTTGAAGGCCTGCAGGAAGCTGGTAATTGTCAGGAACAGCTCCATCTTTGCCAGCTGTTCACCCATGCACACTCTGCGACCTAAGGAATACAGGGGTAAAATCATTACATTAAAGGACGGGTTCACAATTTGTCTGTCCTAAAACAACAGTCAGGTGCCGATATGAACGCTGACAGAGGTTTTCCTGGTTGTAATCATTCCTCCTGTTCATACTGAACATTAGAAGACCCCCTTCAAATGTGCTTTCAATGTAAGTGATGGAGGCCAAAATCTAGTGTGTCCACACAGTCATTTTGTGCAAAAATGCATTTAAAAGTTTATCTGAAGCTTATATGAGGCTTCAGCAGTCTGAGTTAGTCATATCAAGTGGCTATCGGCCACATTTACAGTCTTTTTAGCATCAAATTCCCTCTTTGTGTTTTCTCCGACAGTGTTTCCCTGTTGAGCTGTGGTGGAAGTATAATAACAAAAAGAGGAACTTTGGCACTAAAAAGACTGTAACATTGAAAGATCTACTTGATTTGACTCATTTGGACGCTGAAGCTTCATATTAGCTTCAGAAATGGCAAGAAAAACCTATTTCAATGTTCATTTGGGCTGACTGTTGTTTTAAGACAGACTTAATTCTGAACCTGTCTTGAACATTAATTTATACATCAATGTTTCAGACATTTGGCTCATATGAGTAAGGAATAGCATACCAATCCCGAATGGTATGAAGCACTCCTTCCTGACCAACTTTCCCTCATCATCCAAGAAGCGTGCTGGGTTGAAAGAGTCTGGGTTATCCCACATAGTGGGATCTCTATGGACAGACCACAGGTTGGGTACAATAATTGTTCCTTTGGGAATAGTGAAGCCTCTGAACTCTGCCAAAAGGAAAAAAAAGATAAACATGATAATGGCTAGGGTTCGGTACCAAACTCTGTACTTTTAAGGGTATACCGACCAAATTACGTTGGTACTACCAAGTACCTATTCATGTTAGATCAGTGCCAAATTTTGGTACCTTGAGAGCGGGTTGTGTTGTGAATTCAATTAAATACAGGCCAGTTAGCTTTGCTAGTTAGCGGATAGTTGATCAGCAGCAGTGGATAAATATTTAAAACTCCACGTTAACATTTGAAACTAAAGGTCAGAGTTTAATGAGTGGCCTGTGGTCACTGCCCCGGCCGTGGAGCAATGTGCTGTGGCTGGGGAGCAGCAAGCTACTTTTATCCTCTGCTGGGAATTAACAACTGGACTGGGATGCTCTCTGCTGGGCGGTGCTTCTGGAGGTTGAAGGGACGGGTTTGGGAGGGGAGAGGGAGTTAGGGAGGGGTTTTACTTTGTATGGTGTGTTACAATGTTGAAATTAAGTCTGGACTTATTTTTTTACAACTTAAATTACATTTTTGTTATTACAGAGAGAGTAAAGTAAAGAAAAAAAAAGGTACCGTTGGGTACCGGTATTGGTTCTAATATGAATGGTACCCAGCCCTAATAATAACATCACCTGTAACCGAGGTTACAATCCTTAGCTCTGTTTAAGTTTACCTGTTGTCTTGGAGGTCATGTGTGGAATACTCAGAGGTACCACCACAGTCAGTCTTTGGACCTCCATGATAGTAGCCTCAGTAAAGGGCATACTTCCTTTATGAGTCAGAGACACGACCTGATTTCTGCCCACCACTTTATCAATCTCTGCTTGGACCTTATCTGAAATCAGAACAGTAGAAGCAAAGCAACATTCAATATTTTCCCCCCCAATATAGATAATGCTAATATAACCAATCAGCACAATTTCAGGACACAACTTAAGCCAATCAAACTAATTTAAAAATATTTTTTAGAATGCAGTAGTTAAACACATGTTTTATGTGCCTATCACTGTGGTTGTGAGACAGTTGGAGAAGTGGTCAACTGCATAATGGAGCCAGACATCTTACTGAAATATTTTTTGAACCTCATGCTCATGCAGCAGATTTCCAGTTCCCCTTTTTCCTTCAAAGGGTTTTCCACTCATGCAGAAAACAAAGTCTGTGGTCAACATTTGTTCTACATGAATTCCAACCGTCATTCATATCTCAGTTATAAATTTTGAAATTCTACAATGTTGTATATGGATTACATCTAGGAAAGTGTGTTGATTTGTGGAAATGTGCATATTAGTTATTATTAGTTGTTTCCTACACAGTTTTCTTTATTCATAAACAACTTCGTGGAAATTCAATAGGAAATCTGCCTTGGAAACTTATCTGGTTGGCTGATAAAAATAGATTGTCTTAGTAATTTATAACTTTATGAAAATCAAACAGAATCTGATTAGAAATATTTCAGCGAATGCAGGTGATAGTCCCACAACTCCACTCTGTCACTGTCATTGTGTCCATTTTGCACAAGCAACCCACACAAAGTCCTAATTTTCACAAGGGCCTATAAGCAGTCTGTAAAGTATGGACTGAGTGCACTGTTGCTACTTTTACCTTGGACATCAGGGTGTAAAGCCATGTAGAGCAGGAACCATAAAACTGTACTGGTGGTGGTGTCAGTGCCTGCGATGAACAGGTCTCCTATTATATAAAAAAGATACTCTTCTGTGAAGCTGCTGTCTTCCACTCCAGCAGCTTTCTGGGCCAACATCTCTATCAAGTACATGTCTACAAAATCCCGTGGGTTGTCACGATCAAGTTCTTCCCAGTGCTGTGCAATAATCCTTTTTAGAAACAATGTAATGTCTCTTTCCACTTGTCGTAACTCCTTGAAGGCCCCAAACGGCAAGTAGTACAGCAGTGGAAAGATATTGATGAGGACTGCAGAGCTGTTCACACAGATCTCCAGCCCGCGCGCCATTAGTTCCAGCAAGGTGCGGAACTCATGGTCTTCGTGGTGAAATCGTTGACCCAGGGCCAGCGAGCAGATGACGTTTGACACTGCGTTGCTGATCAGTGGGGCAGGGTCCACACCGGTGCCACCAGACTCCTCATTCAATCGCAGTAGCTCTGTTTTGACCGTAGCAAGGCCTTGAAGGATGCACGGTTCCAAGCTCAACCTCCCCAGGCCAAAGTTTCGGAGTGTGGTGTGGCAGAACTTGCGATGCTTTCTCCACACTGGCCCATATGGTGCGAAGACTATTCCTTAAGTTTAATTAAACCAGAAAAGGGAAAGTTTATTGCTCAGGTCATCAACAAACACATTTAGAGCATTTAGGTCAAAGTCTATTCAAACAGTTTTCTTCCTTATCTCTCTATGGACTTGTCAAATTGTAACATACCTATAAATACACTTACAGTAGCCTATTGTCTGTTTCTGACTCAGATTCCTCCCTAAATCCTTTATTTGATACTGCAGGCTGAGCACACAAATAAAAAAAATTTTTCTTGCTGTAATCATTCCTCCTTTTCATACTGGCCATTAGAAGATCCCTTAATAATGCATTTACAATGTAAGTGACGGGGGGCAAAATCCACAGTCCTCCTTCTGTGAAAAAAATGTATTTAAAAGTTTATCTGAAGCTAATATGAAACTTCAGCGTCCAAATTAGTCACATCAAGTAGATATCTTTCAAAGTTCAAGTCTTTTTAGTGCCAAATTCTCTCTTTTTGTTACTATACTTCCACCACAACCCAACAGGAAAACACTGTCTGAGGAAACGAAACGAAAAGAGATTTTTAGACTGTAACTTTGGAAGATATCCACTTTATTTGACTAACTCAGATGGCTGAAGCCTCATATAAGCTCCAGATAAACTTTTAAATGAATTTTGCTCAAAACGAGGACTGTGGATTTGGTTCACATTTGGAGGGGATCCTAAAATGGTCAGTATGAACAGGAGGAATGATTACAGCAAGAAAAAGAAAGACATGTTTTAAGAAAGACATGAAAAATTGTGAACCTGTCCTTTAATCTGGCAGTGGTTATAGCCTATGGAGAGGTGTTTTGAATATCAATATATAAAACCATATCAATGAGGATAGACTAGAAGAAAACTTTCCAAAATTAACATTAAGGTGAATCAACACCTCTCTTAAGTTTAGACTATAACCACATTTATTGCACTACACTGCAGTAGGTGTACGTAATAGACTGGAAACTGGATGTGTTTATGCATGTCTGTGCTCAAATGAATGAAAGTGCCCTTTAATGCAAA
Organism: Scomberomorus guttatus; assembly: GCA_038419695.1. Classification (NCBI taxonomy): domain Eukaryota; kingdom Metazoa; phylum Chordata; class Actinopteri; order Scombriformes; family Scombridae; genus Scomberomorus; species Scomberomorus guttatus. The sequence continues at coordinate 13,589,352 of CM076447.1, forward strand.
CATTACCTTTGCGTTTAGTCATAATAACGACTACAGGAAGATCTGGTCTGTCGGAGAACACGTCGGGATGATTTGAGAGAGCATCCTTCACCACTTCATAGCCATTAAGCACAACGACCAGCTGACTCCCTACAAAAAGGCTGTATATATTGCCATAAACGCTGGCTTGTTCTGTTAAAACAACCACAGGGGATTTGTCCTTTTGGTCCGATTCCCGTCCAAACCTCTTCCTGATAAAAGACGGAATGAGAAAAACGCCAAAGTTGCCGACTACCGGCAGCGGCCTCGGACCTGGAGGAATATTTGCGAAGTCCCGACGTTTCTGATAGAAATTAACTAAAATACACACCATCAAAAGTACTATTAAAACTACAATGTTTACTGGCGACAGTAGAAAGCTGCTCAGCTGCTCCGGCCATGACAGCGGAATCATGGTGACGGAGTTAAAATAAACTGAATTTAGTTTAGCTAGCAATTTTATCCCATATACAGGATTATTAATGAAGTCCTCGTGAGATAATTAATGACGTGCGACAGGACGGAGATGGTATCTAAGAGACAAGTTCACACGCTTCCTGTTTTGTTATTGAACGGGACGAGTCAACGTGGTACCGTTACTGGCTTCCTATTGGCGGATAGAGCAGTGGCCTGCTGTAATTGGTTGGCTTTGAGAGTGAGGACTTAGGGCTTTTCAGCCCTTTAAGCTGCCTCACAGGCACCATCCTGGCACAACAAAATAATATAAAATTAAATCAAAAACTGTCCAAAAGAGGGAAATTTATGCTAAATTCTTCCTGGGAGGGCTACCATAAAGTTACATTTCAGGGATTAAATGACCACTAAACTAATAATAATGGCATTACTCCTAACAGCCCAAAAATTATAGGCCATATTTTGAACAATCCCTTTCCTAACATCAATGTTGTGAAATCATTTCCATACATACAATTCAAAGGAGAGTAACAGCAAATGGTAAATTTAAATTCTCCAATCAAATGGACTTTGTCTTTACATGACATACTGTATAGATAGATAGATATATAGATAGATATTTCTTTTTAGTATTTCTTAGTTTTTATATATTTTGCACCTGCAAATTAAACTTGGGCTATTTGTTTAAACATGAGACACATGGAAACATTAGGACAGAAGACAGAAAAGACAGTATTAAATATTTAATCAAACTTTAGCAATAGATTTGTAAATTTTATAATGAAAAGTCAGGGCTATACTGTACATATGAAATGCTGAGCTATGTGCATCTCTATACATTGTTGTCATTAATGTGGGTGATGTCACATTAATACATATATAGCATAAGGATTAGACTTTATTTTCAGAAGTATTTCAGAAAAAAATATATTGTGTCTTGTGAGAAATGGAAATTCCGCAAGCTTGAGGAGGAGATCCATTGAATGTAAAATTGTCCAAAACATTTCATAAAAGTGTTGTGGTATATAGCATAATGATCAACTTTGATGATTTAATGAAAGCAAAAACACACTTAAGTCTTAGTATGGTTACATTTTAATACAATATTACAATGTTGAGACTACAGCTAGGATATACACACTTAGGAGTACTAAAATGAATACAAAATTAATAATAATTAAAAAAATCAGAAACAAAACCAAATACACAAGACTCATAAAGGCATTTTTGGTAGACCTACGGACATTTAACACACTAAGGCACCTTGTGACTTGAGTACACTGATATTGAGGTAAACCCCGTCATCAAATACAGTATGAGAGGGTTACAGAAGCAGATCCAAAATCAAGTCTTGCAAATACTGTGTGACAAACCTGCAAGTCAGTTGCTACAAAGTTGTCTGACATTTACTAGGAGCTGACACTGGTATCATTTACAAAAACAATGACAACTTTTCTGGACTTTATCTCATAAATAAATTACAGTGGCAAAGAACACAGAAAGACAATACAATTATCCTTGTAGATATATTTTTGCTGAAACATTTCTTTTATAGCGATGCAACTGGTACCATTATATTCCTGTCCAATGGACAAGACTGACTGAATGAATACCACTTCACTGGATTATCAAGCAACACTGCTTGGGGTATCAGGGTCCGCTCACTCCTCTCGTGTGCTCTGTACCATGGAGTACTTCTTACAGGGGTTCTTAAGACAGGCAGGAGGCCAGGTGATGGGCCAGCTGTACGAGCACGGCACCGCGGTTTGGACGTTCTTCTCCAGGAAGTTGAACAGAGGGTTCCACCAGGTGTTAGTGAGGTAGTTGTTGGGTGAGCATTTCAGAGTCTGCACAGAAATAAGAGTTATCTTTTAGCATAATATAATAACAAAAATGGTTTTATGTTTTTACTGTATAGCACCTTCCACACAAGGAATGCAGCTCAAATTGCTGCTGATGAACAGGCCAAACTCCACATCATCCCTTTTTGTCAAAATATGGTTTGTTTACGTTTATAAGTTGCTTTTGATTTGATTGCATTTTGCATTGCTTGAGGTCAAGAGCTAGCTACAAAATTTGGTCTTCCTCTCCACCACCCCCAGAATGTATTATCTGTTGCTGTCAAGTACAGCTCCAACATATTTCTAGTAACAAAATCACAAAGACGAAGCATGTGGATTCTTTGTTTTTACTGTTGTCTTGGCCTGGTTGGACAATGGACACAGGAAGATAATCTATTCGGTGGTGATGAGATACAATGTGTAACTACTCTGAACATCTACATAACCATCCTTTTTAGTTAACTAAAATAATCTGACAAGAGGAACTGAAGAACATCATCATATCTGCACTGAAATCAGCAGCCAATGGTGTGATTTTTACTTGTTTTAACTTCACTGGTCATCTTCATTGCAGAATTGTGGTGAATTGTAGATTGTATGGCCCTTTGAGGCAAATCTGTGATTTGTGATGTTGGGCTGCATAAATAAAACTGACTTGACTTGAATGTGTTTAGCACGTTAACCATGAGATAAATGTTTTAATGTAACTTGAAAGATAATTTAGCCTGGTCCCAACTCTTATCAACTGTTTGTTTACACTTTGGCCACTAGAGGGGGTAATTCACCATTTTGAAAAGCCATAGTGACTGGTCATGGGAATGACATCCAGAAAGTTCTGACACACAGTCCAAAAATATTTGTACTTACTGTAAGTATATAATCATAGACCATTTCCTTTAAACATAAACTGTAATAAATTGCACTTGATGTAAACTCCTTGAACAAAATACAGCCATGTTTCATCAGACAGGCAGTAAAGTCCGCCATGCATAATAATTTATGTGTAACAAGGTTCAATGAAAGTGGAGCCTTTAGCTCTGAACGCTTTCATTTGCTCTCTTTCACTCTATGACACACACACACACACACACACACACACACACACACACAAACACACACACACACAAACACACAAACATCCACTGAGGGTCCAGCTCTGTGTTCAGACCTGTAAGTTGGCCATGGTGTGGTACCACCAGAATAGTCGGGAGGTGATAAAATAGGCCACGACCACGTCCACACTGTAATGTTCATGTGCCACCAGGATGCACACCACACCCACGGCACTCAGCAGCCAGCACATCAGATGGTACCACCAAAACGACCGCGGCGAGTCTTGAGAGAGAGAAGGAGAGACAAGAGTGTTGACAATATTTATGACAACATCCATTTGTGGTCTGTTGTTCCATGTTTTCAGTGTCAAGAAAAATGCTGTCTGTGGCATTTCAATAAAATGTGACAGGAACAGAGGGATTTCCTGCAAAACACAGACAAACAGGGCTATAGCAAAAATCTTATTTGTAATAATATAAAGTAGTGGAAACTAAAACACTGCAATATCTGCTCGTAAATCTCATCCAAATCACTTGTTTTTGCTTTTTTAATATGTACTTTGTATTTTTTAGCCAACTCTACCATATATGCAGCATATATGCAGTAATATTCAGCTTTACAAGGTATATAACAAATACATTTTGTCAAACTTTGAATATTTGAGTTGAAAATAATAACAGTAATAGTGGCATCAAATGTCAGTTATCTTATTTACTGGTAGTCTCTTGAAGGTCCATGTGTAGCTGTATAATACAATGATGTGAACCACATGGGATGAGAATGGAAACAGACAATATCATTCATATATTATTCATGGCAAATTCACATGAATTATTCCATAAAAGCAAACAAACAAGAACGTTGCTTTGAATACTCACATTCCTTAATGAACAGATAAGTGAGGGTGAGCATCACAGTGTGTCCACTGTAGAGAAAGTCTCCACACATGAGATGGGAGTTTGTAATGGACAGACCTCCACCTGAAATCAGCCGCAGAATTCGCTGGATTTTTGCCTGGGAGTCTCCGTGCAGCTGATAGAGAGCAGATAGTGGATGCAATTAAGGAGATATAGAAAAACACCAGATCAGTAGCAACTCGTGAGAACATAAGAAACTAAGATTTGACACTAGACATGACCAAATCTTGTGCTCTTGTACCTGCTGCTCAAATTACTGAGGATAACTCTTACAAGTAGAAAAACTTGAATATGCTTTGTCCAAAACATTTAAAATTCTTGGGAACAACTATAAAACTGTCTGAGCCTTCTGCACAACACAACCCAGCAAACAACTGCCAGGAGCGCATGTTTTTGATCAAACACTGATGCACCTCAATATTGTCGGTGTCCGGAGGCAGTAAAAAGTCAAAATGGCATTTTTATAGCTGCCTCTCTTGCGTGGCTGTGCAAAATGAGTCCCAGAGGGTGCACAAGAGTACACGGCTGAGCAATGACAGCTGATGCCCGCCCTGATTTTAGCGTGCTACTCACCTTAGGAGCACAAGTCATGTGCATTCCAGGTACAGGCAGGGTGGTGATGTACATAGTGACACAGCGGTACAAGTACAGAGTGCCAATGAGGAAGAAGAACCGCCTGCTCGCTATTGACCTGTAAATGGAAAATGTACGAGCCATAATGGATGAATGCAGAAATGTTGTGGTGCCCTGATTATGTAATACTACTACAAACATGCATCTACTTAAATATACAAAATGCTGAAGACTGGGGAATGTATTAAACGACCTGAGCAGCAGAAAGAGACATGCAGAGCATAGACAAAACCACAAAATAGTTAACTGTTTGATAGAACAAAAATATTGTAGCCTGTACAACTTGTTATGCAGTGAAATTCAATTTTCCTCTTTTTGAAAGACAGTACTCCACTGACACCACATTAAGCTGGAAAAAAACAACTTGTACAATAGGTAGTGCAAAATAGCCTTACTTGTATCTGAAGAAGAACAACTGGATAATCCAAATGACCAGCAGAACCATGCCATTGATCTCTGTCACTGTAAATGCCCAGTTGACCCTGTCAATATAGTCAAAAAATTTATCAGGAAGGGGTGGGCTGCTTTCTTTGGGTGGGACCCTCTCGTGGACTATTGTGATGACAACTGTTGTCAGGACCAAGTTAAAGCCAGCATAAAAGAAGGCAATCATTGTCTTCCACCACTCCATGGGCAGACGACTGACCTTGGACTCTGGCACAGAAATCTTCACGTAGTCATTATGTCTCCCTATGCCTTTCCGAAAACCCCGCTTTGTATCTTCTCCGCCTGGGGTGTGGACAGGACAGGTTTTCCCGGTGCTGGGCACAGCACCACCCTCCATTCCTGGGTTCAGATTATGAGTGGCAGAGTCTCTCGTATCCACAAGCTCCTGTGATGCCATGGGTGCCTGCACTGTCCATCCACAGGCACACAGTTCCTCAGGGTTGAGGCTTTTTGACTGCCATGAGAGAAAACAAAAGGTTGGAAACTGACACTATTTGGTTTGGAAAGCACAAGCCTGTCACTTGTCATTTGCACAAGATAGAAAAGCACATAAGTAAACAGGAACTGCTTGCTTGTATTAAGTATGTCGAATCGTTGCAATGAGAAACAGAGAGGAGATGAACTCTTGTTTACTTTTGTTTCCACTCTTCCCCATCCCAGGGATTAGCGAAGCATGAGACTGAGCTTTTATTGATGCGTTTTTGCTGAAATGTCCAGACTGAAAAGCTATTTTTGAGTTTATAACAGCCAGCTAGACTAGATGTGGTTCTATGAGTTAATGCTGTGTGCTGTATTTTCCTTTCCCTGGACTTTCACTAGAACCACTATAACAATTTTCTGTTTGGATGTTCAGTCACAATCTTATTTTGGGCCTCCCTAAGTCTTTCCTCCCACACTGCTTTGGTTTTTTTTGAGTTTGTCCTCAACAGTCTGCTGCTATACAGTCTGCTCATTATCTTATGCATCAGAGGAATTTGCATGCTCATCATAAAAGTTACAAGCTGTATGAATGCAAAAGCAACTAACTAACTAAACTAAACTAAACTAAACTAAACTAAACTAAACTAAACTAAACTAAACTAAACTAAACTAAACTAAACTAAACTAAACTAAACTAAATTGAAAGTTCATGCTCTTCTTGAGCTTTTTATCATATTGTTGAGCTCTTTCCAGTTAATGACCTGAGAGAGCACTAAAGCAATGGCCATTTTCATCCCTTCACATCTAGGCTTCTAGCTCCTTTAAGGACTCCATTAATGGATTTGAGGATATTGCTATTAGCCCTGAAATGCATCACAATAATTGTCAACTGGAATGCATACAGACTGGCATGTTTACTTGTAAGCAAACCTGGCATTAGGACAAAAGATGGGATAGAAATAGAGGCTGGATTCAAGAGAGCTGCTGAAAGTATCAGGTTCCTTAGAATCAATTTTTGGGAAAATATTATTACAGCTCAGAAAGGCTTATCATAGAATACCCTCTGCCACAGCAGATTCACTCTCTGTTATGTAACTGATGGATGGCTCCAGACAACAAAGTCTGACAGAATTTAAGGGGTCATAAGGTATTGTAATACTGACCAAGATGGCAAATAAGATCAACAAGAGCAGGCAAACAATATAAGCTAATTACAATGCCATGTTCTTTCTGTTGTTAGTGTGATGATCTTACGTCTCTGTGGTTAGTCGTACTGCAAGTTGGGATTACTATCAACATACTTTTGTTTTTTGTAATAAAAGAGAGAGAAAGAAAGAGTACAAGAGAAGAGAGAGAGACAGAGAAGCACAGCAACAACAATAATAACAATAACAACATTAATAATAATAGAAATATGACTAATAATAATTGCATGCATGGGCGTCAAGCAGGACCACGGCAGCATGGGTTCTGCAACTACGGTCCATGGAAGCCTGCGATCCATAACCAGGCGGTCCGCAACCATGATCCATAGAACCTGAAGAATCCATAGAATCAGCATAACTAGGGGCTGGTCCAAGGCGAGTCTGGCTGGCCCTAACTATAAGCTTTATCAAAAAGGAAAGTTTTCAGCCTGCTCTTAAACATAGAGAGGGTGTCTGCCCCTCGGACCGAAACTAGAAGATGGTTCTACAGGAGAGGAGCCTGATAGCTGAAGGCTCTGCCTCCCATTCTACTTTTGGAGACTCTAGGAACCACAAGTAAGCCTGCATTCTGTGAGCGCAGTGTTCTAGTGGGGTAATAGGGTACTATGAGTTCTTTAAGATATGATGCCTGACCATTAAGGGCTGAGGAGACGGATTTTAAATTCTATTCTGGATTTTACAGGAAGCCCGTGCAGAGAAGCTAAAATGGGAGAAATATGATCTCTTTTCCTATTTTCCTAGTTTTTGTCAGTACACATGCAGCTGCATTCTGGACCAGCTGGAGAGTCTTTAGAGACTTGTTAGGGCTGCCTGATAATAAGGAATTGAAATAATCCAGCCTAGAAGTAACAAAGGCATGGACTAGTTTTTTTTTAATCTTTTTGAGACAGGAAGTGCCTGATGGTAGGTGAAAAAAGGCAGTCCTTGAAATTTGTTTTATGTGGGAGTTGAAGGACATATCCTGATCAAAGATAACTCCCAGATTCCTTACAGTGGAGCTGGAGGACAGGGTAATGCCATCCAGAGTAGCTATATCATTAGATAATGTGTTTCTAAGGTGTTTAGGGGCAAGCACAATACCTTCAGTTCTGTCTGAGTTTAGTAGCAGAAAATTGCAGGTCATCCAGGTCTTTATGTCCTAAAGGCACGCTTGGAGTTTAGTTAACTGATTGGTTTCGTCTGGCTTCATTAATAAATACAATTGTGTATCATCTGCATAACAATGAAAATTTATGGTGTGTTTCCGAATAATATTACCTAAAGGAAGCATATACACACGTGGACAAAATTGTTGGTACCCCTCAGTTAATGAAAGAAAAACCCACAATTCTCACTGAAATCATTTGAAATGTACAAAAGTAACCATGAATAAAAATTTATTGAAAATTAAACAATCAAAATCAGCCATTACTTTTGAATTGTTGATTAACATAATTATTTAAAAAAATGAAACTAATGAAACTAATGAAACAGGCCTGGACAAAAATGATGGTACCCATAATTTAATATTTTGTTGCACCACCTTTTGAGGCAATCACTGCAATTAAACGATTTCTATATTTGTCAATGAGCCTTCTAGATCTATCAACAGGTATTTTGGCCCACTCCTCGTGAGCAAACTGCTCCAGTTGTGTCAAGTTTGATGGGTGTCTTCTCCAGATGGCATGTTTCAGCTCCTTCCACAGATGTTCAATGGGATTCAGATCTGGGCTCATAGAAGGCCACTTCAGAATAGTCCAACGCTTTTCTCTTAGCCATTCTTGGGTGTTTTTGGCTGTGTGTTTTGGATCGTTGTCCTGTTGGAAGACCCATGACCTGCGACTGAGACCTAGCTTTCTGACACTAGGCAGCACATTTCTCTCCAGAATGCCTTGATAGTCTTGAGATTTCATTGTACCTCGCACAGATTCAAGACATCCTGTGCCAGATGCAGCAAAGAAGCCCCAAAACATAACTGAGCCTCCTCCATGTTTCACCGTAGGGACAGTGTTCTTTTCTTCATACGCTTGATTTTTGAGTCTATGAACATAGAGTTGATGTGCTTTACCAAAAAGCTCCAGTTTTGTCTCATCTGTCCAAAGGACATTCTCCCAGAAGCTTTGTGGCTTGTCAACATGCATTTTTGCAAATTCCAGTCTCGCTTTTTTATGATTTGCTTTCAACAGTGGTGTCCTCCTTGGTCGTCTCCCATGAAGTCCACTTTGGCTCAAACAACGACGAATGGTGCGATCTGACACTGATGTACCTTGGCCTTGGAGTTCACCTTTAATATCTTTGGAGGTTGTTCTGGGCTCTTTGGTTACAATTCGAACTATCCGTCTCTTCAACTTGTCATCAATTTTCTTCTTGCGGCCACGTCCAGGGAGGTTGGCTACTGTCCCGTGGATCTTAAACTTCTGAATAATATGTGCCACTGTTGTCACAGGAACTTCAAGCTGCTTAGAGATGGTCTTATAGCCTTTACCTTTAAGATGTTTGTCTATAATTTTGTTTCGAATGTCCTGGGACAATTCTCTCCTTTGCTTTCTGTTGTCCATGTTCAGTGTGGTACACACCTTGTCACCAAACAGCACAGTGACTATTTGTCACCCTTTAAATAGGTAGACTGACTGATTATGAGCTTGAAGACACCTGTGATGTCAATTAAAGGACACACCTGAGTTAAACATGTCCCTCTGGTCAAATTATTTTCAATCTTTTATAGGGGTACCATCATTTTTGTCCAGGCCTGTTTCATTAGTTTGTTTTTTTAAATAATTATGTTAATCAACAATTCAAAAGTGATGGCTGGTTTTGATTGTTTAATTTTCAACACATTTTTATTTATTATTACTTTTGTACGTTTCAAGTGATTTCAGTGAGAATTGTGGGTTTTTTCTTTCATTAACTGAGGGGTACCAACAATTTTGTCCACGTGTGTATAAGGTGAATAGTATTGGTCCAAGCACAGAACCTTGTGGAACTCCGTGTCTAACTTTTGGACGGATGGAGGATTCATCGTTAACATGTACAAACTGAAATCGATCTGATGAATAGGACTTAAACCAGCTTAATGCAGTTCCTTTAATGCCAATTAAATGTTCCATTCTCTGTAATAGGATGTGATTGTCAATGGTGTCAACTGCAGCACTAAGATCTAACAAGACAAGTACAGAGAGAAATCCTTTGTCTGATGCAATTAGGAGGTCATTTGTAACTTTCACCAGTGTTGTCTCTGTGCTATGATGCGCTTTAAATCCTGACTGAAAATCCTCAAATAAACTATTGTCATGTAGAAAGTCACACAACTGATTGGCAACTGCTTTCTCAAGGATCTTAGAGAGAAAGGGAAGGTTAGATATAGGTCTATAGTTGGTTAAAACACCTGAATCAAAAGTAGGTTATTTAAGAAGAGGTTTACTATATATAGTAAAGGTATAGGTACACTATAACAAATAGAATTGACTGTAAAGTTTTCTAGGTTGGGTGTGAAAGCCTAAGAACAAGACTTTTGAATGAGTTAGAATTAAGTTTCAGTCTAGGGTTGATTATTAGGCTTGAGTTGAAAATGGCTGCAGCTCCACTTCCTTGGCCGGTATCTTGAGGAATGTGAGTAATAATATGACTGGCGGAAGTGGATTCATTTAGGCTAACATATTCTTCATGACAGCCAGGTTTCAGTAAGACAAAATAAATCGATATGATAATCTGAGATTAGATTGTTTATTAATACGGCTTTTGATCTAATGTTTAAGAGTCCACATTTAATTCTCCTATTTTGTTGTACTATTGCAGTGGTGGTGTTAACTTGTATTACATTTTGAAAAAGTCCTCTTCTGTTTACTTTAGATTTAACTCTTTTAAGTGGTCTAACTGATTTAAGTGGTCAGGTTGCAGACACAGTTTCTATGTGGTTTTTGGTGGGTAACTGCTCTAATGGAAGCACAGAGAACTGTGTTGGACCGCAGATCTGCATCCTGGTCTACTATGAAAGCACAAGTAGTGATTGAACTGGGATATGGGGAAATTGACTAACACACACTCATTTGGATGTAAAAATGGACCTAAAAGTATTCAGTAAGTCCTCAAACCTAACCCATTGCCTTCCACAATGACCCATATGAATGTTTTCTGATTTGGCAGCACCTTTCAAATTACTTAAAAATGGATCATCTGAGGCTTTATATAAGCATTTTCCAATCTGCCACCTAAGGTTTGTTTTATTATAACCAACTATATCAATAAGGTTAGATAAAAATAATGGTCACGGTTGAAAAAAATACTTTATTAAAGGTTCCCTATGGAGTTTCTGACCTCTAGTAGAGCTATGGAGCAGTTTTTTTTATGAGTGCGTCCCCATTTTGTTTGCCTCATGCTTACATGCATGCGCATTTGCACGCAAGGAACCCGATACACAGTCTTACAGGTAGCTGTACTGTGTTGAGAAACGTAGCTATGTGCCAGCAAAGGCAGAGAAGAAGACTGCAAGCTAGTAAACATAGATGTAAACAAAGCAGGATTTTAAATACTTTAAAAAGAAAGTTTTGCAGATGTTTTATGAGGCATGAAATGAATGCAACACATTTGTTAGATCACCAGTATACACACAATGTGTTTTCGTGAGTAACAGTGAATGTAAACATAACTTTTGTTTGTTTACAAGAAAATGCCACAGGATATGTGGCGTAAGTTTGACAAATCGATCCTGACTCAAGGTTCACTGACTTTTACAGAGCTTTCAACCACATCACAAAGTCTTCATCAGCAGATGGAGTTTGCTCAGTTGTCTTGGAGATAGATCTGCTTTCCATCCATGTTGACATAAAGAAGCATTTTAAACCAACATGGACGACAAAATCTGGAAGCTCAGAAAAAAGCTAGTAGGTCGACCAGCTAGAGTTGGGATTGTTTTGTCAAACTATTTACCAGGTAAAGAAGGTGATGAATGTTCCTGCTTACTTGGTTAAAGTTACTGAAATCTGAAGCTTCACAGAACACAACTGTTGGTGGAGGATGGGATGCGCGCAGTGGTCGTTGTGTCAAAGTCAGACACTTTATACAACCAAACACACATGCCTTTGCAGTGCTATAAAAATGTCACACTACTTTCCCAGAGACAAGTCATTGTTCGCATGACCAAAAGAGGTCACTTATTTTAAGTTTCTGAATAAATGACCAATTTTTGTGGTAATGAAAGTCTTGATGCTCTAGTTTTATGGAGAGAGTATTTGTTGTTTTCCAAAACTGTTAGCAAGGCACAATGTTAATTCTGTTTTGGGGTGGATTTTTTTTACCTTTAAAAAACCTTTACCTTTAAAACCTATAACAAGAGTCCTTTTGTCGTATATTTTCTTGTATCTGTGCATATGCTGTAATAGATCAGTGTGACATTCAATACAAAAGAGATAGGAGGTATTTATTTTCCAGTGTTCACTGTGAGACTGTACTATGTGTACTGTACATTGGAGGTCAGCAGAGGTCTCCATCAGTTTTCCACTGGCCCCCTCCTCCCTGGTGTACACTACACACTGTTTTCCCACCAGCCAGTGCACCCAGCTCTCTAAAGGGATGGGTGGTGATGGAAAACTGGCAGAAAAACCTATTCCACATGGTCACAGACTGTAATGGATAACTTGGCTGCCTCGACTCACCCAAGCTATTTCAAGAGAAGCCACCCAGTTGCCGTGAAGGCTGTATTTTACTCCAGGGGAACCAGGGCTTTGACTCCATTTTGGGGCCTTCATAATAACATGCTACTATAGCTGTCCACTCATTTTCTTCTTGGCAGCATGTGGATTGTCTTCATCAAAGGGAGGGATAAAAATAAGTCACATCAGAGGTGGCCCAGCCCTCTAGGAACTGGTGACACTACAGGGAGGAGTTGACTATATATGCTGTACATGTACTTGCTGTAAATAAAGCCATGAAACTGCAAGTTTTGCAATACAGCGTGTTTCAGTTTTAGTTTTGTTTTCCCACGTTTGGTGATAAAAAATCAATAAAAAAGATATCCTCAATGTCTGTGATAAAAGAATGTCTTTGTGCTTTGAGAAATGCCAAGATGGGCATGATTATTATCATTACTATTATATTTTGATTTGATTATTTGATTATTATTAGTACTAGAAGTAGTACCAGTGGTGGAAGAAGTATTCAGATAATTTACTTAAGTAAAAGTAACAATAGTAGTAGAAAAATGTACTGAAAGTAACAAAGGTAAAAGTATTTATGTGGAGAAATGGACCCTGAGTGTTATATTATTATATATTATATTATTGGATTAATGTGTAAGTAGTAAGTAAGTAAGTAAATATTTCATTGTTGTAGCTGGTTCAGCTGGAGCTAATTTGAATTACTTTTACACTGTAAATAAGTTTTATCTAAAACAATGCATCACATTATACAAACTCATCATATGTTATCTACGTAAACTCTTCATCTCCAAAGTAACTAGTATTCTTACATAGCTGTCAACTAAATGTGCTGGAGCAAAAAGGAAAATGTTTGCCTCTGAAACGTATTGGAGTAGCATGAAATGGAAATAAGTAAAGTGCACATACAGTATGTCAGAACTGTACTTATGTGGCTTGACTAAATGTACTTATGTTACTTTCTACCATGGATTAGTAGTAGCAACAGTGATGGTAGTAGAAGTAGTATTTCTTGTGTTAATAGTAGATGTTGACATCATAGCAGCAGTAACATTAGTACAGTGAGTAATTTGTCAGTAAACATGTTATAACAATAATGTGAATAACAGAGGGCAAATGTTTGAAACCTTTGGTTTTACCACCATGATGTTCACTTCTTCTACGGGAATCCACAACTACTGTATGAAACTAGCTCACTGCCCACAGCTGTTCATTAAAATATACATATACATATTCTTTCTTGACAGAGCTGATACATTTTGTTGTATTCCTGCAAAGCGATTCCATTTACGAGCCAAAATGGTCACACTGCATTGAGCCACCCCAACTTTTTCTGGGTGCCTTAACCACATGTGGGGTGGATCCTGGCAGTAATGCAAGGTTGAGGACTGGGAGTCTCCCATGTCTCCCATACATTACAGGGCGGGAGGCTGTCACATGTGATGAGTGCGGCACAACCAGTTTTGAAGTTTACTTTTGGGGTGTAGCACAGTGGTCCCCCACACAGTGTTAAATACATGTTCCATATGAAGCTACTGGGTGGGGCAACAGGTCATTGCATGTCCTGTAATTAAGCCGTCTAGATTTCAGTCAAAGCTATTGCAATTGGAAACTGACAGCAGACTTATAATGAAATTAAAGCAAGGAATAATTATATCACAAGCATGCACAGTCTGTGTATTGGCTATGATGATAATGGGGGATTAGCTTTTAAAGGTTTTAGAGCTTATGTGACAACTTGCCTTTTAATTTTCTCTATATAGCCTACCCTGTTCTGGAGCTGACATCATCACACTATAAACACGTAGGCTTCCAGCCCATCTCTAATAATCCACCAAAAAACAAAACTTTTTGCGTGAATGTATGCGAATATGTGGGCCCAATAGCTCCCTACAAATGAAAAATTCAAGCACTGGCGAATCTACTAGACTTCACGATGTATTTCAGCGTCTGTAAGCAAGACTGATATAAAAGTTGAATGTCATCAGGAGCATAACATCCTGAGTGGCTATAGCAGCCTATTACAGATCACTTATTAATGCCGCTATTAATACATTCAGCACAACACATAGCGATAAGAGGATGTATTTATATTCACATGTTGCACAGTTTATAGCATCCTACCTGCCTTGCTCGGGCCTCCTAGTGTCTCTTCCTGTAGTTGCAGGTCCTTGAATCACTGATGCTGCGCCCTGTTTGATCGCTGCTCTGCTCAGGCTGGACTGCTACATTACACTGCGCTGCCGCTCGCTTTTGAGGGAGCGCTCCTCCCCGAAGCCCTACATATTCTTAGACCCATCCATCCTCTGCGTCCAGTCCCCCGCCTCGCATCCCCTTTAATTCAGACTAACTGTCCTGTAATCAGCACAAGCATCGCCCTGTAACTCTGCTTATTTAAAATAGGTGTTCTCTAATATGCGCATCTTGAACCAGTTGGAAGGAGTAGCACGGCATTTTAGGATTTATGATTCTGGTTTAGTTCGCATTTATTATGGAGACACACACTATACTATATATAATATACTATTTTACAATTATATAAAATGCAAGCATAAAACAAAATAGGTCATCATAAGATTTTTAAAAAAATGTTTTTTATTTGGTTATGTAGCAATGAGTCATTTCCAGTCTAATAAATCATTTCATATATTTCTAGCTATGACATAATACATTTCTAATTATTAAACCAAAAAACCGAAAACAAAACAAAAAAAATCAGAATGATTAAATATCTCGCAACTACGAACCCTGCGCACAATAAATACTGATTGCAGATCAGTTGAGTCATTTAGCCCGTTACTTTGGCCGACACACGTTAAAGAAACAAAACAGACCTCAGATCAGTGGTTTTTTTTCCGCTAACGGCCTCTGAGGAAATGCGTCACTCCGTCTCTGGTGACGTGGCTGCTGCTGGGAGAGCTCTTCCCGGTTCCTCCTGTGCCAGGCTTCTCGGCTCCGGGCTCCTCTGTTCACAGGAGATACCTGTGCCAGAACAAAAAAAAAAACGAAGAGATACCTGCGTTAGCAAGCAAAGAGCCGAGCCTTTTGTCGTTTTGTGTGATTTAAAACAGGCAGCCGGTTGAAGTAGCCGCTGACTACTGTCGAACATGGAGACGTATGGCAACTCGCACAAGAAACAGAAGCTAAGCAACGCTGCTGAGAGCTGGGTGAGTTTCTTTTGCCAAGTTGTGTAAATTCATCACAACGATTCATCACAACGATTCACTACGTCCGTCCACCAACAACCCTCCATTGAGCTAATTGGCCTGACAGCTAGCTAATTAACCTACTTAGCATTGTACTGCTTTACAGCAAAGACAGCTTTTCATATAAAGCGTCGCTAGCAGCGTCTGAAAAGTGGCTAATCAGTTAACTGCTGCTAATGCAGTTAATGCAAGGGCATCACCTGTTTGTTTGATGCATCTGTGATACATAATCTATTTTTCCTTTTCCCACTCAGATCTACAGCTGCATAAAAATAGTTGATTGATTGATTTGATTTTTTTTTATTTGATTGATTTGCGTTGTGGTCCTCCAACATACAACAAACAAACAAAATAACACCAGACAAACGTGCATACATATATAGCTGAAACAAGTAGTTTTAAACGATTTATACTCTCATTCATTTCATTTTTTTAGTCAAAGAGGCTAAACATAGACTGTTAGTGGACTGTTAGGAAATCTGGGAAGTTGTCATTACTTTTTGACGTTTCGTTAGGTCTGCAACTAACGAATATTTTCATTGTGCATTAATCTGTCGAGTTTTTTTTAAATTAATCGCTTAATCTATAAAATATCAGAAAATGGTGACAAATTTCCATCACAGTCCGTGGTGACGTCTTCAAATTGCTTGTGTTCAACAGTCCATAACAAAACAGATAATTGATTTACAATGATATAAAATGGAGAAAAGCAGAAATCAGAGACTATTTAGCAATTTTTGACTGAAAAATGACGATTAATCGCTTATCAAAATAGTTGCAGATGAATTTTCTGTTGACTGATTAATAGGCTGACTGCTGCAGCTCTACATTTCACCAGACAAACACATACCCTGACAAACATGGATTTGCTAAGCTTATATCTTACAAGCTGTTTTCTTAATATAGAACAGGCTACATATTGAGAAACCATATTTCAAGGCCACTTTGAAGATCTGACTGATCTGATCGACTTTTAGTTCAGTAAATGGCTTGATCTGTTCATGTTGACATCCTATCTATTCATTTAAAGTTTTATATAAATCTGTGATTCTTTAACTTGCAAATGGGCTGAATTGACAGAAAATCGATATTATTTCAGGGAAAGCAACGTGCAACTAATGTTACATATCAAGCTCACCATGTCAGCCGAAACAAACGTGGGCAGGTTGTTGGCACAAGAGGAGGATTCAGGGGATGCACCGTTTGGCTCACTGGTATGTTGTAAGATGACAACAATTACAAAAATGCATTTCAAGGTGATGTTTCTGCACCTTTCTGTCATTCCATAGCTGTTCCACAATCCTGATGTTTTCCTCTGTGTCAAGGTTTGTCCGGTGCAGGGAAGACCACAGTAAGCATGGCTCTAGAGGAGTACCTGGTCTGTCATGGGATCCCCTGCTACACTCTGGATGGGGACAACATCCGCCAGGGGCTGAATAAGAACCTGGGCTTCAGCCCAGAGGACCGTGAAGAGAACATTAGACGTATTGCTGAGGTGGCCCGACTTTTTGCTGATGCTGGGCTTGTCTGCATTGCCAGCTTCATCTCTCCCTACAGCAGGGTGAGTGACTCTCTAAAGAAAGCATCAGTGGCTGAATGAGAAAAACAGACAGATGAGGACAGTAATAAAGTTGGGATGGCCTTAGAAATGAGAAGTAACAGGCTAGTGTTTAGAGCATTGTAAAATTTACATCAATTTTTGTATACTGGATACAGATCTTGGATGACAATAGTGACATTACTGATCATGACACTGTCCATCATCGTCCTATTAAAATTTCTGATGTCCGTCCCAAATTCTTTCTTTATTTTCTATTGGAAGCAAAGTCAGAGGTGTGCACGCGGGTGGAAAGAGATCCCAATTAACAGTACAGAGCAGTGAGCAGTGTCCTCTTGCATCAGAAAACACAAATTTTGGATGTGCAGAGTCATAAAATCTGCATCCTTATCATTTTAAACCGATCTAATGCTCAACTTTTTCTTGCATATCACGCTTGGCTAACTTCTCTTTGGCTAAAATCATGTGTTTACCTCACTGTGTGTTTGCTTATTGTCTGTCAGGATCGCCTTAATGCCAGGAAGATCCACGAGGCAGCCGGGCTGCCTTTCTTTGAGGTGTTTGTTGACGCTCCACTGGATGTGTGTGAGCAGAGGGATGTGAAGGGGCTGTACAAGAGAGCCAGAGCAGGCGAAATAAGAGGTAGAGTGTATGTTTTTAGTGTGTATGTGCAGTTCATCATAAATCCAAGGCCTAGATTCTTGATAATGACTGATCAAAAATGTCATTGAGATCAAAACAGTGATTCAGTTTATTACTTGGGCTTGAATACAACGACGTGTTATAAGAGAATGGGTCAAAATGTACTTCCATATTATGCGTTGATTTTAAACAGAACAGAGGCTGAAAGAGAAAACATTTAAGTCAAGATAGTTTTTTTTTTTTTTTTTTTTTAAATTTATTTCGGTCTGCAATCAATAACAGAAATAATTATATCATATGTATAAATATCCCTACCTGTTTAACAACACATCATATTTGACCTCAAAAGGTCACAACAAAAACAAAACAATACAAAACACCCCCCCCCAAACTTACATAACCTGTATCCTGTCCTTTATATGCTAATGTTTCTTTCTGATCATCCATTTTTATGATTGTTCAGTAAGTTATTTTTAAACTTTTCTACATGTTTTCAGTTCCTCACTACAGCTGGTTCATAAATTCACTCATTTGACTGAAATACAATATTTTACATTAGTCTTCATTGATTGATTGTTTTTTGAACATGCAAATTCCTCTCAAATTATATTGATTTTCTCTCTTTAAACAACTTAATACTTGGATTCTTTCAGGTAATAATTGATTTTTTTGCTCTATACATAATTTGAACCATTTCAAAATTGAGCAAATCTTTAAATTTTAGAGCCTTTAATTCAATAAAGAGTTTGTTGGTTCTCTTTGTTTATAATTATTATGACTCTATTGAAGTTTTATAAGAATTTCCCCGCACTTCCACTCAATAAGTTATATATGGGACCATAAGTGAACAGCACAAGGTATAAATATATAATGAAATTTGATTTAGGAGATCTTTAACTTTATATAGTATTGCAATTGACATTTAATTTTGATATAATTAATTGTGGCTTCCAGCATAATTTATGTATCTATTATCACTCCAAGAAATGTAATTTCAGACACTCTTTCAATTTCAACATAATTTATCATGAGTTTTCTTTGTGAGTTAAACGATTACCAAAGATTATACATTTAGCTTTATTTAAATTCAGTGTTAGTTTATCAGAGTCAAACCAACTCTTTAGCATTTTCATTTCCTTTTCCACTATATCCAAAAGTAGTTTCAAATTCTATAACAAAATAAATTTGTATCATCTGCAAGTAATATAATTTTTAATATTTTGGAAACCTCACATATATCATTTATGTACAAAATAAACAATAATGAGCCTAATAATGAGCCTTGGGGAAGCCCACAAGTAACCTTCAATAGTTGTGAATTCAAATGATTTATTTGGACATATTGATACCTATTCTCCAACTAACTACTTAACTAAGAGTGTGCTACCCCTCTAATTCTATATCTTTGTAATTTCTTCAGTAATAAGTCATGATCAACAGTATCAAATGCTTTTTTGAGATCCAGGAACCCCCCACTGTATATTATTTATTTTCTATTGCAGTTGATATTTCCTCCACAAATGATATTAGTGCAAATGAAGTTGTTCTATTAAATTTAAAAAAACCCAAATTGCTGTTCACACACTACATTGTTTTGTGATGAAATCATCTACTTTCATAGAATATTTTTTCAAAGAGAGCTGAGAGAGAGAACTGCGAGAGCAAAGAAACGGGTCAGTAATTAGAGAGTACATATGTATCTCCAGCCTTACATATAGGTATGATTTTAGTTGTTTTCATTTTGTTTGGAGCTTGTAGAGATTGATTACAAATATGTGTCACACTCAATAATATTTTAACCACAGATACATCAATCCCATTCCAGTCTGTAGACTTCTTACTCTTTAAGGTTTTAACAATGTCAGTAATTTATTTTTCAGCTGTTCCCCTTATAAACATGGATTGTTTATTTACATTAATAGTTTTACTTTCCACATCATCTCTGTTAGGCTTAATAATCTCTTTAGCTAAATTAGGTCCAATATCAAATTAATCTGCAACTAAATCCATATCATTAATAGCTGTATTATTCTTTGTCAGGAAATAGGTTGGGTAACCTGCTTTTCCAGTTCCATTTTTAATAATGTCATTCAATACTTTGCATGTATTTTTGATATTATTTCTGTTGTCCTCCAATAATTTACTATAAAAATCCCTTTTGCCGCATCTCATAATACTTGTCAGTTTGTTTTTGTATCTGTGTTCTACTTCTCTTGTTCTTCTCTATAAAACATTCTTTATATAATATAGTTTTCTTTTTGCATGTATTTTGTATGCCTTTAGGTAACCACGGCACAGCAAATTTCTGTTTCTTTACTTTCTTTACTAAAGGACAATGTTTTTCATAAAGTGGTTTTTATGGAGTACAAATCTACATGTTCAAAACTGTTGTTTTAAGAGTACTGTGTTGCTCAGTTGACGCATACGATGCATTCACTCTGCATGTTCATTATTCTGACTTCTTCTTGTTATCTGTTTTATATGTACGTCTTTCCTTTCTGTTTCTACCGATCCATATCAAGTTCCATAGAAGTAGCAGTGACAATAAAACTGATGAATCACTGTTAGAGGAAGTGTTTCTTATCATAGAGTAACAAGTCGTGTTTTTTTTAATGTTACAATGCGAGGAGATATCAACCCAATTTCCTGAGTTCTGTGTCATTTCTGTAGAACAGGTTTGGCCGTTGCATCCTTCCTGTCCTAGGTAGTTAAGATGCTGTTTTTAGGCACCATGTGTCAGATAGTATTTCTTTCAAATGTGAAGGAATTCAGCCCTTGAACCGTCCTCTGACTTCTCCCTCAGTCCCCATAGAAACATGACAAATTCACAATTATTTAAGTCACTGTTTTTTAAACAATGGCTTGGATATCTACAGTTTTTTTTTTTTTGCAATATTAATAGTAAAACTAGGAACATGATGGAACTGGAACAAAAGTAGACTTTTCATATGCAAAGCTATTGTGTGTATTTGAGATTCATGAGATGCATTCAATACTCAATACTATTTTTCAGGTTTCACCGGGATTGACTCAGAGTACGAGAAACCAGAGGCTCCAGAGCTGGTGCTAAAGACTGACTCCTGCAGTGTGAATGAGTCCATACAGCAGCTTATTGACCTGCTTCAGGAGAGGGTACGAGGGAGAAATATCCTGCTTGGACATGTTGAAAACAAATGTATCATGTTTAGAATCAAATGTTGTAGTTTTTATTAGCTGCGTCGCTTTTTATATTTTTGTAAATTTTATATTAGAGAGACACCTTGAAATTCAGACTTGTTTCACAAAACTGTGCCGTCATTCCCCTACTTGCCACTAGGGGGCAGTGAGGCCTTTATATTTGTAAGGATATTGACGTCAATGTTTCAACCCTGTATTATGTGAATTATTTTAGTGATTAGTAAGCCTTTACCAAAGTCTTGATTGAGCAGGGTTTTTTTAAAATAATTAATTTGATATTCTTTTTATTCTGCAGGATATAGTTCCTGTTGATGCTTCTTATGAAGTGAAAGAGCTGTATGTTCAGGAGAACAAACTGGACCTGGCCAAGGCTGATGCAGAGACTCTACCTGCTGTACAGATTGGGAAGGTGCTTCTGATTTTCTTCTTAATATTGATGCATCTTAAAATGAAGCTAAACAACTACCCTCATACATTTTACTGTATCCTTTTATTTTGATCTACATAAAAGCTGAGTCGCTGGTCAATATGTAACCTGTATGACGGCGTGTATGTGATCCCCAGGTGGACATGCAGTGGGTGCAGGTGCTGGCTGAAGGCTGGGCCACTCCTCTGAACGGCTTTATGCGAGAGAGAGAGTTTTTGCAGTGTCTTCATTTTGACTGTCTGCTGGATGGTAAGACGTCGTTTCAACTTATTTCATTGAGAACAGTGTTGCTGTACTTGAGAAAAGGCACTAGGTGGAGATGAGAGCTCACAAAAGAAGTGGCAGAATGACATTGATATAATGTGGAGTGAAGGTGATCCAAATGCAGATTTTCAAGAATGATGGTCTTATACTGTATATTATAATGGTGAAGTAATAAGACAGTTTACACCCAGGGCTCAGGAATGCCTCCATTTTTATGGCACTTTGGAGAAAATAAGTATCATATTTGGTGTGGAGTGCCTCTGTGTAATTACAGCAGTTTGTCATGTATTGTTTGAAATTCCAAGAAAAAGTCCATTTTCATTTTTTGCCCATATGACCACTCAGCCCTGAGTTGTGTGTTGTGGTGCCAGATATTTTGTTACACGAACACACAATAAAATGAAAAATACATAAAATAATTTAAAAGTTAACATAGCCTGTGTTTCATTGTTAGACTTTGACAGGTATAGATTATAACCGCTGTCCTCACTGGATGATAAAACAATCAAATTCCAACGTCGAGCAAAACCGCAGATGATTTTAATTTGGTGCCTGGAAAGAAAGCTAGCCTGAGAAACTGAACCGGCTGGACAGAAGCAGAAATATATATTGACGTGAAAAGTCTAGTTTCCATTTTCCCTCTGTTTATCCTGAGGGAGAGGGATGCAGAGGAAGAGGCTCCTGTATTGATTGACATACACACCACCATTTTGTACATTTAGACTTCCTTTCAGGGAATTGATGGTGAAAAAATGATATCACCCTGAAAAGATTGATCGCCCCCACACTATAACACTAAACCTGTTTGGGAAGCAGAAAACTGCATGTTTCACTAATCAAATAGTGAGCAAAAATAAACAGAGACCCAAATTCAAGCTCGTCTCTCCCTTGCTCGGACGTTTGGCAGTCTTCTGTGTACGTTTTATTGGAACCAGCTGTCAGCTCCGCACTGTGACAGTGGGGACCAGAGGAGGGTCCAGGGGGAGGCGGGAGCAGCAGTCAGCGTCGCCTCCTGTCTCCACAGTATTTGATGTGATGTGATGTGAAAAGCGTGCCAGTCCCAACTTTTTCATCACACTGGACGGCAAAATGAACCCGCCAACAAAACGCTGTCACTGCACAGCTCAAATTATAAAATGAGAAAAGATCCAGTTTAGCTTAAGAGGGTATTTTTCTTCTCTTGCTTCTAAAATTGCAGCCTTGAAGACTCACTGTAGCCTGTGGTTTAGCTGTATATTTCACATTTAGCCTGAAGGGGTACAAAATGGAAACTTAACTAGAATGGTCGAGCTTTTTTTGTTGCGTATATTAACCTTTGAATGTTTTTTAAGATGTCTGAGTACTTTGCAGTGGGGAACTGTTATTGGATCGTTATCTGAACTATCTATTAAGTTTTATCTATTAATACAGCTTGAAGTGGTAGATTATGCTGTTTTACTTTGCGTACTATGTCAAATCATATCAAGTTATTAACTCTGCACACCGAGTTAATATTTAACTGTTTATTTTGGAGCTGTAAAGATTCGTCAATGAATCATTTTAGTTCATTATCATACCTGATAGTAAACTGAATTTCTTTGGGTTTTAGACTGCTGGTTGGACAAAACAAGTCAAGTGAATTTGTATTTATAAAGCCCAATATCACTAATCACAAATTCACCTCAGGGGGGGGGCTTTACAATCTGCGCAATATACAACGTCCTCTGTCCTTAGACCCTCGATACGAATAAGGAAAGCAATGTGAATATGTCACCTTGCGTTCTGGGAATTTGGCATTTGTCTCTATTTTATGACATATTTACATAAACAGATTAATTGAAAATAGTCGTTAGTTGCAACTAATATATTTTCTTTCTGCCTTTTAATCTCAAAATATGTTTTTGTTTCTCCCATGTCTTAGGCGGTGTGATCAACCTGTCGGTGCCTGTGGTGTTGCCGGTGTCTACTGCAGATAAAGAGCGTCTAGATGGTGTGACAGCCATGGCTCTGGTGTACGAGGGCAGGCGAGTGGCCATCCTTCGCAACCCTGAATTCTACGAGCACCGGAAAGAGGAGCGCTGTGCTCGTCAGTGGGGCACCACCTGCAAGGACCACCCCTACATCAAGGTCAGTTCCTCAGACGACACATTTAGAGTCACCGTGGGTGTGGGCAAGCATGCTGTTGTCTGAAAAATGAAATTACAGCACGTGCCAATATTTTGTAAATGCTATCGGGAAAAAATCCAAAAGCTCCACCTTGGTGAAAGTCTTGAGCGGCATCTGCAGGGTTCCAGATGGTCTGCCTCAGTGTGCTATGTGATAAACACTCTGCATGTGAAAGCAAACTGCCTCCCTGGATTCAGCACTGATAGAACACAGATCCGAGCTGGCCTTTTCACTTTGCTTGTGGAAAGACTGAATAGGTGGAGGAGTGGAGCTTTTCTCACAGTCTGTCAGGACGCCCAGTGTAATCACTTGATCTTTTTGGTCCACCCTCATTTTGCAGGTGTTATATTTGGATGCTGAGTCTCTCACTCAGCCTCCACCAAATGCGTTTGAGATTGTACTGCTCAGTTGAACAGGCTGCTGAATCCATGCCAGCAAATTGTTTCCATCTGTCTCCTATCGACTCCTCTGGGGCTCAGGTAGACTCAGTGGCGAGATAACGTCCTGAAATGATCCTGCACACCCTGCGGAAAGTGGCATCGGCTTGTAGCTGGAAAAGAATGGAACTGTCTGACACTACAGACAAAGACAGTTGTCAGATTGTCTTTTTATAACTCCATCTGCATGAACAGATGCAGTGAGAGGTTACTTTTAAAAGTTGCCTGTCTGGCTAATTTTAAATCCCATTGTTTTTAGGATTAGTGCAGTTGGCCATTCGTATACCAGCAAAACTAATAGTAACTTACATGGTATCTAGTGATTTCACTCCTTGGGCTAAGACTTACTGTAAACCTCACTGGCTCATTTTAAAGCCCTTTGCTGCTAAAAATGCTCTGACTGCATGGAGTTGAACTTGAACACCAGACAGCAGCTGTCTCAGTATTCCAGCGCAGTTGGCAGTCATTTTTAATTTTAGCAGATGTCGTCTTTGTCTCACCTTGTTTATGATGAGATCCGGCCTAGCTTCACATTGTAAGATGCATTAGAAGCTGCCAGTTTCATAAATTGCTACCATGACTCTCCAGTGTCAACACCTGATGTCTTAGCGCTGGCTTTAAACACACACTGAGTACTCTGTATTTCCACAACTGTCATTCTTTACCCACTCTAACCTGTCACAGCTGAACTTGTGTATTCAGCTTGCTGTAATTAAGGTGTCACTCATTAAAAGAGTATGTGTATGTATACATAAGTGTATGTTTAACTCCCCGTGCCGGAGCCAGTCTGTCAACACACCTCTGCGCTGGTAGCTGCAACTTTTTCTTGCCAGCCAGAAACGACCTGCTCCATATTACATGTAGTTAATCCACTTTTTCCTGTTTACCTGTCCGTCAGTCAGACAGGAGCCCCCTTCATCGGAAACTATGGTGTAGCGGTTGTTTATTTGGCTGGGGCCCTTTTTCACATGTGAAGTCGTGGGGCACATATAATGGTTACAGGCTAACGGAGCGCATGTGTACGTGCGGACCCGCTCCTTTGATTTATCCACGCAGACATTATATTTTCCATTCACTTATGTTGGGAAAATAAATTGTGACTTTGTCTATGTTGATCTCTCCAAAGAATACGACTGCTAAGCATCTTTCATGACTCTTCTCAGGCCAGCGGTAGACAGGTTGGATTAATTCGAGTGTGGAAAACAGATCACAACATGATCCTGAAAACTTCTTACGACGGCGCCAAATGGTTATTGATCACAACATGTAGACATGAATCTCATCTCGCTGTTGCTGACAACCTTCAGATTTTTAGGTGCAGTTTGCCAGGGCAAACTGAAATCGAGCTGTGAAGTATGGATATTTAAAGAGATTTATCCTTTTTAAAAAAAAAAAAAAAAATATTTACATGATAAATCACATGTCAATGAAATAAGTGACATAGATTGATTTTTGGCCTTTATTTTGAGTTCTTTCTGTCTCAGTGCTGGTGCTGTGCTTCCTTTTGTTGCCCAGCCTGTAGAGAATTGTCACTTTGTATCACATTAACATCGCACAGGCCCGTGTTTTTTGGTAACTATAGCTACGCTCTTGTAAATGCCACAAGAGGCAGGCGAAAGATATTGCTTGAAACAATAGCAGCCTTTGCGTGGATCCTGAGCACCCAGGTGACATTGTTAGATGATTCTTGTGAGGGGAAGAATTCTCTCCAGTGTGGTCATGAGCTCATCAGCAGGTTTTTATTGTGGAATACAATCTGATTTTGTCTCTGCTCTGTTACTGAAATTAAGAAAGAAGAGTTGCCAAATGCAGAAGAGTACCCCTGCCAGAGTTTTGTTGACTGTTTAACGACACATAGAGACTTTGATTTACGCTGCTGTGTCCCTGTTGCATCTCAGCAATAACTCGATTCCAGCTTGGCTGGGTTCCAGCACAGTGAAGTTTTTATGGACCGCAGTGTCTTAAGTCTGGATTACATTTGAGTTTTGTTCACTGTCATGATCATTCTGGCTCCCATTTCAGATGGTGATGGAAAGTGGGGACTGGCTGGTCGGCGGAGACCTGCAGGTTCTGGACAGGATCTACTGGAACGACGGACTCGACCAGTATCGACTGACTCCCACTGAGCTCAAACAGAAGTTTAAAGAAATGAATGCAGGTATGGGGCCAAAAACCGTTCACTTGGGTGTGTTAAGTTTCTAAATTAAGCAGTGATGAGCTTTGAATCAAGCACTTTTAAAGAGACAGTAATGTCACAACATTTATAAAGTGCTACATTCTGGGTAGTTCACTCACTTCAATACTTTTATTATTTCTTTATACTCTGGGAAAGAAGTAAGGGAGACACAGTAGGGAAGTCAAGAGACAGAACATTTTCATGTGATTCACCCCTGTATGTGGTTTCAGTGGCTGGGCAGTTAGCTGCTTGATTATGTCTGGGTATATTGTGGCCTTTTGTTTGTCTTCTACAGATGTTCAGTTTAACAAACCCTCCTTCTCCTTTCTTTCTATTCAGACGCCGTATTTGCCTTCCAGCTCCGCAACCCAGTCCACAACGGCCACGCTCTTCTGATGCAGGACACCCACAAGCGTCTCATCGAGCGAGGCTACCGCCGGCCCGTGCTGCTGCTCCACCCACTAGGAGGTTGGACCAAGGACGATGATGTGCCGCTGCCTTGGCGAATGAAGCAGCACGCCGCTGTGCTGGAGGAGGGCGTCCTGAACCCAGATTCTACCATCGTGGCTATCTTCCCCTCACCTATGATGTATGCTGGGCCAACTGAGGTAAATGATTATCAAGAATGTTGTATTTGCAGATTCGTGCTTGAGGTTTCTTCATTTAAAAAAAAAAAAAAAAAAAAAGGCGTCGTGTTTTTTTCAAAATTGACAGGGAACAGAAAAATGTGACTGCAGCAGTAAGTAATGACAACAGACACGGGGAGGAGGAGTGTCACATACTTGGTGTCTGCAAATTTTTGAGAGTGAAAAATGGCAGGAAATGGGGTTTACAAT
This sequence comes from Scomberomorus guttatus, assembly GCA_038419695.1. NCBI lineage: Eukaryota > Metazoa > Chordata > Actinopteri > Scombriformes > Scombridae > Scomberomorus > Scomberomorus guttatus. The sequence continues at coordinate 13,616,798 of CM076447.1, forward strand.
TGTCTTGAGGCGCTCTGTTTAGTGTTTCCATGCCATACCCCAACCTCTCCGTGTGACTGAGCGTAGCTGTGTAGCTGGGAGTCTTTTAATCATTCACTTGCGATAATGAGAAAGCTATGGTGAAAATTATTGAGAGCAGATTGGAGGCTGGTGGATGTCAGGCACTGAATTTATTTCTTTTGTAATTCTAAATAGGAGTTTTAGTGAACCTTCCTCAACCTTTGCCTTAGTATCATAGCTCTGAGCTTGTTTAAAAACAACATATACCGTTGGTCTGCTTGTCACTCAAATAATCAAACTACATCTCCTGTGTTCCTCTTGCCAGAAGGTTTTTGAGCAACACGCTGAAAGGCTGCCACTTCCACCTTGAGCCGAAACCACTTGGTTTGTAAGCCTAATCTAAAAATCGTAGATCTTTAAGTACACAAACTACACCGGCAAGAATGTAATGGCAGTAGTATTAGTAATTGTCAAGAAGTAATGTGCAGTTTTAGCAATTATTCATAATGAGAAACAGAAAAAGAGCCTCAGTGTTTACGGTGAATGCAGATTCCCAAAGGGCAGCAGTTGTTGGAGACTTGTTGGCTGAACTGTAGAGGTGAATTAGGTCTGCTAAAAAGTTAAAATATTAAAGTTGCTAAGAGTTTTTTTGACTAGTGGTTAGTTTTCTATATAATGGCTGCATTTTTCAAGGCAACATTACAATTCTATTTATTTTCTGCGTCGTTCTCTTAGATCTCCTCCCTTCTGAGTGGATCCCTGTTAATTTTCTCTCAATACTTCCGTGTCCTCTCTCTCCCTCTCATTTCTCTCCGTCAATTCTTTCTTTCAAAAAAGAGTGAAGTATCACATTTTATACTTATTTTCATGACACTTTATAACAGTACAAATTTTCTGTAAAAATGAATGTCATTATTGCATTTAAAAACACTGAAAAAAACCTTTACATTGCGAGTTAAACAAATCTTATTTATAGTGGTTTGACAAAAGTTAAATATTTGAACAATTCTGAGATAAAAACTTACCATGCACACATGTCACGGGCTTCACAGGGGGCTTCAGTCATGGATTTATTATAAGAGCTGGATACCAGACCAAAAATGGCGCCTGATCAGTCCAATAAGAATCGCCTGGCTGGCACATACACCCAAAAAAGTTTCTAGCTTCCAGGTTTCCTTCTGCCACCGTTTCCCCTGCTGGCCCCCACCCGCGACTCCCGCTTGGCCCATAAACTTTACATTGTGATGATGCCACAGATTTTTAAATCGCATTTCTCAGCTCGAGGAAAGTTTTAAAAATATAAAACCTCCTTGGAGAAAAAAATTCATAATAGAAAGAGTCATAATTGACCTTGTTTGCAGTTTGAGGTGTCCTGTCAACAGTCTCTTTTACAGTGGTGTTCTACGAGGAAAATACTTTTTGGGCTGCAGGGGATTTTTTTGTTGCAATACCGCGAGTGGCCACTGGGAAAAATTGGCTGCAAGGCTGAGCGGCGAACCCTATCCAGCTCTTATAATACATCCATGGCTTCAGTAGTGACCTTGAATGGGGTCCTTCAACTAAATAAAGTTGTCAGTGGAATTGCCCGATTTAAAATCAGGACATGGTGTCACACCGGAGGACGTGGTTTTCAGTGACAAAATATATCAAGTTCCTACACTTTTAGAAATATGTGGATGAAAAAAATGATTACCATTTACTAAAATAGACACTGAGGTATTTAAAAGGGCCTGAGGATTTTCTTTTCAGTTTTTATAACAACAGGTCCATGTAAAACAAAGAAATGTTTAACAATTTACTGCATTTTAAATGATGACAATACAAATTATATTATATTTTTTCATCTTGTGTGACAGTGAAAATGTCACATCAACAACCCATTTACAGTTTTTTATTGTTTTTCTTATCCACAGGTTCAGTGGCATTGCAGAGCTCGAATGGTGGCTGGCGCCAACTTCTACATTGTGGGCCGTGACCCCGCAGGCATGCCCCACCCTGACACAGGAAAGGACCTGTACGAGCCCACTCACGGGGCCAAAGTCCTCACCATGGCTCCAGGCCTCATCACCCTGGAGATTGTACCCTTCAAGGTCGCCGCTTACAACAAGGTCAAAAGTGCAATGGACTTTTACGACCCCAAGAAGTGAGTACCTGTTTATGTTGTCATTTCATCGTTTTAGGATGACTGGGATTTTTCAACGTTGTGCATGCTTTTCTTTGTCCGCCATCATTTTTCCTGCAGTCTTTTAGTTTATTATGCACATGTAATACAGGAAAGGTTTGAGTCTAAAGTGAAAGTGCTCGCTCACACAAAATTATATCTTATTTGTAGTTCAGAATAATACCTCATATTTAGGCCAGTTAAAACCAGCAGCCTAAACAGAAATTACATTCACTGAATTAATAACTCATTTAGCTTGTCTTGTTTAAAAAAAAAAAAAAAATCCTTTCATCTATTTACTTTCCTTCTTAGATCTACACCAAGCCAAGAACAACATGAATAGGATAGGACAGTTAAAAGGATTTGTGGCTTAATACACGCTTTGAAGTTGCTCAAAAATTACAGAGCACTGCTATTAATTAAAGTCTGTATGCGGACACTGCACATGATGACTAACAAAAATCATGCAATCTCACTGCCTCTCCTTCAGATTTTTGACGCAGCCTCCACCATCATGCAACTGTAGCTGTGTTTGGCTAGGAATGTTAAAACTAAATATGGCCAGACGAATCAAAAGATTTGCTTTGTTTTCCATGATGCATATTTATGACGTTGAGTCCAAACTGAATTGTTCAGAAACATCTAGTACTTCTGTGGTAATAGAGGTAATAGAGCTACTAAAAATAGTATGTTTTAAAATTTTAGCCAACATTTAGTTTATCTACCCCAGGCTGTGAAAATATTACAGATTATAACTGTGACATTATGTAAATTTGAAACACTTGAATCCTTTTTCTACATTGAGAAAAAATGTATTCACCCTGTATCTCAAAGGGTGAGTGTTGAACATGATTTAAAATGGTTTGTTCTGTTATCAATACCAGTAACTGTCAGTCCACATTACTGACTAAAGTAGAGGAGAAACAATGAAATAAAACTGTTGTCATGAGTCTTAAATTGCTTTATTGTAACCTCATTGACCTTCAACTGACTTTTAAACACATTTCAGACTGATATGTAACATCAGTAAGCACATCCCTTAACTCAAATACACTATACGACATTTTTATACGAAATCTCATCGACCCATTGACTCAATCTGCATTCAAGGCAAAATCTAGGGAACAAATGCAAGAGGTTCACTGGATTTCCAGTCTGTAGTCATCACTCAGCCAGATTTACGGCATTACATTCTCTCATGCACGCTGACAGTGCCTTGCCAAATTTCAGGAGGAATATGGATGCTCAGCCTAATCACCAGCAATACCCCTCAGTCTAAAGTGTAATGGCTCAGATCACAGCAAGCTGTTTCTAATTTGACACTGTATAAAAATGTTCTCTGAAGAATTTTTGCCTGGAGCTCCTTTACCTCACACCATGTGAACCGTTGTGTCCTCTTCACAGATTCTCAATGTTTCAGAGCCACAAGATGTGCTCTGTCATGTGATAGCAATTAGAAAATTTACTCCATAGAGAGAAGGACTTTGAGACCCTCTCTGAATGTAAGCTCAGTGGAGATAAGTGTAAATATCTGCTAACAAGATGTCTCGATGGCCCCAAAACCCTGCCAGTAATTTAAAGACGGGTCTAGTGAAGATGATGATGAGCTCGTGCCAGCACTCTGCTCGACACTGGTTGTTCCCATCTTCTCTGAACCAGGTGAACTGGAGGTGAAGCGAGAAGCTGGGAGGGAGTAGACTGAAGAAGGCCTTTTTAATTTATTTATTTTTTTAAAAAGTTTGGACAAGGATATCCACAATCTGATTATTGGAAAGAAGCTTTGTGACACTATTTATAATTTTCCAATCCTTCATCCAGAGTAGGCAGTTAGTTTGGTGGTGGGGGTTGTTTGACAGGCGTGTCTGGCAGCATTAAGTCCTCTTAAAACTGGTAATTCAGACTTTTAAACTAACCTCGACTGGCAGTGTTAATGTGTTAATTTTAACTCCTATTCTATCCACTACATTTTTTCACAATTGTGGCTTTAATATTGACAACAACACTTAGAAGAATTGACAGAAATCTAGAATTATACTAGTATTTTTTTTTTTAAAACATATAACTTACAGTTATATTCACATCTACTGTATAAACAAAGACTTTGACTTGAAGCACCAAAGTGTTGGATTTGAAAAAGGATGACTTTGGCAAAAACAGAAATGCACATAACTGCAAATGCTTTATATTGAAGACCCATAAAGTACATTGCACGCTAAATTATCAGGCATATAAATTATGTCTGTCCCAACATAACTCTGTTTAAAGTGTTCACATTCCTAATAATTAAAATGTGCGTTAGGTTACTGGAAACTTTTTAAAATCATCATTGCAAGGGAGTGCTGGTGTTACTGGATTGTCACAGTAAATCTGAGGCGACGGCGATTTTGCGAGGACTTATGAATAAAGCAGTTGCCAGAAATAGTCAGTATATGAAATGTAGAGTTCGGTAAGTAGAATTTTCACATAAACAAACTTTTTTTTTCACTGGTGGGATGAGCTTTGTTTTGGTTTCAGACTGCGGGCAGAAATGCTAACAAACTTCCACAGCAGCAGCCGGTCATTTTTGTGTGATTGAAGTATGTGTGTTACTTAATTTTTTCCTTCTTTTTTTTTTTTTTTTTTTTTCTTTTTTAATTGTAGCCATCAAGATTATGATTTCATCTCAGGCACACGCATGCGTAAGATGGCTCGCGAGGGAGAGAATCCTCCTGATGGCTTCATGGCTCCGAAGGCTTGGGCTGTGCTTAAAGAATACTATAAGTCACTGGAGAAGGCCTAAAGGTCGAGTCACGGATGTAAAAACATGGGAACACAGTGGTCTCTACTGATGTTTAAAATGATGAATGTGGGGACCACTCGGCTACTATCGAAAACCATGCTCTGGCTTCTGTCTTTATGTCACTTTTACGCTCAAGTGTCCGTCATCAATCTTGTCTCAGTTTTTAGTCTTATCACACTTGTGTTTTAACTATGCGTACTTTATTTAACTAAACTTACTTGGACTGTGAAACATGATAGGAGAGGTCAATATTAACGGTTGAGTTGGTATTCAAGAGCATGAACAAAAAAAAAAAAAAAAAATCTTAGTAGATGTTTGTGTTTCACACTAACTTTATAACTGTATATTCTGATGACTGGTTGCAAAAACATGTCAAAGACTGAAGATCCAAACCCTTAAATGACCTGTATGGAAAGTACTGTTGACCAGTACTTAAGCAGTAATGAATGTTGAGTATTCGTGATGTCCTCATTTCAAACGTTACTGCACCTGCTAGAGTTTGTATAACTCACTACTGAACCCCAAACAAGTCGCTTTGTACTGTATGTTTGCAAGTGGCAGTGGTAATTGCTCAAAATTCGGTGTACACAAGTATTTGATGTAAAAGTTGAGTGCCTTGGTCTTTCTCAAATTCCTGTCTTCAGAAAGTGAATTCACATGATGTCTTGCTTGAATTAGGACACAGACACACACACACACACACCTGCTTTTTGTCCCACTTGTCTTATTGTTACACTGAAACGGTCCAGTAGTTCCAGAAAGGATCTGCAAAACAGATCAGCATTAAAACAGCTTGAAGTGTTTTTATTAGGATACACAACCCTGACTTTCCTAAACGTTTAGGAAAACTTTAAACATTTTTTGTCTATTTATTTGGTCCTAACATTGCAACGTTTTATCTTCTTAACTGTGTTGTGCATGTAGCTCTGGTGCTTTAAGCACTTCTCTCAACAGTCTTGATATTTTGTTACATTTTCATTTGTATTTTTTTCCTCTTGGGTTGCTAATATTTTCCATGTGGTAATTCATTTTTAAGAGTCGGGCTGTATAATCAGATGGTTGATGGTTACCATCGAGGGATCAGATTTGTAATCTTCCTTGTCCAATAAACCATTTTTAGCAAAAAGAACAAATTGTTTACTTTTGCTTTCTCTAAGCTTCAGGGTTTGTTACACACTGTGCAGGGTATGTGTCTTTTTTCTTTTTCAGCACACCAAAGAGTTTTAAATACATAACATATTCTCAGCGAATCCCGCTTAATTTCAAATGACAGCACTGAACTGAATGCATTTTAGAAACTAAATTTACAGTGATGAGATGTCATCAAGTTTTAGCTGCCTGTGATCTCGCTGTAACACAGTTTATATTCTGACATCTCAATAGCTCAAAATCTCCTCATGTCTTTGTCGCTAACCTGTTTCGAGTGCACTTTGTCATCTGCATGAACAGGGCGCGCTTTAAAATTAAATTTCTCCAATATCTCAGGCCCTGCATGTTGGAACTTGTGTGACCTCCCAGTTGGTCAATCAGCTGTATATTGAATGAGTCAGACCCTCTAGTGACCCCAATCAGTCTCAGACACACTCGCACACTGTATACAATGAGCTGCAGCTGGCTCCCAGATGCACTGGTGCAGTGAAAGTGGAACGTACAGGGTTAAATCCAGACCGAGAAGAGTGGCTCTGTCAGAAATACCCTGGATACTTCATCTAATCCAACTTCAAGATGTAATGAAGAGACCTGCCAGCAGCAATTTTTTCTACCTTTCGCCAGATCTTGTTCAATCTCAAATGGTAATCAAGCTGGGACCTCAGTACAACTTCAAAAGAAGAACTGTTTTTTCGCACAGAAAATGATCAAATGATTTCGGAGAGGTTGCCTTATGATTTTTGTTGTTCTTTCAACTGTCTGGAGAAGATCAGTGCTCTCTGGGTAATGCAGGTGTCTGTTACTATGTGTATCCCTAACCTCTTGATGTTATCTTGTGTTTTAGCATGCACAGTGTATTTTAGTTTTGGGTCCATTCTCAGCTTGCTCTCCCCATAATCAGATCTTGCTTTGAAACTTTTTCATCCCTCTGAGGGTGTTGTTACAGTGTGGCACGCTGCCAAAGGGAAAGGTTGAAGGTGCCAGAAGAATTTGTAGTGCTCTGACTACTGTTTACATGACTTATGCCTCCACTCACCTGCACCAACTCATTTAATTAACTCAACAGGCTGCTGTAGAGAATTTAGACAGTCAAACACAACATTCATTACAGCCATTTTAACCAAAGCTTGAGTCTGAGGCCAGATTTTACAGTTTGCAGAAGTTATTGGTAGAGATAAATGTCATACATGACTTATAAAGGAACGATATTCTACATTCTTGCAATATGACCTGTTACAGAGATTTTCACCGGGGCTTACATGACCTTTACTGTCTTGGAAAGCACCTAAAGCCCCCCTCCACTTAAAAATTGTGTTTTGTTTATTGGATGTTTGAGTTTCACTGTGCAGAATGATGCATGTGCCGAGTTTGACGCGAGAAAGCTGATTTCAGATCCGTCTCCTGAGGGTGAGAGTTTCTCTGCGCTCGCTTTCAAATCAGAGTTTAAGACCTGCAGTACAATTTGTGACATCACCAGGATGTAACTTATAGCACACACACACACACACTGGGATATATATTAATACATAAATAATGTATAAAATATTTGCCTACTCATAGATTTCATTAACAAGGTAATTGAATTTTCTGGTCCTTTCTCAAAAACTAAATGAGGTGGTACTTACTATGTGTAGTAATATTATATTATGTTATATTTTTACTATAATTAATACAAATCACATTCTTGTCAGGAAACAGGAAATTATTAAGAAATTACACAAAAAATTCTTCGATGCCACTTATAAGAAACATAAATAAAAAGTTATGTCTACGTTGCAGGAGCCGTTGTATGTAAATGTCACCTCTAGCTTTTCCTCATCTCCACACGTACTGCTCTACATGCATGGAGCGCCGTACATGCAATGACATCATCGCTGTGTCATCCCGTACCACCAAAAGGTTCGGCTCTTACATGGACTCCAGCTGCATTTATCTCCAATTTCCTTCCATCTGGTTTGAGTTCCATTCAAAGCAAGTCATGATAAAAACAGGCTTTACTTTGCAAAACACAATACGGCGATACAGGACGAGGTTAACATTCAAGGAAGCCTGTGATCCTCAGCGATGTCTCTGAGGTGTGTGGAGGGCAGAGTCGGTGCTCATCAGCGGTAATTATTTTGTGTGATTATCGGGACCTTCGTGATGACAGTGGAAAGAGCTGTCTCACATATTGTTTCATAGGCTCCAGTAAAAAGTCGTTTGGGTTTTTAGGGCGTTCTGACATATGGTTCACATACAGTATTGTTATACTTTGATCCTATACTGCTCCTATAAAGAAGACCTTTAGCCACTGTCTGTGTTTTGAAAGATTAAAATAAAAACTGCCTGGACCAATAAAGGAATATTCTTTGGTTCCCATCTGGTGAATAAATCCTACACGACTGCAGAACCAGAAGAACATTTCACTTGAGGTTTCATTTATCTTGTCCACACATAATCTTCACATTCTGCTCCTAAATTTTGTACTATATATTGTCTCAGCTGCATGGAAACATCAAATAATTGACTATAATCATTTGCTGACTCACCATAATATAATATGTTGTCCTTTATAGCTTAGTGTTTGCTAATGACTCTCATCATTATAAATGAATGTTTAATGTTCATTGTAATGATCTGATAATATCATTGTCTCGTGATGTCATGGTTAGACAGCCTCCAGTACACAGACAGATGAATAGATGTCAAACACTTAATAAATCCTTTGATATGTGTGCAAAGTACATGATGGTAACCAGACAATAGCCACAAATCACTAGTCATGCCACCATTATATATGTTGTACTTCTCCCTCACACATGCCATTGATATAAGATACAGAAGACACTCATTACTCCAAGATTACCACAGCCTGATAAATCCTATTGCTTTATGATTCTCTTGTCAGCGCACCTTGTCAGAATGAAGCTAGACGGCCTCGGGAACATTACCTCAGGAGCCAGAGGCTCAGAAGAGATCATACAGAGGGAGAGAGATCAGGCATCAAATAATGATTCGAGAGCAGCTCAAAGGAAAGCATCTGTTTCACAACCTTGGAGGACTCTGGAAAAGAGGAATTCCAGGCTCTTATACAACAGATCCACCATCAGGCACAAAAAGTGGGCTGTAAGCCCATCACATCCTCTGCAGTTTGTACAGCCCTCCTCAGTGAGGGTCCCACCTACAGGCTGAGCTGAGAAAGAGGAAACAGTATATCTGTACCTGTCACCCACAGAGAGGATAAGTCAGCTATGTACAACGTCAACAGATATGAATTACAGGGAGACTGCATGAGATGATTTTAAAATTTTGTTTTTTTTGTTATCATGAGGCAGTGATAGATAGATGTTAAAAACAACTGCTCAGTGAGAAACTGTGTTTTAACTCTGCATTTGAATTGCTTAATTTTTTGAAATGGAAGGGAAGGTGATCTGACTGTTTATGAAATATCAGGCTCTACTGTGTGAGCTGCTTTAAAGAATTTGCCAGAAAAAAAACAGGAAGATGTCTGTGGTATGGTATCTGTTTAAACATAATGTTGGGTAGCAGGAAATATTTAAGTTAAAGAAAAAAAAAGAGCTGTGCAAAATTGGCTTTGGGTAAAAAAAAAAAAGAAGCTTAGTACGGAACTGCCCTGCAAATGATTTATATGCAAAATGTTAATTGCCGTCAACTTTTACAATGTATGAAAGCAGCGTGTGAAGCACATAAACAGCTACAGTATATATAACATATGACACAATTAATAAACATTTCTGAAAATATGTTATTACAATATCCAGAGTGTCCATTTTCTGTGACAGAGCAGCCACTTACTGTGAGGGACTGCAGATGCCTGTGGGGCCTTTTAGCTTGGATACACACTAACACACAGTCACACACTGCTATATGGTTGATGAACAGCAGATTCACAGCAATCAATAGTCTTTGCATCCGAGTGACTTCACTGTAAAGGGACATATTGCTATATTTCTGTATGCAGACATTACAGTTCAGTCCCAAATTCATAATTATGAAGCGTTTCAAGGTTTTGTCTCTTGACTGTGTTACAGACTGTCGTCGCGGTTACTCTGGTTTCCATCTCTAAGACAGAGTGTTTGAATTTTAACAAACATTGGATAGGACTTGATTGGATTGAATATTGGAGTAACTTTCTGTTTTTGGTGGTTTTTGGCTATTTTAAATGGACTGAACCTCTGTCAGGCCCTTCAACGTAATTCCTTTTTTTTTTCATTATTCATGCCAACTCCTAATTGGAATTCAATGGTTTGTTGAACCTGGACAGTTTATAGCAGTTAGTGTTTTTCTGCTGTATACCAGAACTTTTTTTAATGCTACAGTATGTGTGTTCACAGGTGCAATTCAATGGAAGAAGGACAGCACTGTTGGCATAAAACACCCCACTCAGCAGTTCACATCCTAGGCTCTCGGATTGTTTTATTGCAGCAGAGCATTTCTCGGTTAAAGACTGCAAAGTCTCTAACCGAGAAATGAGAGAGAGAGTGTAACCCTGGCCGGTGCCAGGACTTTAAGGTAGCAAAGCCAAGCCAGAGGTTTAGCAGATATCATGCCTTTATGACGAGATTTGCCATGTGAGAAATGCAGTGAGCCTGTAATGTCTCAAACTGAATGAAGTTTTGGAAAGACGCAGTGCAAAAATTAAAAAAAATAAAAAGGCATGAGGTTGCTGTGGGATACATTATCATTACTGAGTAACCCTCTTGCAATTCTTTACTTAAAAACTTACACCGCACTGAACTCAAAGCCAAAAAAATGTCTTATTAGTATGTATGTAGAGCTCATTTAAATACTGTGAGTACTGGGAGTTTTCAACTTGTTTAACAGTTTAAGTACCATTATGTTGTTTAAAATGTTATTGTATACATATTACTGAAGTACATTTACAATTTCAGTTTGGGTAGTTAATGTTTCACCTGGAAAGATGTGACATGTTTTTTTTTGTTCTCTAACAATCATATAAAACATACTAAACACAGTTTTATGATATTTTTGTGGAAACTCTTGGAGCGTTACCACTGAAGAAACTATTTATTTCTATAATAATTGTAATTATTACTGAATATGAGGGATTTTATAACAGTCTAAAATAACTCTGCTCCCCACTTCTAAGTGCTCCAATGTGCAGATCAGTTTTGGCCAACAAACACATGATGTTGGACAGTCAACTATCAGCTGAGTCAGATGAAAAATATGATAGTTATTTAATGCCCCCTTCATAACTCTGCCCGTGCATGTCTGAGACGGGACTTAGATGTACTGTGAGTAACTGTGAGGGCTCTCCTGATGTGAGTTTAGTAGTCCTTTCCTTATAGAGGAGAGTTTACTGTTCAATTTCATCTTGTGCATCGAAAACAGATTTTTACATACTGTAGCTCTTTGGGCAAATAATGTCCACATTATATATATTATAAAGAAAGTTTAATATAATGTTGAGTAAATTATTTTATCTGATACATGTGGGCGATGGCAAATTCAAAATAACTGCCCTGTTTTGGGAAAGAACAGATTACATTCAGTGTGCAGTTGTTTGTCCCTTTGAAAATAAGTGAGGCGAGAGTGGATCAAAAGGGAAGGAGCTGCTGAGCAGATGAATCACAATGTTATTCAAACTTCACTATAGCTGAGTGGACTAGTGCATGGCAGCATCTGGACACAGAGATCAATGGATGATTTCTTTAGAGGCTGCAGGGAGGGCTCACAGTGTACAGTGAATATAACTTCTACAGCAGCTTAGGTACCACTGTGCTTTAAGTCCCCCTACTTAGCATTCGTTTAGTAATTATAAACATTTAATAAATTGTCTATAATACACTATCATGTAGCTGTAAGCAGATATATAGATATTTTAGGTGTTTATTAATGCACAGTATGTGTTCTCCTTTAAAGACATATTTTATATTATTACAATTGTGTTTTACTACATTGTCATTATCTGTTTATAAACCATTATAGTTGCTCACAAATACATTAATAAACACTTAAATCTGCTTACAACTACATTATAGTGTGTTATAAACCATTTATTAATACTGTATTTATACTGCTTATGAATCCTAGAGGGACTTAAAGTGTTATTGCAGCTTGTACCAAAGGCTGTCTGAATAAATTTAATAACTGAATCTGAGTTGATAATGTAAAACTGAGCCTGTTAAAGCGCGTCTTCATTGTTAAAGGAGAAAGAAACAAATAAATTGATCTAAAAAGTCAATGGAGTAATTGGACACAACCTAGGTCAAGGCAGAGGGAGATGAAGAAGTCAGACACTGGGTAAATTAAAGCTGTGATGCTCTTAAAGTCCAACTGTAAGGAAATTGCTCAAAAAATTCCTTTTTTGTCTACTACAGCATATACATCTGCTCTGTAAATCATTTGTCTGTGTTCTCTTTTGAGAAAAAAAATCTGAAATCAAAAGGGAGAAATTTATGTTTTAAATTCTTTGATTTCATGGTTATATATTTTTACATTATTTCGATTTCATACCATTTCCCAATCCGCTTACATAGCTGGAGTCAGTGTTACCAGATAGGAAATGTTAAAGTTTCATACCAGAGGCTTAAAATTTTCATATTTTGAGGGAAATTATCATGCGTGAGTCATAACCAAGAGAACAAATAGGCGTACATGTGTAATTTTCAGAAATCTAGCCACAAAAAAAAAAAAAAAAATTAAAAATGCTGACGTAGTTATATGGAAAGACATTGCGTGAGAAGAGATGCATAAACACAGAGGTAGGATCCATATTTTACTATCCTGATCATGCCAGGAAATTAATTAAAATGAGATTGCCTAGGCTGATTACAACTACTAATACTGAGTATCACAAAATTATCAAATTATTGTACATTATGGGACTTTTGGTATTATTGATCATACATCGTACAGAGGGCAACATTAACATTAACACCAAACAAACATTCACTGGGGAAAAGTGCACCGCTAACGTCAGTTAGCGGGCTAACTAGCTGCTCAGCGGCTGCACATTAAACAGAATACATGCCTGAAAATGTCGCTTTGGTCTGGTTAGATGCTGGCTGGCTAGCTTCTTTTCAAAATTCCTGTTATTGACACACCGTTCGTCCATAACTTGTAGCTACAGCAGTTTGTTTACTTTGTCTCCCTTCCAAACAGTGTAGCACCAGTAGCCTGCCAGCTAATGTCAATCAAACAAACCTCCAACACACCAGCTGAGACAAAAAGGAGCATTTCTGATATTTCCCCAACAACCCTTTTTCTTCTATCTAAGAATACAATACTATTAACAATACATTTAAGAACATTTTGTACTGCAAAGAGGGAGGATTAAATGAGATTTCAGTTGGACTTTAATAGCCTATAAGTTGTGCGTCCAACTGTACACCAAATAATAAGCTATTTATTTTGGCAACATTTATCAGCCCACATTTACACATCAGCATTAGATAAATTAGTTTTGGCAAGACATAAAGTGAAGGCTCACGCTGTGCTGAGTTAGCTGACAGATTGCCCACCACATCCATCATATCTGACTGCTGATCTGGCAGAAAGTTAAAAGTCTGTATACTGATGTTTGCTTATTGCTGTTGCTACTGCTGCTGTTGGCAGAATCCCCCTCCACCTTTTTTGTTTTGTTTTCCTCAGTTGCATAAACCTTGCAGTGTGTTTATTTCTGGATTTACATGCTCCCTGCATGCTGTTTATGATGTTATGTATTCCATGTTTTTATGCCATTTTGCCACAAAAAGGAGCATCCTTGAGGACAGAACTTTGACCGCCAAGTCAAAACAGACTGCCATCTTCATTTTGGAAACATATTTGTCACTGCCATCAATTTGTGATGAATCTTTTTTTCCTTTTATGCATGAAACACAAATATCCTTCATCTTTATTCATTTACAAACAAATTGTATGGCAAATGTATTTAATAGATATCTATTGAACACTATTACAAATTATGCAGATCAGAGCAAATGCCACACAAAGACACATGCTGTCCGACCCAGAAAATGTTAAATTAGTCTCTTAAGTAGATTTTAAAGATTAGTCGGCAAAGTGGCCAGCTGATTCCAGCATGTTATCTGATTTAGTCAGCTGCAGTACAGTTGGAGATTAATTTCTTACAGTCCACCTCTATCTGGTAGCACTTGCATACAGTCACAAAATGATTTTTTATTACATTTTTTTAATTAAATTTATTAAAAATCCATTTTTACAATAAATTTAGTTTTAGATTTGTATAGTTTAAATATATTAGGAAATGAATAATACAAAAGGCCTGATTATATCTCAATCATATTGAAAATTCATTTATAAATACAAAAAGAATAATCAATGACAGAAGCATGTTAGCTGGTTTGATTTTGTTTTTACTGTAACAGAATCATCACAAAGAGTTACAGGTGTTGGCTTTTATCAGCTAATTGATTGTGTGCTGATTCTGATTCAATCTCCTCGAAATTACGTTCATATACAACTAAATTGCATTATCAATTATGTTACTTTGGCAAAGATAATTGCTGCCTGGATTATGTTCACAGGTAATGTTTTCTTTTAATGAATGAAGCGCTACATTTATATATTGCTGTGAAGTTGCAGGGAGGAGGCTGGGGTGGATGGAGGGCGTACGAGATGCAGGACTCTGACAACAGGGACCTGAGTTTACATCACTTTGGCTTTTTGTGTATTAAACCAAGACCACAATCTTTCACTAACCTTAACCAAGTGCTGCTTAACCACATTCAATATTGCTGTTGTTTGCTGTTGCTACTAGTGAACACTAGATAGAAGAATCCCCCTTTCTTTTCACTTATTTTGTGATTGATCATTTTATTTGATTAGTTATTGAATATGCAGTTGCCTCAAGCGTTCCAGTGAGTGTTGCATCCTGTGGCTGTAGTATAAGCATGCGGCTAATTGCACTGTTTTTCAGTTCACCACATTTTTAAATGTGATCTCATTCTCCTACACATGAGTGCATTAGATGAGATTGTATACAATAAAACTGATGTTGAGAAACATAGTAGGGAGCACTTGCCAATATATTTGTGGGTCCTCATACAGAATTTCAAATCACTCTTTGATTAACAATCTAATCATCTCTGGTGGCTTGGGGGTTTAGCCGCAATGTCTCTGGTTCAAGTGCAGCCAGAGACATTTGTTGTATGTCATTTGCTTTCTCTCTCCCCTCATTCCATGTCATCTTTTTACAGTTGACTGAAATGCAAAAAAAATACTTATACACATAAACATATATATTTTATATATATATATACAGTACTGTGCAAATGTTTTAGGCACTTTAGATGTTTAAATTCTTATCCAGTATGCAACACCATCAGAAAGGTGTTTGACTGGTCCCAAATGTATTCTGCAACATGACAACGACCCCAAACATACAGCCAGAGTCATAAAGAACTATCGTCAGCAACAAGAACAAGGAGTCCTGCAGCAGATGGTTTGGCCCCCACAGAGCCCTGATCTCAACATCATGGAGTCAGTCTGGGATTACATGAAGAGACAGAAGCAACTGAGATGCCTAAATCCACAGAAGAACTGTGGCAACTTCTCCAAGACAACAACCTGCCTGCCAAGTACCTTGAAAAACTGTGTGCAAGTGTACTGACGAGAATCGGTGCTGTTTTAAAGGCAAAGTGTGCTCACACCCAATATTGATTTAATTCAGGTTTCTTCTGTTTACTGAACTTTGTATGAAGTTAACTGATAAATAAAACTTATTCATGGCATTATTTTCGAAAGCATCCTTACTTTACTTTACTAAAATGTTTGCACAGTACTGTATGATCTCCAGGTCACTCTGTGAGAAGATACCACAAGGATTTATACAATATCCACAAAAATAAGTGATGTAAAATTATGATGAAGTGTGTTGCAGAGATTAGGAGATGTGTTAATCCTAAAAAGACTCAATTTGTCTCAACACAGATCTGTACCACACATTCTTCTCATATTTACCAAACACTATATGGCAGCTGGTTTGCACAATCCAGCATCCATATGCTGTTGACCCCTATACAATTCTGTGAATAATGAATCATATGCTGCAGTTCAATTTGAGTTCATGAGGTCGCCTCATACATGAAGACATAATGAGTACCTGTGATTGACTTCCAGCCGCTTTTGCTTGCAAAAAAGTGATGCGGTTTCAGCCTCTCCTTGGCACAGCTCACTCAGGCAATCTCAAGTTCCCCCATGTCATCAGATGTACTGCTATCCGATGCCATGATTGTATTTGTCTTGGACATTGTTCTAGCTTTGATCATAAATTGCAGTAATTACTCTGGGCCTTATCCTTCCCCCTGGAAACAATGCGTGGAACAGGAGAAGCCGGTGCGTACACAAATGCTGACACAGAGGCCTACAGTATGAGGGAGCACCGGTAAGAGGATAAATAGCCTGATTAAATGCAGCCTTTATGTTTTTCATCCACAATGGACTTTGCAGCTCAGCTACCAGTGTGCAGCCACAGTGTGCATCAGATCACTTAAGTCCGGATGTGCTAATGAAACACAATGTTCTCAGTCATTGAACCAGATCTTTTTCTACCTTCTCATCCGCCTTCCGTTTCCTTTTATCCTTACTGAACGTCTCTAAGCACAAATAAATAAATGAGAAGAACCTGAGATGTGACTGAAGGGGGATTTTTCATTATGGACTCTGGAAAACAGCAGCAATCGGGACTAACAACAGGGTGACTCATTTTGGTCCCTGAATAGTACAGGGGTCACACAATTATCCCCCCACTTGCCCCATGGCCTTTCATCTATCTCACACAAACATGGTGTTTTTTTGTAGCCTCTCCTCAACAGGAAACAAACATGTTTGAATTCCAAGTGTGTACCGTGATAAAAATTTATAATTAGAATTCTTGTCATGCTACACTGTAACTTCCTGGAATATCATCGCCCTCCATTACTGGGAATTAAACATAAAGCTGTGGTGGAGCCTCAGTGTGGTTATCCAAAAATATGGTGACAGAAATTCCCAAAATTCTCTATTTATAACCATAAAACCTTTTATTGGTGTGAGATCTAACCCATCCAGCGGTGTTAAGACATGTTTTTAAGGCAAGGAAGGAAGACACTAATTTACCGATCATGCACATTTCTCAAGTATGATCTACTGAAAATATGGCTGAACATGGAACATCGAACTTAAAGAATATTGATCTGCTTTGTGTTTTAACTGGGTATGTAAGGGTATATAAGATAAGATAAACTTCATTGATCCCAAGCAGAAAAGTGTCACAGTTAGCAGCAAAAGAACACGAAAAGATGTTTTGTGTAGATTAGTAACCTTAAAAAATCTGAAACATTTTATACATTGTAACAGTACTAAATCTAAACACACTAAATATAAACAAAATAGTAATTATAGGACAAACTGTATGTAAAATAGTCACAAATAAAGTGAGGATGTTAGAAATTTGCAATAAAAGATGATGAATGGGTGTAAGGTAAAGTGTGACAGGTGAGGAGATATTTCATAAATTGCTTAACATTGCCCTTCTTGAATGTTTTTATTATTTTGAAGAAAAGTCCAATATCTGTTACAGTTTTAATCTGATAAAACCTGATAAAAAGTACATGTTTTGACCCAGAACAGAACAACAGCTGATCCATGCTGAGAACTCTAAAATGATTTCCCACATATTTCTCACTCAGCCACAAGCTGAGACATAAGAAAAGATAAGATGTACCTTTATTGATTCCCCGTAGGGGAAATTCAATTTGACACAGCAGCACAAGGGAATGTAGTTAACATACACACTGATCTAATGTCAAAAATATGACTGGGATTTGACCATTCTTGCCGGGATTTGAGCCAAAAAGGAAAAAATGGTAATCTAGGGAATGTCATACTTCCAGGAATTTAAAACCAAATTCCACACACATTAGTTTGAGATAAAACGTTCAATATATATTCAAGACTGAGCTGCTCTTTTTGGACTATTGGAGTATTTAATAAAGTTTTCAGGAACTCTAAAGCCTGACCAAAGGCAGAGCTTCAAAATTAAATGACTGTTGACAGAGTAAATCTTTGCCAGTACCTCCGCTTTTCTTGACCAAGAAACAAGACTGAATGCTATTTCAGAACCAACTCCAGCTTGCAGTGAATTGTGCAACACTCTCTGTCGATTTCCACATTTCTTATTGGAAAACATCCTCGGTACACAGCGAGGGAAATATGCACCCACCAACAGTATCAAATGTGTATCCCGAGGGAGGTCATTACTTTATGATGTGGTATGTTCAGATGCCAACATGTAATGATCCACCTCAGGATGGTTTGTTCACTGTCTTCTGCAAGTGAACACTGCTGTTCAACATAAATAGTCTTGACATTTTCAGGGCCAGGTTTTAATGTTCTTCACACAGATCAATTCTGCATTTGCTTGTTACCACATGAGTAGTAAAGACGAAGGAGGAAAACTGTGTTCTCATTTCAGTGTTAGGTTCAGTAGTTTTGTCTGAATTTTTGCTATCATGAAAACCATTGCAACTATGCCAGCTGATCACAACTTGTTATTCCATTTTTGAAACACCATGAAATTTAGTTGCATAAATGTTTTTTTCCCTGAAACCAATGTCAGAATAGTGAAATTTAATATATTCTTTTCTTTGTGATGAATTAATTGTCTGACCTGCCAACGGACCTCTGATGAAAATGAACTGTAAGCTAACTCTGGTATACTGTACATGGTCCCTTACAAATGAATAAAATAAATATCTATCAATTAGCCATGATGTGGTGATTTTAAGGTCAAAAGATGTTTTTTTTTTCTTTTGGGCCACTTGAGGCCAGCGGAAGAAGCTGTAACCTAACCTAACCTAACCTAACCTAACCTAACCTAACCTAACCTAACCTAACCTAACCTAAACTAAACTAAACTAAACTAAACTAAACTAAACTAAACTAAACTAAACTAAACTAAACTAAACTAAACTAAACTAAAGTAGAACATGTTACCAAACAGTTGCATATTTAAACATCCAGCAGATTAGAGAACATTATCATTGATTTGATTTGAGTTGTGTTTGGGAATCCACTCTCCTTTTAGCTCTGTTTTGGTCTCCACCAACTCCTGAAGGAAATATGTGGCTCTTTAGCTGCTAAATGCTCCACTATGTTCACCAGCTAGCCGCTTGTCTGTCTGCCTTTTTGTGCGGAGAGCTGTGCTGTGCTAAGAGTTTTTTTTTGTTGCTGAAAACAGCTGCCTGCTGCAGCTGAAAACTATGCTGATGAGAGCGGTGAGAGTGAACCAAAACAGTACATTTCTGGGCTGTAAACCAAAACAATGATCTGAACGCTGCTCTGACGTAGCTCTGTAGAGCTGAGGGGAACACAGAGTCAGATAATAATTCTTTGTGGGTTTGTCATTGCAAATAACTTCTTTTATATAACATTACAATAATCATTTGGTCCATTGCTAAAATAAAAAATATTGATTAGTGCAGTTTTAAACCTAGCCTGAATTTGGCTCGAAAGTGATTTTTATGTTTTTCAGCAGCATTTAAATTGATATATTCCATTGTGAAGCAGGTCCTAACCACATGTTGAAATATAATAAACATGAAATATAGTCACTGAAAGAATATAACAATAACCTATATCTAAAAATCTTTCACTTTTCACTGTATGCTAACACATTAAACTGCTCTGCACTTGCATAAAACCAATCCAAACTCACCCAAATGGCTCTATGTTTTTCTTTGATCTCCGTGGCATCCGAAAATCAAACAAACTCGGTTGTAATAAACTGCCTTCAAAATAATTTTACTGTACACAAAGGTGAAGTTGATGCATAGAAATATAATTTTGTTTACTATTCCGCATAAAGTCAAGCATTTATCCAGCTCTGTGTGGTTGGATAATTTTGCCCGAGGCTCAGTTTGCTCTTTCAGTCCTCAGCTGTGTCACAGCATAAACCTCAACATTATAATATTATCCTGCATTAGCCTGGGGATAAGGACCTCCTGTAGATGAACACCCTGTCTGCTGATGTACATATACTATAAATACACATAGAGAGTAACATCATACAGAAAGTAAACAGATTTTAAAAATCAATGGGAATTTGTGTTTTTTTTCCCCCCAGGAACCCAATTAGTTTACTACTGTAACAACCCATTCAAAAGCTTCTTGTTTTACCACAGCTGTTTTTTAAACTTCACTTCCATTAGGCTCCTTTTCTGGGAGGTTTTCAACCAAAGCAGTGTTCAGTCTTGTCTCAGATATAACTTAATAAATTCAGATGAAACCTTGTGATATTTAATCTGGGTAATAGGGGGGTTTTAACCGTAATACATAATGTTCTGTGGTGCTCCTCAAGATCATTGAATGACTCACTGATAGTAACACAATGAACTTACAGTACAGTAAAAGTCATACAGAAGTGTTTTATGGAAATCTAAATTTTAATGATTTCTCTGGCACTTTTTGACTTTACTGTACAATTACTGGCAAAGAAGCTGACAGGAAACAAGTAGAGAGAGCGATGGGTTTGACATGCAACATGCCGGACTCAAACCAGGGACGTTGTGGATATGTGGAACCATTCAGCTACGAGGTTGCTCTATTTAAATTTAAAATGTTCAAATGAAATATAAAAATATAACTCAAAGTTGATCCTGAAAGTATTTTGTAAATTATATATCCTGATAACAGTTTGACAAAACTGGTCCACTTACTAGCGTTTTCTGGATCTTCAACCACATTTCATATGGACTGTCATCAATAAGTATGGAACTTCTGTTGATGATGGGTGTTATGTATATGGGTGAGAGACTGAAACCTCTGTCTCTGTCCTTGATTTTTCCCCAGCCGTCCAATGACTCCTTTCCCAGGCGACCAACCAGTGTTGGTCTGGTGTGCACAGAAAACTGATTGTTCATTCAGTCTCTTGTCCGGGGTTGCTGCAATTTCACCAATATAGTGTTCCCCACAGTTGCTGCATGTAATGTTTGTGGTTTCATGGGGCGTTATGTTCTTGGCATTATGTTTCTTTGCCATACGCAGTCACTTCTTGAAGTCTTGCTGTCATTTTGGGGTGAGACTCCAGGAAGTTACTGTGTCTGGTGAAGAAATCTGGCACACAAACCCCACATAAACCATATACTGCTGTATTTACACTTTGACTTTTGTACCGATTAAACAAACAAGATATAACATATTAATTTGTGAGCTTTAGAGGTGCTGGTATGCAGATTTTGTTAACATTGGACAGAGCCAGTCTGTTTGCCATTATGTCCAGTGTAAGCTAAGCTAACTGCCTGCTATCTCCAGCTTAATGTTTAATGAACAGATAATGAGAATCTTAATGATCTTATCATCTACAGTTGTATGTAAAAGTTTGGGCACCTCTTGACAAATAACATATTTTGGTGATTTTTTTTAATTGAAAAGATGTAAACACAGCCTCTCTAGGATATGGAACATAAAACATAATATTTTCAGCAAACATTAATGCAAGTTACTTTTTATGTCATAAATTTAAAAAAGAAAACAACAAAAACATCATTGTGGCATGTGCAAAGGTTTGGGCACCCTAAGAGCTCCGAAGTCTCAGATTCTTTTTACCTTATTCAGCCCATTAGGCCTGAGGCATGTCAACTATTGTCATTAGGAAATGTCAGCTGCTGCCAGTTTCAAAGCTTTACAAATACTCTGACTCTTCAAACTTTGTGTGAACACTCAGTAACCATGGGTTCCTCTCAGCAGCTGTGTAAGACTCTGAAAATGAAAGTTATTGATGCCCACAATGCAGGGGAAAGCTACAGGAAGATAGAAAAGTGTTGTCAGCTTGCAGTTTCCACAGTGCGAAAAGAGATTGCAGTTTAGGGCACCTGTGGAGGCCAAGAGGGGTTCTGGAAGACCAAGAAAACTCGGAGAGAACTGCTTGTATGCTGGTCAGAAAGGCAAATCAAAACCCCCATCTGACTGCAAAAAACCTGCAGGAAGACACAGGAGTGGTGGTGCACCGTTCCACTGTGCAGCGATGCTCGCACAAACAAGACCTTCATGGAAGAAGAAAACCTTACCTGCGTCCTCATCTTAAAACTCAATGTCAGAAGTATGTAGCAGAACATCTACAGAAGCCTGATGTGTTTTGGAAACAAGTGCTGTGGACTGAAAATAGAACTCTTTTGCCACAATCAGCAAAGGTATGGGGGTGGATCTATCATGCTTTGGGGTTGTGTTGCAGCCAGTGCCACAGGAAACATTGCACAGGTGGAGGGAAGAGTGGATTCTACTAAATAACTGCAAATTCTGAAAAGCTGAAGCTGAAAAGGGGATGGCTTCTACAACAGGATAATGATCCTAAACATACCTCGAAATCCACCAAATACTACCTCAAGAGACGCAAAAACAAAGGTTTTGGAATCGCCCTCACAGTCCACTGACTTAAACATAATTGAAAATCTGTGGGTAGAGCTGTGCATGCAAGACGGCCCAAGAATATTGCAGAACTAGAAGCCTTTTGCAAGGAAGAATGGGAGAAAATCCCAAATACATGAACTTAAAGACTTTTAGCGGGCTACAAAAGGCGTTTGCAAGCTGTGATATATAAACAAAACAAACAAAACGCCAGCAAAAATGGATGCTGTTTTATCCTTGGCACAACCGTGCACCCGATACTTTGTTCACGACTTGGAGCTGTGTGCACTGCTGGAGTGTGTTGGGGAACTTGGTGTCATCTGATGGGATTTTCTTCATTCGGAGTGGTGACAGCGGGGGTTTAACTGGCAAAATAATCAATATAATCAATAAAAAAACCCCGTCCTTTGTGAGGAGTGTATGTGGCTGACACAGAAGTAGCCTCAACCAGACCCCGCCATGCCTGTCAGAAAGAAATTTCAACTTACATAGACGTACAGTTGTTCCAGGGGTTGTTTGCTTTGTCCACTCACATATTGTACATACACAGATCTATTTGAGAAGTTTATATTTTGAGTAAAGAATGAGGAAAAGAAGCGAAATCAGACTTATTATTTGTTTACATAGTGTAGGAAGCTGGCCAATCAGAACAGATTAGGGTTCTCGGGAGGGGGTCCTTAAGGAGACAGGAGTTTGTTTCAGTCAGAGGCTGAACTGAGGGGCTGCATAACGTTTTTTGAACTGTAAATCATGCAAAGATATTCCAGTAGAACCCCAGAATATAAAGATAGACCTGGAAATGTGCATGATATGTCCTCTTTAAATGATTTGTTTGTGGTAAATATACTTTGGCAAATTTGCTGAGATAACTCAGCTTACTAGCTCTGGAAAAAGTTCATAACTTAAATTTTTTTTTCTTTTGTCAGATAACCCAACGTATTATATTTTCAGTAAATGCACATACAACCAACCACATTCCCAGTGTAGCTGTGAAGCTGAACTTACTGGCTCTCACTTCTTCTAAACTATTGAATTTAACCATTTTAATGAAATACAGCTTGTTCTGTGGTCAGAAAGCTTCAAGATTTTGAAGCTACTAACAAAATACATATCCAAGACTGTTTTTATTTCTATGTTATTGAAGCACATTAAGAATCATCAAGTATATAGTTGAATATTAATGAAGGTTTGTCAAGACCATTTCTCATAATAAACAACTACAGTGGCTGAAACCGCAGGGATCAATTGTGAAAATTTGTGATAAATTATGTATCCAATGTGAAGAAATTCAGTCAGCAGGGTAACCATACACTACTGATGAAGTGACAATGACTAGTGATTGTTGCTGACAAGTAAAACACTGATTGTCCAAAATGTCAGCCTTTCACAAATTAAGAATAATAGCTTCTTTTTAACTCGATGACAAGGGGCTCGGAATATGTCTCCAACCCAAATATATAAACCTCAAAACTGATGTGAAAGCAGGATTACTTATGAAATTATAGCATGACAACAACAACATGCAATATGACACACAGAGAAAGGGCTTGTCATTCAACTAAAAACTCTGTTATGTTGGGCCAGAGATTAGTTTTTAGTGTGCCGCAAACTGTTTCTTCATATTTTATTCTTTTGAATTGTCTGAGTTTGACCAGCACCAGACTGAATTATACTACTGATTTAGCCATGATTACTGATTTACTTACAGTTTTATCACATGTTCACCTACATGAGGAAAAAGACAGCTTTCAGATCCTGTCAGAACTAAAAAGTCAAATAAATTTTGCTTCATTGTACAGTTAAACTAAACAAACCATTTATTCTTTCAAAAATAATTCAAAATTCATGTTTAATTGACATCAGCTCAGACAATTTAAGATTGCAACACCAGTTCAGTCAATTTAATAAACAAAGCCAGTATAAGGACTTGTACAACAGATGTATGAGGGGAGGCTGGGTCCTACTGAATTTTTAATAGCATGGCCGTTATTTAAATGGCATATTTATAGATTCTTGCTTGTGTGATCTGAGTCAATGTCATGTTAGTTATTTACTGGCTTGTTTTACGGTCTAACCGATTGAAAACTAGCCAAGCAGGTGTCAGTGTTGGATTCCTCTCAGTTACACAAAATAAAAAATGTAAAAAAAAAAGAAAAAAAAAAGAAATAAACTGTCTTTGAAATCAAACTATCTGACTCGAAACAGCTTGTGCTGTCACAAGCTCATAAGTTGACGTCTCTGTAACATCTGAAGCACAACACTGACACATTATCCCACTCTTGTAATTACTGGCATCATAGAGGGATGTTTACATATGAGCCCTGTAATCTGCTTTGTAGGTTCAGTTGGAAATCTGTCTCTATAACACATGACTGGTGACAGTCAATGGTATTTAATAATACATTTTACATGCTTCAATTGAATTCAGCTGTGAGAAAGGACATTAACTAGTTTCTAATCATTTCTAATTTGTTATTCAACCTATTTTTCACACCTAAGTTCTCCATTTTATCCTGACAGTTCATGACGCTTTTTGCTGGGGGCTTTAATGTAATAGGTGAAGGGATCCAATTTCCCACGGTCTGAAGCTATTATGTTATAAAAAAAAAAAAAAATCTGGGAAACGTTTTGAGTGTCATTTACATGCAAGAAAATGGGACATTTTGTTCCTTACTGTTGCCCGAGGAATGGATCTTCTCTTTATGCCTTGGTTTTCCTCACTGACCACAGACACTTTGTTCACTTTCTCAAGGCAGAATTCCAACCAATGTCCACGGCATCTGCACGATGACTGAGGAACAAAACATGGCCAATATGCATCACATCTGCCCCTAACAAGTCCCCGGGGAGGTGATGGGTCAACAGGCCTCTCAGAAATTCCCAAGACCCCTTTAGCATTCGAGTATTGTCAAAACCACCATGGCAAATGTGGTTGTGCGCCACAATTAGGGCCAACTGAAATTCTACCAAATATTGCAGAAGACTAAAGTGCATTCATGACATGCTCTCTAAAAATGAGAATTTAAATTAACTCTCTTTGACTGGGCTGTGTTTCTCTCGCTGCCAACCCAACCACTGTCATTTAACTTGGTTTGACTCAGTCCTTTTTAGAGTCTTTCTAAAGTTTTTGAGACAGTCAGGGCAAATCAATGGTCTTTTCAAGTAGCAGACCTCCACGAAGCCTAACATCTGCTATGTAAATATGCTTGCCCCACACAGCTCAGCTTCACATCACTCACCATGTTGTGGTGTCATCTCATGCAGTCACAGAAGCCGTCTTGTATAATTTGCACCAACCTTGCATCACTGCAGCATCACTAGTCCACCGCCAGCATATTTTCTCGTTTGTCGAGGTCAACTATCAGGTCTTTTATTGCTCTTCTACGTGAGAGTGGCTGAACACCTGGCATCCATTACAGCACATACTGGATTCACACATGTACAGAGAGACAAAGATAAACACACTGAATCACAGAGTTTGTATAGTCACAGTTGTCATAGCTTCCCCGCTTGCACGTGAATCTTATTTGTACAACCGGAGTCAACAGGCCTTTTCATCTTTTATCTTAGGTTGAATTTTTTCATTAGGTCCTTTTTGTCAGCGACACATTGTTTGAAATCAGTGGCGTTGCTGGAGGCAACAAGTGTTTTGGCTTTGACTTTCACAAGTGAAAACAGAAACCTCACTGCACACAATTTACACATGATGCCTGAAAAAAGCTAGAAGGAAAATTCTGGTGTTTTTCAACCTGGGTCTTATTCTCATAATTGTTTGCCATCTTGACTGTGGGTCATAATTTGGCACTAGCCACCTCCTTTGTAGAGATTTTGGAAACAGAGTCTGGCAAAACAGTGTGTATCAGGGCAAACAGGCATGCCTCCTAAAGCTTCCCAAATAAACTTCAATTTTACATTAATCATTTCAACTGCTTGTTTCTGAGTCTGACAGAAAGTAAACACAGAAATTAGCCCTCGGGTATTAGCTGTTTTTTATTGTTGCCAGCTGGATCTAGGATCTACTTCTAGGGCAAATGACTGGCTACCCAAACTAGCTGCCTGGTTAGCTAGCTGCTTGTTCATCTGCAGCAGATTGGTTTACATGGGTGAGGCTGTCTGTCACTGTGAATATAGCACAGAGCGGTAGTAAAAAAAGAGGGAAGTTTTGTTTACGTTATTGTCTTGTCTTCTAAGGAAATTCAAGAAAAGTAACACTGCGGCTATAGACAAAGGGAAGCCTCGGGGCTTACTTCAGGCACACTCGCACTGAGGCAAGGATGTAGTTAAAATGCCTTTGATTGGTTAGGGCATATCAAAGTTAAACCGGTTTCGACTCACACTGGGTCTTCCTCAGGTCGTGGCTAGAAAGAGGAGTCAACCAGGGTGGAATGTCGTGATTCCTTATATAGACAATTAATGGCCAGGATTACACCAACATATCACACAATAAATATACCACAAGTAGGCTATGTGGAAAAGAAGTTAATAGTCACCGTAATAATCATAACAATAAAGCCACGACCTGGGGAAGACCCAGCGTGGGTTGAAACCAGTCGGCTTTCTCCTTTTGGTGATATTTTTTAACCTTGATATGTCCAAACCAATCAAAGGCATTTTAAATATAACCTTAGCTCGGTGCGAGTGTGCCTGTAAGCCCAGAGACTTCCCTTTGTCTATAGTTGACCAGTTTAACTTCTAGAGCACCTTGCATTCACCTGGAGTTTACTACTTTATAACCGTGAGCACTAGGTATTTCTTAAGGTTGCTTTTGTAACACTGTGTCTACACTGAAAGTGTTTCAGCTGCAGTCATCCACCTCACACACGTCTGACGGAACAGATACCCTCCTATTTTAATCAGTCCAGCTGTCTACACAGGCCACGTAATGGTTCACATTTCACCCGTGCTATATGCACATACGCTAACCCGAAGCATATTTTTAGACTTCAAGTCTATTTTTCCTTGTTTTACGCGCATAATTACAGTCATTGTGTATTGGGCTCTGATTGCTTCCACAATCTGGGTGACCTACGCTCAACATGGTGCCTGAACGTCTCCAGTGTAGACACACAAACGGAGCACTCGCTGCTGCTGCGGCGCTGCTAATGTGCTGTTCATGGTATGCTTTCTGTGTAGACACAGCGTAAGTGCAATTGACAATCATCTGTTATTTTATTGTGATGGCCAAACATCTTCATTCGAACAAGAGCACACAGGCGAGCTAAACCAAATTAAAAAGAGGAGAGACAAAAAATAGAGGGCGGAGGTAGAAACGCAGCAAAAGAACTGTTCTGTAGTACAGCGTACCTCAAATAAACTGGTGGTGTTCCTGCGATCATTGCTCCTTAAAACTGACTGAGGAGGAAAACTTTGCTGCAAGAAGTGGGGCTTGATTAACTGGAGAAACATCAGGCGTTGGTCCTGCAAATCACATTGGCCCAACTGGAGACAAGGAAGGAAAAAAGAAATACAGACAATAATACCAGGCCAAATGATGAGTGTAAATCCTCAACAACACACAACAAACATCAGAATCACAGAAAGGCAGCTTCCTTCTTTCATGAAAGCCTGTAATTTTTATCCATGCCAGCAGCTGAGGAGCTGAGCATATGGGACTGTCTACGAATGTTGTTTGATCAAAGATGGCTGACATGAAGCTTGTGGTCGATGCTGCTCAATTAAGAAAATATTTTAACCATGAACTGCTGAGTGCCAGTTGTTGAAGGATGAGAAGAGGAAGAGGATGCAACATGCTTAAGATGTACTGTAAACAGCAGTAACGGTCAGTCCAGCACAAAGGAACCAGTGATTATACACTGTAAGTGGAGAGGGTGCACATCACTACATGGTCATAAAGCATCATTTCTGAGTGATGAGATCATACACTGCCAAGATAACCCCTCTGCTAATTGAATGGGTGGCTTAGAAACAAGACTGCTGTCCCTTATTTTGTTGTTGCCCCAGAATTGTCTTGGAGTGCTTAGTGTGCAGTAATTGGCCGAGGACACATGAAAGGAAGCTTTCCTCGAAAGATGGTCTTTCAAAAGTTTCCAGGCTTTACTCATCACTGTTAGCACATACAAATCGCTTTTGGTTTAATTGAAAACATACCACAGAAATGAGCTTCATCTTTGCTCTGCCTTTAAAGGATTTTTTAGGGTGGACAAAGACAAAACAACTTTTACCAGGTCAAAGTTAACACCTAGACACATCTGGCCCCATCACATCAAACCAATAAAAGCACCAAGGACCAGGACGGATGATAGTAATAAAAATTACCCTGACATTTTTTTTCTCAGTTGTTCTGTGATATACGATGTTTGACACACCGCTGCAGTTTAGAAGACATCCGGAGGTTGTCCATGGGGTTAAGCCTTGTGCCTCTGGGATATTGCTGATGCTAGAAAGGTGAAAGGTTGTGACAATTTTAGAGGCCCACTGCTGGAGAAAAATTCCAGTAGGATTATTTTATTAAGAGAAGTGGGTGTCCAGAGAGATAATAGTCCTCCAGGGGGGTCATAATTCATAGCTACGCCAATGCACATATGCAGCTCCGCTGGCTAAACCTGGAGACCCAGAAACCACCAATTTGTCTCCTGTCTCACCTGTGCTGTTTTGTCATTTCCAACTGAAAACAGTAAGAGCGAGCCAAATTTTTACTTTGACATTTGGAGGGGAGCAACGCTGGATTGCACCAACATTCCTACTTTTAACATTTGCAGTCTTGAAGGATAATTCTGATTATTACAACTTCTGTCTTATTTTCTTAGATTTTTAATTATGAAATTATGGTCATACAAGATTTTACAAAGCAAAAGTTAGTTTGAAAGTTATCTGAAAGAGACGACAAACATACATAGTAAAATTACTACCCAAACTGCAATTTGTTCGATGCAATGAGAGATTTTTACTGACATTTCAGGGGTGTTGTCACTTTTGGTTTATCTTAAAAATAAAGTGGTTAAAGGCTTCTATACACTGTGCTATAAGAGTGATCTCGCTGGTTCATAGTATGTCACACTGTGTGAAATGGGCCTAATAAAATCATGGTTGGAATCTGTCAGAATGTACAATATAAATTTTGAAGTATGATTGTCTGATGAATGCCTGATGAATTGTAGTGTTACAATGTACAACTCTCATCATATATTAGTCCCACTTTCATGTTATGAAAACAAAATTTGGCCATAGCGCTGCTGTTGTATTTTGTCATGTTGGTCATGTTGTGTCATTTCATGCTGTATTGGCTGGTTTTTGTAGACATGGTTCGTAGCAGCAGTCACATTGTGAGACAGAGTAGTTAATGAGTGATGATGATCTGACACAAATGTGGCATTTATAATCATGGGAGCCAGTTAACAGTGCATGGATTATTTTTTGTTTTTATTTTATCACACAGTTGTCTCGTGTAATTCTGAGCTGCAGTGATGGAATCAGAGTGTAAAATCATCCACACTGTCAGCTTTCACTCTGGGGTTAAAATAAACTTTGCATAATTAGGATGCAGCTGAAATCATCATTATATGTTTAGTGCTTTAAAACCAGAGTGTAAATATAAAGCCTGGAACAATAAAATGTTTTCACTGACCTATAAAAAAAAAATATTGCTCTTTTTTACTTGTCACTTTATTGTAAACTCGGGCTTTTGTCCATGTCAGGATCCTGTAGGAATGACTCCTTTCAGTGATCTGATTGGTCAGTGGTCGGGGTGTTGACAGGTTGGCAGGTTAGCTGTTCAGCATAAGTTACCATGGCGATGTACCCTGGTAAGAAGTGAACCACTGTTGTAACCCTGAAGACCCAGGGTTAAACCTGAAGTTACCTCGCTAACCCCAAATCCTGCTTTGTAGTACAGGCCCCAGGTGTTCCCAGTTGCAGTAAGTAAACCCCAAGATTACAGGGGTTACAGTGGTGTCTTTGGTTGCCAAAGCCTTGAATTCAGTGGACATCTGTCCCAGTACGATCTTGGACGATTGTTTTTGATCGACAACCAAAGATTTTAATCATGTTTCTCACGATTGCCAATTTATGTAAGGGACAGTCCAAAATGTCATAGTGCATCGGGGCCTTCAGATAAACTTCAGATAAGTGAAACAATTACATCTTCTGGCTGCTCTGAGTTATGGGAACAACAAGATTTCATAGCCATAGTCCATAGCATGTTAGGACCTCGGTGATCGAGTCATTGTGCACCTAAATAATAGCTATGTGTGTCAGGGAGGAAGTAGGATGCTGCGGCCAGAATGAATGTGTGATAAACTATTTTCCTCTGTGGATGAGTGGTTGCTGGTGTTGACTGAGTGCTGGCACTGAGTTTGTCCATCTCTGACTAAAGAGCCTGCATGTCCAGAGATGAGTGATTTCTTTACGATTGGGAAGGTCTGGGAGTTTGGGCTCTGACTTGTGTTCATGTTCACACTTATCCAAACCAGAAATATTCCAACACATACCAACATATCTGAGTGACCTATGACTGAACCGGAAGACATTTGACATTAAAACGAGAGGTCACAGATGTTTGTGGTAATGTGGTGAACAGTGGTATTGGGAATATTGATTTGAAAAAAATTTTTTTTGACATGTTTAGTGTCACTGGATGGAATTTGTGCCTCTTTACATTGTCAACACTTTTATTACCACTGTACTTTACATTACAGCTAACCATTTTGTAAACCCAGAGGTGGGAAAAGTACAATTTGATCTGGTGAAAAGAGCTCTTACCCCTCCCTTAAAGGATAGATTCGCAATTTTCTTTTCTAAGTCTGTGTTAAAACAACAGTCAGATGTCCAAATGAACATTGAAATAGGGATTTCTTGCTGTAATCATTTTTCCTGTCCATACTGGACATTAAGAAATATTTTCCTAATGCACTTACACGCTAAGACACGGGGGACAAAAGCCACAGTCCTTCAGTGCAAAAATGTATTTAAATGTTTATCTGAAGCTAATATGTAGCTTCAGTCATCCAGATTTGTCAAATAAAGTGGACATCTTTCAACAAAGAGTCTAATGATGGATTTTCTTACTGTATGGAAACCAGTAGCTGTCTGGAAAAGTAGGAAAAATACATTTTAAAATCAGAAACATGCATGAATTCAGGAATGATCAGCAAAAATATTAAGCATGTATGATTCATAGCTGGGCAGCTAAAACTTGCAAACATGCTGGTATGGTCCTTTAATATCTCTCGTATCTCACCATACAAAACTATTACAACCACCACATTGTGAGTAAATATGTAGAAAGTTTCAGCTTTGTAGCTACTAAATACTAAATAAGAATTGGTATAGCACCTTTGTAAGAATAGTAATGCATTAAGTGAATTCTTCAGTCTGCTATTAAAACCAAACCAGGCAGGGAATGTCCTGGATCAACATAGTTCTACAGTGCTAGACGGGCTGAATGGTCACAAATGTGCAGGGATAAAAAGATCTAAGAGGGAATTACACTAATAGAAGCCTACGCTTTAAATGTACAAAGAGGTCCACCTCTGTGACTTTCCCGTGCACCGACATCACAGGTTTGGGGACAATGGAGCATTGTGTGGCAGTCATTCAATCCAGTACTACACAGTAACACTGATAGCGAGTGATCACAGAAAAATGATGTCACCACAGCTGCTTGCAAGAACAACAAAGAAGTACCTTTTAGGATGGGCAGATCCAAAGTCAGATTAAAGCCAGAAGGGAATTTAGAGTTTGAAGAGCCCAAAATAACACACAGAGCCATTGATTACATGGCACCGGATGTCTTAGAACTGCACGTGTACTGTAACCTGGGTCAGGGTTCACAAGCATTTTAAATGTAAAGTCAGCTTATCAAATGTGAATCCTTCCGAATTTCTTATTTAATTGTATATTTAAATATTGAGGTTTAACTTAACTTACAACTTAAACTGAAAAAGATTATGAATAAAGTTTAATCTAAAGAATTAAAACTCAGACTGACAGCTAAAGAACTCAACCATAAAGCTGCAACTAATGTTTTGGCCAACAAACTGTACACACAACACGGACATATTATCACCTTATAAAGTTGATATGGTGAACTTGTTATTCACAACAGACATGGAGCGACATTAGCATTCAGTTGTATTTCGGTCCACTTGATGAATGTAAGTCAAATGTTTACTCTCCTCCTTGTTCTGTTATGGTCTCCTGAGGGATATCTCTGACTGTTTAGCTGCTAAATGCTCCATTATGTTCATAAGCTAGCTGATAACTTCTGCAGTTTGGTGCTGGTGTACAGTGAATTTATCAGAGAATTTTTGCTGCTGTTGCATCTTGAAATAACACTAATGAGAACAGTGAGAGTGAACCAAAACAGTCAAGTTGCAGGTCAGAAAACCAGAACAATTAGCTGAAAGATGCTAAAATGCTCTGCAGAGCTGAGGGGAGCTGCAGAGTTGGGGGATAATTCTCTGTGGGTTCTTCACTACAAGTCAGTTGTTAAATTGAAAATAATGACTATAATAAATAATAAATGAGTAGCTATCACCTGTATTTGTTGAGAAAAAAGGAGATAAAAGATTTAGTAAAAGCTTTACTTGGATGGATCAGAAATGGAACCGGACCCTCTGTTTGACACAGTGTTATGATTGTGTTTCTGTATGATACTGAGTGACACAACTTTTAACCCTTACCTACTGTTCAGGTTAAGTTTTTTTTGAGATTATTGTGGCCAAAAATGCTTGATTGCAGCCGCTTTTCTCAAAATTTGCAATTTTAATGTGATTTTTTAAAAACTACTATCCATAAAGAGTCATATGAAATCACTTCCCTCAATAAAAAGCATACTGCATATCACAGAAACGACTATATTTCAGTGCTAATTTTAAAATTTAATTTCTGAACATGAAAACCATGGGCTCAAAGTTATATAAAAAGGAAAATACAGTACTTGAGCTCCATTTACAAGCCTTTATTAAATCAACTTTCACCTCAACATTAGCACCAAATAAAATCAGTCAATGATGCCATTAAAATAAATCCATTAACATAAAAATATGATTTCATTTCCAAAGTGCCCATTTTTATGTTTGTCTTTGCTGTCTGGACAACGCATCAACTTGTATTCTTCTGATTGACTGAATGCAAACCAAAGGCCTAGTGCAGGTTAAATGAAAAACAAAGTGAAACAAAACATTTGGGAATTGTTTTGCACAGTCTATGGCAGTAATTTGTCCATCTTCCACTTGAACGCGCGCCTGAATTCTTGCTGGATGCAAACTGTGATGATGTAAGTCACCACGACACAAAATGTGATGACTGGTCCAAATCACAAGCGGCCTGTTGATTTGGCCATTTTATGGATAAGTTGCAGTAATTTAGCAAAATTGCAATTTCCTGGAGGGGACTGAAAAACATCTAAACACCTTTCTTTTAGCCTGAAATTTTATGACATTTCCTGAAATGACCCAAGATATACAAAAATGGAAATATTTCAACTTTTTAAAATTATATATATATTTTCGGAAAGAGTTCCAGGTTAAATTTGGTCCGTATTTATTAAAATTAAAAAATCATAAATTGCAAATTCAATGAAATCATGATGGCTGATATGAGAGGATACTGTGAAGGGCCAGAATATGAACAGTATGTAAAGGTTAAACATTTATGAGGATCAGAATTATTTCCACTTTTAATCATTCAATCTATCTGCAATCTATGTATGTGGCAGAGAAATTTAGCACATTGATCTTGAAATGTACGACAGTAGAGTGATATAGAGGACTTCAACTCTCTAGCTGTTGATGTAAAATTCCCGAATACAATTTACAGCATGGATGTGTACAGCTTTTCCACTGTATACAGCACATTTTGTAACTCTTGTAATAAAATGTGTTAACTTGCTGAAACAGCTATTGGCTACAGTACAGAACAAAACCTGAAAACACTGTTTCTGAACGTACTGCGAGTCACAGACCAAAAATTGTATGCTCTTGTAATTACTGCAGACATTTTAAAGCAGCACTTTAGAGTAAACTGCCGAGTGTATGCGTGAGCCAGACATAGCATGTATACCACCGGGCTCACATGCATGTGGCCGGGGCTGGCTTCAATTAAAACACTATTACTGTCAAAACTAATCAACACTCCTCATGGGGATCTCAGCAACAATAATTAAGCTTACATTTATCTGTGCTGTCCATGCACTGCTGAGCTCTAAGTATGCTATTAAAATCCCACAGATGGTATTATCTAATTTTCTGGTTTACCATATTGATTCAATGGAATATTTGGAAAATCACAGTTTATCATGAGAACATGGTATTTATAGCCTATATTGGTCAGACACATCATAAATCTCATTTGGAGAGTTGGCCACAAACTGCCAGGCTCTGGCCCCAGCGTATACTGCTCTGCTGAATATGTACCTGGTGTCTGTTATTCATGGTTCATGCTAGTCTGAACCACAAGCTGAAATTTTCTTTTCAAATATGTCAACCTCAGCATAGACAACTATATTTAATCCTCTCTCCTCCCATGTAATATCGCAGTGACCGTGCTGCTGAAGAATGAACAAAAGCCTCGTATGTATGCACACTATTGTTCTGTGTGATACCTGTGCTCTAATGTCTTTACGTTTGACCATGAGGCATGATCATGGAATGCCAAAGCTGCTTTTTCTCTTATATCTATTGTCTATAGTGAAACTTCAGGAGGACAGGCAGCCGCATCTTTAAAGAGGACTTCAAATAGCAGGAGCAGCAGTGACAGTGCGCCTCTGTGTGTCGCCACTTCCCACAGCCCAAGGCAAAGAGGGCATCTTTTGATTTAAAGGCAGGAATGGCCTTCTGGGCCCTTGATTACCAGAGCTCTGCGTGCTTTCATGTGGTCAGCACTCTGCCAGAGAAGGGTCACTGTTATCGATTAAATAATCTGAGTCAGTTAAAAGCAGTAACTGGGCGCATTCATGTTCCCAACTGAAGGCTCGACTCTTCGGAAATGGCCTAATCCATCTTCCTGGGAAATGAGAGGATAGAAACAATTATCTGCTGAGCAACATGTCCTCTTTTTCACAAATCCTGCCCACTTCTCACTGCAGCTTCCTGTTCATCGTGCTGGAATGTGCAGTTGAAAGAAGTTATGAAAGCAGTGTTGGACTTTTGATTAAAGTGATGTTGCTAACGATCCAGATCAGAGCCACAGGACGTGCGCTGTATGTAGAGTAGGAATGACTGGAACAATGAATCATTTGATTTCAGCGGAAGTTATTCAACACAATTATATTCACAGGACTGAGAGTTTAGAGCCATCCTATACTCTTGCATGTTAGGTTAAGTCCTACAAACTACTTTCCTTCATTGACTAATGAACATACACATATGGCAGAGATTACCTAATCAGAATTTATACTGCGCTAATGACAAAATAATTACCTTCACCCAAGTACCGTTGTTGTAATTAAGCACTTTGGAGGCTTTTTGTGTCATTAAGGCTACAACTGTAAAGGAAACATTCATATGATATGTTTAATGTATTATGTGTATGTATTAGTTCTGCTAATAATCTTTAAAGTACTTAATGGTCTGGCTCCCCAGAACAATTCTGACCTGCTCGCTGACTACAGTTCAGTCAGACCTACTCTACCTGATAAGATCCAGATCTGGTGAAGGTGCTTTCAGTTACTTTGGTCCTCTATTCAGGAACAAACCACTCGATGACCTGAGATCTGTCACAACTGTGTTCACAGTCAAAAGCAAACTGAAAACCTTTCCACTTTCTTAGGCTTATAATTAGTTAGTGTTTGTGTGCTTGTCTGGGTTTCTTGTGTGTTATGGTATGGTGGTATGGTGTGTACTTTTTGTTTTACTGTTTACCTGTAATGTCACTGAATCTCATTATTAAGATAGAGTTGATTATAAAAAGGTCAAATTAGTCCATATACACCATGTTTGAATAGAGATGTATCAATATAAGTAATAGTTATCTCTGGAAAACAAAAGTGTTTATGTCTTAGTATAGTCAAGTTTGAACAAAACACTTTTTCTTTCCAAATTTCTTAAATTCTGGCTAGTTCTTTTATCTGCTACAAGGCACTAACTGCTACAAGGCTCACTCTTTATTATAAACATATGCATCGGATTTTCAAATTTATTTGGAGAGAGTTTAAAAGACAAGTGTTGAAAGAAAACTGCCCAGATATGTGCTCATCTCTACATATAATAAAGCAAGGATTGCTTGGAAAATTTAATAAATTAACCAGTGAAATAAGCGAACCAAAATCCTGTTCGGAAACAACTCTTAATGAAAAAAGATTTCAACATAATCCGTCATCAGTGTCATGCTGAAAAATTCTGGTAATAAAAATAAGAACAATCATCTGCATTTAAAATCAAAGCAACTCCCAACAAATGTGCTTTTCTTGTGACGTTCAAACGCTTCATTTTCTGGAAATCAGACCTGCTTCCTGTCAGCCTATCGGAATAATGGTTAGCCACACCTGCCTTATGACCTGCGTCATCAGGCCGTCAGCTCACATCTGCAGGCCGTGGAGGTAGTGATCTACTAAAAAAGGGAGAGACAGTCTCTTGGATCATTTGTTTATCATCTCGTCTGGGTGTAGCCCATATGCATGTTCTGTGTGACTCACATCAAAGTCAGCAATACAGCCTTTCACTGAGCTCCACCGCACTAACAAAGTATGATTTACAGACATGTTGCTGGGTCTCAACTGTGGGGAACCCCATATTCTGCACAGAACATAAACACCCAAATTTCTGAACGGCCCTGAATCAAAGGCAGACTCAGGGTGGGCTGACTGATGTGTTGTACTGATGCGTGGCTGCGGGTGGTCAACCAGGAGGGTGAAACCAGTCCTGGACTGTGTGATCCATTAATAAGAACCAGTCTCACTGCGCCACAGTGAGCCTTTCCATCTTCAGTCACACGAAAGGATCAACCCACAATGACTTTAAACCAATTCTAAGACCTTTAATCTCACATTGGACTTTACACAACATGTACAATGTTGTAAAAATCATAAGTGTCACAGTATACCCTGTATCATAGTCAATTAACGCTTTATTGCTTTATTGTGTTTGAAAGCCAAAGGTAAGGCGCACAAAGACAGACTCAAATATAATAAGAAGTCAGAGTTGCTATAGATATATAAACAACCTGTTACAGAACTCATCTGGTCGTTGTATTTTTAAATATTGTTATAATGCATATTCTTGCCTCATGTTTTATGACTTTATAAACTTTCCTTGCTCTGCCTGGCCTGATGACTTTGATAGCCAAGTTCACAGCTTATTATGGGAAAATAAGTCAGAACAGAAAAAACAGGTGACAAAACACCATGGAACATTTTTGTCTGTTGGAAAGTGTAACACTATGTGGATGATCTTGCTTTCTATTTTTTTCAGTGGAACGGTAATGTAATGGGACAACTGTCAGGAGATGATCACTAAAAAGTTAAACAGCATAAACCCACCCAGACCATCAGAACAACCAATTTTAAAAATATTCAAAAAATAAACTTTGGAGTGAAAAATATTTTCTTAAGGTTTATCTAACGTCTGATGTGTCAAATAACTAAATAATATTGTAACAAAACTCAAAGCAACTGACATTTCTTTACACGTGTTGCTACAGCAACAAGTAGGTCTTAACTGCTCTTAAACTAGGTTTATGCTCGACGCAGTGTCCCTGGCACGAGGGTGCACATGCCAAAAATGTGTGTGTGCAAGTTGTCGCAATGCTCATGTGTCTCACGATACGGCTATATTCCCGGGGACTGACAGACCATCTCCTCTTGCGTTGCCTTTGTAGTTTTAATAGCCATAAGCAGATAAATTCTTCCTCAGCAACGACAAGCTCCAGGGCAGTACGTGTAGCCATGTTGGATAATGACGTTCTTCCAGTAACATTTGTTGACTCCTTGCTTATTCAAGTAGGTCTATCTGCAGACTCGCAGTATCTCCACGACACACCCACTTTCATCAAAATGCAGAAAACGCTCATTAAACTCATTAAACATTTAAAAAAAAAGGGAACAAGACATTGTCCATGTTTAATGTCAGTCACTTTGCAACACTGTTCTAATGACTTTAACCATATAATTGCCAAATATTGTGTACTCGTCTGTTGGAAATATGACCTCACAAGTTCCATTTGAAGGCATCGAGCTTTAATAAAGAGAAGATAGTGGCTGATATGGCAACTCGAAATAAATCAGCCTTAATATTTATGCAACAGACAGTCTGTTTTAATTCAGGAATATAAATCCAGTCGAGGGCTTGGACCAGTATTGAGCTGCATTTATGCAACTCACTCCAAATGTTACACTGTCTGTCAGCTATAGATTAAGACTGTGGCACCCAGCTGATGACCACCTGCATCACACGACTGTCTCTGTCAACATGAACATTACTATAATTCCACCGGACAGGACCTCTTTCAGTTATTAGTCACCTGCAAGCGATGCCAGAGTTATCCAGTCTGACGTCAAGACAGTCTACCTGCTGTGATACAACTTTAGTCTTCCCTCAAAACAGATTGCACATCAGCAACGCTTTGCTTTCTCTGTTGTCAGGTGAACTGATATTGATACGTTCTCAGATATTATTTTACAGATGGTTTGGATTTTTCAACATCTGACACTCAGCAATGTTCGTGTTGTCAGAGTATTAATGCTGCAAAATAGTGGTCAAATGTGATTACCGTGTGGAGGCTGAGGTGATGATAGCATGTCAGAACACAAGATAATCCCGCGGCAAACTCTTTCCAATCGAGTGAGCCAAGAAAACAATCAAAGATCTTGGCCCAGGTGACTTTCTCTGTATTTCAGTGAAGTCAAGTTGCAAAGAAGCTGAGCACATTTCCTCCTTTTTCTTTTTTAAGATCATGTTTCTGACACTAATTGGTGACATCCTCAAAGCTCTTTGTCAATCCGCTGTGTTGAAAAAAGTGACAAAGCAGCAGGGGTGTACTCACACCGCCGTCCCTAAAAACTTCTGCACAGAGTTACCACACAAAGAACCTTATCTAAGGCACCAGAAGCTTCGCTGTCAAAAACATTCGCATCACCTTCCCTTCACGGGCTCATCTGTTACTCAGGCCTGTCACATCCCATCGGCTGTGGTTTCCCTGGACATCTTCACGCTTATCAGCACCAAAGTATCAACATACTGGTTTTTCTCCTCCAGAGTTTCAGCAGTATGTCATTTTAAGTGTCTCCCCATTTCTGCTTGCATGTATTAAAGTGATGAATGTGTTTGAAATTCCATAGATGCTCCGAACCAGCCCCATCTTTCTTTGCTCTGGTTGTCTGGTTCACTGTGAGACACTTTCACCCTCTCTTCATGAACTTTTTCAGCTGTTTAATCAGCAGCATTGAAGGCAGACAAAATCCAGCTGGGCATCACCTGGTGTTTATGGAATAAATCATATTCATATTGCAAAGCTTTTGCTGTGAGGCAGGGTTTTTGTTTTGCTTGGTTATTTGAACATAATCTTTCGTTTATCCCGCAGAACATATTAATGAAATCTTCACATTGGCAGTGATACTTATTCAGTTGAAGTTTATTTTTTGCAGTCTCACTCCTCTCTGAAAATGTACAACTTAATGTCTTTTCCTGTGACAATGGCACATTTGAAAAAAAAAAGAAGCTTTTTTTCATCAGAAAGCGACTGTCTGATGGTAGTCTTTCAAGGTAAATCACTGTGCACTCGGGTGACAAAGGTGGCTAAAATAGTATCACCTCTAAGCATCTACAGTTACATCAAACAAGTCCAATACTTCCTCCCACTCCCCAGTTCAGTTGGTTGTCCATTGTCTCAAACAAAAGAACTTGACACTTTGAATTGGAGCCTGTGATGGATCACTTTTGAGGTCAGAAGCCTTTACCGGTATACTGGTTTCATCCCAGCCCAGCCAAGCTTCCAGCAGTGAATAGATGGTTCCAACTTGTGAGAAGACTAAAGCATTATTAGAGCCATTGTGGGAAAGATGGTTTTGGTGACTGGCTGGTTATTTCTTTACATTGATAGGATTTTTGAAGGTTTTTGTGCTTGATTTACATGCAGTGTGGTTTGTATTTGTGCTTAACATTTTCTATTTTTAGAGGACTTTCATCATAGACTTTACCTGTCTGAAACAGAAAGAGTTCATTGTGCTTCCACATGCATTATCTTACCAACATGAATATAACTTATCCTGATAGAGAATCAAACAAAGGAGCCTCTATAATACTTATATCACTAACTTTATCACCATTGGCATTCCTTGCATCATGAGGGATGCTTTTCCCACAGGGGGAAAACAATGGTTATCAGATAGTTTAAGTTATTCCGGAATGCCGGTTAAATGGACCCTGAACCGCCTCCTGCTTATTTACATTTCACATTCATACTAGAGATGATCGGGACATCAATGACATACATCATAAAGTAGTAGTTAAAAGTTTAAAGCACTTATTATTCTGAGATGAGCTGAATGTGAATATTTTAGATTTTACATAATTACGCAGACAGGTGATTATTTCTTAGTGACACCTATTAATTCTATGGAAAATGTTCCACCTTTGGCTACTTACAACCCGTCTTTAGAGCAGCCTAACCCTGGATTTTTCCCCATTTCCTATGCGCCCAACCGCCTCGCAGTAAAAAGGGTCAAGCGCCCATTTAAAATACACAGTGTATAATTTTATAGCTTTTTCCCAACGGGGCTCCTGGTGCCGGTGTCCAGACGACAATGCGCAAGCAGCAGTGCCGCACACAGATCAGTTTCATTCTTTGTCAGTTGTGAATAGGGGCGGAGGAAGCACACTCATTAGAATCCTATAAAAAGAAAGTATCCGAGATCATAAAACACCCGGCAGCAGGACTAAGTGCTCACTCACAGCCAGAGACAGAGTGGAAACCTCTTGTCAAGTTTCTGTCTGACCCTCAGAGCGTCAGCATTTTAAGAGATTCACTTCTTCGTTGTTTCCCTTCCACACTGGGCTCTCTGTGCTTTGAGATAACTGTGTCGATGGCAGTCATTCTTCTGAATATCTGATTTTCAGGAACAAAAACTTGGCCTCATCACTACTTTCTGTACTGCAGTCGGGCAAGCGTAACACATGGACACTGCCAGGGCGCACACTTCTCATTGAGATACTTCATTTTTGCGGCACAAACCTTCGCGCAAAGTTTAGGTTACTCAAGTGATTTTGCCTTTTTTCCCCCTCTTTTGCGGCATTTCAGTATTTTTTTTCAAGGATGCTTGTCTCTACTTGGAATAGATACTGTGCTGTCATGTTTCTCGTCGCTACACTGAGGACGGGGACATCCCAGGTATCAGAGGCGCGCCCAAAGGCGAACTCTATCAAGCCAGCTCTGCTGGAAGAGACACCCACACCCGCCACAAACCGCTCCGCTACTGCCCACTCCGGGATCACCAAGAAGTTTAACGTCCTTGCGCAGGTAACCTAAATTATTGAATTGTCTGAGAATTTAGAAATT
Source organism: Scomberomorus guttatus (assembly GCA_038419695.1). NCBI lineage: Eukaryota > Metazoa > Chordata > Actinopteri > Scombriformes > Scombridae > Scomberomorus > Scomberomorus guttatus. Next base: position 13,658,707 of record CM076447.1, read on the forward strand.
CATATGCCAATCTCATGTTTACGCACAGCCTGAAATTGGGTAAAGGAATAATCTATTATTTGTGGCAACCATAGTGTAACTAGTGTGTTAATTTATTCTAATAAACATGACAAGGAAGTTTATTTTAAAACAATTAATGTAATTATGAGTGTGGATACAGACACGCGTGCGTAATTCTGCGGTATGTCTCCAAAAATGTGCCCATGGACTGTCTCGAGGTGAACAAGTAAATGCCATAAGAAAAAGCTCTCTCACGTGTGAATCGTTATTGGAAATTGCAGGGATTGGACCCCTCATAAACCTTAATTGCCTTTCAGACCTGACGCCACTGTCGGTCGCAGCGCACGTCCACAGTAAATCATTAATGGCAGCAGAAATGTGAGAAAAAGTTAACACTTGGGGTAATTTTCTGTCTGGGTCTTAGTGTCATTAAAGTGGTCCAGACGCTTGCTGGGATTATGAGATTCTTACTGTGGGGCCTCTGAGGGATACTCTTACCAACCGCTTAATACCCACTCAAAGAGTTATCAATTCCTGCTGTTTCAACAAAGTGCCATATTACTGTAATTTGACAGCAAAGGTGGGATAAAAAAATGTTAGAGATTTGGCAAGTTTCACTCTGGCAAAAAGTTGTGAACATTATGAGTGTTTTTTTTTTTATCAAGTGAGAAATGAGGGCTGTTGTTGGCCAGAAAAGTAAAATTCTTTAATTTCTGAGAAGTGGATGATGTAGTTCTGAAGACAGTTTGGACAATTGATATGTGAAGAAGTGCTAAAGTAAGAAACATGACATATCAGACGTCAAAAAAATGGATAAAAGGCACTGTCCTTCATCTACTAGAAATGGTGCAAATATCACAGCTGACTGAAACCAGTTTTAATTAATAGAGTCTGATTATGTTACGTTCTGACTAGCTGTTGATGCCTTACGGTATCTTTTTGAGCAGCAGATGGCACTGCCACATCTCCATCATGTCCCCCCACAGCAGGCAGAGTCTCCTCACCAGCTCACTGAAACAGCTGATTTCTTCTGTCCTTATTTTTTAAGCTTTTTGCGGAGAGAGTTTCACCCTCTAGACTTATCGCTAACCTATGTTTACATTTGCCCTGTTCAGCTGTCTGTAATATCACTTGCAGTAGTGATAGTGTTGGGTATCTGTAAAGTGTGTAGTGCTGAGAGCAGCGCTCTGACATCCAGCTCAGGCAGAAGAAAATTATGGAAAAGCCACTTTCTCTCCTCTGCGGAGTGCGGAGATCCAACCTCAAGCAACCCTGCCAGACCTCAATTTGAATGCCTGCTTACATCGTTGCCATTGCAATAATCTGGAGCGGTTTGGAAGAGTGGACTGAGGGGAAACAATATGTGTGTGCAGAGACCACCATACTATTATAAAAGTAAAATGTCATGGTGTATGGTGTAGTGTGTCCAAATGAAGATGGCTAATAGCATTCATAGGAAGAGGGGGGCACATATGTGTGTGTGTGTTCTTGCTGCCAGGAGGTTTTCCAGAGTTGTAAAGTAACAGCCGCAGTGCAGCCTTGGCCAGATATGCGGCTTGACGCTAGCAAGCAAACTTCACTTCTGCATCTCATCAAACAGTGGCCATTTATGAGCAAAATACATCAAAGATAACAAGTCTGCTTTCTTTGTGAGGTTGTAATGGCAAAGTGTGGCATAGATTTAGTTTAGGAGTGATCACAGGCACACCGATCAGCCTTTACTACTTTACCTTAGATTATTTAATTATAGTGGATGTCTTAAAACAGCTTACATTAGACAAAACAACACATTACGGAGTAATTTTCTTTCTAAAGTGGTTCACAGGAGGCCCTCCCAAAAAATATTTTCATCTTTTTCTTCATCTGTGAAATGAGTTACTGCTGATTAAGGCTTGGGTGTAATTTTGGAAAATGGGTCTGCATCAACTCAGATTTCTCCTCTGGCATGTGCTTTATAGGAATCCTCTGTGCCGATATCCTACAAATAGATTTATGGGTGAGTTTTCATGCTGCTGAGTGCGTTACATTTGGTGAGGAATAGCAGATTATCACACCTCTGGAGAATTTGCAGTGGATTCAGGATGTGAGTGATTGTGAGCTTGCCAGTGATGGGAGTGATAATCTCAGTAATTCCCCACCATGGCCATTTAAAGAAAGAAATTTAGTCCGCAGTCAAGAATAGACGACATTTTTACATGGTGTGAGGCAGCTCTGTTTGGGGGGCCTGAAAAAGCTTAAGAAAAATACAGAAAATTGCAAGAAATCACGCAATAATTTGCCCTCATTGGCTCACTTTCAAATGTAGCAAATTATCGAGGAAGGGAGTCCAGCCACCCTGCAAAGACGAGCCACTACAGCAGGAAACAAGGGTGTAATTTGGTGTTTTATCCATCGGATTAGAAATGCTGGTCAGAGTCTTCGGGTATAGGAAGCATTTGACAGCCTAATGTGCTTTTATTTCCTGTAGCTGCTGACAACGTTTGGCGATAAGAGTTACATTAATCACACACAAACCAGGGTCAGGTTTTGGCTATCCTTTGCTGGGGCAAAGTGTTTTTCCCGTCGTCTCACTCTTTTCACATCAGCCTGACTGGAGTAAAACCGACAAAACCAAAACGCAGGCCTCTAAGACCTTGACAGCCGGCGCTCGTGGGTGGCACTGGTGGCTCCTTGGAAGGGAACCAACAGAAATGGATAGCACGGGCAGGCGGTGCTCACCACTGTAACCTCTGAACCCACAAGGGAACCGACAGCGTGGCGGCATTCATGCAGTACGTGTCTGTAAAACATCAGCAGCCGGTCAGTCAGCCTTAACTAGTTGCTTTATTTAATTCAGCGCAGAGATTACTTTAACAAGCGATCTCCGAGGGCTCTGCCTATAAAAGCAGAGCCACGTCCTTTCTCTCTCTCAGCACTGCCTACCCCTGCTCTAACCTAAAATGACTGTTAAGTGATCCTAATGAGCTGAGAAGGAGAGAGTAAAGGCAGAGAGAGGTGTGACCGCTTGTTAGCGCTCGGCTCGACTTGTGCTTCGGTCTCCTGTCGCCTTTCCAGTCTGTGGCTCCCTTGGGTGCAGTGAGGGCCCCGAACTGGAGCCATTAGGGGCCTCATGTGGCGACCTCCTTTACTGTAATTGGACCTGTTAATGAGAGAGGAGACCCATACACCTCTCATTCCACAGGATTACACCTTTTAGTGTAACACACCTCCTAGATTACCATCGAGAGCCTTTTCCCCATTCCTTTGATAGTCTTTGAAGAGAGCAGCCATGTACGGCGACTGTGTGCCTTTCTTCATGTCCGATGAATAAGATCAACTCAGAATGTATACTTAACTTAAGGAACGTCTCGTTTTTGGAGACTCTGGGATCTAGCACTCAAAGGGACATGCCCATAAACACATGTGTTTTGAGTGATGAAAGACACCAATCTGTGTTTGAAGACATGGTTTGTACGAATAACTTGTGCACAGGCATCCCTATGTTATCTGATATCAGCTGTCTGTGCTTTCAGGGCATATGAAGTTTGTTTATTCAGTGACATCGTTTATTTGACTCTGTAAGGCCCCCACCACTCATTAAAACCATTCACAGTTTCAGGTTACGTGCTTGATCTCTGAAGGTCAAGTGCGATCACGACACAGGGCTCAAAAAGTGTGTGACGTCCTTTGCTCAAGATTAATTGTAGTTTTTTGTACTTTTTTTCAGATAAAAACAATGGTCGTACAGCCTTCATGCTCCATATAATTACTAATGCAATGTTCTCCCATGTACAAACAGTAAGGGACTGTATGAATATTACTAGGGTGGGAGAGGGGGTCGTAAAATGGGGAAGGTATTTTAATTTATCTTTTGGCTGAAGGCAGGGGAGTCGGACTGTTTTGGGAGAGCAGGGGAGCATCTTTTATATTTTCTCAGCCTAGTTACATAGATAGTTTTATGAAAAAAGACAGATTTCACTTGTGCCATGGTTCATAAAGGCACTTTTTGCCATATGCAGAGGACAGCAGCTCTTCCTGTTTGTCAGGGTTTTTATCAGATATTTTAACATGTTGTGGGGAGGGTGTTACAGTTTTTCAAGGGAAGCATTCAAAGAAAACATTAATAATGCTTTTTTTTAAAAAGCCTCACAAAAAATGTAATTCAGCCCACCACATTATCCCAATAATTTTCTACTGTCCCTAAATTTTAAACCCTCAGACTCTAAACTAAACATGTATTTTTAAGATGCATATTTTGTGTTTTGCACACTGCAGTACCATGGAAATATATCAGCACTTTGAAATGACTCAGTAAATATGGGATCCAAAATAAGGGATCCAAAAACCAGGAGGAGGGTTGAAAGCCCTGTATATCCTGCAGTAAATCCCTTGTAGATTGTTGCTCCCGCACATTTAAGGTTTCTCTTCAAAGCCATAGCGTTTTACCAGCACGAGAGCAGCACGAGACAGGGCCGGGGGCTTCCCTTATGGCTCACTGTCTGTCTCTGCCTTTATCGTCTCACCAGCATACCAAGAGAGGCTGCAGAGTACACAGCTCTCAGCCCACTTCCTGCGCAGGATCCAAGGCTACGCTTTTATGTGCGAAGGCTGTCTAAGGAAAAATAAGGGAGCAACAGAGAAAAGATGTGAGATGAATGAGATGCATCCAAATGAAGCCACGTCCCTCAGAAGTTGCGAATGAGGCGTTTTAAAACATGACAAGATAAGACGAGATTATCAGACGTGATTCGGGGGTTGGCCTCGTATCATTGGGTTTCAAAGGGCTGTCTTGCGGTCTGAGCTGTGATGGAAGAGGTGAGCCCCGTTCTTCTTCTTCTTCCACCCTGCTCTTCCCCCCCTACATGTGCAATGTACTGTAATCGATCCAAGCTTGCTGGCCAGAAAGACAGATAGAAATCAGAGCAGGTAGTATGGAGTACTACTACACGTGGCTGGGCCCATTTGTCTTCATATTTAGATAACAGCACATTTTTCATGTCAGGGTAAAAAAAACTCCCACTGTACTCCCCTTGAACTTCTCTTCAGACCATATTTCCAGCATATTTCCCTCCTCAGCTGTGATTACACCATGAGTCCACGGCAATGTGCAATTTATTCTGAATGAGCAGTTTGACACAAAAACAGAAAAGCCCAGCTGAGCATGAACATTCATTCATAACTTTAACTTTTAACTGTCTTAACTGTTTTTGAATTAAGAAATACAGTAGTTCAGCATGTCGGGAAATATGCTTATTCACTTTCTTGCTGCGTGTTAAGTACAGAGCTGAATCCAGGATGCAATTAGCTTAGCTTAGCATAAAGAATGAAAGCATGGGGAAACAGCTAGCCTGGCTCTCTCCTAAATTCAAAAATCCGCCTACCACCTACGTATCCTGTTTAAGCTTTAGAGGTGCTGGTAGGAGAATGCTTGAACTTTGAAGATAGTGAGGCAGTCTTTATGCTAAGCTAGGCTAATTGCCTTCTGGCCTTAGCTTTGTACTCAACACGCAAATATGAGAAAGTTGTTGATCTTCTCATCTTACTCTTAGCAAAGAAAACAAATAAGCCTATTTCCAAAAATTTCAAACTATTTCCTGTCAGATATATATATATATATATATTTTTTTTTTTGCTTGTGAAAGAACAACTCAGATCTAAAGGAGTGCCCCAACTTCATGGAAGATTTCGTATTCCACTTTGATGACAAGAAGAGAGATCACAATCATGCTTCCTACACTTTCATAATGCAAGTCTTTATTAGACTCTACTTGAACCATCTTTAAACCCCTCACCCCCCCCCCCCCCAACAAAAAAATTAGCCTCCAAAACCCAAGCCTTGGAAACCCTGATGACATCACTGGGCAGGTTATTTTCTCAGATTTGACAAAGCTCCTCCAGAGCCTGCAGATATATTATAAAACTATTTTCACATGACTTCATGTGTTAAATCAGTGGACTGCCCCTTTAAAACAAGGCTCTGATTATTCTGAGAACAGATCTTAACATAGTAGTTAGTAATTAAGATTTCTTTCAAATCCATCAAACATCAGGGCTTTGTTACTTTCATCAACACATTAAGCATCTGCATTATGGGAATTTGTCATAATGATGGATGAGCATTCAGTTTAATATTTCTGCTCATTTTTCTATGGCTGTCTCATTGCCTCCATGTGTTTCCAGCCTGAGAAAGTCAGTATGGCAAACATCCAGTGAACCTAATCTTGTTCAGTTTCCTAGGCACATGCACATCAAGTAACAACTTCTAATGTGCTGAAATATTGATATTGTTGAGAGATGATTTAAACATGTGGTGTACATTCATGTTTGGCATGATGCCTGTTCTTTTGGGTATGGCAGCTCCTCTCAGCTGACCTTGTACCCCAAATGGAGTTTGCTTTTTATTGTGGCTATAAATGATTTTACTCCGATTTAAACCTTTTTCATGTTCATTCACGTTTATTGTTCCATGTTTGTCAGTGGTAAGCCACACTAAATCAGATCTGTCAGTGCAGTGCCAGCTAAATGTGGTTGTGGTGCCGGTAGTGGTGTGCCAGCCAAACATGTTGTTCTAATGTCAGTCTACACTGGACATAATTTGCACAGTCAGATTTCATATCCTGCTCATTTTACTGATCTGCATATTTGAATAGGTGTTGTGTTGTGCAAATGTCTGACAACTCAGTCCATCCGATGCAATAAAAAATATCCTAAAATCAAACTGAATGGCTTAAAATAAGATAAAGATGTTCAGCAATCGGAGAAAACACAGTTGCCTGACCTTTTTTGTGTCTCGCCCAACGGATGTGGGCCTGAGCCAGAGTATTGATGCGGCCCTGCAGCTGTTCAAACTGTCCCTCTCTCTTGATGAGTTCAGTGCAAATTCGTGACATTATTTCAGTTGTAGGACGACTTCATTTGATTTGTGATACAATTTATGTCAAACTCCTTTGCTCCTGCTCCAAGTCTAACAGCGACAGGACTTTGCATGTGTAAGGAATTATATCAAAACAGCGGTTCCAGTAAAACCTCTCTTTGGTGTACACACTTGTTATGGAAAAAGTGAGCTTGGCCTTAATTGTACTTCTAGCTGCTGTGGACAATGGATGTTTGTTAGGTGGTGGTTTTTCAAGCTTGGTCATTTCAGTCCACTTACGGAAAAGACTTGAGGAATCCTTTTTTTTTTTTTTTTACATCCCGGGCTTTACAACAAAAATATGGCTCAACCTTTTCTGTGTAAAAACAAGAAATACTAAAACAAACCATGCAAACTGTGCTAAATTGACTCTAGAGGAGTATGATTAGCTGCAGTAATTACCCCTCAATTATGTCTGTAGACTCATTAAGCCTCTGAACACTGAGAGAAATGGTTGTGTCTAGATGGTAACCCTAGATTTGCGAAAACTCTCACGAGATTTGTAAGGAAGTAATAACTTTAACCCACACAACGTTTCAAGTGATCATTTTAACCCAAACCACGATCTTTCCCTAACCCTAACCAAGTCGTTTTTGTGCCTAAACCTAACTGGACCTTAACCTTTGCGTTGTCACATCATAAAACAGCAAGACAAGAATATTTTGAAGCGGCTCGCGAGAGTTTCGCAAATCTAGGGTTAACATCTAGCCATGACCGAGAGAAATTGAGAGAAACTGAAGCGGTTCGGAAATTCTAATAGCTTCATTGTTTGGGACCTAAAAAAAAAAAAGACAATACCAGTGAGTGAAATGTTAATCCCTACAACATGTTGTCCACTACTGGAAGTGCAAAATTGGCCTGATAGGGACCACAGTTTATAATCTCAAAGAGTCAGTTCACCCAAAACAAACAACCAACATATTTTCCCACTAACCCCTATGGTATCAAGCCATGCGGCTAGTTTTGGGTTCATTTTATGATGCTATGCTTTGGCCACAATGAAGGTGCATGGCATTTGTTTTTTGTTGTGCAAAACCAATAGTTACATGTTTAAAAAACAAACAAACAGCAACGTATCTTTCCAGAAACAATCACATTTTGGGACATCTGAAGTTTTCATTGAGAACAATTCCTGATTATCCTGAGCGACCAGCAGGGAAACCTGACTAAAAACATTCAAAGCTTCAATTTCTTGGCTTCCTTCAGGCTTTTCTCTCTTAAAGCTGCAGCATTTATTTATAGTTCCTCTGATGCACAGGCCTGCGCACAAATAAAGCTAAAAAGCTTATCATCAGATTTTCTCAGATTGAATAACTCCTTGATATTCTATTAAAGCAACACACACAATTTCTAACATGATGAACTGCATTTAAGTTGGGCTTTCTGAGGTCATGTTTTTTGTCTAATTGCACAGCGGTTTTCCGAATGTTGAGTCTCTCCAAAGACCTGTAACCTGAACATAACACGGGTTTTATTTGACATGTTAACTGCTTACTCCAATTTTAATTTTGTGGCCTGAGGTGCATGATGCAACTGTGGTGCATGGAGTGGAATTAGAAGTAGTGCAATATAGTGTTACTGTAGGCCTGAGTTATGTTTTACCAGCAGAGCCCTCTGCAACACAGCACTCTGATAATTTGGTAGAAATGTGGTGAACGCAGCTGATGTTTTTGTGTGGGAGGTACAGAATCACTACCATCAAATATATGCCCTGTTAAATTAAATTAATTTGGGAAGGGATAACACATTTACCATCCCAAAAGGATCCTTTTGCCTCATAAAAAGAGACTTTTTAATGATATTAGACGTTTGACAATGAACTGCAGGATCAGTGTGGCTTTGTTAGTCTGTGACATCTTTCCAGAAAGTGGCTCCCTGCTGTGTGCCAGTCTGTACCACAACAGAATGACCCTACAGACATAAACAAGGGAATAAATTACGCTTACTCAACAGCCACATGTGTGTATGTTTCATTTTGTTTTATCCCCCATAGGCAGAGAAATCACAGTCAAATTGGCACCAGTTAATTATCCACAGAAAGGATAGTTAACTTCTAAATAAGGGATGTTTATTCTGGAAACCAAAGAGCTGTGAAACAAAGCATGACTGCACCTTGTGACAGTCGTATATGTTGTTCTGGAGTATGTGGACCAACGACGTATTTTGTCGTTTCATTTGGAGGACTTGTTTTCTGAGCAAGTGGGCAATTCAAATGCGACCACGTGCAACCGAGTCCTGCCATGCACAATGCATTCCTCTAATATTTTTGCAGCTGTGCTAATTCAATTTTTCACTTCAGCAGCATCTCTCTGAAAGTAAATGTCCTCTTATGGAGTATAGAATTTTTCATAAACTGAGCAAATGCATCTCTTTCCTCAGCAGATGTATCCCTGTAGCAATGATAAGGAGTGCAGTGTGGGAAGCTACTGCCACAGCCCCCAACAGGCTCCCTCTCGCTGCCTCACCTGCCGCAGGAGGAAGAAGCGTTGCCATCGAGATGCCATGTGCTGCCCTGGGAACCGCTGCAGTAACTGTACGTACCTGACACAAACACAATTTGAGTGCATGTTGGTTTCAGTTATTTGTAACTGCAGGGAGCGGTTACGAAATTTGATTTCTTGTTTTATGCAAATCTTCTGGAAAAAGTGACTTCTTTCAGGTCACTGAACAAACAGTACCACAGTATCCAGCCCAGAGACTTAGTGAGGGAGCCAATATATTTAAATAATGTTGAACACATGCTTTCAGATAGAACCCTGAACTATAGTTGAACTGTATTAAATTGATGCCCAGAGGTTAGGAATCAGTGGTCATATTTTGGCATGTTGTTTTAGCAATAAACTGTGTGAATGGCATGAGTGTGTGTAGCAGAGGGCAGAGAGGCTGCTTCTTTTTAATTGACATAGCTGACACACAGTGAGAGGAGGTTACCTGCCTTAACAACTGCAGTTAGTTCTCCTGAGAAGTTCTAGTCAGTAATCACTAACACAAGCTAAGATATTGATCTGAGCCCTGTTTCCCAAAAGCATCTTAAGGCTAAGATGACCCTAGGATAAGATCAACTTAGTGTTAACATGCTTTTGGGAAACAGGGCTCTGGTCTTTAAGCAAGCCAAGTTGGTTGAAAATTCCTGTTTTTTTTGTGTGGTTTTTTTTTGACAAACTTGGCAAAGTTCGTGTCGGCTTCTGTGATGTTTCACCTTTATACTTTTCTCTCCTTTATCCATCTGCAGATATCTGTGTCCCTATCTCTGAGAGTGTGCTCTCACCTCACATCTCAGCTTTAGATGAGCATAACAAACTTTCCACCAAAGACCACAACTGGAGGAAGAGTGGAAAAGCACACGCTAAGCATCCTCTTAAAGGTAAGATTTGACTGCATATCTCTGATGTTATGCTCAAAACTCTATCACTGTTATCCAGGGGCAGATTAAGTGATTTGGGGGCCCTAGGCAAACTCAGTCATGGGCCCTCCTTTGGGCCTTATTTTCACCCTTTCTCTAAATGAGAATATTGTTATTTTACTTAAATTTACTTAAAGCTATAGTGCAGGACTTTTACATATAAATAAAGTCCATTACATTTGAGCCCTTGCCAAACGAGTTCACACAATGCTGAATAAGCCTGTCACCACCAGGTAAATCTCGCTATATTTCACAGTATACAGAGTTTTAAAATCTGGTGTTGTGTGTGACATTCCTGCGCTGGCCAGATGAACGCATACTGCACGTGCTCTATGGGCAGAGCATGCACACTAGAGACTAGAGACTGCAGGTACTTAAGGCTACTTGAAGAGAGTGAGAGAGAGACAGGTACAGACCAGTACTGCCATATTTTGCAGTATTGTTACTTTAAGGATCTGAATACTTCTTCCATCACTAGGACCAGCAGGTTGCTGCACACCTCTCTCCCTCTGTCCTCAAAGCATTTTTCTTAGATGCTACTAGTTGACTCTCCCTCTTCCTTGCATGCAGTTTTTTCTTATATTATGAGGGTCTGGGGTGGAAGAGGGTCGGCGCTCCCATTATCTAACAAATGAGTTGATGCGACAGGAAAACGTTAGTAATTGTGCTCCTGCTAGTTGGTTCAGGGGGAGCAACTGAAAAGCAGATTATGTTCTGTTTTACAATGATTGCTTTATTTTTCCTCTTTGTTTTTTTCTTTTGAAATGCGCTCTGTGACAACTCTGTTTCACTGTTTGATGCTGTGTTGAATTACACGTTACCTCGAGGAGTTTCTGCGTCCTTAGCAATTAGTCGAGAGGTGCACAGGGGTTGCAGCTGCTCCTCCAGTGATGGAATAGTCCATTAATCTGTAGCGTGTGGGTGGGTCCTACATTGACAATATTTTTTCTAAAGTGCTTTGGGGGGCTTTTGTAAGTATTTCCGGGGTGTGAAGAGTTAGAATAGTAACATAATGTTATATGTTTCATATCTGAAACATCATAATACATCTATAGCTGTTTGGAGCCCCTATTAGTTGGAGGCTCCAGGCAGTACCTACCTTACCTAATGGTAAAGTCTGCCCCTGCTGTTGTCTTTTCTCTCATCTTCTTTACTGCCATCCTCACTGAACCTGGCCTGAATGGCTGAATCTTTCTGTTGTTCACTGTCTGCATGTCCTACAGAGTTCATGTGCGACGCCAGTCCACAAACTATGTTGATAATTACCCCTCTGCTCATATGTCAGTTTCTGTGAGCCCAAAGCACAGCATGGGGAGCCTAGAAGAAACCACAATGCCCCTGCTGTTTCTGCACCTACATAAAGCCATACAAACACTTTCCCTGACAGCACACATTGTGTGATACACAAGTGAAAACCACAGAATGCAGGTTTGGCACAATTATAGCTAATAACTCTCTGAGCCCCCTGCTTAGCGTAAATATCACCTGATTTAACTTAATGTAAGGGCCTATCCATAAAGCAATACATTTAATGAGACACTTAAATTACTAAACTCTAAATGTGCCCTCAAGACAGCAGGCTGCAATGATAAAATCAATGTAAAATAGCAGCACTACTTTAAGTTGCGATAAATAAGGCTATTTACTTTTACTTGTGCTTGACTCAATCTCTCTCCTTAAACATTATTACATTATAACGGTCTTACGCAAGTCGCTGCATCAGTAAAATCCAACAGGAGATTCAGTGGCGTTAAAGCAATGAACAAGCAGTCAGGCTTAGTGGTCTATCGCGCTGAGGGTCAGAGCTTCATATTGAAATGACCGATCAGCAAAGTGTGGTTTCGTCAGGGATACAGAATGACTAGTCTGAGTGATGAAGCAGCCTTTGTGTTTCACAGAAACCCTGTATGACCAAATTGTACTAATTATACTAATACATTCATAAGAGTAACGCTAACATCCTGCCAAGAATATCAGACTCAGACCAGATGGGGTGATATGGTTAATATACAGAATAAGCAAATTGTTTGTTTGATTTATGCGGAAAGCTTCACATGTTTCTTTTGTGTCTGACATGGCCACACATAATGCAATCTGAATTGAAACGTGAAGAAAGGGCTGCATAAATGTATCCGTATGGAAAACATAACAGCATAATGAACAATGATTATACATTTCCTTTGCTTTCTTTAAGTAAAGCACCATACAGCAAACTCCAAGATGCTGGATGGTTTATAATTTCACGCAGCTCTTTTATGTCTCCGATGAAGCATTTGTTTCTGTTTTTCTGAGTTGAGATACGCCAACTTCATAAACAGTTAGGAGATGTATTGTTCACCACTGATCACTGTCTCTCTTCTTCCTCTGACAGGCCATGAGGGCGACCCTTGCTTGCGTTCATCTGACTGCTCGGAGGGCTACTGCTGCGCCCGCCATTTCTGGACCAAAATCTGCAAGCCGGTGCTGAGGCAAGGAGAGGTGTGCACCAAGCAGAGGAAGAAAGGCTCTCACGGTTTGGAAATCTTCCAGCGCTGTGACTGTGCCAAGGGCCTCTCCTGCAAGGTGTGGAAAGACGCCACCTCCTCGTCCAAGTCCAGGCTCCACATGTGCCAGAAGATCTGAAGTGGAGGCAGCTGCTGTCGGCGTAGAGGCCTCTCTCTCCATCTGCCAGGGAAAGTTTTTTAAAGGATGGGTTGTGGCTATATTGAAAAGGAGCAAAAGACAGAGACTAACAAGAGACAGAACAGACTGTGTGGGTTCAAGCTTGCTATTCAGCAAGCAGAGAGCGAATGGGAATGCTTTAATGTGTTTGCTCTGAGTCGTCCATCCCTGCACCCACATACAAACATGCACTCTCAGACACACACGCACACATACACCTTTTTATGACGTTCAGGGAGCCACAAAGTTAGCCAGCAGATGCTGTGATGTAGGTGTGGACTTTTTCCAGATGGAGGCAACAGACGTATAAGACAGGTACAGAGAAGCCATATTATTACTGCACAGTACATTCCTCACCAAACTCTAAAGTCCAATTGCTCTAAAGACATTAATATCCTTTGTTTTATTACCGGATCTGGATGTTCTGTCATCTGTTACGTAAAATCTCAGCATCTCACTCTTCATGTTGTTTGTGTTCAGTTCTATTCAACTATTGCTATGCAAGACATTCACAACCAGTAACAATGTCCAGACTAAATACTGGTCATATTATATGAGGAACTAATCGCATACACTGTTCACTACAGAGCTTGACTTGTGTAACGGCATTCTGGGACTTCAATGTGACGCATAATACTCTTAAACCAAAGAATGAAAGAACATTTACATTAGGATGATGAGTTTCATCTGGGACATTAGATCCTCGCTCGATTTTTAGCCACAAGAAGAGAGATAAAGTATTGCGTCCGTTGTGGAAACCTTGTTTGATCTGTTAGATACAGCTGCAGTCTATTGTGATACAACTGTGTGGGTAAGACTGTTTGCACTGAGGTAGTGCTCTACTGCAGACTTAGTGGTTCCGATACCAGACAGAGAGTGGTTCTGCTTTTTCAATCACAGGATTCAAGGGTATGATGGAAGTGCAATTTTTTCCATTTACAAAGCCAGTAGGAATGGAGACGTGAGAAGATTGATTAGAATTACAAAAACTCTCCATAAACCCGGTGTTCTCAAGGAGAATTTCAGTTTGAGTCAACATTTTGTTGATGGCACACGGTCCTGTTTATTTTTCTGTTTTTCAAATATGACTGCACACTTTCCTCTCATGAAATACTGTGCAGTCATGTTGTACTGGATGTGAGGCAGTGCACCGCTCCTTTTAAACAACCAGTTACCTAAATAGTCAATATAATATCACATTTGTCTCCTTTTGCTTTAATATTTTTTTAGAGCATCAAGTACACATATTTTGTAACCATTTAAAATATCAATAAGCTCTTATATTGTAAATAGATTGGAAACAATGAAAATGTATTTAAGAATCAATGTATATCATGTACATATAATAAAAATATGAATCCTAAACATTACAGCGAAAATGATCTAGGTGAGAAGAGTTAAGGGATGAGATAGGATGAGCACAGTTGGATAGATTCAGAGATAATGTAGTGGAAATGATAAAAGCTGTGTGTATAGGAAGGGGGGAGAAGCATAGATAGCTTTGACTGATATTACAGACTGGATGCAATGAAAGGATAACATAAAGACAAGCACATTGACTTCCAAAATAGTTTGTGTAAATGGTGTGTAAATGGTGTCAAGATTTATATCCCACTAAATATTGTTTGTGTGAATACTTCCCACTGATTTGTTTTGTGTATTTACAATGATGAATGAATAAAAGAATGTATTTTGTATCATTGGTTACACAGGACTGATTATTGCTTGTGGTGTTGCTTCATAAGTGCATAACTGCTTCACCTGCTTCTATGAACAATATGAACATTAAAGCCCCTAAATCTTAAGTTTTTCTCAATAATGTAAAGTTTGGAGGAAAAAAAAACATCCTCAGTTATTAATTAATATAATTAGCAAATATGCTTATTATTTGTTAAGAATTTGACCTCCTCTAAAACAGCTTTATCAGAACTGTGGGTTTAGTTTGATCAGATTTGATTGACTGTGGCTCATGAGCAAACAACCTCACAGCCATCATCATATTTTGATTCAAATATTACTAAAAAATAAATATTTATATATATTAAATATTCCTAATTTGTACACAGGAGTACCCAGTATCACTTTTTACAACCGAGCCCTGCCCACCTCAAACCAGTAAGAGGAACTTTGGCAGAAATGTTACTGTTCATGTAGGACCTCATTGCAAAAATTGAGAAAATATGGGCCTTTAAAAAAAAACCATGACAAGGAACATATACCATGAATAACACAAAAATTCTTTTTGATTAAAACCATATCCATAAACAGTTACAAGGAGCCTGCGGTTAACTGAGCTCTAAAAAGTGAAAATACAGTATTTGTGAGATTATTCAATTCCATATTAACTGATCATATAGTTGAAATAATCATAATACTGGACTGATGCAATAAACCCTGAAAACAGTTCAAGGGTCACTGAAACCACCAACCAACCGTGTCTGCATTTGACATTTTTTCATGAGTACAAATAAGTCTTCATAAGAGCAATTACAGGCTGATGCGTTGCAGATGTGATCTAAAGAGAAAACGCTTTGATATGATCCTCTTCTAGTGAAAATGTGCAGGATATGTTCGGTTAGGTAGAGGCCACTTTGATTTTATTTATTACATCTTATCAATAGAATCTGATTATATAGAACAATTTTAATGCAATCACTGCCCGCACTACTTCAGAGAATGTACGTGTGAAAAAGCTCTAGAGGTCAAGAGGAAACTTTGTAAAAAAAAAGCCTACAACTTCACCGAGTCCTGTTTTTGTCTGTTCCCAAGAGAGTGACATATTTTTTCCATCATCTCTAACAGGAGACTTAAAATTTGCTAAAAACATCAAATACAGCGTCATTGTTGGGCTGATATTGTTCTCTGCAGTATGTCTCATTATGGTTAAAATAAGTTTTATTAATCGGCCAGGGGCACTTTGAAATTTCAGCTGAACTTTTCAAGCCCCTTGCTGCAAATGACAACAATGTTACAAAACATTTAAGCTGTTGAAAACTGTCTTAGCAGTAGTGCCATGGCACTACTTTGAGGCTTTTGTTTAGTTTGTTGCAAAGGCAGTTTGAACCAGATGTTGAGTTTACATGGCCCTTGAAACTGCTACAGTGCGACGATATATCAACGACCGTATTACTTGTGATTTGCGAGCATTGTGCAGTAAATTTTCCAGGACCTACTGTCACTATGCATTTATGTAACAATGTAGCCAGCATTCCAAGATAAGCTCTACTTATTACAGTAAATAAATAAAAAAAATCTTTAGCTTAAAGGTATACTATGCAGGATTTGTCGGTTGGCGTTTGTAAACAACACAGCATTCAAAGTTGGCCCCTACTCCCCGGCTCGACCAGAGCGAGCTGAGAGCAGAGCAAGAGAGAGAGAGAGCAGCTGTGATCGAGCCAGCTAGAGAATGAATAAGGAGAGCGAACAACGCTGGCAAGAACAAAGCTGTGAATCAGATAAACAAAAAGTGTTTTTTTCTGATTTCTGTTTCATGGCGGTTAGTTCTAAAGCACAAATGTCCACTGTGGCCTCTCTGCTCTGCGTGTGTGCGGCTCAGCCCCGCCCTCGGTCAAGCAGACACACGGACCTGCAGCTCTTTATACGTCCATGACACAGAGACAGAGAGCAGAGCGAAGCAGAGGAGAGAGACGGAGACAGCGATGTAACCTGGTCGCTATGCTACCAGTCCTGACCTCTCACCGCAGAAATGTACCGAACACAGCAAAATAATAAGAAAATACAGGCAGAGAGCAGGGTCTCTGCAGACAAATACACCGCCACACACTTCTAGTGGGTCATAAATGATGATTTTGCTACTATGAAATGACCAGCACACATCGATATTTTCTGTCTTTTGTATGAGAGTCTTGTTGTAAAAAAGCTGTTGGGTTTGACTTGTTGTCTCTCTGTATAAAGTCTTCTGTAAATTATTAAATAATTCATGTTCATTTTTTCCTTCAGTCATTAGCTTATTTTACAGACTTTGTGGAAAAGTCTCAGTGACCACTTATGTTAATGTGTTCACCAGATGTTGAATATTTCTATTTCAAATAGGTGTGAAAAAAGGTGCATACTGCTAATGGAATAACCATTTACACCATTATCCTCTTCCTCTGTTTTTCTTCTCACTCTTCTTAATAATAACAATTAAAAAATGCAATCTAAAGGGAATTGTTAAGTGGTATTTTCAACTATATGCGCTCTGATTTGATGGATATTTTCCCTTTTTCCAATTTAAGGT
The DNA here is from genome assembly GCA_038419695.1 of Scomberomorus guttatus. Classification (NCBI taxonomy): domain Eukaryota; kingdom Metazoa; phylum Chordata; class Actinopteri; order Scombriformes; family Scombridae; genus Scomberomorus; species Scomberomorus guttatus. The sequence goes on from CM076447.1 coordinate 13,675,903, forward strand.
AGTGAGAGACACAATAAATAATATTCTCACATCTCTTGACAGTAAAAAGTAGAAACCTGCAATAATTATTCAGCACCTACTCTGCACTCTGCACTTTACAATCTTGTGCTTTCAATCCAGCAAGTGTCCAGTTTTTTCACATGTGCTTTTGATTGAAAGTAATGACTCTACCCTACCTTTGTTTGGATAAGGTTTCTCCTTGCTGAAATATTGGATGGCTTTTTATCTCCACAGACACTGGAAAGGGTACATTCAGGGTGACTGGAGACTTCAGGTCTCCATGGAAAGAAGAGGTAGATACAGAAAAAAGGAATTTTCTTCAGCTCCAGGCCACCCACAAGCTCTGGAGTCTCCACCAAAAACCTGCTAATGAGTGTGACTGTCACTGGCTCTGCACTTTCCAGCGTGTGTCAGCAGAAAATACAAATGAAGGAGTTCGCAGGTTTGACTGCCCATTAAGTTGCCAGCTAAATAAATATGCTAAATGATTCAGTGGAAGGCTTTGATTTTGTGCCTGTGTTGGCACCATGTAAGTCATAAATGTAATTTGGGTTTGTATGGCTCACATCATTCACTGTGGCAGAGAAGGAAAGTCTTCTCAAGCAAGCAGGCTGCGTGACTTCATCACATGCTCTTCTGCATCTGTGATGGGTCAAACTAACACTTACAGTAAGCTGACGAAAATGATAATAGTCATAATTTCTGCGATGATTATTGGCACAAATATGGCATCTCATTGTGTCACGCTTTTACCAATCTGCATGCATTAAGAGAACAAATAAATTCTCGTCTTGAGCATAGCCAGACCAGGAGAAAGGCCTGAGGAAAAATTCTTAAACATATGAACAAAGTTGGATTGACCACAGGAAACATGTGGCTGGATACTTGGCGACATTTTACCCTGCTGTCACAGGGTCTGTTTGTCATTTTTTCAGTCTCAGACCCAAATTTCTGGATTGTACTTTTGCCCTGCTATTATAAGCAAATTACGACAGTCATCTTATAGTTGTATCATATCACTCAGACACAGAATGTCAACTTGTCATGAGCCAAGAAAAACAGCCCTGTTTTTAGCTGAGAGTGCATTTTTAGATAATCCAATGAATTTTTAATGATGAAATTAGTTTGATGATGAGTTTTGATGTTGGATTTTTCTCAACACAAAGGATCATTCAGTTTCACTGAAAATTTTGAAATCACCAAATTTGGAGATACATGGTTTTCACTGCATATCGATGAATCATACCTAATAAAATAGTGTATACAGTGTCATACTGCATCCACAAGGAAAAGCAAGTGTTCAGTATTCGGTGCATTATACTGTGCAGGCAGTTTTGATTAGCCTAGCTGATGAGGTTTCTATTTGTTTGAATGAAACATATGATTTGTATTTTCATAGTCATTAGTAACAGCAGGTGTTTCGATCAACCCTGTCGCCAGACAAGAACATCATTATTGGACAATTCTGCAAAACCCCCAGGAATACCTTCCAATGCCAACGTTTTTAAAAGTCAGTGTATGGCAACTGCGTCATTTTTAAGGACAGGGAGATATTGTGGTTATGGCAAATAAACTATGGTTAAGGTAGGGTGAGGGTTAGGCAACTAAAACATATGGTTAAGGTTTGGGAAAGTTTGTGGTTACGGTTAATAAAAATGCAGATGTTGAGAATGAGCCTCAATGTCCGTGGTTTAAATCCATATCAGTCCTCCTCTCTCTACTGGCATATCTGTAACAAAATACTTTTAAAAGGCAAATGTCAATCACAGGTCTGTGACGGGATGAAAACTCTGGTTTCCGTATGAAAGCCAACATTCACCACCCCAACTACACCACTTCCTTTCTGCTTTGCTACATAAAGGACACAATACTTCCTGTATCAGCACTGAATGTTTGCATTGGACCAAAACGGTGAGGTCTGGAGGCATACTGGGCTGTTTTGACAAATGTGGCAGTTGAAGTCAGATGAATTGTCATGGAGTAAAGGCTCCTCAAATTTTGAAAGATCTAAACTTTAAGTCCAATTCAAATCTTGAGGAAAACATATCCACTTGTGTTACTTTCCTAGAAGTCCACGGTGCATTTTGGGTCATGACATGACCTATCATCATCTAGAGAAAGCATACATTTACCAAAGGCTATTATAAATGTATAGGTACAGCCAAAGCTGTATCAGATATAGAATAACGTCTCAGCCCAGAGGCTTCTGGTTGTGTGCTTGTCTTCTTTATCTAAATCTGCACTGCTCTGATTGAAGCAATCATTACAACTGGCAAAGTTTCGATTTTATCATTGCAGCCGGCTCACAGTTATTATTTTCCATGACCTCCCTTTGCAGCAGCTTATGGTCCAAGAAAAGAACCATTTTTACATGAGAGGTTATCCAAATAGATGAAATCTCTCTGCCAACTCTTAATCCCTGGACCCCTGCCTGGTCAACCACTTCTTTTTGTCAGTTCTCAGTATCTCTGCTCCACTGTTATTAAACAGTTGCATTAGTCCTTAATGGAAATACCACAGTGTGTGTAATAGCAGTCCAATAACTCAACAAGACACTATAAAAAGTGTCATATCGAGAATTTTTGTCATGTCATGACAGATTAAGTATGACTGACGAGCAAATCGTGTCTTATCTTCTGAAAAACACAGTGTTCCTTCCATCTACAGTGCTGGTGCAACACTACGATTCTTATTTGTACTTTTTAAATCCTCCACATTCCCACTGTGACTTTCTTTCTCTTTCAATTAACTAACATAATAAATCAAGATAAACTACTTCTGGCATTTGCACCATTGCAACATGAAGATTTGTCAGAAGCAAAAGCTGATGATGGTGCCAAGATGTCTGTGAGATGGGTTACAAAACATATCCATATCATTTGTGTCCTCTTTTTGCACTCAACAAAGTAACCAGGTGTTATCTCGTGAATGTTGTAAAAGACAAACACTGTCACCTAGAACACCTACATTTAATTTATATACTTATATATACATATATATATATTCACTGACATGTTTTTTCATTCTTGGAAACATCTACATTAGTTCAGCCTGAACATAAGTTCAAAAGTACTAAAATGTGGACATCGGAGACCGAGGTTGGCATCTTGAATCCTGCGTGTGGTTATGTTTGGGCAGCAAAGGCACTTTGGTTAAGGTCAGGGGAAGATCGTGTTTTCTGTTAAATTCTAAAAAGTAAACACATCCTGTCTTGTGTTAAGGTTACTGTTGACATTTTCAGTATTTGACCAAAACCACAATCTTTCTCTTACCTTTACTCAGTGCTGTGGATGGCTTAGCATAACCATAAAAAATATGAATCATGCTTATGTTGCTATGAGCGGGTATTATGTTGCGAAATGGATTATATACTGTAGGCAAAACAAATTAAATATGTGACTTGGAAGATACATTCATTTGCTAACATTTCCTCTTTATGTTGATAAAAAAAATTGAATTCAGGTGTCAGGTGTGTTTTACTTCTGCAAATTAGTCGTATGTTCATGTAATTTCAGGGAGATAAGGTTGTATAATCAAGTGAGTCATTAGCTGCTGTAAATGTGACCAATTGGGTTTCTGTTACATTTTGCAATAAAGCATAAGAGGACAATCAGAGTCACATCAGTTTCACAACATCTTATCCTTAAACCTACAGGATAAAAACTGGATTAGCGGGCAACAGGCACCCGGCTTCAGACTCCGCGGGGCCCCAAAAGCCTCTGGAAATTTTGTTTGGAAATAGCAAGCACCAGTGAGCAAAATACGGGGTGTCTCAGTCCCCATAATCAATTAATTAAGTGAAAATATAACACTATTTCCACAGCAGCAGCACCTAAAAGGTAAGCTTGATTGTGCAAAAAAAAAAATTTTGGGGGCCCCAGTCCCCCAGGAGGCCCCAAAGGCCCAGGTTCAGTATGCAGCAATTGGTTTGTGGTACTTTGATTAATTGCAGTTTTGTTTGGGAATATAAAGATAAACCCTAATGTAATAAAAGTGAAGCTTATAGAGGACAAAGGTGAGTAATTTTTGGTTGGATGCCCTATGTATGTACGTCATATCCCTGTTGGTTAATGTCCACCGCTGTTCTGTTGATGCAGTGTGTTTTTCTGTTTGAAATATGTTCTCATAACTCTCCAGATTGTTCCCCATGACTTACTAAATAATTTTGGAATTTGGTCACACACAATTTAACAACTTTGAAGCTGTGTTTTTTTGTCTCATGTTGTTTTGAAAACCCTCACACTGAAGTGCTAATTTCCAGCCCTCTTTTATGGCTGAATATGCTGTTAAGTGGCATTCAACTTAATATGACCCGACTTTGTTGTAGTGTTTTTATAGCATGATTTTTATTAAATTACATCAAAGTTAAAGTCATTTTAAAGAGGTTTGATTTTATCTACCACCCCTATGTCTCTGGGAGGACATGTTCAGTACCAGTCAACAGAGGAAAAAAGAGTTTTCCATCATTGGCAGGTTGAGATGCAGCGAAAAAAGGAATGCTGGTTGACTTGCCAAACCCCAAGCATTTCCTTTCTGCCCATATTGTCAGTATTTATATTTATTGATTTATGTTTTTATACTTGTGAAGTTTAGATTTTTGCAAACTCCCTTTTTTATACAAGAGGGCAGGGAAACATTAGAAGACAGTCCAAATCAAGTGAACCAAAACACATGGCGGCCTGCCAAAGAGTTTTGTCCGTATACTTCTCTTGAGAAGTTTCAGATGGATGGTTCATCTGGACATTAAACAGGACATCCAAATAATAGATCCAATTACTTCATGCGCAAGTTCTGAATCAGACAACATGTGCTCAAACAATTCCTGTTTTTCAAAGCCTCACATCTGCATAACAGCTCACGTATATGATCTCTCAAGTGTGATGCCTGTGTATCTAAATGTGTATACAACCTTATGTATATTTACATATGTATACAATAATAATGATTGGTTATAGCTGGAGTGCTTTCATTTCATTTATCAATTAATTGTGTAAAATTATGTAATACAAGTCTGTTATTGTTGGAGAATAGAAAGTTACAATCAAGAAACTATGTTCTGTGTGGCATATCAAGCAGCACCTGAGCACAGACGAGCTGGTTTTCTGGCTGATACTGTACCTCATGACAGCATTTCCATCACTATAATAATCCCACTTACACCTGCTTGACACTGCTCTCCAACACACTTTTGGGGGTCATGACTCTTTTCTCACTTTTTCAATCTTGGAACATCTGTTTTGGCTTCCTCAAGCTTCGCTCCTGCCAGGCTACGGAGTGTTCAAATTTATGAGAACCCCGGAGGGGACTAGTTGTTTGCTGGTATACACATTGATTTTCTTTTCAGGAAACAGCATGGGGACCAAGGCCAACTGAATGAGTGAGTAATTACGAGAGAAAGGCCACCCTGAAAAATGCAGGTCTGACACTGGAAGTTAAGTAAGACAACAGAAAAGAACATGTCAGGTTGGTTTGATCTAGGTACAACAAAATTAACATTAGAATGCTCTCAGCTAGCTTGATGCCTGTTGCTAGTTAGCAATCATGGCTAATTTTCTTGCCAAACATATGTTTATGTGTGACCGATTGGGTTTCTGTTACATTTCGCAATAAAGCGCAACTGGCTTTTATGAGCTAACAACAGAAGACCTGCTATTATTCCAAGCCACACTGAGGTCAACTTCACTACATTTTGAGCATAAACCACTTTGGAAACCTACATTATAACTTTTGTGAAATTATAATGCTATTATCTAACTGCAAAAGGTAAGCTTGATTGCACTGCAGCTCTTAAAAAATAGAAAGTTACAGTGAAGGCTGTGCGACGCTGGATTAAAAACTGCTCTGGAGCCACAGACCCCACTTTGTATGCTTGAAATGATCCATGACAACGTCTGAAGGCAAAAGTGTTTATAGCTTTTAAACACTCGAATGCGGGCCAAAAAGTTTGTTGTCACAGAATGTGATATTCATTGAAACAAGGGTAAAAGCTTGTCAACACAGGAAGAGTTGCAGCCACGTCGCTCAGTTGTCTGACTTACGAGCGGCTAACTAAACAGATACTCTTCTATTTTAACCCTCATCCTACCAACATATTTAACATACAAGGACTATCGACTGGGGTCAATTAAACTACTGTAAGAAACATCCATCATTGCAAAATGTTAACTTATTTCTTCTCAAAACATTATTAGTTATGTAATTAATGTCATCTGAAAAAAACTGATGATTATTATTTTAGGAAAGTTACATTACAGTTGATTTGCATATTGTATAAAATGAAAATATAAACTTTTCTTTAATACAAATTGCAGCTTTTATCCCAAGTACAATCTTTCCACAAAGCCTTCAAAATGACTGACAGAGTGCCCCTACCTGCCTGATAGTGTGTGATACTTAAAATTAGGACCCATGGCAAACATGAACTCAATAAATAGTTCCATCTATAAAACTGCATAGGCGGAATTGGGTGTTTTTGAAAGGGGTCCCCCAGGACCTTAATACATCGCTACTTTAAAAAAGCACTTATTAAAACAGAAACAGAAAACAATGATATGAAGTCTTAGTAACAAATTGATTGACAAAGTCATGAAAAATTGGAATGATAGAATAAAGCACCTGTGAGATGACAAAAAGTACCTCTGGGGTCTGCGGGTACCCCAGTCAGTAGGATTAAGGTAAATCAATATAGCCTTCTAAACAGGCCATGTCCCGGCTTGTGTTTCACTAGTGCATTCACTAGAGGCATATTTTTATGCTTCAAGTGTATTTTCTTCCATGTAACGTGCATAACCACAGTAATCGGTCTCTGAGTGCTGTCAAAACGTGGGTGACCTACACTGAACTCTGTGCCTGAATGCATCCTGTGTCTACTGAGTGTTGAAGCTACTGTTTCTGGTTTGCTACTGTAACCTGCTGCTCATGCTATGCCTCCTGTGTAAACACGGTGTAAAGGGGCACACTTTCGGAAAAAGACATTCATAGTTTTGCACGTCCTAGCACAAACAAAAGTGACAAAAGAAAAAAAAAAAAGAGCAACTGAGAGAAACTCTGCCCACTTTGTCAACACCACAGACCTGGCCAATCACTGCGTGAAGTGGGTGTATCTGTCATTTTCAAAAAGTTATAAAAATTGTTGCACGGCTCCTCCAATTGTGACATCGGAAAGATGCGGCGGGAGGGGGTTTCAGACACTTTTTGATCATCTGATGAGCACTTAAAAGGAAGCATACTGATGCCTTTAGAACCTCCCAATAAGTCCTTTAAGTATAGAAATTTGAACATCTATGTCTGCTGATCATGTGATATGATCAAAAGCTCCAGAACAGGTAGCTACCAAATGGATCTTGTGGTAAGATAGTTTTCTCAACAATTGTAATTTTGTTTGGAAATATAAAGTATAATATGAACTAAGATGATAAGGGCTGGATAGTGGGACCTCCTTACCTGATTTTGGCAGATTAGTGGGCTCCAAATGATCAAAAAGTCTGTAGCAGTGGTCTGATTTATTTGCTCTTATCAAGGACAAAACAACAAATATCCTAAATGCTAGAATTGAGCTGAGAAATGCTACTGCAGTTGTTTTGCTTTGTCCAATGTACTCCAAACTGTTGTTTCAGTAAGTGGTGATAAAAAAAATAAAATAAAAAAAAATCTGCTCAAAACACACACAGAATCACACATTCTGACAGAGAGTGACCAACCTTCCTGTTTGTGAGCTCCATGTTGTTTGGAGATTGTACTCAAGGGTATGGTCAGATGAATTCAGCTTCAAAATAAAAAGAAAGTTCAGTGCTTGAAATGGATAAGGGGTCAACAAACAAGTGCTATGCTTTTGAGTGCAGCATGTGAATGTGTTTAGCGTGGAATGCAGGATATGCCATGTAAGATTCACAGCCCTGCTTTGATCAGCGCTCGCCCTGATTTACAGGGCCTGGATCGAAGATTTGTGTGTGGTTTTATTGGCGCGAGTAAGTCGAGGATAGTGTTCTCTTAGTTCAAAGGCTGTTTTTTTTGTATGTAGGTGAGGGCTATACTGACTTCATGGCCAGATATGTCAAAACAGGTTAGGTATTAGGTAAGAAAATGTGTGCCTGTGTGTGGCAAATAACTGTCTTGTAGTCATGCTTAGAAACAGTTTGTTGATGTTGACCTCCTTAAATCACTCTTTAGTGCCTGCGTGTGTTTCTTATCATGTCTCCAGAATAAAGACTGAAGCAAACACAATGTGAGGTCTAACGTGCTGAAGTGTACAGTATGTCCCTTTCCAATAAGCTTGGCATTGGTGTGATACAAATTAAAAGACATCAGTGTGCTCAGGTTGAAATGGGACTAAATTTATTTTTAAAAAATTAACATTTGTAGACATCTAAGTTACTTTAAAAAAAAGAATTTAAATGACTATTTCAGCGTGTAACAGGTTTATTTTTATTCTTATAGCACACATTAAAGGGGACATGTGCTTTTTCTGGTTATATGATGTCGGATATCTATGCTAAACATGATCAAAATTCCAAAACTTGAGGTTAAAGTATGTAGAAATGCTCCCTGCAAGTCAGAAGCCCAGACTTCAACATGCTCTGAGCGCTTCATTTGCAACGTTATTTTCTACCTTGCTGACAAGCTGATGTGGGCTTGTCGCGAATGCCTATAAACGTCCATCTGTTCCATAGCCTTCGTTGCTAAGTTGTTGCTAATGTTATTTGTGTTGTCCACTCTTATATTTCAGATCAGATTCTGTCTCAAACATGTACGGATGTATTTAAGAAAATGGCATTTTGAGTAAATAAGGAGAAAAAGTAGTGAAATCCTACAACTATAGTTTGTTTCATGGTTTGGGGCAGATTCCAAGAGCTGGCCAATCAGAACAGAAGGGGCTCATTGGGAGGGGGCCTTAGGCCACATTCACACCAAATCCGTCAATGCGGGGAAAACGTCAGTCCTCCCATTCATTTGAATGGTGGATGTAGGCTGGGGGAGCCTTGTTTACTTGTTGACTTTGTTGTTGCTCATTTTAAAAAAGACAAGAGAAAAAGAGAGAGAGAGCACCAGCAAGCCAGCGAGAGAGAGAGAGAGAGAGAGAAAGAGAGAGAGAGAGAGAGAGAGAGAGAGAGAGAGAGAGAGAGTAGTGGTGGTGGTCAAGTGAGCTAGAGTGAATGAAGAGAGGGAGTGGTGGTAGCAAGAACAAAGCAGTGAAAAAAATAAAATGTTATTTTCTGATTGTTTCACTGCAGTTACGTTCTAAAGCACAAAAAAAACAAACCCTGCGGGAAGGTGCCGCAGTGCCAGATTTGGTGTGAATGCAGCCTTAAAGAGACGGGAGCAAAGAAAGCAAACGGCCTGTTTCAGACAGAGGCTGAACTAAGGGGTCAGTATGAGTTAAATAAAGAGTTTTTTGAACTGTAAAACATACATCTTTTTTTACCTGCAGTTCACAAAAAACTGCTATGGTGACAACTATGGTCATTAATATGAGTCATTGATATGCTGGGGGTGATTACATTTTGTTTCCATGTTGTTTGGCATCTCCACTGTTTTGGGACATTGAGTGTGACTAACTGCAAACAAACACATCCTGTGTTTATTTTGCCATGGCCCTGTGGAAGTCAAGAGTAACGTAATTGTTTTTTGGCGGTGTGTTGTGGCTGCCATTGTTTTGTTGCTCAATCAGCATTGCCATAGAGGGTGGTTGGTTTTTGTGGTATCACCTCTGTACAGCAAACTGTCTTCAGTCCCTCATTAGGTGGCTGCACATATTGTATATTGTATATTATATTGTATTGCCTATTGTATTTAGGTTGGTTATGCAGCACAATTGCCCAAATTTCCCCTTAGGGACAATAAAGTATATCTTATCTAATCTTATAGTATTTTAAAGTATAATGAGGGACAACTGTTGGACTTTGCTGAGAGGGTTTCATTCAAGAGTATTAAAATGACTTGAGTACCAGTGTTACTCAAATACCAATAGAAATTCTTTTTATCCTTTTTAATTTCATATGGTGCACTTGTTTACACGTTTGCTTGTGAACATTTAATGGATGCTCCATATTTATCTCCATCCTCTGTTGTTGTTAACAGATAAGGGCTCTTGCACTCGCCACGATCACAGCAGGAGATCCATTTGTCAAACAGGCAAACCCGATACCGGGCGTCATTGTGTTCCTTTCAACAGCTCCAAACGGTGACACTGCCCCTCCTACTCCCAGGGGACAAGCTTTAACCCCCACCCCGTCCCCATCTCACTGTCATCCCTCATCTCTAAAAGGAGGCTTTGTCACAACGTCTCACTTTGGCAGTTTAACTTGATAGTTACCATTGAGTGCTTGTGGGTGGCAAAGGGTACAATTTCCTCTGGCTAGATAATAAACTCCAACAATTACTGGAACCTTCCCATGGTGGATATACAGGTCCTTTCTTTATTTGCCTGTCCTTCTGTCCTTGATCTCTTGGTTCTCTGTCCATCTATCTTTCTATTATTCAAAACCTATAGCAATCAATCTTTGGTTCCCTCCCACTGCTCAGTGGTGCAGATAGTGGAATATTCCAAGCAGCCCAAGCAGCTATGATTTAACTCTACAGCTCTGCAGCAAGCGGGAGCCAACCAACTCTGTAAGCAATCAAGACAATGAAAGTCATTCTTGCTATTTATTTACACCATAAGATGCCCTGGCCTTTGCTAAACATCTTCTCCACGTCATGTACACCTCATTGAGCAGACTGTTGACATTACTTTTGGGTCCCTGCTGTAAAACAGTAATGGAAGCTTCCCCAAGGTCATTTCTGTTTCACAAATTGGACAGGGAAGATGAGAATGTTGTTGAATATTACAGAAATTGTTTCTGAGTCGATTCCTGCTGGAGATCTTGTCCACTGGCTGTACTGCATTTTCTGAAGGTTGCTTGATGGGTGGTTTAGAAATCCCAATAGGTTTTTTTGCTCTGTCTCTCTTGCCGGCTGGACCAAATTCATTTAAAAAAACACGATTTCATGTACCATGGGGAGATTCAAATCCACACTTGTGCCCGATCATGTATTACAGTTAAATGACTGTATTAATAGAACTAAACTCCTGCCAGCTAATTCTTTTTTTCTTTTCCTTGAGCGGCCACCCAAGCACTACTGCACACAGACTGAATATGTGTGGATTCAATTTAAATTTGTGCAGCGTCACTAATCAAGCTTAGAAGTTTCAAGAACAGCAGCTGTGGGTGTTTGTAAGAGACGAAATGGCAGAGCATGAACAGGGAGCACCAAAAGGTTAAGACTTTTGGAAAATGAATGGTTCCATAAATACAGTGGAGAGAGGACATCCTTGTCTCTTGCCCCTGTGTAAAATGAAACTTGGTGATTATAAACCTTTAGATGTGATGGTGGCCTGTAGGTGATGAGTACAGTGATCTAATCAATTAAATGAATGACTCACCAAATCCAAATTTCTGAGATGCAAAAAGAATGACCATTTAACTCCACCAAATGCTTTTTTTGTTTTTTGTTTTGCAAGTTTGTCAGAAAGGTTTTGACTTAACTGTATGATTGTTATATTAAACAGCTGATGAGAATTTGGAATGAAATCTGAGATATCAAATATAAGTCTGCAAACACTGAATGACAAAATATTTAAATTACATATCAGTTGAACAGTTTTAAAACGACCTGAGCAAGATAACCAACAGTACGCTGATGATCTTTGTTAACTGGCTCATTTTTCTAAAAGACAAACCCATTGTGGTGTCAGACAGTGCAGCAGTAGACCACATGTGTGATCCAAACTAAAGCTGTGTGTTCATTAGAATAGTGCGAAGAGCAGACAAGACCAAGATCCTAATGCGCATATAGTAAACATGATGCACATTCAAACCATTTATATGTTCTCTCACCAACCATATGCCTGCTCTCCTTTTTCCCTCCACCTGCAATCTTCCCGCCTCCCCCAATACACACACACACACACACACACTCTCCCCTGAGGGCGATCCTTTACCAGGCTTCCCTCACTCTCTCTGAGCTGTGTGCTCAGCAGGGACCAGGGCATGAATGAACGACCTGGAAATCTCACTGTTTCAAATGACGGGTGTGCGGAAGTGAAGCTGCGAGCTGGGCCCATTATGCTTCCCAAGGTTCATTCACTAAAAAAAAAAAAAAAAAAGACACACACGGGTAGAGGGAGTATAGAGGTATGGCCCCACCCAGCCCGCTCATCCTCCCACCCCCACACCAGGGACTCCACTAACGTGACATCATGTCTCTGTCACAGAGCAGACTGCATTGTTGTCAGTGACTGGCTCTAACTTTCTGCGTTCCCTCTCCCTCCCTCCTCTCTTCCGCTCCCTCATGCTTTTTTTCTTTTTTTTTTCTCCCTCTCTCCCCTTGTCCTTCTCTCTTTTTGTTTTGTTTTCACAAACAACAAAGGGACGCCAGAGTCAAGGCTGGAGACATCCTTCCTCTCTCTGGCCATTTAAAAAGACAGCTCCCCTTCCCACCCCTTCCTACACTTGAATAGATGACACACACATATATACACACTCAAACCTGCACGCACACACACATACATAGGACCTTTGGCTGCGCCCACAGCTTTACACTGGCCTTTAATTTCCTTTTACAGCAATGCCCATGTGCACACCGTGAAGCAGCCCGCCATGATTCTCTCCTGTCTCACACACAAACACGCACATGCACGCACACAACCACAAAATTGGCTGCCAACCCATCATTTATCAACGGCTTGCTGGGAGGTTCGCTCTCACAGACACTTGAGGTGCCGTCCCACTCGCTTCTTGATTAACTGCTACCACCCAGATTCATTTACCATAGCTGATAGGGAGTGAGGTCCTGGTTTGGCTTGTGGAAAACTTTACCTAAATGTTCATGTTACTTTTTTTGTGTTACATTACATAACATTTGTTTTTTATTTATCATTTATCACTGGTTTCAACAGCCAATTTTTTTTTTTTTTTTTGAAAAAAAGGAACAATTCAACCATCAAATACAATGTGGAGCTAAGATGGATGGCAGATACTCGGGATAAAAATGTACACCAGGCACCAGGGTGTATTTATGATTTGGCTGATTCTATATATTTCATTACTCTTCTTGGTGTGTTTTATGTGCTGTATATTTCTTCTTTTGTTCCGTCTGGAGTCACAGTAAGTGTTGTCATGTATCATCAGAGGTCACGGCACTTGTCAAACGGGGTGATTTATGTGTATCTGAAATGCTTCTTCTCCCTGAAGGGGTCTGACTGTGTTTGAACTCGGCACAATGAGCAGTTAGTTGCCTGATATGCCTGAGTGGCTGCACAAAGTAAGGATGTCTGAAGTATTTAGACTTCATTTATAGTGTGACATATTGCTCGAATCAGCTGCAGTGCATGATCACAACTGTAGGTCCAACTCTTAATCGAGAGTAGCTCATTTTTTTCTCACACCAGACTACTCTTGTCTCTGTTTTCATTTTTGGGGATACTGAGACATGCTATGTGGGCTAATTATGACTTTTGAATTCATATGGGTCATTTGCTCTCTTTTTGAAATCCACCTTCTGAGTTTCACAATAAATTAAAGCCCATTTAGAGGTATTATTGACACCTTGTGGTACAGAACCAGAAATAACACAATTTGTTTATCCAGTGCTGCCAAGCAAGAAGTCTGTGTCCTGCTGCAGGGATGATGTAGTCCTTGGCAGGTAAAATGATCCTTTATCAGAAACTATATCCTACACTGTCATAACAAATTAACAACTTTGTTTCCCCCAAGCCATTTTATGGGATATGGTAAAAGATGTGGTATCTATAAATGGTAATAGTACACCATGTTGACTATCTATGGTGACTGGAGCAGGATTTTCTGGAACAAATGGATGCAAACGTAAAGCTGCGAGTTTGCCGGGTCATTAGGAATACTCCATACATGTAACATTAAAGAGATTCACAGCCTTAATACTTTGCCACCTGCTGGACTTGAATATGTTTTGTTTAGAAAAAAAAGGTGCAATGAAGTGTTTTTCATATGCACGGATCTCTGCATATTATTAATGAGCTTTGGTGTTTTCCTCTAGTAACTCTACCCATGCATAACCATAGAGAATGATTGCTTTCCTTTCCTTTGGCACAGTACACCTGACAGACTTGATTACTTTTGAGTCAGATGTTGCATGATTATACCGTACATGTGTGCAGATATCCGTTTCACAGCGTCGCGATAAAGGCCTGATGGGGATTAAAAGTCAGCCTTCACGTTAAATGAATTCATGTTTGGTACAGTTAAAGTTCTCCACTGTGCAACAAATGTCTTGGCTTTTGTTGCAGCTTTTGTACAACAGAGAAAAAAATCGTCGCTGACAAATCACAATGTGACTGTCAGCATGTCAGCATATTTGGAGTCTCTTCGTTGTCATCACCAGTAACCCATCTTTTTTTTTTTCTTTTGGTTTTGTTTCAGTTCTTTGTTTGTTTCTGTACTTTTTTGAAACTGGATCAAAAAAATCAATTAAAGATTATATAATTAATGCATTAGAAGTCCAACAATATCTACCCGCTAATAGCAAGTAATTCCCAATAATACAAATTTGTGTACCACATACAGTAAATCATTTCTGTAAAAGGTTTCAGTAATCAAAGTTGGCGTCAGCGTTTTTGGATGTTGCACAATCAGGGCAAAAAACTGTTCCAAAAACCCCAATATAATACCATACCTTGTTTATTGTTTTTCCACAGAGCCCATCACAGAGACTGAATGCTGGAAGAGTCGTGTCTATCAAAATGTTGAACCTCAGCACATTCATAGTTTCATTATCTCATATTCCTTGATTGGGAACCAAAACATCTGAATACAAAATCCTGTAATCATAGCCTTGTATATTTGCTTTTAGAGTTACTGTTGATTATATTTGAGCTGTCTATTTTTGATTCCCAAAATATATCACTCACATTCCAAACATTTCTGGTAAAAATATAAACAGCCTGAATAGTTTTGAGATTCAAAAGGATAAAAGGTACATGTCAGCTCCATTGAAATCATTTGACTTAAGTTATTGGTAGTTTGACTCTGATTTCCAAATTGTTGTTGGTGATTCAGAGGGGGGATTCCACTTTGGACCTATGTGTTTTCAAAGGGCTTTTATATTGATATATAAGGTGGATCCCAATCAATACCATTTTGCTTCTTTCTTCCCGCTTTTGTCTTGTTTAACAACACAGACACACACCACACGAGATTATTCTTGGGTAAATCAAAATCTGTGTGGCAGTTACTTGGCAGTCAGCTAAAAAAACACGGCCCAGATGTAAAATGTTGCTGCACAATGATTCAAACATGATTCAACAATCAGTCAGTGGAAGTTTCACCATCCACTGAGTCCTCAGGTGAAATGGGTGACGCTAAGTGATGACAGTTGTTGTAAGTGACTCCTAACTTTTCAGAGTTTCTTTTTCATGTCACGACCCCATTGACCATCAACTGATACACTTGGCCAAAGGCCTCTTCCAAAAGCCTCTTCGGGTCCAGCTGTCTCCTTGGGCCATGGCTGACTCCGGAGACAAACCCGCTATACTCACCCAACTCCAATTATTATATCAGGTCTCCATGCCTTTGTTTTGAGGCTTTGAAGGATGTTGTTTTGTGTTTGTTTGAGAAATTATGGGTGTCCGGTCTGCAAAGAGAGAAAAAAAATTACCCGGGATAGAAAATAGAGCGACCACAATGCTTTCACAATGCTTTTTGCTTCTCCTTTCTCTTACCAATACCTCATGGTGCAACCTGACTCCCCCTCTATTTTAGCTCTGTGTTTATCTAAGCGTCTCCATGGGACAGGCTGATGTGATTCTTCAGTGGACATCCTTTCAGTGTTGCACTATGAGAAAAAACAGAATTCCCATGCAATCTATTCTTTTCACACAACCAGCAACTGGCCTATACACACATAGTACATTTATTCGCACACACAAACATGGATGCTGCTTATAACTTTTTACAAAGTAAAGTAATAAACAAAAGAGGAGGTGAACATGTGATCACACCAACAGGCAAACAAATAAATAAAATACTTTAGATAAAAAAGTATCTAAACTGTCTAAACAGGCAGTTTAGCAAAGAAGCAATGTGCAACTACATGAAGGTTGTGTGACGGCATACTGTACAATTTTGCATCTGTATTATCTTTCTTTTGGGATTCAGCACATTGGACAGCTCAGTTTTTAAGTGCCTGGATTTGCCTCTGTGACATAATCTTAAATATTTGTCCACACATGCACAGACCTTAAATCATATGCAAATAATTTCCCTCAAAGTGGCATGAATACTTTTCTTTGCAGATCCTTTAAAATGTTCTGAAGAGTAACAACCATGAAAACTGTTCCCCATTATCTCTCCAGGCAAATACACTATAGCTGTAGTGTAGTTGGTTTTATAAGCATATTCAGTCGACATCTGACGGAAAGAGCCCCTAATAGTCTGTTTATCAGGGGAGATTATTTGCATGTCTTTGTCATTATGTGGAGGAATAAGCCTGTATGGAGCTCCATTTATCTCTGTGACTTTTTTGTTTACTCCTGTAACATAATCTGAGGCCTCCTGCAAGATAAGATCAGTGGAAGGGACGGCTTTATACTCCTACGTGACACTGAGCGCATCTCTCAATCAACTGCCTGATGATAAGGCAAGACATGACTGACAGGGTTTAAACTGCGGGTCAGTATACAGGACTTAGGGCCTGAGTTATCATGGCAAACCCTAAATTACTGAGGTATTCTAGCATGCCACTTGTGGGCTTCATTACGGGGGAACTAGACTAAGAGTCTAAACACCAGCAGTGGTGTGAGGCTGCACAGTGATGCTTTGAGCTGAATCAACATGTTAACATGCTCATGCTGATGTTTAGTAGGTATATATTTACCCTCTTAGTTTAGCATGTTAGCTTGATTATTAGCACTAAACACAAAGTACAGCTGAGGCCGGTGGGAATTGCAGGTCATAGAAAAAAAGTTTTGGACTAATTAAATTTTGACCTGATTGTGCTAGATGAAATGAATTTAATGACATTGAAGGATCACCACCATTCTGTAAGGGACATGAATGTGTGTACCAAATTTCATGACAATCCATCCAGTAGTCGTTTCTCTCAAAACCATACTGTACCAATGTCAACTTCACAGTGGTGCTAGAGGAAAATTCCAGGGGATCACAAAAGTCAACAGGGTACATCGTCTGGGAACCATAATTGTTTGCACACATTTTTATGCTAATTCATCCAATAATTTTTGAGATATTCCAGTCTGGACCAAAGTCTGGACTGACCGACAGACCAATGACACAGAACATCCAACATTCACGTGGAACATTAAAGTCTATGTTCATGATAAAAAAGACTTCAATGCAGCCAGTGATGAGATTATTCCTTTAAAGAGAGTGTTGCTTCACCAGCGAGCAAGAGATCTGTCAGGCACACTCATAGCTTATGTATTTTTCCACTCAGGAGTGTCATCAGAGCCCACCATACCCGTCTTGGCTGCTGAGTTTGTAACCAGAACACACACACACACACACACACACACACACACACACATAGGGGGTGAGTCAGTGGCATGGTTCAGGTGTTTTTAGGGGTCTGGAGTTCAGCCCTTTGGTCTGACTATTAGGAGACACTGAAGTCATTACACTCAGTATTTCCATTGTCTGATGTTGTGTTACTAGAGTGATACAGAGTTTGAGTGAATGGTCCCGCAAATACTTTGGCAGAGTTGCTTTGCATTAGTCACAGTGCTGAGCTGTGCGCTGTTGAAAAGCAGTAATATTTAAAATGGAGTCACCTGCCTCACATCTGAATAGATTAATGGTGTAATAATATTAATAATGAAATTATATATGGACTACTCAATTTATATTTTTTGTATGACAGTATGAACCCAATGTCCTCTTCTCAATGTCAAAAATATTTATGTGAGCTAATTGGATGAGGGATCAGTTTGTAGAACATATTTAGGGTATAAAAGGTTAGCCTGGTCTCAGTCTAGTTTATAGTTGTAGTAGTAGATTGTGTGCATGTGTGGTTATTTAGTGATTCAGCGCCAGGATGTCAAAACCCTGCATCAGCAATCCGCCTCCTGTCCATGAACGAGGGGTTTTCCCCAAAATGCTATGGGAAAATAAACCAAATCAACAAGCATTAAAACAGGAACATTATATCCAATGTGGCAACTACAGTAAGGACTGTGGGCACCAATAATGCCTGTCTTCGTTGTTTATACCTAAAACAGCTGGTCTGCTGACTGCACCGCATGTTATTCAAGACAAAGCTGGATTACATGGTGCCTTTCACTAATATCACTATATCACTTGTCCACATATGGTAATTGTCTGCATGTACACTCCATCTGCTTTCATGTGAGTTGGACTTTGTCCTCAAACAAAATCCCTGACAGAGCTTAGAAAGGTAAACCGATCTCATTCTCTGAATAATAATACATTATAAGACAACAACCACAGCGAAACAAGAGCTCCTTGTCTAACTCTCACTCTGTAAATCAAATAATTGTGTTCACTGATTCACTAGGTATAAAATTACCCTTACCCTACACTTCTGACTGTCATCTGCCATCATACCCAAGAACCCATCACCCTGACTGGTGGCATACACATCAATCATAATGTCATAAGTAGGCCCTTTAACAGGCAAGAAGCCATAAACCAAAACAGGTAAAGGGCCTCAACTTCAAGCCTTAATTTGTCCAAAAAGCTCCCATTCACATCTCCCTTCCCTGTTATCTTAGGTTTCACCTGTAGATGCAGGGGACAGTAGTGTCCTTGTTTGGTTCTAATTATGGTCCTCACCTCAAAAGTTTCCCCCTGGGAACTTCCCTCCTCCCCCTCCAAGGGACCTAAGAGACATACTCAGACTGACTCATTAAGTGTCAAGGAAAATTAAGAAAAGCCAGAGCTGTCTGAGGAGATGAAGCTCTTCTGGAGTCTGACTGGAGACTCTCTCTGTCAATTGTCTTATCTGCTTTGGCATGTGGAAGTGTCTCCGCAGGCTTGTTGACTGCTGAGAGATGAATGAGCTCATCAAGACGGTAGACCATGAGCAGGTTTGAGTGTTGTTGCCCCAGACATTAGTCGTAGGTCAGTTTTGTGTGAGGTGCTTTATTTTTAGCCTAGAATGTGTTACCGAGCTGATCCATTATCTATGCTGACAATTATAGCCATTCCAAAAAGTTTTAGCTATTCTGTTTCTCAGTCATCTCCAAAGACAAATGAGGTTATGAGAATGAAGGGTGCAACTCAAAACACATGTCTTCGCAGCCTTTTCCTTTTTCATTCTTTGGCAACAGGTCCAGTAATTAGGGAGGCTAAACCACATCCTTATTTACTCTGTTCTGATAGATTTTTAGAAAACTCAAATTTCTGTTTCCAATATAGCCTTTCATCACTTAGCACATTGATAAGAAATGGATGGCTGGATGTACCAGCCCAGTGTGGATCAGTATCACAAATGGATCAGATAAGCACAAACAAAGCATTTTGCTCAGAAGGGTAATTATACAGTCATATAATACTTCCTTCTCCTCTGCATCCTCTTACACATGGCTGCAGCAATGAATGATTCCGCATGAGTAGGACTTTCCTCCTGCCACTTCAGATTGGCTTAAATGTCAACAGAGAAGAAAAAAAAAAAGGCAATTCACCATACAAAAGGTCGGCTCAATCAAGCATGTTTAACTCTTCAATGAAATGCACAAAGCCTATTCTATTGGGGATGGTAATTTAGTGGTGGGGTTCTGCCCTCCTGTGGTCAGCACAGCAATTCTCAAGGTGTTTTAGAGGTACAATGAATTTTCCTGTTCAGTGGTTTCTGTTCTTGTATTGCTGGAGACAAAGACCATTTGGTTGCATTTTGTTTAAAATGTTCTCCTTGTTTAAGTTATGTAGTTTGTCATTGCTAATAGGCCCTTTTCACAGAGGACATTTTAACATGATACAGTAGAAAAAGCACAGGCTTAAACAATAAAGTTAAAGATGACTGAATTCCATTTAACTTGTTTGTTTTCAGGGTCCTGGTATTATGCATGCTGGCTCACTGTCACACAGTCATGGCTTAGTGGGACACTTGAATAGAACAGAGCCATTGTTAATGTTAGTAGTAACACCTGTGTTTTATGAAAAGTGAAAAAGGCCATGTTGCAGTGGAATGAACATGTAGCCAATATGGTGTTTTTATGTTTAAGGGCAGATATATAAGCCAAATCTACAGGGAAGTTCTTGGAAATATTCAAAAGACTGATGGCAATAGTCACAAGACAAGTAATCAGAGGATGAGTAAAATAACCATTAATATGTTTTTTCATGAAGACAAGATGAAGAGAAATTTCTTAGAAAATATCCATCAGAGGTGGGAGCTGACTGAGGTCGTTACTGGTCCTTAGTAAGTATTCTAGATTAAACTATAGATCTACTTATTCATAACAAGTTAAATATTACAAAATGCCAATTATTTACAAATATTTCTTGTATAGATGGCTTTAACAGGGTTTTTTTTAGTGAAGAAGTTAATTTTTTAACATAATATGTAACAAAATAATCTAAGCTCATAGGCACACTTATTATCTTTCAGAGCCTTTCAACCGCATCTCACTCTTTACTCAGCAAATGTCATCAGGTGGCATTACTGTGGAGCTTCGGTCATGTGATAATAGCTCCGTTCGCTGAATGTAGACTGTGAGATGAGGCTGAAAGCTCTTAGAGCCAGTAAATAGACCGTTGAGCTTAGATTTTATTTGTTAGATATTGTGTTTGTGATCTTCTTCCTCTCATACTTTGATGTTAATCTTTTTCTTACATATTGTATTGCATTTTCTGGATGACAGATGTACTTTTATACGGCTTGATATTTGATGCATGTTATTTATAGTAATCTGTTTTACCATTAAGTTTTTCCCTCATGTTTTTTATTGGCTGGCTATGTAAACAGAATAACTGGTATGGATTTCCTGCTTCACGTTGGACCTGTCAGACAGTGTGACCCAAGCTGAGGATAGCTTGCAGCTGTTTCCTTTGGAACTAAGTCTTATATTTGTATGTGCTATTCTCCTATAATTTACATAATCTCTGATTCCTGCGGCCGTCTTATTGGTGCCTGATGAATTAGGCTCTTATGACAGAAAAGTCACAACAATTAAGTAACAAGTTAAGAGAGGGTACAGGGGTTTGTTCAATAATGCTACCAATTGAAATTGCCTTGGCTCCTCAAATTTTTATCAAAATACTCACTTTACTCAGATGAGATACAGAAATGGTGGCTTGTCCTGCATGTAACTAATGCTTTAAAATGTCCAGCAGGACCCATAATATGGATAATAGATTTCCTCGAGTTGAAAGAAAAGCTTGGATAATTTTGTTCATTGTGAACACTGGTGAAGCATGAAACCACACACAGAGGAGCATGCAAGAGCTGTTCTTTCAACTACAGCCAAAATATGTCCATGGAGGTTTGTGTTTCCCTAGGCTGTCTCTACAGTATTTTCCACCCAAAACATGTTTCTGCCCATCTTGTGCTATTACTGAAACAACACTGTTGATTATTTTAATTTGTATGTTTTTTGTTCATTGCTGATCTGATCCCACTTTCTGATTGGCTACATTTAACACATTTTCCATGATGTAAAAACCACTTACACTGTGATGGAATGTGGAAGGATTTTGAGGATATTATGTCACACTGTCTAACAAAGAAAAGTGTATTTGTTAATACTTTAACTTACTAACACCATGAATCTGACATCTGACAAAATTGACATTTTGGACTTGGTATTAATGGAAAAAAAATGTGCGATGTCACAATCAATAAAATGTATTAATTAAAACTGATAAATTATTTCCATAGTTTTTGGTGGTTGTTCAGTCCTGAAAGATCAACAGCAAGGTAAGCGGCACAGAAGGCTCCATCTGTGCCATATATATTCCATCAGCTTTATTGTTAATGATATAAAGTACAAAGTTTAATAAATATTTTTACATACACAAAACAAACTGACTATGTGTAATGGGAAAAGAGTTGCTTGCAGCAAAAGACCCACAGTGAATTATCACCACACTCTGCAGCTCTGCAAGGTTTTTCAGCCTATTTTAGCTTGTTTTGGTTTTCTGTTGGTTTGTTAGGTTTTATGTATATATTGACAGTCATCTTTCCTGCATAGAAGATTCTAGCCATGACTTTGGCTTGGAAGATATTTATCAATACTTCATGACACCATTATCATTTGTATCCAGTGAAACTTAAACACGTGTCTTGGTTCTCGGTAAGAGCCACTAAAACTTGAGTTTAAACAGTGATGATGAGAAACAAACAATGGTTAGGTTAGGCACTGCCCTCTGCCTGTACTTTCTTATTTTCCTATTATTTTGCTGTGTTCGGGACGTTTCTGGGCATCAGCAGTGGGTGTGTAGCCCCCAGCCAAGGTGTGGGTTGGGATTCGTGGTGTAGCGACCAGGTTACATTGCTGTCTCCGTCTCTCTTCTCTACTCCGCTCTGCTCTCTGTCTCTGTGTCATGGATGTATAAAGAGCTGCAGGTCTGTGTGTCTGCTCGACCGAGGGCGGGGCTGAGCTACACACACACAGAGCAGAGAGGCCACAGCGGACAGGCTAATGTTCTGCATTCACACAAAATCCGGCAATGCGGCACCTTCCCACAGGGTTGTGTGGAGGTGTGGGCATGTTAATGTTTTGCTTTAGAACGTAACTACCGTGAAACAATTAGAAAATAGCGTTTTATTTATCTGATTCACAGCTTTGTTCTTGCCAGTCTTCATTCACTCTCTAGCTCGCTCGACCACCGCTGCTCTCTCTCTCTTTCTCTCTCAATTCAATTCAATTCAATTCAATTCAATTCAATTCAATTCAATTAAATGGGCTTTATTAGAATATAATATAATAATAATATATAATATAATAACATTAAGATTTATGTATATATTAATTATATTCATATTGATATATATTAATTATATATATATATACGGCATATCTTATGCATGTATTTGTGTATTTTCTTTTGGTTGCCATGATTTTTTGTGTCGTCCTTTTTCGATTGCCAGTTTGTGGTCACTGAGCCTGTACTTGGTTAGGATCTGTCTCTGCTTTCTGTCTCTGACAGTAGAGAGATATTCTGCCAATTCATAATCTCTTTTTTAGGGCCAGATAACATTATAATCTACTTTGGCTTTTAGTTTCTTCTTTCCAATGTTCCACATAGGTTTCTTTACATTGCGTTATAATTTGGTTTACTCTGATTGGTGTTTGGGAAGCAGTGTTGGTGTGAGACTGGTCAGAGTGCGTCTGAGAGTCAGCAGTTAGTCTCAGCACCAACTGACATTGGGAACTCTTTTCTGGACTCAGCTTTTGGATTGGAGGGTTTTGGAATGGAGGGTTTCTAGGAGGCTGGATTAAAATATCTGAGTTCTCTCTTTTGAATGTTAATTATCAGTAGGTATCTGCCTAATTCTGATCTACACGCATTTGTTGGTGTTTTTCGGTGTATGTGTAAAATGTATCTGCAGAATTCTGCATGTAAAGATTCTGTTTGATATTTGTCCCAATGGGTATAGCTATGATGACTAAGTGGACCCCATACTTCACTACCATACAGCTAACACATCGTCATACCAAAACAGAATAGGTCTATTTGCAATGACACTGAATATTACCTGTATGGGTGTTTTTAGCGTCCTCTAGAGGACAGATGGGGGGTTAGGTTTAGGCACAAAAACCACTTGGTTAGGGTTAGGGAAAGGTCATGGTTTGGCCACCCGGGCCACGGAGACTTGAGGTGTAAACACCGGTGAAATACACTGCTTCTTGCGGGGAAAACAACACCCAAGCCGCTGCAACTCATGGTGTCAATTGTGGGGAAAGATACTTGGTTGGAAACGGGAGGCGAACAGTCGTCTCCTGCAGCAAAGGCCACTTTTTGCCCATCTTGTCAAATATCTAGCCGTCCACTCTACCCACCTCCTCCTGATAAGGAAGTCACCTTATATTGACATCATCTGAACAGCGTCACTTCCCCGGGTCATAATTACAAAGGTCACTAGAAAGGAGGCCAGCTCTGAGCTTTTTCTTTAAGTGCATTCACTGCCATGTTGAAACTCCCTGATGATGTTATGGTTACACCAAGGTAGGTATAACTTATACTATGTTCAATCATATGATTATTTATGGTAAACTGGAATTTGTTCTCCTGACATCTGGGCATTTTTGAAAAATCATGACCTTAGTTTTCTTCATATTTATTGCCAGGGCCCAGATCAGACAGTACTTTTCTACTATTTCTTGTTCAGTAGGAGACAGTAGAACAAGGTCTTTAGCATAAAACAGAGACTTCATCTCTCTATTTAGGGGGGAGAGGCCAGGAGCAGCACATTGATCCAGCTAAACAGCAAGTTCATTTATATACACATTAAATAAAGTCGGACTTGCAACCCTGTCGAACACCTTTTCTCTGGGTGAAGAATTCAGTTTGTTTGGCTCCAATTTTAGGAGCACACTTATTTTCCAAAATACATTGATTTAACTAGATCGTACATTTTGCCCCTTGTGCCACAATGTAGAAGTCTGTAATAGAGCCCTTCATGCCAAACAGAGTCAAAAGCTGCCTTACAAGTGAATATCTTACCATTTTTTGTTTGTTGTTAATTAAAGTGTGAAGCGTATATACGTGGTCAGTGGTGTGGTGTTTTGGGAGGAAGCCACTCTGATTTTTACTCAAGATGGACTGTTCATCAAGGAAATCGAGTATTCTTTTATTTAGAATACTACGGAATAATTTACCTAAACTGCTGACACAGATGCCACGGTTACTAGGGTCTGATTTGTCCCCACTCTTATGAACTGGGGAAATGAGCTCTTTGCACCAGATATCAGGAAAACTGCACCCTGAATCTCTGGGGTGCTGCATTTGAGCATTTCATTTATATGCTATCTGGACCACAAGCTTTCCTTGGCCAGAGAGATTTTGTTTGTGGTCACTTCTTCCCAAGTAATTGAGAAATCAAAGGGGTTTTGGTTATCTTTAATTGTTTCTTCTAATGTTTGGAGATTTTCTTTTATAATACATTGATCTGAATTGATTAGATTTATTGGTATGTCTTTGTACAGAATGTGCTCTCCAGATGTCACCATTTTGGATGGGTAATGCTTGTGGTTGCTTTGAGTTGTTCCACATATCCCAGAATTGATTTTGATTAATGGCCTTCTCAATATCTTCAAGTTTCATGTGGGTATAATTTTGTTTTTTGTTCCTAATTGTACGTTTTTATTTGCTTAAAATTTCATTGTATCTAATGCGTAAGGCTGGGTTGCTTGGTTGGCGATGTTTTTCATTTGCTATTTTTCTTAGGTCTTTCTGATGTTCTTGCATTCTTGATCAAACCATTTGTCAGCGTTTTGCCTTTTAACAGGCTTCCGTTTTTGTTTTATAAGGTTAGCTTTAATAGCTACCTTATAAAATATCATATTGATGGCCTTGTTAATACCATCTCTGGCAGGGACATATTGATTTTGGTCATATATTGATATGTCATTCATCAGATCAGGTGAGTTCAAGGCCATGATGATCACCCATCTGTAACTATGATTTAATTTATACAGCCTGGGTTTTACTTTTTGTGCCTCTCATTTGACCTGAGAATTTAAAGAACACATTTATTTGGTTGTGGTCTGAAAGGGGGGATTGCTGTCTGACAGTGAATGCACTGGTAGTGGAGGGGTCCATGTACCTCCCTGCCACTTTGATGTATTGCCCTGCGAATTGGGGCATTGTCATCCTGGAAGAGACCACTCCCATCAGGATAGAAATGTTTCATCTTAAGATAAAGGTGATCACTAAGAACAACTTTGCATTGATTTGCAGTGACCCTTCCCTCTAAGGGTACAAGTGGACCCAAACCATGCCAGCAAAATGCCCCCCAAAGCATAACAGAGCCACTGGATCCCCTTACTGTAGGTAGGGCTCAAGCATTCAGGCCTGTACCAGTTTTTCATTTCATTTGTCACCTGTCTGTAGAACCCTATCAGTTATGCCCAGGGTTTGATCTAACCTCAACCAAATTTACCTGGTTTTACTGGTGAGATCTGACAGCAAAGATCTCCTTTATGCCACACCAAACCCCAACCCTACTTTTGGTATTATTACTCTACTAACTAACAATACCTTTCCATGATGTTCTGTTACTCAAGTGGGAAGGTGTGAAGGGTGGGGAGGGGGACCAGTGTAAGGTCATTGGGTAAGGTGGCACGTCCTCTTCTGATCTCCATATTAATGTCATGGATGACATGAGGAGGGGTGTCTGTCCTCGGCAGCAGGGTGGAGACCACAATGCAGGTGTCAGGGAACTCCTTACTGGCCTGCTCCGCCATCTTCCTCACTGCCTCAGCAGTGACCTTACGGAGGCTGTGCAGGTCATTTGTTCCTGTGTGGATCACCAGGCATTCAGGGTTCCTAAGGATCTCCTTTTTAGACAGCTTCATTGCCTGGTCTGTGGTGCTGCAGCGTTTAGACAGCACTTTCTTACCAGGAAAAAGCTTGTTTGTGTCCAAGAATTTCCCATTAGAGTCAGCCAGCAGGACCACTTGTGGGGCTTGCTTTTTCAGGCTGAGTGGAGGGAAGCTGGGATAGGCAGAGCTGGCTGTTGGCAGCTGGCTGTATCTGGAGGTGAAGGGGTGTTGTTGGGCTGGGTGCACAGCAGAAAGGGTGGGACAGTGACAAGGCAGGGGTGTGGGACACTGGGAAGGAGAGTATGTGTCTCTGTACTTGTCATCGTGGGGACTGATGAAAGTTGGTCTGTCAGGCGTTGGACTTGCCCGGTGAAGCTCCTTTCTCTATTCTCATCATCCTCCTTCACTCTGGCTAACTGAGCACGGAGCACACTCGCTCTGCTCTCAGCTCGCTCTCATCTGATCTGGCCAACTTTGGATGCTGTGTTTTCGACAAATACCTTTAAGGACTTTAAAAAACAAAACAAATTAATCTCTTTGCTCTTTTAATACGATACATTATATTTGTCTGAAATGGCACACAGTGCATTCAGACAACAAAACTGTGTAGGCTACAGTAAACAGCTACTGCACTATAATAAACTACACTATATTTGAACTAAAACTGTGTCTTTGTTATAGTGGTGCATATACTGAAGACATGAGGCTCCTGTTGGTCCATCAGTTCAAGTCAACTTGCAGGGGGGATTTTATTGCTACACAACAAACACAATGAAATGGATAAACAACTAATATATAATTTCTGAAAACAAGGTTGAGAAATTTTATTGTAAAAAAAAAAACAAAAAACAAAAAAACAATAACACATTTATCAATTTGACAAGGTCTCTACACACATCCAAAGGGTCTTGAAGTAATCAAGAAACACACAATGTCTTGATTCACACCAAATCAGATCTTGCAATACTGTAATGTAAATCATACTGTCCAATATGAATAATGACTTTTATCCTAGAGGTTTGCATTTCTTCATAAAGACCTGTCATAGTTGCGACTTTTACGCCTTGCCACGAACTGACTACTTGGCCTCAGAAATGAGAAAAATATTCCTCATGGCCCCTGCTGTTTGATGATGTTCTGGCTGTTGGGTCACTGTTTTGTGGAACAAACATTAGAACCCAAAGTTTGGAAACATTTGTATTAGATTTGACTGTTAGTCATAGTTACCAACACACCAAATCCTGTTTTCAGATGAGTGAGTTAAGCTTTATCACATCAAAAGAGATGTTTGTTTTTTTTCCAAAATTGTTTCTCCTTTCCTTCATATTCAGTCTTTTCTGGAGGTGCTGCATTATCTGTATGAGTCCATCTCTATACAGGCCTGATAAAAAAGATTATTTTCCCTGCTCAGGTCATGTTGAGGACACAATAACTTGGAGGATAAAGAAGGTGGTGGAAATGATGAAGCAGCAACATCTACAGGGCTTCTTCATTTTAGTTTGGTGTTGAAATCTAAACATCAAAAAAGTTTGGGGATTAGTCTGAGGATGGTTGCAGCCAGACGTGGCAGGTGCAAAGGCATTACTTTGATGTATGGCTTGTCACAGAGCATATGCAATGTGAGAACCAATTATTCATGGCTTCAGTATTTATGGCCCCAATTACTGCCTCACATTACTACCTCAAGACCACAGTGGCCCACTCGGGAGTCAACACTTATGATGCTGGATCTTGATAAAGAAATGGAGATTCAGACAACAGGGAAACTCTGGTAATAATCTACAGTCAGTTATGGATGAGGAATGTGCAGATATTAAGTTAAGAGTAATAGGTAACTGCATCACAGAGTGTACACCAGCTAAAGCTGAAACTTCAATCAGGAAATGTGTGCTCTGCAAATGTCTAACTCAAAATATTTTGGAGATTGCAACACTCCTTGTGGTCATAGAAAACCCAGAAAGATCACTGTAGTTTAAGTGAGAATAAGCTTTAGGACAGGTCACTTGCTAGAGCTGTCTGTGTCATCTAAACCCAAATCAGAGGTTTTCCTCATTGAGGATCTCTAAATAGTTATTTTTGCTTGAGGTCTATGGGGGTCCTGAAAGCAAAGATAATATACTTTAAAAGAACATAACCACCATAGGACACTGTTTAACAGACGATCGGGCAGGTGCTTGAGCACTAGTTGGACACTTTTTGTGTGGTGTAACAAAAGTATGTTTATGTCCATTAGAAGGGTAAAGACAGTGTCATTGATGTGAAGCTCCCAAAACTAGGCCCAGCCAATATATTACATTTGCAACATCTGCATTTTGGGAACTGCAGTTCAAGACCATACTATGACAGCTACAGGCAAGAAAAGCAACAGTAGCAGCAGCAGCGGTTTAGACCTATGTGCAACATCTACAGGCAAGGAGAGTCGAGAGAATAGTTTCAATAGCAATATGTAAAGTTTCTGCAATTTTTACACCTGTACCACCTGCAGGCAAAGTGTTACTACTGCTGTTACTTTGTGATAGCTACCATTAGTGTGTATTTGAGGTTTTAAATTTCTCTGGAAAAGCAGTGTTTGTATTTGCTCCCTGGACTGGCCCATCCCTGCTACTGTGCTACCTTGACTTCTTTCTGAATGGCTATGTTCACATTACATGCTGAAGTGGCCCAAATCCAACTTTTAAAAAAAGTTTTTTTGCCTCCAAGTGACGCAGATCTGATTTTTTCACAAAAGTGTGAACAATCCAAATCAGATTTTTTTTCATATCAGATCTGGGCCACTTGCATATATGGTCCTAGATCTGATTCATATCTGATCTCTGGTTATGTGAGCCAGCTCTTATTTCACAGTTAAATCTGCCTGTGTGACAGTAGAGGACCTCAACAGCGTTCACATCGGAGCCGGGTACACATCACTTACAAACATGAATGTGAACCATCAAAATGGATCTGACTAAAATTTATAATCTCGAGGATTTTCATTTAAATAAATGTCTGTTTAGTCACTATTGCCGAATGAGGTAACACAATGATGATTGAAGCCGCTGATGAAAGATCTTACATTTGCAGTATTATGATTATTACGAACCGGGTGTCGGTGGCGACTTTCCCGCCATCCATTCAAATCATGAGCGGCACAGTTAGAGACGTGTTTTCCATCACCCAGCGGTTGATCTGCCAGAGAGGGTAGGTGGTCCTAACGCAAGACTCGCTCTTCAATTCACTCGTGCTAGCATGACCTCACACAGAGACACTGTGTGGATCCCTGGGAGTGAGGTCGAGTGAGGTCCAAAAACACACCTGCAATTACCGCTTAACGCCATATTGTGCTGCCAAAGGGAATGAAACGTAGACCTTTGAGATTGCCACTTTAAGGTGTTGAATTGTTGGTGCTGTTCCTTTACTTTCCTTTAGGAGCTACACTTTTTGCAATATTTAAAACTGATCTGACAATGATTGAACAGCTTCCCATTGTGGAGACTTTGTAGCTGCTAAATGTCAAGGTGAGTTTATAAGTTACAGTTTTCTTATTAAAAAAGGCATCTACAGTACTAGTATGCAATACTTTTTGATTTAGAATGTTTTTTTTCTCCATTATACAAAACAGATCTAAGAAAAAGGTGCGATTGTACATGAGAATATACAACATTTTCTGACTACTACAGTAAGCACAAGTCTGCACAATAGTCTGCTCTGACCCATGACAAACGTCTTTGCAGTGTGGATGGCCTTAATTACTGTTAATGTAACGTTAGAGGCTCTGGTGCACAGCTCACTGTCTGTTTCTTCTGTGTAGTTTGATACTTCCGGACGTGGGTAGACTTTTTCTTTCAAGGGGACAATAAAACAAAGCACATGGCACCAGCATCACAGAGCCAAGATTGAGATAATGACAGTGGGCTCAGAGATTGGAGCACTGGGGCTGAGTACCATATAAATAGCCTCTGCAAAGAGCTTGCGAACCTGATCCGTTTTTGTTGCCGCTTTGTAGTACAACATCCTTGTTTCATCTCCTGCTCATTAAAATGCCTAAGACTAGATGAAGTGAAAGCCAATGATGCTCGCTCAAGTCTCGTACTGTATGTCTTTTAGAGTTATAACCTCAAAAAGAAAGCACACATCACGCTAATGTGCCACAGGACAAGAGACAATGCTGGGATTTAAAGCATAATCACAGTTGTATTGATTAACTACACCTTTTAAACCATGACTCTATTTCAGAGGTCAAACAGGAACCGATTGTCACAGGACAGATTCTAAGAACACACTTAAAAGGATATAGATCAATTTTTTAAACCCTTTATTGAACATCTTCATGGCATTTACTTTCATTTATCACCAACCCTTTTCTCAACAGTATCGCGGTCATCACTGAGGGTGATTGCCAAGTAAAGTAAACACTGAGCTATTTCAAGCAGCCCTGTTATTTTATTTGATTCCACTGTTGTTCATGGTTTGGGCTTTGCAGACTCCCTTGCCGGCGACTTCAAAGGCAGCTCCTTTGTAGGTTGCGACACACTGGCCATCCGTGCGTAGGTCTGGCTGAATCTGTTCCCACACCTTCTTTTTGGGGTTCAGCTCTTTGTCTGGTTCACCTGCAATGAAGATGTCAGTTTCATACATTAGAAAACTCTTCTGTTCTCAACTTGGCCATCACACATGTAGGATTTATGGATCCAGGACTGATATTTAATGAACTTTTTGTGGTATGTTATGTCCTTGCATAACCTACTCAAACACTGTTTTAATATATTCAAGCTAAGACACATTGATAGATGACTTTAAACTTTCCTTCATGGATTTTTCATATTCAGCATGCACTGATACAATCTGTGTAATAAGTTGAGTCCAATAAAAATTGTGAGCAAACGACCAACTATTATATTCCTGATTTATCAGGACAATTCTACTTTTATGTCTCCCAATAGTCTGCGTTTCTATCATGTTCTATTAGAAACCGAGCTTTTTAAAACTGCCATTTCTTCTCAACTATAATTCAAAACATCTCAACCGAACTTCTCAGAATCAAGATATGCATCCAGGGAAAACAATTAAGGGAGAGTCTTGTTTCGTGATGGCTTTGTTTTGATGTTGCTTGGCATTTGTGAAAATTCATTGCCGGTACTGGCTGGCTTCTGTCTGGTGTCAACATTTTCGTCTCTACACAAGCATCTGAGGGTATGCGGACACAAATGTGTTTCATTTCCCACGGCTGTGATTTGTGCTGGTTTACAACTCAAGAGTGGCAACAATCAGTTTTGATCAGAAGCGTGAAAGAGGTTTTGATGAGCAACTTGCACACATTTTTAAGTTCAAGCAGAGAAACTGGGCCCCATTATTTGGGGAAATGTGAGCAATTACAGCCATGTACTCACACCAGCAGCGGATTGGCTGCAATTGAATCTGTACTATGGGGCTTGGTAGGAGAAAAGGGGAAACTCTGATTAAGGAAAAAACTACTTTCACCCCTTATTTTCCATTATACTGTATGTACTTCAGAAGACAGCCTCAATTTTTACCGTGTTGTTGTAAACAAACAAGAACTCAACACCGTGGCAAGTCATTAACCAATCCAATCTTTGCTTTAGCCCTCCAATCCTTATGTTTTCTGGTGAACCGAGTTTTCAGAGGATGGTTTGAATATGACTCTATTTAATGTGGAATCCATAAAAATGATTATGGTCAAAGGGATTTCTCTTGAATCAAAAAGCTTTAGGAGAGGCTGGGACATGGTTACAGCAGGGATAAAAGCCTCGGCTCATGCTGGGCTGCGTGTATTTGTAACCACGGATCCATTTTCATCATATCCTCCTACTCACTTTTTTCAAAGGGAATTCCCAAATTGGTTATTGTTCCCAAATTGGTTATTGTTCTCAAAAGAATACAAGACAATCCTTCTCTCACCAATATTCAGCTTTCTTAACTGTCAGCATATATTTGAATGCAAGAGAGACTTCATTCATGACCACTCTGGCCTGTTTTTTAATTTTTTTTTTTAAATTTCAGGCCACATTCATTAGAGATTGTGTTTGGAATACTTCACAAGAGGACCCTGACTCTCATACGGTTTAGGTGATGTGTTAATTGGTTAGAAATGGGGTTCACATGTTCTTTTCTAAACTCATTTTATTTGGCTGAACTTAACAGGACACTTATCTTTCCAAATTTCTGTGAAAAAAAAAGTAGGTTACATTCCCAGCAAGATGTTGATTAGCCTGTCAAATCAGCAGTCACAGGCCATTTAGCCACCACCAAACAGAACTCCTCTAATGAGAACTTTCAGTGGGGTCTGAGAAAGCATCCGGATTGGTGTCTTCAGAGGAATGAATGTTGAAACTGCCATGTTGTTTCTGGCAGAGAGAGGGTTCAACGACACCCTTCATTTCCTTAAGACAGAGGCATTTTGCGGATTCTAGGCTGGAAAATTCTTTCAGTGGACTCAATCCAATGACAAACACTGATAGTGACTCACTGATGAGCAAGTATTGGTTGGAAATCTGTTGTTACGTTCAAGTTTATGCTAATAATTTATCTGTTTTTGACGGGTAAGCTCCACTGTTAAGGGTATTAGTACCTGGGAAGCCCTGGAAAGTAACTCTGTCCCCTGGTGCTGCTCCACTCGGGGGATCAAGGATTTCGACTTTATCTGGTGAGCTGGCACACATGACCATAGCCTGGGACACAACTCCTCTCATCTTGGCTGGCTTCAGGTTACACAGCAGAACTGCCATGCGGTTCTGCATCTACATGGGGGACAGAAGATTAAATACATTTTTACAACCTAGACAATAGAGAAAAAAACAAATTATACCCGATTTACATAAGGAAAAAAAAACACCTTCAACTGATGTGGTCTGTTTGAGTACAGGACTGAAAATTTCATAATCCAATATAAACACAAATGCCAATTCCAATCTCTTAATTTAAAATTACTGTGTCCGAGGGTTTATGGTTTGTTTGCCTCATTTCATAAACCAAAGGGAGCAAACAGGAAACATCAGACTTTTGAGCTCAGAGACCTCTGTGGCTTACCAGAATTTAAAAGAAGACCAGAGGCCGTTTCTGCCAAAAGCTGAACAGAAATAAAATCCAGCACTCCATGAGATGATGCATGCCAGATTTTAGAAAATACACATACAGTACCTTTCAGTGAGGAACATCCTTCAAGAAATTGCTACATAAATCTAAATTTGACGGGGTTTTAGTGGCAGATTTCGTTTTTTCATCTCAGTTCTGGCAAGCCGGGAATAGTATGTGAATGTTCTGTAACAGTATTTACAAAACAGACTGTAACAATATTTGATGTGCACTGTAGACGTTTAGCCTGCCTCAGATTTCTAAATGGTGCCTATTATTTATTCTAGTAATAGTCACTCAAGAGTCCTGCCATAAAACCCATAATGCATCTTGTCAGGTATTTCACCCCAGCTTGCTTGACAGAAACAGATAATGGCTCGTATAAATAAGACATTTAACAAGAAAGGACAAGAAATGGACGGATACAGAAAGAAAAAAGGCAGCTGTAGCTTCAGGAGGAGTCCCCGGTGCGATGGTGCGCACGCCAAAAATGATGTCATGGCGTCTTTCGCGTCGAGCGCAAAGGCCCCACAAGTTGTCGCAGTGCTTGGTCATGCACCTCTGAATTTTTTGTAACTAAGCCTTCACTGTTGAGAAGGAGTTCCCAAAGGAATAAAACAGAGACAGCTGCT
The DNA here is from genome assembly GCA_038419695.1 of Scomberomorus guttatus. Taxonomy (NCBI): domain Eukaryota; kingdom Metazoa; phylum Chordata; class Actinopteri; order Scombriformes; family Scombridae; genus Scomberomorus; species Scomberomorus guttatus. The sequence continues at coordinate 13,710,085 of CM076447.1, forward strand.
CTTTTGTACATAGTTTTCTTTTTCTTTTTGATTTACATGTGTGCAAATGATACAAAAATGTGTATTTAAATAAAAGTTTTTGTTATTTACAATGTTTGTGTGTGTGTGATTTATTTCACAAACAAAAAACACAACAAAACACATCACTAGTTCAAACGGCCTCTCCTAATGACTGTGTCCAGCTAAATGAAGAATTACACAACATTACTTTATCAGCATATTTACAGTAGTAAGTTCAAATATCATATGAATGATAATTAACTCCAGTGTCATTCCCAGGTTCTATCTGACTTTTTTTCCTTGTCAAAATCGATTTCTCTAAATATCTATGACCATTTGAATGTAGAATTATGCTAGTGTGTTGATATATTTAAAAAGGCACAATATTTGTTTGTATATTTAAGTTACATGTCACATTTTGAGGCTCAGAATATAAGAACTTTACTCAGACCTTGAAAGTCCTGAGGAAAATGATGTTCTTCAACACTCAGTGACTTCTTGCTTATTCACAGAATATTTTGGCGTTTCAGAGAATACTGCAACGAACAACGCATTGAGCATAAAGAGCATAAACGCCTCTGTGCATGCTTGTAGCTTGCGTACCCCCTGCGGAGGCCAGCGCCACGCTGTCTCGCACAAGTATAAATAAGGCTTTGGGAAGTCTACGCTGCATTTCTAACTTCAGTTAGAGAGCACTAAGTGCTACTAAATGCCACTGCTTCAACCACTTTCAGTCAGTTCTTGTCTAAACTTTTCATTTAATGCTTTTCCTTTAGATAAAAATACTCTATAGAAATGAATTTGCTTCAGGAGCAAATCATTATTTAAAAGCAAAACGAACACCAATGTTCTGTAGAGACCTTGAACGACCAACATAAAATGTTGAGTTGCAAAGGAGAACCATCAGCACCTGAAAATATTATGACCCTAGTGAGCCATTAACACGTGTAATGTGTGCATCTAGAGAAAACCACTCTGAAACACAGTTTGTGCAGAATTATAAGTTAATCAACCTCATTTACAAGCAAACTTTGTAGTATCCAGCTTACAGGCTGGTTTTCCTTCAGACCTTTACAAAGACAACAGACTTGCAATTTGGGGCATGATGTGTTCAATGATCCTCAGCTTAGATCAGCACTATGGGGATGAGTATAAGGGAATTCATTTCCAACTGAAGATTGACACAAAGTAAATAATCTATTGTGCATGAATCTCTACATACATTCTGGAAAATTCTTCTGAGTTTTCAAAGTTCTGTGACCAAACTTCTATTAATCATGTCTAAAAGAGTAATAACACTGTACCTGGTCCAGAGGTATGTGCTTGACCAGCCCGCTGACCACGGTTCTGGGAGCAGCCTCTCCCACATCGACCTGCTCCACATAGAGACTGTCTGCATCTGGGTGCTTCTGGGCTGTGACTATGCGTCCAATACGCAGGTCCAGACGAGACACGTCCACCTTGGCATCCTCTTGGCTCGGGGCCGCCTGCTTCTTCTCCGCTTTCTCTCCTCCTGGCATCAAAGAAAGGCAAATACTGTTACACTAACAGTGTGCACAAACACACTTTGTCTCGGAACATTTCAGCCCCCTAATTTTCTCTACGTGAATTAAAGTCAGATATGACAATTTGGTTGGGTGCGTTTTCAGCACAGAACATCAGACAGTAGCTATTCATCATGCGTTAGGGAAAAGCTTTGCTGAAGAGAGGCATCTGTGAGAGTTTTCATGGTATTACACTAAATGTGCATGATATTATAGGAAATGTTTGTTTAAAAGCACTGAGCATATTTCAGCCCACTGGTATATTTCCAAGGGAAATTATAAAAAACATATAGTTGAAAGAATCTGTCTGGAATCTGATTTAATTCCCTCCTATAAACTAAAACAAAGCCCACCAATGACAGGGTTCAGGGCGGCATGCGTTTCATGTAATCCATAAATAAAAAAAATTAAGGAAATTACTTTTTCATGTCTTCCCTGAGATGTGAAGAACATACCTCGAGTAAATGGTAATACCAATACCCACTTTTGGCTGAAGGTGAGTGTTACATGATCCAATGACATAGCAGAATAGCAGATGCTTCCTCCGAGAAACAAAGTGCCTTTCACTCGCCTGCTTTTTTGCACACATTCATTCCAGTGGGTTGCACTGATCAAATGATCGCACAGTCTTTAATCATTCCTCTAAGCCCACACCAGCTACAGAAGAATATGAATTCCAACCTCTGCTTTTGATATTCAACATTTCTCCCCTGTGTAATCTTTGCTCTGTTGTGATGACAGCGCAGCGACGTAACATTATCAGGACTTCACCGAGGTTGCAGATGGTTTTGCAGACTAACAGGAGATGACTGTTTGGATGAGGTGAGAACACAGCTACATCCAATCAATTAAGTAACAATCAATTAAACATGTACAACAGCTTATCAAGGGGAAGAAGTATCTCTCACCAGCCGCTCTGCTCTCTGACATCTGGATGTGAGAAATGCCAGACATGCCGGTGAATTTGCAGCGTCTCAGAACTTTTGCTTTCTCTTTGCTAATTATAACCTCATAAACACACCCAGCGCTGATTATTCCCGATCTATGCCTGACAGTTACTAATTACTCAAGATAAGTTATTGCTGAAATAGAACAAAGTATTTGTGTGACTTATTGCTAATCAACTGAAATTCTGTGGCAGGAATTTTTCTCGTTTTGCATTCTAAATTTATTTTGAATGTAAAACAGTTTAACTCAATTAAATTCATTACATAGGGATACTTTGGTTAAATGATAGTCCTCAGGGTGACGCACAGCCACAAAACATTAACATGAAATCATTCTCAAATTGGCTTCAATTATAGGTGACACTAGACAAGGACACCTTATCACAAATGTGACACGAATTTATCAATCATAAAATTCCATAGACAGATGAGGCTTTACTAAACATTTCAATGTTCTACGATCCAGTAAGGCACAGAGTATAGACTTGGATCTACTAAAATGCAGATATCACTGTCTTACATCCATTAACACCTGGTAAGAAATTTAGATGTTAGGAGAAGATCAAATGACTTTTGATGAACAGAGTGCTGAATATAACCAACTGCTGATAGAAAAACTGAGCTTTAAATAAGAGCTTAAGTTAAAAAAAACAAAAAAATTAAAAAGACCAAATAAATCCCCAAGTGGTGAGAGGAGAGCGTCACTTTTACTAGCTTCAATACGGCCCCACTAACAAATAGGAAATATCTGGCACACATATTGTTATGTGACATATCTACAGGCTTAATTTCAGTTTCTGAAACTGTTTTATTGGATGTTAAAACTTCATAATAAAATAATACAATGTGCCATGTTTTTCTCTCCAACCTTTTTTCTCAGGCTTCTTCTTTTTACTGTCATCTTTGGGAGGAGAGCTCTGGGCAGCGGCAGCAGGGGAGGCAGAGGGTGCTGGACCAGAGGGTTTGGGAGGGGTGGGCTTCGAACTGCACTCAACACTGGCTTCAGCTGACGGCATGGCCACCTCTCGCACTGCAGGGAGAACCCAGGCAAAAGGTCAGTACAAAAAAAAAGGATTAACTAATGGATCATATTTACTATCTTTTTCTCAAGTATCTCTGACAACTGAGAGATTCTTGAGATACTTGCGCACACACAGTTTCCCAAGTGAAAGAGTTTATTACAAATACACACAGTACACTACTCCTTAGTTGTCCCTTTTCACGCACAGCGTTGGTTGCATCAACATGATACAATGAAATGATACAGAGGGAGCTTTATTTACACACCCAGAGGGAGGACTGCTCTCCTGATGCAAACAGTTTTGATGGGAAAATGACAGTGTCCAAGTTGATGGAAACAAGAAAATGGAGCCATAAAGCAGGAAACAATGTCCTACAATAACTCACCAGAAAAAAATAACCCATCATTTAAGGCGCCTGATGTTTGAATTCCTACAAAATGTCTGACAAACATTGGTCTGCAGGCACACCACCGTCACCATAATGCTTTTAATTACCTTAATTCTATGTTAGGACCTGAGATCAGGACCTTTCCGGTTTACCTTGGAATTACAGGCAATAACCTCTTAAAACTCCTGACATTGCCTTTAAAATGTTTCTCAAGGTTTTGACATTTAGAAAATCTTTTTCCACACTGCAAGACAATATTATATATGATACTTAAATTGAGTGAAATATTCAACCCCAAGATGACCTGTTTTTCATGGCTGCACCATTACATCAAATGGAATTATTCTAGATGTCTTGGGCATTGATTTATGCACATTTCCCAAAACTAAGCCTGACATATTAGGTATCTCTGGAAACATCGGGGTATTGCGTAGAACCTTAAATTAAAACGGTGCTGATCAATATTATTATATTAATGATGAATCAAATGACTATGAGTAATGTGGCTCGAAGTAAAAAAAACCCAACCCCCATCACCCAACTCTACAGAGCCTTTAAGCCCCTTTTTAGCCCATTGTTTTGGTTTTCTCGCCCACAATTTAGGCTCTCAACCTTTTTTTTTTTCCATCTGTAAAACAAGAAATGTTTTTTTCCTCAAGGCACTATTACAGTCGCGTTCAATAGTCTGTTTATCACATCTCAATAACAAATCAGTAAAGCTGACTGAAATTCCTTTTAAAAAAAGGGTCATATTTATCCATGTTTTGATTAAGCTATTTTATGCCACCTTAAAGCCATTGAAATGAAACCCACAAAATAAACATCACAATTAGATACATTATGTGGAAAAACATAGTCCCGAGTGTATTGGAATGCATTCCTTCCACGTTCCAACACTAACATATTGAGTTTTTTTGAACAAGGTTAAATTGCTTATTTCTTCTAGTCCCCCTTTATTTCTGCAGCGTCTTTCTGGAAAACATTAAGTGTTTGTTAATGATCTGAGCTTTTTGCCCTTGAATGTCAACGTATGTCAGACACACGATAGCTGACAGACATGTTGCCCATCACTTTAATGGGAATTCTTGAAGCGTGATGGTTGTTTAAAATAAAAACAAAAAAGATCTGCTTAATGTGGGCTGAGGCGAGAATGCAAAAGATGTATCTTGATAGTACAAACCAAACAATGCTCTAATGAGCAGCAACTGACATCAAATGTTCCCCAATGTCAGACACACACAACCGCTTCTATAACTAGATATGAAGGATAACAACATCTTAAAGACAAACAAACTGCGTCGTTGCTGGGAATCAAACTCAACATACCTCCTCTCCTCTTCTCTTTCTCCAGCAGCTGTTTTTTCAGTTCCTCAATGTCATTCTTCAATTTGGCATTCTCCACCATCAGTTTCTTCTCTTCTCTGACACTGGCCTGGACAACTGCAACGAGGCAAATTCTTGTTACCGCTCAGCACGAGAATTAAATTTCACAATCCCACAGGACAGTTTCCTCACTAGTACAAATATACTGTTGATTGAAATATGGTGATTACTGAAATCAATATTGTTCCCTGTTTTGGAGTTACAGAAAAAAATATTGTCTACTACTCAAATTTTCCATGACAGTAAAACACACTTGATTTAACAATTGACAGTAATAGAGAAAGTAGAAAGAATACTTATTAATTCCAGAAAATGTCACATGACCTTACATGATGCCTACAAGAATTTGACTCTTTATGAGATTGTGAACCATGTACGGAAAGAGCCGTTCAGCCAAAGAGTATGTCAGTCAGTACAGTCAGCATTTATCATCTACTACACCTCAACACATCATAAGGCCTTTTTGCATAGAAATGTAGCCTGCCTAGACAAAATGTAAGCCTACATATGCTTGGCATAGGACTGTGCTCATTATAAACTGGCCCATAATCAGCTAATATAATTTCCTATGTATAAGCATTTTCAGTGTGTGGCGTCTGCATTTACTGGCTTTCTCCTTGAGCAGCTGGACTTGCTGTTTGAGGTACTCGATGATCTGGTCGGCCTCAGCTGCTCGCTGCTCCAGCCTCAACAAAGGATTGTGACTTGACATCTTGAGCAAGGAGCGAGCTACAAACCTAAAAAACAAAACAGAAATACAGTCATCACAACACTTCAAAATGCTACGAGTAACAGAGAAGAAATTAGGGCTGAGCAAAATACTGAATTGATTATATTCCAATAGGGCTGCGACTAACAATTATTTTCATTATCGCTTATTTACTTGATTATTAATTAGTCATTTGGTCTATAAAATTTCAGAAAATGGTCTTCAACTCCTCTCTGACAGTCTCAACAAAAACTGAACATTGTAATTTCCACAAAGGTGAAATGTGTTGCAGGGCTGCTCTATAGGGCTGAATCGCATTGTACAGGGGTTTCTCTTTTTATGTAATATATCATAATACTGTGTTTTAACCACTTCATTAAGAAATACTGTAAACCAAAAAATATGGAGCTGTGGATGCAATATGTCTGTCAGAACACTCACAATCTCACGTTTTCCACAATATGCAGCCCCAGTAGGTATAAACTATGTGCTAATGGGATTGACTGCTATATTTTGGCTGGGTGCCTAAAGTGTGCAAAATCTAACTTCTGTCCACAAGGTATGCAGAGAGATATTCAGAGGAACATGTGTTTATATCCATAAATATGACAATTAATCAGAAACCTTGAATCCAAACTTCAAAAAATCCAAACTTCAAATTCTAAAGATTTTTCCTGCATCTTGGTGTATAAAAACCTAAAGTCCTGAGTTCCAGGTCAACTTAGCAAAGCCAAATTCTCCAATGAATTCCTATCTGTCTTTGTTAGTAACAAGTAGTGAAATTACATTCAATAAGTTATCCTCTAAATCCTACTTTCCAGCATTATGCATTCAGTTTAAGGAGATTAAGTTCAAAAGGGATAAGCCACTCTTTTACCGCTAAATGTAAATACAGTTGGACACCAGTTTGAGTTTGGGGTGATGTCCCTTTATCTCATTGAGCTCTGCAAATTACTTTTTGAAGAAAGAGGAAAAGAAGGATTTTTACAAGGCTGAGGCATGGAGAAGAAAACTTCTTTCACATATTACAGGGAGGTGCTGGAAAACAACAGCTGGCCCAAGATGAAAACAAAATGTTGGGGGATGAGGAAATTAGAAACACAAAAGAGCTGGAGTTGATAAAATCAAGGATCAAAGCATTGTTTTTTGAGAAACTGAATTGATTTAACAGGACCAGTGGTCGAGTAATAACAAGAGCCACAAAAAGGCTGATCTTATTTGGATAACCTTTGAAAATGGGTCTTGGGGGCTGAGGTATGGTCCGCAGGATAAAGACATGAAGAGGTCATTTCAGCTTTGGATTTCAAAAGGAATAGCCAAAGGTATTAAGAAAGTGATGTGGGATGTCATGGGGGGGGGGGGTCACAACCAACTTATATTCCAGGGGGCATAGCCTTTCAACCCTCCTTATTTACCCGTCTTCACTGTATGGAAATTAAAATATCTTTTATTCATCTCCTGATGTGTAACTGTATAAAACTGGCAGTTACCCCGTAGATGGGGCACAGCTGGTCAAGGCATGTGACTATATCCACTCTTATCACTCTCCTAAAAATAGGCATGACTGGTTTGCTTCGTCATACAGTTCTCAATAGTGCACACATTTCATGTCTATACATTTTCAAAATTAAAAAATCAAAGATGATCCTGCATAGCAATGCACAGGCTACACAGGTGGTTTGAATCAAAACAGTAAATCAGTTATATTTAACCATCAACTTTCTCTGGCATGGTGGTGTGACCTGCCAGAATACAAGTGTTTTCTCTTTTCATGCTTCATTTCCACAGTAAAAATATACTGCAGCTGGAGAATACTTCCCTATCTGTCTGACAACCAGACCATTATGAAGGAAACAAGAGTGCAGCATGCCAGCACCACCTCAAGGTATCAGAAGGACCTACACCTTTTAATTGGAGATACATGGCCTTCAGCAGCTTATACAGTCATGTGTTTTTAAGACAAATTTCCTTGACTTACACATATTAGTCCTTAAAGGACCAGTGTGTAGGATTTAGTGGCATCTAGTGGTGAGGTTACAGATTGCAACCAAATGAATTACCCTCCCCCTCCAAACTTGTAGGAGAACCTACAGTGGCTACAAAACTTGCGAAAAAACGCGAAAGGACCTCTCTAGCGCCAGTGTTTGGTTTGTCCGTTGTGGGCTATTGTAGAAACATGGCGGTGCAACATGGTGGCCTCCGTGGAAGAGGACCTGCTCCCTATGTAGCTATAAAGGGCTCATTCTAAGGTAATGAAAACACGATTCTTATTTTTAGGGGATTATACACTAATTAAAACATACTTATGAATATTTCTGTCAAGTCGGTTCCGCTAGATACCACCAAATCTTACATACTGGTCCTTTAACGGGATAAAGTAGAGGTAGGCCTGACAGTTATGTCCAAAATATTGTTTTTTTGTTTTGTTTTTTAGAATACAAATATTATAAAAGGAATTTACACATAACTGAGTGAAAAAAACAACACAAAGAGCCCAGGGATAGTTAAGAAACACTTCTTAGTGTTTAACAATGTGTTGCGAAATTTGATTTACTTTTTTACCTATACTCAAAGGCTTATTGATTAAATCAGTTAAAATATGGTGCAATGCCAAGAATATATATGACCTCATGTTCAGAACTGACAACAGTATAACCCCTAAACACAAATTATCCATATCTGAACAGAAAACATTTGAAAGCTTTACAGTGCAGAAATACTAAGACTCTCGTCCATGACAGGGGCTGCATTCCTCAGTTGTCTTCATTTTTGATGACTCTTTATATACATTTTCTCTGTTTAATTGTTTAGATGATAAAATGCCAAAACATAATGTCTGTCAAGCACTTCATCCTATTGTATGTTTTGTCAGATGAGCTGTCAACATCCAAAGGTATTCAATTCGCAAGAGAGCTGAAATGATTGGTTGATTAATTGACCAAACACGGACAGCAAATGACCTGATATTAATTTTGATATTTACTTGTCGTCGTATATTATTATCAAACGTGCAGGTTAAAGCATTTTTGGGAGTAATTGTAATTATCCGATTTATATGTGATGATTTGTAAGTCATTTGGCTCTCAAATGTCAGGATTTGATTTTCACTGTGAATTGAATAGCTTTGGGCGTTTGGGCTGCTGGCTGCAGAAAACCTACTATTTTAGGACATGCATGGACATCTTTGCTAAAAATTAGTAAAATAATAATAATAATTATTATTATTATTATATTTATAATACTTTAGAATGACATGTTAGCTCCAGCTAACGTTAGACAATAAAACCGAAGATCGAATCGCAAATTACAATATCTAATCAAACAAAAATAATGATATTTTGTAGTGAGGTAGTTCTAATCAATACATTTACATTACTGACTATAGTGGAGAATATGTACACTTTGCATTTACGTTGCTCCAGTTAAATCAGTAACGTTACGCTACAGTAAAGAACTCAAGTGGTAACTTCGACTAACGTTACACTGCTTGACTTCAAGCTAACTCACACGTAGCTAAACGGTCACTTGGACGTTATTGGCAGCTTACTATTCAAATACAGCACAAGCTATAATGTAAAACAGTGAGATATAACACAGGCTTTTAAAAACTTACATGGACTCTGAGCACTAAACCCAACACGTTGCAGCGAGCGCCGGGGGCTTGACAGCTGCAAGCCTTGCTAACGTTAGCTTAGTTAGCAGCTAGCTGCACACAGGCTGAATTAGGCCCCCAGCGGGTAGATCTCTGCACCATCCGGATGTAGCAAAGAGCTCTACGCTTGCGTTGGCGTATGTTGTATAGATCAGTTACCGTCGCTGAAGTGCAAGGAGTCAACGGCAATTGCCTGTTTATAATCATTAAAAAGAAAAACTAACTCGTTCAAAATATTGGAAAATAATTCAACAACAACTTTATTGAGAATTTGAGCTAACTAGGTGATTGATTTAAGTTCCACAACCTTGATTTTGATCTTAGAAAGTGTCTTCTGCGCACTACTTTGTCGCACAAACATAACGTCATTGGTCACGTTCGCTCACATCGCAAAGGCAGAAATAAGATTCATTTTGAAAATATTGCAATAACAACGTCCAGTTCATGATTTTAAGATGACCAGAAAGACTTTCATTTAACTGTGAGTAACGTTAGACACATTTGTCGGAAGCAATGCATATTATTCAATTCCTGGTTTCCTACCTGGACAGTAAGGCAGTTATTTTCATAACTTACATACTTAGCTTACTGGGTTTAACTGCAGCATCACTGTCTGTCGTGTCCGACTTTACTATAACGTTACACCCCAACGATAACTAACGTTGTATGGTGTAAATATGTTGTAAAATGACAGTGTTAACCTGTCACTTGCGTCAATGACAATTTGCCTCAGCCATCAGCAATACATTAACTAGCTTTAACTGTAGCTAAGCAATCAACACTTCATTCATTAGTTCAGTTTTTAAATTCCTGACGGACATTAATGGGTAATTTGCTCCCATACGGAGGATCAGAATGTCTCTATCTATCTATCTATCTGTCTGTCTGTCTGTCTGTCTGTCTGTCTCTGTGTGTGTGTGTGTGCGTGTGTGCGTGTGTGTGTGTGTGTGTGTGTGTGTGTGTGTGTGTGTGTGTGTGTACTGTATATTGAAGACTCTCTTTCCTATTATCAGTGCTTAAAGTCAGAGACATTATGAGGCCCCTCAAAGATGCTCAGCTGGGGGCCTTCACCTTCTTTGCCTCAGCCCTCCCGCATGACGTCTGTGGGAGCAATGGCTTACCTCTCACCCCCAACTCCATCAAAATCCTGGGACGTTTCCAGATCCTCAAGACTGTCACTCACCCCAGACTCTGCCAGTATGTGGACATCACCAGAGGAAAGCATGGTATGGCTTTCTGTCTTGCCTTTTAGAAAGGGATTGGTATCACATTATGCTTCCTGTTATGATGCTCCCAGTCACATTATTCTGTCTTTGAGCAAAACATATCTGGCCCTTAATTTGACAACTCAAGATTGTAGGATGATTATTATACATGCTTACTCATAATAAAAAGATTTTGCTAAATGTTTTCTAATCCAATTGTGTACAATGTCTTATTGTTTGGTCCCTTCTTCTTCTTGCCCCATAGAACGGCTGATTGTTGTTGCTGAGCACTTTGAGAGCAGTTTAAGTGATTTCCAAAAACAGGGAAAAGCAGCCAGGTGAGATTGTCCTTAAAATCATTATTAACTATTCAGAAGTAAGTATATGTGAACCCAATGCTTTTGCTCCCTTCACATTGGAGCTGACATTGTTTTCATTGGTTAGCAGTTACCATTAAACCATGTTCTACTGATAGATGTTTCTGTATATGATGGGAAGCAACATTCTGCAATATGCATTAACCTTGCCATCTACTGGCTGTGGATAGTTTTGCATAATAACAATATTCTGTTGCAGTTTCCAAGACAAACTTTTATAGTAACCTTAAGTTGTCTGTTGCAAATGCAGTTGAATTTACCCACATATTTTTTCTCTGACCCACTCAATACTTGATTCTCAAATGGGATTGAAACAGTGCCATGTTTGTGTTTGTGTTAGTCCAGAGAAGGTGCTGCAGGTAGCCTATGAGGTCCTTGAAGGTCTGGAGTTTATGAACAAACATGGTATGGTGCACAGAGCCCTCACTGCACACAACGTGCTCATGGACTGCAAGGTACCGTTTCCATCAAATTTAGCTGTTTCATGTATGTCTTATTTACTGACTGAATGTCTGTCCAACTGAAAGAAAATGAAATGATTGCCGAAATTCAGTATTGCCACCTAAGATGGATTTTTTTCTTTGAAGGGGAATGTCAAGCTGGCAAAGTTTGGCCTTTATCACATGACTGATCATGGGGCAGATGTAGATTTTCCCATTGGGTATGTATTTTTCTCCTCATTTATCACAAAGAAATGTCCATTAGTGCCCCTCTGGAACTTTTCAACTGGTGGGACTGAGCTATGTTAGCTGTCTCTTCAGGGTCAAAGGTTCACTTGTTTCTGTTTGCTGTTAGTCAAATCATAAAAAATGTAATTGACCATAACATTGATGCATAACGTCCTATCCTTTTTCATAGAAACCAGGTTATGGGGCATCCAGATAGCTTCCTGGTTGAGGAACTGTAACAGATCGTTGGACTTTTATCCTAATCCAAAGGCCTTTGTGTTCTATCAAGTCTCTCTGTGTAATATCCTTTTGCAGATTGAAAAGAGGAATGATGGCACATGCCCATGTTTTTAAATAAAACATCTGGCTGGAAAATGTAATAAATGCAACTGTCAAACAGCTATGCAGGTTGTTGTGAGGAACAATTGTACACACATCACTTAATGATATTAATGGGATTAATGTCATCTCTTTACACAGAGTAATTGTGTAGTTCTGAGAATATAATGCATTAATTTCTCACATTAGATTTAATATTGACAGGACAAAAAATCAACAAGGCTCACTAATGAATAGAAAACCATAAACTGATGTTTCTGTGCTGTTGAAATCATTTCATTTACTTAAAATGAACTGAAGAACACAGGGAACCTGCAAAGAGTGTTATTTAGAGGCTGACAAAATAATGTGCTTATCTGCTCTGTGATCATGACCTCAGGTACCCATCATACCTTGCTCCAGAGGTGATCGCTCAGGGCTCCTTCCACCCCAGTGACCCTTCCCACGATGAAGCCCCTCTGCCCTCAGGACCCAAGACTGATGTCTGGTCCCTTGGAGTTTTGCTCTTTGAATTGTGTGCCGTAAGAATCCTTCATAAACCTCTTTATACAGTTTTGTTTTGCTTGAATTCAGGCTTTATGGCTCATTTTCACCTTAAAATCCAAAGCTGTGAATCTGTTACAGGGCAGACGACTGCTGCAGAACATTGATATAAGTGAGAGATTGAAATTCATTCTGACCTTGGGTAAGTAAAAAGGGGCTAATTATTTTAAGTACTGAGCGATATGCACTTAAGTTTAATTAGACTTGTGCAGTGATATTGTTTCTCATTCTCAGGTTGCATGGATGACATTGTCACTGTCCTTGCTGAGGAACATGGTTGCCTGGATACCATTAAGGTAGACTTAAAATAATTGGCTCTCCAGTTAGATATGTTTTTTTATGGTTTATATTAGGGAAAGAACTATTAGTTTCTAGTCATTAGGTCACAATAATATTCACATACCTAACTTTGGTCTGTATTAAGCACTTTTGCTGGGTCTTGTTTGGAAATGTTTAATATTGGTGACAATAAGGTATCTGAGTTTTGGAGCAGACACATTAAAATATTTAAATTTGGGGAATGTAAACTTGTTTGAACCCCTTTTTCATTTAACAAAGTTTGCCAAACTGCTTGATGCATTAGCTTTAAATAAAGAACTGTGCCCTTATGAAATATAGTCTAAAGTTAGAAAAGATTGCTGATTTATATCAGGAAATATTTGATTAAAGAATAAGATAAGTGTAAACCTGAGAATGTGACCAGACAACTTCTTGGCACTTGACACTACTGATATGCAATGCTTTAGACAGATTTCACTTGGTGCTCAAAGTTTTTTTTGGTGTTTTGTTAAGACTTAATGGTCGTTTGTATGTCAGCACTGCTGACGCTTTGCTTAATATTCTTCAGAAATTAATATAAATAGAGATTTACTTTTCTGTGGGACTATTGAAAGCATAAATGGGACCTGTCTGTGTTGTGTGTAGCTAATAAAGTCATTTTTACAGGAGCTGCCTGAGAATGTTCTCGAGTTATTAAGGAAATGCTTGACCTTTCTTCCATCCAAAAGGTAAATACAATCTCTGTGGGATATCATATCCTGTTGGAGGACATTGGCCATTTAGTTTCCAAAACACTTTGGTCACGCAGGTTATGAAATAGTTACAGCATGTACAGAACCAGTCAAAGGTTTGGACACATTTCCTCATTGAAGGGAATGAGAAGGTGTGTCTAAACTCTTGGTACTGCAGGTCAGCCAAGATTCCAGCATGCTAAAATCAACAAGTGAGAATATACCAAAAAAAAAAAACAGATGCAGTTTATTAGCTGATGCTTTTATAACTTTATTACTATAAAATGAAATGTTTAATTTTATGAATTCTCAGTTTTTACTGAATTACACCTGAAAGACACACGTTTGTATTTGTGGATATTTTTATTTACAATCAGTGTGATGTGATTATTAATCCTGTTATGACCGTAAAATCTTTGTGTGTGTCCGCCAGGCCGACCCCTGCAGAGCTGCTTGGGGACCCCGTGTTCAATGGGGTCTCATGCCTCTATACACCCTTCCAGAAGCCTGTTAGCCTGTTTTCCTCTTCCCTGCGCTGTGCACATCTTGAGCTCCCAGAGGACATCAGTGAACTTTGCAAAGGTCTGTCCCAACCACACACAAATGAACACGCGCATTTTAAATCCTGCATTGTTTATATCCATGTTTCATAGCTTGCTGTCTTCTTCTTACCTGCCTTTGTTGGCGCATTGCTGCATTTCTTGGCCCACAAAAAACCTATATGTGCACATGGGGAAGTGTTCACTGTTTTGCGTGTGTGCTTTTAGATGATGATGACGACTACCTGTCGGAGCGAGCCATAGATGAGGTGTACCATTTGTGGTGTCTGGCGGGGGGAGACTTGGAGAAGGAGCTGACCAATAAGGAGATCATACAGTCCAAAGCTCCAGTCTGCACGTTGCCCAAGTACATCACACACTCATACAAACACTGATGGAAGTGTTTTCTAATTTTGGTTGATATTTACACTTGGTAAACTGCCTATTTAACTCTCTGTTTTTGTGTTTGTTTTTTTTTTTTTAGATTTATTTTGGAGGACGGGGAGTCATTTGGCCAGGGCAGGGATCGCAGTTTCTTGCTCGATGATACTACAGTGACACTGTCTCTGTGCCAACTCAGAAATGTAAGGCAACAAACAAATATTGTGTAAATTTGTCTATTTCTTTCTTGTTATTTTTGTATATTGGATACAGCTGGCGTGGTTCAAACACCTACTGAAGATTTTTATCAATTTATTAGAGAAAATGGCAGTCCATGGTCCAAAGAGATTGTCTGGATAGACATTTTAGCATCAGAGAGTTTTTTGAGAGTTTTATAGTCATTTTTACATTTATTTAATGAAGTTTTTTAAAAAAAAAAAACTGTATTAGCAGATTTTAAATTCACCCAGGTTTTAAATTGTCCTAATGTTTGTAATGGTATTTTATGATATGGATTCAGGCTGTAGAGTGTATATAAGTTGTGTTTTTTACACATTCTATAATGAATTTTATTACAGAAGTGCTATTTCATCACATTTTAAAACATCACATGAGGTGTGCCATGAAATTTTGTTTCACTATATTATTTCACTGTATAATAGGCAATGAATCTGAATATTTTGCTAAGTTGTAACTGGATTCAAAATGTGCCTGTGTAACAGAATCTAAATGTGAATGCATATTATGCTTTTAAGATGAGCTTCTCCCTACCTTTTTCAGAGACTGAAGGATGTAGCAGGAGAAGCCTACTACCCTCTACTGGAAGACGAGTAAGCAATCGCCATCCTGAACTCGCCGCTGTGCTCATCTCCTCCCCTGTCACTATTTTTCACATCACCCTATCATTTATTTTGGCTCGAGTAATGTCATCTCCCCTTTACTTCTCCTTCCTTCAGACAGTCCAGTCTGCCCCAGTCCAACAGCAGCAATGAGCTGTCGGCCACCGTCACGCTGCCACTCATCATCCGCGAGAGAGACACAGAGTACCAACTCATCCGCATCATCCTCTTTGACAGGCTGCTCAAGGTCTGGGCTCCATAGAAATTCATACATGCACACATGAACACACTTACACTCACACAGGAGGACACACCTGCTACACAGATATGTGCATAAAAGTGCCAAGATTTTAATTTGACACCATTTTATTTAATTTATATTTATTGTTATATAAACAGGTTATTGCTAAATTAAAACTGGATAATATACCCTCTAATGTTTTGCCTCCAGGCTTATCCTTACAAGAAGAACTTAGTGTGGAAAGAAGCCAGAGTGGATATTCCCCCTCTTGTTCGAGGACTGGCATGGGCTGCACTGCTGGGCATTGAGGTACAAGAGAAATTGGGGTCCTGTTTTAAAAAAAGGTATAGTTTTAATTTTTAATGTGAACACTTTTTAATGTGGACACTTGTGTCTTTTTTTTGCACAGGGAGACATTCAGGCCAAATATGAAAGCATAGACAAGGATACTCCCATACCAACTGACAGACAGGTAATTTATACATAGCAGTGCAATGCTGAGTGCTTTCTTTACAGTGTTAAAATTGAGTTGAACTTTCAAGCGTTTGCCTGTGAATGTTTACAGATTGAGGTGGACATCCCACGCTGCCACCAATATGATGAGCTGCTGTCATCCCCTCAGGGCCACATCAAGTTCAGGCGCGTGTTGAAAGCCTGGGTGGTCTCCCACCCTGACCTGGTCTACTGGCAGGGTCAGTCACCTCCCATCCTTCTTTTTCCATCTCTCTTTTTCCATATCTATGTTTCCTCTGTACCTCATTTGCTTACATGATTCCTTATTGTATTATACATGACTGGACACTAGAGGGTGGTGGTGTCACATCTGTCTTGCACTGAGGTAAAACGATGTCTTCCTACAGCAAATGTATCTTCACTCTATTGATTTCTCCATTTCAGGTTTGGATTCACTTTGTGCCCCATTCCTTTACCTGAACTTTAACAATGAAGGTGAGGATTTCCATTTGAACTTAATGTATATCACACAACTTCTAAGTGTTTTGTATCCCTCTCTTCTGTTTTTTGGCCTTCTTTCATTCTTATGCCATACTCTTCACAGCTCTGGCATATGCCTGCATGTCTGCCTTCATCCCCAAATACCTGTACAACTTTTTCCTGAAGGACAATTCTCATGTCATCCAAGGTGAGATATAAAAGAATGAGCAGTTGCTGTGTAACTGGAAAAGTTATTCTGCTTTACTGTGTTTTGCACAGTGACACACTTTTATTTTTCTATATTACTTGTTTCCAATTCAGCTGTTTTTTGCTGCAGTCAACTGTCACTGCAAGTTAAGTAATGCTATAAGTATTAAACATGGTCAGAGCACTCAGCTAAGTTCAAAAACAAATTATCATCGGCTGGCACAGAGCATCAGGCCGTCAGCTCAATGTTGATTAAATTTTGACTCCATGTTGTTCCTAAGCTATGAAAACTAATTTCAGTCTGTCTTAATGGAGTTTGCAGCTGAGCCACATCATTTGGAGATAGGGAAACAAATGAAACTGCAAAAGCCTGCAGAGAAATGTCACAAACAATTCCTACATGAGGGATAAACAGCAACACTATACACCTCTTGAACTCTGTGGGGAATGTGGCTATTATCATTTCTTTCCACTGTTAGATGCCCTTGAGTGCTAGCTTATGTTTGTCTGGTCAGAGCTCTTTTGTCGACTTACAGTGTGAAGAATGACAGTAACACAGCCTTACGCTGCATGAGTTTCCATTCGACTTGTACAGAAGTCAGGCTCCAAGGTTGCACAGTGGATCAGCAGTCTACTTGCAACTTCTTGGCTTCTGTCTCATTTTGGTCATTTAAAACCTAGAAAAGAAAAAACACTGTCATGAAATGTTCAGTCTTCTCCAATGTAATAGTACAAAAAAGTATCTGAGATCAGACTTAATTGCATAATGACTGATTTATTAAATCCAATCATTAATTAGGTGCGTTGCTGTATGTTTATGTATTTTGTAATACTGCTTGCATTTTCTGTTGTTTACTGTAAAGTCTTGTTCTGTTGAGCACACTTCCTTTTAGGTTTTAGTGCACAAGCCACACAATAAATTATGTATTGCCCTCTTGGCCTTTTGTTTGTGTTTCAGAGTACTTGACTGTCTTCTCCCAAATGATTGCCTTCCATGACCCAGAGCTAAGCAACCACCTAAATGAGATTGGCTTCATCCCAGACGTAAGTTACCAAGAGTGCGTCCTGATAGACTGATGAGAATAGACAGCAGTAGAGGACAAATTAGGAAACATTTGTCTTATTTTGCAAGTTTACCCATAATGGAAAGTCAAAGATAGTAAGAAATGATTCTGGTTTCTGGCTCTGCAGCAGGGGCAAAGGAAATGACCATCATTAGATCTCTATGTATATCTTTTTCATTGTCATTGACATTTTTTTGTCCCACATCCCTCTTTCCAGAATTTGTGGCCAGGGTCAAGTTCTCCCTATAGTCCACTGTTGATGATTTATACAGCCACTAATGTCTGCCAGGCACTCCTAATGATTGTCCTCTGTCAGGCTTACCTTATTTCTCTTACTCTGTGCCACCTCTTCTTGCCCTTCGCTTTCCTCTTTACAGCACAGCTCAGACAATGACAAGGTTAAAGTCTCCACTGTCTCTCCAGGGTTTCTGTTAGTGTGCTGATGAATGTATGTCACCTGTGGACTGGTCTCTGGGACATTACCCGATAAAAAGTGGGGTCTTCATCACAGAGGAGTCAGGGATTTAAGCTTCCTCCTCCTCAGCTACTCTCAGTTTCAGATTTAATGCTGCAGCTCCTTCTCTTAAATGTGCAAGTGTATCTGTATGTCTGTTTTCATTGTTAGGCCAGGATAACATTGGAACAAGCTTTGTTGATACAGCTTTCATGCTGCTACCGAGGTGTTGGAATTGAGGCTGAGACTCGGAGTGCAGTGGCTCTCTCCTGCTCATCACTCCTGGGCACAGAAAAGGTCCACTTAACAGTCACCAGCTCTCCCGCAATTAGCTATCAATTAACTGGCTGAGATAAGCTCCAGTATTCCTGCACACTCTGCTTCAGACCCTTCGCTGATGAATATTACAGAGCCCCAGTGATGGTAGCCAGCAATTGGCAGGTGTTACAAGAGGTGGTTAATTGTGTGTGTGTGTGTGTGTGTGTGTGTGTGTGTGTGTGTGTGTGTGTGTGTGTGTGTGTGTGTGTGTGTGTGTGTGTGTGTGTGTGTGTGTGTGTGTGTGTGTGTGTGTGTGTGTGTGTGTGTGTGTGTGTGTGCGTGCTTTAATTTCAGTTTTATGCATTTCCTCCTGGGGAAGTAGAGAGAGAGTGAAGCAGGACAGAAAAGGAGGGATGATAAAATCAGTATAATGAGATTCATTGTTAGATTTCTCCCCATTGACTAATAATCAAAATCAGCAGTTTGCTCTTTATTGCTGTTTCTGTTTCTCAGAGGCCGTAGAGATGTGCAGCCATGTGCTTTTCTTTAAGACAGAAATCCCCCCTAGTGAGAAACAATTGCTGTTATAATTGCTGTTATAATGTAATGCTGTTATCTCATAAATGTGTTTATATCTTTTTTCTCTTTATCTCTCACCTAGCTTTATGCTATTCCATGGTTCCTGACTATGTTTACACGTAAGTAGCTTTTCTCTGTTCTCACAATGTGGATATCATGTGGCAGTGAGCATAGTCCAAAATTTTCAGAGGGTATTGTGAGTCTGCTTCAATTAGAGTATCAATAAAAGAGACTGAAAAGGTCAGTGTCTCCAGTATGGGCAAGTTCTGTAGGGTGCTCTTTTTTTCTTTTGGTGACCTTTATTCCAGCTGCTAATTAGTTCTGGTCCTGAAAGGAAAGGACTTGACCACTCAGTCCTACCTCACCTCAGATTTTCACCAGTACATCTTTATTCATCTTTATTTTGTATTTATCTGAATACATTAAAAAGTCCCAACATTAAGCTGATGAGACAGCTGCAATGTTTCTCCTCCCTGTGGTAAAAAATCAGAGAGACAAGTAACAAACAAATATATATATATATATATATATATATATATATATATATATATATATATATATATATATATATATATATATATATATATATATATATATATATATATATATAGTGACAAGAAAATCTTAACTCAAAATTCTACTTATTAGTTTTTTCCTGAGCTTTCAATCACATCTTGCTTTCTTCTATTAAGTTTTCATGCTCAATCATGCAACCATCTCGACACATATGCACCAAATGTTTCAGATTCAGATGATTGACTGAGTTGACTTTGCAAATAAGAGGCTTTAAAACCAGCAGCCTAATGAAGCTTTCCTTTTTAATGTATTAAATTAAGTAAAGTCATTATCACCTCATTCAAACCTGTAATGGGTAATTTAAAAAAAACAACAACAAAAAACCCAAATTAAAACCAAAAAACAGATGGTGGACATTAGACTTAAGTTTTTTGATGCAGAGGTTTTTTGTATGCAGTTACATGTCTGTACCAAGTGTCACGTCTCTGTGACTCTGTGACTAAACAGAGTGGCGGAACTAAGCTGTAGACTTTACAGGCTTATTATAGTGCTCCCTGTGGGCCAGTCTGCACCATTCTCTGCATCTAAGTAGTGACTCACCTAGTCTTACTTAAGACTGTCAATGTACCAAATTAGAAGTATAACACCCATTTGTGCTTGAGATGTTTTATAAAATGATAAATGAATGTGTTTTCTCTCACAAGGTCCTATTAGTAGAGCTATTCATATGAGAAGATACATGCATACAGTGCTGGGGTGGACACAAGCATGCAAAAAGCATCTCTCGAGTAGAATCCATTTCAATAGCCCTGCAATACCTGCTGCCTTTGTGAAGCCTGGACTGTAATGTTCAATGTAGAGACATACCTGCTTGTGTCATGAGTGTTGAAAAGTATGAAATTTTAAGAGTGTAGTTTGTGATGTTAAAATGGACTGCATTATACTGTAGGGCGTTGATGTTTTGTGATCCACTAGTATGCACAGGGAGGGGACAAGTCACCTTTTGATAAAACTGGTTCATCAAGTAGGCATTGGTGTAGGTGTCACTAATTACAATTGCTTAGGTCATGGTAGCCACATGATTGGATTGCCAGCAGTTCTTTAAACATTTTTAAATGTTGACGATGTCTAGATGTTTGACATGTTGTGTGCCAGATTTGCTGAAGATTAGATCAACATTTTAGCAGCAGAGTTTACAAAAACAGACTTGTCACAAGATTCAAATCCAATACAGTGGGATTGGGCAAAATGTATATTATCCAAATGTAGAAAAAAATTAAATGTGGGCATTTTTTTGTACCATCTGAGATTGTAAACTATTTGATCAAATGCTGTGAGTCATTTCTTTACATCAATTGTGGCCAAATTGATCTGTACATACTCCATCAATTGATTTTTCTAAGTCCTGCGATATTTTATTCTACACACACACACACACACACACATACAGAGACCACTCCTGGGGTGGAGAGTGTGAGGTGTGACCCTTTTACCTCCTTATCCTCCCCCTGAGGCAGTGTGTGAGTCCAGTATTCAGAAGGTGTGCCCCTCTGACTGCTAATGTCCCCAATCCAATATGAGACAAGGTTGGAGGGTCATCTTCCATTCACACACAGACGCTGTAGCAGCCAATAATGAAATAACTACCGTTAATGTAATAAAATTTCTAAACCAATAATGTAATAACTTTTTGTGCATAATGTAATAAGTTATTACATTATTAGCTAGGTTAAAAAAAATCATAAAAAATGTCATAACTGGAGCCGATAATGTAATAATATACTTATATCACTTTATAACAATAAATAAAACTTATATAAAGTGTCACACTTCCATGACACTTACCCTTACTGTTGCCTCTTTCAAATAGCTGCTCAAAAACCTGACCATGCACGCACGCACACACCTACTCTCTCTGTAGGAATTATGACTATTTATTTGTTTGTGGTACTTGTCATTTTTTTTTAAAGCTAGCTAATAAATTAAATTAAATAACAACAAAAACATCTCTACATATATTTCCCTTCTCTCTAGGACCAAGCCAGTCTATTTACATGAACCAACATCATCTAGTGGCCGCCATTATCAGAATTACAGCGCCACAAACTACCACAAATTCACCGCAGGTTCACTTGTAGCCCGTGGAATCAAAACTAAATACTTTCCCATCACGCAAGGAACTGATACTCTCATGTACCTTGTTATTTCCAGAATGTGGGTGAAACAGACAGGTAGTATGTTTTACATCACATTTTACATACCTGCGGAGCGATAAGGGACAGACACTAGTTTATCAGTGTGTGACCAACTTAAGTGCCGTTTTATTCTCCCCCTGACATGACCAACACAGGCCTGAGTTGGATGTTTCTTACTGGACCTGGTATTGCAGTGACGCCTACCGTCACAAGATGTAACAACAACATTTAAACCAAATATTTTCTGAGAGATTAATTTATAAAGTAGCTTGCTAGTTTACATGTTTTTTTTTTTTAAATAAGGGGGATGTCAGTTTTTATTTACTTTTAATAAAGGCTATTTTTCCACCCTCTACACATGCTGTTGTCCTGCTTGCAGCATCCCTCGAGGGATTTGTCTTTTTTCAGACACTCTTGTATTCAGTCATTCTGTAAAATCCTCTTTGTTGTGTTTATTTCTGTATCCGCCATACAGATGTGTTTCCACTGCACAAGATCTTCCACCTGTGGGACACACTGCTGCTGGGTAACTCCTCTTTTCCCTTCTGTATCGGCGTGGCCATATTGCAGCAGCTCAGGGACCGTCTCTTGGCTAATGGCTTCAATGAGTGCATCCTGCTATTCTCTGACCTGCCAGGTGAGAATATAAACTGTTATTTATAGTCCGTCTTTTCGAGTGTATTTCATACTATGGTTCAGAAAAGTTTTACCCGTTAATAACCCAACAGTCATTTGTTTTCTGCCTGAGTTAAGCTGTGTCTCTGCAATTATAAATAAAATACCATTTTCTGCATTCCCTAAACCTGACTTGAATGCTGTCCATCTATATCAGCAACTGCCCTCAGTTTGCTACAAAGCTGTATTTTGTTCCTCAGAGTACTAATGTGTGCTGATGTGTCTGAGTTAATGATATCCTCAAATCACGCACCTCTGCACTCCTACACAGACATACTCCCTTCCTGATGTGCTCTAGGCATGCCACACTCTGCTCTGCAACTGTCGAGCAGTCATCCGCTGCAACCTGGGAAATGTCTACCACAGAAATCACAACCTCTTTGGATCTCCAGCGATCCCGTCACTTCCCATCTTTATTCAGAGCTTTTAGTCTGTGTTGACTGTTTAGCTGCTCTGGTACGACATCATTAAACCAGTTTTTTGCTGCTGGGTACTTCAGCGTTATCAGACATGAACCAGAGAGTTGAATTAAAACCTGCACTCCAGGGTAAAGATATGTTAGTGGTAATGGACACTGGCGGAAAGTCAGGATAGAGAAGGAACCAGGTGTAATCCAGCATTAGGAATGTCACATACGATTTACCTGCATCTGTTTTTTGCACATTGCAAATATTACAGTTCTTTAACCTCTTATTATACATCTCGTAAGTGATATGTTGCTGCATGACAGACATGAGATGTGGAAGGAGGTGAGGTGGAGTGGTAAATACTAAGACACAGGAGGAGGCCCGACAATTCAAGACTTCAGTGGGTTGATTCTAATCATACAAGCTTGATGGAAATGCATACTTATTAGCATTGATCTGTTTTCGTTACATGTATTTATTTATATTTTATAATCCAAGTCCAAGGGGTCTTTAATGTGGTATAGGCAGACGCTGACATATTGTTCAGGGGACTTTTCTGTTTTCGGTTGACTGTTTATACTGTATGTCACACAGAGTGAAGACTCTTAGTGTCTCTTAATCCATGTCCACTTAACTGCTCCTTTTCACTTGCACAAAGCGATTACTTCAGCAAAATATCGGTGGCATAAAATCCGAGAGCTGCAGTCAGCTTCTTTGGCAAGATTTCCTGAGAGTGGCTGCTGCTGCCATCTCCTTACTGTTTATAACTGCCAGCCTTATTATTGCAGCCTGTGTATACCTGGGTAGTTACAGTGTAGTATCTGGCACTCGCTCTAAACTATATTAGGACTGAATTCTGGGCTGTAGAGTGACCTCAGACAGGACTTGTTTACTTATCTTCTAGTCCACACTCGAGATACTTTTACATAACATCTTACAGACACAGACTGCTAAATCCAATCCAATACCAAACAGTCCAGCACAATATTTATCACCTCTGCTTAATGACAGTAGAAGTCTTACTACTATTGGTTTATTGGAATGAAATGTGCAGGGTCGGGGTTTTCCTTTCCTAACCCTTTGCAGCATTTGAATAGTGCTGTCAATATTTGGAATGAATGTATCATTCACTGACTTGCAGTGCATGTGATGCAATGCATAGTATTTGTAGACATAGGTTTGGCCTTGTTATATGACTAGTTATTTAAGTTTCAAACACAGCTTGTCAGCCTGTGTTGGAAGCAATGTTTTGCAGGTCATTGTGTGTGTGCTCTGTCTCGCCACATTCATGTAGTTACACACACACAGGAACACAGACTGTGAGTTATGGAAGATATCCTGTGATTTGTGGCCTGCACCTGCTCCTTTCTGCCATATGGCGTGCAGAATTGATGTCCTCATACAAGCGAGGCTTACATTCATTTGTTTCAGAGCAGACTCCACATGCTCCACATGCTTGTAACTACAAGAGCTGTGTGTGTGGAGCCAGAAAAACATATCCTGATGGTGGCTGTATATTATAAAAGGAACAATAGACTATCTAGTTTATGTAGCACACATGGAAAGAAACATTTAAAGAGTTTGTTTTAGAATGAGTTTTTTTTCCCCTAACAATCTAACATTACTCAAAAAAACATGGCTGATTTACTGTGCGTGTTGCCCCCCAAACATGTAAGCACTATACTCACATCATCAACTAGGAGTTACAAATTTAATACATTTTAGTCACTAATAAAACCTGATTCTGTAGGTACACATCATTCCCCAGTTTGTACCAGTCGTGACAGACACACATCATCATTTACATTTTTGACCATTTTAGCTTGTACATGATGGAGTTCCATATTCATCCATTATGATGACTACGTCAGTGTTTAAAAGGCAAAGGACCTTATATTATACATTTTGACATAATCTAAGGTTGAGATAGATGGATGAACTTTGAAAGATGCATATGTAGACTTGACATTTAGTTGTGAAATAAGAAAATTATATTCCTGTCTGCAACTGTTGGAATAAAACGGTCAAAATAACGTTACAGGACAGTGGCTCTTAAATGATTCAGGCAAACTCCTCTCTTTCCCTCCTTCTAGGCAGTAAATGGGACCACTGACAATAATTCTCAGTGACACACATAACACTGCAAAGTCTATAGTTGCCAATATTCCAACAAAGAGGGGAGGTCCAGATTTAAGGGGAGTGGTACAGACTACGAGATCACATTCAGCCAATGGTTCCCCAAATTGTCAATATGTCAGTCGAGTCATGTATCATTCATCATCTTACATACAATTTTCACTTCACAGAAATGTAACTTGAGTCATCTTGTGACAGTTTTTGACAGATACTGTACTACTCTAACAGCAAAAAGCCCCCAGACTATCATGAAAGAATATAAATATGGTTACATTATTTTCATTTAAGTATTAGGAATGATATTGCAGTCAATGTATCACAGACTGAAATAAAATGAAATGTGAAACAGGTTAGACCTGTGCTGCAACATTTTGCCTTGGAGCAAGCAATACATCTCAGGCTACCATTTGTTTGCAATTAATCTCATTTTGTGATTCCCATTTGCTTAGTCTTGTAGCCTCAGGTAATCTATAACTATCTCTTGTTCGGAGACTTCATTGATTCACAATGGACCAGAGAGGCTCTCCGGCTGACAGGAACTGTGTGTTTGCTGATGATGCAGCGGCATTTGCCTTCACGGGACATTAGCATCTGTCTCAATGAGCAGAGCTGGGCACAGAACTGATGAGCTCTAGTTATAGACATTTAGTTCTGAGAAAAACAACCATGAGCTGCTGAAACTATTCATGGCAACATTGCACACAGGGACACCTTGAGATAGCTGGCAGAAGGAGAAGTAGAACATTGATGTTGAAGGTTTAGTATTGCGAGAGCATGACAAATTTGGCATGATGTTTGGAATTTGGTAGATAGTCTGGTCTGGAGCATTTCAAAATGAGTGTGCAGATAAAATAATCTTATCCTATTTCAACCAACAGACGTTAACCAACTATCAATACTGACCTGAGGCTGTATTTATTAATCATCTCACATTCACTCCAGGAATTTTAAAAGGTTTTTGTGAGCTTCCTAGACTTACTTCAAGCAAGGAGTCGAAGTTCCCATTTGAGAGTGACTGACATGAGGTTTTAGAACCGTAAAATTCAATTAATAATATAATCTTTTAGTTTCTGATTGGTTCCAGTGTGCAATCAACACAAGATAACAAAAGGCTGAACTGAAGAAACAAAAGCAGAAAATGACATCACTTATATGACAAGCTAGATGCACAAAGGTACATTGAAGGCTGAAAATTTTCCTAAACTGATAAAAAAAATGACATACACATTACATTTTAAAGCTGCACAAATCCATATTTTTATATTTCTTTGTAATAACTGTAATGTGAAAGGTGTCAGCAGTGATACACGTCCTCTGCAGTTCCATTCAGCTCCATGGAGAGTTTTAGTGTCTTTCAACTTATAAATGTTTGGTTCACTTTAACCACCTTCATCAACCTTGTTTCCAGCCACAGCAGGCAACTGTTTTCAGTGAATAAAGCTGATAAACTCACTGTAAGCTACATGTCCAGCACCAAATGGCTGAAAGACAAATGACTAGCTGGGGAACACATGAGGGACACAAGTAAATCTATGACCGATCATTATCTTAAAGCACCACTGGCGCTGCTGGATGACTACTTAAAATTATTAATAGCAGCAAAATGATAAGATCAAAACACTCACTTTTACAACTAAACCTCACCCACTGCATTTAGGTATCTCTTATGCATTGTGACTGAGTCGAGGGACGTTGTCACACTTTCTTTTCTTCATCTCCATGCTTTTCACTCTGTTTATCCATTCTTTCTTTCATTTATACATATTCTCACACAGCTTTTGAAATAATTTGTCAAAGTAAAATGCTGTCAGTGGTAATTGAAAAGTCCAGAGATGAGCAGAATACCCTGTGTTCAGAGGTTTTTTTTATGGGTGAGTTGTGCCAGGGTTGCCAACTTTCAACCACTCGCTGGAGTGAGATTCTAATTATTTTTTTCTTCTGGCGGTGGGGGTTATGATTTATCATCCTAATGGAGGTACAATATTTCAGGTGGAGGTAAACCAGTGTCAGGTGAGACGAGCACCTCCGTGATAAAATACTGCAGCTTTAATGCAATTTTTGGTTTTATTTGTCCAGGTTTTGAGATATCGGTCTCCACCCAAATTTAATAGTGAAGCGAATGTCATTTCATCAGACCTCACTGTGAACTTGTGGTCTATTTCTCAATATTTCTGTGGAAAGTGTGCACAGTTCATTATGTAGAGTCCCCATTATAATAGACTTATTCTTAAGAGACGTTGCCGTACGTGCAAAAATAAATGCTTTTAATTAATTTCTAATGCTGTGAATACCACAAATTAAATTCCATTCACCTCATTCGTGTTGGAGGGCAGAATCATCTTTGAGCATGCTTGTGTTGTTTGTCACAAATATTGTCTTTTTAGTTTAAACTTTTTGATGACAATAAAAAGGTCAAGCATAAAAAAGCAGCTGTGTTCAGCCAAAGCTTTCAGTCATTTTAATAAATACATGGCTATATGATGAATAAAAGACCTATGTGTAATAACTTAGTTGGGTTTTTTTTTAAGTATTATTATTAATTGGATGTAGGTTAATGTTTGATAGATTAATAATGTCTCTTTTTAAAAAATAGTTCACGAAAAAAAGGTTTTGTTGGGAGCAACTGCAACACTGACAAGTAACATTTTCGTATATTCTTCTCTCCTTTTTGTTGAGCAGAAATTGACATTGAGCGTTGCGTCCGAGAATCAATCAACCTCTTCTGCTGGACTCCAAAGAGTGCTACATACAGACAACACGCTCAACCACCAAAGGCTGCTGGTGACAATGGCTTTGGGAAAACAGCAACATGCTACTCGTCTGACTACCAGGACATGCCCAAGACAGACCTGGTGAGTATTACTTATAACCCACACACATATTTGAAAGTACCATCAAATTTTTGTTTTACAATATTGTGAACTGTTTGTCATTATCTGTGCAGTACTTTCTACTTCTGCTTTTAGAAGTCTTAGCTAGGACTTCCAGTACATCTGAGGTCATGAGCTGCCTCACTCTCACTCTCTTAAGGTCTCAACATGACACAAAACATGTTTCAGTTCAAATATATGTTTGCAACAGAGTAATACAGGACTTTTTTTTAAATAAGTATTTAACCTATACATTGTGTCTGCTGATATGCTGCAGGAAAATCTATATCTTTTAATAGTTTTATAAAGGTAATTATCTCTCAAATAACAATGGGCCTCATTCACCAATATCTAAGTTTTTTGTTGAATTTGCTCTTAAGAAAAGGTACTAAGAAAAGTCTACATCAGATTCATGCTCTATTCTTAAACTGCAGAATTGTTTGCACGTGTTTTATAATGTTGAATCCCACTGTCCTTGTAAGTTGAAAGCGCGTGCCAGGTGATCCTAATTAACATAGGTAAATGCCCCACCAATCCCCATAAAAGGGCATGCAGGGCCTTGTGCACACACAGAAACTGAAAAGAAAGGTTGAGAGAATTCAAGCATGCCCTAATGAAAGTCTAACCGGACTCCAAACATAAAAAACCCTCAATAGTTCTGAAGTGGAGGTACTGCTGTAGGAAGTGAGCTACATATGTAGTCATATGTAGTAGGGTCAGTAGTGGATATAAAATAACAAAAACAGTGGTTTCATCTGTTATCCCAGAATCAGAAGGTAAGCTGGTTTTTCAGAATATAATTTGACAGTACATTTTATCTAAAATCTGTAGCTGTAAAATTGTGGAACCATGTGTGTAAAACCCAAAGGCAGGTGATTATTTTTGTGAATAAGTGTTCTCTTCTTCAACATGTGTTTAAAAAGTGTTACCTAAGTGCTTAGTTTGTATTCAAAACTTAAACATTTGCTTTTGCAATATATACCAAAATTGCATAATTGACCTCGCAGGCAGTACCTTCCTGCAGCAGTACCTCCATGCTTGCACCCAGGTCCCGTTCAACTGCCCCACATCTGATCTCAGATGCGATCCTGGACAACCAAGAGCGAATGGCCCAAACACTTTTACAGATAGCCTCAACATTGGCCACAATGTCAGAAAGACTTGAAGAAATTAGTACAAATAATAATATAATAATACAAATAAAGATATGCCCTGAAACCTAATAGATTTTTTAAATCGATTGATTCTCTCTTCTTTGTTGAGCATGGCTATATATAAACATGGCTACTAAGACCCATTTGTAATAGCTTAGTTGGTTGTTGTTTTGTTTTTTTTTGTTTTTTTTAATTCTGAGAAAAAAAGACAGAACTCAAACTAATTTTTGGCCCTAATCTTCTTCTGTACAATGTCAACAGGCCGGTATATGAAGTGGCTGACAAGGGAATGAGGTGCAGATGGGGAGATGGGCGGGGAAGCTCAGGTGAGGGGAATGAGGTGATTGCAGTGATTGCAGGGCAGGTGGGAGTGGCAGGATCTGGAAAACAAGGAGAAAAGTCTGAGGGCATCTGGTGGACTAGTGGGGAATGGCAACTAAGGGAGCTGGGGAAGTGGGAATACAGCTGGAGGAAGGGACATAGAGCCAGACTGTGGCCCAGTCCCAATGTCCACACTTACAGACTTTGAGGCGCATTCCCACTAAGTCCGCAAGGACTTAGTGGAATAATCATCAAGTGCGTGAGGGCTCTGCGGCAGACATTTTGAGCCCTTTATTCACACTTTTTGTAAGTCTGCATGTCAACAGCTTCCGCTCACATGCTTTCTAACTTAAGGGGCATCTGATCTCTTAAATATTTTAATGAGATCTGAGAAGCGATGAGATATAAAATAAGCATTTCTTTAACATTTCTTTGTGCTGTGTAATGTATTCGCCTGTTGCATTAAGGTGAAACATGCATAAATGTCAAGACTGCTTTAAATGAATAAATCAATTACTTTACAGTTGTTTTTTTCATTTGTAAACTTAGTCAACACAGGCGAATGTGTTCTTTGGACGTCTGGTTTACTCTCAATTTGAACTGTAGTTGAACTACTTCCCCTTTTAATTTGCCTAGTACAGTATTTTTGTGAGTTTGGTATTAAACAAGCTTCCTTTAATCATACTTCCATGAACTCCCCGCCCTCTGCCACTATTTCCTTGTTGCCATCAAAGTCAGGGCTAGTCAGTGTCTCAGCAGCATGTCTAGTTGTATTGATCTTTGCAGCGCTGAAATTTTAGATTGAAATGTACACTGTTATGCGTGAGTCCTGTAATAAATGCTACCTATTTGATAAGGTGTCACTGTGACGGTGAGGTGTTGATTCAACTCCATGGTCATTTTGTGGCTGTACTTAGTAGTGTTGGCTTTTGTAATGGAGGTGGGCCATGATGCCTTAAACATGGACCACCTCAGGTAGAAAATGAATACATTTCTATGAAATAAAACATTAACCCTCTGGGAAAGAGAGCAAAGTCACTATTTCTTACAGGGGTGCAACTATTGTTTCATCATTGACTACTCACATTGGCCATGAGACAAGATACAGTTGAAGTCGGAAGTTTACATACACTTCAGCCAAATACATTGAAACTCAGTTTTTCACAATTCCTGACATTTAATCCTAGTAAACATTCCTCACTACTTTATTTTAAGAATGTGAAATGTCAGAATAATAGTAGAGAGAATGATTTATTTCAGTTTTTATTTATTTTATTTCTTTTCCCAATGGGTCAGAAGTTTACATACACTTAGTATTTGGTATTGCCTTTAAATTGTTTATCTTGGGTCAAATGTTTCAGGTAACCTTCCACAAGCTTCTCACAAAAAGTTTCTGGAATTTCGGCCCATTCCTCCTGACAGAACTGGTGTAACTGAATCAGGTTTGTAGGCCTTCGTGCTCGCACATGCTTTTTCAGTTCTGCCCACAAATTTTCTATTGGATTGAGGTCAGGGCTTTGTGATGGCCACTCCAATACCTTGACGTTGTTGTCCTTAAGCCAATTTGCCACAACTTTAGAAAGTTGTAGCAAATTGAAGACCAATTTGCGACCAAGCTTTAACTTGCTGGCTGATATCTTGATGTTGCTTCAATATATCCACCTAATTGTCCTTCCTCATGATACCATCTATTTTGTGATGTCCACCAGTCCCTGCAGCAAAGCACCCCCACAACATGATGCTGCCACCCTCGTGCTTCACAGTTGGGATGGTGTTCTTCAGCTTGCAAGCCTCCCCCTTTTTCCTCCAAACATAACAATGGTCATTATGGCCAAACAGTTCAATTTTTGTTTCAGACCAAGGGACATTTCTCCAAAAAGTAAGGTCTTTGTCCCCATGTGCAGTTGCAAACTGTAGTCTGGCTTTTTTATGGCGGTTTTGGAGCAGTGGCTTCTTCCTTGCTGAGCGATCTTTCAGGTTATGTCGGTATAGGACTCGTTTTACTGTGGATATAGATGCTGTTGTTCTGGGATTGATTTGCATTTTTTGTGCCAAAGTACATTCATTTGGTCATTGCTGCTGGTCACCCGTGGTGCTCTCAGAGCTGTAATACTGTTTTTTGTGGTAATACATAATATAATTGTATTCACAGGTCAGTAGGATTACTATTTGAAAAGGATGGTGTGAAATATTTATAATTACTGGTTTCCTAATTTTAAAGTAACATCAATATCTAACCTGACACTACATAGGAAAATACAGAGTGTATTCTTTATATGCTTCTTGTGTTATTTTACAATGACAACTCATCCAAATCCCATTATTCAAATGATATTCAGAAATTCTCTAGGAGCCTGCACTACAATTTGCTCCCTCTTTATCTGATCCCTTGTGACTTCCTCTGTTTTAGTCTCGAGAGCCTCTGGCGCTGTGTGACCTGAAAGCAGAACTATCACCCAGGATCTCAGCCGAGGACTTAATCGACCTCTGTGAGCTGTCATTGGCCGGACCCACCAAAAGGACCAAAGCGGGCAAGCCCAAAATTGTTGCTGTCGACATCCGCAGCATAGAGGAGTATCCTTACTATGTACTGTAGTTACTGTATGAAATTCACCTGCCAGTCCCTCTCCAGTTTCTCCAGGTATTTTAACATTTATATATATTCCTCAATTTTTCTTGCAGGGGCAAATCAGGAAATAGTGTACACGAACTGGAGATTGTTTGCTTGGATTGTGTCCAACAAAAGCAAGAACAACAAATGACACTTGTGTTCATGTAACTAAGATACAAAGTATTGCCAGAAACAGATATGGTTGCTTTCAGCAGAATTTATATAAACAAACCAGCTCCAAATTGAAGATTTCTGTTGCTTAAGCTTAATAAATGTTACGCTTCCACCAGACAAGTAGTAGGTGAATAAAAAAATATCAACTTCTTTTTCTAATTGTCTCCCATAAAGGAGAGCTCACTTGGGTCAGGGATTTTAATCTTAATTTACTGTTAATCTCAGTTCTTGGTATACTTGGTATACTTAGGTAGGCTTAGATATGACTTAGGTGAGTGTTGTTTTTAAAGTGGAACTGAGTTTTGATGACACCACTTTATGATTTTTCTGTAATGTTGTTAGTTCAAAGGTGCAGTCAGACTGGATTTAACTTGGTGAAATTTACTGGCAGGTAGGACCATAGACTGTAAAAAGTATGGACGTAGCCACCGTGACGTCACCCATTAGTTTCTGAAGAGCGGTTTTGAAGCTCAAAGTGGGCCATTTTGGCAGTGTTGGACAGGAATTAGCATGGGTAGGGTTGTTAACGTAAACTGTGGGAGCTAGCATTCCACATAAGACATGTTTGGGAAACAAAATTGGGTGTGACAGGTGGAGATTAGCCTGTGAACCTGAGCAAAATGCATTCTTCTGGCCTTTTTGCTACACCACAGTTTTCTTTCTTTTGTGGTATACTGGTCATTGGTGTAACAGTCAGCTGATAATCATGACCAGTACATTTTAAGAATGTAGCTGACGTTCTTTTGGATAATCAGCTGTGTACAAACGAAGCTCTTTACAATAGCTGACTACCACTGGGTGTACCGTATGTGTGTGTATTTGCTGTCCAAAGAAAACCATGTATCTCCAAAAGTGCTGATTATGAATTTTTTCAGACAAATTGAAGGATTAACTCTGAAGGTGTTCCTTCATGGTCTGAAAGAATTCTCCTGATTTTTAAGCCAAATAAACATAAAGCCTGTTGAGTTAGTTGAAAAAACATACATACAAAACATAATTCACAAACCCGAAAGCAGTAGAAGAGAATTCCTCTGTTAGTGCTCGACGGAGCTCTTGGTAGTCATTTCTGACTCTGGGAGGTTGTGATTGTATAAACTTGTGGACACCTTTAGGGCCGGTCTTCCATACAAGTTTAACTTTCTCCCTTTGGGTTGCATGGGGCAAGTGAATTAGATTGTGGTCTAGTTCACCAAAGTATTCGTCAATGTCATGATCACAATTGTCTGGATCAAAAGGTTCAATGTCCTTAGCTAAAAACTCAAGCACTTCAAGGTGGGGACACTGTGAGGTCCTTCCCGGTGAAGGCAAGACTAAGCTAGCACTACTATGGATGTGTGCATCATGTGCTACAATTTTCTCTGGTCGAGAGGCAGGGGCTGAACAACTGTCATCACTCTCCTGGTAGTTCATTCCCAAGAACTTAGGGTCAGTTGGGAATTGTTCCCATCTTCTTAGTGGAGAGGGAGTTAACCCTCCCCTAGGGGCGGCTGTGGCTCAGGAGGTAGAGCGGGTCGTCTACTAATCGGAAGATTGGCGGTTCGATTTCCGACTCCTCTAGTCCATGTCGAAGTATCCTTGGGCAAGATACTGAACCCCAAATGTGTGCGAATGGTTAGATTTCCTCTGATGAGCAGGTTGGGACCTTGTATCCATTCAGCGTATGAATGTGTGTGAATGGGTGAATTGACTCGTAGTGTTAAAAGCGATTTGAGTAGTCAGATGACTAGAAAGGCGCTATACAAGTACAGTCCATTTACCTTTCATTAAGGGAGGAGTGTGAATTGGACCGGAATCACATTGGCCTTAACAATTCCTCCTTGTGTAAGCAAAGATCTGACTCTTATTCTTATTAGCCGTCTGAGCCTCGTGGAGGAGGCAAGCATTTTGCGCTTTAAAGAAATTCCTTGAGTAGCAAATCGATCTCTTTCTTGCACTCACTGAAATTCAACCTGCTGATGAATTCAGGGTAGCCAGGTTCTAGGCTCTCTGCTCGGGAAGAAATAAACTGCTCTACACAGGGGTTCTCCATTGTTGTCTCTGGGATGGAGAGTGAGATTAAGCAGTTGTCTAGTAAAACAAAACAATGTGGTCGACTATGGTGTTGCGTGGCAGACACCTTGTAGTGTAACTTGGGCAGTACACTAGCCTAACCAAACAATGTGGTGGCCTACACTATGAAGAGGGGTAGCTACGTCCCCATCTAGTGGCTCTAGTGGACATAAAAGATTGGAGCCAGTAAAGGCAAATGCAGGTTTATGTGAGTAAGTCTGCTTACCCAAAATTTTAACGTGCACTAATTGAGATGCAGGGCAGTAACACTTGGCAGTAGCAGCTAGGTACATAACTTCTAAGTTTCACAGGGCTAATAGCACGCTGTGGCTCTATCTCACAGGCTCTATTTCTTACTCAGGCAAGGCAGTAACAGCCAGGTACAAGCTCTCTATATTTCACAAGGTCGGTGGCACACTGTGTCTTAATTAAAAGGGGGAGCACTTGACAGCCAATTCTGACAGCTTGACTAGATTGCGCTGAATATGTGGTATTCAAATGCTGAACCAAAATTCTTACAATTACACTACAGTGTAGGTTCAACTTGAATGGCTAGCAGCAATAGCAAACTCTTAATGTAACACTATGAGGGCTTAGTTATCACTGACCTAAGTTTTTTTGTTATTAATTTCTTTTTTAGATTCCAAAATTTTGTTAGTGGAAAATATTAATTTATCAAAATTATGCTGAAATTAATTCACAATTTTGAATAATTGCCAACAATATTCTGCCTCACACGGGACACCATTTTGTGGGGCCCTGGTAACAGGTTTGGCTATCAGTAATAATTAATGATTATCAAAGATAATTATTAATTCAAATCAAATTATTAAGAATCAATAACAACAGGGCACCACCCTGGGGTCAGGGAAAAAAGATAGCCAATTAATTGATTCAGTCTCAGAATTTACTAAACTATTAATCTGGAACTATGATTAATAATTAACTTAATAACTATAACCAAAATTAGCATATCGATTGCTAGCTAAGGTTGAAGGATTTTGGAGTTCTTTGCAGAGCAGAGGTAGACAAAATGGAGAAAGAGTCCAGTGGAGAGGGGGAGCTCTGGTTTTGTTAGCTTGGGTCCATGAGTGGAGTTCACACTTGGGTGCGAACAACCAAGGACTCTGGGAAATTGAGTTTCTTAAGGACTCCCTTTGTTTCTTGTTGAAACATGTGGTCGGCCTGTGAGACCCAACAAGGTTAAATAACCATTAATCCATAAGGATTAGTGGATAGTAAGGATTTGGAAATGGCAGTTCCTCTAGACAAATTCCTACACTGGAGCCTCCTGATAGACAGGCTCCCCAGGCTAACTTATATGGACAAAGAGGCTTGACCTCTTTCATAGGATTTGGCAACCCTTGTTCACCTTTATTGTGATCTAGGCAAAGCTCCGTTGTGGGTGTCTGTGGTCACAAAAAATTGATTAAATTAATCTATATCTAGCTGTTTAGTTACTGTGTGTTAATATCCTCTGCAGTAAAACAACTGGCCACAATGTGCCTCTTGTAATTCCAAGTGTTAATGTACCACAATGGGATTTGTTAGTTAGCAGTTAGCAGATTATGCTGCACATCATTTACCACCTTTAAATGTTCTTGTGGCAACAGGTATCATTCAGTGAACATAGTAATTTGACCGAGAAAGAAGTTGAGCACCACTTAAAATATGTAGCAATAAAGTAAAATAGCTACACTCTCAAACAGGACAATCTCCATTTCTCAAGAGTTATTATTCAATTATATACCACTCCATGGTTGTTCACTGTCCCTGTACTGATACTCACTCACAGTTTCTCCAGCAAATCCCTCGCTTAGATCTAGTGATTTTCTTTTCTTTTCTTTTGCCGACTCTCCTATATCTCATCTTCTTCTTTCTCCTTCTTCCCTTTCTTCAGTTAAGAGATCTAGTTTTTCCCATACTGCTATCTTGAAGGTTGTCTCACATGCTTTTTGAATTGGCAGTCAGTCTGATAAGCAGTATAACAAGCACTTTAATTAGGATATCTTTTAACTGACTTGATATTGTTTCCTACTGCCTTTTGTATCCATGTCTTCTGAGGGTATTATAACTCCCATTAAATTTAATGGTTAGCTATATGAAAAAACAAGGATCACCTCATTCTTTGACTTTGTTTTCAGACAGGCACCGTACCTGTTCAAAGCTGTGCTCTTTAACCCCACTGCCTTCAGCTTTGGCAGAGGCCATATTTCTGGCAGCATCAACATTCCCTTCAGCACAGCGTTCAGCTCTGATGGTGAGCTGGTGCAGTGTCCTGCAACAGGAATCCTCCAGAATTTCAGAGGACGTGTCATTGTTGTCATCAGCCATGCCATGAAGAACGCTGCTATGGTGAGAAAGCAGTCACACACACACACACACACACACACACACACCTGTGAACAATAAATTAGTATAATATACGAGAAAGGTGTTTCTATTTGTACACAAAGATTTTAGTCTATTGCATGATGTGAATTAGTCCTTTGTTTAGCCTTAAACTGTATGACATTGAAATATATCAGATTCCTAGTCTTAATTTCCAAGAAAACTACAAAGATGAGCAGAATTGGATTGGCAGATGATTTGTCAATAGAATTAAAACAGTGAAGCAATCTCTGAGATGTTGGTATAAGCCTTTCAGGAATGGCAATGTCGGTCAGTTCGTCCACCACTTTGGTCCAGACTAAAATATCTCAACAACTATTAGATGGATTACCATTAAACAGTGTACATACATTCATGGTCCCCAGAGGACGAATCCTAATATCTTTGGTGATCCCCTGACGCCACGATCAAGACAGAGATTTTCTTCCAAATGTGTTGAAGAAAGATTTCTTAGAATGAACATAAGCAACAAATGGTTTGGTACACATTGGGTGCTGGCTGCTGTACCAAGAATGTTCTAACATTTATGAAATACAGATGTATAATGTGGGCTCTAATTTGACTAATGTGACTTTTCATCCATCATCAGGTCAGACTTTACTTGTTCCAGCACGCCCCGGTAGCCTACTGGTTAAGACACATGCCACATAACCACAACATCTGTGGTTCAATTCCAGTAGCAGACCTCTGTTGCATGTAAACTCCTCATCTCTCTCTCCCCATCACTTCCTGTCTACTCTCACTACATTAACAAATACTTTGGTTATGACCAAATACTTGCAAAAACTTCTGCCATAGCCATCAGCCTCAGCTTTACTTCAGTGTTCAGTACAAATTAGCAAATGTTATAAAAAGCTAACACGCTAAACGGCTGAGTATTATGCCTCCTTAACATTATTGACATTGTCACTTTTAACATATTAGCATGCTGATGACATGCTTGTTAAGTTCACAGAGTTCTGGACAAAATCTTTCTAAAAAATTCTAATAAAAAAGCAGACTCTGAGGCAGCCTTTCATCTTCATATGGTTGAGAAGACATGCCTCAGGAAACAGCAAAGCATTGTGGTTCTCTGTACAGTAGCATGCATGTCTGATGTACATTATAATAAAAACCTATGTTTTTTTCCTTTTTCTAAAATACAGTAGGACTGTAACAGTGGTTGAAACTGTGTTCTACATAAATCATTGTCTTTGACATTTCACTACACAAAAATAACTTTTCTTGCATCAGCGTTACAGAACAGAGAAGTATATTAATCATTATAAATTCTCCTTTTTTGCTCTCATTGGAATAAATGATCCAAACGTAAATTTAAAGGCTCAGCAGGGATATTGCTTCAGGCAACATCCCAATTTAGAAAAGATGTCCTTCCATATGTTGGGAAGTAAAAGAGAAAAATTAGTACTTAACTGAAGAGACAGTCCTGCGCTGTTGTGATCTAGGCATGGGTATTTTTCACCATCTTTGTCACCACACAGGCATTAAATATGATGGTTAATCTTCGCCTTTGATAGCATTATTAGAATCTCATACTTAAGAGGTTTTAAGATGTGTTGTTTTGCAGTGAGTCTATTGAATGAATCAACCCCCCCTTCCTGCCCATCATGACTATTCCCACACCTGAAACTCCATATCTGAGTCTTATGATAAACCTCAGTAATTCATCAGACCTTTCAGCCATGCAGGTCACGAAATTAAAGGTCGATAAAAGGACTCAATTGTGCTTAAATGTCATTCACATCTCTGTGGACCGCACCGATGTCCCCTCACTGTGTGGTCAGGCTTTACTGTAAACCTTTAACATTTAAACTCTATTGGCATTCAGAAGTAAGTCTGATTCATGCCCAGTTGTAATGAGGGTATTTCATTTGATAGAATCTGAGATTTTTTAAATGAATTTGACAGTTTCTTTTATTAATAGTAGTTTTGAGGTGCAGTAAGAGTATTTTTGCACATAAAGAGTTGCTTGTTTTTCCATTTTATGGTATTTATTTTATATAAATTTTTTGTCCATTACTCCTGTATACTGAAACAGGACATTTAGTGTGTTGTCACATCTCTTTACTAATTAACTCATACATGTAGTTTTATTAAAATCATCATTCAACCATACATTCAGTTTCAATGAATCAAAAAGATTAATTCAAAACAACTTTTTTATCCATTCAAGGGCAATTGCACATTGTTGTGGGAATTTTCCTCTTAATAATAGATGAATTCACAGAGAGCATCTGTCTTTTCTGAGTTTTCTTGCAGTAAACAAAGTTCACATTTGCAAATGCAGATCTCCCAGTATCATTATCTGCCTTTCCTCCCCAATGACTTTCCCATCACAATCATCCCATATTCATCACCATAATAGGTTTCTTTTAATTAATTCACCATATCTCTAGGGAGTTTCTTACAGTCTTCTGAGAATTAAGAGTTGAAAGCTGAATCATTATCTGCCTTTCCTCCCCAGAGGTCTCTGCCTCTGTCTAATCAGTAAATAGTTAAAGTTACAGTCCCACAGCTGACTTTTGAGGATACCTGCTGGGAACATTTTCACACAGGAAGCATAGAGCACAAAGTCTTACAATGTGATTTTGGCTATAACATAATCTTAAGACAATAACATAAGGATATAAATTTCCTTTTCACATATATTACAGTTTTTTTATTTGTTTTTTTGTTTTTTGTTGTTTCGTCTTGATATTAAGGAACCTGCATGATTGCACAAGGGTCTACTCTTTGTTGATTGATTTTGTTCAAACAACACTTGTCATTTTTATCCTTTGGGTGCAGTGTCTTAGTATAGGAACCCTGAATATCTCTACTTAGGGAAACTCTGTATTACAATACAATTTAAAAAAGATTGGAGTTATCTTTAGATAGGACTGGGCAATATGGTTGAAATCAATATCACGATATTAATTATTAAAGTACTTTTTCCAAGTTTTTATTACAATGTGCCTTAAATTATTAGTTTGAATAACAGAATTAAAAAATACACATGCTATGATTATATCATAATACAATTCCACTGATAGTCATTAAGCCATAATATTGAATTATTGCCCTGACCCATCTATAGATAGTGAATAAAGGTAAATTAACAATAAAAGGATTTCCTTTACATTTTATCTGAGCCATGATCTCAGATGAAATCCCAGTTGTTGGTCATACATTGCATGGCACAAGTTGAAGTTCATTCATCTGTGAATGTCAGTTTACATAAAAATTGTTCTGTAAAACACAATTTCACAAGCCAATCAAGGTTTCACCATCAGATTTCATAACATTGCTGTATTGCGGTGGCACAGGGTACACAGGGAACACACAAGGGCTTAAATTACACACATACACATACAATACCAGTGAAAAATTTTGAAACACTTTCTTGTTCAAGTGAAAGGGAAGCTGTGTCCAAACCTTTGTCTGGTGCTGTTAATCAGATGAGATATTCTATATTCTGCTAATCAAGTCAAGTATATTTTATTGATTGAATCACAAATTTGCCTTAAAGGGCTTTAAAATCTGTAGAGCACATAACACCCTATCTCCTTACACCCTCACCAACACACCTTTAACAGGAAAAAAGGAATAAAACTCAGGAAGAACACCTTTTTGGCTTTTTGTTTCGAGACTGTGTCAGAAAGGTGTTCAAGTAACTTTATGGTAACATTTAAGCCTGTAGTTAGTGGTGTTATTGGATTCAGTGCATTGAATTGGAAGGTGTATCTAATTATCTATGGACAAATTATTTGGTACACCACATAATATTAGGTAGCACTGTTTTTTAACAGTGAGTGCACAAAAGAAGAGTGCTAGACCTTTACAGTATGACGTATGAGAAAGCCAGTCTCTGCATTACCTGGAGGCAGGTTCAGTCCTGACAAGTTATTTGTCTTTTAGGCAAAATAATATCTTTAATTTTCACTTCAGTGCCTCAGTCACTATCAGTTTTCATCTTGTGTCTATTCCGAAATGGAAATACCTGACACATTAAGTAATGCATCATACATATTACTTCAGCTTGTTATTAGATGTCTGCTATTGTGTAAAAATGTTATTTCCCCATTAAGGCAACAGCAGGAGTGTTTTCTCGTGAACCAGATAATAACCATGTTAAAGCTGGAGTGCGGGACTTTTGTCTCCCCCTTCTGGCAGTGAGAGTAAAGGGGGGCACTTGGCTGTGATTGCCTGAGTACAAAGTCGTACTAGGACGAGGGGAGGACATTTATCTTCGTTTGATAAAAGTAAGGTTTAAAAAAGACAAGAGAAAAAGTGGTCGAGCGAGCTGGAGAATGAATGAAGAGAGGGAGCGGTGGTAGCGACAAAGCCGGTAAATCAGATCAATAAAATGTTATTTTCTGATTGTTTCACAGCTGTTACGTTCTGGAACACAAACACACCCACACCCCCACACACCTATGTTTGGTTTGGTCTATGTTTGGATACTGCCTGACACAGGCATGCAGCGCACTCTCATGCGCTGCATGCCTGTGTCTCATAATGACTCGTTTCATTATCAGAATTTGATCCATTCGGTAAGATAATATTTTGAAAGTCTAGAAGAGCAGCACGATTAACGGCTAAACGCCCCGACATGATATTTAAAAACTCCATATACTGTGAAATACAGAGAGATTTATCTGGCGGTGATAGGCTTAATCAACATTGAGTGAACTCGTTTAATATCCATTTATATGTAACAGTTCCACACTGCAGGTTTGGTGGTGACTGTAAAACCAGGAAAATTAATCTCTCTTCCTTTTTTTCCCATTTCTTCCCAGTTTGCAGCACACCTGGTTAAGGTGAACTTCCCGCGGGTTTGCATCCTGGATGGAGGGATCAACAAGCTGAAACCCACTGGACTCCTGACAGTCCCCTCCCCTCAGATCTGACCCCGTACCCCAGCTGTTGGTTAAATTCAGCTTTACATTAAGAGGAGTGGAAAAGACTATATATTCTTTGTTTGAGTGGAAAAGATGCCATCATTTTATTATTTTTATTTATTTTTTCACAAAAATCTTAATTAAACTGGTGAAAAAAAACTGCTTTGAAATAATACTCGTTGCGTTTTATGTCTCATAACAAGAATGATTGATTTTTCTTTGAAAAACTGCTATGTGCTTGCACTGATAAATCGAGCTGCCTTTGACCGATACAAATAGCTTGATGTATGTATGTCAACCTGTGTGTTCTGAGCCAGTTGATCTAGAAAACTGTACTATATGTTTTTGTGAGAAAGAATAAAAATGACAAAGTGCTTTATGCATTTGATGATTGAATTACTAGTATTTGCATTTATCCTTTTTACATGTCACTGAATTGTCTCTATATTCTACATACTTGTCATGTTAGAAATTCTATCATGTTGTTTCTATTTTAAAAAATCTGGATGAACTTTCTAGTTGAAAGTGTTGTTTGTTGTTTTGGTATTTAATCAGAACTAATGTTTTTACATGGACCCACCTCCAACAGTAGATGGTTTATCTTTCTTAAAGACTACTGCTGCTGCATCATCTCTCTGGGGATTTTGCAAGTGCAGTAATTGTTCATACATTCACTCAAAATTCACTAGAACTGACTGCAGTTACTGACTGGACACTCCCACTGTAAACTGTATGTATAAAAAGAGGAATCAGTGGTGACAGGTTCAAAAGAGCTTAGTTCATCGAAGGAACATCTTGGTCTCATTAACAGAGGTAAGAGAGATGCTTTTTGCAATGCTTTTTATTAGGCACTATTGGACTGTAATACATCATAGATACATTTCTCCCCACCAGGATTCTTCTGCTTTCCAGAGTGAAAATGGTGAATTATGAAGTGACCGTCTTCACTGCCAACCTGGTCAGTGCCACCACTTTTAACAACGTCTTTATTAAGCTGGTGGGCACAGATGGTGAGAGTGACCGCACATGGCTTGTGGGCCTTAAAGGGGCTGCATCCTTCTACAAAGGAGCAGTAAGTCTGGAATATCCCCCTATATGTTTAAATGTATAGCACGCTTCCTTACATTTGCCTATAAGAGATTATAGGCATATTTGAGCAGTGTAGTGCTAAAGTAGCCCTGCATTAAATACCAGTTTAGAGAAGCTTAGAGAAGTTTATTTTGTACATTGAGTAATTGTATGCTAATTATTGAGATGTGACAGTTCAATTCTGTGGTATTAAATATACTTCATCTGTTGTTGGTTTTTTTTTCAAACCATTTCTGTCATTATTCCAGGTGTCTAGTTTTTCTGTGTCCTGCCCTAAATCCATTGGAAAGCTAGTTCTGATAGAGCTAGACAAACAGCGTTTCCCACTGTTCCCAGAAGATGCTTGGTTGGCTTCCAAGGTTGAAGTGAAATCCCCGGAGGGAGACAACTACTACTTTCCCATCTACCGCTGGATCACTGACAGCGATATTCACCGGTTCAAAGAGGCAACAGGTTTGAAAGACAGGCTCTGCAAGCTAGACTATAAGGAGGCTGGAGCAAATTCATGCCAATATACTGTACATGTCAACAGGTTTTTTTTTTCTTTAAAGCTCTGAGAGTCTTTGAAGACAACCATCATCTCAGCAGGTACAGTCGGCAGCAGGAGCTGAAGCAGCGAGAGGAAGACTATCGGTGAGAGCTCTGTTTGCACACCTTTGGTTTTGTTATATTCATGACATATAATGATAAATTAACCATCATACAAATACTCAAGTATATTATGGTGCATTCTCTAAATGTTAAACAGTAGATGCACTGGATCCAAAGT
This sequence comes from Scomberomorus guttatus, assembly GCA_038419695.1. NCBI lineage: Eukaryota > Metazoa > Chordata > Actinopteri > Scombriformes > Scombridae > Scomberomorus > Scomberomorus guttatus. Next base: position 13,753,604 of record CM076447.1, read on the forward strand.
TCTTCACCACTCTGCTCTTCACTCTGCTCTTCTCTATTTTTCCGCAGCTGGGATGTGTATGTAGAGGGAATACCTCACAACATAAAGGCAGAAGACCCTATGTCTCTGCCTTGTGAGGTCCGCTTCTCCTTCACCAAGACTGTAGAGTTTTTTTTCACTGCCAACACAGGGTGAGGTCCACAAATTCTGAAAGATATGATTTTTTATTTGTTTGTTTGTTTAACCTTTAAAGTGATTTAAAGGAATAGTTATACGCTTATGCACTGAATTGCAGAAAATTAGATGAGAACATACAGTAGATAACATTCTCATAACTGTCTGTTAAATATGAAGCTAAAGCCATTTGTCTTGTTATAACCAGCCTTTGTTTTTATTTTCTAGGCTGCTTGAGCTGAACCTGAAGGGACTGGATGATTGCAAGGAGAACTGGACTAGCATTGATGATATTAACAGAGTGTTCTGCTGCAAAAGGACTGACATATCAGGTACTGCACTATCATGGCTTAGTAGAACACCTAGTAGTGTATGTATAATAACATACAGTACATTCAACTGTATTCATTTAGACATTCAACTGTACTCCCTTAAGCTACCTAAAAAAATATTATGCTTCATAAAATGTTATGATTGTTTTATATTCCGGAGTCCATTTATATTGTACCAGGTGTTAAAACATTTTTATAAAATGTGACAGAGAAGAAATTATATATGTATCAAAACATGATGTTTCCTTCTAATTTTGGCTTTGGCAGTTGCATATAAACAAAGAACAACAAACTAGAAACAGCATCCAGTAACCAGTATGAAGTTAATGTTTGCTCTCTTTCCAGATTATGTCCAGCAACATTGGAAGGAAGATGCTTTTTATGGCTACCAGTTTCTAAATGGCGGCAACCCCAATTTGATCCAACGTTGTACAGCTCTGCCTAAAAACTTCCCTGTTGATGAGGTCCGCATCACTGACAAACTCCCTGGTCCGCATGGCTTGGCAGATGAAATGAAGGTTTTTGAAGATTTTTTTTCTCATCCTCGTAGAATAAGTAAACTGTCTCTTCTTGATCTCAATATCAGAACCATGATATGTTAACCTTGGAACTTTAACTTGATTGCCACAATATAGAATATCTCATCTGATTTACAGTACTGGTCAAAAGTTTGGACACACCTTCCCATTCACACCTTCCCATTCACTGAGAAAGTGTGTCCAAACTTTTGACTGGCACTGTACATGTTCACTTTGTATGTAATATCCACATCTGAGTCATTTGTCGTCCCCACTAAAATTTTAAACAGAAAGGCAACATATTCCTGTGTGACTACAAGCGTTTGGATGGAGTGAAATCAAACACCATCGATGGGAAGCAGCAGTACTTGCTGGCTCCCCTCGTTCTGCTCTACAAAACACCTAATGATGATCTGGTGCCAATAGCTATTCAGGTAAGATTAGCACACAAATATAGCTAATATTTTAGGTGTAAATAACAATATTGATTATGGTGGCCATCATTCAAACGTAAGGTGTAGGTTCCATCTGCTGCAACAAGAAGCATCCACCTTGGTGAAAGTGTCTTTCAGACTGATACTGGGTCCTTCGCAAGTAGAAGCTGACATGGCTGAATGAAGTAGATGGCAGCTATGACATGAGTTGGTCATTTTCACAGACTGGCAGTTGATACTGACCCAAACACAAGTCAAATCCATTTTCTTTACATAGACCCAAATCACAGATTTGCCTCAAAGGCCTTCACAATCTGTACAACATCCTCTGTCCTTAAATTAGACAATTTCCGAAAAGTTTCTAAGCATTATTGACCAGTACTGGTCATGGATTGCATAATGACTTTATTCACTGAAGGAATCACCTTTCTTCTTCTGTAGCTGAAGCAGACTCCAGCAGATGACAATCCCATCTTTTATCCTGATGACTCTGAGTATGACTGGTTGACAGCAAAGATTTTTGTGAGAAGCGCAGATTTCAATGAGCATCAACTCAACGTTCACCTGCTGCGTACTCACCTGCTGGCTGAAGTTTTTGCAATGTCACTGCTGCGCAACGTGCCCATGGTGCATCCTCTGTACAAGGTAACCGAATGGGAGAATACTGAATTTATTGTAGTTTTGTTATTTTTAAAATATTTTTCCAACTTGCTGATTTTGGTATTCTGTATGAACCATAATATTTTAGTGTATGCTGGCATTGCAAGCTTTCTGACTTTGTTATAAGGTATACTGTTACTAACTCAGCTCCATCTTTCCCTCAGCTCCTCATACCTCACACTCGCTACACTCTGCAGATCAACTACTTAGCTCGAACTCTGCTCATAGCCGAGGGTGGAGCTTTCACACAGGTAGGAGAAGACCAACACGCAAAGTAGACCATTACCTAAACAATGTTTTATTCAATATCATGTACAGTATTTGTCTCTAAGTATATATCTTACATTTTCAATTGTTCCTTAGTTTGCATCTTCTGGTGGAGAGGGAATGATCACAATCCTGAAGAGATCACTGTCCTCAGTGACCTACAGCTCCCTCTGTATGCCAGAAGACATTGCTGAGCGTGGGCTGGAGGCTGTGCCAAACTACTACTACAGGGATGATGGACTCAGGCTGTGGAATATCATCAACAGGTAGAGCATTGTGTTTATTATTTATGTGATACTGGTGCAAAATGATTGTTGATTTATTGCTGTGTAGCTATCATGCTATAGAAATACTTAAACCTTGTTAGACTGCATTTAGAGACCATGAAGTACACTAAAGTGGAGAAAACCCATGTTTTGAGTGTGTCTGAGATGAGGGTTAGGGTTAGGGGTGACACGAGAGACTTCAGCACAGGTTTTCCTTTCCTTTTGCTTTCCTTTTCCACTTGGAGGGAAAAACCCATTAAACATACAGTACCAGTCAAAGGTTTGGACACACTTTCAAGGGAATGGGAAGGTGTGTTACAGTAGTCTGCCCTGACTTATGTAAGTAGGGTGGATAGAAATGCTTCTCAGCATTGCAGGACTGAGCCTTTTCAGACAGGATGACAGTACAGCAGCACTGTAGCCCTGACAGGTGGTATCTGTCGAAGATCATAAATTTGTATAATAATCTGTATGGGACTGTACTGGGAAGAGAGGATTTGAGATATCCCTCCATTATTTTAGAGCTTCAATTAGTTGTATGGTTGTAAGTTGTATGGTCCACTGTGTCAAATATTGCACTGAGGTCCTATAAAGAATTCTCTGACATCTACTGCAAAAGGGATGGCCATGAAATGATCCTAAAAAAGAGAGTATTTCTACTACAGTGTATGAAACATCTATAATCTAGAATATATAATACAAAACACATTTCTCATAGGTTTGTGCGGGGAATTTTATTTAAAACTCTATATTCATATGTTTGTACCATTATATTATCATAATGCACACATACATCAAACTTTACTTATCTAAATGTTTTTAAGCAGTTTATTCTCTCTAATTCTCAGGAATCCCTCAAAGCTTCTCCACTGTGGATGAGTTGGTCAAGTTTGTCACCATGGTGATTTTCACCTGCTCAGTCCAGCACTCAGCTGTCAACAGTGGACAGGTGAATCATTGTAATTCACTGGGATGATCAATTATAATATTTAGATTTTAGTGCAATGTGTTGATCAGGTTTTGTAGTTTTCTCTGAACTGGAGACAGATGGATGAATTCTGGCCAAAGAAACATGACGTTGGACTTTGAGCCTTAAACATAAAAAAATGCTGCTTTTAAATGTATATTTTGCCGTCTGGCTTCAAACTGTCATTGCTAAAGAACCTCAATAATACTAAAAATTGTGGTGCTACACTGTAAATGATCCATATTAGATGTCCATTAATAATTTATTAATTGCAGTTTGACTATGGTGGCTGGATGCCCAACACTCCCATCTCCCTGCAACATCCTCCACCAACCACAAAGGGGACAACAAGTGAGGCCACGATGCTGCAGACATTACCCAACGTCGCCACAACAGTTCAGGGAATGGCCACCATGTGGCTACTCAGCAGGCGGTCCTCTGACTATGTAAGTGCCCAAATGATCACATTTTATGTTCAACTTGTGTAAAGTAGGATAATATGTCATTAAGCCAAGTGAGTGTAAGCTTTATTAACATTAAAATCTTACAGAAAAAAAAAATGTTTTAAATGTATCGTTGATCTCATCAGGTCCCTCTTGGCCAGTTCCCAGAGGAACATTTCAGAGAGGAGATTCCCTGCAGGCTGATAAAGGATTTTCAAGAAGAGCTTGAAGTTTTAAGTGCAAACATCGAGGCCAGAAACAACAATCTGGAAGTCCCATACACATACATGGATCCAAAGGAGGTAGAGAATAGTGTGGCCATTTGAATAGACAGTTAAACCTCCTCAGTAGGTGATGAAATTCAGTTTCACTTTAACAAACGGTGAGGAGGGAAAGAACTGCATGCTCTGTTTTGTGCTGGTGTTAAAATGGGAAGAAACCATACTAACTGTGTGATAATCATATGCAGATTTGTGATCTTTTTTTTTTTTTTTTTTAAGTTACCGTGATCTGTGTGTGAGCCTGTTAGTTCTGAGCCAGCTGTTCTAGAGAACTGTTTTAAACCTGAAAGTTTGTGTGTTAAGCAATAAAAATGATTTCATAAAAGTATTTACATTGTTTTACAGTTTTCATTTATTGATTTCAGTACCTTGTTTACATGTCACTGATGAAGACACTTTCAATTAAGCCTTTACAATGAACTTTATGTAGAATAGGAACAAAAAATTTTACAAAACTGTCCTCACTGGTTATGTAAAGAGAATGACGATTGTCTGGGAAGCCTTTTCTCTTACTGGATACCAATTGTAGGTATTGATTTAGCTGTCAGTCTGTAAGAAAAATACATAGGTGAAGGTGAAGTCCCCAGAGGGAGACATTTACAACTTTCCCATCCACTGCTGGATTGCCAACAGCGAGGTTCACTTATTCAGAGAAGAAACAGGTTTGTTGAACTGTACAAGAATATTACAGTTTATTGTACAGCTTACACTTCTGCTGTCCAACAAGAACAAGAGACTAGAAAGGTCAAATTTCATTATGTAAGAATGCAAGGTGACTCGACCTGTTGGTTACAAGATGTCCTCTCGCTCCTTAACTGCAGGTATGTTATTCATCCCACTGTCAATAACTCCATCGCAGCTCTTTTGTGTGGACAGACTTTGGACAGCAGAACTGCAATGAAGTGAGCAAGCAAATGCCCAATGTACAGTATGATACAGCATGGAAAAATATATTAAAATATAAAGATAAAATATATGTGGAGAATCACAGTTCAAGTGGTTTAAAAAAAAGTATTATTCTAACAGTTACATGTCAGCAGTTGTTTTTAGAAAAGTTAGTTTCAATGCTGTAACTTTAAATTTGTGACTGACCTTTAACACTTAATCTCTCATCCTCACCAAAGTGTGCAGAACTATAATTGCTCTGAAACTTCAAACAGAAAGGCAACATATTTCTGTGTGACTAGAAGCGCTTGGATGGAGTGAAACCAAACACCATCAATGGGAAGAAGCAGTACTTGATGGTTCCCTTCATCCTGCTCCACAAAACACCTGATGGTAAACTGATGCTGATTGACTTGAGGTGAAACTGCCTTTCAGATTTACACAATACTTGAGTTCAACATTAATGTGATAAACCATATCCAACATGTATTTCAGTGGAAGACAGTTCTGACATTTACTGCCAGATAAAACTGGTTCAACTGACTTTGTTTATTGGACAACAGGCACTGGATTTATGGCCTTTTGAAATGTTTTAACCATAAACTTTTCTTTATAGCGCCATCACGTGGACTCCTTTAGTAATATTTTGTCAGTGACTGTTATGTAATGTCCCTAATATATTTTGTGTTAAATGATACTCTTGAATAGATTGCCTGGTATGTAATAAACCACAACCCAAACATTGAATTTAGACTTATTCAGACACAGGCTTGGATTAAATGAACTAATTCACATCAACGTGTGAGATGTTCAGACGCAAATATGTTTCTTAGTTTTAGAATTAGAATTTGGATATGTTTTAGTAGACATGTCTACCCAGACTGAGATCATTTGGTATTTTTAAATTACTATATTTTTAAAATGTTCACACTTACAATAATAAATAAGGTGTCAAACAGATTAGTTTTTTTGCTTATAATAATCTCTGAATTTATTATTTCCCTCAGCTCCTCATTCCTCACACTCTCTATACACTCCAGATCAACTGCACGACTTCTGCTCGCAGCAAAGGATGTGTGGAATAACTCTCAGGCTGATGTCATCCACAGCCATCTCTCCGCTCCTGCCTCGCCCACGCTCCCCCTTCAGGATCACCTGGTGGACAGCAGCACAGTGCACACTGAGGTACTACCACAGAGGAACAATCATCACATGCTGCTTTATGATGAAAGAAGACTTACTGCATTTTTCACTCAAAGCGTACGTCAATCTTAACTTTTACAGATCCACTCTTTTGAAATGCAGACTGCTGCTTTGATTTATTTTTTATAACAGGAATACAGTGTTTCTTCTTCACTACTGTCAAACATGTCTGGAGCAATAATCATTTAAAATTCACAGCTGCTGTATGAGTGAACTTCTTTGACATGTTTATTGTTGTACTTACACTTTCCAGGCCTGTTCCCCATAATGTTATTTGGGTGTGCCTCCAGCCATTTCCACCTGTTCTTCCCCAGACTGCTGGACTGTACTGCTTTCCCTTCTTCACAAACACTTGCAGCATGCCCACGTGGTGGCCTGCCAGCTTGTGCCGGAACGACAGACAGAGATTGCCGTCGTTCCAGGGCGGGGTCAGCGGGAGGACCAGCCGGGCCCCTCGTCCGGTCCTCTTGTTTCCCACCTCAGGAATGGTGAGGTACCGCCCACCTGGGGAGGCAAGTAAAGAGTATTACAGTCAGTTAATGACATTAAAATACATTTAATTGAGAGAACAATTAACAATTCAGAGATGACACAATGTCAACTGCAACACTTTGAATTATTGTGCGGTTTACTTCAGCCAAACTCATGGAGCTGCTTGCAGATCTACTTGTTATTGCACAAATAAAACTAAATGAACAAACAATACGTTGAATCCAATTGTAAAAACTGCCCCCCGGTGCCCCCAAGGACAAAAAAATACCACAAAAGTGCCCCCTGCGGTGCCCCCACATTATGGTAAAATGCCTTCTAAGGTGCCCCCACAGTATGGTAAAGGTTTTGCACCCAAAATCTTCAAATCCACTTTTGCTGACTTGAATTTGTATCCAAAATTGGTTCAAGTGTTCACACTCGACCCTGTTGAAACAGGTTTAAAGTGTTTATTCACATCAGATGTACACACTCAAATAAAGAAAGTACAATTCAATAATAATTAAACACTATTTATTGTCAGTTTTCACATTGAACTGGAGGGATTATAAATAATAAATACTCTAATAAATAAATGTTCTTTCCTCATTTCAAGTAAAATAAAGGCCTCATTTACAAATAAAATACATAACAGAGAGCTTGTGAAAAATGTGCATAAAATAAAGTGCTTGAGTTTCCCTTTTTCTTCTTTTTTGTTAACTCCATTTCACATCTCTTGTTCGGTGACAGAAGTGAGCTCTAGCTTGTCCTGCCAGGACTTTAAAAAGTGTTAGGATTCTGGTGGATCGATCATATTCATATTATATCATTTATTTTCTGCACCCTCAGTTTGGATTTGAGCAGGTATGTTTGCTCAAAAGATTTGTGCTTTGTCTCGTGGTGGTGCTTCACAATTGCCTCAGAACATATGAAACATACTGGTTTTAAACTGCCTGTGGGAAGAACGAACATGTAAGAGTCTGTCCATTCTTGATTAAAAGCTCTTTTCACTGTCTATGTGTATGTGAGTCATAACCAAGATTTAATTTCAGAAATCAGTCTGCTGCTTGTTTTTGTTCTGTGTACAATAAATGAACACACTCACACACTCGCCCATAACCTAAAACCTCCTCATAAACACTGACAAATAGACAAACACTCAGTTGCAGCTCCTTTAAGCCCTCTGATTTCAGCATGCTGATTTCTCTACAGTATTTACCATGTGATGTAAGAAAGTGGATGTCCAAAAATGTTTTTCAACTCTGATTAGTAAACTTGAAATCCTTGTCATTGGGTCTCATCACATTCATCGCACATTCTGCCATCTGCTGTTTCCTCTCAGAACAGATGGAGTCTGTTGCAACAAGTGTTTGTTTGGTAGTAATTTAACTGTTGAGCATCATACCACCAAGTCTGACCCATCATGTTTTTATCACATCTAGAAATATTTCAAACATAGGATTTATTATCATTTTTAAAGACACAGAGACCATCTCGCATGCTTTTGTTTTCTGACACCTTGTTTATTCAAACCGTCTTTACACCTGTCTGAACCACACATCTACTCAAGTTCATTCTAATTGAGGAAGAAGTGCTTCAGAAATCAAAAAGTAAAATTGTCCAATTTTTTTAATTGACCAAATTGGAAGTGTGGGAGGAAACCGGAGCTCCCGGAGAAAACCCACGCCTACACAGGGAGAAACTCCACACAGCCACTAGAGTGGAAGACGGTGTGTTGGTCAGGATCATGCCGGCTTCCACTCTACTTGCTGTGAGGCCACAGTGTTAACCACTGAGCCACTGTGCGGCCCTCTATTGACTTCTGCCTGCAGATGTTGCTGCAGCCAGCTCTAAAGCAGCTTTAGAGGATCAGCAGCAGTACAAACATGATGACGATGGTAGCTGCTGAGATAGCGAAGAGTTTCTTCACATCTCCCCACGTGTCAGGGGAGGCTGCCTTCTTCTCCAGCCGATCGGCGAGCTCTCTGATGTGAACCTGGAAACACTGAACGATGACTTTGTCCACAGCTGGATCCTTTGACATTATCGCAGTCTCCAGCTTGCACTTTCCATAGAACCTCTGCAGGTCTTTCACAATGGATTTGACCAATTTTTTAGTGTATTTTATGTCCAGGAAGAAGCCATTGGTGATGGTGATTGTCTCTTTTTCAAGCGTTGTTTCTGGCGCATCTGATGTTGCACTTGCTTGTTTGTCCATTGTGTACGATTCTTTTTACTCTCTGGTGAGTTTTCAGAAGCTCTCAACGTTCAGTTGTCTCTGGTGTGAAATCTGATGCTGAAGCTTTCCAATGTCTCAGGTTCCAGAATCACAACCAGTGGTTTCAGCACATCTCCCCACGTGTCAGGGGAGGCTGCCTTCTTCTCAAGCCGATTGGTGAGCTCTCTGATGTGAACCTGGAAACACTGAACGATGACTTTGTCCACAGCTGGATCCTTTGACATTATCGCAGTCTCAAGCTTGCGCTTTCCATAGAACTTCTGCAGGTCTTTCACAATGGATTTGCACAATTTTTTAGTGTATTTTATGTCCGGGCAGAAGCCATTGGTGATGGTGATTGTCTCCCAATTTTTTTAATTGACCAAATTGGAAGTGTGGGAGGAAACCGGAGTTCCTGGAGAAAACCCACGCCTACACAGGGAGAAACTCCACACAGCCACTAGAGTGGAAGACGGTGTGTTGGTCAGGATCATGTCGGCTTCCACTCTACTTGCTGTGAGGCCACAGTGTTAACCACTGAGCCACTGTGCGGCCCTCTATTGACTTCTGCCTGCGGACGTTGCTGCAGCCAGCTCTAAAGCAGCTTTAGAGGATCAGCAGCAGTACAAACATGATGACGATGGTAGCTGCTGAGATAGCGAAGAGTTTCACCACATCTCCCCACGTGTCAGGGGAGGCTGCCTTCTTCTCAAGCCGAGCGGCGAGCTCTCTGATGTGAACCTGGAAACACTGAACGATGACTTTGTCCACAGCTGGATCCTTTGACATGATCACAGTCTCCAGCTTGCGCTTTCCATAGAACTTCTGCAGGTCTTTCACAATGGATTTGCACAATTTTTTTGAGTATTTTACGTTTGGGCAGAAGCCATTGGTGATGGTGACTGTCTCCATAACTTGGTTCACCAGATGCTTGGCATGGCTGATGCACTCCGGGTTCTGCTTCTGGAGAGCGTGGCACTTGTTCAACACTTTGACCAGTCAGAACAGTCACCAACAGCCGGAGCGGGTCTTCACCTCACTGCCTTGGTCATAGAAGCAGGAGGATCAGGGTTTTTCTGGTTGGTCCACGGCGAGCGTAGAGTTATGCTCTTTTTCAAGCGTTGTTTCTGGCACATCTGATGTTGCACTTGCTTGTTTGTCCATTGTGTACGATTCTTTTTCACTCTCTGGTGAGTTTTCAGAAGCTCTCAACGGTCACTTGTCTCTGGTGTGAAATCTGATTCTGAAGCTTTCAATGTCATATATAGGTTCCAGAATCACAACCACTGTGGATGTCATACATCAAAGTCACACACACACACACACACCACACACACACACACACACACACACACACACAACACACACACACACACACACACACACACACACACACACACACACACAAAAGTAGCAAAAGTAGTTTTTTTTTTATCTCATTCTATTTTAGCTTCTTTTATTTCCAATTTTAACACTTCTTAATTGCAATTTAAATGTTTTTTTACATTGTCTTATGTTCTTTTTATATGTCTTGATGCCATTTATGCTTTACTTAAAGCACTTTGGATTGCCTTTGTTTTAAGAATTTCTTTTTATCAACTTAAATAATGAAGACTGGATCCGAAGAGTCAAAGTAAAAGTTCAATTTATTCACCTTGTACAAGGAGGAGCGTTTAACAATGCAACATCAAGTGAGGTTACAAAGAAAAGGCTCCCATATGGAGCATCTACAATCAACCTTATATGCTGTTAGAAAAATGGGCGGTTCAGTCACCATGGAATATTTACTGTCACATAACTCTAATCACATCATGACACTCCTAACTTCTCCAGATGTAGATCCTTAAATCAAGATGACCACCTTCTGACCTGTCTCTGACCCTTGTCCCTTCTAACTTCCCAAACACATATATATATACATTTTGCTGACATTTCTCTATGTTTTTTCCTGCTGTCTACATTATTAATGCAGTGTTGAAACAGAGGGACAGAGACATTCTTCATGACTAGTCTGTGCAGAAACATTCACAATGGTAAAACCTTTAATCACAGTATAAACCTAATTTTTTATAACAGCCTTGTTGCTGACATAAACTTGATAAACTTGCCTTGCCTAACAGTTGGCGATTAAAAAAGCTTTGTTATTGTTGTATTGGCTTAATGATCCCTTCAATATTGGCAGGGGGGGAAACCATTTTTAAATCAGCTGCTAAGAGTTTGTTAATGCGATGTAATGTTGTCCTCCTGTTCTTCTGTCAAACCGTTTGAGACATGTAAAATCCATTACAGTCCACAATTTTTCTAATGGCTTCCTGAAACACAAACACACAAAAGGTGCTTGTTAAAAATCTAGTTTTAGGAAGACTATAGTCCGTTTTTTGGTAAGGTAACTTAAATGTAAATTATCTAAAGTTTTAATTTCACAATAAAACCTCTACCCACTGCCTTAACACTGTACTGCTTCTTTTGTGAAGCATAAGTAGAAAGTAATTCAATAGCATCAGCAGTAGCTTTACATATCAATGTTTGCTCACTGGAGCAAATGAACAGAGCAGAATAACAAAGAAGCAAACCTGCTAAGATAAAGTCATTTCAGTAACAGAATATGACTGTACATGTTACCTACCACAATGCCACACCACCAACTGTCAGGGCACTAAAGATTGAGACAGTAGCATCCCTAATGTTAAGTGATTTTTTTTTAGTAACTACCTGCTGAAAGACATCAAAACTCTATCACAAAATAGGAGATCATACATCTTCTAGTAATGTCATAAAATATTGATATTTATACAGTATTTATCTGACAATTCTCAATGTGGGTGATAAAGAGACAAGAGCAAAAGTGCAAGGGCGGGAAATAGTGAAGGAGACCAAACTATGTAACAATCTATGATACCCTCTTCATCCTTATTTACTTTCTACAGACATGTATAGAAGTGATTCAGTGGTACAGTATTCTATTTGTGTGTTTGCATAATTTACCGTGGGCGTTCACGTGGTTTTGTTTTCCTCCTCGGCTCTTTGTCCTTGTTCTGCCCTGCAAAAACAAAAGTTAACAAAAACAATGTCGGTGTCAACCAAAACTCTGGTGTTCATATTTAACTGTAATGCCACTTACAGCTTATAAATCAACAACTCCAAAGAAATATAAATGAATTTTCAATGGCTTGAGAAAATTCTACAGCAAGTGGCTATAAGTTATCCAGAAAGGGAGATCTGAAAGCTGATGGCAATTTCAAGTTGGTGTGTGTGTAAAGGACAATTATTTGACCAAATATCTAATGTACCAAATGTAAAACGTAGGACATAATTTCCACTGGTAGTTCAAAACCAGTTTGTTTTGTATGCTCCGAGACCACGGCGACTGTGAAGCACCACTACAGACAAAGCACAAATCACACACACACATATATATATACATATATATACATATATATATATATATATATATATATATATATACATATATATACATATATATATATATATACATACATATATATATACATACATATATATATATATACATACATATATATATATATATATACACACACATATATATATATATACATATACATACATACATATATATACATACATATATATATATATACATACATATATATACATACATATATATATATATACATACATACATATATATACATACATACATATATATACATACATATATATATATATATATATATACAGCTATTAGGAAGAGACACTGTAATACTGTAATATCCTACACAACCACAATACACATCAAATAATAATAAATAAATAAAAACAGGTTTGCAAATAAAACACATTCTTATTTTATTATTTATAAATCTGCCAATTATTTTCTTGTTTTAATTACTTGTTTCCTCTGTAAAATGTCACTAAATAGTGAAAAATGCACCATTCCCAGAGCCCAAGGTGACTTTTTTCAAACTGCTAAATAAAGTACCAGCTGTTTTGTTATAAGACAATTTTCCAGGTTCTTTTTAGCTCACTCACTCACTCACTCACTCACTCACTCACTCACTCACACACTCACACACTCACACACTCACACACTCACACACACACACACACACACACTCACACACACACACACACACACACACACACACACACACACACACACACACACACACACACACACACATTCATTCACTTCATTGCTCACTGACACACATCGACTCAGATATTGTACAAAGTAAGGCTTTTATGAATGAAACAGTATTTTATATATAATAAATATATATATGAAAAAAGAGGATAATGAGGTTTATAAACTTATTCGGCTGCGGGGAGATTGTTCGCTGTTCTGAACCACAAACTAAGGTCATGCATTTCACCGAGAAATAAAGCTAACTACTGAGCACAACAACTGACTGTCAAATCAAATAAAGAAAGTACAATTCAATAATATTTCAACACTATTTATTGTCAGTTTTCACATTGAACTGGAGGGATTATAAATAATAAATACTCTGACATTTTTTATATTATATGGATCAAAGATCGATATACCACTCTGTCTGTACAGTAAATATGAGGCTGCAGCCAGCAGCTGCTGAGGGAGAAACAACAGCTATTGTCCAAAAGTAACTGACTCCACCTATGATCACTACTAACATGCTGCATCTCGTTTTGTTTAGTACAAAAACCAAAGTGTAAAAACAATAATGGCCGTTTTACAGCAGGTTACGTGCTGAGCACCTGTGACTTTAAGGAGCCGCTGGATGCAAATTACACAGACACGCTGCTGGTTAGTTGGGAAAAGTCATTTAAACTATCAAACTGCTAAAAGTAAAAGTTTGGGACTTTGGTGAAAGATAAATACAAAAATGCTTCAGTTTTACTCCGCAGACTTTGGGTTTGCTATTTATCACATTTATTTTGACTTAAAAATACAAATTAAGAGCTCCACGTGTCTCTTTGCTGATCAATAAAATAGTTTATGTTAATATTTCAGATAATAGATAACAGAATATGTCACGATCTATACAACAGTAACACAAAGATGTTTTTATCACCACTTACTTGCAGAGTGAGAGGAATTACGCACTTTATGGCACCTTGACGCAGAGCGTTAATCCGTTATTCGATGATAAGATAATAATAAGATCATTTTATGCAGATCAAAAGCACAAAATATCAGCTGCTGTAGGGACTGGTCAGGACAAGTAAGATGCAAAAAACAGGGTCAAAGCGTATCATGTCCAAACGGTGACAGTTTGAACATGTTGCCTGTAGAACAAATCAGAAATAGTCCAACTGTATGAGTCAACAGCATCGAACAATCAGGAGGAAACATATGTTACTCCACCCTCAGATGACTGTGGTAAGAAAAAAACCCCAGATGTTACTGTGAGAGATAGAAATAAAAATCTACTCCTGTAGATTAAAACAGTGATGCTGAAGGACTAATGTCTCCAAATGCAAATAAAGCCTGCAGAAAGAGAAAAGGCATTTATAAAATCACTCTTTATAAGTCATTGTAGTACAATTTGTCAATTTTATATTATTTTAAATTCTTTTAAAAAAATTTAATTATTTTCCAACAATAATTTTAGGACTCGAAGGTTCAATTTATTCATCCATAAAAATATGTAAATCACAGTCTCACATCCTAATCAACCAACTCTGATCATCCAAAAGCAGAGAATCAATACCCACAAAATAAACCATATAAAAACATAACACTATATTCTATATTAAATCTGTTCAAACATCCAAACAACATAAAAACAGACCAAGATTAACATAAAAACCTACATCCTCCTCACAATGTTCTGGTTGTACCAATAACATTATGTTTCATAGAAACTCTTTAAGCTCAGTAACTGTGACACATTGTCTTTAGATATGAGGTTGTGTCAGACTTGATGATCTGATATGATGAATGAACGAAACGCCAGAAGAAATAAATAAAGTATTTATCAGTATTCTTATCAGTTCTTTTTCATTACTAAACAATTGGGGTTTTTTTGAATTATTATTTCCAACCAAAACAAAATATTGTTTCTACAGCAGCAACAGTAATGTTTCCATCAGCAAAGTCACTATAATAAATAATATTCCTGAGATTAAAATACTGAGTGAAGTTTAGAAAGAATGAAGAACACAGACATCAGTCAGTATCTTCATCCTCTCCTCCTCCTCCTCCCTCTGCTGCCGGTTGAGAGGAGGTGCTGTTTCAGCCAGTAGCACAGTTTACAGGAATTTAACACATTTTAATACAAGTTACAAACCAACTTAAACACAAATATTGCTTCCAGCGCCCCCAGACGCCCCCTGCTGAGAAACGCTACGGTAGAATTATCTAAAAATGTGTCTTTAAGCCAGTTTCTGACCTCAGGCGATTATGATGGACAGTTTGCGGAAAGTAAATAAGTGCATTGAAATGGGGCTTTTACTTGTAATGGAGTATTTTTACATTGATTTATTGGTACTTTTACTCAACTAAATGTAAGGATCTGAATACTTCTCCCACCACTGATGATGGCTTATAGAAAACCGTCCATATGAAGTCTTACTGTTGCTTGTTTCATTCCCTGATGAGTGGAGAAAGTCCCAAACTCAAAGTTCTCTTGTCCAGCTTTAAATCCTGAAGAGCTCTCATTAATAAATATAAAATATATGTTGACAGATCTGTTAAACTTGTTCACAACACACCAAAGAAGTTCAGCCTTAATGCAGAAAGTGAACACAGCAGCAGATTTTGATCTGAACCCCCCCCCCCCCCCCCCCAGACTTCCCCACAGTCCTGCCTTTTATGGTCCCATTCTCAACCCTCCCCAGATGAATCAGCTGGATTTTCATTCATCTTCAGAGCTGTTCTCATGATTTAAACAAACAACCAACCAACCAACCAACCAAACAAACAAACAAAAAACAAACAAACAAACAGAATTTAGAGCTTTTGACTGATAGAAGTTGTTGCTGCACAATCATGTGCTGAGTTTATATAAAGACTCAAACCTGCCAATACAACACACTCAGTATTTCCCTGCAGCTTGATGGTTTCTACACAAATTAATCAGTTATTATCATCACTTTAATCCCGGAGGATTGAACAGGAAAACTGTTGAAATCCTTTTAGTCCCTGAAGCAGCCAATAATGTAATAACTGCCAATAACAGAATCATTTTTCCATTCTAAATGTAATAAAAGTCAATAATGTAATAACTTACCCATAATGTAGTAAAATTTCACCCAAAACTGCACGGGATTAGCATAAAATTGGCATATCTGTAAAGGTGAGACTCGTGGGTACCCATAGAACTCATTTTCATTCAGATATCTTCTCTTAAAGAAGCCTCTGAAAGACAGTACAGTCAGCCGAGGGCACAGACCCCCCCGAGGGTCTCTGAGAGTTAATTAGAATGATCTCACAAATTTGTATATCCTCTAACACTAAATGAATGTAAACCTTCACCTAACTAAACTGTATTTACTAAATTAAATTAAATCACTAATTACCTTTCAACATGTGTGATCAGGAAGACAGAAGTTTGCAGAAAGAAAGTCTAATGTCAGAGTCACATGACTGGATAACTTGTCAATCAATGGTCCTCTAGTGGTCAGTTATGGGGGCTGCCAAAGAAAATACACGTCTACAAGAATGAGAGAATGAGTCAGTTTGTTATATATATACATAGACAGACAGAGTGCTGAATAGCTATAATAGTGTGGTTTAAACAGTTTGCTTGTATCGGAGGACAAAGCATCTTCAAAGAGGTTTAGATTTCATATTATATGACATCAGAGTAACTGTCTGTGTTTGCAAACGTGTGCTCACAGATTATGGTGGGAGCTCTGGGAGATGTCGGCTCAATGTCACTGGTAAGATGATTTAGTAAAACTCAGGAAGCCCTTTTTAACGCATGTTATCAGTGATGTACAGACTGAACTGTTAAACTATATGAGTTTGTTTGCACTCAGCAGCCACTTGTGTTATTTGCTACGATACAACATAAAATATTATAATTATTTTTCTGTCCTTTACAGCAGCTGTTGATCAGCCCAAACCTCAGAAACCTGCTGTGAGACCACAACCAGAGAGTCGGGGAAGGATCGGCCTCTACGTTGGACTGACAGCAGCTGTACTCGCTGTCTGTGCTGGACTCTGCTCTGCCTTCAGACTTCTTTTTACTAAAACTAAGTCAGGAAACGTAGCGGTATAGAAGTTGTATTTCTCAGAGAGCAGACTTCTGTCTGTCACTGCCTCTGCTGACACTGTCCCAGCTTTTGAGTTCATAGCTGTGATTGACGGCTCCGGGACTCACACTGAGTCAGACTATTGTCACAATATTTCACTAAGTTTAATGTTGCTGCCCTGTTGGCACAATTTTAGCTCACCTCACTACGTCCATCTTTATATCATCTTTATATACACGGTTTGATGTCAAACAGGAGCATAAATTATGACGTTTAAGTTTTATAATCATCTTACATTCTGTGTCAAGACATCTAAACAGTCACCATCTAACAGGTGTGGCTTCCTCATATCTGTGTGATGTGTCTCGTTCTGTCCATTTTAACCTACATCCACCAACTGTCTGACTGAGGACCTCACCTGCCTGAAGGCCAAAGATTACAGAGTCTACAGACACACCTGTCCTGACATCATCATATGGTGCTAATGAGGCGCTCCAAGGTCTTATCAGACCTGTCAGAAATAATATTTCTCACCTCTTCATCTGTAGACCGTCATCACTGTATCAATCACCATCACTGAAACATTAAGACTTTGCTGAGATGGTTCAACTGTTATCAATCATCGGTCTCACAGAGAATCCATCAGAATTATAAGAAAACTGTATAATATTTATTATTATGCGTACATATTGTAAATAAATCTATTTATTTATGAGAAGTTGTTGTGACTCAGTCTTTTGATATCAGAAGCACCAAAGGACAGCTCCAACATGTGAACAGCTTTCACCTGGATAAAGAGGAAAACAGGAGAGACAGCTAATTCCATACCAACAGTTATCTTTCATATTCTGAGTTGAAACGCACTTTAAGAGTACCCATCCTTACCCTGCCATACAGTCACAATTATGCCGAGTAAGAAACTAGAAGCAACCACATTACTAACCAAAGCTTTCACACTGAGATTTGAGGCACATACAGAAACATGAATATTCACCGTCAGTGTGGTAAATAGTTAAATGTTGCTGGTGACAGTCACTGCTGATGGATAGCTGGCTTCAGTTCAATCATACAGTAACATTATAGCAGCATCAAAATGTCTTCAACTAAATCTCAGCCCAGCCTAGATCAAACAGTCGGCTATTAACAGGTTTATTATTTACAGACAACACTTAGCCTGATGCTACCTGCTGACTTTACTACGAACAACAACCTTAACACGTTAATTTCATTCTCATTCCACATCACATTCTGTTTAAAGTCCAGATATAGTTTGAAAGTGAATAGAATATACTTATGTTTATATATTTGTGTTATTTTCTGTCTCTGTAGTTCTATATTTTATCAACTCTCTGTATAGGGTTTTTTTGCAGGTATTTTGTATCCCCTCTGTGATCCCCAGCCTATCTCTAGAATTTGGCTTTCTGATGTTTTATTGGACAGTTTTTGTCATATAACGATCTAAATATATTTGTTAGAGATGTTTCATAGGCTTTGTCAGTATCTTCTTCATCATACAGACTACTCTTTTCCAGTTTTGTGTTAATGATTAATGTCTAAATGCACTTATGTATTCCACCATACTTATTCCTGAATTTTAATTTACTGGCATCCTTATCCTGCATCCATAATCACAGTCATAGATCACAAAAACTGACAAATGGTCACTGATGTCACTAATTAATAGCTCACTAACTGTGTTGTCTTCCATAATATTTGTAAATATATTATCTATTAGAGCTGCACAGTGTGATGTTATTTTGTTCTGTGTACTGGTCTTTGAATATAAACTCATACTGTACATTACATCAATGAACTCATCAGTCATTTTGTGCTTATTAGGATTTAACATGTCTATGTTGAAAGGTCCACAAATATATGCTATCAACCACTGGGAAAGTGTCACATTCATGAAACTTACTTACGTGCTTTCCATGGCAAGCCAGTCTGCCAGGAAACACACCCCTCACTATCTCCCACAAGGAAAGTGTCACAGTTCAATATTTACTATTTCGGTCAAGCTATTTATATACTAAACCAAACTATTTAGCTGAATTTTTCCCTGTTAAAAAACTGAGTTTTGACTATTTCAATTTAAATATATCAAAACTTCAGATCAGAGGAGGAAAGCAGTTCTAGGATTGATTTGAATTGTTTTTAGAGGCTGTGAAAAAGTAGCTGAGACCACCATTTTGTCCCCAAATGACAAAATGGTGGTCTTGCCAGACTTGTCATTTGTTTGTTTAGCCGGTCACATTGCTGTCACACACTATCCTCGGCTTTGTTTGCGTTTAGCATTAATTTGTTACATTTACATCTGCATTTACCGTTTAATTGAGACAGAAAAGTGTTTAAGTTCAATATTTATTGTTTCCTGATTTTAGTACTGAGTTTCTTGAGTTATAGATTAGCTTGGGTTGTAACTTAGCATGTACTCACCACACTTTCCAGGAGGCAAAAGGGGGGGGGCACTGAGCCACTTCCTGGTTTTAAGATCTTGCTGACATCATCAGTGATATCATGGGTTAGACCAAGTATGGGGGTGTTTATTTTATTTAGTTAAATGTTTGGTTTAGTATTTATGTTATTTGTACTTATTTTGGTTTACGGTGAGGACTCTGCTGCTCTCATGTGTGTGTAAACAATGTTAACTGATACAAGGGACGTTGTCATATAGCAACTGTTGGTATAAGGGAAAGGACACCCCTGATAGAAATATGGTTCTGCCTACATGGATTGGAGGGCCTATTTAAAAGGAGAGTTGGTTTGAGAAAGAGCAGAAACAGAAGAGGAAGTCAGCGTAGCTGTGTTAAGGTAAGTTTGATTATGCTTGTTGTCACTTGGTCTCTGAGTCTGTTTCTTATCACCTTCCTTCACACTCTGGCAAAGCCTCCTCACAGGTAAAACTTTATATTACAGTAAAACAGCAAATAATTGTAAAAAGCCAGAAAGCGTTTCAGAAATGTTTCATTTTTCTCGTTTCCTATCTCGTCAATCGTCTTTTCAAGCCAAAATCCTTCCGGTTTTCGGGGTACAGAAGTACGTCGGTGGCTTCACATCCTCGTTGTCGGAGTTCAAATTTATGAGAATTTCAATGTTATTTGAGAGCCAGAATCTAGAAGCGTATCGGCGATTGTTATTCCAGATCTGACATGCAGCTGTGGGTGGGACTTTTGGGATTATACTAAAAACAATCCTTTCATCCCTGAGTCAAAATCGTGTGTGTCAGCGTGTGCGTGTACTACTGAAGGTGAAGGCTGATAATTAGTGTGATCACTGCAAGCAATCACACTATTGTAGCAGCATCTCTCTACAACAGTAGAGTTGGAACATTTCTGCCTGGACAGAGTTTGTTTTTTTTCTTCATCCAGCAACAGGTGAGTTCCTTTTTGCTTAGCCTGGTAGGCTAAATACATTACATTTCCAGTCAGTTTGCATTGTGCTATATGTCCTTATTTTTGTCGTGATAATAATTTGGTACCATGCCGTCTGATCACAACAACAAACAATTAAGCTTTGAGTCTCGCTAACTGGCTACATCTGTACTGTTTCTAAAATAATGCCTTGTTTCAGTGGCAGGTCAACATGTCTGAGAGCGGAGCTGGACTGATTCTGATGCTCCAAATGACACGGTGAGTTTCATTTTACTTTGTTTTATTGCCAACATCTCCAAACAACTTTATTTTATTTTGATATTATGATTTTGATAATTGCTGTCTGCATAGTAGCGTGCACCACTTTGTAACTGATGCAAGAGTTTTTTTTTGTTTTTTTTTTAATGCTTAAATACTAGTAGATGTGATTAGACTTGAAGTTGTATAATTTGTCTTAACATTTGAAGTCACAATTAAAATGGCTATTTATTAACTGTAGGTGCTGAGCAATTTCTATCAAGTCACAAGTAACTGTAGTCCGCACAGTGGTCAGGGTGCTGGGAAGGCAGCAGCTAGCTGCGGCTGGTCCCAGGTGCGTGGTCAGGGTGCGTGGTCAGGGTGCTGGGAAGGCAGCAGCTAGCTGCGGCTGGTCCCAGGTGCGTGGTCAGGGTGCTGGGAAGGCAGCAGCTAGCTGCGGCTGGTCCCAGGTGCCGCTGCCACGCTGCCACGCTGCCACGCTGCCACGCTGCCACGCTGCCACGCTGCCACGCTGCCACGCTGCCACGCTGCCACGCTGCCACGCTGCCACGCTGCCACGCTGCCACGCTGCCACGCTGCCACGCTGCCACGCTGCCACGCTGCCACGCTGCCACGCTGCCACGCTGCCACGCTGCCACGCTGCCACGCTGAACAACAACAACAACAACAACAACAACAACAACAACAACAACAACAACAACAACAACAACAACAACAACAACAACAACAACAACAACAACAACAACAACAACAACAACAACAACAACAACAACAACAACAACAACAACAACAACAACAACAACAACAACAACAACAACAACAACAACAACAACAACAACAACAACAACAACAACAACAACAACAACAACAACAACAACAACAACAACAACAACAACAACAACAACAACAACAACAACAACAACAACAACAACAACAACAACAACAACAACAACAACAACAACAACAACAACAACAACAACAACAACAACAACAACAACAACAACAACAACAACAACAACAACAACAACAACAACAACAACAACAACAACAACAACAACAACAACAACAACAACAACAACAACAACAACAACAACAACCTGGAGGAGCGGCGTCTCTCTGCGGCCCAGGCGCTGCCCCAGGTTTGGGGGCGGGCCTCAGAGAGACGCGGCGTCTCTCTGCGGCCCAGGCGCTGCCCCAGGTTTGGGGGCGGGCCTCAGAGAGACGCGGCGTCTCTCTGCGGCCCAGGCGCTGCCCCAGGTTTGGGGGCGGGCCTCAGAGAGACGCGGCGTCTCTCTGCGGCCCAGGCGCTGCCCCAGGTTTGGGGGCGGGCCTCAGAGAGACGCGGCGTCTCTCTGCGGCCCAGGCGCTGCCCCAGGTTTGGGGGCGGGCCTCAGAGAGACGCGGCGTCTCTCTGCGGCCCAGGCGCTGCCCCAGGTTTGGGGGCGGGCCTCAGAGAGACGCGGCGTCTCTCTGCGGCCCAGGCGCTGCCCCAGGTTTGGGGGCGGGCCTCAGAGAGACGCGGCGTCTCTCTGCGGCCCAGGCGCTGCCCCAGGTTTGGGGGCGGGCCTCAGAGAGACGCGGCGTCTCTCTGCGGCCCAGGCGCTGCCCCAGGTTTGGGGGCGGGCCTCAGAGAGACGCGGCGTCTCTCTGCGGCCCAGGCGCTGCCCCAGGTTTGGGGGCGGGCCTCAGAGAGACGCGGCGTCTCTCTGCGGCCCAGGCGCTGCCCCAGGTTTGGGGGCGGGCCTCAGAGAGACGCGGCGTCTCTCTGCGGCCCAGGCGCTGCCCCAGGTTTGGGGGCGGGCCTCAGAGAGACGCGGCGTCTCTCTGCGGCCCAGGCGCTGCCCCAGGTTTGGGGGCGGGCCTCAGAGAGACGCGGCGTCTCTCTGCGGCCCAGGCGCTGCCCCAGGTTTGGGGGCGGGCCTCAGAGAGACGCGGCGTCTCTCTGCGGCCCAGGCGCTGCCCCAGGTTTGGGGGCGGGCCTCAGAGAGACGCGGCGTCTCTCTGCGGCCCAGGCGCTGCCCCAGGTTTGGGGGCGGGCCTCAGAGAGACGCGGCGTCTCTCTGCGGCCCAGGCGCTGCCCCAGGTTTGGGGGCGGGCCTCAGAGAGACGCGGCGTCTCTCTGCGGCCCAGGCGCTGCCCCAGGTTTGGGGGCGGGCCTCAGAGAGACGCGGCGTCTCTCTGCGGCCCAGGCGCTGCCCCAGGTTTGGGGGCGGGCCTCAGAGAGACGCGGCGTCTCTCTGCGGCCCAGGCGCTGCCCCAGGTTTGGGGGCGGGCCTCAGAGAGACGCGGCGTCTCTCTGCGGCCCAGGCGCTGCCCCAGGTTTGGGGGCGGGCCTCAGAGAGACGCGGCGTCTCTCTGCGGCCCAGGCGCTGCCCCAGGTTTGGGGGCGGGCCTCAGAGAGACGCGGCGTCTCTCTGCGGCCCAGGCGCTGCCCCAGGTTTGGGGGGCGGGCCTCAGAGAGACGCGGCGTCTCTCTGCGGCCCAGGCGCTGCCCCAGGTTTGGGGGCGGGCCTCAGAGAGACGCGGCGTCTCTCTGCGGCCCAGGCGCTGCCCCAGGTTTGGGGGCGGGCCTCAGAGAGACGCGGCGTCTCTCTGCGGCCCAGGCGCTGCCCCAGGTTTGGGGGCGGGCCTCAGAGAGACGCAAGACAAAAAAAACCTGGTGGCTTCCCAGACAAGAGTTGTAAAATTTTTTGTTCCTATTCTACATAAAGTTCATTGTAAAGGCTTAATTGAAAGTGTCTTCATCAGTGACATGTAAACAAGGTACTGAAAACAATAAATGAAAACTGTAAAACAATGCAGCACAGTGCACACTGAGGTACTACCACAGAGGAACAATCATCACATGCTGCTTTATGATGAAAGAAGACTTACTGCATTTTTCACTCAAAGCGTACGTCAATCTCAAATTTTACAGATCCACTCTTTTGAAATGCAGACTACTGCTTTGATTTATTTTTTATAACAGGAAGACAGTGTTTCTTCTTCACTACTGTCAAACATGTCTGGAGCAATAATCATTTAAAATTCACAGCTGCTGTATGAGTGAACTTCTTTGACATGTTTATTGTTGTACTTACACTTTCCAGGCCTGTTCCCCATAATGTTATTTGGGTGTGCCTCCAGCCATTTCCACCTGTTCTTCCCCAGACTGCTGGACTGTACTGCTTTCCCTTCTTCACAAACACTTGCAGCATGCCCACGTGGTGGCCTGCCAGCTTGTGCCGGAACGACAGACAGAGATTGCCCTCGTTCCAGGGCGGGGTCAGCGGGAGGACCAGCCGGGCCCCTCGTCCAGTCCTCTTGTTTCCCACCTCAGGAATGGTGAGGTACCGCCCACCTGGGGAGGCAAGTAAAGAGTATTACAGTCAGTTAATGACATTAAAATACATTTAATTTGTACATAAATGTACATTTTCACTCAACACCAAATCATGTCATTGTAACTGACAACACTGAACTTTACCCCCTAAAAAGTAATTGTCGTAAAATTTTATGGGATTATTTGCCATCTCTACTCTCCCGCCTGCATGCAATGTGTATGATTAATACATATCAATAGAGCTGCAACTAACAATTGGCCTATTTTGATACTGATTAATAGTTTAGTTAATGAAATGTCAGAAATTGGTGACAAATGCTCATTACAATTTCCCAGAGATCAAGGTGCACAGCCCAAAGATATTTAATTTACTGTGATATAAAACACAGAAAAGATGCAAATCCTCACTTTTGAAAAGCTGGAACTAGTAAAGGTTTGCAAATGTTGCTTGATAGATGGCCTAACGAATTCATCAATCATCAAAATTGTTGTTGATCTTCTTTTGTTTTGTTTAAGTAACTATTTAATTGACTAATAATTTCTACAGTACATGTCATCATTAATGGAGTGTAAACACTTGAAAACTGGTTTGACTTGACCAGAAATAATCAGAACTGAACCAAACTGAACTCAAAATAAATGACACCATTTCTACTTGACCTTGAACAATTAACAATTCAGAGATTACACAATGTCAACTGCAATACTTTGAATTTTTGTGCGGTTTACTTCAGCCAAACTCATGGAGCTGCTTGCAGATCTACTTGTTATTGCACAAATAACTAAAACTAAATGAACAAACAATACGTTGAATCCAATTGTAAAAACTGCCCCCTGGTGCCCCCAAGGACAAAAAAATACCACAAAAGTGCCCTCTAAGGTGCCCCCACATTATGGTAAAATGCCCCCAGGGTGCA
The DNA here is from genome assembly GCA_038419695.1 of Scomberomorus guttatus. Lineage (NCBI taxonomy): Eukaryota > Metazoa > Chordata > Actinopteri > Scombriformes > Scombridae > Scomberomorus > Scomberomorus guttatus. The sequence goes on from CM076447.1 coordinate 13,778,730, forward strand.
CCCACGATATGATAAAGTGCCCTCTAAGGTGCCCCCACAGTATGGTAAAATGCTCCCTAAGGTGCCCCCACAGTATGATAAAGTGCCCCCTAAGGTGCCCCCACATTATGGTAAAATGCTCCCTAAGGTGCCCCCACAGTATGATAAAGTGCCCTCTAAGGTGCCCCCACAGTATGATAAAGTGCCCTCTAAGGTGCCCCTCAAAAAGGAGAAAACAATCCAAGTTCTGTAATGACTTTACTTATGGTAAATCAGGATGAAATGCCCTATAGAGAGCCTATATATGTGACAATCTGGAATGAAGTGCCCTCCTGGGTGCCCTTTCAGTGGAAGAAAATGTGATAGTGTCCTGTAAAGTGCCCCCAAAAACAAGAAAATATCATATGCCCTTTAAATGAAGAGGATGTAATGTAGCGCCCTATGATGCTGTTGTAATGGGGTGAGCTGGAGGTTCTGTATGGGTGCCCGTCAAGTGGGGAAAAAAAAGGAAAAAGTGCAATTTAGGGTTGACCTATGTCTAACATACTGAAGTGCAGAATTGGGTGCCCTTTCAATGAAAAAATGTGCCCTCTAGGGTGCACTGTATGTGAACAAAACATTGTGAATTGGGGGCCCATTGAATGTATCAGGTGCCCTTTATATTTTCGCCCCTGCCCCTGACACAGCCTGAGTCCGCCACTGGGCTTCAGTCTGATCTTCTGTAAGCACACGAGGCTGAGCCAGTTGTTAGAGGAAGCCAGATGTAGTTAGTGTCGCTTGAACAGTGCCAGCATGCTGCGCTGTTTAGTCTTCACACCCCGTCTACTGAGTCCTCTCAACATAATTCACCACGTCCTCTCCTCGTCTGAACCCCAAGAAAAACAGTGTCATGTTCCCATTTAATGTGAGCCACAGGTATCACTGACGGGTCGCGTAATCCACTTCTCATTTGCATCGCTTTGTAGAGCAAAGCACTAATCTGCAGTGTGTGACTGTGTGTGTGACTGTGTGTGTGTGTGTGTGTGTGTGTGTGTGTGTGTGTGCGTGTGTGTGTGCGTGTGTGCGCGCGCGCAGCAATTCTCTTCTCCCTTTACTGACTGTAAAATAAACAGTTGTGTGAGTGAGAATGGTTGACTCTTGTTCCTCAATTACCTGATGGATCAGGCGTCGTCCCCCAGCGCAGGTCTCCATCTTTGTCCCTGGTCCAGCCACAAAGACCCTCATCCAAGGAGCAGCTCAGATATCCCGACTCTGAAGAGAATAAAACACACTTGCATGCGCACTTTTAAAGGGGTGGTCGGGGGTGGCCGGTGGCACCCCTACAATCTGATTAGCCACCCCAGATGCCACCCCAAAATATCTGCCACCTCATTGGCTTTCACCTTGCTGTGGGGCGGGTGTTTGGCCAGCACATCAGTTTCTACCGAGACACTGTGCCTGTATGGTTGACAGAGGCAAGAGAGGACCCCCGAGAGCTGACTCACGCTGTCTCAAAAGGTGGGAATCCCCCTTATCTGCGGTACCATTGGACCTCCATCTCTGTGGCGTCACAGTGACCAGCGCTACATCCAGGTAAAAATCATCATGACAATATGTTCCCTTTTATTTTTTCTCATCATGTCCATCAACTTCCGCCATCCCCAACACTTCAGCAACAGCAACACCACCGTCCATAACTAAGGAGTTTATTTATTACTGTTAAGTAGTCAGATAAGAAGATTGTTTGTTTTTGCTGCTAACATTAATGTGAAAAATGTTTAGGTTTAGATGTTGATGAGCACTGATCTAATAATGTGGGGGTTGTTCCCAAAGAGAAAGAACTTTTTAAAGAGTTAGTTTTTAATTCATTTACATTTGGTATTTATGTATATTTTTTAATATATATTTGTATACTTTTTTTTACTTTATACTTCTAAGTTGTTTACATTGATCTTAATTCATTGATCTTATTTCTTTAATATTAAACTATGTGTTACATTTGTTTTTGCTGTTAATATAAATGTCAAAATAAAAATGTCTAGATTCTATAAATGTTTTTTGATTAATATCTAATTATTTAATAGGTGTTCTGGGGAAAGTAATGGCAATGAAAGTTGGTCAGAAGGGCCCCGTCGGGACTTTCTGCCTGGGGCCCCATCAGACTGACCATCAACAGTTATGTGTATGCATGTAACCTATTAACTTATGTTTTAGCCTATTATTAGTAGAACATTAATGCATATAAAAAATTATGCACGCTGTGAGTACACATTAGCAACACACTGTGGCCACCTCTACACATCCCTTTGCCACCCTTGGGCCACCCCAGTCAAATATTCCTAGAACTGCCTCTGCTTTATTTAGAGAAGTGGATGACACAGGATCTGCTCTCTGTTGTGCTTCACATGAGCCCTGCTGTACGCCTCTAACTTTACTGGGAGCAAGAGGAGTGTTACAGGTCCTTCTTATGAACATGATGATACAATGAAAAGTGTAAACATTTGTTATAATTGTATAATTGTTGTAATTTCTGAAGGGAGCTGATGCATTGAGGAAAAATCAAGTGGAAATGGATCTACATAAATCACAAGTAGAAATGCATTTATCCAAAAAAAATCACAAATATATACACATATAGCCTATTGTATACATGCCATACAACATAATAAAATACATTATGGTTACAGAGAGTCATAATATTCAATGACTGATGATTTCTTTCCCAGTGATGATGCCTAGACAATAACATTATGAAAATGTAGGCAAAATAACTGCTGTATTATCCATGCATTGCTGTACAAATTGGTTCAGAGATAAGAATGACATCCATCATTTTGTCTACTGGCAGGGTCAGTCACCTCCCATCCTTCTTTTTCCGTCTCTCTTTTTTTCCATATCTATGTTTCCTCTGTACCTCATCTGCTTACATGATTCCTTATTGTATTATACATGACTGGACACTAGAGGGTGGTGGTGTCACATCTGTCTTGCACTGAGGTAAAATGATGTCTTCCTACAGCAAATGTATCTTCACTCTATTGATTTCTCCACTTCAGGTTTGGATTCACTTTGTGCCCCATTCCTTTACCTGAACTTTAACAATGAAGGTGAGGATTTCCATTTGAACTTAATGTATATCACACAACATTTAAGTGTTTCTTATCCCTCCCTTCTGTTTTTTGGCCTTCTTTCATCCTTATGCCATACTCTTCACAGCTCTGGCATATGCCTGCATGTCTGCCTTCATCCCCAAATACCTGTACAACTTTTTCCTGAAGGACAATTGAGATATACAAGAATGAGCAGTTGCTGTGTAACTGGAAAAGTTAGTCTGCTTTACTGTGTTTTGCACAGTGACACACTTTTATTTTTCTATATTACTTGTTTCCAATTCAGCTGTCCAGTGTTTTTTGCTGCAGTCAACTGTCACTGCAAGTTAAGTAATGCTATAAGTATTAAACATGGTCAGAGCACTCAGCTAAGTTCAAAAACAAATTATCATCGGCTGGCACAGAGCATCAGGCCGTCAGCTCAATGTTGATTAAATTTTGACTCCATGTTGTTCCTAAGCTATGAAAACTAATTTCAGTCTGTCTTAATGGAGTTTGCAGCTGAGCCACATCATTTGGAGATAGGGAAACAAATGAAACTGCAAAAGCCTGCAGAGAAATGTCACAAGCAATTCCTACATGAGGGATAAACAGCAACACTATACACCTCTTGAACTCTGTGGGGAATGTGGCTATTATCATTTCTTTCCACTGTTAGATGCCCTTGAGTGCTAGCTTATGTTTGTCTGGTCAGAGCTCTTTTGTTGACTTACAGTGTGAAGAATGACAGTAACACAGCCTTACGCTGCATGAGTTTCCATTCGACTTGTACAGAAGTCAGGCTCCAAGGTTGCACAGTGGATCAGCAGTCTACTTGCAACTTCTTGGTTTCTGTCTCATTTTGGTCATTTAAAACCTAGAAAAGAAAAAACACTGTCATGAAATGTCCAGTCTTCTCCAATGTAATAGTACAAAAAAGTATCTGAGATCAGATTTCATTGCATAATGACTGATTTATTAAATCCAATCATTAATTATGTGCGTTGCTGTATATTTATGTATTTTGTAATACTGCTTGCATTTTCTGTTGTTTACTGTAAAATCTTGTTCTGTCGAGCACACTTCCTTTTAGGTTTTAGTGCACAAGCCACACAATAAATTATGTATTGCCCTCTTGGCCTTTTGTTTGTGTTTCAGAGTACTTGACTGTCTTCTCCCAAATGATTGCCTTCCATGACCCAGAGCTAAGCAACCACCTAAATGAGATTGGCTTCATCCCAGACGTAAGTTACCAAGAGTGCGTCCTGATAGACTGATGAGAATAGACAGCAGTAGAGGACAAATTAGGAAACATTTGTCGTCTTTTGCAAATTTACCCATAATGGAAAGTCAAAGATAGTAAGAAATGATTCTGGTTTCTGGCTCTGCAGCAGGGGCAAAGGAAATGACCATCATTAGATCTCTATGTATATCTTTTTCATTGTCATTGACATTTTTTTGTCCCACATCCCTCTTTCCAGAATTTGTGGCCAGGGTCAGGTTCTCCCTATAGTCCACTGTTGATGATTTATACAGCCACTAATGTCTGCCAGGCACTCCTAATGATTGTCCTCTGTCAGGCTTACCTTATTTCTCTTACTCTGTGCCACCTCTTCTTGCCCTTCGCTTTCCTCTTTACAGCACAGCTCAGACAATGACAAGGTTAAAGTCTCCACTGTCTCTCCAGGGTTTCTGTTAGTGTGCTGATGAATGTATGTCACCTGTGGACTGGTCTCTGGGACATTACCCGATGAAAAGTGGGGTCTTCATCACAGAGGAGTCAGGGATTTAAGCTTCCTCCTCCTCAGCTACTCTCAGTTTCAGATTTAATGCTGCAGCTCCTTCTCTTAAATGTGTAAGTGTATCACGAAACAGTGACTGCTGATTGCCTGTTATAACTTAAAATGTGTGGAAGAAAAGACTGTTAAAGAAGATACTTTGGCTTGCTGCATGAACATTGCCTCTTCTGTAGGTGTTGGTGCATTTTTTAAGCTTTGCTTGAACAGATGTGCTATTGTGATTCTTTCAGTATCTTGCTCTTGTGTTGTTTAGGCTTGACTCTTTGTAGAGAAGCATGCTCTTGTGATGCTGACTTGACACTTACTGCATATACAGTACTACTAGCATTGACTTGCCTTTTAAAGGGGACTTTGTATGTCTGTTTTCATTGTTAGGCCGGGATAACATTGGAACAAGCTTTGTTGATACAGCTTTCATGCTTGATGTCAATTCCAGTAATTAGACTTTACAGACCATGAATCCCCTTTTCGTCTCTGAACTTCAGAGAACACTCTGAACTATTGTTTTACTGAGGCAATATATCCATCGTCTCTAAAAGACCAAATGTTGCTGCAGTATGAAATGCATTTGATTTCTCATGTATGCATACCAGAACATGGCTAGCTTAATACAGTTTGCCTTTCAGAAAAAGACAAATCTTGTGCAAGCATGCAGAAACCACAAGTGATCTTTCAAAATGTTGTGGTGTTCATGGACTCTGCTCCAGTAATGCCGTAAGCCATAGCCAGAGAATCAGACTGCATGTAGCCAGTGGTTTAATTCAGGCCATTTTCAATTTATCCACATCACCTCTCCTGGGTCTGCCATTTACACCTACACTAATCCAATCTGGCTGGACTTGCAGTCCTGCTACCGAGGTGTTGAAATTGAGGCTGAGACTCGGAGTGCAGTGGCTCTCTCCTGCTCATCACTCCTGGGCACAGAAAAGGTCCACTTAACAGTCACCAGCTCTCCCGCAATTAGCTATCAATTAACTGGCTGAGATAAGCTCCAGTATTCCTGCACACTCTGCTTCAGACCCTTCACTGATGAATATTACAGAGCCCCAGTGATGGTAGCCAGCAATTGGCAGGTGTTAGAACAGGTGGGTTAATGGTGTGTGTGTGTGTGTGTGTGTGTGTGTGTGTGCTTTAATTTCAGTTTTATGCATTTCCTCCTGGGGAAGTAGAGAGAGAGTGAAGCAGGACAGAAAAGGAGGGATGATAAAATCAGTATAATGAGATTCATTGTTAGATTTCTCCCCATTGACTAATAATCAAAATCAGCAGTTTGCTCTTTATTGCTGTTTCTGTTTCTCAGAGGCCGTAGAGATGTGCAGCCATGTGCTTTTCTTTAAGACAGAAATCCCCCCTAGTGAGAAACAATTCATTTTTTAAGCTCTTAGCAATTTATTTTGACATTCTGTATATTTGCAAAATACAGAAAAATGCTGTTATCTCATAAATGTGTTTATATCTTTTTTCTCTTTATCTCTCACCTAGCTTTATGCTATTCCATGGTTCCTGACTATGTTTACACGTAAGTAGCTTTTCTCTGTTCTCACAATGTGGATATCATGTGGCAGTGAGCATAGTCCAAAATTTTCAGAGGGTATTGTGAGTCTGCTTCAATTAGAGTATCAATAAAAGAGACTGAAAAGGTCAGTGGCTCCAGTATGGGCAAGTTCTGTAGGGTGCTTTTTTTTTTCTTTTGGTGACCTTTATTCCAGCTGCTAATTAGTTCTGGTCCTGAAAGGAAAGGACTTGACCACTCAGTCCTACCTCACCTCAGATTTTCACCAGTACATCTTTATTCATCTTTATTTTGTATTTATCTGAATACATTAAAAAGTCCCAACATTAAGCTGATGAGACAGCTGCTTGCGGCAATGTTTCTCCTCCCTGTGGTAAAAGATCAGAGAGACAAGTAACAAACAAATATATATATATAAATATTGTGACAAGAAAATCTTAACTCAAAATTCTACTTATTAGTTTTTTCCTGAGCTTTCAATCACATCTTGCTTTCTTCATCAGTGGATGGAGTCTGCTCCGTGGTCATGGATCATAAAAAATAAAATGATTGTCATTCATGACAATGTCAGTGTTGATATAGTTGATATATAAACCCTGAGAAAAGCTAGTGGTGGACCTTTAAGGGTTTTTTTTTGCTAAAAAGAATATTTCACAGGTCAAGAATTAAGTTTTCATGCTCAATCATGCAACCATCTCGACACACATGCACCAAATGTTTCAGATTCAGATGATTGACTGAGTTGACTTTGCAAATAAGAGGCTTTAAAACCAGCAGCCTAATGAAGCTTTCCTTTTTAATGTATTAAATTAAGTAAAGTCATTATCACATGTCATTATCACCTCATTCAAACCTGTAATGGATAATTAAAAAAAAAAAACAACAAAAAACCCAAATTACAACCAAAAAACAGATGGTGGACATTAGACTTAAGTTTTTTGATGCAGAGGTTTTTTGTATGCAGTTACATGTCTGTACCAAGTGTCACGTCTCTGTGACTCTGTGACTAAACAGAGTGGCGGAACTAAGCTGTAGACTTTACAGGCTTATTATAGTGCTCCCTGTGGGCCAGTCTGCACCATTCTCTGCATCTAAGTAGTGACTCACCTAGTCTTACTTAAGACTGTCAATGTACCAAATTAGAAGTATAACACCCATTTGTGCTTGAGATGTTTTATGAAATGAAGAATGCAGGGAATTGTGGGGATTATTCCTATCACAGTACAGCTACTGTATTTCAAGTGCATTGATTACGTTGTCATGGTTTTACGTTCAACTGAAAATACACAACTCATGTATTTTGACCTGCAGTTCATGAGAAGAGTTTTGAGATGATATTAAAGATGTCTAGATCCATGGGTAGGATGTGGCAGACAAAATCAATTCCAGGCGCTCAAGTGGATGGTAAAAATAAATATGGTTTCAATATGGATTTAAAACAATATAAAAATACATCAGTGCTTATCAGCACACTTGCCTTCCTCAGGGGAAACCAAAGGAAGGCAGCATAATGTATTTTTATAACTTGCTTTGCCAATATTTATTAAAGGCTTACATATTGTTATTATCCTGAGTTGCCTCAATTGGATGTTTTATACCACATCCTACCCATGAATGTATTTTCTCTTAAATATTTTAACTTTTTCAACAGCACCAGTGAATGTAGGGGACACCATAAACACTTGCTACTATATTTTTCTCAGTATTTTATAAGGTTTTGAAAGAATCACAAATTATAAATAAAAAAAAAACATCAGAGGAGCTCATAAGGTCCTATTAGTAGAGCTGTTCATATGAGAACATACATGCATACAGTGCTGGGGTGGACACAAGCAAAAAGCATCTCTCGAGTAGAATCCATTTCAATAGCCCTGCAATACCTGCTGCCTTTGTGAAGCCTGGACTGTAATGTTCAATGTAGAGACATACGGAGCTTGTGTCATGAGCTGTGAGTCATTTCTGAATTCTGCTTAGTTTTAGCAAAACTAATGAGTCTCAACAAATCATTTCCAGCACCTCTGTACTTGGACCTGTACTCTGCGATTATTGCTCGCTTAGTATTAGTATTAGTATCACATAATAGTCCTTTCACCGTCTGTGCTACATCAGAGGTACATAAAGGTTTTATTTTGACTGGTTCAATATCAGCATGCAGTGTGTCAAATGATGACAGCATTATGCATTTATCCTTCCTCTGAGTGCAGTTTGAGCTCTGAAATATGAGTATATTAGCAGGGATCACAGATCACTGTTACAAATTAAGTTATATGCAATTAAACTCTGTGTCTTCTAGGTGCAACCCGACCATGCAGTACAACTGTGTGAATAACTTTTTGCCTTCTTGATATAATTTTAGATTGTTGTATTAGAACTTTGCTAGTCTGCAGACTCCTAAAGAAAGAACACAACCTGTAATTTACATCAATTGTGGCCAAATTGATCTGTACATACTCCATCAATTGATTTTTCTAAGTCCTGCGATATTTTATTCTTCAGTTAAACACACACATGCACGCACACACACACACACACACACACACACACACACACACACACACATACAGAGACCACTCCTGGGGTGGAGAGTGTGAGGTGTGACCCTTTTACCCCTTTATCCTCCCCCTGAGGCAGTGTGTGAGTCCAGTATTCAGAAGGTGTGCCCCTCTGACTGCTAATGTCCCCAATCCAATATGAGACAAGGTTGGAGGGTCATCTTCCATTCACACACAGGCGCACACACACGCTCAGACACACTGACTGTCACTCACATGCAACGGTCTGCTCAGCTGACTGCTAATGTGGTGCAGACCCTCTGAGGCAGTTTCTCACCATTCTTGCTCTCACAGTCTCACACTCTACCCACACACGTCTACCGCCTAGCATCCAGCCCAGGAATGATATAAACAGGTTGACAGTACTGGTTCTCATGCTTAAATCTCAACAGGGAGGAAACATTACATTTTAGAATACTGAAAGTAATATGATTGAAATAATAACTGCAGTGGGATGTATTATCAGGATGTGGTTTTATTTGGCTTGAAGTAACCTGCGCAGGTTCCTTGCTCTAAAGATCCGGATGATCTTCCTGACATTTTTCCACAACAACACCCACCTAAAAACATTTTCCCAGCTGCCTCCCCCACATCAAATACCTCTCCAGGCAACCTTGTGAATGCACAATATTTCTTAGTGAGCTTCCCGTTGAAAAGCAATGGAACCATGTTAAGTAAATGTGTTATGCACATGCAAATTGCAGTCATTATATGCAAACTCATTCCCTATTTCTCATTGTGTGCATGTTGCATGCTATTGTCCTGCTTGCAGCATCCCTCGAGGGATTTGTCTTTTTTCAGACACTCTTGTATTCAGTCATTCTGTAAAATCCTCTTTGTTGTGTTTATTTCTGTATCCGCCATACAGATGTGTCTCCACTGCACAAGATCTTCCACCTGTGGGACACACTGCTGCTGGGTAACTCCTCTTTTCCCTTCTGTATCGGCGTGGCCATATTGCAGCAGCTCAGGGACCGTCTCTTGGCTAATGGCTTCAATGAGTGCATCCTGCTATTCTCTGACCTGCCAGGTGAGAATATAAACTGTTATTTATAGTCCGTCTTTTCGAGTGTATTTCATACTATGGTTCAGAAAAGTTTTACCCGTTAATAACCCAACAGTCATTTGTTTTCTGCCTGAGTTAAGCTGTGTCTCTGCAATTATAAATAAAATACCATTTTCTGCATTCCCTAAACCTGACTTGAATGCTGTCCATCTATATCAGCAACTGCCCTCAGTTTGCTACATACTACATACTAGCTGTATTTTGTTCCTCAGAGTACTAATGTGTGCTGATGTGTCTGAGTTAATGATATCCTCAAATCACGCAGCTCTGCACTCCTACACAAACATACTCCCTTCTTGATGTGCTCTAGGCATGCCACACTCTGCTCTGCAACTGTCGAGCAGTCATCCGCTGCAACCTGGGAAATGTCTGCCACAGAAATCACAACCTCTTTGGATCTCCAGCGATCCCGTCACTTCCCATCTTTATTCAGAGCTTTTAGTCTGTGTTGACTGTTTAGCTGCTCTGGTACGACATCATTAAACCAGTTTTTTTGCCGCTGTCATACTAGCAGGCTGCCTGAAGCAACTACAGATAGCTAATGCAAAGTTACCGTTAGAGAGTTGAATTAAAACCTGCACTCCAGGGTAAAGATATGTTAGTGGTAATGGACACTGGCAGAAAGTCAGGATAGAGAAGGAACCAGGTGTAATCCAGCATTAGGAATGTCACATACGATTTACCTGCATCTGTTTTTTGCACATCGCAAATATTACAGTTCTTTAACCTCTGATTATACATCTCGTAAGTGATATGTTACTGCATGACAGACATGAGATGTGGAAGGAAGTGAGGTGGAGTGGTAAATACTAAGACACAGGAGGAGGCCCGACAATTCAAGACTTCAGTGGGTTGATTCTAATCATACAAGCTTGATGGAAATGCATACTTATTAGCATTGATCTGTTTTCATTACATATATTTATTTATATTTTATACTCCAAGTCCAAGGGGTCTTTAATGTGGTATAGGCAGACGCTGACATATTGTTCAGTGGACTTTTCTGTTTTTGTTGACTGTTTATACTGTATGTCACACAGAGTGAAGACTCTTAGTGTCTCTTAATCCATGTCCACTTAACTGCTCCTTTTCACTTGCACAAAGCGATTACTTCAGCAAAATATTGGTGGCATAAAATCCGAGAGTGGCGTTCATAATGTACATCTTCAGAATGTAACTCTCGCCTGGGGGATAGCTCAAACAATTTCATCTAAAACTCTATTTCCAAATGCTGCCTAGCCCTCTTTTTTTCTGGCTGAAGGCAGAATGACATTGGGGTTTTAAAACCAACAGAGACAGGGACGATTTGTCCAAAAGGGATGTTGCAGCACTCTGTAAACTAAGGCCAACAGCCTCCCCTCCTGCCGAACTTCAGTGTTGCCATACTTCACTTTGTTTTACTGCCCAAGTCCAACAGATTCATGTGATTGAGGCGGAAGGGAAAAGGAGAGCCAGTTCTCCTTATAAAGGTAAAATATGTTGGCCTAGAGCTGCAGTCAGCTTCTTTGGCAAGATTTCCTGAGAGTGGCTGCTGCTGCCATCTCCTTACTGTTTATAACTGCCAGCCTTATTATTGCAGCCTGTGTATACCTGGGTAGTTACAGTGTAGTATCTGGCACTCTCTCTAAACTATATTAAGACTGAATTCTGGGCTGTAGAGTGACCTCAGACAGGACTTGTTTACTTATCTTCTAGTCCACACCAAAGATACTTTTACATAACATCTTACAGACACAGACTGCTAAATCCAATCCAATACCAAACAGTCCAGCACAATATTTATCACCTCTGCTTAATGACAGTAGAAGTCTTACTACTATTGGTTTATTGGAATGAAATGTGCAGGGTCGGGGTTTTCCTTTCCTAACCCTTCGCAGCACTTGAATGGTGCTGTCAATATTTGGAATGAATGTATCATTCACTGACTTGCAGTGCATGTGATGCAATGCATAGTATTTGTAGACATAGGTTTGGCCTTGTTATATGACTAGTTATTTAAGTTTCAAACACAGCTTGTCAGCCTGTGTTGGAAGCAATGTTTTGCAGGTCATTGTGTGTGTGCTCTGTCTCGCCACATTCATGTAGTTACACACACACAGGAACACAGACTGTGAGTTATGGAAGATATCCTGTGATTTGTGGCCTGCACCTGCTCCTTTCTGCCATATGGCGTGCAGAATTGATGTCCTCATACAAGCGAGGCTTACATTCATTTGTTTCAGAGCAGACTCCACATGCTCCACATGCTTGTAACTACAGGAGCTGTGTGTGTGGAGCCAGAAAAACATATCCTGATGGTGGCTGTATATTATAAAAGGAACAATAGACTATCTAGTTTATCTAGCACACATGGAAAGAAACATTTAAAGAGTTTGTTTTAGAATGAGTTTTTTTTCCCCTAACAATCTAACATTACTCAAAAAAACATGGCTGATTTACTGTGCGTGTTGCCCCCCAAACATGTAAGCACTATACTCACATCATCAACTAGGAGTTACAAATTTAATACATTTTAGTCACTAATAAAACCTGATTCTGTAGGTACACATCATTCCCCAGTTTGTACCAGTCGTGACAGACACACATCATCATTTACATTTTTGTCCATTTTAGCTTGTACATGATGGAGTTCCATATTCATCCATTATGATGACTACGTCAGTGTTTAAAAGGCAAAGGACCTTATATTATACATTTTGACATAATCTAAGGTTGAGATAGATGCATATGTAGACTTGACATTTAGTTGTGAAATAAGAAAATTATATTCCTGTCTGCAACTGTTAGAATAAAAGTTAACGGTCAAAATAACGTTACAGGACAGTGGCTCTTAAATGATTCAGACAAACTCCTCTCTTTCCCTCCTTCTAGGCAGTAAATGGGACCACTGACAATAATTCTCAGTGACAAGCCTATTACACATAACACTGCAAAGTCTATAGTTGCCAATATTCCAACAAAGAGGGGAGGTCCAGATTTAAGGGGAGTGGTACAGACTACGAGATCACATTCAGCCAATGGTTCCCCAAATTGTCAATCTAATTGTCAAATTGTCAGACTATCATGAAAGAATATAAATATGGTTACATTATTTTCATTTAAGTATTAGGAATGATATTGCAGTCAATGTATCACAGGCTGAAATAAAATGAAATGTGAAACAGGTTAGACCTGTGCTGCAACATTTTGCCTTGGAGCAAGCAATACATCTCAGGCTACCATTTGTTTGCAATTAATCTCATTTTGTGATTCCCATTTGCTTAGTCTTGTAGCCTCAGGTAATCTATAACTATCTCTTGTTCGGAGACTTCATTGATTCACAATGGACCAGAGAGGCTCTCCGGCTGACAGGAACTGTGTGTTTGCTGATGATGCAGCGGCATTTGCCTTCACGGGACATTAGCATCTGTCTCAATGAGCAGAGCTGGGCACAGAACTGATGAGCTCTAGTTATAGACATTTAGTTCTGAGAAAAACAACCATGAGCTGCTGAAACTATTCATGGCAACATTGCACACAGGGACACCTTGAGATAGCTGGCAGAAGGAGAAGTAGAACATTGATGTTGAAGGTTTAGTATTGCGAGAGCACGACAAATTTGGCATGACGTTTGGAATTTGGTAGATAGTCTGGTCTGGAGCATTTCGAAATGAGTGTGCAGATAAAATAATCTTATCCTATTTCAACCAACAGACGTTAACCAACTATCAATACTGACCTGAGGCTGTATTTATTAATCATCTCACATTCACTCCAGGAATTTTAAAAGGTTTTTGTGAGCTTCCTAGACTCACTTCAAGCAAGGAGTCGAAGTTCTCATTTGAGAGTGACTGACATGAGGTTTTAGAACCGTAAAATTCAATTAATAATATAATCTTTTAGTTTCTGATTGGTTCCAGTGTGCAATCAACACAAGATAACAAAAGATTGACAGGCTGAACTGAAGAAACAAAAGCAGAAAATGACATCACTTGTATGACAAGCTAGTTGCACAAAGGTACATTGAAGGCTGAAAATATATTTTTCCTAAACTGATTTAAAAAAATGACACACACATTACATTTTAAAGCTGCACAAATCCATATTTTTATATTTCTTTGTAATAACTGTAATGTGAAAGGTGTCAGCAGTGATACACGTCCTCTGCAGTTCCATTCAGCTCCGTGGAGAGTTTTAGTGTCTTTCAACTTATAAATGTTTGGTTCACTTTAACCACCTTCATCAACCTTGTTTCCAGCCACAGCAGGCAACTGTTTTCAGTGAATAAAGCTGATAAACTCACTGTAAGCTACATGTCCAGCACCAAATGGCTGAAAGACAAATGACTAGCTGGGGAACACAGTGTAACATTTAGAAGCTCTATAGCTAGATATTTTTGGACAGGATATGATGCCAAAACTAAGAGGAAAGTGAATATTTGTCTTAATCAGGTTGCCAGAAATATGACTTCAAATGAATGATAATGTTTCTGTGTGTCTGCTGGATGTGTAAATGCAGCTTTAAATGGCAGAAACCAGTTATGTGCTAGTGCTCCATCTTGCACTTTTTATCCAGTAAGCCTGTTTGTGTTTTTTTGTTGACTGTATACATTTTGGATAAGAAATATGCTTTGGTGGCAATAATAATTCAGACAATGCTTTGGAACTAGCATTATAGCCCTCTCACGTTCTTGGTGCATCTATGCATCATGTGTAGATGGATCTTTTTTTTTTTTTTTGTAATGCAAAAGTATTCACTGTTGTTACTTTGCAAAGTCTTTTCTTTGCTTTCAGTTAAGTTTTAGTTGAAGTTACATGAACTTGTTCTCTGCTGATCAGGCACAATTTTGTCAAGTTTCAATTCAATCAATATACTTGAAGGTTTTTGGAGCAACTGTCATATATTATTTTCACTCCTCCTAAGTATTGCATGTTTGTCTTGTTGTTGTATTGTCTATACTGTTAACTCCTAACAGGTAAGACTCCTAAATCCTGCAGGAGATAAGAGTAATATCCAAGATTAAGACAGGTGATAAAATCTGTTTACTCCTAAGCCTGAAATTAGGACCAAATACACACCACAGCGACGACTTCAGGCCAGTTAGGACTGATTTGTTAGTGTGAGATGTTGGATAAATGTGAGCCCTGATCATTGATTTATCACTAAACTGATGGCAGTGCTAAGTAAGGAAATCAGAAAGTAAGGAAAGGCAACATGTTATCTTCCATTAATGATGCATGCACTGCTTAAAGCCATACAATCACAACACAATGCACATTGGCTCTTTCCTTTTTACTTTAGTGATCAAGAGTATTTTTTCCTTATTTTATGGTGTATTTATTAATCAGTCAAGGGTTGGACTATTACAGTATATTAAAACTGATTATTTCTCTGGGTTAACTAACTTCTCTCATCTTATTGTCTGGTCTATCTTCCTTTGGACCACTATCCAATTCCTTAAAGCCCCTGAGCTGCTCTAAACTAATCATGCTATTCTACTATTTGTGGCAACAAGTCACAGCCCAAAATCAACACCTGTACATAATTACTAAAATGTAATTTTGTCTGACTAAAGGGAAGAATTGCTCCTAAACAGAAATGTCTGACTTGGAATACCCAGCTGAGCCCAGGGCTTGTTAAAACCACTATCAATCTCCTCTTCCTCATTCCTGCCTCTTTTAGCAGGAGGAGTGATTGCATGCAGCATTTGTTGCCCTAGGGAGGGAAGATGTGTTTGCCTGAACTGCTTGTGAGCCTGTTGGTTAGGAATCTCAGACCACCAGTGTGTTTTTCACTGGAATGAACCTTGTAACTGTGTCTGTGAGG
The DNA here is from genome assembly GCA_038419695.1 of Scomberomorus guttatus. Taxonomy (NCBI): domain Eukaryota; kingdom Metazoa; phylum Chordata; class Actinopteri; order Scombriformes; family Scombridae; genus Scomberomorus; species Scomberomorus guttatus. The sequence continues at coordinate 13,794,512 of CM076447.1, forward strand.
TCCTAGCCCACGAGAGCTGACAATCCCCCAACCTTGACACCGCTGTTGGACATGGGGGGGGGGGGGGGGGGGGAAATACATCTTCTATATAATTTCACTTGAGCCTAGGCCAGGTGCAGGTCATACCGAGGAGCGCTCATTAGCCAGACTTGCTTATTATCCACGAAAAGGCGAGTGAAAGAGAGAGGCTGTCAATGTGGAAGAGTTTGAAGGAAAGAATTCCTAATTTAGCCAAATCCTTGGCTAATCCAGTGAGTCCCTGTTCCCTAATCCTCTCTATTCTGATCTCAAGAAGCAGGCGAAAGATGGATACTGCCAGGGGGGCATTAGGAGGAAGAGAACAAGAAATTTTGCTTTGCACTAAAAAGTTACTTTGCGACAAGAGCTCAGATGAGGGACACAAGTAAATATATGACCGATCATTATCTTAAAGCACCACTGGCGCTGCTGGATGACTACTTAAAATTAATAATGGCAGCAAAATGCCAAGGTTAAAACATACACTTTTACAACTAAACCTCACCCACTGCATTTACATAATCTCTTATGCATTGTGACTGATTCGAGGGACGGAGTCACACTTTCTTCATCTCCATGCTTTTCACTCTGTTTATCCATTCTTTCTTTCATTCATACATATTCTCACACAGCTTTTGAAATAATTTGTCAAAGTAAAATGCTGTCAGTGGTAATTGAAAAGTCCAGAGATGAGCAGAATACCCTGTGTTCAGAGGTTTTTTTTATGGGTGAGTTGTGCCAGTTGCCAACTTTCAACCACTCGCTGGAGTGAGATTCTAATTATTTTTTTCTTCTGGCGGTGGGGGTTATGATTTATCATCCTAATGGAGGTACAATATTTCAGGTGGAGGTAAACCAGTGTCAGGTGAGACGGGCACCTCCGTGATAAAATACTGCAGCTTTAATGCAGTTTTGGTTTTATTTGTCCAGGTTTTGAGATATCGGTCTCCACCCAAATTTAATAGTGAAGCGAATGTCATTTCATCAGACCTCACTGTGAACAATTTTCATGTGGGCTATTTCTCAATATTTATATAGAAAGTGTACACAGTTCATTCTGTGGATTACCCATTGGTGTCCTTTGTATTGGGCACTGATTCTTGAAAGAGACGTTGCCGTACGTGCAAAAATAAATGCTTATTATTAAATTAATTTCTAATGCTGTGAATACCACAAATTAAATTCGTGTTGGAGGGCAGAATCATCTTTGAGCATGCTTGTGTTGTTTGTCACAGATATTGTCTTTTCAGTTTAAACTTTTTGATGACAATAAAAAGGTCAAGCATAAAAAAGCAGCTGTGTTCAGCCAAAGCTTTCAGTCATTTTAATAAATACATGGCTATATGATGAATAAAAGACCTATGTGCAATAGCTCAGTTGGGTTTTTTTTAAGTATTATTATTAGTTGGATGTAGGTTAATGTTTGATAGATTAATAATGTCTCTTTTTAAAAAATAGTTCATTAAAAAAAGGTTTTGTTGGGAGCAACTGCAACACTGACAAGTAACATTTTCGTATATTCTTCTCTCCTTTTTGTTGAGCAGAAATTGACATTGAGCGTTGCGTCCGAGAATCAATCAACCTCTTCTGCTGGACTCCAAAGAGTGCTACATACAGACAACACGCTCAACCACCAAAGGCTGCTGGTGACAATGGCTTTGGGAAAACAGCAACATGCTACTCGTCTGACTACCAGGACATGCCCAAGACAGACCTGGTGAGTATTACTTATAACCCACACACATATTTGAAAGTACCATCAAATTTTAAATTAGCCACCTTTGTTTTACAAAGTTGTGAACTGTTTGACATTATTACCTGTGCAGTACTTTGTACTTCTGGTTTCAGTTTTTATGCTGTATCATTTATGCAGCACCCTGGAAGTCTTAGCTAGGACTTCCAGTACATCTGAGGTCATGAGCTGCCTCACTCTCACTCTCTTAAGGCCAACACATGACACAAAACATGTTTCAGTGAAAATATATGTCTGCAACAGAGTAATACAGGACTTTTTATAAGAATTTAATCTATACATTAGGTCTGCTGGTATGCTGCAGAAAAATCTGTATCTTTAAAAGACAGTAGCACTTTTTAATACAGCTTGGTAATAACATAGTTATATTCGGGTAACAATGTGATAATTAAATACTATTTTAGTAATAACAATGAGAGTATCATTATTGTTTCTAAATGATTAATAATAATAGAAAAAGAAACATCTCAAGGCAATAATGAGCTGAACATAAATGTAATTACGGGCTATTCAGCTCAAAATACGGTTTTATAAGGTAATTATCTCTCAAATAACAATCATCATATCATATCATAGTCATAATGCTTGATACAGAACATCAATCTTAAAATCCCAAAGTGGCCAATAATATAACAAATATTTAAGTCATTTAATCCACACATATCTTCACATAAATATTTTAAAACTTTATATTTATAAAGCACACTTTTGAATACAGTGTTACAAAATGCTTTGCAGCAAACATAATGCATTACATTATATTAGATTCATTTAGCACACGCTTTTGTCCAAAACAATACTTACAATAAGTACAACAGGTGAATTAAACTTTCATGGGATCAAGAGCTAGATGTCATGAAAAGCTTTAGGTCCATTCCTCCCAAGATACAGAGATGCAGATGTTCGTACAGTTAAAATGAAACACATAGCAAATGTGTGTTTACTTTTGACAAGTGTTTATTGATGTGATGCCATCTTTCACACAAGCCTATTGTCTTTGTTTAGTTTTTATGGCGCAGCCCTTTTTGCCTTTCACACCTGAATGCATCATGTCCAGAAAGCTCACAAACACTCTTGTCAGCCCTATCTGCTGTGTGCCCAGGTGATTGCTGTAATCTTTCTCATTCAGCCGAGGCTCATTTGTATGGGTGGTGGCATTGATCCATGGCCGCGTCTATCTGCACCCCACCTCTTCCTCAGAAAACATTCAGGCAGGATTGCACAGTGAAATGTCACTCTTGCGACTGGATTGACCACAGACTCACACATACAATACGCACAGAGCCATGTGTACAGTATGACTGCAGAGAGGGAATGCAGAAAAAATAGGTTGAAGTTGAAGTGTTTATCTAGAGTTTGCTTTTCTCTGGAGGCGTGATGACATTGTTGTTTGGATGATTACTGGGGTTGGCACAGATTCTCCTTTGTGTTTTTACAAGAGTGAAATTGATTACCTTACCAGTTGAACTCAATCATGAAATAATGCTTCATTTAAACACCTTGATCAAAATAAACTGACTCACTACAAAATAAATTTCATTCCATTTTGAAAGGGATGGTTTAAACCTTTCACAGTCTTTTCTCCAGATTAAACTTTGTCATAAAAAAAACAAACACTCATTCTCATTCATTACTTTATATTTACTTTTATTTATATATCATCTTTCTACACATAATTGCCCACAAAGACACGTCGTTTGTCATTTACTGTATGTGTGCTCACCAGCATCTTTATTAGGGCAGCTCTCTTTAAACACGTGATGTTATTAGTTTTGGTGATACAGTTCAATAACTCCAGTAAATATCTTCTGACATTACTCCAAAATGGCAGTAAACCTATTACAGTGCAAAGTATTTTCATGCAGGTCCATCTTTTTCTAAAGTTTGCTCATGGTGGATTGCCAATGTCAACAGGGCACCTTATCCAAACATTTTATTTACTGTAGCATTCATACAAGCATGAGTGAATCGAAGTTGAAGATCGGATTGATTATATTCTGAAGAAAAATAACCAGAGCCATTGTTATTTTTATGATGGCATTATGTCAAAATGCATGTTTACACTATAACAAGACATACTATACACATATTACGCAATTTTATTTTGGACAAATGGGTAAGCTTTTAAGAGTGTGATCTCATGTATCTTTTCCTGTCTTCTAGCTTGTAAAAACTCAGAATAAGCACAGACCAGACACTCTCTGAGCAGTAGCCTCAGGTTCAGTTCAAGTGAAACAAAACTCACTGGTACTATCGACGTGTTGAGTTACAGTTTTTCATATTAATGGTAGTCCATCTTGTATTGACCCAAGTGATTGTCCCAAAAAATGCAGTAAAAAAGTGGTACGGCTGATACTGTATGTTTGTGTTAACTGCAGGAGGCCCCGTCAGCAGATTCTCAGGCCTCGTAGCGAACAGATATCCATCTCACTGGACAGCTGCTGTCCAGTCAGCTTGGTCTGAGTGAGTGAATACGAGAAAAGAAGCTCTCCTTCTCCTTTCTCTCAGTCACTAATGACAGATTCTCAACATCGCCAATACAGAAATGTTCCACACCATTGATTAAACTGCCTCTAATTCATCAACCTCTGACATTATTTTTGTTAATCTCCAGGTAGCTGGTTACATTAGGTTGTCTGCCTCTTTCTTCAATTTTTTTCTTGATCATGGTGGTCACATGCAAATTTGTGCATGACTGCTAGAAAGTGAGCGACACTCCTCTGTTGCAGCCATAATAGAGCAACTTACGAGCAACAGAAAATGTGTTTTTTTACATGTATGTATGTGTATATTGTCCATAATTCAACCTGTCAACCTAATGTCAACCTAATTGGAAACACATGATAATTATATGTATTTGCTTGCCTCTGGAATATACATACAGAGGCTGCCGTTGGTATTGCCCAGCAAGTTATTATTAACATTGGCTGCTTTTAGAATTTAAAATAAATCAAAATGCAGTACAGTGCACGGGAGGCTAGTACCATTCCCTGTGGATGAGCAGATGTTTTGCTCACTGTCATCTAACAGCTGGCACAGCTCGTGTTTCAGTGATTGGGCAAATGGATGTCCATGAGTAAACAGGAATGTTCCCCGTTCGCTGTTTTTCCGTTCTTGTGTGCTATGTGTACCCATGAACATGTAAAACTGAGCAAATGGAGCATTTTGAATAAGATGAGGTAATAAGATTTGTAGGTGATGGGCAAAACAGATCTGTTTATCAAATTACCTCCTGTATAATATATATAGTGTAATGCAGCCTAAAGGGACACTCCTGCAATAATTTGTATTTTGAAGCTTCTAATATGCAGTTTTTGTTGATAGTGTGAGGCGTTGTTTCAACTCTATGATCATTTTTGAGGTGATAGCAGAAACACCTGTAAGAATAAACTTGTACAGTTGTTCATGTTAGTGTGTTCACTCACTGTAACTTCTAATGTAATTCTTAACATCTAAATTATAAGTAACATATATTACATCTGCTTAGTAAGGCTAATACAGCTCTTCAAAGTCACACCCCTGTATTTCAAAAAATGAAAGGTCTTTATTAATCTTTTTGTTTTCAGTAAAGTGTTTTATGAATACTTGAGCAAAATATGAAAAAAACATGATCTCATAATCTTGTCTGTAAGCGTTTCAGTCACCAGACTTAAGTGCAAAGCAAGTTGCTTATGCACCACTAAAGCCGCATTATATTTCAGCCGCTGTAACTCAGTTGTCAAAGTGCATGTCTGGACTCAAATTCTGTCTTTTGTCAGCAAAAACAGAGATGAATTTTCATTAGAGGAGGTTACCTTTTCTGCCCTCATATTACTGGTAACTGCTATGTGGCCAGAATTAAAACAGAGACTATATGAAAAGCTGGAAGGATTCTTCACTTTCAAATCCTCCTTTATGTGGAAATTGGTGTGTGTTTGTGTGTGTGTGGGGCCGCTGTGAGGGGTATTTGTTGTCAGCGTTTTTTCTCAGATCATGGCCTCAATTATGCTCTTCTTCTCATTGTCTGACTGCAGACTTGGCAGATGAAATATGTTTTTTAGGAATTATGCACAAACATTACACACTGTTTGATATATGAAAATCTCAGCACTGTTACAATCACGCAGTGTGAAGGCACTTAAAATGAGTCACTGACCTTGTCATCAAGCTTTATCCCAGCTGAACAACAGTTGAATATATGAAGTGAAGTGGGTTTTTTGGCTACTGTGCACCATAAGCATCAGTACATAGATGCACACAAACACAAACCACCGCGGAGGATTTGGGTCTGCTTATCAGCAGCTCCAGTTTAGTCTCATCACTGTCAGGCCAGTGAAATGCACAAGTGTCATTAAGCCATTCTCAGCTGGCACACACTGCTCATCATGACATTTAAGTCACCACACAGTGCACCATCAGCCACGAGCAATGGCAAGCTACATATTTCGCCTATTTCTGTCAGTGTATTATGTATGTATGGATATATTTATATGTACAATATGTGTAGAAAGAGAGACATTATTTTGTTTTACTGAAGTAGATCTATAGGTGTTGCCACTCATCTTTGCTGCTTTTGCATGAGCTCAAGTCACGCTCACGCAGATAAGCCTGTTCAACTCTATGGAGCTGTCCCACTTTTATTCAGTGACAGTCACAAACAACATAGGCCCGTTGGGCACAGTGGTCCACACATTAGTATTACATGTTGTGTCCCTAACCCAACAACAAGATCGCTTTGTCAGCAAATAATTTGCACCTTCACAGGGTGAAGCTGCTCCTACGTAATAAATCAACTGATTGCAATCTGCTGCAAGCAAACGGACTTATGGTTGTGTTAAAATGATTAGTCAGTGTCAACATTTTATGATGAAAGGTCTTAATGTAGCTGATATCATTCAATAGAATTGTTAAAAATTCCCCATTACCAAAAACATTATGTTGGCCGAACACCCTTCCATCAGTTGGTTGTTGTTACACAATGTGTACAGAAAAGATTAGAATTGGTAGGTTGTTATAGCAACTGCTCACCTGTGGTCTCCTGTTAGATGTATACTCTGTGCTTAAAAGGCATTTTTAACTAGTAAGTAATCTTTTAAAAGCATTTCTTAAAGGCAAATTGACCCACTCTGTCGCCAGTGTTTGTATGTTTGATGTTTATTTAGACAGATGTTGAAAAGTTTATAAAAAGGTACCAAGGACTCTTGAACAATCAGTAGCTAATGACTATATGGTTGAATGCAAAAGATCCAAACAAACAGAACTACCTATAAAGTCAACCATTGGAATAAGCATTTATTTATCAGTAAATACCTTCTTCTTGTTTTTAAATTACATCAGTTTACCCAGTAGCTTTGGTAACCGCCTGCATGAGCAAATTGTACTTTATATTGACCTGTATCTTTACATTTAGTACATAATGTACGTGACTCAACTGATTTATGATTGCACACATGCAAACAGCCACATGCACCACTGCTTCAGTGATAGTCAACGGGACTTGCTGTAATCGTTACTCATCACAGTGAAAAGTCCTGTGAGCTTGGGAGGGTAAGAACCAGCTAAACACACATATCTGGTCCCAAACCAAAATATCATTTCAGATTTGATGAACAGATTGGTGCAACTGTCTTCTCTTTGGAATTGGCTTTTATTCCGTCTTCCTGCAGTATTAATCACTTAGTGCAAGTTACATTTGAAATAAATAAACTTCCCAGCTGTAAGGTTTTACTGCTATCTGGAAAGTTTAGGTCTCATTGAAGGAAGCTCAGTTGTCCCTGGTTCCCATGTAATTCAAACCAATCTTCTCATCTCTGGGTTTGTTCAGTAAAAATACAAAACTACATAGAAAAGCCAAGATGAGAAAATATTCAAATAATGTCATACTATACAAGTAAAAGCTGGTATCCTTAATGTTTTTACTTCCTGTACTGTCTGTGTAATATTTAATGGGGAAATATAATAAAACACAAAAACAGGCACATTTATACTGCAGATGCGCTTCATGTTTTGCCATTTAGAATTTTTGATGAGCTTGTCAGATTACACCCGTCCCTGATGACACTAAAACATTGACAAAATAAGACTTCAAATTACTTACCATGTACCATGTGTAACTGATCTCTGTGGCTTTACAGAGATTAAATACTTAAAAGTGATGTTAAAACCAAGATGTTTCAGCCTGTTCTGCAAGTAGAGCTTGCTCTAAAATGCAGTGCAACCTGTCATGGGTGGTGTGGATTAGGCAGCAGGGGAAGAACCCAAATACAGACTATAGAGATAGGCAGGAAAAATTCAATGAGTTTATTGTCAAAAGAGAAGATACAATAGCTCACAGGCATGGGTGGCAGGTCCAAACAGTTGAAACAGCAGTTGTACTAAATCCACAGAGTTGCAGGGATCAGACAGGGAAAAGTTCAGACAGGCAGGCTAGCTGGTACAGGTCCAGGTAACAGGATACAGAAGCTCAAAAGCACTGACAAAAAGCAACATGACAACTACAACAATCTGACAAGGGAGCAAAGGATCTGGGCCAGTATATGAAGTAAGTGGCTGACGAGGGAATGAGGTGCAGGTAGGGAGTTGGGTGGGGAAGCTCAGATGAGGGGAATGAGGTGATTGCAGTGATTGCACAGCAGATGGGAGTGGCAGGATCTGGAAATCAAGTAAAAAAGTCTGAGGGCATCTGGTGGACTGGTGGAGAATGGCAACTAAGGGACCTGGGGAAGTGGGAATACAGCTGGAAGAAGGGACATAGAGCCAGACTGTGATAGGACCCCAAGTCTGGTGGGCGACCATGAGGCAGGACCGAAGGACAGAACAGCTCTGCCGGGCTGTAGGGCAGAGTAGCTCTGGACGACAGCTTGGATGCTGGCGACACAGGCAGAGTAGCTGTGGAGGATGGGCAGGAGGATGACCACACATGCGGAGCTGCTCTGGAAGATGACCTGGAGGCCGGCGACATAGGCTGAAGCGCTCTGGAGGCCAATGACGTAGGCGGGACCTCTCTGGACGTCGGCAACGAAGGCTGGGCCGCTCTGGAGGTCGGCGAAAGTCAGGAAAGGCGGCTGGTACCAGAAGATTCGGCTGCAGGTCAGGGCAGGCTGCTGGATAAGCATCCAACATCTGGAGTACAGGACCGGAGACCAGCGACTGGAGGGCAGGACCAGAGTCCGACGGCTGGAGTGCAGGACTGGTGTTAGCGGTAATGGATGGCTGAGGGTTGGGGCAGGCAGACAACTGGAGTGCAGAGAAGGAGGTGGGCAGCTGGAGGTCTTGTTGGACGTCGACAAGGACAGTGACTGATTATCTGGAAAGTCTGGCTGTGGGTTGGCAGGGACAGCCAAGGGGGGTTCTGATTGTGACACTATCACTGTGTCTTATTATGATTCTAGTTTTTTAAAAGGCTGTTCCATGAACTCCCCGCCCTCTGCCACTATTTCCTTGTTGCCATCAAAGTCAAGGCTAGTCAGTGTCTCAGCAGCATGTCTAGTTGTATTGATCTTTGCAGCGCTGAAATCTTTGATTGAAATGTACACTGTTATGCGTGAGTCCTGTAATAAATGCTACCTATTTGATAAGGTGTGATGGTGAAGTCCATGGTCATTTTGTGGCTGTACATAGTAGTGTTGGTTTTTGTAATGGAGGTGGGCCACAGTGCCTAAAATAAGGACCACCTCAGGTAACATTTTAGAAAATGAATACATTTTTATGAAATAAAACATTGACCTTCAGCGAAAGTCACTATTTCTCACAGGGGTGCAACTATTGTATCATCGACTACTCACATTGGCCATGAGACAAGATACAGTTGAAGTCAGAAGTTTACATACACTTAGTATTTGGTATTGCCTTTAAATTGTTTATCTTGGGTCAAATGTTTCAGGTAACCTTCCACAAGCTTCTCACAAAAAGTTTCTGGAATTTTGGCCCATTCCTCCTGACAGAACTGGTGTAACTGAATCAGGTTTGTAGGCCTTCGTGCTCGCACATGCTTTTTCAGTTCTGCCCACAAATTTTCTATTGGATTGAGGTCAGGGCTTTGTGATGGCCACTCACAAGGTCAATACCTTGACGTTGTTGTCCTTAAGCCAATTTGCCACAACTTTGGAAGCATGCTTGAGGCCATTGTCCATTTTGAAGACCCATTTGCGACCAAGCTTAACTTCCTGGCTGATGTCTTGAGATGTTGCTTCAATATATCCACCTAATTGTCCTTCCTCATGATACCATCTATTTTGTGATGTCCACCAGTCCCTGCAGCAAAGCACCCCCACAACATGATGCTGCCACCCTCGTGCTTCACAGTTGGGATGGTGTTCTTCGGCTTGCAAGCCTCCCCCTTTTTCCTCCAAACATAACAATGGTCATTATGGCCAAACAGTTCAATTTTTGTTTCAGACCAAAGGACATTTCTCCAAAAAGTAAAATCATTATCCCCATGTGCAGTTGCAAACCATAGTCTGTCTCTTTTATGGCGGTTTTGGAGCAGTGGCTTCTTCCTTGCTGAGCGGTCTTTTAGGTTATGTCGATATAGGACTCGTTTTACTGTGGATATAGATATTTTTGTACCTATTTCCTCCAGCATCTTCACAAGGTCCTTTGCTGTTCTGGGATTGATTTGCACTTTTTGTGCCAAAGTACATTCATCTCTAAGAGACAGAATGTGTCTCCTTCCTGAGCTGTATGACAGCTGTGTGGTCCCATGCTGTTTATACATGCATACTATTGTTTGTACAGATGAATGTGGTACCTTCAGGTGTTTGGAAATTGCGGCTGATGGATCCTTCATGATCCAACCTTTCAGGTGAGAAAGTAACCATTTAGATTCCCAATATGTAGTCAGTTTATCCAAATAACGCCTGTTTGTAAATCTGCTCAGACATTTTCAGACATGTGTCATTCCAAGTCCAGTCCAAGTCCTGAGATGATCGACCGGTCAACATCCGTTGTCATTCCAGGGAGAACATGAATTGATCTGTGCAGCTCTTTGGTGATTTACCACTGTAGCATTTTGATATATGATATAATTCCTTTTGGAAGATAAATGTTGGTCTCACAGATGAAATCTAACAATGGTAGCTGCCACATTAGTTTGTCTGAATGTAAAGTGAAACTTGTTTTTACTGGACAGAACAACAGCGCTGCCTCTGGGGCTCTATATGTACAGATATCACCACATTTCAATAAATATAAATGTATTAAAATGAACAGATCAGTATATATCATATTTTGTTTTATTAAGCTACATAACAGCTTGGAGTTGTATTATCGCTATATTACAGACTGAATAACATAATTTACTGCATCTCTCTGTCAATGAGGTTTTTTTGTGAGAAAAAAGTGGAGCTCTGAGTTGAGATTATTTTGTCACAGTACAGTCAGGTAGTTGCGTTGAAGCTGAGCTGGTGTTGTCAAGTATGCTGCTGTTCCAATTGCAGAATGACCGTACTGCGTTCTCCTGTCCCCAGGAGCCAGAGCCACTTAAGAGTATCTTCAGTTCATGAAGGAAGACATGAGGTTGCAGAGAGAGGCAGAGGAGAGGAGAGCACAGGAGAGGAGAGCAGAGAGAAAATGGAAAGGCTCTTCTCTCTATGAATGAATTAAAATAAAGTAATTGTTAAATACATTGTTTATTTCATTTACAGTGGTCTTTACAGCTATTTACAACATAAATAAAGTACACAAGAGTGGAATAACAGGGTGTCTGCAGGTCCTTAAAAAGTCTTCAATTTTATAAATATTAGGCCTTAGAAAATGTATATTTTGGTTCAGCTGAGCAGGGAGTCCCTGGTGGTGCTGCTGGACCTGGATGGGCTGCTACAATAATAAAATTAAAATTTCTGGCTTCATTTCTACCAGCTGTGTCCCAATTGTCAACTGCAGCTGTCAAGGTTGCTAGGCGACAGAAGCGACACTTTGTGACGCAAGGGTAAGGATGGAAACAGCTAGACACAACTGGAAATCCTCCATAGACCAGATTGTCTCATTTAACAGTGCTTGGTTCCTGCCTTCATGGTCAACAAAGGACACACCTTTGTAGACCGGGTCCTTCGAAGGCTCAACCAGGAAAGGACTGTAGCATGTAAGAATAAGACAGAAAGCTCCTCTCCTTTTTTACTTTGCACTTGTGCCTTGGAGAGCCTTTGCTTTTTTTACAAAGAAAAGAAGAGAAAAGAGGACTCAGTAAAACACATTAACTTTACTCCTGTGTTCGACTTTCTCTGAATCCTGTTTGTTAGCTATCTGTCCGTTTGTGCGTAGATGGAACACACATCAGGGACAGAATAAGCTGATGTACAGTATAGTATTGCATTTTATACAGTAGACAGCGAGGGTTTCTGCTCATCAGCTCACTCAGTATATATTTACTTGTCTGTGGTTGTTAGACATCAGATTGGAAGTTAAAATTAGGAACAAAACGTCGAAGAGGTGAATGACTTTTTCTTAGCATGGCAATAGACATCATGAATATGTACATCCTAGCTCTACTTGTGCTATCTTATGTTGCCTAGAATAGCTATTGTCAAGCTCTCTGTAGATAATTCAAGAGCGCAGAATAAAGGTGTTGAAAACAATGCACCACTCCTCAAATCTCAAATCTCCCTTCTCCCATTCTGACTCTTTATTGATGCAGCAGTGCAAGTTGCACCATGTAGACACATCCATATAAATGTATACTTTAGAGAATTGAGACAGAGATTCAGCTATAATCACAATTGAAATCAGATACCTATTAAAATAATCACACTATGAATATTTATTCAAAGCAAAAACAAAAACCCAAATGTTTGAGAAAATTTGAAAAAGGAAATGTAACAGCATACTTGTCTCTCGTCACATTCTTAGAAGGAGGCCTCAGTAAAACCCTGTGGTGAGAGTATGCAAGACTTACAATGTGAGTAAAATAATGATTTTGGCTATAGGGACAGAAAACTTTCTTTTCAAACTTCTATTTTACAGATGATATACTAATTTAGTTGATGTTACGACCTGGACTAGGTGACTTTCAGTCTATATTGGTCACCTTTATGCTCAGGTAATATTATGTATACTCTAAGAATGAAAGAGTGAAGACCACTGTCTTAGTTTCATTTAATCCTGAAATCTGCATAGAGCTTTACTTGAAAGGCCAAATACTCTAATAATTATATAGGATTGGAATGTATAAAATAGCAACAGTGCACTGTAGGCTGATTTTAAAAACTGTACTAATACCTGGCAGTCAGGGTACTAGCTCAGCTGGACAGTGCACTGAATCCTTCAAATAAATCCTTGTCCAGAGAAAAATCTTTAAAACCCTCGCTGGACTCACAGATGTCTCTGCTTTGCAGCGCTGACTTCTACACTTTTTGGTGGGTGGAAGATTGTTCAGCTAACCAATGGAGTTAGCAGCTTTCAAACACTTTATTTCATGGATGGTGGAGCTTTGGCACTTAACCTATTCAACGTGCAGTTTGCCCTTCTCTGTTCTGTAAATGTCTTTTACACAGTGTGCTGAAATTCATAGATAATATTGTTAGCATTTCTCTGCTATTTAATTTGCATATCAATTAATAGAAGTACCAGACTGCTGTATGACCACTCATTATCACAATAGTGATCTGTTTGTTAGTTAGTTTTTTTTAAAGGAGCTCAGAAAGAACTGTGGGCATCTACAGTTTTTTCACATATTATGCTTGAAATGATTTTGGGGCATCAATTGCTCACCACTGCAGGGACCGGGGTTCAGTCCCCTGCAGTCATGCCTCTAGCTTTGTGTTTTAATGAATCCATTTGACAGTGCAGGTGGAAACTGGCAAATGATCATGTTTTGGTCATTGCTGCTGGTCACCCGTGGTGCTCTCAGAGCTGTAATACTGTTTTTTTTGTGGTAATACATAATATAATTGTATTCACAGGTCAGTAGGATTACTATTTGAAAAGGATGGTGTGAATTATTTATAATTACTGGTTTCCTAATTTTAAAGTAACATCAATATCTAACCTGACACTACATAGGAAAATACAGAGTGTATTCTTTATATGCTTCTTGTGTTATTTTACAATGACAACTCATCCAAATTCCGTTATTCAAATGATATTCAGAAATTCTCTAGGAGCCTGCACTACAATTTGCTCCCTCTTCATCTGATCCCCTGTGACTTCCTCTGTTTTAGTCTCGAGAGCCTCTGGCGCTGTGTGACCTGAAAGCAGAACTATCACCCAGGATCTCAGCCGAGGACTTAATCGACCTCTGTGAGCTGTCATTGGCCGGACCCACCAAAAGGACCAAAGCGGGCAAGCCCAAAATCGTTGCTGTCGACATCTGCAGCATAGAGGAGTATCCTTACTATGTACTGTAGTTACTGTATGAAATTCACCTGCCAGTCCCTCTCCAGTTTCTCCAGGTATTTTAACATTTATATACATTCCTCAATTTTTCTTGCAGGGGCAAATCAGGAAATAGTGTACACGAACTGGAGATTGTTTGAACAAGCTTGAATTTGTTCAACAAAGCAAAAACAACAAATGTTCTCATGACATTGATGTTCATGTAACTGCGATACAAAGTATTACCAGAAACAGATATGGTTAGGCAGAATTTGAATAAATAAACCTGCTCCAACTTGAAGCTTTCTGTTGCTTAAGCTTAATAAATATTAAGCTTCCACCAAACAAGTACTAGATGAGTAAAAAAGTTCAACTTCTTTTCTAACTGTCTCACATAAAAGAGAGCTCACTTGGGTCGGGGTTTTTAATCATAAATTACTGTTATCTCAGTTCTGGGTAAACTTGGCTTAGATATGACTTAGGTGAGTGTTGTTTTTAAAGTGGTACTGAGTTTTGATGACACCATTTTAAGATATTTTTTTGTCGTTGTTGTTGTTAGTTAAAAGGTGCAGACTGGATTTAACCTGGTAAAATTTACTGGCAGGTGGGTAGGGTAGTAAACATAAACTGTCGAAGCTAGCATGGCTAGTGGGCTAACAGCAGCAGTCGACAACGTTGTAAAGTATGCAACTTTTCTGTCATTAACCTTGTTTCATTGTAGCAGCTGAGCGGCTTCCTCTAGAATACAGTACAATACAATAATATAAACAAATTATGTTATGTAAATGACAGGTCAATCCCACCCCTCTCTCAAACTGTTTGGACATTGAAGACGTGTACGATTATGTATGTCAAAGTTCAATCTGATCAATCTGGTCTGTGTAAAGCCCAGGAGTCAGAGTCAATCTGCGAATGGAAGCAAAAATATTACTGGGAATTTACTGGTTAGCATGTTTGGTTGGGGTGGAAAAAACCCTCAAATAACAGGCCTACATCGGTTTTTATGCCTTTAGGATTCTTATAGAAATAAGTTAACAAGTTACAATACCATCTTCAACCCCCTGATTTACCTCATAAAGTAATTGAAGTGGGTCAAGGAAACCCTAACCCATGCTTATTGTTCTTTAAACACTCTCTCAAATAACCTCATCACCAGAGAAGTTAACGCCCCTGGCCTAAGGTCTTTTAGCTCGTCAAATAATTTGCCCTGCATCATAGGAATATTAAATAGGCTCCTCACAAAATCTTGTTACTTTATGCTGCACTAGTGACAGGTTTAGTTTAAACATTTTGAAGAAACAACTACACAGCTGGTTCTTGTAATCTCAGAGTCCAAGTCATTAAGCATATGCCAGGTATCTGTAAAAGCTGTGATTTATGCATCTCTGAATTTATGCAGGTTGTTTTTATATTGTGTCTGTACCTGTTTGGCATAAACATACAGTACTGCTTGAAAGTTTGTGAACCCTTTAGAATTTGCTCTATTTCTGCATAAATATGACCTAAAACATGATCAGATTTCCATGCAAGTCCTAAAACTAGATAAAGAGACATCAATTAATCAAGTGAGACAAAAGTCTTACACTTGTTCATTTATTTATTGAGGAAAATGATCCAATGTTACATATTTGTGTGTGGCAAAAGCATGTGAACCTCTAGGATTATCAATTCATTTGAAGGGGAAATTAGAGTTGGATGTTTCAGTCAATGGGATGATAATCAGGTGTGAGTCTGGGAGGCCCTGCCTTATTTAAGGAAGAGAGTGTGTCATGGGTGGAACAAAGATTTCTGAGGACCTTAGAAGAAGAGTTGTTGATGCTCACCAGACTGGAAAGTGTTACAAAACCATTTTTAAAGAGTTTTGGCTCCACCAGTTGACTGTCAGGTAGATCGTGTACAAATTGACATCCAACACCATTGTTACCCTCCCCAGGAGTGGTCGACCAACAAAGATCAGACCAAGAGCAAAGCATGTAATAATCTGGAAAGTCACAAGGGACCCCAGGGTAACATCTAGGAAACTAAAGGCCTCTCTTACAGTGACAATGTTCATGAGTTCACCATCAGGAGAACATTGAACATCAATGGTGTGCATGGCAGAGTTGCAAGGAAAAAAGCCACTTCTCTCCAAAAAGAACATTGCTGCCGTCCACAGTTTGCTCAAGACCACGTGGATAAGCCAGGAGGCAATTGGAAAAATATTCTGTGGACGGACGGAGACCAAAATCAAACACTTCATTCCAGCATAATAACCTTATCCCATCTGTGAAACATGGTGGCAGCATCATGGTTTGGGCCTGCTTTCCTGCCTCTGAACCAGGATTGTTTGCAATCATTGATGGAGCTATGAATTCTGAGTTGTAGCAGCAAATTCTATAGGAGAATGTCAAGGTGTCTGTGAACTGAACCTCAACAGAAAGTCTATCATGCAGTAAGACAATGACCTTAAACATACAAGTCGCTCCACCAAAGAATGGTTCGAGTAGAAGAAAGTTAATGTTTTGGCATGGCCGAGTCAAAGTCCTGACCTTAGTCCTATAGAAATGCTGTTGAAGGACCTGAAGCAGGCAGTTCATGCAAAGAAGCCCACCAACATCCCTGTGTTTAGACTGTTCTGTAAGGAGGAATGGGCTAAAGTTTCAGTCAATGTGCAGTGCTGATAAACAGTTACAGGAAACGTTTGGTTGAAGTAATTGCTGCAAAAGGGGGTCACATCTGTTACTGAAAGCAAGGGTTCACATACTTTTGCCTCACAGCAATATTTAAGGTTGGATTTGTTGATTTGGGCTTCCTTTATCTGGTTTTAGGACTTGTGTAAATATCTGATCATGTTTTAGGTCATATTTTTGCAGAAATAGAGACAATTCTAAAGGGTTCACAAATTTTCAAGCAGCACTGTATCATGCCTGCGCCATGTCTATGCAGGTCTGACGTGTGAAACTTTGTTCTCTTTTAGTTGCTGATAAATACGAATGTTTTAATTCATTCATTAATGATAACTAATTTGTACAGTTACAAAGGTCATGACACAGACACACAATTTTCACACAGTTGCACGCTTGCATTTGGAAACCACTCTCCGTTTGCCACAGTGCCTCTGATCTCTTGCTTACCTCTTGACCTGGTGCCAGCACTTTGCAGAGTTTTGAAATTGAACCACAGGCACGGAGCGTAAAACAGCTTGGTTCCCATCAAAGGCAAGTAGGGAAAGATTGAGGAGGGATGATCCACTGTAGTTATGTGCTGCCAGATTCTACAACATTCAGTGAGCCCTTCATATCCACCCAGGCTGCTCCACCACATCCCGCAGTCTCAGAGACGGGGGTGTAAAGCAGTGGATATTAGCCTGTGAACCAGAGCAAAATGCATTCTTCTGGCCTTTTTGCTACACCACAGTTTCCTTTCTTTTGTGGTATACTTACTTTTTTTTTTCATGAGAGATTCATTAGTCTGGTCATTGGTGTAACAGTCAACTGATAATGATGACCAGTACATTTTAATGAAGAATGTAGCTGACATTATTTTGGATAAACAGCTGTGTACAAACGAAGCTCTTTACAATAGCTGACTACCACTGGGTGTACCATATGTGTGTGTATTGCCTGTCCAAAGAAAACCATGTATCTCCAAAAGTGCTGATTATGAATTTGTTCAGACAAACTGAAGGATTAACTCTGAAGGTGTTCATTCATGGTTTGAAAGAATTCTCCTGATTTTTAAGCCAAATAAACACTTAAAAAGCCTGTTGAGTTAGTTGCTCATGAAAAGCTGGCATTTTGGAGATATATCACATGACAGTGACAATATGTAATGTAGGTCTCCCGTACAAACAATTTCCTTGTGAGTCCCTTAGATTAAAAATGAAAATGTCTATTGCTTGGCACACTCAATAGCCTATTTATCCGCCTTTTCTGTAGGTCTACACAAAATTACAATAAAATACAAGAAATGTGCAGATGGGCAATTTTTATTTATTGCTATGGGTATATCGGCCCAAGAATTTGAAAGCACCAGAAGAAGTGAGCCTCACCCTTTAGCTCATCAGTGGAATGGTAATTGTCTGAGGAGGTTAAAGAGCCATTAATCCATAAGGATTAGTGGATAGTAAGGATTTGGAAATGGCAGTTCCTCTAGCCAAATTCCTACACTGGAGCCTCCTGATAGACAGGCTCCCCAGGCTAACTTATATGGACAAAGAGGATTTGACCACTTTCACAGGATTTGGCAACCCTTGTTCACCTTTATTGTGATCTAGGCAAAGCTTTGTTGTGGGTGTCCGCGGTCACAAAAAATTGATTAAATTAAGACTTCTGTGGGGTAAATCAGGACAGTCTAGATTTAGCTGTTTAGTTGTGTGTTTATATCCTCTGCAGTAAAACAACTGCCTCTTGTAATTCCAAGTGTAAATATACCACAATGGGATTTGTTAGTTAGCAGTTAGCAGATTTTGCTGCACATCATTTAACACCTTTAAATGTTCTTGTGGCAACAGGTATCATTCAGTGAACATAGTAATTGGACAGAGAAGGAAGTTTAGCACCACTTGTCTTAAAATATGTAGCAATAAAGTAAAATAGCTACACTCTCAGAAACAGGACAGTCTCCTTTTCTCAAGAATTATTATTCAATTATATACCACTCCATGGTTGTTCACTGTCCCTGTGCTGATACTTACTCACTGTTTGTCTAGCAAATCCCTCGCTTAGATCTAGTGATTTTCTTTTCTTTTCTTTTGCCGACTCTCCTATATCTCATCTTCTTCTTTCTCCTTCTTCCCTTTCTTCAGTTAAGAGATCTAGTTTTTCCCATACTGCTATCTTGAAGGTTGTCTTACATGCTTTTTGAATTGGCAGTCAGTCTGATAAGCAGTATAACAAGCACTTTAATTAGGATATCTTTTAACTGACTTGATATTGTTTCCTACTGCCTTTCGTATCCATGTCTTCTGAGGGTATTATAGCTCCCATTAAATTTAATGGTTAGCTATATGAAAAAACAAGGATCACCTCATTCTTTGACTTTGTTTTCAGACAGGCACTGTACCTGTTCAAAGTTGTGCTCTTTAACCCCACTGCCTTCAGCTTTGGCAGAGGCCATATTTCTGGCAGCATCAACATTCCCTTCAGCACAGCGTTCAGCCCTGATGGTGAGCTGGTGCAGTGTCCTGCAACAGGAATCCTCCAGAATTTCAGAGGACGTGTCATTGTTGTCATCAGCCATGCCATGAAGAACGCTGCTATGGTGAGAAAGCAGTCACACACACACACACACACACACACATGCGTGCGAACAATGCATCAGTATGATATACGAAAAAGGTGTTTCTATTTGTACACAGTCCATGATTTTAGATTATTGCATGATGTGAATTAGTCTTTAGTGCTTTGTTTAGCCTTAAATTGTATGAAGTTGAAATATCAGATTCCTAGTCTTAATTTCCAAGAAAACTGCAAATATTAGCAGAATTTGATTGGCAGATTATTTGTCAAAAAGTGAAGCAATCTCTGAGATGTTGCTATCAGACTTTTATGGATGGCAATGTCGGTCGGTTTCACCACTTTGGGTCCAGACTAAAATATCTCAACAACGATTAGATGGAACAGTGCACATACATTCATGGAGAAAGCGTCAAGTGCCTATGGAATCAAAGGAAAATGTCACTGACATGCAATGTGAATTGTCGGATTTCATCAAGTGAAATGAAGCAGGACATGAGCTTGAGTCTTCTTGAGCTTACCCATACCCCAGGATGAAGTGGAAAAACAAAGTCAGTGGTTTCACACAAAAATGACACTACTGTGATTTTACAGAAATTTTTTTAAAAAAAGGCTTATTGATGCTGGTCAACCATATGCACATCCTAATATTGGATACTCTGAAAATGTTGATGTATTAAGCGTGACAGACTCAGAGGAAGTTGGACCTGGGGATAGTGTTTCCAATGTTTCACACACTAGATCAAGTCATGTAAAAGCTTCATCTCAATTATCACGTGTCTCTGCAACATCCTCTGCACGCATCAAGGCTGAAGCTGAAAAAGCAGCTCTTATGGAACATGTTGCAGCACTGAAGAGAAGACATTTAGTAGAGGCACAAAAGGAACAACTGAGAAAAGAAAAGGAAGGACTTGCATTGGAAACAGAGATGGCACCAAGAGTGGTGAGGACAGAGGGCCATATTTTCAGATTGAAAAACAAGTCAAGATTGTATCAGATCCCTTGTTTGGCAACATTCATGTTGCGCAAACTTGTAACTTCAAGCAAAGGTTTCACTCCAAGGCAAATAAAGGAAACAAAAAGGCATAAAGGAAGCAGTTTTGACACTAATGTTACAGCTGTAGAGGGAAAAGCTAAGTCAGAATGGATGAGGAAATAAGAAAACTCCTTCTCCCCCTCTAATTACCAAGGCTGTTTATTCTGCAAAAAAAGTGGTCACTCATTGGACAAGTGCGCACAGTTTAAAGGGAAAATTCACTGCTACAAGATGAACTTCATCAAGGGGAAGGGAATCTGTTTTGACTGTCTGCAAGGAGGCCACATTTGCAGAGAATGTAGGATTCGACTGAAGTGTAAAGTGTGTAGCCAAAAGCATCCGGGAATTCTCCATATTGAGCATCAGGATAAGGGAACATCCTCGGAACAATCAGAACAGCCAGCTAAATCAACGGTGAGCACTGCAACTGCTGCACCCCAGACATGTGGCCATATCGGGGCCAGTTGTGAGGACAACTGCATCTTTTCTATTGACGCAGTCCAAGTGAAGTGTCAAAAAGGTGACAAGATATTGCAAAGCTATGCCTTCTTGGACCCTGGCATTTCTGGTATGTTCTGCACAAATAGTCTGGCACAATGGTTGAATGTGAGTAGATGAAAAAACCCCATTCTGTTATGAACAATGGGTCAGGAAAAGACTGTGGACAGTCATGTGATATCAGGTTTGGAAGTGTCTTGATTGGACAAGGATGACTTCATTGAGTTGCCTGATGTTTTCACCCAAAAGTGCATGCCTGTGACCAAGCTGAATATTCCCAAACAAAAATGTGTCATGTGATGGCCATACTTGAGGGGTATTGAGCTCCATGTAATTGAATCTGACATTGAGTTGCTCATTGGAACAAACGCATCAAAAGTGATGGAACCGTGGGAGCTGATTAAGAGCCAGGGAGGAGGACCCTATGCGGTGAGAACCAAAGTAGGATGGGTTCTTAATGGTCCACTTCAAGGTGGAAATGACAGCAGGAAACAAAATGGCTGTTCTGCTGTAAATACCAATCAAATTTCCATTGCAAACATTGAGGAAATGCTGGTTAATCAATATAACTAAGATTTCAGTGAGAGAACATCAGAGAAACAGGCTGAAATGTCAAGACAAGACATTAAGTTTATGAATATTGCTGACAGCTCAGCAGTGCCGAAAGATGGCAATTACTCCCTTACTTACCTTTCAGACATGAAATCTACCAATCCAATCTTACTAAACAACTGCTGTATTGCAGAACAGCACTTGATGAGCCTGAAGAGGAAGTTCGGAAAGAATGAAAGGTTTCAAGAGAAATATGCATCTTTTGTCAGTGACGTAATCGATCAAGGCTACACTGAGATTGCTCCAGCAGACCAACTGAATCAGAGTGATGGAAAGGTCTGGTCCACCCCAGGAAAGGAAAGTTGAGAGTGGTTTTTGACTGTGGAGCAGTGTACAAGGGAACATCATTAAATTGTCAACTGTTACTAGGTTTCAATCTTACAAACTCCCTCGGCGTCCTTATCAGATTCTTATAGGAGCCTGTTGCAGTGATGGCTGATATCCAGGCGATGTTCTATCAGGTCAGAGTCTCATAAAAAGACATCAACTTTCTCCAATTTCTGTGGTGGCCTCAGGGTGATACCAAACAAGCTCCAGTGGAATATCACATGAGTGTTCACCTGTTTGGAGCTGTGTCGTCACTGAGCTGTGCGAATTATGCACCAAGGAAGAACGCAGATGACTACCAGTCTCAGTTCTCTACAGAAATGGTCAGTACCATCAACTGCAGTTTCTATGTGGATGACTGCTTTAAGTCTTTGTCTTCAGTGGAGGAAGCAATACAGTTGGTGAAAGACCTGACTCATCAATGTCGTAAAGGGAGGTTTAACCTCTCAAAGTGGCTAATCAGCAGTCGCACAGTTTTGACATCAATTCCAGAGGAAAGCAGAGCAAAAGAAATGAAAGAGTGTGATTTGGATAAAGACAGCCTTCCACTGGAGAGAGTACTTGGACTCCTGTGGTGTGCGGATACAGACAAGTTCAAGTTCAGAACTACAGTGCAAGAGCAACCACAGACAAGAAGGGACATCCTGTCAGTTGTCAGTTCCCTGTATGATCCTCTGGGATTTCTTGCTCCTTTTACTCTGCCAGCCAAGTTAATATTACAGGAGTTGTGCAAGAGAAGTTATGGATGGGATGAAAAAATTCCACAGCGCTTCTCTCAACAGTGGTTTGAATGGCTACAGGATCTTGAAAAGATAGCAGAGTTTAAAGTGGATCATTGCTTTAAACTCTTTTTTGGAAAACCCATCAGTGCACATTTGCACCACTTTTCTGATGTCAGTCAGGAAGGATATGGTATTGTGTCTTTCCTGAGGCTAGAGAACAGTGACAAAAGGCTGCATGTTGCATTCCTCTTTGGAAAAGCCAGAGTTGCACCACTAAAACAAACCACTATTCCCTGGATGGAACCCACAGCTGCTGTCCTCGCTGTGCGAGTTGATAGGATGCTGCAGAGAGAGCTGCAACTCAATTGCAAAGATCAACTTTTTGGACAGACAGTACAACAGTCCTAAAATACATCAGCAATGAAACTAAGCGTTTCCACACCTTTGTTGCAAATAGAACAGCTGTCAAAGAGAAGCAAGTGATGTTGAACAATGGAGATATATTGCTTTTAAGGAGAATCCAGCTGATGAAGCATCCAGAGGAATGAGAGTAGATGACTTCCCGACAAGCAAAAGGTAGATTCATGGAGTTTCTCTCTAAGCCAGAGGAGGAATGGCCTAAATCTGACTTGGATCATAATATGATTTCTTCTGATGGGTCGGAGGTCAAGAGAGACCTGGCAGTCAATTTCATTGCCAAAGACACAGAAAATCACACCAATTATCTGATCAACTACTTTTCAACTTGGATGAAGCTGAAAACAACTGTGGGCTGGTTTCTGAGACTGAAACAACTGCTCAAGCAACTGACACAGAAAAACAAAATCCATGCTGCCGTCATTGAAAATTATCCAGAGAAACAAAAGACAACATTGGAGAAAAGAATGCACAACTTCAAAATCACAATCAGTGGACAAGTTTTGTGTCCTGCAGATTATGCCAAGGCAAATGTACACACTTGATCCAGTATGGGAGGATAGAGTACTGAGAGTGGGTGGTCGCCAGGGTAGAGCTGCAATGCCAGAGGAAAATAAACACCCTGTTATCCTGTCTAAGGATCTACATGTTTCCACACTTAATCTGTACTACATCCATCAACAGCTAGGACATGGAGGAAAGAATCACATGCTGTGCTGTCTCAGGAAAAAATACTGGATAACAAACGCCATCTCCGCTGCAAGGAAAGTCTTATCCAAATGTGTCACATGCAGACATCATAGAGAAAAGATTGCTGAACAAAAGATGGCAAACTTACCAAAGGAGAGAGTCTTACCTGACGAAGCACCATTTACCAATGTGGACCCCCACATTGGTAAATGGTGACTGCTTTGGTCCCATCAGTGTCAAAAGAGGAAGAAGTATTCTCAAAAGGTATGGAATTATCTTCACCTGCTTGACCAGTAGAGCTGTGCATCTGGAAGTAGCTTACACTCTAGATACAGATTCCTATATAAATTCTATATGAAAATTAATCTCCAGAAGGGGACAGGTATTTAGCATAAGATCTGACAATGTTACCAATTTTGTTGGAGCCAACAGAGAAATGAGGGAAGCTCTGGCTGCCTTAAACCACAAGATCCAAGGTGCCCTAGTACAAGATGGAGTGACATGGAATTTCAATCCTCCAGCAGCATCCCATCATGGTGGCGTGTGGGAGCGCTTGATAAGCTCAGTGAGGAGGGTGCTCAACTCCGTTCTCTGCCAACAATCACTTGATGACAAAGGGTTGCAAACTGTCCTCTGTGAGGTAGAAGCTATTTTGAACAGCAGACCTATCACTAAAGTTTCTGATGAGACAGTGGATCTTGCCTGGACAATTGACTTCTTAATTGCCTGAGCACTGAAATGGTGCATCGGTGGCCTTGTTTGTAAGTTTTTAACTTTTGAAGAAAATCTTTTTTTTACAAATAGCCACTGCAGATAGATTTCCATGGAATTGTGACTTGGACCATTCATGTCTTGTTAAATTCACAGAGTTCTGGACAAGATCTTGTCAAAAATTCTAATAAAAAAGCAGACTATAGAAATCCTGAGGCAGCCTTTCATCTTCATATGGTTGAGAAGACATGCCTCAGGAAACAGCAAAGCATTTTGGTTCTCTGTGCAGTAGCATGCATGTCTGATGTACATTATAATAAAAACGTAATGTTTTTCTTTTTTGTAACAGTAACAGTGTTTTGTAACTGTGTTTTACATAAATCATTGTCTTTGACATTTCTGTGCACAAAAATAACTTTTCTTGCATCAGCGTTACAGAACAGAGAAGTATATTAATCATTATAAATTCTCCTTTTTTGCTCTCATTGGAATAAATTATCCAAACGTAAATTTAAAAGCTCAGCAGGGATATTGCTTCAGGCAACAACCCAATTTAGAAAAGATGTCCTTCCATATGTTGGGAAGTAAAAGAGAAAAAAAGTACTTAATTGAAGAGACAGTCCTGCATTTTTTAGGAAGTAGCAGCAAAATCTATGTCTAACCTGGTTGCAACAACTAAAAAAAAAACCTGTTATAGAATAATGGGAGAATTAATCTGCAGAGTGACTGGAGTGAACTGTTCAATGCTCATGTAATCAGCACATGTTCACAGCTCTACTACAAATTGTGGTTTTTGAACAGTAATCATCATTTACTTTAAGCTGAATCATACATACAACATTAGTGTTGTGATCTAGGCATAGGTATGATCATTTTTCATCATAATGATCATGAAAAATGATCCCCCCCCCCATATCCGAGTCTTATGATAAACCTCAGTAATTCATCAGACCTTTCAGCCATGCAGGTCACGAAATTAAAGGTCGATAAAAGGACTCAATTGTGCTTAAATGTCATTCACATCTCTGTGGACCGCACCGATGTCCCCTCACTGTGTGGTCAGGCTTTACTGTAAACCTTTAACATTTAAACTCTATTGGCATTCAGAAGTAAGTCTGATTCATGCCCAGTTGTAATGAGCGTATTTCATTTGATAGAATCTGAGATT
Source organism: Scomberomorus guttatus (assembly GCA_038419695.1). NCBI lineage: Eukaryota > Metazoa > Chordata > Actinopteri > Scombriformes > Scombridae > Scomberomorus > Scomberomorus guttatus. The sequence continues at coordinate 13,819,968 of CM076447.1, forward strand.
TTTTAAATGAATTTGACAGTTTCTTTTATTAATACAGTATTTTCAAGGTGCAGTAAGAGTATTTTTCCATTTTATGGGATTTTTTTCTATACATTTTTTGTCCATTACTCCTGTATACTGAAACAGGACATTTAGTGTGTTGTCACATCTCTTTACTAATTAACTCATACATGTAGTTTTATTAAAACCATCATTCAACCATACATTCAGTTTAAATGAATCAAAAAGTCAAAACAACTTTTTTATCCATTCAAGGGCAATTGCAAATTGTCGTTGGAATTTTCCTCTTAATAATAGATGAATTCACAGAGAGCATCTGTCTTTTCTGAGTTTTCTTGCAATAAACAAAGTTCACATTTGCAAATGCAGATCTCCCTGTTTGCTAGGCTGAAGGAGATACTGTATGAAGTTCAGTGTTGATATTTGTACATAAAACCACATGCATCACAATAATCCCATATTCATCACCCCAATAGGTTTCTTTTAATTAATTCACCATATCTCTAGGGAGTTTCTTACAGTCTTCTGAGAATTAAGAGTTGAAAGCTGAATCATTATCTGCCTTTCCTCCCCAGAGGTCTCTGCCTCTGTCTAATCAGTAAATAGTTAAAGTTCAGTAAACATTTTCACACAGGAAGCAGAGAGCACAAAGTCTTACAATGTGATTTTGGCTATAAAGGCAGTATAACATAATCTTAAGACAATAACATAAGGATAGGTTTGTTTTTTTGTTGTTTCTTCTTGATATGAAAGGATCTGCATGATTACACAAGGGTCTACTCTGTCATTTTTATCAGTGTCTTAGTATAGGAACCCTGAATATCTCTACTTAGGGAAACTCTGTATTACAATACAATTTAAAAAAGATTGGAGTTATCTTTAGATAGGACTGGGCAATATGGTTGAAATCAATATCACGATATTAATTATTCAAGTATTTTTCCAAGTTTTATTACAATGTGCCTGAAATTTTTAGTTTGGAAAACAGAATTAAAAAAACAAACAATTCCACTGATAGTCATTAAGCCATAATATTGAATTATTGCCCTGACCCATCTATAGATAGTGAATAAAGGTAAATTAACAATAAAAGGATTTCCTTTACATTTTATCTGAGCCCTGATCTCTGATGAAATCCCAGTTGTTGGTCATACATTGCATGGCACAAGTTCATTCATTAGTCAGTTTCAGTTTACGTAATAACTGCTCTGTAAAACACAATCTTACAAGCCAATCAAGGTTTCATCATTAGATTTCCTAACATTGCTGTATTGCGGTGGCACAGGGTACACAGGGAACACACAAGGGCTTAAATTACACAACATACAATACCAGTCAAAAGTTTGGAAACACTTTCTTGTTCAAGTGAAAGGGAAGGTGTGTCCAAACCTTTGTCTGGTGCTGTAAATCAGATGAGATATTCTATATTCTGCTAATCAAGTCAAGTATATTTTATTGATTGAGTCTAAAATCACAAATTTGCCTTAAAGGGCTTTAAAATCTGTAGAGCACCTAACACCCTATCTCCTTACACCCTCACCAACACACCTTTAACAGGAAAAAAGGAATAAAACTCAGGAAGAACACCTTTTTGGTAACTTTTTAGTTTATAATGTCTCTGTCTTATGTTCTAATTTGTTTCGAGACTGTGTCAGAAAGGTGTTCAAGTAACTTTATGGTAACATTTAAGCCTTAGTTAGTGGTGTTATTGGATTCAGTGCATTGAATTGGAAGGTGTATCTAATTATCTATCTACAAAATATTTGGTACACCACATAATATTAGGTTGCACTAACTGTTTTTTAACAGTGAGTGCACAAAAGAAGAGTGCTAGACCTTTACAGTATGACGTATGAGAAAGCCAGTCTCATTACCTGGAGGCAGGTTCAGTCCTGACAAGTTATTTGTCTTTTATGCAAAATAATATCTTTAATTTTCACTTCAGTGCCTCAGTCACTATCAGTTTTCATCTTGTGTCTATTCCGAAATGGAAATACCTGACACATTAAGTAATGCATCACACATATTACTTCAGCTTGTTTGCTAATTGTTGGAGGTCTGCTATTGCGTAAAAAGTTATTTCCCATTCATGGCAACTGCAGGAGTGTCTTCTCAAGTCAACCAGATAATAACAATGTTGAAGTCATGTAAGGTAATCAGTACCTGCACTTCCTGGTGACTGTAAAACCAGGAAAATTACTCTCTGTCTTATTTTTTTTCCCCATTTCTTCCCAGTTTGCAGCACACCTGGTTAAGGTTACCTTCCCGCGGGTTTGCATCCTGGATGGAGGGATCAACAAGCTGAAACCCACTGGTCTCCTGACAGTCCCCTCCCCTCAGATCGGACCCCTCCCCCCAGCTGTTGGTTAAATTCAGCTTCACATTAAGAGGAGTGGAAAAGACTATATATTCTTTGTTTGAGTGGAAAAGATGCCATCATTTTATTATTTTTATTTATTTTTTCACAAAAATCTTAATTAAACTGGTGAAAAAAAACTGCTTTGAAATAATACTCGTTGCGTTTTATGTCTCATAACAAGAATGATTGATTTTTCTTTGAAAAACTGCTATGTGCTTGCACTGATAAATCGAGCTGCCTTTGACCGATACAAATAGCTTGATGTATGTATGTCAACCTGTGTGTTCTGAGCCAGTTGATCTAGAAAACTGTACTATATGTTTTTGTGAGAAAGAATAAAAATGACAAAGTGCTTTATGCATTTGATGATTGAATTACTAGTATTTGCATTTATCCTTTTTACGTGTCACTGAATTGTCTCTATATTCTACATACTTGTCATGTTAGAAATTTTATCATGTTGTTTCTATTTTAAAAAATCTGGATGAACTTTCTAGTTGAAAGTGTTGTTTGTTGTTTTGGTATTTAATCAGAACTAATGTTTTTACATGGACGCACCTCCAACAGTAGATGGTTTATCTTTCTTAAAGACTACTGCTGCTGCATCATCTCTCTGGGGGTTTTGCAAGTGCAGTAATTGTTCATACATTCACTCAACATTTACTAGAACTGACAGCAGTTACTGACTGGACACTCCCACTGTAAACTGTATGTATAAAAAGAGGAATCAGTGGTGACAGGTTCAAAAGAGCTTAGTTCATCAAAGGAACATCTTGGTCTCATTAACAGAGGTAAGAGAGATGCTTTTTGCAATGCTTTTTATTAGGCACTATTGGACTGTAATACATCATAGATACATTTCTCCCCACCAGGATTCTTCTGCTTTCCAGAGTGAAAATGGTGAATTATGAAGTGACCGTCTTCACTGCCAACCTGGTCAGTGCCACCACTTTTAACAACGTCTTTATTAAGCTGGTGGGCACAGATGGTGAGAGTGACCGCACATGGCTTGTGGGCCTTAAAGGGGCTGCATCCTTCTACAAAGGAGCAGTAAGTCTGGAATATCCCCCTATATGTTTAAATGTATAGCATGCTTCCTTAAATGTGCCTATAAGAGATTATAGGCATATTTGAGCAGTGTAGTGCTAAAGTAGCCCTGCATTAAATACCAGTTTAGAGAAGCTTAGAGAAGTTTATTTTGTACATTGAGTAATTGTATGCTAATTATTGAGATGTGACAGTTCAGTTTTTTTTTTAAACCATTTCTGTCATTATTCCAGGTGTCTAGTTTTTCTGTGTCCTGCCCTAAATCCATTGGAAAGCTAGTTCTGATAGAGCTAGACAAACAGCGTTTCCCACTGTTCCCAGAGGATTCTTGGTTGGTTGCCAAGGTTGAAGTGAAATCCCCGGAGGGAGACAACTACTACTTTCCCATCTACCGCTGGATCACTGACAGCGATGTTCACCGGTTCAGAGAGGCAACAGGTTTGTTGAAACTTGCTTGTCTGACATAATGTACACCTTCACTGACCACAGAAGACATGAAAGAAAGACAGGCTCTGCAAGCTAGACTATAAGGAGGCTGGAGCACATTCATGCCAATATACTGTACATGTCAACAGTTTTTAACCTTGTTCTTTTTTTTTCTTTAAAGCTCTGAGAGTCTTTGAAGACAACCATCATCTTGGCAGGTACAGTCGGCAGCAGGAGCTGAAGCAGCGAGAGGAAGACTATCGGTGAGAGCTCTGTTTGCACACCTTTGGTTTTGTTATATTCATGACATATAATGATAAATTAACCATCATACAAATACTCAAGTATATTATGGTGCATTCTCTAAATGTTAAACAGTAGATGCACTGGATCCAAAGTTCTTCACCACTCTGCTCTTCTCTATTTTTCCGCAGCTGGGATGTGTATGTAGAGGGAATACCTCACAACATAAAGGCAGAAGACCCTATGTCTCTGCCTTGTGAGGTCCGCTTCTCCTTCACCAAGACTGTAGAGTTTTTTTTCACTGCCAACACAGGGTGAGGTCCACAAATTCTGAAAGATATGATTTTTTGTTTGTTTGTTTGTTTAACCTTCCTGCCTACCATTAAAAGTGATTTAAAGGAATAGTTTGGCACTTTGAAAAATACGCTTATGCACTGAATTGCAGAAAATTAGATGAGAACATACAGTAGATAACATTCTCATATCTGTCTGTTAGATATGAAGCTAAAGCCATTTGTCTTGTTATAACCAGCCTTTGTTTTTATTTTCTAGGCTGCTTGAGCTGAACCTGAAGGGACTGGATGATTGCAAGGAGAACTGGACTAGCATTGATGATATTAACCGAGTGTTCTGCTGCAAAAGGACTGACATATCAGGTACTGCACTATCATGGCTTAGTAGAACACCTAGTAGTGTATGTATAATAACATACAGTACATTCAACTGTATTCATTTAGACATTCAACTGTACTCCCTTAAGCTACCTAAAAAATATTATGCTACATAAAATGTTATGATTGTTTTATATTCTGGAGCCCATTTATATTGTACCAGGTGTTAAAACATTTTTATAAAATGTGACAGAGAAGAAAACATGATGTTTCCTTCTAATTTTGGCTTTGGCAGTTGCATATAAACTAAGAACAACAAACTAGAAACAGCATCCAGTAACCAGTATGAAGTTAATCTTTGCTCTCTTTCCAGATTATGTCCAGCAACATTGGAAGGAAGATGCTCTTTTTGGCTACCAGTTTCTAAATGGCGTCAACCCCAATTTGATCCAACGTTGTACAGCTCTGCCTAAAAACTTCCCTGTTGATGAGGTCCGCATCACTGACAAACTCCGTGGTCCATATGGCTTGGCAGATGAAATGAAGGTGAATTTTTTTCTCATTCTCCCGGAATAAGTAAACTAAATATCAGAACCATGATATGTTAACCTTTACAGTACTGGTCAAAAGTTTGGACACACCTTCCCATTCACTTCAATGAGAAAGTGTGTCCAAACCTTTGACTGGCACTGTACATGTTCACTTTGTATATAATATCCACATCTGAGTCATTTGTCGTCCCCACTAAAATTTTAAACAGAAAGGCAACATATTCCTGTGTGACTACAAGCGTTTGGATGGAGTGAAATCAAACACCATCGATGGGAAGCAGCAGTACTTGCTGGCTCCCCTCGTTCTGCTCTACAAAACACCTAATGATGATCTGGTGCCAATAGCTATTCAGGTAAGATTAGCACACAAATATAGCTAATATTTTAGGTGTAAATAACAATATTGATTATGGTGGCCATCATTTAAACGTAAGGTGTAGGTTCCATCTGCTGCAACAAGAAGCATCCACCTTGGTGAAAGTGTCTTTCAGACTGATACTGGGTCCTTCGCAAGTAGAAGCTGACATGGCTGAATGAAGTAGATGGCAGCTATGACATGAGTTGGTCATTTTCACAGACTGGCAGTTGATACTGACCCAAACACAAGTCAAATCCATTTTCTTTACATAGACCCAAATCACAGATTTGCCTCAAAGGCCTTCACAATCTGTACAACATCCTCTGTCCTTAAATTAGACAATTTCTGAAAAGTTTCTAAGTATTATTGACCAGTACTGGTCATGGATTGCATAATGACTTTATTCACTGAAGGAATCACCTTTCTTCTTCTGTAGCTGAAGCAGACTCCAGCAGATGACAATCCCATCTTTTATCCTGATGACTCTGAGTATGACTGGTTGACAGCAAAGATTTTTGTGAGAAGCGCAGATTTCAATGAGCATCAACTCAACGTTCACCTGCTGCGTACTCACCTGCTGGCTGAAGTTTTTGCAGTGTCACTGCTGCGCAACGTGCCCATGGTGCATCCTCTGTACAAGGTAACCGAATGGGAGAATACTGAATTTACTGTAGTTATGTTATTTTTTTAAATATTTTTCCAACTTGCTGATTTTGGTATTCTGTATGAACCATAATATTTTAGTGTATGCTGGCATTGCAAGCTTTCTGACTTTGTTATAAGGTATACTGTTACTAACTCAGCTCCATCTTTCCCTCAGCTCCTCATACCTCACACTCGCTACACTCTGCAGATCAACTACTTAGCTCGAACTCTGCTTATAGCCGAGGGTGGAGTTTTCACACAGGTAGGAGAAGACCAACACGCAAAGTAGACCATTACCTAAACAATGTTTTATTCAATATCATGTACAGTATTTGTCTCTAAGTATATATCTTACATTTTCAATTGTTCCTTAGTTTGCATCTTCTGGTGGAGAGGGAATGATCACAATCCTGAAGAGATCACTGTCCTCAGTGACCTACAGCTCCCTCTGTATGCCAGAAGACATTGCTGAGCGTGGGCTGGAGGCTGTGCCAAACTACTACTACAGGGATGATGGACTCATGCTGTGGAATATCATCAACAGGTAGAGCATTGTGTTTGTTATTTATGTGATACTGGTGCAAAATGATTGTTGATTTAGTGCTGTGTAGTTATCATGCTATAGAAATACTTAAACCTTGTTAGACTGCATTTAGAGACCATGAAGTACACTAAAGTGGAGAAAAACCATGTTTTGCGCAGAGTGTCTGAGATGAGGGTTAGGGTTAGGGGTGACACGAGAGACTTCAGTACAGGATTTGATTTCCTTTTCCACTTGGATGGAAAAACTCATTAACCATACAGTACCAGTCAAAGGTTTGGACACACTTTCTCATTCAGGGTAATGGGAAGGTGTGTCCAAACTTTCGAATAGTACTGTGACTACAGTAGTGTCATAGAGAAACTAAGCAAACAAATGGATCTACTGCACTACTGCTGAAGCAGCGGTGATGAGGACAGGATCAGATCAGCTAGCCAGCACAAAGGCAACACATCTGAGTTAATGAGATGGCTCCAGCAGGGAGCACCAATCCTCGCAGGAAAGCAACCAGAAAATACGAATGTAGGATTAGAGGGAAACATTTTTTCCACTGAGTTCGTCCCATAGCCGGGCCATCCTAGCCTCATATTCTGACTGAATAACCATTTTGTTACCAGTTTTTTATTTAGATCCGCTCTGTGGAGCAAGGGTTTGTTTTTGTCACTATTAATCACTAGTAGCTATATCTAACTGCTCTGACATCATTTATGGTTTTATAGTTTATAGGAGGCTGTATTAGCCAGTATATGGTAACCTTAGGTTAAGCAATTTACAGAGAATGGCAGTCAATATTGGGGATACATGTTGTCTATGCAAAGATATTTTGATGTTTAGATAAGTAAACATGCACAACAAGTTGTCCTGATATAGGAAAATAATGGAGTCTATTTTTTGTTTATCTATGATAAATTATTTTTAACATCCCTCTTCCTGAAAAGCTGAAACGTGTGTGGGTTTTTGTCCATAATTCATTAGTATGAACTACTGTAGTGTCAAAATCATGTACCTCATTCTCATCTCCTAAAACATCTCAGTTTCTGTGGGCTTTTTTTTCCCCTATTCTACTTCTTTTAGCTCTACGACTTTCTCTGCTCTTTACTAACAGTTTCTTTGCAGCAATTCTTTCAGTTAGTCCAGCTTAATGCAATATCCTCTGTGTATGTTGAAATGTGTAAAATGTAAAATGTTTATCATCAGAGAATGTTTCAAAGAGGTGTTCAACTTTATAATGACTTTGGAGTCTTACAGTAGCGTGCCCTGACTGATGTAAGCAGGATGGATGAAATGCTTCTCAGTATAACACAACAAAATGTTGAGTAATCAAGCATTGCCGGACTGAGCCTTTTCTACGAAAGCAAAGCACCTGTTTTAATATTACTGATCACGTGTTGCCTTAGTTTTAACATTTCTTGACCCATTAAGAGCAGTCCTGTAGTGTTTTTTCTGTGTTTGATTTATTGTTGATCTTCCCTTTAAATATCAAGTGGCTTTGGTGTTAGATTAACAAGGTGTTAAGAGAGAGAGATGACAGTACAGCAGCACTGTAGCCCTGACAGGTGGTATCTGTCGAAGATCATAAATTTGTATAATAATCTGTATGGGACTGTACTGGGAAGAGAGGATTTGAGATATCCCTCCATTATTTTAGAGCTTCAATTAGTTGTATGGTTGTAAGTTGTATGGTCCACTGCGTCAAACATTGCACTGAGGTCCTATAAAGAATTCTCTGACATCTACTGCAAAAGGGATGGCCATGAAATGATCCTAAAAAAGAGAGTATTTCTACTACAGTGTATGAAACATCTATAATCTAGAATATATAATACAAAACACATTTCTCATAGGTTTGTGCGGGGAATTCTCAGCTACTACTACAAGAATAATGGTGAGGTCCAGCAAGACTCCGAACTGCAGAAGTGGATTAAGGACATTTTTGAACGTGGATTCCTTTCCCAAGCAGGCACAGGTAGGCTTTAAAGAAAAGCTCAATCTTCATGATATATGTTGCTTTATATTCATATGTTTGTACCATTATATTATCATAATGCACACATAAATCAAACTTTACTTATCTAAATGTTTTTAAGCAGTTTATTCTCTCTAATTCTCAGGAATCCCTCAAAGCTTCTCCACTGTGGATGAGTTGGTCAAGTTTGTCACCATGGTGATTTTCACCTGCTCAGTCCAGCACTCAGCTGTCAACGGTGGACAGGTGAATCATTGTAATTCACTGGGATGATCAATTATAATATTTAGATTTTAGTGCAATGTGTTGATCAGGTTTTGTAGTTTTCTCTGAACTGGAGACAGATGGATGAATTCTGGCCAAAGAAACATGACGTTGGACTTTGAGCCTGAAACATAAAAAAATGCTGCTTTTAAATGTATATTTTGCCGTCTGGCTTTAAACTGTCATTGCTAAAGAGCTTCAAAATATTAAAAATTGTAGTGCTACACTGTAAATGATCCATATTAGATGTCCATTAATAATTTATTCATTGCAGTTTGACTATGGTGGCTGGATGCCCAACACTCCCATCTCCCTGCAACATCCTCCACCAACCACAAGGGGGACAACAAGTGAGGCCACGATGCTGCAGACATTACCCAACGTCGCCACAACAGTTCAGGGAATGGCCACCATGTGGCTACTCAGCAGGCGGTCCTCTGACTATGTAAGTGCCCAAATGATCACATTTTATGTTCAACTTGTGTAAAGTAGGATAATATGTCATTAAGCCAAGTGAGTGTAAGCTTTATTAACATTAAAATCTTACAGAAAAAAAAAATGTTTTAAATGTATCGTTGATCTCATCAGGTCCCTCTTGGCCAGTTCCCAGAGGAACATTTCAGAGAGGAGATTCCCTGCAGGCTGATAAAGGATTTTCAAGAAGAGCTTGAAGTTTTAAGTGCAAACATCGAGGCCAGAAACAACAATCTGGAAGTCCCATACACATACATGGATCCAAAGGAGGTAGAGAATAGTGTGGCCATTTGAATAGACAGTTAAACCTCCTCAGTAGGTGATGAAATTCAGTTTCACTTTAACAAACAGTGAGGAGGGAAAGAACTGCATGCTCTGTTTTGTGCTGGTGTTAAAATGGGAAGAAACTATACTAACTGTGTGATAATCATATGCAGATTTGTGATCTTTTTTTTTTTTTAAAGTTACCGTGATCTGTGTGTGAGCCTGTTAGTTCTGAGCCAGCTGTTCTAGAGAACTGTTTTAAACCTGAATGTTTGTGTGTTAAGCAATAAAAATGATTTCATAAAAGTATTTACATTGTTTTACAGTTTTCATTTATTGATTTCAGTACCTTGTTTACATGTCACTGATGAAGACACTTTCAATTAAGCCTTTACAATGAACTTTATGTAGAATAGGAACAAAAATAAATAAAAATCTGTCCTCACTGGTTACGTAAAGAGAATGACGATTGTCTGGGAAGCCTTTTCTCTTACTGGATACCAAATTATAGGTATTGATTTAGCTGTCAGTCTGTAAGAAAAATACATATTCACTGTAAGTTTCCTTTAATTCTCTCAACATGAACAGTAGAAAAAACGTGGTTTGTGTTTTTAAGATGAACTAGCCCTGCCCTTGGCCACTTTGGGTTGTCATCATTAGATATGCTTGACAACACCTTACCAGTACTTAACAATAATGTTGTGCAAACACATGATTTAGCCTCTTTGGCCTTCCACAGTCTGCGCGCAGAGCAGAGCGGAGAGACTGAGAGTTGCAGCTGTATCTGGAAGGTCGGAAGGTTCTCTGTGTGAAATTTAATACAAAGCAGCCAAGTCAGTCATAAATGTAACTACGTAAACGTACTGTATGCTAAAATGGATTCAGTAATCAGAGCATCATAACATTAGCCAAAAGTTAAGTTGCTGGCTACAACCTGCAACAGCTGGCGCATGTATCCCCTAATTTGTTTCTCAAGTAACTAAGGTCATCACAAGACATGAAGAGTCGCTGGATCGGCCTGCTGATAAAAAATGAAATGTCAGGCAAAATTCCAGAAACATAATTATGACAGAATCAGTCGGAGGGAGAGAAATAGAAACTGATGGTGAGAGATGACCCAATAACTGCCACAATTTCTACTGGACCTCATGGTATGTTTGCTCTCTTCATATCTCTCTTCAACGAAAATATAGTACAAAACATTTCACTCAATAATATAACATGTTTTTAATTATTGGTTATTTCCTGTTGTCATTTATCTGCAGGAGCCACCCACTACCCGCCCCTGCCAGCCTGCCACAAACCTCATGCTACCCCAGTGACCACAGCTATAATCACAGGTATTAACTAAGGGAATCCACAATAATAAACAAATACAAACAAGTATCTAGAGAGTATACATTTAATATAACAGAGCCTTATGAAAACACTTCATATGTGCATGAAAGTCATTTGGGAAATCACATTTTTGCAAATGCCAACTTGGCAAGTCTTATACAGGTAACTGGGAAAGGTTTTTTCCATGCATTGACCCTACCGTATATTGCCTCATTATTATTCTGTTCATTATCATTGCTGATGCAGTAATTACTGTACATTGTGTTTTACTATATGACCTCTTATGTAGGCATGTTTATTGCAGTTACCTCCTACTCCTCAAGTAAATTCAGTATTTTTAAAAGGAGGTTTTGGATTTATTATTTGAGTATTTTTTTCTGCATTCTGCAAAAACAAATTCTTTCAGGTTTAAAGGTTTATATTTTACACTAAATTCACCACAGGTCTCAGTTGAATGATCAAATTCAGCCTCACATTAATGAAAGGAGAGAATGGAAATATTATTTTATTCTGTGCTGATGTTAAAATATAATTGCTGTTTGCATGTTGGAAGTTTTCATTGTGTTTGCAATTGTGTTTGATTTTTAAATTTAATTTGTTTTCCTTTATTTATTTATTTTGTTTTGTCTGTTTTGGGGGAGTTAACCCTTTGCTGCAGTTTTCCCCTTTTTTTTATTGGTGATGTAACACAAGGTGATACAGGTGACTTAACAGAGGTAGACATAATAGAGCATAAAGACACTGAGTCAAGTATTAAAAAAACATTAAACTTCTAGTTGTTACCAACAGAGAGCATCGTTTTATTCTTTTATATCTTGAATGAATACAGTAGGTCCCTTGTTTTTCTGCAACAATTTAACATTAATCTTGACAGTTTAATCTCTCCCTGAACCTACTTGCGCTTCACCATTCATCATTTTTTTCTCATAATTTGAGATTAATCTCAAAATGAATCTACTTGGATCTGTTACACTGAAATTTGCATCTTATCTCTGATGGAGCTCAGGGAACATTAATAACCTGATAACATGATTTCACTTTGTAAACTTTTTTACTTGAGTACTTGAATTTTCAAGTTGGAATCTTATCAGTCTGATATATAGAAAAGCACAGATATCCAAAGATATAACAGTATAACAGAAAAATTAACCAAAGCACATCCCTCAAATCAGAGCCTGCAGATGAATATGAAAGAAAACATCCTTGCTGCTGCTGCCTGATGGCTCCAGAGGTTTAATCAGCTAACATGGGGCTGCCTTGGTCCAATTATAAGTATATTTTTATGTGCATGTGTAATGTCTACTAGATAAAAAATGTATATCAAATTACTGAAACAAAAGTCAGTGTAGTACATTCATATGAGTTTGAGTATTTTGCCAAATAAAAGAGACTAAAATTACTCTGTACACTTGTACACATGTTTGTGATAAGCACAGTTTCATGCCAAAGTATATTCTTTGCACGCCTCTTCAGGTGCAAAGAAACTGACTTGATTCTTGCCCTTCTCAAGCTTTGTGCCTGCACAAAAACAGAACGTTGAGTCTCTCTTACTCTCTATTTCTCTTTTTGCAGGATTCTACATTTTCTGTGTCCTGCCCTACCTCCCATGGAAAGCTACTGTAGTGCTGATTGAGGTTGACAAAAAGCCTCTCCCACTGTTCCCAGAAGACTCATGGTTTCCCTGCAAGGTGAAGGTGAAGTCCCCGGAGGGAGACACTTACAACTTTCCCATCCACCATTGGATTGCTGACAGCGAGGTTCACTTATTCAGAGAGGGAACAGGTTTGTTGAACTGTACAAGAATATTACAGTTTATTGTACAGCTTACACTTCTACTATCCAACAAGAACAAGAGACCAGAAAGGTCAAATTTCATTATGTAAGAAAGCAAGGTGACTCGACCTGTTGGTTACAAGATGTTACAGAGGAGACAATTGTAATTTTTTATCAGCTCTAACAATTTTTGACAACAATCATCATCTTGGCAAGTAGAGTAAGGAGAAGGAGCTGAAGCTGAGAGCAACTGTATAGGTGAGAGCTGTGTTGTGTGTTCAGGAATCGCAAAACCCCGTGTTGATCCAACATCGTAAAGCCCTGCCAAGTAGCTTTCCTGTCACTGATGGCATGGTTTTTCTCTCCTCCTCTCGCTCCTTAACTGCAGAAATGCAGGTATGTTATTCATCCCACTGTCAATAACTCCATTGCAGCTCTTTTGTGTGGAAAGACTATGGACAGCAGAACTGCAATGAAGTGAGCAAGCAAATGCCCAATGTACAGTATGATACAGCATGGAAAAATATATTAAAATATAAAGATAAAATATATGTGGAGAATCACAGTTCAAGTGGTTTTAAAAAAAGTATTATTCTAACAGTTACATGTCAGCAGTTGTTTTTAGAAAAGTTGGTTTCAATGCTGTAACTTTAAATTTGTGACTGACCTTTAATACTTAATCTCTCATCCTCACCAAAGTGTGCAGAACTATAATTGCTCTGAAACTTCAAACAGAAAGGCAACATATTTCTGTGTGACTAGAAGCGCTTGGATGGAGTGAAACCAAACACCATCAATGGGAAGAAGCAGTACTTGATGGTTCCCTTCATCCTGCTCCACAAAACACCTGATGGTAAACTGATGCTGATTGACTTGAGGTGAAACTGCCTTTCAGATTTACACAATACTTGAGTTCAACATTAATGTGATAAACCATATCCAACATGTATTTCAGTAGAAGACAGTTCTGACATTTACTGCCAGATAAAACTGGTTTAACTGACTTTGTTTATTGGACAACAGGCACTGGATTTATGGCCTTTTGAAATGTTTTAACCATAAACTTTTCTTTATAGCGCCATCACGTGGACTCCTTTAGTAATATTTTGTCAGTGACTGTTATGTAATGTCCCTAATATATTCTGTGTTAAATGATACTCTTGAATAGATTGCCTGTTATGTAATAAACCACAACCCAAACATTGAATTTAGACACGGGCTTGGATTAAATGGACGAATTCACATGCTTACACAAGCTCACAAATATCTCAAAAATAAGTCTACTGGTGGTTGGAAGAAAGCTGAATGAGTCTTTGACATTTAAATGAAATGTCATACTCAGTCTGACTAATATCTTAAATATATAGTTATTGTCCAGCATGGTGGATTTAAAGTTACCAAGCTAAAAAAAACAAATGCAATGTGCCAGGTTTGTTGCAATTGATTGATCAATGAAAACCACTTTTTGCAATAACTGTAATGGCAGAAAGTAACCATAATGGACTTGATTGGGCATATGGAAATTTTTTTAGAGCTTGAACAGCCGAGTCAGGCAGTTACAGTAAGTGTGGGAGTGAGTCAGACTCACTGAGATTTCTCAGTGAGATTTTTCCTTTTGAATTTTTAATTTTTGCAGACAATTTTGCAGACATTTTTAATATGTATTCCTAGACGAGTACTGCACCAAAAAGTAGCTCAACACTTGACATAATATGTGGTCATCTCTCTAGGTTTTCATTTTCCTTATGGTTCTAGTGTCTGTTGCAGCCTTATGTCATTTATTTGTAGATAAAAAATCTCACCTAATGCAGCTTTAATCCCTCTATTCAATGAATCAATCATCAAAATGTATTTCCTTTTTCCTTCAGTTGAAGCAGACTCCAGCAAATGACAACCGCATCTTTTTTCCACTGATTCTGAGTCAGACTGGTTGATGATTCAATGAGCATCAGGTCAACGTTCACCTGCTGCGCACTCACCTGCTGGCTGAAGTTTTTGCAGTGTCACTGCTGCACAACGTGCCCACGGTGCATCCTCTGTACAAGCTTCATATAAATACATACAGGTTTTATCAGGTTTATTAGGTTTCTGTTTCCTATGAGAACAGTTACTAACAGCCATTACTTGCATTAATGATAATCTGACTGTAAACATGCCACAATTGAACATCTAAGTATAATCACAGGGTACATCACTTGGATGCTAAAGTACTCATTAACTTACACAAATAATGTAAAATAATACATGTTTTGTCTACTCAGACTGAGATCATTTGGTGTTTTTTAAATTACCCTATTATACCTTACTAATATTTAAATGTTTCACACTTACAATAATAAATAAAGGTGTAAAATAATGCTTATAATAATCTCTGAATCTATTATTTCCCTCAGCTCTTCATTCCTCACACTCGCTATAAACTCCAGATCAACTGCACGACTTCTGCTCGTAGCAAAGGATGCTGTTTTCACACAGGTTAGATATAACCAACATTTACTACATTTACTACATCCAACCAATGAGATAAAAGTGTAATTGTCTTGTTTCTTTTACATATTTGACTGTTCTTAGTTTGCATCTTCTGGTGGAGAGGGAATGATCACAATCCTGAAGAGATCACTGTCCTCAGTGACCTACAGCTCCCTCTGTATGCCAGATGCTGAGCGTGGGCTGGAGGCTGTGCCAAACTATTACTACAGGGATGATGGACTCATGCTGTGGGATATCATCCGCAGTATACATGTGGGCACTTATCCCAGCATAATCTTGGTTTATAAGATATTGGTTTAAGATATTCTAACTTAAACCTGCATTTAACATTACATAGCATTTACCGTATTGCTATATTTCCAGGCAAAGTGAAAGCAAGTTCCATGTTTGGCTCATTTCTGTCCCCTGTGTTAGGCACAGCTGGTGGCAGAAAGTGTCCTCAGCACCCAGAAACCCAGGAAGTGATGTGTTTTTACATATTAAGGAAACACAGATGGGAACTGAGCCAAGTCCGGGCTGTTTTGAAATGTAGTAGGTAGGCAGCTCCGCAGGGACTGACTTCACTGTCTTCACCTTTTTCAGAAGAAAAGACTGCTTGGAAAGTCTCTAAGTGAAAAAAGGAGAATGATAAGCAGCACAATAAACAAGCTTTCTTTACAAAATTGAAGGACCACAAAGAGGAAACAGAAACAATAGCTTACTTTTAATAAGCATACTATTGCTGTAACCCCAACCCCAAACAAAGAGCTGAATAAGTCTATGCTGGGATTGTTTGGGTGGAATTGTTTACTTGGCTTCCTGCGTGTTATTCTTCGTGTTTCGTGTTATGTATTTCATGCTGATGTGCTGTGTTGCAGCAGCAGGGAGTCTCTCCAAGAGGAGATGCCAAACTGTATTGCCATTTTCATTTGTCTTGTGACATGATTGTTTCTGATGTATGTCAAAGTAATCACATAAAATTGTCCAAAAAGCAAAACATTTTATCCAATGCCCAGTGGTGGAAGAAGTACTCAGATCCTTTACTTAAGTAAAAGTGCAAATACAGCAATGTAAAAATACTCCATTACAAGTAAAAGTCCTGCATGAAAAATCCTACTTAAGTAGAAGTACATGAGTATTAGCAGCAAAATGTAGTTAAAGTATTGCAGTAAAAGTAGTGGTTTGGTCCCTCTGACTGATATATTATTATATATGACATCATTAGATTATTAATACTGAAGCATCAGTGTGTAAGCAGCATGTTCCTGTTGTAGCTGCTGGAGGTGGAGCTAGTTTGATATACAGTTAGTTAGTTTGGTCCAGTGGTTCCCAACCTAGGGGTCGGGCCCCTCCAAAGGGTCACCAGATAAATCTGAGGGGTCGTGAGATGATTAATGGGAGAGGAAAGAAGAAAAAAACAAAGTTCTGATACACAAATCTGTTTTCAGTTTGTGGACTTTTTCTCTAATCTTTGATTTTTGGTGAAATATTGGATCATTTGAACATTTATTGAAATGAAACCATGTGAGAAGTTTAGAGGGAAAATCATCTTTAACAATGTGTTGTGTTTTAAAAGCTTGTTATTTTATCCATTGTGTCAAATCTTCATCTGAAAAGCGACTAAAGCTGTCAAATAAATGTAGTGGAGTAGAAAATACAATATTTGCCTCTGAACTGTAGTGGAGTGGAAGAATAAAGTAGTATAAAATGGAAATACTCAAGTAAAGTATAAGTACCTCAAAATTGTACTTAAGTACAGTACTTGAGTAAATGTACTTGTAGTAGTGGTCTAAAACCTGCTTAAAATATCTAATGTAAGCAGAGTTCTACTTGTCTTTAAGGTTTGTGAAGGGAGTGTTTGGTCACTACTATAACACTGACGCTGAGAAGTGGATTCAGGACATATTTGAAAATGGATTCCTTTCCCAATCAAGCACAGGTGAACCTAAATAAAGGCTGTTGTTTTATTATATAAAATGATTGATTTTATATTCCTATTACTAGGTTGAACATTTATTTAACAGATGGATTCTGTACATTTCTCTATTTCTTGTTATTTTGATGAATTTGCAGGAATCCCTCAAAGTTTCTCCACTGTGGCTGAGTTGGACAAGTTTGTCACCATGGCGATGTTCACTTGCTGAGGCCAGCACTCGGCTGTCAACTCTGGACAGGTGCCTCACTCTAAAATATAAGTATGATCAATTACACTAAATATATGTTTTATTGTATTCTAGGTTTGCCTTTGCTTATCTCCATGTGAGTGAATCAACTCTCAACTCTAACCATCTGATCACAAACAATATGGATACAAATTTCATCTCAGATTTGATGCTATTTACATGATATTTTTGTCAATGACTTCATCTGTTACAGTATTACTATGGTGGCTGAATGCCCAACACTCCCATCTCCCTGCAACATCCACCAACCACAAAGAGGACAACAAGCGAGGTCACGATGCTGCAGACGTTCCCCGACATCAACACAGCAGTTCAGTGTTGTCCACCATGCGGCTACTCAGCAAACGGTCCTCTGACTCTGCAGGTGCCCAAGACCTCAGTTAATTTTTGTAGTTTCCAATCTCTCCAGCCTCAGTCAAATAAAACCATAGCCAACATACTATCTCATTATAGTATATAGCATATTTTTTAAATTATAGTTTTATTGAAACCTTATGTCAGAGAAGAAAAACAAAAAACCTGCACACCATAATGATGTTGGTCATGATTTCTTCTTCATCTTGTCAACACAATGTTGCATTTTTGCAGGTCTCTCTTGGCCAGTACCCAGAGGAGCATTTCTGTGAGGATATTCCCTGCAAGCTGATAAAGGACTTTCAAGCAGTGTTTTTGACGTTTTGAGTGATCAAACCAGAAACAAGAGCCTGGAGGTCCCATACACATACAAGGACCTCACGCTGTGGTCTTCTGAATATTACAATGTTTCCTGACAGTTTGCTGATCAAGCATGTCTTTCCTCCCTTGAGTTGGTCTGCTCATGAGGAAATCCTAATTAACCTTCTTAGTCTTTTAACTTTCCAGTAATGATTTTTTACTGTCCTTATTGTCTAAAGTTCCTTTTAAACTTTCTCATGCCACTGGGCAAACTCAATAAGTTCCACACATTTGTATGCAAATCACATTTGCTCAACACAACTCTGATATCAAGTGAGCAAGTACAAACACTGCAGTGTTAGCGATGAGTAAATGTAGCAATGTAACTGTCATGGTTCCTGTTCCAGCGTGGCTCTGTGTCCCTTCACTAGTCCACCGGATGCCCTCAGACTTTCTTCCTGTTTGTTGAAGGACTGAGTGGGAGAAGGCCCTCGTACAGGAAATGGAAGTTTGCTTCCACGCTAGTTGTGAAATGTGACTGAGGGAGTTTGACAGACAGTTAAATGTAAAAGATGCAGTCATTTATACACCAGGCAGTTCATTCCGCCTGTCTTCTGTGTTTACATTCAGGGCATGTAGCAGACGTTCTTATCTAGAGACAGACAGGTGTTTGTTCAGTGGCTGGACTTTCTGTAACTCACCATCAACACTTTATGAAAAAGGAGTTTGTTAACATTTTTCCTTCTGATTTGATTAACTTGTATTTACAGCCTGTGTGTGCCATGTTAGAAGAACTGCATCATCATGAAATTGCAAATTTGCAGGTTGTGTGCTTGTGTATTTAAGTTTGTTCATATATATTCTCAGATGGGCTTATGGGTTATATATTAAGAAGACTGCGGATGATTATATTGTAGACTTTTATTTTACTCATGGATGAAGTTCAGCTATTGCCTTTTGTATTTATTCTTGTTTTCCCCTGCATCAGTCCCGTTAGCTCTGCCCTGCTCCCTGTGTCTTCCCCAGCCTATAAGCTCCTTTCCTGTTCTCCTGTTCCACCTGCACCTCATCTCCTTGTCAGTTTAGTTTGTATTTAAGTCCGGGTTTTCGGTTCAGTATTGTTGGATCCTTTGTTCAGTCTTGTTCTATTTCGCTCTGATCTGCCAGCTTTGCTTTGTCTGCACAAGCCTAAAGTAAAGAAGTTATTCTTCAGCCTTGCTCTGCTTACAGTCTCCTGCATTTGGGTCCACATGCTCCACTCCACATAACAATAACTCTCTTAGCAACGGTTCTGCTAGCTCAGTCTAGTTGCTAATGGTCAAAAAAAAAAAAAAAGAATCGAACATAGATCAGCAATCAATGTTGCAAGGATTTAGCTATTCAGTGCCAGTGACTCAACATTATTGTACCAATTTTGGCTCAGAGAGAACACCATTGTAGTGTGCTTGTTCAACTTTGTCTCATGTCACCTCTTCTGTGGCACTATCAATGTTGCTAACATACTGATTTTATCTCAGTCATTTATTTCTGCAATGATAATGTCACTTTGTCAATAATAAAAGCAGATTATGATGGATTACCTATCCCAGGTAACTTTGAAGTCTGTACAAGCTGACTTTCATATGGCAGTGAAATTAATATAAACCACAGCCTGCCTGGAAGATAGGAAATCACATTGTAAACTATAGAACTCTTTGCTTTAGAAAATGGTTGGCAACAATTCAAAAAAAGTGATTTGTGGTATATTAAATAACATCTGTGAAAACACCGGTATTTGTTTTGAGTTACTATATCTAATGTCATAACTTCATTATGCAAATACAGTAGTTGTCATCCTCACACTGAAGTAAATTTGCCACCTAAATAGATTTTCATCAGAAATAGATGGAAATGGACGGTGTTGGTGGAGCTGCTTAGTTGCCCTGTTTCTGCTCTTTTCCTGCATAGGTTTGCTGATCAGTGCTACTCCCTATGCAGCTGTACGCTTACAGATGTGAGGTTTTTAGCAGTGATATTTTGACAGTAAAGAAACCTTATTATTAGAGCTGACAGTGATGATTTGGGCTGTTTTTAAAAACAATCTCTCACACCTGCTCGTTTGCCATCTTTATATTTTTATATCATGTAGTCGTGAAACCGAGTGAGCCGAACAGCCAACACGATCAAACCTCAGCAAAGTCCTCCTCCTCCTTCCAGACAATTTTATCGCATTTGGTCATCAATTTCTGGATATTTTGGAATACATATCAAAGGAAGTAACTGGAGGGCTTTTTTTTTTACCAAGTTCACGTGCAAGTTTCATCAGGCAACGGTGAAGGCTGATCTCCCAGCAGAGGCATCTCAGCTCTTGGATATAGAGAGACAGCAGAAAGGATGAAAAACAAACAAACAAACAAACAACAAAAAAACAAAGCTACAATGCTGTTGGGGGGCATCTCTGGTGGGATCCCAGGGATGAAGAGGTGCCAGAGTGAAACCAGGATGGGTCAGGACAGAATTTTCTTTTTCTTTCTTTTTTTTATATATATTTCGTTTGCTTGTCTCTCTGTACTCCCTTTTTTCTCCTCCTCCTTCCTTGCTCTGATTGCTCTCTCCTGCTTTAGGCCGCCCCCAGGCCCGTAGGAGGTTGCTGGCCTGATGCAGGTCAGATACCCTCTAGAACAGCCGCCACCCCTGCAGGAGGGCTCTGTTCATTTGCTTCTGAGGAACAACTTTCTATTTGAAGGTGGGTTAAGCGGCGATTAGGCCCTCGGACATCAAGCTGTCCCAAACCAGTCCTCTGAGCCCCTGCAGCTGCCAGGGCCTGGTCTGAGGTGGTCTTATCATTCAAAGCAATCCTTGGTTTTAGATTGGGTGAAGAAATAAAGGAAATATATTATAATATAGATAGATAAATAAGTAAAAAATAAATAAATAAATAAACAAATAGTTAAATAAATGAGCAGGTTCTGTGTGGTTCATGGCCTGAAAATGAAGATGTCTGTGTATTGTTGTGCATGTTATCTGGTAGTAAATGAAAATAAATATGTATGTAACTGAGATTCATATCAATAATCATCATCATCATCATCATCATCATCAAATTATGATAATAGTAATGATAAAAAACATTACCATCATTGTTGTAATCCTATTAATATGTGTAATAATAATAATAATCAACATCATTGTACTATTAGAAATAATCAGTGTAATAATATTTAAACATAATCATCATCATCATCATCATCATTACCATTCTCATCCTACCAATAATAATCTATGTAATAATAATACTAATCAACATCATAATCATCATCCTATAAATTGTGCAGTATTAATAATAGTATTTTATAATAATAGTATTCTATATAATAAAAATACCATCATCATCATCCTCATCCTACCAATATTATAATACACCCTACCTTTTATATTAGTTACCACAAATCATATTGCTGCTGAGCGCCATCACCAGTGATATCCAGAACCTTCAGCACTCACATCCAATCTCATTCAGCCCAGCACACTCCCACTGAGGAGCTTTCAGACTTCTGCAGTGATCTCCGCCAGCGGGAACCCTGAATCTTCCAACACTGACTCCTATCCAGAGGGCAT
Source organism: Scomberomorus guttatus (assembly GCA_038419695.1). NCBI lineage: Eukaryota > Metazoa > Chordata > Actinopteri > Scombriformes > Scombridae > Scomberomorus > Scomberomorus guttatus. The sequence goes on from CM076447.1 coordinate 13,841,731, forward strand.
GTCTAACAAATTCCTCAAAGTGGTCTCTTTCATCTTCAAACTTTATCCACAATTTATTTCAGCATTCCCCTCTTTCGATAAATATCCAATGGTCATCTGCTCTGAACTGCCGGTACATGAGCAACAACAGTGACGTACGAACCTATAATTCATTTGACTGATAAATCTGCTACTTATTCGATTGATTCATCAGTTTGTTTGTTGATAAGCTCAAAAACATTAACATTACAGCATCTACAAAATGAGCTGTTATGTTGCAAACTGATCCGACTGATCTTGAATACTGTAAATGCAGTAAAAGAAAGACAGACGGTCAAAAAAAGTGTGCTTGAATGTCCTCCCATCTATATTTGATGTAACGCTGAGCACTTAGCAATATAATAATCAAATGATAATACAGTAAGTCCAGAAAGTTCCAACAAACTGAGGTTTAAAAGTAACATTCAGTGGTCCTTTTCTGCCTCATCCTTATGCCTGCTCTCTGATGAAGGACACCACGGCTGTGAATATTTCCTCACATTTAACTTCATCATTTATTATCTCTTATGACGCTCATTAATGGGCCATTAGCACAAATCGATTTATTGTTTCCACAGAACAGGCGTAACAGAGACTGGGAAGGTCTTTCGCCTTCATTTACTGCAGCCGGAGGCTGAATCGCTTGATTCTGTATGAAGTGAAAAGGTGTTCTGTCACTTTGTGTGTGTGAAAGAGAGGAAATGCCTGACTTTGCTACCCTTCTAGAGACGACGGGGAAACCACCGAGAGGGAAACACACACATGCAGGAAAACGCACACATTTGTGTCAGCTTTTGCCTCTGCCCCCTGAAAACTGCTGTGCTGTCCACGGCAATTTGCACACTAACTTTCTCACAAAATAATTTTGCGTCTTCAAATTAATTAATTTGACCTGATCCTTTAATCATTTAATTAAGGCCTTCTGTTCCTGACTTAATACACTGTCTTGAATAAAGATTTTTTTTGGAGGATTTGTCCATTTCTAATCCTGAAATATTAAATTATTCATTTTTCATAAAAGATATCTTGAATCCAAAAGTTTATTAATATTCTAATAATAAATTCTGCCAAATACAGCACAGCAGCCTGTAAAGAGTAAACAAACTGATCAGAGGACACAGTTTGTGAACTCACTCTTTTGGATGCAGCAGTAATTGGAGTTCAAGGAATCATACATAACAAGCACAGTCTTTTACTGACAAAAATCTGAAAAACATTGTGATTTCATACTTTGATCATTTCATCCAGCCCCAGTATAGGAAAATAATTCTGGGGCATCATAATAAAAATACCCTTTTGAGTTGTCACTCTACTGTATACATGTTGACTGCACCTTCCCACCTCTTCATATATTGTCTAATGCTTTTGTTCAAAGCAATGAAGCAATCTGAATTGGTAGAATCAGATTGCCGCTGTCTTCTTCTTTTATTGGAACATCTTTTATGGCCCCGCTTGCTGTTGATGCCCCTGTGCTCATGCCCAATATGTGTGCACACATACAAAACAGCACAATACAAACAATACTGGAACCTCTACAGTGGCACACAAGTGGTTACCTTTAAAAATAAATTCTCCTTCTCAAGCAAGCTAGGCTGTCTGACAAAAATCTAAGCGGACTGCAATGTCCCATCATGTTTCTTTCTTTCAACTCAAGAAATACTCTTGAGTCATGTTTGTTTCCTGCCGATTTACATTAAAGGACGGGTTCACAAAGTTTCCAAGCCTGTCTTAAAACAATAGTCAGGTGCTCAAATGAAGATTGAAACAGGTTTTGCTTGCTTTAATCATTCCTCCTGTTAATACTGGACATTAAAAGATCCATTACTAATGTGCTTTCAATGAAAGTGATGGGGGACAAAATCTACAGTCCTCCTTTTCAAAAATGCATTTAAAAGTTTACAGTTACAGGTTTTTTAGCACCAGATTCCCTCCTTTTTCTACTAATCTTCTACCTCGACTCAACAGGGAAACACTGTCAGGGAAGCAAAAAGAGGGAATTTTGTATTGAAAAGTCTGTAACTCTAGATAGCCACTAGATTCGACTAACATTTTATAAATACATTTTAGCCCAAAAAGGAGGACTGTGGATTTTGTCCTCTATCACTTACATTGAAAGCACATTAGGATGAGGATTTTTAATGGTCTTAATTAGCAGGAAGAATGATTACAAACTTGAAAAATTGTGAACCTATCCTTTAAGTTGTACACGCTATTGATTTTTTTCTTCCAAGACTCCCTATAATGCACTTATAATGCAATGTGCATTACAGCAGTAATAAAATGAATGTACTGTACTGTACGGCTCAAGTTATAAAAGGCACCAGGAGATGTCGACAACATTGCCTCTCTCCTACATTACGTTATTGATTTTAGAATTTTACTGCTGACATTCAAGGCACTGAATGACCTCCAAAATATATCACAGATTTCTTGACTCCTTCTGTGCCTGTGTGTTTCCTTAGATTGGTGTATAGTTGGTTAGGTCTTGGCTGGTGACCAATGGTGACTGGTCCTTTGCATTTAAAGCCCCCTGTCTTTGGCACAATCTACATTTTTAACTTCCTTAGAATTACTTCTTTTTCTCCATTTCTTCTTTTTCTTTTCCTCATGAAAGGTGCTATACAAATAAAGTTTAATATCCATCCACCTATCCCTTATTATTATTATTATTATTCTCATAGCTTCAGAGCTCATTGAAACACTGTAATACTGACATGTAATATGATAAGAAAGCGACATGCTTTGTGTCAAATACATATCAGTCAAATCAAATCAAATGTATTTTTATTTACATACTGGTCTGCATAAATCTGAATATGGTGAATGCACCCATGCATACAGAAAACCTTAAAATTCCAGCCGATGCCCTTCATTATCACAGCATACAATATGCAACTATGTGCTTTGCAGGTTACAGATAGAGCGTTATACCATAACACATGGACACATACATTTTGTGCACTTTAAACACAGCCTTGAACTAAACAAGGTTTCCGCCTGTATACATGATGTTCAATGAAAAGTTGAAATACCAACCATTTTGAAATCCAATTAATATTCATATATAAATTCACATAACGTATAAACCACACAACAAATCGGATGGATCTTTCGAGTATGTACACACAACTACATTTACAATAATACAATTTGTGAAAGCCTAAAAAGTTGTTGGTATCTTTTATAACAAACTGCACTTAATATAACAAAGCACATACTGTACTGTATAATAGAAAGTAACTGTTGATTTGCGAGTGTCAAAAATCATACACTGATTCTGTTTGACACATTTCAAGTATCTGAAAAACATGATTGTGGAGTGTCTAAACAACTTTAGGAGGCTTCAATAAAAGATAAGGGTAGAAAAGGTGCTAAAACTTTAAGCTCTCTTCTACCAAGCAGATCTTCAAAATACTGTGATAACAAAAGATGAGCTGTGCTGTTTCAGTCAAAACTGTGCTATAGAACAGTAGCAATACCAAAAACTCAGATTAAACCAACAAAAGTGGGGCTAAACTGACTCTCTAGTTAGTTTTATGCTGTGGGTCTTCGTCAGATTTGAAATAATCCGTATCAGAAAAAAACGACGAGAAAATATAATTTGCCTTTATATTTTTCTTTAAATCTCTAATCCTGAAAGAAATGCATATCACCTCTGATATTTTGCTGATCACAGCAGTCACAAAATGCACCTCTGGCCACATGTTTTAACGTCAAGCAAATAAAAAGCAATGGCTTGTGGTTAAGGATCAAAGCAAGGCAAAAGCAGACTCCATACTGAGGGAACGATCCTCTCTCCAGGAAGAAATGAAGTGAATGCGGGCCTCTCAGCAGTGTGGCTGGAGGGCTGCCAGGGCTGTGTTAGGTGGAGGACATTTCCATGGTAAGTAGGTACATGCAGGTTTCAGAGTAACAAGGTGATGGAGTGAGAGGGAAGCTGAGAAGACGAGGGCGTGCTGCTGGGATACGCCCATGAGATTTAGTCTGTTTATTCGTGGACAGTCAGGAAAGAGATACCCGCTGTTCTGCAGACGCACAATTTGTTGGATATCGTTCACAGGATGGCTGGAGGATGCGTTGAGGAGGGGGGAGGGAAGGTGGGAGGCGGGGGGGGGGGGGGTCAGCAAGAGCCAAGGCAGAGTGAGGGGGAGTCACAACAGAGTCACTTCTCTTTGAGATGATTTTCCCTCTTGTTTTCTTTCTGCCTTTCTCTGTTCTATCAGTCAGAGTCTCCTCAGATTGTGCTCCTCTGTGCAGGAGCCTTTCCTCAGGCTGATGTCATCCACAGCCATCTCTCCGCTCCTGCCTCGCCCACGCTCCCCCTTCAGGATCACCTGGTGGACAGCAGCACAGTGCACACTGAGGTACTACCACAGAGGAACAATCATCACATGCTGCTTTATGATGAAAGAAGACTTACTGCATTTTTCACTCAAAGCGTACGTCAATCTTAAATTTTACAGATCCACTCTTTTGAAATGCAGACTGCTGCTTTGATTTATTTTTTATAACAGGAATACAGTGTTTCTTCTTCACTACTGTCAAACATGTCTGGAGCAATAATCATTTTAAATTCACAGCTGCTGTATGAGTGAACTTCTTTGACATGTTTATTGTTGTACTTACACTTTCCAGGCCTGTTCCCCATAATGTTATTTGGGTGTGCCTCCAGCCATTTCCACCTGTTCTTCCCCAGACTGCTGGACTGTACTGCTTTCCCTTCTTCACAAACACTTGCAGCATGCCCACGTGGTGGCCTGCCAGCTTGTGCCGGAACGACAGACAGAGATTGCCGTCGTTCCAGGGCGGGGTCAGCGGGAGGACCAGCCGGGCCCCTCGTCCAGTCCTCTTGTTTCCCACCTCAGGAATGGTGAGGTACCGCCCACCTGGGGAGGCAAGTAAAGAGTATTACAGTCAGTTAATGACATTAAAATACATTTAATTTGTACATAAATGTACATTTTCACTCAACACCAAATCATGTCATTGTAACTGACAACACTGAACTTTACCCCCTAAAAAGTAATTGTCGTAAATTTTATGGGATTATTTGCCATCTCTACTCTCCCGCCTGCATGCAATGTGTATGATTAATACATATCAATAGAGCTGCAACTAACAATTGGCCTATTTTGATACTGATTAATAGTTTAGTTAATGAAATGTCAGAAATTGATGACAAATGCTAATTACAATTTCCCAGAGATCAAGGTGCACAGCCCAAAGATATTTAATTTACTGTGATATAAAACACAGAAAAGAAGCAAATCCTCACATTTGAAAAGCTGGAACTAGTAAAGGTTTGCAAATGTTGCTTGATAGATGGCCTAAAGAATTCATCAGTCATCAAAATTGTTGTTGATCTTTTTTTCTTGTTTAAGTAATCAATTAATCGACTAATAATTTCTACACCATATGTCATCATTAATGGAGTGTAAACTTTTAAAAAACTGGTTTGACTTGACCAGAAATAATCAGAACTGAACCAAACTAAACTCAAAATAAATGACACCATTTCTAATTGACCTCAGTAGTGAACCATTAGTTTCACTGCAATCAAAGCAGTATTTGAGGATACAGTGGAAATGTCTCTTTGTCCTGTGGCTCAGACACTGAGAACAATTAACAATTCAGAGATTACACAATGTCAACTGCAATACTTTGAATTATTGTGCGGTTTACTTTAAGCCAAACTCATGGAGCTGCTTGCAGATCTACTTGTTATTGCACAAATAACTAAAACTAAATGAACGAACAATATGTTGAATCCAATTATAGAAATTATGGAAGTGATGCCATAAGCGACAGTGGAAAATAGACAATTGAAATAGACTTGACCCACTTGTGTTTCTTAACCTCAAAATAAAGCCAGTTGCCAGTGGTAAATCAATTTTAAAAAATGTGTATTAGTTCATTCATGTATTAGTCAGTGATACTTTTAAAAATTTAAAGATGAAAGTGCTTCTGGGTAATGGCTGATTAATGCTGATATATTTTGCTTATCTAGCAGATCTGTGTAGGGCTTGTGTTAACCACGGGGGGTGCAATAAGTATCTGTATGCCATGGAGGCTTTCTGCATAAGTTATGAGACCCTCCAAATCTGTGCCAATGCTCTCGCAGCCATGAGTGTTTGCCAGTAGCTGTCTATCAAAAGGACTTAATGTGATTGAACAGTAAATAGTTACATGCTTCGCAACATACTGAAGATGTGGTAACATATACACTACAGGCTACTGTAAATTGAAACATTGGCTCTTAATTGGAATTACTCTTAGTCAGGACTTAGCTTATGATTTACTGTATATGATTTTCCTGGGACCTTAAAGGTCTTGGCAAAAATCTTTATTTGCACTAATAAGTGAGCACAAACTTGGCTAAAATGAGGCCTCAGTCTGATTTTCTGTAAGCACACGAGGCTGAGCCAGTTGGCAGAGGAAGCCAGATGTAGTTAGTGTCGCTTGAACAGTGCCAGTATGCTGCGCTGTTTAGTCTTCACACCCCGTCTACTGAGTCCTCTCAACATAATTCACCACGTCCTCTCCTCGTCTGAACCCCAAGAAAAACAGTGTCATGTTCCCATTTAATGTGAGCCACAGGTATCACTGACGGGTCGCGTAATCCACTTCTCATTTGCATCGCTTTGTAGAGCAAAGCACTAATCTGCAGAAAAGACAAACTACTTCCCTCAAGTAATTTTCATCTTGACCTGTAATTGAGTAGAACGAAATGGAGCCGTTTAGATTGTGTGACTGTTTGTGTGTGTGTGTGTGTGTGCAGGGGTGCAGCTATTCTCATTTCCCTTTACTGATTGTAAAATAAACAATTTTCCTTATTAAATTGTGTGAGTGAGAATGGTTGACTCTTGTTCCTCAATTACCTGATGGATCAGGCGTCGTCTCCCAGTGCAGGTCTCCATCTTTGTCCCTGATCCAGCCACAAAGACCATCATCAAAGGAGCAGCTCAGATATCCCGACTCTGAAGAGAATAAAACACACTTTTCAGAGAAGTGGATGACACAGGATCTGCTCTCTGTTATGCTTCACATGAGCCCTGCTGTATGCCTCTAACTTTATCAGGAGCAAGAGGAGTGTTAAAAGTCCTTCTTATGAACATGATGATACAACAAAGTGTAAACATTTCTTGTAATATTGTAATTTCTGAAGGGAGCTGATGCATTGAGGAAAAATCAAGTGAAAATTGATCTACATAAATCACAAGTAGAAATGCATTCATCCAAAAAATCACAAATATATACACATATAGCCTATTGTATACATGCCATACAACATAATAAAATACATTATGGTTACAGAGAGTCATAATATTCAGTGACTGATGATTTCTTTCCTAGTGATGATGCCTAGACAATAACATTACGGAAATGTAGGCAAATAACTGCTGTATTATCCATGCATTGCTGTACAAATTGGTTCAGAGATAAGAATGACATCCATCATTTTGTCTCTGAAATAGGATTTCTGAAAAACACTCTGCATTTCATTTTCTGAGCCAATGAAAACGCCTTCTCTCTTGACACTGCATAGCAAATGATGCACTGTGAACCAAAATAAACACATAACTAAATCATTAGGCAATTTAATCTGCATACCATTGACATCAATAAATCACATCGGCCAAATATGACAGATAAAATGCTGCCTCTTCAGAAAAGCAATTTTCATATTGTTGTTGTAGGAACTCTGCATTGAGGACAATGGAACTTATGAGCGCAGCACCGATGTACTTCCAAATGACCAATTAATCACTGAAGCAATCAAGCAATCAAACAAGCATAATGTGAAAAGTGGAAAAGTCTGGAAGTACGTTCTGGGCAGTGAGCCATTATTTAAACGGATACGGCCAGATGTCATGTGTCACCTCTTGGTGAAGGCCTATCAAAACACATCTGGTCACTATAAAATCTTCGCCTCAGCAGCAGCATGGCAGGAGTTGAGTGTCAGTTTCATTTTGCCCATAGCAAATGTGGCTCGTCCGTCATCATTTGAGCTCTGCAGATTGCAATGAGCAGGGCTGCTGCTGCTGTCTCTGTCATATGTGTGTTGTTTACCTGGATCATCCTTGGCTTCATCTGCCGTGTTGCCAAGCTCAATGTCAAAGTCGATCCCAAGGACGGTGTTATGGTCGTGGTTCCGAGGAACTGAGGAGAGAGGTGAGAGATGCAGGTTTAGATAAAGGATTAACAAAGGCATTATATTTGTTGACTGGCATCCCTGTTTGTGGCTTTGTTTCATTACCGCAAAGTGATATCTGGACTGTACAAGGATGAATCAATGTCAAGGTTTAGAGCCTGCGTAACCAGAGCCAAGCAAGCATTTAACAACACTGCCTCGAAGAAAGCAGTAACCAGAAAACCTGAGAAAACCTGCAGAAACACCAGAAGCCAAAAGTCAAACGTGAAGAGGAAAAGGGCGATGGTTCATCTAATTGTATAAATGCTGCAGCTACACAAGCTGGAGCTACACACACACACATACACAGCCAGTCCTGAAATAGCATTTTTCCTTCTCCAATGGGGTCACACTGCCCAAAATACTATAGGCCACACTGTCTTATTAAAGGTCAACTGACAAGTGAAGCATAGAAAGTTGTTCCTTTTACTTCTACAGACAACTATTGTGTAGTACAAGATCCTTTGACCCTTTTAGAATTAAAATGGAAATTGGAAATAGAAATGTCAAAAAATGTAAAATATTTATCTTTATTTTATTATGTAGCATCATTTACAGATGAGACAAGTCAGTGAAATTTAATGAGACAAACTATCAATAAAACTATTCCCAGCATCTCAGGCGGATTCTTGCTCCTATGCCATGAATGCGCTGTAACCTGCACATGAACTGTCAGCCCCCCAGAGTCCCCCGACATGTGCCCCCACCAATCAGCCTGAGCACTGAAAGGGCCTATCCCCACACTGGGTCACAGCACCTGGCAGACTGCGATGTAGTCTGACAGTCGAAGGAATCTGAGTGAGGAGGCCACACTCATACCAGGCTCTCCAGCAATCCCAGGCATCCAAGTCTCTGCTGTATGTGTGTGTCTGTGTTTGTGTGGGACTGAGCTTTTAAGGAACGTACACCCCCCCCCCCCCCACTATAAATCTTGCATCCGGTTGTTGAGCGGATATATAAAGTGATGCCGATTAAGGGAACAGTAACTTGAGCGGTGACACTGACGTCAAGTATAAAATAGCTGTAAAGACACTTGTGAACATGTTTAGGGCATCAAACATTTTCCAACCAACTCAAATTCTGGGAAATAACCTGTGTAGTTTTACAGCAAATGATGTATTTGTTTTAAAAGGTTCAAAAGTTCGACTTATTCATCCATAAAAACATGAAAATTACAGTGCTCCCATGCTAATCAACCAACGCTGATTATTAAAGTGCAGGAAATTAATACCCACAAAATTAAACCATAGACAAAATCAAAATAAAACTATATACCATGATAAAACTGTCAAAAACATCATATAAAATAAAACCAAAAAGACTAAAATAAATTCTCTCCTGGTGTTTTGTTTGTCACGGGATCAGTTCACTCAAATTACAAAAGATATCTACTATTCCATATAAAAATATATAGACATACCCAAATTCTCTTTACCCCAACCCTGTTACAATAGAGGTGAGTGGAGTTTCATTTGTGCTGCTCAAAACATTGAAGTGTAGATTTGAAAAACTCAACAACCAGATGTCTTTCCAGACACAATGTCCTGGTTACTTAGTCCACAAAACCGAATATCAACAGTTTTCACTTGACATTTTTCTTCAGCAGAAAGTAGTTCACATGAAAACCTCTCACAACAAAGTCAGTGGATTATCGCGGGCAACTGGGGCACTGTTTCTGCAGACAAATTGCTTGGGTTTTTTGATTGTATGTTTTTAATGCTTTGAGCACCACAAAGAAAATTCTATTCACCTCCACTGTACTGGGGTGCTAGAAGAAGTCTAAGATATCTCAAAACCTTAATACATAAAACCATAATTCTCTGCATGGCTAGAAAAGAATCACAAACATACCCACTAGGCGTATATTTGTAATTTGGGTGAATTGACCCTTTTAAAAAAAAAAGCCTATTTGTTCAACAACTGTGTTGAAACTCTTAATACTAAAAGTTGCTCCATTGGCCACCCTTGTTATTTCACTTCTTGGTCTTGTGTGGTTCATTCCATCCGAATATTTGGGAGGTCAGTAAAAGCTGCTCAGGGGGGATTTTCATTCTGCCAAAATGTTGAGCAAACAAGATCACAACCAATCAGCTTCCTTTTCCCAGTCTGTTTTAGTGTTGGAGGAAAAAGCATATTTTACTATTTTTCATTTCTTTCCTTTTGTGGACATACTATTAGATCATCATATTTATATCACTGTTAGTGGGTAAAAACCTTGAACCTCCAAATGCCAACTTTTACGGAGCTGCCTTTTTGACATAATCCAGAGGATATTGAAAGGGTTTTATTGGCCTCACAAGGTTGAGCATGTACTCCTTTAAAGAGTCATATGTCGACATTTTGGAAATATGCTTATTTGCTTTATTGCTGGAGACAAAGACATACCACTGATCTGAAAACAATAAAAGGTTGGAGATACAAGTTTTTCTCTGAACAGCATGTTGATTGCACAGGTTCAAACTGAAAGGAAAATACAGCGCTGTGGAATTAGCTCAGTGTACACACCTGCACCAGCGGCGCAGATGACGTGCTCTTCATGACATGAGGCTCTTATTCAAAGATTCCTATTTCCGTCTAATTATTTGAATGATCGCTCAGCGGTGTGTCTCCTCCCTCCCTCTCTCATCTCATTCAAAGCATCCTCAGGAAGCTCTGATTTCTCAAACTGCTCTGCCGTGGTACGAGCTATTAGATTGATGTCTCCCTCAAGCAGCGCAGACAGGTGTTAATGTAATCTTCTCTCCTCTTCCCTTCTTCTAATTACATGATGCCATCTGGCAAGGTGAGTAGGAACCACAGTATCCCACCTCTATCCTGTACTTTTGTACTATGTTAAAGGAGCTTAATGTTAGGTTTTGGTAAACACCGACTTTTGCTGCGCCTACAAGTGAGAACGACAAGGATTACAATTTTCATTTTGTGTTGCTTGTTTGAGTAGTTCCTATACTTTTGTTGTATGTTGTTAAAGATCTGGGGCAAGAAAAAAGTGAAATATGAATAATGCAGGGAATTTAATACTGTTATAAAAAGTGTTTACCTGCAGAAAAATCATCAATTAGGTAAAAAAAAACAAAAAAACTAGACTGTGACCAGGTCCCTAATTACATGTCATTAAAAAACAATTCACCATTTTAAAAAGGTGGATGCATTTAACAGCGTGAGAAGAAAGCAGCTGATGATTGCAGTGATTACTTTCTTTGTTAAAGCGAGAAGAAACAATCTCAACCACCTCTCATTGTTATTGGTATTAAATTCCATTATTTGGTTTTTGATCGAGAATGTCAAACTACAACAAAGACCGATGATGCAGTTTGAACATAATTGGTGTCAAATATACGTACATGCTTGGCAGAGAGCATTGTGTGACATGTGGATAAACAGTCTGGCAAAGCACCAGTTTGTGTTTGTCAACTGAAGCCAAAAGCATAATTACCTTGAGAGGAAAATATTCTTACTTTAACATTGAACGCTCAACTGCAATTAGTGACACTAATTTGTCATCTGGTGAAAACGGGCATTATTTCTACACAATCTGCATATCATAATGTGAGGGTGGATACAGCTTGATTTACACATTTATCATCTCAAATTCTCGTCTATGAAGAGGTTATGCTTTACAGCGAGTGATGCTCTGGTACTTAGGAGTGTTTGTTAACAAATATGATACTGAATTATGTCTTTTGTTAACAACTATAAATTTAATTTGTACCTTGATTTGCAACAAGTTTGACTTGACTTTTATCCTTTGAGTTCAACAATTTTACATTATCAACTATCTACAAGCTTCTTGCCAAGTGTTAAGTACTTAAATATGTCATGTGGTTGGCTGTTAACTGTGTGCACATGTGAGACTGACAGCCAAGATAAGTTACATCCATGTGTTTGAATACAAAATGGATGTAATAAAACACATCATCTGTTGGTTCACTCTCGGTTAGCCAAAATGTGAATTAGGTCTGACACGTTTCATAATAAACACAAGGTTTCACAACTGAGATGAAGAAATATGCAAATTTCCTCCAATTTGGTTAGTGGAACCCTGTCAAGGAACTGATGAAGATGAATGGTTATGAGCCTTTTGAAGTCACAGTTTGTGACCTAGAAGTAAACAAAAGGTTCACCTTGCCACCAAACATTTAAGCGCAGAGATTTGAACCTTCTATTGCAACCAACAGGTCTTTTAATATATACTGTATACAGTACTAACACAGAAGAACAACTTGATGATTTTTGAGATGTTAAAGCTGCACTAATCAATATTTTTATGTGAACAAAGGAGTGTGAAAGGTGTCACTTGGTAGTATTGAACCCACCAAGAAATATTTGACTCAGCAGTATCCCCTCACGTATTTTAGCGTCTCTCAGCTCATTGTTTTGGTTTTACAGCTACTTAACAGTTTTGATTTCCTCTCACTGCTCTCACCAGCATCAATTCTAGATGCAGCAGGCAGCTGTTTTCAGTGAAAAAGCTCTATAAACCCACTGAACACTTCCTGTCCAACACTAAACTGCAGACAGACAAAGTCAGTGACTAGCTGGTGACCATACTTGTCGTGGAGCATTCAGCAGCTAAAGAGGCTGATATGTCCCTCAGGAGCTGGTGGAAACCAAAACAGAATGCTGCTGCAGAATGAATGCTAATGTTGCTCCATATCTAGTGGATGTGTTAACAGGCAACTGTTAGCTAACAGGTTCACCATATCAACTTTATAAGGAAAACTGTATGACAATGTCTTTTTTAACTTGTCGTCCAAAGCATCTTTGAGTATCTTAATAAGTAATTAAATGTATTATTTGTACTATTAATGTTGCTTTAATAGCTTTATGCTATCAAATCAATTAATGCAGGATTAAAGGGGGGTTTAGTTACATTAATGATATCTGTTTACTGGCCTTTAATTTCATTTGTGTTCAGTTAAAAAGAACTCACTAACTCAAACCCCTAATCGTGTAAACTTAAAATAATGTTATCATGTCAGCTACTGTATGTTAACTGTAAAAATAGAAAAAAATAAAAGAAAAATCTAGTTCTTACTGTGGACATCCCCTCTCTGTTTGGTGACCTCCTTCTGGATGGTGTTGTCCACAGGGGTGACCACTGGTGGCGACGGGGGCCGTCTGGTTGGAGCTACTGGCCTCGGTGGGACGTAGGGCTTGAGTGTGGGTGTTGGTGGCCTCCTGGTGGGGACAAAGGGCTTCGGGGTGGGAACTGAGGGCCTGCCTGGAGGTGGGGTGACCCTCTTTGGAGGCAGAGGTGCTTTGGTCGTGGTTGTGGTTGTTGTAGTTGCGGTGGCGGTTGTTGATTTGGGGACAACGGGGAAGATTCTCTTTGGAGTCACACGCGGGCGGACGGTGGTGGTGGTCCTCTTCTGATCTAAGTCGGGGATGTGGTTGTGATGATTTGGAGGCAGTTTGCCTGGTCTCGGGGGGTCAATAACCACCTTAGGAATGGCTGAAATAATAAGAGAATGCAGATGGAGCACTGAAATATGAGCACTTAAGAGTTAATGAGGCAAAGAATTGCCAGCTAACTGCAATGACTAGCCTGACTTTTGCAGAGGAGGGATTTCTTTCATCTACTGAGACCTCTCTTGATATCTATTAACTAAATGTTAGCATCCTAAAACAAATTGGGTGTCTCAAATTTCACTGAAGCAAAAGCTCACGCTTAGAAAAGCAGCACATAAAGTCAGCATGTTGCAAGTTCACATTGAGGCATTTTTGGGATGATTTTGGACATATTTTCTCAGTGGGAGAAACAGACAAACAGAAACAGAGATGGCTTCATGGTTACATGACATTTCCCATCATAAAGTAACCCACAAAGACTCCCCAGGTTCAGTGAATGTTCTGCTTTTGTGAAATCCATAATTCTTATATATATATATATATATATATATGGCTTTTTATCCATTCATGTGCTCATCCTGATTAATAATTCTTTGTGTGCTCATAGCCAGAGGCCTCACAGCATCAGGCAGCAGGCTAAAGCTGCTCTGTGTGTGCAGAATGAACTGTGCGCTCAAGCAGGCTGCTGTGCCCCGGAGATCACCCTCGCTTTGCTGATGTCATCAAAGTTACACCTCCTGTTCCTTTGTTCCACCACACATTCTTCATGTCAGGAGCAGAGACAGAGTTCAGGGGGGTTGGGGTGGTTGGCGGTGGGCGTTCATAAGGGTTTTTCACGAGTGAGGAATGAGAGTGGACAAAGGCAAGTGGTTTGAACTCAGTTATTGCCTTCTCAGGTTGCAGGCGACTTTGATATGTGATACACAAATAGATGATTGCAACTCGACTCCCGGAGCACTTGTGGCTCACACCTTTTGTGCAGGCAACAGGGTGAAGTATTTGCAGCGCACTATGCCAGGAGGCACCCTCTCTGCTCTATGGACTGCTACACCAGTTGTGTCTGTTAGATGATTAAATAACTGTGGAGAATAAATGACTTCTTGTCCACTGAACTGCTGTAAAAAAAAAAAAAAAAAAAAACTGCAGACGCACAGACTAATGAACTGTGTGTCAGCAAGTGGAATGAGACAAACTACCAGGAAAAGAAATATTTCACAATTGACAACAACTCCTCTTTTTGCCTGATTAAAATGGCCAGATGTCAAAAATGGACTCAAGGCTCACTCTGGGCACATGTGATAAGGGAGCAGGCTAATTTAAGTAATGACTGACAGCCATTACAAAGAAAGGAATTTCAGTCCCAGCTCTTTACTTGCAAGGCTGTTCCTCCCTCGCTCTCTTGCTTTCCTACCTTTTAAAAAAAACACAGGCGAAGAAAAGAAAAATGTGAGGCCCCGTTCCTTTTTTGAAAAAGTGAATATCGGGGCCAGGGTTTTCTTCTCATTTCTTACGTTTGCAGTCATGGCCCATCCCCCTGTAGCCGTCTTTGCATTTGCACTTGTATGAGCCCGGCGTGTTGTAGCAGGTGGCGAAGTTGCTGCAGAGGCTCTGACCCAAAGAGCACTCATCCACATCTGAAAGATAATGGAATCATAACAACATTCAGCCACTGGGTGCAAGTGTAAAAAGCTTCAGACATAAATAACACGGGAATAGCAGGGGCTAACTGCTTCACATCCACTTCAAGGAGAGCTCACAGTTTATGTCATACATACTGTTAGTGAAAAGCATTTAAAGTGATTCCTCTGAATACCAGAGCAAAACCATTATGAGAGTCGTTCAGTAAAAATCCTCAATACAGAGCTGCGAGGTATTTGAAGCATTTTATTAGCAAATGCCACTGAATCCATCAGCTATCACTGCTCAATGTTTGGTCTGAAAAAAAGAATAAATAATGACTGGAGATGTGTATTTTTCATGTGCTGCTAAGACTCAAGGTAACCGTGTGGATTTGTTTAGAATGCTAATTAAACTTTTTAGATGGCAGCTATTCATAAGGATGTTGCATATTGCTGAAGTGCACTGTTGGTTCAAAGATTAATAATATGGAACCAAACGAGCAGTTTTAATTAGTTTTTCAGTGGTTTGGTGATAGTTCATTAAATCTGGAGGATTTTAAAGTGTTTTCATTACTTTCTTTGTTTACTACAGAAACTTAGAAACAGCAAAGCAAAGCAATGAATTCACATATTTTAAATGTGATTCATTGTATTATATTTTCAATTGAATTATTTGTTGATCTTATTCTTTTACTTTGCATTTACTGTCATGACTCGATTCAAAATATAGTGACGCCTGGCTGACCCCCTTTTGGGTTACATATATGACTAATCACCCACTTTTTATTTACCGATTTTGATTTTAAATATGTATCTTACATTCTCATCATAAGAATACAGTAAGATCAACTTTTATAAAAAGGTAGTTGGTACAAGTAGTGAGAGAAGTATCCAGATCCTTTACTTAAGTAAAAGTAGAAATACCTCAATGTAAAAATATTCCATTACAAGTAAATATTCTGCATTGGAAAGTTTACTTAGAGGTACAGAAGTATTATCAGCAGAATGCACCTAAGTATCAAAAGTACTCATAATGCAGAATGATCAATTACATATATATTATGTTTAGTATTACCAATGAATTATTAAATGATTACTAGTTGATTAATGTTTTAATGTTCTAGCAGATCAAGGTTGAGAACTACTTTGTATACTGCTCAGTAGTTTAATCTATAACGATGCGTCATATGTTTTGTATGTAAAATCTTAATTTGTAAAGTAAGGTAACTATAGTTACTAGTTATAGTTACTAACTATAGCTGTCAACACTGGTTTACAGTGGTTAAAAACAAACAAAAGAAAACTATACTTCTTTTAACGATACTGTAACACTGTTAATGTGCATTTTTATATGCATTGTTTGTTTTCTTCAACTTGCTCCTTCTGTGTCTGATGTAAAAACAACACCTGCATCACTAAAAATACCTCGATTATTAGTCAAAACATCTCGGCACATCTACGACCTTTTGTTTGTAAAAGCCTCACTGTGGAGCCCTTGTGACACTACCTGTGCATTGGTATTTCCCATTGATGTATTGCAGGTCAAACCCTTCGTGGCACTTGCAGATGTAGCTACCAAACGTGTTGATGCATTTCCTGAACCTGGGACAGACTGCTATTCCTGCCGCACACTCATCCACATCTGCATGAAGAAGAAGATACAAGGAAATATTCAGATTAACAACATAATGTATTCATCTTTTTTCACTAAAGTTCCCTTTTAGAGCTGGTCACCTACAGCATATAATGCATTCAAAATAACACAATGAAAAACTTCAAGATTAAAAAAGGCAATTTAATCCAAAACTAAACAAACATATCTATTCATACCAGAAGAGTTTTTCACCTTCCCTTGTTAGTATTCATTTATGAACAAAGCGCATTACGTATTCTGCAATGAGCAGAATACAACACACACTACCTTGTTTCATTATTTAACGGCTTATTCTAAGTGTCTCTGTTGATCACCTTTTCAGGCATGTGGACATTAATATTTAGACACAGAGGCTTAAAGCATCTGCCTTAAAATCATTAATTTATCTGCTGCATAGTGCAGGTGAGGCACAGAGACAGTTGTTTAAAAGGACCTTAGCAACACTGAGACACCTGGACCAGCTGGGGAAAACAAGCAAGTGAAGTAAGTGGGCAGAGCTCTCTCATCCTTTAACAACTACTGTTGAGGATCTCATCAGCAAGGCACTTAATGTTTTACTTGACATCTTGTCTGATACGTTAGGCAATTTGCATGAGAGACAGCGCTAACATATGAAACTGTGTCATACCAAACTTCTGCAACAATGCAGAAATCAATAAACTTTGTCATTAATCAGAGTAACAAGTCAATATTTCCTTCTAGTGGATCTTCACACACTCTTCTTATGGGATCACTGGCGCAAGTAAAGGATAGGATAGGTTCACAATTTTTCTAGTCCGTATTAATGAACATTGAATTGGTTTTGCTTGCTGTGATCACTCTTCCTGTTAATACTGGACATTAAGAGAAGCCTTCCTAATGTGCTTTCCATGTAAGTGATGGAGGGCAAAAGCCACATTCCTCCTTCTGTGTATTTAAAAGTTTAAATAATTAATAGTTTAAATGTATTTAAAGTTTAAAGTTTGACAGCTGAAGCTAATATGAAGCTTCAGCTGTCCAGATTAGTCAAATCAAGTGAATACATTTAAAAGTTACAGTCTTTTTAGCTCCAAATTTCCTTCTTTTTCTACTATCCTCCCCGCTTAGCTCAACGGGGAAACACTGTCCAGGGAAACAAAAAGGAGGAATGTTGTACTGAAAAGTCTGTAACTCTAGATAGCCACTTGATTTGACTAACTCAGTCTGGTGAAGATTCATATTAGCTTCAGATAAAACTTTAAATACTGTGGATTTTGTCCCCCATCACTTACACTGTAAGCGCATTAGGAGGGGATCTTTTAATGGTCAATATTAGCAGGGAGAATAATTACAGCGAGCACTTGAAACTTGTTTCAATGTTCATATGGGGACTGTTGTTTGCAGACAGACTTGAACATTTTTGAACCTATCCTTTAAGTTCACAAATACCTTAACTAAAAGGTATTTTATTTCAATAATCATTGGGTCACTTTTTAAGGAAAAAAAATGTGTGGCACATTAGAATTCACAGCAACAAAATGTGTGAGTAACAATTTTGCATCTATGTGAACTCTCTCGTCTGAGGCTCTGCTTACTAGAAGGAATCACCTCCCATAAATATGATTAGAAACTCTCCATAAAACGCCCCATAAAACATCAGCTTCCAGAGGGATGCAGAAACATTCCATTAAACTGTCGTAACACCTGTGGCAGGCAACCTTTCCTTCCCCTCCTCCATCCATTTTTATGATTGATGTCCGTCTGTTTTAGAAATCCGCCCCCCATTAGCCAGCCCCAGTTAAGTGGGACTATAAGGCAGCATAACAGGAACAGCCCAGTCTGGAACAGCCTGTATTTAAACCTGACACAGGTTAACTGCCTCAGCCGGCCCCCTTCATCTGTTAGTTACCCATCTGAGTAGCTGCACCAAACACTGGTAATGAAAGAAAGGAGCGTGTGGGGGGAGGGGGGGGTTGATCAGGCTTCCCCTGATCACATTTCTTCTGTAAAAACTGAAGGAGGTAAGTGGAATAAAGTCATCACTTGGTTGACTGTTTTAACCGCTGGGGTTAGCAAAAAAAGCAAAAAAGATGTATTGGTTAATATTTTTGGATGAATATTAGCTTCACTTGATAAGAGGTTTTGTCATGTTCAGTGCCAAAGTTTCTTTATTGCTCTGCCAAAACAGCTGCATTTGATTATCACTCAGAAAATGTAAAGGCTGAGAAGAACATTAAAGAAAAAAGCAACGCTCCCGTTTGTGATGCTTTACATGAGTTGCTCCTGCAAGGGAGTGGTACCATAAGGCTCAGTTTTCAGGCCTGTGGAGATATATAAAGACTGCGACGTACCCACACAGGTTCTTCCATCTGGAGCCAGCTGTAGCCCCGGCGATGGACACTGACATCGGACCTCTCCTTTCAGCACCTCGCAGCCATACTGGCAGTTGGCCATGCCACAAGTGCGAGCGTCTGATGGACACAAGGGAAACATAACACATATTAACACACGCTGCCTTCAAGCAAGTACAAAGAGAGAGTTACACTCCTTTCTCTCTCTCTCTCTCTCTTTCTCATTCTCACTTTCTTTCCTTGTTACATACGCACTCAGACTTCATCCTTATCCTCCAGCCTCCATGTATAAGAGCCAAGCCACTTGGCTGCCTTTTGTGATATTAGCCAGGTTGACCCTGGGGTGCAGACAACAGAACAGCACACTCACTCTCACACACTCACACTATTATTAGATTCCTGTGCTGTATAGTCGCTCTGTGCTCACACCTTAGCCCATTCAATCCTTCTTCACTCACTTTTATTCTTTCCTACACCTAAAGACTAATAATCCATCTCCACCCTATCGAAGCGCCGGTGTGCAGCGCCTCTGTTGCTGAGCCATGCCGGGCAGATCAAGACCCTCCAAAATAATAATATAATGGAATAGATTTTGTTCACCCTCTCTCGATAACTTCGGACCCTCAAAAGGAAATTAAAAGTGAGACTCATGCTGCCACCGCTACTTCAGCTGCCGTAGGCACCCTGGAGTACAGTTTGATGACTGAGGCAGGCCAGGCTGATTAAATGCTACACTGCTCTATTGAGCAAAGCAGTGGCAGGGGAAGAGAAGAAGAGCGGCAAGGTGTTTAAAACTACCATGCTATCATCACACAACAATATATGGAACAGATTGAGATTGCTTCAAGTGGTGAGCAATTCAGACCTTAAAAGGGGGAAATGAATTTTCCTCTGATAAAAAAAAAAAGAACTAATTAAATAAGGTACTGGGAGTCATGCCATCCTCAAGTGGAAACGTCAAGAGAAAATAGTTATCAGGTGGGAAACAGAATTTACAGGGAGACATGCACAGGCATCAGCTCCCATGCTGTGGAATACCTTAGGGCAACCAATAAGAACTGCACATTCGCTCGAGGGTCTAAAGATTGTGTTTCTTTCATATTTCTCATTTTAGGTTCTTCGCAGGGGTCCCTCAGACCGTAGAGCTGCTATAATGAAGCGGATCGACATGGGGCTTTAATCAAAACAGTCTATCAAAGGATTGCGTAGCTTCTGTCAAAGGTACTCGCACAAGTGGGGGGATGCGTTTTATAAAAGAGAGCATATGTCATTAGTATTGGCTTGTGCAGGCATTCAGATGAATTCATTTGTAGTGAAGCAAAGGAAGGTTTCATAGTAGCGCATCAAGGCTACAAAGCATCAGAGAGAACAATACAAACAATACAAACAGTGCGTACAATCACAGAGGAATGTGTGTGTGTGTGTGTGTGTGTGTGTTGTGAGAGACAGACTCACTTCCACAGGTCCCATCAGGCATCAGCATGTAGCCGTTCAGGCAGTAGCACTTGTAACTCCCATATGTGTTCATGCACCTGTGTTTACAGGGCCTTGGCTTCAGCCCGCACTCGTTCAGGTCTGCAGACAGAGAGAGACGGCATAAGTGGACTGCAGGACGGAGAGAGAGAGAGAGAGAGGTCCTCCTACACGGAGGTGAAATTAGTCAGAGGGCAGAGGTGAAGAGGTCAATCACGTCAAACCTCACCTATCCATTTCAGTGTGGGTTTGAGATGTGGGTTTGAGATGTCTGTCTGTCTGTCTGTCTGTGCATGTGTTAATGTATGTGTGTTTTGGAAGGAGTGGGGGCGCCTTCAAGGAAGTGTTGTCATGTTCTGACAAGCCTACAACTCCCCCTCTTTGATGATTTAATAGGAAGCCAGTGTCAGCTGTCAACCTGCCCATTACCTGCACGTGATAAAAGATGCTATTATACCCCCTGACTCACCACAACTTCATGAGCTTGTAGCTGCACCATCCAACACTCTGTGATAGATACATATAATTCCAGTGTTTTTATGTAGGCATAAAAGTAGAGAAATCTCACCCACAACAGCCCATGAAAATCTTACTAGAATTTAATGCTGTCTGAGTTGGGAGCAGGGAGGGCTGCTAGGAGAAGAGAATATGCCCTGATCTCAACACCTGTCAAATGCTTATGCAAATTTAAGGCATTAGACTTTTTTTCAAAGCAGATATTCTGACTAGTCAAACACAAGTGTAACTAATAACATTATTAATGTCTGAATTCCCTCTGATGTATTTCAGGTGACGTTGCGCATGCTGCCTCACTGAGATGACTTACTGTCACTCATAATCGTCGTGAATATTATTAATTACCCCCTGGTCAGTCCTCCACAGCAGCAGGCACCGGTGTCATGGATTTGATATGATCCAGAAAGGGCTTCCAGAGTGTATGGAAGGTTTTTAGTGAGCCCTTAGTAGAGCATCTTATTTTCTCCAGATTGATACATTTCAGTGCTTCCTTGATCCAATCTTCAAATTTAGGGGGTGAAACATGTTTCCATTTCCTAATAATAAAGTACCTAGTGAGCAACGTAGTGAAGGCTAGGACTTTTTGTGTTGAGCCAGATAGTTAATCATCATAAATCGCCGTACATGGATTAGGAGTAATTGTAAAATCATAAGCACTTTGTAGTGTTTCAAATATTTTAGTCCAATACTCAGATAATTGGGGAAAAGCACATGTGTAGGAGATCAGCAGGTGAACCCTTGTGGTTAAGAAACATTTTTGCTAATTTGGCATTAATATAATGGACTCCAAATAGGATTTTGCATTGGAGTAGTCCATGTCGTGCACAAATAGAGGATGAGTGTACCAGGTCAAGAATATGTTCCCATTTGTCATCTGTAAATGTTCTGCCAAGATCTTCTTCCCACATGTTCCTGACATGGGTTAGAGGACTAGGACAGACTGTATATGAGTGGGCCTTTTTAATGGCAGGCATTTTATAGGCACATTATAGCATGAAAAGCACAGGTGTAACTGATGACATTAATGATGTCGGCAGTCCATTTAGGTGTTCCAGCTCCAGGACCTTAGTATAGTGCATGGTGGCTCACTGGCATCCCTATATGGAACAGAGCAATCATTACTGTTATTACATGCTTTTTTTCTGTAATGACAAACTGAAATATCCGTCGTGGGAAAGGTCTGTTGGGCCTTAACTAAAGTAAATTAGTTAAGTTAAGTAAATGAACCTGCTTTAATTCAATCTTGCTGTAGATTCATTTACTTTAAAGAATGTAACAAAGTATTCAAACTGTAGCAAACCAACCAAAATAGTTAGATAGCTCTATTGTCTTTTTTTCACAGCAGACAGTTTTATACACTAATAACATTAGTTAATCAATGTCTGTTATTTAATTTAGGTGTGCTGGATCCAGGCTTACTGGGATAAATAAATAGGACAGAGCCATTATTTAATGGAGCATTGCAATTGTTCAGGAGGGCACAGAAGTCATTTTATAGTGTCTTTACCATCCAATTATCATGTCCATGGCATATCCCATTCATTAAAGTGGTCCATATAATCTGGCTGGTGGTAATTCATTCTGCTTTCTCTAATGCTCACCCTGCTCCGTGCTCCTGCATTACCTGCTGCCTGCAATCTAACTCCTTTCACCTCCCCGGCCTCCTCTGGCATTAGGATTATGTTGTAGTTATGTTGTACTGAGTCGCTCTCTGTGTTTATGTTCATCAAATATTGTGCATATAAGGCTCTGGTGGTGGGTTGTGAGCTCAGGGAGGGTCTGTGGCAAAATGCTCCAGAGTCTTACATGCACAGAGTTATGACACCAAACTAAAATGCATTTCAATAAACGGGAGACTTGATGTGAGTGTCTTAACTAAAATGTTACTATTTACATGTGTGCTTTTCCAATCTATGACAAGTTAAAATATCTGCTGTGAAAAAGACATATATATGCATTCTGGATGCAAAGCGTACTTAATAGAATATTGATCACGCCATTATTTGTTGTGGAAAGTAACTAATCACTCTCATTACTGAGATTGAACATCTCTTTGTTGTGTTTGTTTCAGTACACTTAATAATTTATTTTAAAAGATTTTTGACTCTGTCTGCACTCATACTTTGAGAAAGAGAGATTATAGAGTAGCCTGGAGTTACGCTGTTCTGACACGGAAAGGAAGATTTCTCATTTCAGTTTGCTTTAAAACTCCTTTTCCTCCTAAAGCAATTTTTAAGATCAGGTTTTCTGATAAAGAAGAGTGTCACTACTCTTGCGGTATCACTGAATTGAAGACGGACTGGAGGATAAGGCATTTTAGTACGGAAATGACTATGGTTACCAGATGGAAGTTTTCAAAATCTTTTACTTGGGTCATTTTCAAGTAATCATACTCTACAGACTAAGATTTAGGATAAATTGGTTGTTGGTAAGTTGGATATTTCAGTAGTCTTCCAAACTTTGTGTTGGGTAA
This sequence comes from Scomberomorus guttatus, assembly GCA_038419695.1. Classification (NCBI taxonomy): domain Eukaryota; kingdom Metazoa; phylum Chordata; class Actinopteri; order Scombriformes; family Scombridae; genus Scomberomorus; species Scomberomorus guttatus. The sequence continues at coordinate 13,865,333 of CM076447.1, forward strand.
TACTCATGGAAACATGATAAACATCATCACATCATTTTTAAGACACATAAAGCCAAACTACACTGAAGTGATTCTTTGTGAAACAGCTGATTCCTGTTGTTGTAATATCAGACAAGATCATAACTGAATTATTTACCAGTTATATTGCCTCGTTAATGGCGGGTGCCAAAACCTTTGAGCTAAATGTATCAGAATGTTTGACATATTATTTTAAATATATAGACTGTAAATGACTGAAAGAATTTAAGACCACTCTTGGCTTTGTTTCAGTGCCTTTAGTATAGAAAGGTCCAATTCTTTTCCCTCAGTAATTTCTAATGACTGCGTAGGAAGGGCTTATGGATGTTGATGGAGACAGTGTTGATGGGAGTGAATATTTCACTTGGCTAAAATCACACATATTTCTTCCATATATCACCAAAAATATTTCCCCTGCCTAAAACCTAAATGTGGGGTTCATTGGGAGTACTGTATCAGGACCAAAACAACACAAGAATCCATCCCATTGGAATGATGACACAGGCTCCAAGAAATATAAATAACTTGAACTGTGAATATCACTCCATGTTTCTGGGATACACTATAACCATCACAAATAGATTTCGTCTCACTGTACAGCACACAGGGGTCATTTTCATCTTGGTTGGCCGCATTGTAAATGGTGCCATTTTTAGCTCCGTGGACATGTGCAGGGTGCATTCCTTGAGTGCCACATATGTCCTGCATTTAACAGATACCAGATTAATTTGGATGAATGACGGAACTGACACCCAGTTTGTATATCCACAGACCCCACCTTCTATTAATGGCAGCTTCTGGTCTACTAAAGTCATGCCGGCTGCATGATCAGTGGATGTGGATGGAATTTGGACTGACCATCTGCCTGTCAAATCCTACAAAGTGCCATAAGCCGTGTTCCATAACTATAAATTCTTCTGGATATATAGGGGTCAGTTTGTGAATGCAGTTGTTACATGAAGGCCACTATAATAAAACATTTATAGTGTTCCTTTAACTGAATACAGGATAACAAGGAGCAGATTTTTTTTTTTTTATTCCACCACATATGGACATGCATGTCAAGCAAGCTAAATGTTATTTGATTTAGGGTAGTGATCTAAAATTATCAGTAGATATAAAAAACATTGAATGAATATCGGACCAAATTTTCCTGCAGTGCAAATGCAAGACCAAACTTCTGGTCAATATTCTGTTTGCATTTGGGCACAGGTGCGATGTCATAGCAAAATGAATACAGAAATTGCTCTTCACCATCTAATCAGGATAAACACCACTTCGCCTCTTCATCTAAAGTACCTACTACTGTCTGTCGAAAAATGACTTTCTTTATGATATTAATGCTTCTTAACCCTTTATTATGGTGATGGAGGTAAAATTTGTCAGACAGAAGGCTTAGCTCTGTTCTTTTTCACTGTTGAAAAACCCTAAAACAGTTTCCCTCACCCACAAAATAATGTCCACAACACTCACTCACACACACACACACATCCTCAGTCTTTGCTTTTTTAATTAGCGGTGTCAACCCCGTTTCCCTCGCTGGTTTTCACGGTAAACAACTGGCATTCTCATTACTGCGATTACAGAAAACCATAGCAACACTGTCCATTGTCAGCGTAGCAGAGAAACAGGTCTCCGCTTGCCTGCTACACTGAAAAACAGCTTAAAAATGTAAATGAGGGATTATTGAAATGGTCACATTCTCAGACATTCTCAGAGGCAGCTCCGTGAGCATCAGCACATGCCAGACACAAGACACAGCCAGGACCTTCTCTACGTAGGAAGAAAACAGACAAGACTGAGAGATGGAAAAACTCAGAGATAACACATGACCACCAATTGACAATTCGACATGGCCCCAGGACTGCAGAAGCCTAGCAGAGGTGAAGAGCCTCTCTGAGGTGTTCACTGTACGGTAAATGAACTGCTGAAACACATCTGAAGTGATGTAAAGTGGAGTGATTTATTGGGTCAGCTCCACTGAGGTATGCTATGCTACATTCCCGACACGCCTCTATCACTGACAGAGAGATTAGCAGGGGGGGATCTGGGGGATATGCTTGTCTCAAAAGAAGATAACAAAGAACTCCAGGCCTTGTTCTAGCGGCGATGGAGGAGTTATGAGTGCTGCGTCCATGTCGATAATGGTCTTACAGGGAAGGAAGAAGGGCAAGGCAAAAAAGAGAACGTCATGGTGGCTCTTTGGTACTGATAAACAGTTTTTTTTAGGGTAGAGTGAGAGAAAGAGAGGCAGATGTAGTGTGGTAAAGACTGTGACATGCTTGGCATTCATGCTGGCATTTCTCTTGAAAAGCTGCTCTTGGTTGGTGTCTCTTCTGCCAAGGGAGGACAGAAAGCAGGAAGGAAATAGTTGAGAGTGGCATTTACTCCTCCTCAGTCCACGCAGTGCAGCACCATGCATGATGCTAAGATGGGGAGGAACAGAAGGTGCTCGGGGGGGAGGTCGATCGACAAATCTCACCCTCCATCACTACCCTCGCTGGCTGATGGTCCACGGGAAGAAAGATAGGAAGGTGACTGGCCCACATTGGTGGGGTTAAATAGTCCAGCTCTTCTTCTTTAGACAAAAGAAAATGGGTTAGAGGGGATATGGGGGAGTGGGAGGGAGGTGGTTTGATTGAGATAAAATAATAAAGGGTGGAGAAAAAGTAAGAAGGACAGAGGGAGAGAGACAGAGAGAGAGGGAGAGAGAGAGAGACGTAGTGAGAATGAAAAGCACCAACCAATGGATTAGAACACCTCTGATCACACCACATTCCTGGAAAGTAAAGAGGAACATTATGCAGTAAAGAGGATTACACTTGTGGGAATTGGACATGAGCTGAGTATCAGAAAAAAATCGAGGGCATACGGGAGAAATGGTGAAAGTTTGCACCCTTTCTCCTTTTGCCCTCTCTTTTACATTCCTTTTTTGTCATGAGAGCAGGGTCAGACTGGGACCAAAAGCAAACCTGGACTTTTTTTACACCGACTGGCCAAGCTGATGGGGTGGGGTGGGGGGTGGTGTTTGGGCAGGTGGGTAGCTGTGCTGCTGGGCCGACGACGCATCTCTCTCACTCTTGTTTTTGTATAACAGGCTGCTCAAGTGGCACACTCGCTCGTGTTTTTGTATAATGGGCTGCTCAAGCGGCCCACATAGTACTCAAGCGGCCCACATAGTGACCGGCCCACCAGGTGTTCCCGATGGCCAGTCCGACTCTGCATGAGCGTGAAATAGGATCTCAGAGAATTACAGTATCTCACTGATTCAGAGGATCCCTTCTCAATTTGTATCTGGAGGTTCAAAGGTAGACAGGAGTCACCATTTAAAGAGTCAAATGATTGCTTGACTACAAACAGACCCTCCCCTTTCTGTCTATCCATCTATCCACCCAGCAACCTTACCTCCAGTGGTGAGCTAACAATACCCATTGTTAAGTGACAGAAAGATGATACAGCTACCTTTGACTGTTTTTCTTCAAACGATTCAAGCATTTCACTATTGAGGGATGTGGTAATTTAATTTATGCGAGCCTACTACATTCTTACCAGCTCTGCCCAGGACAGAACCACTTGATAAAGGCCTGGTCTGCTAATAATCCCAGGCAGCATAAAAGCTTTTGGTCTTGGAGGGTTAGTAGCTATGAACCAAAATTCACCCTCTCAACAGGACAGCGCTGTCTCTTACCAGTGAGCCTTTATTCCAATACAGATGTGTGTAGGCACACAATAATATAAAAGCATCAAGAGTGTGCTGGTTTCCATTTGAAGTGTAATGGACAAATTGTGGTTGAGTGAAGTAGTGAATAAGAATGTGGAAAGAAAACTAGGAGCAAATTTGGCTGAAATGTATTTTGTAACTAAAGAAAATCTAAATACAAAAAAGTAAATACAAAGTAGCCTGTTTATTATTTTTTGTAGGGAGTTTGGTTTGTTTTGACAAAGGTGTTCAAGTTGGTCATTTTTGAAGCAGTAGTTAATGGTGACGCTGTATTTACATACATGCACTGGACAGTATAGATCCTCGTATGTTGTCTGGACTAAACCACCCCCAGAGACATATTCGGCACTATTATCTGATGGGTTATGAGAGTAGCAGTGGGATTCAATTAATGTTAGTGAAGTGACCAAAGTGCATCGTGTGGCATAAATAATAAAATGGTTAAAACAGGCTGTGCAGTACACCTGCTATTAGCTGAATTCTACTAGCACATCCATAGTAACATATAGGAATATAACAGCCCAAACCAAAATATTTTTGTGTTGACTTTGTTAATTTAATGGGGAGGTTTCAATGCTGCTTTAGAAACTCATAAAAGCAGGTAAATGGTGTCAAGAGATATTAAAGCAGTGCTATTGTCACAACATTTTGTTGACATTTGTTCAAAGTTAGCAATTTAATTGATAATAATTGATATTAATTAGCCTGCTTACTCATCTCTCTTACTGTTTGTATCATTACTGGCCACCAGCGCTCAACATTAGGAAGATATCAGCTCTCTCTATTTGATTTGTGTTCCTGCTTCCCACTTGTAGAGCTCAATTGTGGTCAAATATTCATGCCCTTTTAATGACCTTAGTTGTAAAAGAGAACATATAATTTGGAGAAATAAGATGATAATTGAGGGAAAATACACAGAATGATGACATGCATGCAATACTTTAAATGCTTGCAGCTGTTTAACTATTAACAGCAGACAGACAGGAAGACAAACAGTGACAGAGAGGGACTGGTTTCTAAACCAACAAGCACACAGTAACTGTCTGCACCTAGACTGAATTAAATACACGAGATTAGCGGAAGCAATCTTAAAATGTTTGAGACAGTGATGTAGAAACAGAAATTGTATACTTACTTCAACTTCAGTGTTAGACTATCATACTTGAAGTGGTATTAATTATGTAGTTGGCTAAGAGACAAGGGGAAAAAAGAAAAAAACAGCATCTGGAGGCTCTGCAGCTGTATTGCTTCTGATCTCTGAGACGTCACTCCTCCAGCAAAATCTTTTAATAGTGTCTTAACAGCAGGTCAACTACAGCTAATTAAATCCACCTGCACAGAATAATCATCTTATTAAAATGATTGGATCAGCAGGGGGAGTGTGCCGCCATATTGTTAAACAGATTATCACCATAATGAGTTTATTTGTGCAGCGAGAGTGTATTCATATATCCTCACCGTGTTGTATGACAGCTACAATTCTCATCAGCACCAAAGGTGGAGGCGCTTTTTCAAAATGATAGGAATTTTCTCAAACTAGAGGTTATTATTCTTGACAGCTGGGTGCCTGTTAATTTAATGATGAAAATAATTAGATTCATTCAAATGACATCCCATTTAGGTGCTGAGATTTTCTGTTACAGGATGAGCGATGGCAGTGAAATAAACACTAAGGTGAGATTATTTGGCAGGTGAAAAGAGCTGGCACCAAAAATAGACATGTACAGTCCTTGAAGTATAAATCTCTCGTAACAGAGCTGGCACATAAAAGACTGACGAAGGGAAAATAAGGCTTTGATTTGGAGAGCGATGAAATCAATATGGTACAATATCTACCGTGTTTGTGTTTAGTGTAGACACCCATGTTTCCTCTGTGGCTTGTTTTTCGCTCCACACAACCGGTGTTCTTAAGGTGTTTAACACTCTTGTTAATCAGAGCGCCTCCGGGGTCGCTCATCTGTCGACACCTCCCACTTAGAGCAAAGGAATGTTTGTCCATTTGTGTGCTTCTTGCAAAGCATCTCTCCACAAGTGCAGGTTTATGTACAATAAGTCTGCATTACAATGATTTAATGCTTATGTTCCACTTATTATTCATTAAGCCTTTTAACTGGGGAACTCATCTTCACCAAAACAAATTTACAAAATGTGATTTAAAAGCTGTCAGCGTGAATATTGACCTTTAGCAGTGTAGAGGTCAGAGCAGCAGCTCTGTAACCAGGGGGCAACTTACTTCACTCCTCCAGTTGACTCCTCGGGATAAATGTAATGCTCCAGAGGGACAGGATATTAGAATGCTTCGAAATATTGGCCACCTGGCACATCAATAGTAAACCTCAAATCAATGTTTAATAGAGGCTGAATTTAAATGAGAAAATCTAATCTATGGCTTCTGAATAATTAATTTGGTTTCCATAGCATGCGCCAGCTCAAAACGTTAAGGTTACTGCCACCAAGATAGGCGGAAAGGCCGCGTCTGCCACTCAAAATGGAGTAAAGCGGTAAGCTCTGTAAAACGTCTGAAGCTTATTGCACAAAAGGGGGTTCGATGGACACTTGAAAGTACAGTTTTATCTCGAAAGGTCTTGGAGTCGCATTTGTCATATAAGTCTGTCTAAATCGTTGGCAGCAGAGTCTATTGTAGTTGGATATGGGGCGCGGATCCTTTTTCCTCTCCCCTTTGTTGCAGATTAAGACAAAGTAGAGCCGTCTGGCCAGGCAGACAGGAGCCACCTATAGCCTCGAAAACGCAGGATGAGTCATTTGGAACATTCCGGAAAGGATTTCAACACCACCTCGCCTCCTTCCCGCCTCCCCCACCCTTGTTTTTAATTACACACTATCCTATTCCTGTCTTAGGGCGTGAATTCCACAAGTATTTTCAAACTGCTTGGATGCACGTCAGCTTATGGCTAACTGGGAAGCTTTCATGCTTTTCAACATATCCAATCTGTCAGTAATGGAAATGCACAAAAACTCAAGTGTGCGCGCGCACACACACACACACACACACACACACACACACTCAATAGCATCCGTGGCACTTGGCCAGGCCAAGTTATCTCAGGTCAGTAATTGAGATGTTATCTTCACAGGAGAGGATGCACTCCGGGGATCATTCAACATTGCCTCACTACTCATTTTCATTTGAGCTGAATCAGCTCTCTCTCTCCTCCTCCACCCCCCACTTGTGATTAAAGCATCTCACGACTGGTGGCAAACCAGCTTCTGCTCTGTGAGTAAGTGGCAACTTTAATACTCTGTTGTTGTGCAGTGGATATCTGGCCACAATAAACAATGATTGCTTAGGGCAGGGGTTCTCCTTCACTTAGTTTTCACTGGAAAAATGTGCATGTCAGCAGGCCTGTGTGTTGCTTGGGGGGACTTTTGAGTCATGATTTGTTCAGGAGGACCATATATATATTCCGAGTCTCCCTATTTCTATGTGGTGTCGGTCTCCATTTCAGTGCCCTAAGACAAATAAAAAAGTCACACGCAACTGCAAGGTAACAGCTGTGTTTTCACGGTGTCAACAAGTTCCAGGTGAGAACTCACCTTGATTGCAGGTCTTGCCAGTGAAGCCAGGATGGCACTTGCACTTATTGGGTCCCACGCAGTCTCCGTGCTTACAGCCAGGCTGGCACACAGCTGTTCAGGGAGGATTCAAAGAGGAAGAGACAGATCAGCGCAGTGCCCTGGCAGACTACTTGCACCAGATCAGGATGACAAAGCACTTAATCCTACTGCTTCTTGACTTCCACAACCCCCTGGCTGTAAATTATCTGTTTACTCCACATTACAGCAATAACACAGCATGACGCCTCATTCATAAAGGAAATGTTTGTTTGTTCCTCCTTGTGTGACTGTGTTATTATTGTTGACTGATGATAATAGAATGCCCATTTAGCGATTTTTTTTCAGATTGCACAGCACTGAATCTTTTGAAAAGTTTTATTGATATTAAATCATTTCTGTATATGATAAAGGAGGAGTTTGACCTTTTAACACCAAGCAAAGTTTTGATTTCTCTGGTTTTAAACTTCAGTACTGATATTTATACTGGCATACAGCCAAAGAGGATTACCTTGATGAATAATATTTCCCCCTTAGACTGAAGCTGAAACAATTACAGCACCAAGATAGGAGATTATAATTAGTGCCTCTGTAAAGAGCTGCCCTGCAGATTGTACATAGCGCCTGGATGGCGATACTTTGAGAGAGCGTGATGAGTGAGACGTGGTAGTTGCGAGAGCTGTACAGCTTCACTGATGCTCTGTGTTCTGTCTCAGTGAGCTGGAGGCTTGCCCTGCTTATCTGACTGTGCTTACTGCAGCTTGCTGCTAAGCATGACACAGAGCCTCAGCCAAGTGTTACTAATTTTCATTAAAAGCTTCATTAATTCTGTCATAATACAGTGCAATCAGAGGGCTTAATTTATCACTGTGGTGGAAGAAGCAGTACATATGCATGCGTGTGTGCGTGTATGAGAGAGAAAGAGAAGGAGATTCTGGTGCTTATCACATCAGTCAATTTGTTGTGTATCTACAAAGGTGTGATGTTGTGCATCCACTGTCACACTGTGCTGTATACGCCACGTTTTATTTGTGATGATACAGGTTCAGTATTGTCGTGTCAATGATGCCTTACATATTACACCCAAACAACCTTCTAGGTAATTATTACCTTCAAAGAGGTTACATTTTTGGTTCAGCATGTTTCTCTTAATGACTTCAAACTTGGTGGAAAGTTGGGCCATACTGAAAATAGCACTGCATTAACAAAAAATGCAAAGGGCTGTGCTGGTGAGAAGATAAAATATGATATTGGAAGCGCAGTTTGAGTGAGACATCCATGATTTTGAAGGCTTATGCCAAATAAATGTGCATACAGTAAGGCAGACTTTTATAACTCTAATTATGGCGCCTTTTACTTTACAAAGTAATCTACAAAGAATGCATTGACACATATTTCAATGGCTCATTTACATCGCCTGCTGAAGTTGCATTGCGTTGCCAGACAACCCAGCGTTTTTTTTTGTTTTTCTTTTGCTGGAGCCCTTAATGTCAGGAACCCCTGCTGTACCAATGCCATGGTTTCTTTGAATTGAAAGAATGCATTATGTGAGTCTGAACATGGCCTCAGTTTGTGGTGTAAATAGCACCACCATTAAGAACTTTATTTTTCTGATCCTGAATAGTGAGGCTAAAATCTTCTGCATTCCCTTTATTTCATCTATCAATAAAAGCCTGCACAGATTTTACACCATTTAAATGTCTTATCAAAATACTTTTGTACTACTGCTATTACACATTTCATGTAACTGACATTTGTGTACTGTATGTGTCGTCTATTTTACATTAACAACCATAAACGCTTGACCAGACAATACATTTAGATGATATACAGTATGCACATATCAACTCGGAGAAATCCTGCAAAATGTGATGATATTTTTGATGGCATTGGACATTTTAGCACTGAATTGTGCAGCCTTAATAGAGATATTCAGGAGTGTCTCTTTTTCTCAATGATTTTTTTTATAAACGCTAGAAATTGAGTGGAAGCTGCTTCATCACAGCCCGAGGGACATCTAATAGAACTGAAGAAGAAAGGGTTGAATAATACTCTCTCTATACAAAATTAATACATTCAGAATTGAGTTACAATCTCTGAAATATCCCTTCATACACATGGAGCGTGCAGTTTAGGGCTATCCAGAAGGAACAACTGCAGTTCCTCAGGTTTCAGTCTGTAACATTGTTCAAAGTGAATTCAAAGGCACAAAGGTATGAGATGAATCCTCTTACTGGAGCAGATAACATCTCCAGACTCATTCCACTTTATTAGGCTATTTAATCAAATAGAAAGAAAGCATTGTTAGCCCACTTAGAGAGGCCTGTGATACAAGCCGGGGTCAACGCACTGAGCAGTCAAAGTTCACAATTACAAATTAAAAAATGGCACAATTTGTTGGAGGAAAAGGAAAAGACTTTTCTGGAAGTAGAAGTGTTTGCAGACTTCAGTCTGGCCAGCAGATAAAATGAAAGAAGCTACTGATGTTGTTAGTTAGAGCTCAGTCAAGTGGAGTGCTTTTTGTTATTCTCCTACATGGAGGAGGATTTGATTAGCAGGATCAGAGGCGGACATCAACAGGCTTTGCCTCTGAGGGTATTTTTAAGTCTCAGGCCTGGCAGAGAGATCAGGGAAACGGCCAGTGTTCATTAACCACAGCAAAGGACACGGAGGACTAAAAATGTCCGTACCAGCTGGAAGGCCAAACATAGCATGTATGACCCTCATTCCATGAACACCATCAAAACATGCCGCGTGATGACACACTTTCACTCTGGTTTACATCAGCCATTCGTCTGTACACCATAAGGCCGGTGCTGATGCAGATGCTTTTGATTTATTGACTGTTTATGCTTGATGGTAAACACAAAGGAAAGCACTACTTTATCATACTGATACTGATGTTGTGTGAGAGTTTTTATACTAGTATCACACATTACTTCATCAAAGTAAGATGAGAGAATCAAGACATAGTTAATTGCAAGTTGCATCATTCCACATTCAACCTAGTAATAATCTAGGGCTGCTTCTAACGATTATGTCATTATCAGTTAATTTGCTTTTTTCGATTAACCAATTAATTGTTTAATCTATAAAATGCAAAAAAAAGTTAGAAGAATGCCTAAAGACCAAGGTGAAATCCTAAAGTTGCTTATTTTGTCAGAGACCAATAACTCTTTATAATGAAGAACCAGAACCAGCTAATATTTGGCACTTTTGCTCGATAGATGACTAATAATTAAAATTGTTCAATATTCTGTTGACTTATGTGATGAAGTATGATGGATTTGACATTTTCAACCTGTCTAACCCAATCAAGATTTTAAAGCAGGAAAGTATGCAGAGCATCTATATAAATACCCTGTTTTTACTCTGCACCATACAGATGGATATATACAGTTATATTAATTAAAAAACATTATGGATTTCACCTTTAAGGGCTTCATTAGTATTCTAAGGGGTTGACTGGAGGGGCAGTTGAAACCCTAATGAGACACTAAAGCACTTCAGCATAATTCCTATTAGACATGGCTTCAGGTGAAATTACGTATGCTGAGTGTAAGCTGTTTGCACAGATCTGAGGCCAGAGGGAAGATGGCTGCTGCCAAGGCGCGTGAGGTGTTAGGGGTATCGGAGGGGTGGAGTGGGCTTGGCTCTATAAATAAGTGAGTGAGCCAGGATTGAGAGGATGTGCCCCCAACATGTCTAGCAAGATTATTTCAAGAAACGGTGTGGAGCTAACCTTGGGGCTGGCACCTTATCCCGACTACTCTGTGAGTTAAGGCGAAGAGAGCTGCAAAACAAATAGCCAAACAAACAAAGGTTGCGGGCATTGTTTAGTCTTTGGGAGAAAAAAAAAATAAACATGATGTTAGAGGGCAATGCCTGGTCACATTGACAAGCAAATATTCACACACACGCACGCACGCACACACACACACACACAGTCTGGAGTTCTGGAGTCACACATGTTCCCATTGACAACTGATTTTTATTAATTAAAACGATGTCCGACTACAACCGCTGTCTTCAGGGATGTTCTCTTACTTCTGAAAACTACATCTAAATGGGAGTGAATAATGCATTTTTCTTTCACAACAGTAAAATTACAGTTCTCTCTTAAAATTACATCACTGCACTGAAAGATGAAAATATCACCAATATCATCACATACGATCATTGCCCTGGTTCCTCCAATATAAAAATAAACCCTGCGTCTACCTTCCTGTGAGCAGACTATTTCTTAATTAGGCATTTGATTTTTAAATCAGCACTGCTTCAAAGTGCCTTTAAAGCCAGAATTGTGTTATTGTGTAAGGAGCAAACTCCTTCCATTTTATTTGCACCTTATTAACTCAAACAGATAAAAAGACACACTTTTAGCCTGGCCTTTACAGCTCAGTGATCATGAAAGAAAGTGGAGCAGACAAGAAAACCGCATAGACAATCATGATATAGTGAATTACTTAAACTGATGTATCACTTTTCTGCTTCCCTCGCTCACTTGTTAGCTCGAATAACCAATTCTAAAGTCCTGCCTTAATCCTGTCCTCACCAAACAAAGACTGCACTCAGTCACACTAAACCCTGGTCTCAGTGGATTTGTAAAATCCACCAGGACCTCTGAGGAAATTATAATGTGTGATCTATTTAATATGGAGGTGATATTCAACCCAGTTCTTTTACAACACAGGGCGATGCAGAGAAAAAGCTACATGTGACTTTCTACCAGAACTACTAAGTGTTTTGGGGAGACTCAAGTTAATATAATACAACCTTAACCCCAGAAAATGTGATATTGGATCATTCTGCGATTCACTTCTCAGTTATTCTTTTCTACAATATCGGTGCATGACAACTACACAAAAAAAACTGGGCACTAAAACACTTTTTAGGTATTAGTTAAAGCCGCCATAATCAATATTTTTATATTAACAGTGGATCACACGACTAGTTGTATGTGAAAGGTGTTGCTGGCAATGACAAACCCTCAGAGAATTATGACTCATCTCTCCACCTCCCCTCTGTGCTACTGTGAGCATCTTTCAGCTCATTGTTTTGGTTTTCCGGTCCACAGCTTTACTGTTTTGGTTCACTCTCACTGCTCTTATCAGCATCATTAATTGGCCACAGCAGGCAGCTATTTTTAGTAAAAAAAAAAAAAAAAAAGAAAATCTCTGCAAACCCACTCACTACACTACCTTATTAATTAAATAAGCTGTTTGCTAAGAAGTTTGCAGATCAAAAGCGATGTCAGTGTTATGTTCACAATTTTCAAAATCCATTACTGCATGTTTGAGGTAAGGAGAAAAAAAAACAGTATAGACTATACAGCCATCTACCACCCTGACCTCCACACCATTAAGGGGCCAGTACACGCCATCAGAATTGCTTGTCAAAGGGTCAAATAGCTTCAGAAACCTCCTCCCCTGACACCTTTCCTACATCAGATTGGGGGAATGCTGTGTCCGACTATTTGTGTAACTTTCCGAAACCGACGATCCGACATTAACACCCACTTCACTTAACTTTTCTCTCAAGCCCTCTTTTTCCATTCTTGACAAAACTATTTGTGTCATTTTTCATGTGAACAACCGAGTGCAACACTAAGAAAGCCTTCCAGGAGAGACTGTCTGAAAATGTGCATTGTTATCTCTGTTCTCACACGATATCACGTCTCCTCCTTCTCTCCGACGGCAGGCTTTTCGCTCCTCCTTCGAGTGTAGCTGTTCAGAACGGCTATAAACGATTTTGATTTCCAATATGGTCGGACAGCACATCGTATGAGCTCTGATTGAGTATTAACCAACCCTTACTCTCTGCCTGGCTACATAAAGGGGACACTACTTCCTGCACTGAGACTCAACATTGGCACCGGGTATATATTTTATTTTATTTTATTTGTAAGGGACCATGTACAGTGTTAAACATAAATGTTACCATTTGATGTACGGTACCAGAGTTAGCTTATAGCTACATTTTCATCTGCAGTAGCTGTGGAACCGTCCAATATGAACATATATACTATGGATACTGAGCTGTATAATCATGAGCTCTCTAGTCGTTTCCTCATGTGAGGAACTGAACATCCATCTTCTTGATTGTTTTTGTGAAAAACCCAATTAATTTTGCTCTTCGGAACATCGAAAAAGGATGAAATTAGCTTCAAATTGAAATCTGTCTTTTAAACAACCTCAAAGATTCTGTATCAACTGGCATCAAATCTATTAAGTGACCAAAGCTCCTGCTTTTGCTGACTGAGTGGACCATTTGTACACTAAGACTAATGGGATCAACTTGTTGATTAAACATTTTCATCAGGAGTGAGAGAGATGAAAAGTATTTTAGTGTGATTACTATAAACTGTATTACACTGAAAATGCACTTAGATATGCAAATGCTGAACAAAAGTTGAGGCTCACAGTGGCAATAAAATGTTCATGATGGCAGCTGGTTAGAATAAGTAGCATCAATTGCGGCTCTGCCTGCCGGATGGCCTGTCAGAAGTTTATAAGTGGAGCTTCAGTCTACTATAAATCTAAAGCTCCTCTCTCTCTTTCTCCATCTGCCTGATTTTCTCACTTGTCTCCGTCTCCTGACGTCTCCAGCAGCAATCATCTCTAACTCCATACCTCTAAACCATTTCCCTTACACCTAAGGATTGCCACTTTCTCCAACTTTTAGCTTTTGCTCTCCTCTCTCCCTCACTCTTTCGTTTCTGGGGGCTTTAAAAAAAACATCAAAGCTGCAGATCCATAAAATTCTTCATTCTTTGAGAGGAGTTGCACAAACCGATCGCTGAGCTGTGTGGCTGAGAAAGCCACAATCTGATAGCTCCAATCTAATCTCTTCTATCACCACACAAATTTAGCAAGACTTGAAATCTGTGGCGACTGCATCCCCTCACACACATGCAGACAAAGGTGCACTTGCACACACATGCACGCACCTGTGATTACACTCCCTTTCTTTCCTAAACCGTCCACCTCCTTCCTTTAAGGTTAAAATCAGCACCTTACTGATTGTAGTCTCAAGTGTATGGATTTGAGCTGTGCACCTGGTCAGGAGCATTTGGAAGCATTAAGGTAAGCACTCACCGAGTGATTTAACTCACAGCACAAAAATGGTTTTGTTGAAAAAAAAAAGTGATCAAGTCAAAGTACCAGGCTATTTAAGCTCAAAATGTGCTATTTTTGGCTCAACATGGAACATGTGGGACTCCAGAACAACACAGAAAACATGTTCACACACTGCTGTTGGGCTGATTGATTAATTGATGCAAAAATGTATTTTTGTAATGTGACTGCTTAATTTCTTATTCAAGAAATACCCTCTACTGTATGATGTATTATCATGCTTGATTTCTGGAGGCAAAACAATGATTGTTTTGAGGAACTGTAACTATGCTGCAGCATGTGCTGTGTCTACTTTTTTTTAGGTTTGAACTGGGTAAAATATAAGTACAGGAATTATATCTTGCCCGCTAATCTAAGCTTCCGTCATAATAAAGTCCTCATCTTCTTTTTCTCCCTTGTCCAAAACAAACATCTATTGCACCTTGAATTGTCTGAACATTGGAAGCTGTGAGGCAGGGAGCCCAGTACAGATGCACTGGGAGCTATTGGGCATTGAGATGGCTGACTCCTGCCAGGATCACTGCTGAGCCTGGCCCCATGTTCAAACAAACACCATCAAATGATACAATTGAGCTGTCTGAGTAAAACAGTGGTGCTTTTGCCTAAATCATTCCAACACAGATTGTGTAGTTGAAGTGTCAAGGCCTGAGGAAAAGGTAGGTGGTTTCTGAACCAGGCCAACTACTACAAAAACATCTAATTTTCAACCATGAAATCAACCCCCCTCAAGCTACGACTCTAGGTTTGTCCCATAAAACATTAGCATAACTCATTTTTCTGACTCCAACTGTTTATGTAAGAATAAAATTATCATATTTTGTTCCTAATAAACATGATGCAGGAGGTGGATAAAAAGCTGATTTTTCTTGCAAAGACCTAAGGTTAATCTGGCTGAGCTAAAAGGAATACAGAACACTGGGGCCACGAACTCAAGTAATACTGTTTGTATTCTCCTGAACAAAATAAGAAATATTGCAGTGCACTTGAACATCAAGTGAAAAAATGGCACTTAGCCACTCTTCTGTGGAATTTTATTGGAGTGAAAAATAACTGCTAAACTCAACAAATGCAACGTTACTTTAGAGGCAGCAGCACCTTGGGACCAAAACAAGCAGTGTGTGACATATTTCCCACAAGAAAATACTAAAAATACAATGAGTTAAACAAAAGGTCAGCAGTAGCATGACATGATGAGTTTCAACAACATAAATAAAAAAAATGGTCATTTCAACAATGGAAAACACAAAATGAGTGGATTAATAAACATAATTTATTAATCAACATGCAAGACTATGAACCCTTTTAGGCCTTTTCCACCACAGATGTAACCTGGAATGTCTCATAATCTACATTTTTAAGACCCTGCCTTGTTGGTCCAACAAGTGGTCTCCATTGCTTTTTAATTTTTAAATGTTTTGGATATCCTGGTTGCAGGAGTGAAATGTTGGTTATATTTGTTGGCTTGACCAATTATGATCCACAGCACTGCCAGCTATCCCATGAGAGTACCTGGAACTTGGATTTAGTTTCATCACCTGATAAGTGTCAATATTTAATTTCAGGAGCACTTTCCTAAAGTGGGCAAAGAACAGTGGAAACAAATCCAGAACGCATTACAATGGCTACGCGTAAAAGCAATTTTTCGACATTGTAGAAAATATGCTTATTCGCTTTCTTGCCGAGAATTAGATGAGAAGATCAATACCACTCTCAGATTTGGATCAGGTTAGCTGTTCCCCTGTTTGCAGTCTTTATGCTAAGCTAAGCGAATCGGCTGCTGGCTGCAACAGACATACAGTATCCGAGTGGTATCGATTTTCTCATCTAACCCTCAGCAAGGAATTCAATAAGCATATTTCCCAAAATATTGAACTATCCTTTCATGATGTGGGTTACTAATTCCTGCAGTGGAAAAGGCCTGTTTGTGTTCTAACCCCTTCCTGATCAAAGCTCCATGGCAAAGCAACAGCTGTACCATCACAGGCACCAAGCCATGCAGAGGATTTGACATTTGTGAGGCAACTGGCCAGATTTGAAACCCATGTTAGTATATTCACACTTTCCTGGGTATCATTACAGGAGAGCAGAGGAACTTTACACAATGTAAATATGCAAACATGTCACGTGTGAATGTTTCATATGGAAGCAATTTGATACAGGAGTGTGATGCTGTGATACTAAAAGAAGAAATGAGAGGACACATCCTCTGAATTCTTTAAGAAACGGTGCTGAATGAGTTGCGGTCTGTGCACTTGACAACGCCATGTTCATGCACTATTCCTGTATTTTGTTGTTCTGGTAGTTGTTAGCTAGCTTGTTTTCACACAGTAGTAATCTATAATCAATCTCCCATCTACCCTTAAATGTGTCCACTTGCAGCTATAGTCTCTCTCATTATGGCAACCTGCAGTGTGAATATAAATGTCAGGCAGTCCTCTAGTCCAACCAGCCATTACCATCAATCTTTACTCAAAGATTGTCCCAGGTGTGATGCTTCATTAGCTGTATGTGTCTCTGCTGTGACAACGTGCATGCGTGTGTGTTTCCCCCGAGCCTTTAGTTACTGTGATGGTGTTACATCGTCTCCTCTGTCTAATAGCATCTTTGACCCCAGCTTGAAACCTGGCAACCTTGTTAGCCCTGTTTGCCCCCACCAGCAGTTGCAGGCATGGTGGCACTCACGCTGGCAGTGACCCCAGGAGCGACGAGTCCATCCCCAGCAGCAGTCCACCCTCGCCCCGTACCGACACAGACCATTGGACGACGCCATCTGCCGTGGCCACCTGTGAGGGGAATGACATAATTAGTTTACAGCCAATTAAAATGTCTTGATGAAAAGCAGGGGTCTTTTCAATGTTGTTTAGAGGGAGGCTTCAAAGCCTTCACGTGATTCATTTTAAGTTCCTGCTGTAGATGTTTTCAAGTACACAGTGGCTTCTGAGCAGGACTGAAGGACTTTCACAAATTCTGTCACACGTTCAGGAAGAAAAAAACTTAAATTTCCTTCACCTTTTCAGTGACACCAGTAATAATTCATAGTATGTTGTCTTGATGGTACCGTAAATATGCTTGAATATATTTCCTCAAAGGCAGATGTTGATCATGTGATAGAAATCACGTCAGGCTGGAAAACTGTGTACAAGCAGCTTTTCTTAATAACACTAAGCCTTCAACTAACTAATTATTTTCATTACCAATTAATCTGCAGATCATTTTCTTGATTTAATCAATTTATTATCTTGTCAGAAAATGAAAAATGAAAAGTAAAAAATACCCACTATGAAGTGACATCCTCTAATCACTTCTTTTATTCTTCTTTTAAATGCAAAGATATTAAATTTACTATCACAGAAGACAAAGAAAAGCAGATAAGCAAAGCAAATAGTCACATTTAAGAAAACTGGAGACACGAAATGTCTATTTTTGTTTGAAATATGTGTCAATTAACGGGGTTCTCAAAAAAGTTGACAATTAATTTTCTGTTAATAGACTAATAAATTAATTGAGAAATTGTTTCAGCTCTTCATTTCTATACTTTCATCACATGCATTGTGAGATAAAATAGAAAAACTGACACTGCTTTTGATTTTCTCAGGGTGCTGAAGGCTGACTTTTCTAAAAATGAATATCACTGCTTCAGTATAGCAGATTATCTTTGCGTCACACAAATAAAACTGACAGCACATCAGATCGTGTTGGTGTGTGCGGTGTCAAACTGGAGACCTGTGCTGAAAGCCTGCCAGCCCCGATTCGAGAGTAAGTGTTGGTGTGCATCAGTGCACCACTGACACTCAAATCTGAGAAGGCTTATGAAACAGATTAGAAGCCATGTACAACCAGGTGCCCTTGAAAATACAGTATGCTTTCCATCTCCATTTATCACAGAAACGCATGCCAGTGTGTGTGTCACTGTACATTATGTTTAAACCGCACCATTTCATGACAGTGGAAGATAATATCTCTGCTTCAGAGAGAACAGGAAGGTATTCGTTTTTATACAGATATAGGTTATTTCCCAAGTACTGCAATTCCTCTAAGAGAAATTACAGCCGGATGTTTTTGTTACACCATGTTCTATTCTGCTCAGAGCAAGAAATAGCTTCTTGGCAGACAGTGCATGTGGATTACCTTTTTATCTGTACCGAGGCTCACCACATATTTATGGAGAGAATAAGGCGAAGGAATGAGTCCATTTAAGGATACTGATGAAAATCCAAGCTGCATACTTTAAAAGGCTGGCTCTGTAATGTTACCTCAAATCTAGCAAATAATAAATGAATCTGTAGGTAGGAAAGACCAAGTTGGGTATATTTTTGCTACAGTGCAATGAAGATAACTATCCATCTCCTTAAGCACTGAAACTGCTCTTTCATCATCAATATGAGAGGTTTTGAGTACATGAGAGTTTTTCTGTAGATCACTGAATAAATCCAATATGTGAGAAGTGAATGATCTAAACTGTCTATGCAGGTTTTAAGTTGCACAGAGGAGCTGGAAACACTGTAATCCAGTTACAAAACAAAGGAGCAGCTCTGTTGATATACTTCCTTAAACACAAAAGGTGCTTTCTTTTGTGCCTCAATGAGAGAGTGGAGCTGTTGCTCAGTATTCAGGGCACATCCTTTGCCGCTATCCCTGCCTGTTAGTGTCTCTATGCCAAGATGAGGAAATGCTAATGCTTGCCCCCGCTGCCAATCACCTCATTGGAAAAAAACCCGATGGATGCTAAGTGAGAGTGGCAGATCCAGGGAAAATGTTTGTCTGCTGCCTGGCAAGCAGGAAGGCAGTCAGGCAGGGAGAAGCCTCAAGCACACAGTTTAAGATAGGAGAGGAGAGGAGAGGAGAGAGGAGAGAGGAGGAGAGGAGAGGAGAGGAGAGGAGAGGTTTGGATGCCATCCAGGTTTAGATGCTGCTATCTCTGCAAGTGACGTGCACCCACACACGTGCACAAACATGGCACCTGTTGTTCCTCCATACTGTAAACTCAGTACATAAAACAAAACAAGAATCCATCTGCCAAAATTCACTTCATTTTTAGGATGGTGACACCTTCAAGGAAATTTTACATCCCCTGACATTTCAGTGATATTTAGATCTGGTGACTGGAAGCTTATTTCAACCTGATCGTCATCATGTGAGAAGAGTTTATGCTGCTCTGGGCGTGCCTGCTCCTGTGTAGCCTAATGGTCTCATATTGCTGTGCAGTTATATGGCATTACAGAGAAATCATCACGCCAAATAACTCCCAGTAGAAAGACACTACAGATATACTGACACGTTAAACCATTAAAAAAAGATTTGTTTGGTTAAAGAGATATTTTGTCTTGTGCCAGAGCTCTACCTAACTCTAAAAAACATTCATAAACGAGAAGTTCACTTTTTGTGTTTTTCACACCAAGTCATGCCGCTAAATGTACTGTAATGGCCTTGGATAGAAGTTATTTTGAAATGGCAGCCAAGCCATTAATACCAGATGTATTAAACTCATCCTTGTGGTAATTTTAGAGACAATGATTTTGTGGTGTTTAGTACCAATGTTGCTTCTTGATCTTGTAATCTTGTAATGTTTTTTTTTTTTTTTTACAGGATTATAAAATTCAACAAATTCTGTAACCGCTACTCTTGTAATTCTACGCTCAGCTCGCTCCATCTTTGTAGTTATTGTACATAGGTGAGAGTGGTATTAATCTCATCCAACTTCATCATTACACCTGTGCTTATACTGTGACATGTCTACTGTGGAAAAGGCTTATGTGGCTTAGATTAGATCAAATAATATGGTCAGGAAAAAGTAATGATGAATCTTTGCTCTTCAGTAGCAGGAGACGAATAATGTGGTAGAGGTGATATTTTTTTGTGTTTGGGCGACTTTAATATACTATATTGCAAGTTTTATCAACATGGCAGGATCAGAGGGGCATGACATTATGACTCTGAGCACATGATGTTATGAAGACTATGAGCAAAGGAGTTTTAACTCCTACAGAATTCCAGTGGACGGTAGGCGAGAGGTGTCCGGAAGGTCTGTTTGGCTCAGTGAGAGCGATAAGGACACAGGAACCTCATGAGATGCCACAGGTCCTGGATTACTGAATCAAACGTTTTCCTCGAACGTTTTCTCCTACACGCTCATATATAAATACACGCACATGCACAGTGTGAGTGAATATGGAATCATCTTTCATGTCCTCACTGCTTCTCTCAGTCCTCTTCATGCTGAATTTAGCACATGGCAGTTGTGCATCGCAACACGCTCTGAACCTGACACTGAGGGTTTAATACAGTTCATCAGCTCACTATTTCATCACATCAAGACTGCAGCAACGTCATCTACATATTTTTCATCTCTTAGAACATTCATGGCTTGAAAATTACAGCTAATCTCTATCAACAATGGGAGCTACAATGACACTGCACAGAAGAGACAAGCATTTTATTCTAATACATCTTGTCCCCAGTGATATTCTACTAAATGGAGAGCAGGCATATCAAATGGATGTGAGCATAATACCTGTATTTATTATCCTGAAGCTCTGAATAATGATCCTAAGTTGTTGAAGGAACTGAAGCAGATAATTATTACCCTTCACGCATGCCGTGTGACACCTCTTCTCAAGCACAGGACTACCAGACGAGGTTCTCCCAGCAGAACCTGAGAGGTTCAGATCCACAGTGGAAATACCATCGTCCTCCCGTTGTTTTACTAATGAATACAGAGCAGGCCGATGTTCCCTGCCTGAAAGCAAAGTGTAGTCATTCCATTGCTCACAGAGTCAGTAATCAGGACCATCTATCTATCTATCTATCTATCATCCATGACTCCATATCATGAATCCATACTGAAGCATGAAAAGTGTGGCTGAATGGATTTTTCTCACAAGTATATATGTTGATTTTCGCGTTTGTAGCATCTTGGGTGATAGACTTGCTGGAACCTGCCGAGTTCAGTGGAAGGCACGAACCTGTGGAGTCATCAGGTGTCTGGTGTCTTAATGAACCACCTCCGCTGCACACACTGCCAGATCTGCACGCAGGCTGTCAATCACATCACACTTCCGGGGCGACTCAAGTAGCCTACCCCTCCTGTTTAATTGTTTTTAACATCCATCCTACGTGCGAAATCTTGTGTGTGTGAAGATATGTCAAAGATCCAATGATACGGACTATGGGGATGTTTGTGGAGTTTTTCGCACTTTTATATGTGATATCTTTGGGCTTTTACGCCTGCCAGGAGATCGGACATGACGTGGGCAGATATCATGGTGTTATCCCCGGGAGAATCACCCTTAATCGCGAGCTTCTACTACCCCTACAGTCTTCAGAGTTTTGCAGATCAGATAAAAAAAACTAATCATCAGAAAAGAGGGAGAAGGGGAATACACCATAGACCAAGCTTCCTGCACTACCCAACAGTCCTTCTCTCTAACATGCAGTCTATTCGCAACAAGTTAGATAAGCTGGAAGTGTGGGCCAAATTCAAACGCTAAGTGAAGGAAACCTCTTGCTTTTACCAAAACATGGCGCAGTGAATCAGACCAGGGCAAGGACCTATCAGTAAGTTTGGTAGCCAAACTGGACCAGTCACTGACAATTACCAACAAGCAATGTGGAGGCCAGAGGTACTGTAACACCGTTGTAATCCAGGAGAGGATATGTACCCCAGACATCGAACTGTTGACAATCTCACTCCGCCCTTACTACTTGCCTCGCAAATTCCAACAGCTGTTTATTCACAATTGTTATACATCCGCGAGCCAATGCATCCACAGCTGCACAACTGATTGCTAACATAATGCATAGGCTAGACTTAATTTGCTTGGCTGCCCCTAAATTTATCCTCTGGGATTTTAATCACTGTCAATTAAACAAGACTTTGAGGACGTATGAACAGTATGTGATCTATGCCATTAGACAAAAGAACTATATGATCGACGTTTGTTATGGTTCAGTGGGCGGTGCTGACAAATCTTTGCCAATGCCTTCCTTTGATGCATTCTATCACAGTAGTGTCTATCTCATGCCTATGTACAAACCCTCCTTCAGGCACCTCCAGTGTGTGGAGAGAATAGTGAAGACAGTGTCTCCTCTCTTCAAGCATGCTTTGGCTGCATACATACATTATATTTTGTGTTGACTCAGTCCTCCTAACTAAAAAGGTTGTTACTTATCCAAATAACAAGTCTTGGGTAACAAAAGAGCTTAAATTAGTTATTAATAAAGAGAAACGGACCTATTATACAGTGAAGTGCGTAATGAAATAAGGAAGGCTAAAATGAAGGATAGGGAAAAGATAGAAATGCAATATAGCAATGGCGATCTTAGAGCAGCCAAGAGATTAAAACAATGGCCTTCATTAATCAATGTGCAAATGAGACTAAACAATCCATCCATGTAAATGGGGTGGATGATTCTGATTTGCAGAACACTTTCCACTTATTTTCCTCTTGCTTCCAAAGGTCTGAGTTCTCTGAAAACGTTTCTATGCTTAGAGGGTGGAATGTGTCACAGCCACATTTAAGAGGGTGAACATAAGGAAGGCTGCTGGTCCTGATGCCATCTGTGGGCGCACTTTGTGCTATTGTGCTGAACAGCTTAGTGAGGTCTTCACTAAACTCTTCCAGATGTGTGCCGATCTTGGCCAGATACCTACAATCTGGAAAACATCCACTATAACACCCATCCCAAAATCCAAAAAATCCTAAGGAACTAAATGAGTTTAGACCTGTTGCGCTTACATCCCTTGTCATGAAAAATGTTGAGAAGTTTTTAAAAGATATGGTTATCTCCCTCATTGATGTCAAATTAGGCCCCTTGCAGTTTGCTTACATAGCTGGTGAAGGTGTGGAGGATGCAAAACTCTTCATTCTCAATAGTGTTTATAAGCACCTTGAGAAACCTAAATCTCATGTGAGACTTTTATTTGCTGATTTCTCTTTGGCTTTTAACATGATGCAGCCTCATATTTCGATTGAGTGACTTGCTTCTTATTTTAAATTACCTGATCAGCTTTTGATGTTGCTTTTAGATTTTCTAACGGACAGAATCTAGGTTTTAGTGAATGGACATATGTCCAACACCAAGGTCTCAAACACAGGCTCACCCCAGGGTTGTGTCCTGTCCCCCCTGCTTTTTATTATGTATACAGACAGCTGCAGGACTTCTATCTTGTATAATTCTCTGATGATGCTGCCCTATTGTCTCTTCTTCAGGACTCGGAGTCAGATCATGGTTGTGCCCCACCTGCCTTTGTTAAATGGTGTGATGATAACTTCCTCAACCTTAAGGTACCAAAAACTAAGGAATTAATCATTGATTTCATGCATAATAGTGACAAACCAAAAGATAGCATTATACATGGTGAGGATGTTCAAATTATCGACACCTATAAGTATCTGGGAACAGTGTTCGACTGTTTAATGGGCTGTCTGTGAAGGACAAGAATGGCCTAAATGGTATCGTGAAGGTCTGCTCCAAGATCATTGGAGCCCAGCAAAGAGACTTGTGCTCCCTCTGGGAGAAACAGGTGGCCCAGAAAGCAAAAGGAATTATCAGCCAGTCTAACCATGTTCTGTCCAGTGAATTCAATGTAATGCCCTAAGGCTGGTGTTATAATGCGCCCCTTAGGAGAACAAACCACTACTTCATTCCTTCCGCTATCAGGCTATTAAACGCCGACAGTAGTCATTTTAAATGACTGCTACATTCTTTTAAACTTGGTTATTTATATGAACTATAGCAAAATGTTCTATTTTACTTACTGCTGCTTGTTGTTTTCTTGTATTGACCCATGTATGTTAAGCTCTTGCATTTGACATATACCTTGCCTGTGAGTTTTGGAGTTGTGTGTGTGGACTGGGTAAGCTGCAAAGGAATTGCCCTTCTTGGGATCAATAAAGTTGTCTGAATCTGAATCTGAATTAACACATAGCACGATGTGGGATATTGACAAATACCTGAGGTAAAGATTTTAAGTGAGAAATCAGCTGGCCTATTAAATGCAAAAGCTTTTTAGGAGGAGGAAGACACATAGTAGTGGAGGATATTCATCTATTGGCCAGAAAAATACAAACACCTGTATGATGTAATGCAATGCAAGACAATACTCCTGCAAAAAACACCTCTAAGAATGTTTTGCTGATTCTTCTAATGTAAGAATTCGTGTGTTGAATTCTATGCCACTTTTCAGGCTGTACATTGAGGTGGCGCAGTACTGGAATGCATCATATTGAAAGCTGTCCCACCTCATTCATATGTATATGTAAGAGCAAAATCTGACAATATAATGCAATGCAATACATTACATTTTTACATTACTTCACATTCTTTTGGCAGACACTTTTGTCAAAACCGACTTACATCAACCAACACGAGCTAGAACAAGAGCTAGAAGCTGTCAACAAAGTGCATCCCTTCCAAATAAACAGATAAGAGCATGTTCAATGCTTTGCTCTGCTTTGTGTGTGTGTGTGTGTGTGTGTGTGTGTGTTTTAAAGAAACGAGAAGTTGATAAGTGCTAACATGGAGTCTCTAGGTGTAGTCTGAAAAGGTGGGGAAGGTGGGCAGTGACTCTGCGGTCCCAGAAACTACAAAGTGCCACAAAATCAACACCTGTCTGACCTGTCTGATTGTTACTGTGTGGGGGCCAGTGGTAGTAATCTACATACAGTAGGTTCAGTTGTCCATGTCGCACTTTCAATACATTTCTCAACTGATTTCCCCTTATTTTACTGTGAGGCTCACTCCCATTGTCCTGTTTGCTTTATAAAAATGCCAACAAATAACAGGGAGAACTGTTATGTTATGCATAAACTGAGATACTGCTGCATTTTCCTGGAACCTGAACTTGGCAGTTTATTCATATACTGTGTGTTCTTCTGCTAGTTAAAGTACATGAAAGCATGTTTCTCAACAGGCAGTCTTGGAGTCTGACTTAATGTTCACTCTCAGAAATCTTCTGAGAGTTACATTTAAAATGTTCTCCATGATTTTTAATAAAGATGTTGGTACACTCTCTCTGAATGTTGAGAAAACTTCATAAATTATTTTTTTCATAGTTTTTTTAAAGTCATACTGGCTATAAAGCGATCCATAAATGTAATTTTGACAGTGTTTTCACACTCATTCTCATACCCTGAAAGCCCAAATGAGGGTCTGATATTACAACCCCAACATAACCTGGCACCAGTTCACAGCTTTGGATTATTACTGAGGAGGTCTGGTATGTGCTGCTTGGCTGCGTTGGATATACCAATTCAGTGACATCACTAGGGAAGAATATCCTCTATGTGTTGCTTTTCATTTTGGCAAAGTCTTCTGTACATGACAGGAAATCGGCTGTCCTTGGGAACTTGGTTGGAATAAAAAAGTGGCAACAACTGTGCAATGTTTTTTTTTGCCAGAGATTTGCAGGTAAGCATATTATGTGCTGCTATGGGAGAACAAAATGATCTTGCCAATGATGCCCATGAAGGACCCTTCAGGAGTAGATGGATAAGCCTGTTAGGAACGCTCTCTAAAAGGCAATAAGCGAGGGAGACAATAAATGGCTTTTTTGCTTGTGCTCGGTCTCAGGGGATATTCTCTCAATGAATTAATATTGAAACAGAGACTCAGGCCTGGGAAAGTTTATACCCATAAAAATCGGCAAATTATGACCATGGTGACAAGCCACTCCATCAGCAGGGATGTTAATAATGTACATTATGCTGCTGCTATAGGTTGAAGTAAATGATTATTACACAAAGGCAATGCGTGAAATAAAAGTTAAAGCCCTACACATCTCATCAGACCACAGCCTGTGACACAGACATTAGCCATGGTGATTAAGAAAAAAACTGTCATCAATAATAATATATGCTCTGGCAAATGCTCAACCAAAATTTTCTGCAATATGTCTCACACACACACACACACACACACACACTATGTCTCTCCTTGCTGAAACCTCTGATATCCAAATTGCTTCTTTTGAAATACTTTTGAACACAGCAGAGAGACTGAATTGAAAGAGCTGAGGAGGACAAAAAGGCTGTATACCTCCAGATGTCAAAGTCTATCAACAAGCAGGTGGAATGGCAATGTCAGTCTGAAAGGGATTTTTGAAATGCGAAACACTATTTCAATAACAATTACCTCCAATAATCTTCAAAAGTTCTTCATTCATTTAAAAAAAAACAAAAAACGTGAAACATGAGAGGGGATTCTGCTTTGGGGCTCAGCCTGTCTGACAGAGATACATGAGGAAAAATAAAGTACAATACTTGGCTGTGTTCTTTGTTGGAGATGTAGGAAAATTTGGCAGGAGGACTGTTTGTGTAACTCTTTCACTGTTTGGATGGATTACAGTCCAACTGCCCTCACAACTCTAGAAATCCATCTCAACATCACACACAAACGATAGTTTTGACTTTACTCACCTCTTTAAACGTATTCTTAACAAATGATCCTAGTCAAGAAACAAATGAGCATTTTACCAATACTGATGAAATTACTTTTTACCCTTTTTATATAATTACTTCAAAGGAAAAGGTCACGTCAGACTTAAATTACAGCCCCGTTTTATTATGCATGCCAGTAAAAAAAAAAACAAAAAAAAAAAACCCAGCCATCATCCATCATGTTCAACTCAAATACACCTATAGGCTGATCGAAATCTCGGACACGTGCATTCTTCGGGGTCTAGCACGTCTCCACACCTCTGTCTTCACACAGATTCGTGTTTGAACATGAAGCACCGGGCAATGTGCTGTCACATCGCTTTATAATCAGCCTGATATCTGCACAAGACAAGAACTGCTTGGTGTGATTTTTAACGCGTAAAAACACTGTCTCAACTACAACAGAGTGTGTGTTCCGAGCTGCAAAAACAACGAACTTTTCTTTTAAATTTTAATTAAAAGAAAAGTTAAGATTAATAGACTGAAAACGAGATGCCAGGAGTGCATGTTGCAATTTCACAGAAGCAACATGTTTTACAGTCTGATCTAAACTGAGCTTCACTGTTTGGAGATGTTGGAATAATGCTTCAGTTTGCAACCAGCCCGGCAAAGTGCTGTGCTCAACCGAAGCAGCAGTTTCACGCAAAACGGATTAAACTAACGCTCGAATAATTGCAGTGTTAGTTTATTTCATGAATGCGGATCATGCGAGCCATTTGTGCCCTTACCTGCCGTCAAAGTCTGCACTTGCTCCGAAGCAGCAGCTATACAACAACATCAACTTTACCCATAATTCCATGATTTCGAGAGTTGCTTGTTATTCTCCGTAATCCAAAAGCACCGGGCAGGAAACCGCGGGGGAAACAATTAGTCGAAGAAACGGCAGAGTTGCTCTGACGCACGCTGGAGGTGTACAGGTAGGAAAGGTCTGCTGGCGTCCTTCAGACTGTTCATGTGAGATATTCAGGAGGTGCGTGAGAGAAACCAGTCCGCTGCTTGGAAGTAGAGTAGCCCCGATATGTGTGTGTGTTTGTGTGTGTGCGTGTGTGTGCGGGACGCACTCTGCCGGGAAGAGAGCGCACAGCCCCCCCCCCCCCCCCCTTTCTCTCTCTCTCTCTCCTCACAAGTTCAGTCAGCGGGCTCTCCAATCAGCAGCACTCACTCCAACAGCTCCCCCGTTTTCATTAAAAAAGCGGCCAAAACACCGCGTATGTCCAAACAGCAGGAGTTGTGGGACTTTTAATGTAACGTCGTGACCTGTACAGCAACGAGGAAGAGGCTCCAGATGCAGCGCCGTGCCGCGCATGCTTTGGAAATGCCTTAATTAATTGCATAGCCTGCTGAGGCACGCAGGTGCATCGCCCACCCAGGTAGATGGTGCTCACTCATTAAAGACAATGCAATGAAAATTACTGGGGATGAATTTGGAGAGGACAAAAAAGATAAGCAGGAAAAATGCAAAATGAGCGGTTTGACACAGATTCAGGAGGGCTTAAATAAATAAAAGGCTTTTGTTGGACCTGTAATTATTGTAAATAAAAACATAAGTGTTTTGATTGAAATATTTTTGACTTTGCTTTTGTGTCAGATATTTTGTCTATTGCTCAAAGAGAGACGCAACCAGGTGCTTTTTTTTTTTAAACGCAATTTTCCCGTCATACTCTCTACAACATAGCCTACTTTTTGCAAACTTGATGCACCCTATGTGAAATTGCTGCTCGATTATCTTCTGCCTGACTCATGAGCAGCACTTCATATTCAAAGTCTAGTGTCATATTCTAGTCTTCCTGTCTGGGGGCCTCATTTTCTGATGTGACATCCTTCTGCCACGAGAATCCAAGTCAGCCAATAAAATTATTCTCCAGTACAGACTCAATGGGAAGAAAGAAGAAAAAAAAAGAAATAAATGACTGGGTAACCAAACACCATCACTTTCAGTAATGGAGCAGGAGATGAATGCGATGAAGGTTTAATATGACTACTGCTGGTTGTTCAAAGTCACTGCTCTCTCTTGATACATGGCACTGTTCGCCTGTTACGCCCTGTCACCCATTTGATAATAAATCTATGCAGTGCCACAGAGGTTTGACATCTCTAGAAGCAAGTGATTGGAGAAATGCCGGTTGTATATAATTACACAATTAATCACATTCATTTCATGACTGGACTCTATAAATGTGATTCCATCCTGATTTATTACACTTAAAAATTAGTTGGGGAATGCAAATTAGCCAAATCATGCCTCATTACCAACCGTATTGGTATGTTCCCACTGATCAAATGAAACTTTAAAGGGTCGGCTCAACCAAAATACTCATTTCATCTCACTTATTCTGAGTGGTATTTTATTTATTCAGGGTTTGAGAAATCGTCATGTCTCTGCGATTTCTGTAGCCAACCTCAATACAGTGGAGGTGAATTGAAATGTGTTTTGATTCATTTCACAGCACTGAAAAATTACATTTGAAAAATTGAACGGCAGCGTGTCTTCCCATAAATTATGTCTCTGTTATTTTGGATAATCCGCAGCCCTTGCTGTCAGCTGTCATGGGGGTAAGTAAGAAAATACTGTATTTATTCAGGGGATTTGGGTGAACTCGCCCTTTAATGAACCCTTAGGGGAAAATGAGTCATTATGTTACATTTTGAACAAAACAGACTATGCTACTGCAGAAACAAGTAGACAATAAACCTAAAAATAGAATGAACGCAAGAAAATCCTGAACTGGGGGTTGGATAAAGGTGATGACACAGATGTCTCAAGAAGATGAGAAGCATCATAGATTACAAAATATTGTGCAAAATAAAAGCAGCTGGGACTAAAGAGGAAATCATTTGTTGTTATTCTGAACTCCTATAATTATACCAAGAATTCTTTATTGGAAAAAAAATATATATAAAAAGTGAAACGACTTGAGTTTTATTAGCGGTAATGCATGTGTAGTCATAAAGGAGGAAGAATGCTATTTAAGATAACGGCAAGGGCAGCACAGATCCCTCGTGCCCATTTTGTTAGGGCTTGTACTTTATTTCAGTGCTCGCTATAGTAATCTAGAACACATAAACAAGGTCACTGTTTGTCAAAAGGGAAAATTCATACCAACAAGGGAGGGACCCCAAATGTGGAGCAATGAACTGTTGCAGACAAATGGCCATAAACACTGCCAGTGTAATGAAATGGAAAATCTGCTGGCCAAAACACCAAAATGAGCTAAATTTTAATTACAAGTAATAACAGAAGTTAATAAAACAATGAAAGCTACATTATTTCCTGGTAGTGTTTTTCTGCTGCAACAAATTATTCACTTCAGAGCTACTTTTGAAAACCTCCGCTGATGGTGAAGAGAGCAACTCTGATTTAATGTTAACAGTTCAACATTCTTGGGGAATGTGCTTATTTGCTTTCTTGCCGACAGACGAGAAGATCAATATCTCATATCAGCCTGGAAGCGTGGAGCTACAGCTAGGAGACAGCTAGCTTAGCTTAGCATAAAGACTGGAAACAGCAGAAAACGACCGATAAATCAGCCGGGCTGATATTAGCTCAGTGTAGATGTATCGTATCGGCTTATATGTCAGACGATTAATGCCAAGAAGAAGTATAGAAATAAAGATACTGTATGTTTGGAGACGGTGTCACCATTCTAGTTTGTCCACCAGAGAGTAGTGACAACCAGTACATTTCTTTATGCCCGGCCAAGAAATAGTGCAGCTCATTAACCCCAATAAAACCACAACTTGTCATTTTTACACTTTGGTTTTTGTACGAATTAAAGAAATAAAATATAGCGTGTTAAATAGTGAGCTTTAGAGGGGCTGGTAGGCAGATTTTGTCACCTTTGACCAGACCTTTTCCAGTCTTTATACTACAGTTATATATAACGTTTGGCAAGAAAGCAAATAAGCGTATTTCCCAAAATGTCGACTATTCCTTTCCTGCTGGATATTTGTTTATATATAAAGGCTACTCACTGTTTAAATGTTAAGACAATCAATAACGCACAGATTTTTTGTTCAGTCACGGCTTCATTTTGGTCCAGAAATATATAAATCCATGTGTTACGGATTCAGCTCATGTTGTGTACCCTTTGAATTGAGATTTACACAGTAACAAAATGCATTCAGCCCAGTGTGTCATGACATGATACTGTACTGCTAGAAAGGCCTCTTAAATCAAGCTAAGCATTACTAAAAACAGCTGCGCATGTACATAGAAATAAGGCCTCTTTCAGTCTAAACAAAGAATCTTGTCACCCTCCAGCCCTGGGTGTTTAGGTTGAGTCAATCCACTTCACACCTCAATATTCTCCTCTCTCTCTCATGCAATCTTTAAGTAGTACCACCTCTCCTTTGTGCCTATATGCATTTCTGTAATGTGCACTTCTAAGGGAGCCACAAGCATGAACAGGGAGTCAGACGTCTCCTTCTGAAATAATTCTAGTCCTTGGAAGGAGCTGTGTCTTTGGCCATTCACCTCGGGATAGATTGACTCTGCTGACTGAATTCAGATGAGCTCGACGCTGGAAAAGCCTGCACCTCTCTCGTCTATTCCCTTCAGTGCGAGCTGGAAAACCATCTCTCCAGCTACCTCCCCAGATTTCTCAAGTAGCTGCAACACACTGTCAAAAGGTGACAACACAGGATTTTTCAGATAAACAGATGACCAGTTGCGAGAGCGAAAGCTTAAGGGGCTAGTGTGTCTACAGTGTACAGAATAGAAATAGGGAGCGTATCGTGTGATTTTCAGCTGAACACCGTGCATCTAATCAAGCACACTGACCTTTTTGCCAGTATCATAAAATATTCATTGCTGCTGAATGTATTACGGGTTGCATACCGTATTCACATTCATTCTTTATGAGGAATAATCAGTTTCTCTGTAGAAGCATGACAAATGCTGCATTTTACCTGATGCGATATGAGTTTAAATCCAGTTTCTCTCTTGCTATACAGAGGAGAGGTAGATAATTCCCCATCTCATCTTTAAGTGCAGGCGAGTACTTAACGTTGAATTTTCATTTTTTTCGGTTAATACCTGGCAGCTAAGGGAGCTCACTGCTGGGTTCTATCACAGAAGGCCATATACAGACTATTTGCAAAAACAGCATGTGGAAGTATGTGTACTTAATTCACAATGTGGGTGTGTAATTCCTGCTGCTTCTGTTTACGATGACAGCTTGATCACCCAGTTTAGGTAAATATACAAACATAACATAGTAAGAGGATGGTGAGAGACTTAAGCTCTTCTGACACAACTTAGCGCCTAAAAATTGAGAGTATCTGAATGAGGAGTATTTCTCACATGTATTTAATTAAAAAAATTCAACTTTCAGTCTGAAAGAGATTTTAGAAGATGACTTGTGATAGTCCAAAAATAATAAGCAAACATCTCTTTTATTTTCCGAGGCCATTTCTTACAAAGCGGCTTGTAAAAAATAAATAAAAAGACAATGTCGCGGGCGGATAAAAAACAGTTGTATTCTCAGTGCTGTCATGGCACAGGCAGGCGCGACAGAGGCTGGGTACTTTATCAGACTCTGACCACACTGAAGATGCTGTGCTGCACACTGGTGCTTGCGGTCCTAATTATGCACCGGTGCTTCCACTTGGCTAGCACCGTCTTCCAGTCCGCTCTTCTGTGGCGGCCTTCCCACCAGCATGTTGTTCTTTGGTGAACAACTCTCAGGCTCCATGGTCATCACCCGCACCGAGTACCCATGTGTCTCTGCTGCCCACGAGCGGTCCAAGTCTACCAGGCCCATACACTGCTTACCTGGTGTGATACACAAAGAAAAATGATACCATTTTATCATCCAAAAAAAGAGACATTATCAAACATTTACTAAATAAAGGGCAATTCTCTTCCTGATTTTACTTGATTACATTTACAGGGAGGGACAAATTAAGAAAGAAACCTATTTTAGAGTTCAATCAACATTGAATACTGAAGGCTGATGCAAAATGGATATTTAAAAACTAGAAGAGTGCACTCAGAGTACAGATCTCTGCCACGTCTGTACAGTCAAGATGGCGGCGAAGATAACAGAAACTAACTTTATAATCTGCAGATGCTCCGGTTCACGATGAGACCAAACTTTTCTATTGATGTCAGTTTTTGAGCCACAACAAAGGCCAAATGTGGCCATCAACAGACTAGGTAGGGCCTTGTTTTTAGCCTAGCCGATTTCAGGAAATACCCTTTGCTATGTCATAACACATACTGTAAAATAGCGAGGACTGCTAAAAAGATGAAAGTCTAAGCTTTACGTTAGGCTCATAAGGAATGGTGTTATAAAATAGGTTTTTCAAAAATTGTGAATCACCACAACCATGAGAGTTTCTTGAGCATACAGTCATAAATGTGCACAAAAAATATTAGGCTGATGGGTCCGGTAGTATGCGAGATTAACTATGGACAGATACACACATGGACACACACACACACACACACACACACAACAAATGCATGGTGCCCCTTTAAGCTTACGCCTGGCGGAGATAATAAATAAAACAAAAACCAATCGTTCATTTTTTTTGCAAATGCTTCCCCACATATGTACTAAATGACACAATTAACACCCGTCATGCACTGTTACATGTTCAATTTTTGATCAAAATGTCAAGATAAGACAGTGACATTATCCAAGGATGAATCATTTCTGTCCTGATGGGAATGGTCTTTTCCAGGATGACAGTGTCCCTATCCACAGGGCGCAAGGGGGTCACTGAATGGTTTGATTAATATGAAAATGATGTGATTCATATGCAGTTACCAGATTCCAGGCCAACTGAACTGAACACCTATGGGAGGGGAGAAAGTGGTCTCCACTAAATGAGACACTAAAAAAAACACTAAATGAGGGAATATCTCTTGGAAGAATGGTTTTCATCCCTCCAGTAGAGATCCAGTGACTCGGTGAAACTATGCCAAGGTGCACTGAAGTGTTTCCAGAGGCTCACAATGGCCGTTCTGGTATTCCTACTTCACCGATTTAGCATTACACACACTGTATATAACATTGTCAGACTCACGAAGAACAGTTAAACAAAAATATTCAAAATCATCACTTATACTTTTTTATTCCATGCATTTTCCTTCCTTCTTCCTTCCTTTTCCTATATTACCTACAATGCAACTCGACTGATGACAGTTTGGTAGGGGATTCGGGTGTGCTATGCAAGCCCCCAGGAACAGCGCTGGGCCGTGAAGCCAATTTGACACAGTGGCCAAACCGTGTAATTACAACTTCCAGGTCTGTCACGTAATGCACATTGGTCCAAAAAGCATTTTTCCCATACAAAATCATTGGAAAAGGAGCGGCTGTTGATCCATTCATTCCAATAACATTCGGAAAGCCTAAAAGAGCTGCATGATTAAATTGTTTAATCCCCATTCAAGTGAACGAGGAGCCAACTGGAAGTCAGATGGCTCGGCCAGCGGAAGTCTCGGATGAGGTGGAGGATATGGTTATCCTACCAGCAGCTAATGTAACTTCGAGACGCTAGGCTCAAGCAGAGATGAGGAGCGGACTACAGAGCTCTAATAACCTAACTTGTTTCTTTTTAAATGTCTGTAAAGCACTTTGACACTGCGTCATGTATAAATTGTACTATGTAGATACATTTTTCTGGATTTGCTTAACTCCACATCCCTAGATTTTTTTTCATTTTCAAACCAAGACCTGTAGACAGACTTTGATGTGTAAAAAAGGCACACTTCCCCTTTAAATGTTTCACCTGTCTGTACATACTGATAACATTACAGTATGTCTAAACCAACATTGTGAGTCAGGCTACAAAATAGTATTTATTGTAGGGCACAAATTGTAAGGTGTTCCTGTTATTTTGTCAGTTTCCTGTATGTTCCCAACATTAACATGTATCAATATCATCCTGAACCATTTATGCATCAACAGCTTCACACTGATTATGGCACTTGTCTCCAAGGATTTCCTTTAATGGCAGACTTCAAATGTATCATGCAGTTTAGCAGTTAGGTAGCAGACAGTAAATGTGAGCTTTGGTTTGCCATGCTGCCTAGATGGTCACAGTCACACTGGCAGGCTCTGGAGAGATGAGATCAAACATGGTTAGAAAATGTTAGTGGGAGAGATTGAGCCCTGTTAACTGATATAAAGCAGAAATCGCTGTGACAGGTGCTGTCAGGTACATATGAAAGGGTTTCAGACTGACGAGGCATTGGGGAGCCTCCTCAGATTCAGAGTGAGGCTTTGATAAGCTGGAGAGCTATCAGGGTGAAGAGAGTCCTCAACATAATGAAACACTGTAGTGAGCTTCACCGCCGGCCTGGAGGTTTCAGTCTGACAAAACACTTCCCTCTGAATCTGACAACCCTGATCCGGCAGCTGTTCACTGCAGCTGTTTTGTCGCACTGTAGAAATCCCTGCATTAACATTTTTCACCTTTCTCAAAAGTCTAGATCTTTTGAAAATATAGAACGAAGCAAGAAGGTCACAGAGTAATAAATCTCAGGAGACATTTTAAAACATCAATATGTTCTACAAAAACTATTTAGGTGTGGAAAAAAAAAATCACGTTAATATGGCATGCTAATGTTCTTCACACTGAAAAATTGGAGATTATGAGCCGGCAAGATCACGTTTTAGGATAAATGTGTCCTAGATTTAATCAACAAAATGTAGCCTAGTATAAAAATTCAGATTTAAAAAAATTACAACTGAAAAAGAACAATAAATATCAATATAGTTTGCATCTCTATTGTCAGACATATAGTAACTGGTACAGTAGGTAATTGTTCAGGCATTAGGTGAAGATTATGAGCAGTACCTATGAGTCGCCTCTCAGGAGGGAGCTGGACAGCCGTTTGGTCTGCAAAGCGGCACAAGATCATGTGTTCCTGAAATAAAGGACAGACGTGTACATGAACTTTACATTCCAGATGAACCCTGGTAATGTATTTCTAACCACAGGACGAGGGTTTTCTGTCCTGTTTTTTACCTCGCTACAGTTCACAGAACAAGTGACTCAGGAGAGCGGTTAGTCATCTCTAACCTGCTCCCACTTTAATTGATTCCATTCCTCACTCCACGGGAATGCAAGGCCACGGAGCAGGTGCTTAAAGTTAGCGCTGAGCACCAATATCTCACACCATTAGCCCTTTATTCCAGCGATACACCATTTGTCAACGTGCTGCCATTCTGTTTAACTACTGTAGTTCAGGAAAAACAACTAAGGTTCTGCTATAAAAAAACGCACTGTCAATTTTATTTCTGCAAGTGCCGGCTGGGGCTTTGACAGCAGAGACACAGGAAACAGTGGGGTTCTGTTCAAAAGAATGGCAAATACCAACTATTATTATTGAAAGCAAAACCATAGTGGGAGACAGGGGAGATTTAGAGCTCAAGTTTAAAGTGGCAGATAATGTGTCTATTGCTTTAAACAGAATATAGATTTTTTTCTGCTCTTATATATAGCTTCTTATTTCCAGGCTAAAAATATGGCAATAGTGTTTTTTTCTGCTCACTGGGCTGTTAGAAAAATCACAACTCACTGTCAAAGAAAAGTACAATTGCGCAGTGTCTTGTAAATACCACATAATTTTCTATGCATCGAAAGCCCTGTCAGTAAAAATCTGTTTCTTTGCAGCGCACAAAAGGAAGAAGTTAAGAGGTGGTCCGATGTTGTGACATGTCAACTCTTGAGGTTGCCATGGCTAGGACCTGCAGCAACTTTTGCAGAGATTCTCCCCAGGGGCACTGACAGGTCCCATACATCATCATGGGATGGGCCCTCCCAGAGCACAGTGCTGTGTCTGTGCTGAGCGATAAGGGATTGAGAGACTGGAGGGTGTGAGCCTCCCGCTGGTAACTGCCTGGGAAATCTTTGTTCCCAAGACAGCGATGAGCCCAGTGATCTCATTAATTCTTAATGTCTGATAAAATAAATGAAACAAAGGAAAGCAATATCATAGAAACATGCAGAAATACTTGATAAAATGGTGTTTCATAATTATCTACACAGGGGATATTTAAAATAGAATTTCACAAAAACAACACAGGATACCAATAATTACGAAACGTTATACGTAATAACTTTCTGCTCTATTATCTAACAACTGCAGCTAGGTTAGCATATTTCCTACTCAATCTGAACTGCCTGAACACCATTAACTCTGAAACACAACAACACACAAGGCACAACACATCCTTTTTAGATAGTTGATAGCTTTTGATTGGAAAGCACACCAGTTTCAAAGCAACTGATTTGCACATTTCTTAAGACTTTAAGACAGTTCCTAAGTGTTGATGCTTCACTAGCTTGTAGTTACTAAAAACGTAGGATGGACTTTGCACACAAACTTAGTGATGGATTCACGAATAGCTGGTGCAACCCAATCCAAGTAAACATTTGTCAGAATCTCAACAGGCTGCTGTGTTTGCTGGGTTGTAGCATGAGAAAGCAATTTCACCTTTCACTGGGTCATTGCTCTCCAGGTCCAGACATGTGTATTCATAACTTTTTAACTAAATCCTTCTGATTCCTTATACTTCTGCTAAAGCACCAGCATCTTAATTAAGATGCAATTAGTGAAAGAAAAAACTGGTCTCACTGTGTTGTAACAGAGTATGTAAGACTCTAATGAACAAGATTTTTGAAAACAAGTCATGACCCATTAAGTAGTCTTAAGATGTGCAAATAGTGAAATTAATCTAAAGTAAAAATTGACTTGGTGTAATTGAATATTCTGTACTTGATATTTTGCCTCAGTGCAAATAAATAACAAATAGAGGAATTTAAACCCATTTAAAAGCTTACCTTATAAGTCAGAGTCTCTTGGAACCTTTTGCTGTAAAAAAAAAAAAGAAACAGAAAAAAAGATATTTTGATGTTACAGTGAAGTAATTAAGACATGTATATGTTTTATGTACTGTATACTTGCTTAGGTCTGGTAAAGAGATTTTATTTTTAAGGAAAATCTCTTCACAAACAGCCGAGGAATATATCATTTCTATCTAAGGCTCAACAAAACACAAACAACATGCATTTTCTCTAAAATAAACCACTTTCTCTCTGGAAAAGAAGGCCTTTTGTAAAAACAGGGCTTTTGCTATGACATGGGAACAGAGTCAGTTTGTTTGTGACGGTTAAGCGTAGTCAGATCTTCGTTGGAGCTAATTAAAAATCAACATGCAGAAGGTTAGGGGGCCATCCAGGTCAAATGGAAAGAAGTCTTAAGATTAACCTGAACTGTTAGGGCCTTAATGAAATGGGCAGTTTCACAGCTCATAAAAACTTGTGAACTGTCTGGAATGTCGACACCTGCAGAATATCCACATGAGTACCTGGAACATGACCTGAGGGGAAAACACTAAAAGTAGCAAGACGAAGATTGACACAGTCAGGTGCGTAGGGCCCTAACACTGCATGACTGCCCTCCAGAAACACAGCTTCTTATTGTAAGTTATAGCTGCAAACTTTCTTTTGGCAATTCTTTAATATTTTACGAGGAGGAGTTTGGGGGGGGGGGGGGGGGGGTTGAAGTGTCAAGTTAGCAAAAGTGAGCAGAGGAAAAGTGAGGTATGTGGACACTCCTAAATATTTATACTGTATACTGAAGGTCCTCCCCAAGGCACAATTTTAGAGTCAGTAATACCACAGCCACAGAAAATATGTGTTGGCACGGGTTCCTTAAAAATCACATATCAGGACACCTCAATCAATCAATCAAACAATCAACAGTTTGCCCACTGCTCTACATCAATCAATGTGCAAGGTATATTAAATTCCAGGTCTCCATAGCAACAATATCTATATTTCATGCTACCAGTTAACTCAGCTGTGAAATGAATCCAAACATTCAGAGATTACAAGCTAAACCAGCCTTACGTTGTTTATTCCTAACTTTAAACTATGCTCAGTTATAAAGTAAATGCTTACTAAATTTACTAGAATTAGCATCACTAAATTAAAACAGGTTGCACCACACAAACTATTTTTTAAGTTGAGCTTAGCTGTCACTAATGTAGCTGTTGTGTGGCTAGCTGAACTAACTGTTAAAGCTAACATTCGGTTGCCCACATTTGACTTGTTTGAAGAGTAAAAGAGATAATATGGGCGACACATCTGACCAAACACAAAATGGTGTTTAATAATCATATAAACAGGGAATATTTAAAATTGAATTTCACAAATATAACACAGCATACTACCAATTACAAAACGTTATGTTAATAACTTTGTCATTACGTTAACTTAATGTCATTAAGTTTGCAGACGACACCACCATCACCGGCCTGATCACCCGGGAATGATTAGTCAGCCTACAGAGAGGAGTTAACAACAACCTCCATCTCTCTGCAAGTCCAAGGAGATGGTGTCGGGTTTCAGGAGCGTACAGGAAGCACACACCCCCATCTACATCGAGGGGGCACCTGTGGAGAGAGTCAGCAGCTTCAGGTTCCTCGGGGTCCACATCAGCGAGGACCTGAAGTGGTTAACTCACAATGAGTCAGTGGTGAGGACCGTGAACCAGTGCCTCTTCTTCCGCAGGAGACTGAGGAGGTTTGGCATGGACAGGAGGATACTCCTTTCTGGCTGCATCACAGCCTGGTATGGGAGCAGCTCCAAGCAGGACCGCAAAGCCCTGCAGAGAGTAATCAAGGACCCCAACCAGCCTAGCTACAGACTCTTTTCACTGCTACCATCAGGCAAGCTGTATAGAAGCATCAGAGCCAGATCCAGCAGGCTCAGAGACAGCTTCTACCCGCAAGCCATCAGACTGTTGAACTCTGGTACTGTGTGAACATACATAATACACACACACACACACACACACACACAAGCACACACAATCTCTCTTTCTCGCTCTCTTTTCCTCATCTATACACTTACTCACTCCCACTAAACACACACACTCTCTTCCCTTCTAGGCAATATTTATATTTTTATCAGAAGTATTTATCACCCATCACTTATGTGCTATACACTATTAATCTATTTACCACTTATGTGCAATACCTTGTGGTATAATATATATTTGTATATATTTTAATTCATCTCACTCTTATCTTTCTTTTCTCTCTCTCTCCTTTTTTTTAATAATTCTAAATATTTTATTACATACTCTAATTGGAAGTTGAGCTCAAAGAAGCCAAATTTCACTGCCTTCAATGCTGCCACCCGCTGTGTTGCTGTGCCTGTGACAATAAAAAGCTCTTGAATCTCCCTCTTTCTGTTAAATTATCTAACAACTGCAGCTAGGTTAGCATAATATTTTTCCCACTTATTCTAAACTAGAACACTACTAACTAACCACATATTTATGTATGCTTAAATAAAATAAAGTCATTCCTACATTTAGAGAGGAATAACAGTTAAGTTTAATGTATTGTTTGCCATATCATCATGATCATAGTATAAATGGGATAATGCACTTTGAAGCCTGCTGTTATAGAAAATAATGCACTTTGAGGAGGAAACACTATCCAGCCTCAGTCATTTCATGTTTCTCATCTTGGATGCATTATTTCTTACTTTACAGCATGTGTTGATATCATCCTCTACACAATATTTTTCCAAATATTAAGTTCATTTAAACATATGACAAACTACCATTAGTCCAAGACCTATAGGATAATAACAGTTTATTACAACTTTCTTTGATCTGGGAACGTGGTGAGAAGTCTCACCACGATCAGACAGGGTTTGAACAAACCCCCAGGTTAGCCAAACGTATTTGGCCAAAAGTAAAATGTTTATTATAAAAATCCATCACAGCTTACAGACCAACTTCCCGGTTCAACTTTGACCTACTTTGGCCATAGTTGTGCACACAGTTTTGCTGCACACACAGATTACTATTGTTATTTAGTTTCCAAATAGTTAGATAATCTGGCTACAAACTGTTGGCTGGTTAACTACTTGTCTGATTGACCAGATCAGACCTATTTTTAGCAATGTTGCTGTATACACAGATCTTACTTGGGTGTGTGCAATGTTGTCATAATAGATGGAATAGAAATTATGGCCAAAACTATAAAAATAAGACCGAATTTCAAATAAATTGGAACATTTCTTGTGGCATTAGGGACAATAAGCCTTCCATAATGAGTGTAAATAAAGTTGACTAATTTGCTAGTGATCGCAGTCTCAGCTGCTAAAACAGCCGTCCTACACAACAGCTTTCTCTTTGTTTTCAGCATCCCAGAGTTCGTGATTCTTAAGCTATTACAGTACCATTAGTCAACAGAGTGCTGCTATAGCAACCGGATCAACACCATTAAAGTACACCCTCTCATTTCACTTTTCCATCTCTGCTGCTGCTCCTTCCATCTCTATACAAACAGGATTCAGTCTGCATTACCAAGGATTCAGATTAAATGGTTAATTCTGCTTAACACAAAATCTCATAGAAGAACTTCCAACAAGAGCAGCATTTCTTATTTCTACCTACAACTGGATTATTTGGTCACTCTGCACAGTAATATCCATGACAGCCTCTGCATGAAAAGCACTATTCTCTGTTGCTGATAGAATAGGGCTGAGATTGAAAAGGTGAGGGGCGGACCCTGTTGTGAAGGCGATGTGACACTGCTGCCTCACACTGTCAATGGTGATGATAAAAGACGGGAGGTGAACAAAAAGCAGCGACAAGAGACACAGATTGTGTGTATGTGTGAGAGAGAGTGAGAGAATGAGTCTGAGCCCTAAAGAGACACTAAAAAAATCACTAGGAGAGAAGAAAAGAGAAGAGAAGCACCAATGGAGTCTAACAAGTAAACAACAAGGTCAGAAACAACGTTTTAAAAAGCAGAGACCCAGAGGTGTGACACTAGACTGAGGTGCAGCGAGCAGGTACAAACCTCCTGGGGAAGGAGAACTTGATTGCGTTAGGGACGAAGCCGTAGCAACAAGGGCTGATAACAAAGGCGGCTCCTGCCTGGATGCAATGCTCCATCACCATGTCTGTTGCAACGCCACATGCATGGAGGGCAACCTGAAGCAAAACATAAAAGGAAACAAACACTTAAATTTTTACCTTCAGAATTAAAACCTTTTTTTGAAAACCTTCTTGAGAGCATGCACTCAATCCCATCGATCACTTCATAATGGCTGCTGCTATTAAATACATCTATGCTCTCAAAGGTGCACATCAGGGGAGTTAGAGCTCACAAAAAGTATTAGTGCTATAGGTGCTGAGGCACGAATGCATCAGGATTCCTACTGAGTAGGTAAACTGTGTGTGGAGATGAACACCTAGCTATGCATTAGTAATGATGTGGTTTTATATTGGATTACGGAAAGCGACTAAAGACCCAATATTACAGCTTGTCTGTATTCCAGCTGGCTCTTTTGCCCAGTCCATCTGCAAAAATACATTATGACTCCTCAAAGGCAATGAGTTTAATATCCAAAGAACAGATGATTTCCTCTCAAGTGTACATTAGCTAAATAGATTCCCTGTTAATAGTCCAAATATAATACATTATCAAAAAAACAGGTACTTGGGCTCACTGAAATTTACCCCTGTCCAACTCATGCAGGCACCTCAAACTTGTCTTCCAAGAAGTTGTCACTTGGCGTCTAGAAGTCTGAAACTGAACTGCGTGTTGCCTTGACAGCAGTGCCACAGAGCAGAAGTTCAGACCCTGTCAGGGCAGGGCTGAGCCAAGATTGGCTGCAGCTCCGAAGATTAGGGAAGATACACACACTCAAACCCACTCCTAAAGTCGGGGGGCGCATAAGCTCTCCCAGGAAGTTGCACGGCTGCAGCAATTCTTCTCTGTATGTGGAAAGAGGTTTTCTCGTCTGCATGAACAGCTCCACATATAGCTAGGATGTGTTTGGTGTCTGAACGTTCATCAGCAAAGAATCATTTATTCCCCTTCAAATGGATGTACATTTATTTAAACATCAAGTAACTGAAGAAGAGCGTGCACATGAAAGAGCAACCAAAAATTAAAATTGGGGAATTAACAGCAATTACCTGTGTGGCCTTGCATCTATTTGACACCAAATTTTCTGTCCTGCATTTATTCATGGCATAAGGGAAGAGCCTCATGTTCTTTCAACAGCACGCTTCAGAATGCTAATAAGAAGGAGGGGTTGCTATCAAAGATTGGACGATGTTACATCCCCCACATCTAAAGCAAAAATAATTAACAAAGTACCATTACTCTTAGCCAGCTGCTTAATGTTGTACATTAGTCACACTGTGGTAAATCCTGACTACATTTTATAACCTTTAGCCTTGATTTAACACAAACATCCATTCAAGAAAAAGAAATGCACACAACTAAAATAAAACACATCTTTTGATAACTTTTCTGATTCTTGACTTTGAAAACATGTTTGCTTTATTAATGGCTAAAAATATGAAACAATGTCCCAGCTCAATATGTACTTTGGGATACTAATTTAAAATGGATAATGGAAAGTGCAAATCTATGCAATGCTGGTTTAAACCATTTTATAGAGGTCTATTATTTTATACGTGCTCTCCTAAGCATTACTGCTGCACAAGCATTTTACTGTGGATCAGAGATTATTAATTAATATGCAAAAACAAAAGGACCAAGGGCCATTTATAAAACTGTGTTCTTTACTAATCTCTTTTGGAGCAGAAAAGCTGTTTGTATCCGTGTCTTTCTCTCAATATTCAAATCACAAAAAACAATGAGGTTACATTATTCACTCTTATTAAAGTAATTACACTCCCCTCCTGTGCTAACCAATGCTAACCTTTATCAACATCACACCCTTGTGCAAGAAGTGGTACAACAATACAGAGCCTACTTTTTAGAAGATTTTGAGGGTTTTAAATGTTCAGTTTTGTTTGTTACACAGATTTCATAATGATACATATACTTATAATATTATCTGACAATTCAAGAAAACGAATCAGGTCCATCATCAGCAAGAATTTTATACCAGCAAAGCTTCAACACTATTGTTAGAAATGAATGTGCCTTATTTTGTGCGTTTTTTTATAACAATTTGCGTGGACCAGACTAGAGTAAATGTGATCAGATAGGACCAAAGAGTTGTTTTCCTCTCAAAGGTAGATGCAATGCCGCATTTCACCAGCGATAAACAGACTCAAAGTCTTAAAAAAAAAGAAGAATCAAGAAAAAAAACTGGAATCCCTAAATGACATCAGCTTTGGCTTACACCTGATAAAGCCTTATTGGAACTGATCAATACCCATTTTTAAATAAGGCTTAAGGCAATGACAGCAAGTGCATGTTCTTAACTTAACTAAAAGAAACAATCAGACCCTCAAGCAGAACCAATAACGGACCTGGTTCCGATAAAATGTAAATCAACTTCAAGCTCTAAAACATTTCCTGACTCCGAGGTCTGTTGGCTTAATGGTATTTGACAGGAGAAAAAGATAAAAACTAAATGCACTGCATGTACAGGCCAGCTCTGATACAAGTCTCACACCTGGGCAATGCCACTACAGACAGGAAGAGCAGACACTGACTAAGAATACAGACACCTCAACTTAATTAGCCTCATTAAATTAACGTGACTAAAAATGGGACCATGTATTATACATAACAGGATTAAAGTAGTGTGATGGGTGGCGGCTCCAGGTAGAAATATCAGTGTCATGCAGGAAGGAGCTTAGCCGAAGCAACAGCTGAGGCTGCACAAATGTTAAGAACCTCAAGCAATGCAGCAACACGACAAATCTAAGCATGTGTTTTATAAATACATTTTAGAATTCAAATATGATAAAAATAAATAAAAATACATGTGCGCATGCATAAACTTTTTGACTAGGCTACAAAACAACACCCACATATTGTAGAGAAGAATAATCTATGCTGTTTGCTTCTCACAAAGTGGAACGGGTCTCAGTGGAGTGACGATGCTGGAAGAATAGCTACTTCTAATTACAGCAGGTACACATATATATTCCTATTTGTTCCAGAGAGAGTTAAAGTACGGCTACTAGAACAGCTGGCTTTTTTTTTTAAAAACTGGGCTATGACACAAAGCAGGAAGATGGATCTTTCCAACA
Source organism: Scomberomorus guttatus (assembly GCA_038419695.1). Lineage (NCBI taxonomy): Eukaryota > Metazoa > Chordata > Actinopteri > Scombriformes > Scombridae > Scomberomorus > Scomberomorus guttatus. Next base: position 13,910,228 of record CM076447.1, read on the forward strand.
TGTCTGGGGGAAGACACTGACCTGAGACACATAAATAACGACAATGATCAAGAGTGATGACGATAAAGATCCTATGGGAAAACAAAATGTCGTCTGTGTCGAAATGGGAATTCACTGATTCCACAGATGGTAAAAAGACATTTTTAAAATGGCAAGGACCAGTTTTTGTGCGACACAGCCAGATTCAAACAGCCCATAAACAACCACAGTTAAGGACCTATTTGGTCTAAATTGATAGTAATTAGTGAGAAGTCAAGAGCTCTGTAGATGAAGGTGGGTGTTGTAAATAGGACTGTCAAGAGTTTCGACTTGCTGTTGGAGAGTGCTGCTCAACGCTGAATGTAGCCCCTTTAAGTATGGTTTGAAAAAAATGGTAAAATGTTTATTCTGTTGTAGCAGGTAGCTGTGCAGAATTAAACACATTTACTAAGCCAGATATTTAAGCTTAACAAACACAAACAGGCAGAACTGCAGTCTTGGCAGAGATGTCAGTGGGAAAAATGTGTGATGAATTAAGTGAAAGGATGACATGGACAAGTTGCCAGCATAAAACATGAAATTCTTGGCAACCATTTTACTTTTATTACAAACACTTTCCAAAGATCACACTTTCCTTTCCAAAAATTGTTCCTAAACCTTTAAAAGAGCACTAATGTTAAGATCTTAGCAATATGTCTTTGAAAGCAAACCAGCAATATCTTTGGATAGCAGATTTGTACAGTAAACAAGAACAAACAAAGACAAGCGAGACATTAATTTTTATAATGGAGGAGATACTTTAACCCTGACATTACCTTTATCCTTCATTTTCTGGGTGAAACTACCTTTTGGCTGTCCAATAATCAGAGAGGGGACAGTGGTACACTCTGCTTGACTGAAGTGCAGAGCACTAAAAGGGTTCTGATTAAATGCTCCACTCGAGGAAATGAAAAGCAATCTTAGCTGCTCTGACAAAAATAATTGCACGTTGGCATTTTCACTTTGTAGAAAAAGATGAGGAAATGACATGTCTCTCCACCGCTCCATGTGATGTGTGGCACTGGTTCTCCTAAATATATAAATATTTTAAGACTAAAAATACAATGTTCAGACACCTTGCAGTTAAGTTGTGATTGTGGCAAAGCAGGAAGTCACACATTGTTGATACAGTGTTAATAAAATGTGTTTTGTTCGCAGTTTCAATTAATCGGAATGAGAAGCACTGAGTTATTGGCTTAATTATTATTATTAACATTATTACTTCCAAATCAAAATGTCATGTGGGGCGTGAATGTGAAAAAAAATCCAAACAAAGGAAACTAAACCAGTGCTAAAAACTACTTTCAAACTTTGGTTGCTGTCATCATATTAATTATAATGGCATACAAACATGGTACAGTAGAGATAATGTTGTGATTAGTCCTAATACGCTACATATTTTCACATACTGTAGTGGTTTTTAAAACATTTTTACATTGCATTTGATAGAAATATTTAAGTTTCTGTTGTTCACAAATGATCAAATTCTTTACCAGTTACATCAAACAGTTGAAATAGCTGCCATATCATTTGCATAATCTATGGATCATTAAACAACAAATGGAGACAAAACTGACGCAAAGTCACAGTGAATGCCAATTTCTTTTAAATGTATTATCATTATGATGTTTTTGTCTTGCTTGCTCTGCTCACCCCAATGTGAAATGGTCCAGTGAAATAGTCCAAATTGGCCTGAATGAAGCCAATGTTTCCCAGACCGAGCTCAGCACTGCGACTCTGGGCCCTGACCAAGGACTCTTCTTTGTTTTCGATGAGGATGACCTGGAATAAAAAAGAAAAAACCCTTTGCTACATCTTCAGATGACCTGAAACGAGCAATAACAAACTTTATATAGAGCACCATGTGAAAAATTCAAAAGAAGGCCTAAATCAAGACAGCGGCATTATAAGTTTGCATTAAACAATTATTAATAGTATTAATTTGTTATTATCAACTGATGTATTTATTATTTTATGAGTTAAATCTTTCAGTCATGTCTTAGAAAGTTATGTCTGTATGTTACATCTGTACAAATACACATGCATTACCTGGCAATCTGGAAGAGTGTGAGCCAGAACAATCCCTACATGGCCCTGAGAGACAGCACAAAGAACAAAATGAAAATGCACAACAGGAAAATAGCACACATGAAAGAGGGAGTCAATAGAGTTATGATTAATGCTGCCCTTTCCAGCCCAGTATTGACCCTTTAGCCATGCAGCGCTCCTGTTCTGAGAGAACATTTTCATAAGTGTAATTACCAGTCTATCCAACAACAAAAGGCATTTAAAGAGGACAGAAAAATATTAAAGAGTATGAGAAGCAGTTCCTTTCAGCTGACTGCTAATGGAGCAGCAGCCTGATGTGGTCATGGTCAGGTGGAGGGACAAATATACATGCATAACTGGATTGATGGATGAATACACATACTGTTCCACTGCAGAAATCCACAACGGTGTATCCTGGCCTGGCTAGCTCTGTAACCATGGCAACCAAGTTATTCAGCTGTTGCCTCTTCCTGACTGCACGGATATTTGACATTTTCCCTGCAAAAGAGCACAGGATTCCAATGCATCTGAGCAAAAAAGTGGAAAGCAACAGGTTTTACAGGCAATTAATCTGAAAATTGAAGAAGAAAAAAAAACTGACAGAGAAGAAAGCTATCAAACATAAATATTTCTTTTAATGCTTGTAAAAGCCTATTTTGTAGCTTGGTTGGTTCTAGTCAATATTAAAGGTTCTATATGTAGGAATCTGAAATTTCTTCTCATTAGTGACACCAGTGGCCATTACTTGAGCTGCAGTCATCATCCTGTTGCACATGTGCTGCGAGCGTGAGACTATTGCAGGTGATGTCTTTTTCCTCGCTTACATTTATCATAATTACATAAACATACAGGGGCTCCTGTTGTGCTGTGGCTGCTGGCCAGTGAGAGCCAATCTGCACCGCTCAACTCACAAAAATATGTGTTAATCAACCACCCGAACCAGGCCTAACCCGCAAACTGCCAACTTCTTTTTTAACACCGGTAGGCTCAGTGAGCTGTGGTTGGGGAGCAACACGCTGTGGTCGGGGAGCAACAGGCTGCGGCCCTGGGAGCAACATGTTGTGGCCGGGGATCAACGCGCTGTGGCCAGGGAGCAACACGCTGTGGCAGGGGAGCAACACACTGTGGCCAGGGAGCAACACACTGTGGCCAGGGAGCAACACACTGTGGCCAGGGAGCAACACACTGTGGCCAGGGAGCAACAGGCTGTGGCAGGGGAGCAACACACTGTGGCCAGGGAGTAACAAACTGTGGCCAGGGAGCAACAAACTGTGGCCAGGGAGCAACAAACTGTGGCCAGGGAGCAACAGGCTGTGGCTTTGGGAGCAACACACTGTGGCTGGGGATTCACGCGCTGTGGTCTGGGGAGCAACACACTGTAGTCGGGGAGCAATGCGCTGCAGTTTTGTTGTGAAATGTGTGCTTATTACCACCTTAGGACTACCAACAGAAAAAGCAAAAGGGGTAAGCTATGTTCTGCTATCGCTTTGGAGCTTGTTTTCTGCTCCTTTGTTGAGAAAATTATGTTGTTTTAGCTGTGTGTGTGTTCGGGAGTGGGCGACTTGTCATTGCGGGGTGTGGTGAAATGTGTTGTGGTTGACAGAAGCAGCTAGCCATCTCATTAGCTGGAGAGCTAATATCTGCAGGGTGTGTCTACTCGGATAGTACCGTTTTTGTTGTGTTGTTGCGTCGTTATGCCGGTCGTTTGTTGACATTAACGGGAGAGAGGCAAGGCACTCGAGAGTGTGCAAAATGTCACGTCTTTAGATTTTCGCAGAAAATCTGGCCCAGGACCCATTCACTGACTGGCAATAAAAAACAATTAATAAATGTAAGTTGCTTCACAATTCTACATATAGAACCTTTAAGACACGTTACAATAAACTAAACATTTAACAGCAAAAAGATGGCATAACATCTTCATCAAAAAAATCACACCACACATTTTTCATTACTCTAATGCCTTTCTTTCTACTGCTGTCAGTGAGCAAACAGCCTTTCCCCCTAACTGCTCAAATTTTGATTTACAACCAGCCATTTCAGGTAATGGTTATAGCACACAGATGAAAAGGCCTCCACTCTCTCATCAGCGTGTTTCCAGCCAATTGCCAACTAGGGAGCGCAAACAATCTTTCAAAATCATCAAAGGCAAGCTTCGAAGCCAAAATCGAGTGTCCTTCTTGTTTTCAGCAGAACTTTTCTGCTGCTGTGTGAGCAGTATGTACCCCATTAACTCAAAGCACATTTCAGCCTCCTGCATCTTCCTCTCCTGTGTTCTAACTCACCACATCGGCAGTGAGCCGTCTACACGCTGTGCCAGTGCCATCTCTGGTCCATAAACCTAGAGTGATGAGTGTTTCATTTACCCCTGAGTCACACCCTCATATCCACACAACTGGAATATCAAAAAAATATTATTCCTACACTGTCCTGCTCACGCTGCTTTGTGTATGACGACAGGGGAGAAGAGACAGTAAAGAAGACTTTTCATTCCGGCAACACAAATGGGAAATGTCAGAGTGGCGTTCTTCAGCCTCTCATACTGGCTGTTATTAAGCTGATCCCAGTTGTAGGGAGAGCACAATAACAAAAAGTGAGGGATGAATTTAAATACAGGGAAACTGTGGGAGAGTATTGACAAGACTCTGTTCTTCATTTCGATGAGTAATTCACACGGGTGCAAGCACTTCTATGCATCCAAGGCTCCAGAGAGGTCTCGCTGTCGAGGTCTTTTGATGCATCTCAACACATTTAGATTTTAATTGCAAATTCCATTGTAGAGTGTGATAAAAATCTACATCAAGTACATAGAAATATAAAGGGTGACCTAAGATATGGCCCAGTGTGGAGAAAATTTAATGAGTTCACAAAGTAACAATGTAGAATATCCATGTAGTACTTTTGATGTACAAGATACAGAATACTTTAAGGACAGAAGGTTTTGCCTAAAACAGAGTCTAGGAAAAACCTGAATCTTATGATGTTCTGCTAAATATCCTGATTCCCAAACAACCACTGCAAACTTTTATTAGTTGTGTGTGTGCATGTGAAAATCCCCTTTTATGCATCATAAGCAAGCACGTATGTGTGGTCACACAAAAGGGCACATATCTGTCTTGCATGTCCGTAATGTACAACACAATACTACATAATACTATAACTACATAGTACTAAGGCACTGTGGTCAGTTACACAAGTCATAACAAAACTAGAACTGAAGTGCAAAAGGTGTATGTTCCTCGAATAAAAAAAAAGTATATAAACTGATTTTACAGTCTGTGTGTGCGATTGACTTTCAGCATTTCTACTCTAACAAGACTTTGTTTGATGAAAGGTCAGCACACGGCTTAAGGTCAAACCCATAAGCTATGTGGGACTGAGTGGGTGGCAGCAGAGGAGCTAACTACATGCCAGTCGACAGCTCCCTTTGTTTTCAATTTCATTTTTTAATGTGGTGTTGGGAAAAGTGTAAGACTGAGAGAGGTCTTTAAAGTTCACACCCTGGGTCCGTGTAATTGCATCAAATTCTCTCCGTTTCACATGAGCATTACAAAATATGCGTCAAACAGACCAAAGGTCAAAAAGCCATATACTGAAAAAAAAAAAAACACAAGGGTGGTAACACACTGTAGAGAATAATGAACACAGACCTAATGCAAATAACAGGCAGTTTTATAATGTCTTGCTCTTTCTTTAATTTTGAATGCTTAACCTACGAGGCAAAGTCTAGTAGTCATTAAGGAATTAATGAAACAGGTGCATCTTCCCGTAACAGAATTAACCTTTCTTATAGCAGAAACAGGGAAAAAGACATTATTTAATATATTACTGTTATCATTATTGAAATAACTGACCACATAAATCCCCACTGAGAATCAGGTTTTATATAGTCTTCTCTACCTTAACACAGCTCAAAGTGTGGGCAGCCTGAGTGGCTGTAAGATATTTAACACTTAATTAACATGCTGAATCTTCACTGACTGTCACTTGGCTTATTATTGAAAATAATGTTCAGTATCAGTATTAGTACCAGCAGATGGTATTGGTATTTTACTGTATTACACCCTAAAATGAAAACAAGCACTGTATTCTTAGAAAATTCTTGGCTATGTCATTTTTTTTTTTCAATCACTAAAAGATGGGTCGTATTGATTCTGGCACCTGTGAACTTGCGTCATTCACCTCTGAATTTGATCTGCTGTATGAGATGCATTTATTGCCAGACTAGATGAGATTTTTAAAAAAAATGTATTTCTATTTTATTTTGTTTGTAATCCCACCTGACCTACATATACCCCTTTCCTAATGAGCAGTGCACCCAGATCTGACTAGCAGGCGAGCACCTCCCCTCAGGGAGACACCGGGGTTTGAACTGCAACTCCCTCACAGGACAGAGTGTTGATATTGGGTGATTCTGTGAAAACCTGGATTATGTCCTATAATGAGGTTTTTGTATGTTCAATATCAATATTTATCAGTTATTCCCACAATCTCCACATATACTGACCACAGTTTGGTTATGGCATATTTAGGGTTAGTGATAATGAATCATTTGTATTTTCCCCCACAGCAGTACAGCCTGGGAGAGCTACTCTGTTGTCAACATAACCCTGACCGGTACAGGCGACTGAAACAATACTGAAACAAACTAATCAACAGACCTGGTGCACAGTGTGTCCGTGACCCTCTGCAGGTAACCCTGTCACCACCGCTCAAGTATGAAATAAACTGAATACAGCTGTAATTTCTCTCTGTCACAGTCCCTGAATTAGACACCACAGCAGGAAGAATATACAATATCAATGCAGGGCTTGAGTTTAGGCTTTATGATTGAAGGATGGTCACCCGATTCAACAAACAAAATCATTACATGACAACATGATGCCAAAGTTGCCAGTATAAGAAAAATATGTGATGTGACACCTTCCATTGGCCTAAATGACTATGAATACAACCAGGGCATCTGAATGACGCTTAGTGACTAAAATATAACAGAACGGTTTTGACATGGAAACCTCAGGAGTTTTCTCCGAGCCCCAAATCAGAAGAAAAATAAAAACAATCACAGACCATGTAATTCACAGACAGCTCAAAAGGAGTGAGATCAATCTGCACAGTGATTATTTTCCACTTTTTTTTGTCCTGCATCCCAACATCTACTGTCTTCCAGCCACTTTATAAACAGACGCAGCAATCACGAGCATGACAGAAACTGCCTCCAAGTGTCATCCAACCAGGCTCAAATGATCCCCTACCATGAAGAGTTGTTGACAGGTGGACATTACGCAACTCCCTTCCTCTGTCATTATTCACATCACACTGCATGTAAAAGAACGAGGAAGAGCTCCAAAAAAAAAGTGAGGCACTGTCTGTCATTAAGGATTATACAGAGTATGTATGAAAATGCAAATAAACATGCATAAATTATCATGTAAGGGGTGCAAATTAAGATAACGCCAAGTCAAGCAATACATCTGAGACCATGTTACAGGAAATGAAGGAATATAAAAAGCACGATTCAAAGAAAGTTTCCGAACTGAGACTTGACATCATGGAATATAATCCTTTTTTGTTTTATTAGACATAAATTTGATTACACTAGCCAAGAAAAAAATGCCAACCTTTATTGAATCTACAATACTTATTTTCTTAGACAAAGCAAAACAAAAGACATCCACCAATGTGGTAAGACTATTTTACTTGTTTCCAATCCAAACTCCAATGAAAATTTCATCAATTTCCCAGAATTATCATTTTTTTAATACTTGTGTTAAGACTACTTATGTTTTGTTTGAAGATACTAGCACCCATTTCTGAGTACTAGAAATCGGGAAACGACACCGAGAACAAGTGGCATTATCTCATGTGACAGACGTTTCTTGTTTTAAAAGGAGGTAAATGTGTAACGTTAATAACGAATATTTTTTGCAGTGTAGTGTACATAATAACAACCATTCAAGCACGTATTTTTGTCTGCATATCAATTTATATGCAACATAATAACAATATTTGCCTGCAGTGGACAGACATTTATTTCTATCATGCATACCGGCCTGCCACAATTCATGTCTTCCTTTTCAGTTGTCACTGCTTACGTTTCCTTAACCTCTAAGTATATGACATGTTCCTTTGGTTGGAACCTGATGGGGCTAAGGTGCGTTCTTCTGAAAAACTTTTTCAGTTTAACCTCCTTTCACAGGCTGAGCCAGATGATGTTGTTGGTGTTTATGAACAGGGGCAGGGACACCATCCCCACCTGGATAACTACTGGCACAAAGCCAGAGATGACAGCCACGTTTTTTTGGTATCGGAGAAACAAGCTTTCTGTTTTTCCAGCAGGTTGACTCTGTCTGACATATCTCTATGCTCAGTGAGGAGAAAACATGCTGTGGCTGCGTCATTGGGGGAGACTGAGGATCCATTAGCCAGTGTGTCCTCTACTGCAAAAAGGTGGCTACCACTGCTGCTGCTGGCAGTGAGCCCTGATCTCCTGCTTTTTCTCCTGATGCTGCAGAACTGCCCAGGGACTTATCAAGCAGGTCCATCACACAGATTAGAATGTAAACACACCGCTGAGGCACAGGGGGCCTCTGTTTGGACTCTGCAGGATCCGACAGCTACCATCACTCAGAGGACATGCTGGTTTAAAGAGCAAACATAAGAAGGGCTGGTTTAAGATTCAAGTTTAGATTATGTTATGTTGAAGTTATGACTTCAATATTTTGGTTTTAATCAGCTGGATTTTATGTTTGTTTTGAAAAATTATTGCTTCCTCTTGGTATTGATATATTAGCTAAATATACCTGAATAAGAAAATGTTATTTTCTGGAAATTATATTAGGGTTTATATTATGTATTCCCTACAGTACATGTTGTCTTTGAACAGAGGAAGTACTAGCTGGTGTTATAGGCTGAGCTTGTTACTTTAAGAGAGTGTTGCACTATAGATTATTTGTTACTCAGCCCCAGAAGTGTACAGTAAGCCCAGTTCAACCTACAGGAGTTGCTGGCTCATGTTACGTGTTTTGCTGCCACTGAGGAAATATATTCCTTATGGGTGGAATGCGTCTCCAGACAGCTTGTCCCAGACAGTGTCATCTGCCAACGACCAAGAAAAACGATGTCACACGATGTCATGTTAGAAGATGGTGAGCCTGAGAAGACAGTCTTAAAAATGCTAATGTTACCAGTCAGAGAAATTCTTTACAGTGTCCTAAAACTGACTGCTTCTAAGAACTTGTGAGCATGTGACTGAAAAGAACTATGAGGTACTGAATACTGCCATTTTTATTTATACATATATTTGATGGTAATTAACTCATATATGGTTGGGTCATTTGTTTTTATTAATTCATGTATTTTAATTTAAAGATCCCCTCCAGACATGTAAAAATAATAATAATGTGTGTCTGATATGTTTTCTCCACAAAAAAGTATAATTACTTAAAAATCCTTAAAATGGCATCTACTCCTTCTGCCTCATTAACAATTCCAGATTCATTAATATGCAAATATATTTCATTTCATAAGTTTAACTGCTGGACACGAGATGTCTCCTACTTCACTGTAAAGTAAATTCACTGGAGGCTTCACGTTTCCACATCACACTGGTGTAAGTTGAATACTGGACCAGGATTCGCTTCGAAACTAGTTGTGATGTCACAAATCCTGCCTTCTAGTGTCAAACTCTGCACATACGTACATCATTCTACACAGTGAAGCTCAAACATTCAACTGTAGGAACAAAAAGAAAAACACATTTTTGAGTGGAGGGGAACTTTAAATGTAACAGAGATTTAAATAAAAACTTCCAAATATTTTTAACCAAAAACAGGTGGAGCAGCAACGATTAGTTGATTAATCGATTAGTTGCCAACTATTAAATTAATCACTATCTATTTTGATAATCGAGTGATCGTTTTGAGTCATATTTTAAGAATAATTAACAAAATCTCTGATTCCAGCTTCTCAAACGTGAATATTTTCTTGTTTCTTTAGTCCTTTATGTAAAATAATCAACAGACTAATCAATAATGTGTTGCAAACTGGGTCATTTTATGATCATCATCATCACCCAGATTTAGGTCAATATTGTTATACTGCTTAAAGTATACTAATAGAAAAGTTTGGGACAGCTGCTCTTGTAAGATTATAATAATACATAATATTAACAGCAACACGATATTAATAGCTAAGAAAAATGTAATACATTTGACAATAAACAGTTAATAAAATAAATAAGACACTGGTTTATGCTTTGATGTGGTGATGTTTAAACTCTTCAAGGAGAAGGACAACTTTAATGATTTTTTTATGAGCTCATATTTTTCCAAACCTCGCAGCCAATTTAATGAAAACAAACTGGCAAAAGTGCAGGTCAATAAATCAAGAACAAGCTCTGGAAAGAGTCACTGGTGGGAACGGAGACGTGCACATGTTGCACTGGAAGTAAGCAAGACTGGGTAGCTCTTCAAAGAGCCAACCTTTGCATTCTGTTTCAAAGTATATAAGTGTACACGTCAGTATAAAAGGAATGACACAGCATGTGCACATGTTGGGTCATGTACATTGACAATCTGGCTGCATCCAAGCACTCTGGATGTGTTTGTTCATATAAGCAGTTTGGTGTAGTGAAGTACAAACAGGAAGATGAGGCGGATCATTATCTTCTCAGCCTGATTTCTGCAGCTTTTCTGATTATATCATGTTGTTGAAGGAATGCCTAAGTCCTGCTCAAGCAGTCATGAATGTACCAGTGTATCAGGTTAGCTGTCTTGGTACTTCTGAGGAGAAATACTGATGTTTGCTTGTCTTGGTGGCTGCTCAGAACAATGCTGTGTGTTATAAAAACAAGTGCAAGGGTGGTGTGGGAGCTCCTGGCATGACTGGAGCACACATACTTTAAAACTTTACCCTTTGACACTTAAATGCTACAGAAGCGCAGTGTTGTTGCTGCTGAATAAAATATTTGATTCACACAGTGACCAGGCCACAATTGGTCCAGGTGTGTGGATGTGCCATGCACTGACCGAGGGCTGGCTCATGCATCCGCGACTTTTGCACTGGTGTAAGAGAGTATACCATATTTCCTTTATGTGACTGGAAGAGTGCAAACTGCTGGTCCCTTAAGTGCTGTGAATTGCACACAAGGGTTCTGCAGGAGCAAACTGACCAACCAAAATAAAGAGCGCAACTCTTATAAAGGTGCTCCGGAGCAGCTAATAAACAAACTGCCTAGAGCTCAGTAACAAAGGTAAAATGGATTACTGAGATTCTGACAAACGCATACAAAATGAAAGCTGCAGGCTAAACAACATGGCACATATTACTGCATGGAAATCTGGATTTTCCCTTAAATATTCTCCTTGACCTTCTTTACATTTAGAAAAACATAGCTAATCAAAACTGTAATTACACACTTGCTATATCCAGTCTGTACACATTCAAGACTGTCCTTTTCAATTTGAACATTTTCTCAACAATCTTTTAATATCTTTAAAACAACAAAGAATGAGCCGGGCAGACTTCCCTCACAACACAAACCGAGTCTTTGTGAAAGTTTTCTATTATTGCTGTGTAGTTTATTTGTGTGTGCAAAGGAAGCTGCTGCTCATGGAGATGTGAAAAGCATCAACAGAGGGAGACTGGAAGAGAACGCAGGAGCCATTTCTTGAAATATAAGCCAACAAATTAAAAACTGTTCTAAACCAGTGCTGTATTTGCTCTGCATGATATTATTTTCTGTAGAGGGACATAAAATGATTTATCACTGTTCCACATAGAGTTAAAGGCACCTTCAACATATTTTTTTTTTATCTGACAAGGTTTTGGCAGTAACCTATGTTTTCGTGAATGGACAAAATTTCTAACTGGCTGGCTTAATTTTACCTTGGCAAAGACTACTGCGGACAACTTGCAATATCTCCTCCATTATTTGAAATTTGAAATGCCTTGTTGGCACTTTCGAAAGTATGCATTGGTGCAGAAAAGCCTGCATTTGACTATGTTCTCCTTCAGAAATCCAGTGACCAAAGGGAAAGGAAATGAACTCTGGCACATCTTTGCAGAGATGATGGTAATTAATAACAGGAGAGAATTTTAAACCCACAGTACTTTTCTGGCAGTGCGATAATACAAACAATCCTGAAAGCTGCAACAACACACAACATTGCTGCAATTGTGCTGTGACGTTTTTTTTTTTTTTTTTAAAAAAAGGTTTGAGGCAACACAGCCATTGAGCAGTAACTAAATATAATCTTGTTGAGTCGGCTTGAAGTAGAAAAAAAACATTCACGATACTGAAAGCTTCAATTGTTGACAAGATGTCAGCAAAAAATAAAAGTGTGCTTTCACAGCAGCCGTCACTGACATTTTTCAATGTATTTGCGTAAGGCCGCGATGACAAGAAAAATGAAAGGTAATGAAGACAAACAGAAGAGGAAAAAACTTCTCACCACGCATCCTTCAACAGCTTTGGAATGTCTGTCAAAACATGACCAGACGTAGCCGTAGGCAAGAGGTCTGCATAATTACGGGACTCCCATGGTCGCTCTTACAGGTCACAGCACATACTGAATTTGTCTGCACTGTTTTGTTTCAAATTGGAGATTACCAAACTCAGTTGTGCTCTTCCAAATAGCACCAACTACACACAAACATTATTTGTTGATTATTAATTGATCAATTAGTTACTGTCTATTTTCAGTTTATCACAGAAGTGTGTGAAGATTCCACACATTTGATGGTCAAACTCAGTATTTTCTTCTTTTTCGGTGTGAATTGAATCCATTTGGGTTTTTTGACTGTCAGTCAAAAGATTGTATTTTTATAGTCAATGTAACTGCTCAATAATCAAAAACAAATTGACCAATACATAAATAATAAAAATAATCATTAGTTTCAGCCCTAAATGCAAACCTAAGCCTGTAACACTATTTTCCAGATCTTACTGTCTCCTGTAATTTCCTAATAAGGACCTGATATGTAAACCTCCTAATATTCCTGGAATGAGCTATGTAATTTGGTGTGAAGTGCAGGATTTCAATTAGTACACGTTCCATTTAGATGTAACCTGAAGACTCATTTGGTCTGTGCATAGCAGGTCAACTGAACAAGCAAAAATGTGAAATTGGTCTGCAAGCATACAACAGAACTTTACAATAATAAAGTAATAATGAATTAATATTTATCTAAGTTTAAATGGAGCATTTCTTTCACAGAAATTCTTCTGGAAATTAACAACTGCTTGTGAATTTAAGAAAAAAGTCTCACAACTTTTCATACTTTCTCCATAATTAGTACAAAATTACTGTATGTATTATTATGTATTATGAACCTTCCTAGGGAATAACGGCTCTGTTAGGTAAGTGTTACCATAAGCAAATATCTTGTATTGTATTGTAACATACCAACGTGTCTAATACGGATTTGTCGGTTCATTTGTCTTGTCAAAACAACCAACAACAAGCACACTGGAATGCCTTTCCAACCCTTTACACATTTATCACAGCAACCAAACTTTTTTTCTAATCAAAGAGTATTTGTTGTGAAAAATGTTGATATTTGGAGTATATAAAAACTCAACTGGAAACTATTTGTAGAAAATGTTTTAGGAGAGTGGCCAAAGAGAGCTAAAGCAACCACCATGGCAAACTCAACAATGTATTTCACATTTATCACAATAATATTGTATATTTTGGCCAAGATAATGATACTATGATATTTTCACACTGGTACATGTCTAGTAGACAAAAATATATTTATCCTTTTGGCTACCATTCACTGTGTAGGCTAAATGTTGTCTTGCAGTGTGTCTCCTGAGTGCTGTTCACTACACAGTTTGAAGTGGAGGTGGCAAACACATCAACAGTCTTCTGCTTTAAAACATGGGGAGTTTGGAATCGATCCGTCTTGTCAGTGAAGTTGTGTTTGCTATGGGCAGAGGAAAAACATTGTTCTTAGTTGTTCTGAAAGTATGAACTGCACTGATCCTGACCGGCTCATTCACAGCACACCTCAGGTAAGGAACAAATGACCTAAGGCTACCCACAAGCTGACACATCGGTAAACCATGTCCACAAGGAAAACATAAGATTTGCTCAGTCTGCAGACTTGAGATAGATTTTACAGCCCAATATATCAACGTAATACAACAACAGCAGAGTTATTCTACGTAGCTACAAACAAGAAAACAGGACTGGCTGTAAAAAACAAAAAAAAAAACAACAACAAAATGCTCATAGTACTTTCTTCTTTTTACCCTGTTCCATGACGCATCACTGAACCCCAAGAAAGTCACAGGCAACCAGTTTCCCAACAATCATCGAATATTTGTCCATTAGTTTGATGTCAAGATGGAGTACTCACCCATTTATGATGTATTTCTTACAAACTTGCCCTCAGTGCACTCTATAGGACACGGTCTGTTTGGACCATACTGTATATAAAAGATGTTTTACAATAGGCTTTATCAGTGTTTTAACTTCTGACAAAAGCATTTCTGTAATTAGAAGGAGCAAATCTTAAGTAACTGGTTTGGTCTACGTTTTGTCTTCAGCACAATAGCAGGTTTTCTCTACAAAAAAATACTTTTAATAACAGTATGAATAAAACAAATACATCAGGAAAATAAAGTCTACAGAATATTTAAATCCACCTGTTCTTCTAATTACGTCTCCTAAAAATCTTCTTCACCCATTGCTTCTTCAAACTAAGAAGTTTGTTTTTATTCAGTGCACACTCTTCCCCTTCATCCCTTGCTCTCTGTACTCTGCCGGAGCTGTCAAAGTAAGAGTAAGTGGCACAATGCTGGCATCTTTGGAGGGCCGTGTCAATGTCTTTTGGCCTGCTACTTTTGTAAAATCTTCCAGCCAGTATGGCTTTTAGCCCTAGCCTTGCAGTGCTAACTCAAGGATAAATAAAGGCTGGCTGGACTCCAGCCAGTTGGTGTCCCTGCTCCTCCTAGTTTTCTTTCAGAAATCTTTATGGTTGGGTTGCCAAAGCGAGGGCTCCTCTATTGAGAGAAATAAAGGGATTCTCCCTTCAACACTGTGCATTTAGCTTATATTGTCACAGCAGACTTCTGTTGTTTGAAATTTTCCACAAAAAACTTCGCTGTCTTGACAGATTTCATCCCATTATCCCTTTAGCATTATCTGCAATACACATTTTATCTCAGTGATGGATAGGAAACACTTAGTCTCAATGTATCTATTCCCTTATTATATCTGCAAATGTCTTGGCACTGCACAGATATTCTTATTTAGGAAAGTGGAACAAGAATCAAGGGACTGGCCACAAACACTACATGTGCCCTTTGGATAATTAGAACAGGATTTAGATGAAACATTATTCTGTCTTACTGAGCCACCTGCATACTCAAAAACTTCATACAAGTCATTGTTACTCTCCAATTCTAGCAAGTCCCCCAAAACGTGTCCAATTCCACTTCTTCAAACAAAATGATGCCATGAATATGATATGACATTTTGACAAAAGGACAGATTTGTGCATGGTTGTGTAACTCCAAGGAGATCGGTAATTCTCCACATTTGAATGGCCAAATATGTACAGCTGTGTAGACAATACTGTATCTCTGGCAGCCATTGTAGACATCAGAATGTAAAAGCTACGGAGGCCCTTTGCAACTGGTGATTTATGTTTATTGTTAAATGTTCTGCAGATGCAGAAACAGACATAACACATACTCACTCAGTCACACATACACACATAGAAATGACAACTCACCCCTAGCCGTGTAAGCTAACTCCATGAGGGTGTAAAAAACACAAAGGAAAACTCCACCATCAACAAGATGTAGACCTCAGACAACAGAGACATACATGCCAAAGTCCATACACAAACTTCTTTTGAGCTAAATTAGATGTGGGCACTGGGGAGGTCTCTCCCACAATAGGAGCACGTCTCGCAGTACACACTGAAACCAAATATGACACATCTATTACAGTGTTGACTAGATACAGAAAATAATAAGACTTGCGCCTTTGTTTGAGCCTATGCGGACAAAATGAGAAATTCCAGTCAGACAAATTTGTTCAGGGATGGGAAGAACAAATACAAAAGTGATGTGCGTATATGGGAATGGCATATTGCATGTCAGACCTATGTTGGGGGGGGGGGGGGGGGGAGTGAAAAAATTAAAGGGGTAAGAAATATAAACAGAATGCAAGGCAGGCAGGGAAGGAAGGGCAGAAGAACAGAAGAAAGAGAGAGATAAAGAGAAAGATTAAACACAGAGATGGTGAAAGAAAAATATGATTAACAAGAGATAAAAAAAGGCAACAGACTAAAAGGAAAAAACAAAAGAACAAACATAAAGTACACAGACCTGTTTTGTGAAGTAATGTCTGTAATTAACTGTAACAATAGTCTGTGAACATGTACTATATTACATAATTTGCCAAGCCACAAATTAGCTTGGCATGAGACAAAATGAGACTGACTGTACTCAGCATCTTTCCAAATGCAGTATCAAGTTAATGTTTTTAAACTCAAGAGTTGCTATTTTGGGCAACTGAATTGGTTCAAGACAGCTGTAGAACATTGTATTCATGAAACGGGGATCTAACTTGTATTTATTTCACATCACACCCTCTGCTGTGCTGATCTGCATCTGTTCACCTCCGTTCGCATCTTTCCGTTGACTTTCTATGTGTTCATGCCGCCTCTAAATACCACTTCACATTGTATAAAGTGAAGCAACCGCACTTTGAAGTTTGCGGCTCATTACATCCAAGTTAAAACTTTGGCTTTTCATCTTAATGAGGACATCCTCGTCTAGGCATTTTCTATTCTTAAGTTTAACTTTATGTACAATAAATAAAGACCCACAATAAAACAGGATGACTTACTTTTTGCATTTAAGAGATTATGTTACTTGCTTTTTGCACAGAAATCTATGGCAAACTATTATTAAAAAAAAAAACAACAAAGAACAGTGTTTTTTTACCCTATATGTTTCTCCCAAGAAGAATTAAATAAGGGAGTCAAACTATAGCTGGTAAACATATTGTGATAGCATCACACTGTGAGCTGACTGTATCAGTACACCCCTGGTCATATAAGATCCACGTGAGGGCTACTAAGAAAACTATGACAATTGGATGGGATTTCACCCCCATCACATACAGTATATGTAACATGGAAAGTAATAGGAATATCTATGACTGTTGAAATTCTTCCACTGTTGTGATTACTTTTATATTACAGGAATATTTTACAGGTCAGTCAGTCTTTAAGAAGCTTTTTTCCCTTTATTCATCTTTTATTAATCAACCAGTGCTGCCAGGTATCTACTGAAGCAACAGAAAATGTCTGTCATTCCGTTCAACAAAACCAAAAACATATTTGCCATACCTCTATGAGAGAAACATGTCAACAATGACAAACAGAACATTATTTCATTGATTTAATTTTAGCCTTGAAGAGTCATCCCTACATTCCAAACAATGTGCACCAATGGAAAAGCTTGTTGAAAAAAAAAGGTTTGGTTTTACATTCTGCTCAGGGCTGAAAACACTAATCAGTAATTAATTATGAGTCGAGTGAAACGGCGCAAGAAACACTATGTAATCCAAAACCCACTGAAAGCTGGCTGAGGGTTAGGCAAATTGTCTCCCTGCTCCATACCCACACTGCAATGCTTCACCAGAGATTATTGAACAAAACAAAACGAAGGAGACAAATTAATATTCATGATATGACATTTGCAAGGAGCTCATCATGGAGGCAGCCAGTGGCTCTGCATTTAAATGGGCACAACTCAAACATCACTGCAAATAGTGAAACTCTGCGGTATCCCTCTAGGGAGTCTAGATGTGTTTGAACTTGAATTGCAGAAATAAAGTGCCAATTATCACTCTAATTGGGAGTAACAAAGCTGGTTGCCTGTTGTGCTTGGTCCCATGTTTACTGCGTATCTTTAAATCTCCAATTTAAAGGCTCTAATGAGTTCAATTAATTGAGAATGAGAGGAGTGATTTGGGAGTCACAGCCTGCTGTGTGGAGCTGTAAGCCCAAGGGAACAAGGTGTTAACCAAATGCCAGCACATACCACAAACAGATATCCCCAGCAACGTTATTTTAACAACATTTTAAAATCTCATCTAGCTGTGTTTCCAAAAAAGCTCTCTGCTCTCTAGCTTTAATAACAGCCCATTTACCTTTAATTACACATGCACTGACAGCTTTATGTGGAAAAGTTATGAGCACACACCTCTCCTTGAAGGCAAACAGAAAATCTGAAACTATTTTTACACATGCAACTTTTAGCCATGCTCACGGCGTGTTACAACAATGTCAGCCTGTCGGTCAACTACTTTGGTCCGAACTATTGCATTAATTGCCAAGAAATCTAGTACAAACATCCACTGTCCCCAGAGGATAAAACCTACTGATCTTGATAATCCCCTGACTTTATGTCAAGCTACACCATGAGGTTGACATTTGCGGTTTTGAGCAAAATGTCTCGACAACTGTTGGATGGATAGCCATGAAATGTGGTACAGCTATTCATGTTCCACTTAGGGAAACTGCAATAACTTTGGTGATCCCCTGACTTTTCATCTTGCCGCACCATGAGAAAATTTTATATTTCCAATATTGGGTTATGACCAAACACCTGCAAAACTATTGACATTGCCATCAGCCTCAGGTGTACTTTGTGTTTAGTGCTCATTAGCAAATGTTGCAAAATTAGCATTATAGCATTGTCATTACAAGCATGCTGACGTTAGCATTTAGCTCAAAGCACTGCAGTGCCTAAATAGTCACACACAGCTCCTAGTATGACGGTAGACTCTTATTTCCAGATATTCAGAAATCCGCTGTGATGTCTCAAGGACATGTGTGAATTAAAAGGGACCCCAGGTTCAAGGTATGACTGGCAAATCTGCTCTTTTAAGAACTGTTGCAATTTCAGTTAATCTTCTTGCTTTCCGGATCAAACATTCCACAAGAAACTCTGATGTAGAATTTTTATTCATTACAAGCAGTTGGAGTGGAGGAAAAAAAGAAATAAATAGCTGAAATTTTTTAAAGGTAACAAGCTTAGAAAGGTATAACTTAGTGTTAGGACACTGGACACAGACTTAAATTATTCTGGTGCTCAGCTTTACATCAAAGAGGTTTAAGTAGAATGTTATTTTTTGTGTACAAAGCACAAAGCATTTCGATCGACATGTCTGACAGAGGCATAAGGATGGCAAGCACCTCTTTACAAGAGTCTGACAGACAGACTTTTCTTTTGTAATATTATCTTGCCCTATTGCTCAACTTTGCCTTTGTCACTTATTGTAAACTAGCAGCAAACCCCAAAAAAACACTGATATGTTTGCAGAAAAACATAAAGGGAGAAGGCCAGAGAGAATCAGTCAACATTATCTCTAGACTACGCTGATGTGGTAATGTGAAGTCCAACAGTCAAATAGATCTGTGACTAAGCCTGCTGTGCATCTCTCAGCAGAGCTCCATTCAGCCTGACAGCTGGACAGGAAAAACAGCCATGCACACAGACTTTAATTCAGTTGGCCGACTAAAGTCTAGTGCACAAACTCCACTGGCAAGACGGGGAAATGTATTTGTGTTCAGACTGATGTAGTGCAGGAGTTAAACCAAAATATTTCAACCAACCACATTTCTAGTTTGTCCTGGAATTGGATGTTTAATGGCTTCCGTGTGTGATTTATTTAAGTGTCAAGTACAGGAAAAATGACATATTTGCTTAGTTGCTATTTCAGTATGGATTAAAAAAAAGGAGTGATCGAGTTCATGGCCATAAGTGAGGGTTGAAACATCAATAGATCAGTAAAACCATTACAATCTGCAACAACTGTGGATCCCCCACTCCCCAAGACCCCAAGATACCTAAACTCTTTCACTGTGGGCAGTAACTCAGGTTGAACCAGAGGGAGATTATCCATAGTTTTCTGGCTGAGCAAGATGGCTTACTTTTAGGCCTGCTCTGTCACCACCAACACCTGAGGGAAATATCTGGCTCTTTAACTGCTAAATACTCCAGTCAATAACTTTGTTGTTCTGTCTGTCATTTGGTGCCAATCAGGTAGTGTACAGTAGGTTTATTAGAGCTTTTTTGCCAAAAAAAAAAACCCAAAACAATGAGATGAAAGACCCTAAAAAGCTTTGTAGAGCTGAGGGGGAACTAAGTCACGTGATAATTTTCTTTGGTTGCATCACTATGAGTGACCCATTTCTCATTATCATTTGATCCATTGTTAATATAAAGATATTGATTAGAGTATATTTAAAGGGAAAATTCACTGCTGTGAATATGATGGTTTCTTAAAGCTAGGTCACCTATGTAGTAGAAATGTGCAATTATTTTTGAAATTGGTGCCCTATGACTAGAGAAAACTGACAAAAAGACTGTAGATTCCCCATATCACTCTTATCCTACAACAACCAGAATGCATTGCGTGCGTCCCATCCAATCCGCTACTGACGGTGTGTTTACAGAGCGCAGAGTGGCTGTTTAGCAAAGACAAAGTTAGTGAGTAGTTATATCTCTTTACTGAGGCTTATTTTCATTTACAAAACATTTTTCCTCATCGAGTCTGGATATATTGTACCGTGTGCAAGGATCATAAAACAAACGGTGCGCTGGAGTAAGTTATGTTGATCGATGCAATCTTACCGAGTGCTGCCAGAGCTGCCGGTAGACAGTCAAAGCCTCCGACTCTGCCGTCTCCATTTCAGCTTTTTTTTGGGAAACAATCGTGGATGAAGGGGTGAAAAACTGCAATCAAACGCTGTTTCTTTTATCGTTTTGGATGACGAGGAGCTGGACTGGATTGTGGTCAAAGCTGGATGCAGCCGCATTACAGCTAACAAAGTCGCTGTTGTTCTGTATTCAGAGTTCAAAGTCCGATATAATATTCTGTCAGAAAACAAAGTCAGGTTTACCAAAGCACCGCAGAGTTTTCTGTTCTGTCTCGATTCTCTCTTATTAGATCTTCTGATCTCATCTCTTGTATGAACCTGCTTCAGCTACAATGAATACAATTTGTAATGAGAATTATTTCTACAAATACCCTTCACCGATTATAAATCAGATAAAACCCTTTGTGGACTGTAACGTTAGACTGTAATGAATCACGGAGGATGTCATGTCATGATCCTCTTAAAGAAACAATTTTCAGTAAGTGGGAAGGTGAAGTCATCGCCATATTCCTTTATTTAAAGTGAGTGATAATGCACTGGCATAAAGTCTGGCTGAAAGAAATTGTACTGTGTCCTTAGGGCACCCAGTCAATATCCAGTCTAAGAAAATGTAAGAGGAAATTCATAAATCTGGACTTAAATCAAATACAGCTAATTATCTTCATCCAAGTTCAACAACAGTGAGATGATATGCTTGAGGGGAAATCGCACCCATAGTTAAAGTGATTTAACAGTGGATGAACAGCTCTGTTTAAGAACATTTAACATCTTTAAATCCAAGTCGTAGAAGAACTTTCATAACAGAGACAAAAAGAAAAAGAGAGAAACAGTACATAACTACTTACATAATGATATTTGAAAGTTGTTATTAGATTGATATTCCATCTTTGATGCATCTTACAGACAGGTTCTCCTATTCCCAAACTAGTATGGTAAGACATATGTTTAACTACTCATTAGACGGTACATCTACGGTGTAGAAAAACAAGCAAAGTCTGAAAAGCGTGGGCCAAGACTTCTGGTGTGGCTTACATTTCTATTGGGGTTTACATTACAAAGATGATGATGATGCAGAAGGATGTCTGTGAAGGAGTAGGAAATCCCAGCTCAGCTGCAGCCACGTTGTTTCAGAAACTGTTTAATGCTGTCTCAGGATGCTGGAGACCACATGGGCGTGATACTGCTGAATAGCCATTACTGCAAAGATCCCATACAAGCTACCCTTAACTTGCCCTGCTAGAGGCTGATTAATATAATGATGTAAGTTGACCACATGCACAATAAAGTACAGATGTCATTAGGTTACATGACTACAATATAAGAACCAAAATTGTGTATATTAAGACTTTTAAAATATGTTTTGTCAAGGTTCCTGCACACAACTCACATTTCTAAACTTAGCACAAAAAGTAAGGAAATTTGTGTTTGGTAGATTATTTCTTCGTTGTAACAATGCTTCTTGGCAATAAATCTTATACCGTTGGAAAGCCTGTTTATTTCCCTTTTAAATGGTGCCACATTTGTAAGGAACATGCATTTGTGGGATGAGCAGCAGAGCTGAGTGTGTAGGTTGCGCGCATGAAAAATTTGCCAGATCTTCTCTGCCATTGCCAAACAGCTTATTTTGCTATTGTTTTGAGCTTCTGGTACCCCCAGGTGTTGCCAATCAGGTGCCTGATTAGCACCTGATTGGCAGCACCTGTGAGCATGGGCCCTGCTACAGTGGCCAGTAGGTGTCTGCTCCAAGAATCAGCATGCCACGTTTTACTGATCTGGATTGGGCCCGTGCGATAGGGCAACGTCAAGCTGGTGTTCCGCAAAACCAAGTTGCGGCATTATTTGGAGTGAGCCCTAGTACAATCTCCAAAGTGAAAGCCAAGTCCCATATAACAGGGATGTCAGAGACAGGCCACAAAGTGGGCGTCCCAAGAAGACGACACCCCAAGAAGACCGTTTCCTCACCCTGTCAGCACTTACGTACCGTAGGCTGTCTTCTACAGATTTGCAGTCAAGGTTTGCAGGACGATATGGCCGACGGCTCTCTGCCCAAACAATCTGGAACAGACTGCATGCAGCCAATCTCCAGTCTCATAGGGCTGCCAGGAGGCCTGCCATGACTGGCCTTCACCAACACGTGCACTGAAACCTGAACATGTGGAGGAACGTTATGTTATGTGATGAGTCCAGATTCTGCCTACAGCAGTTGGATCGGAGGGTCAAAGTGTGAAGAAGACGTGGAGAATGCTATGCTGATTGCTGCACCAATAGAGTAACATCTTTTGGTGGAGGCAGTGTGATGGTGTGGGGCACTTGTGGGATCAGCTTGGGCGTGCTGTTTGTGCCAGAGTGACCAACACAACCACGCTGGCTGACTTGCAACAAATGCTGGTTGAAGAATGGGATGCCATCCCACAGCAGGCTGGTGACCAGCATGAGGAGGAGGTGCCAGGCTGTTGTGGCTGTGTATGGTTCTTCCACATGCTACTGAGGCTCCTGTTTGTTAAATGAATAAATTGTTAAATTGCCAATGTCTTGTTTCTTCAAACTTCAATCATCCCATCCACCAAACACCAAAGAGTCAATGGCAGAATAAGCTGTTTGGCATTGGCAGAGAAGATTTGGCAAATTTTTCATGGGCGCAACCCATGAAAAAAAATCTGGTTTAGTTGACCAGAAAAGATGACAGATGAAAAAAGATTAAGTCCAAGGCTAAGATCAATATTTTCATACTAACAATACTTCCTATGACTATTTGTACTGTATGTGAAAGGGGGAGGGGGGGTTATCAACCGACTCAGTTCTCAATGCGACTGTGATGTGAATGGATACAAACCAAAAGCACTACAAGCGCTAACTGCCTAATTAAAATTAGAAACTAGCTGGTGAACATTGTAAAGCAATTAGTGGCTAAAAAGACAGATAATTTCCTCAGTTAAAAACAGAGCTAAAAGGATAGTAAATATTGAAATTACATTCACCAGGTAACCACAACCATGATTCCAAATTAATGATATTCCTGTTCTGTATCTGCTGGATATGTAAATAGGTAACTGTTTGCTAACATGTTCACCATATTAACATAAAAAGGGATAATATGTCAGTGTTGTGTTCACTGTGAACACAACACTGCAGTGGCCAAAAAAACAGTTATTGCAGGTTTAAGAAGAAAGAGTGGAATGGAAAATGTTTTTGACCATAAAGCATACAAGAACAGAGAAACAGACAAGTTAGAGATTTACATATTGGATAACAATTTATAAATTGTCTGGATATGGTTTTATGATTAACTGTCAAGCCCAGATGATCGTATCTCTGCTCTTCTTTGGAGTTGTGTGTTAGTTACAGTAGAAAGAAGACAATTACTGAATATTTGAATATGAGTCAAAGTGTCCAGTCCAATGGAAGCCAGTCAGATGGACTGACTGGCTTCCATTTTAAGCTTGATGAAATCAAGTTCTGAAGTCCAGTTACCACTAACCAGAGGTTGCCAAGGTTTTCCCTGCCAATCTAACTGAAAGGCCTTTGTATTACTGGCTGCTGCCTTTGTTGAAAATTTCGGCATGTGATGTTGATGGCAGTGCAGCACCCGGACATGCTAGAGTTATCTTGTAGTTCATCTTCAAAAAAGGCAGCATTTGCAAGTATTTTTTGATTTATTGACTAAGACAAACATGAAGTATAATGTGAACTTTCTATGCCGTCAGAGACTAACATTAGCGGAGCAGAGCAGTGAACTTCAGCAGTAACAAACGAGATCGGCTGACCAACACACACTGCAGCACTAAACAACTGAAACAAACTCTGAGGTGAAGAAAATAACTTGGTGCTCAGTCTGTTTCACCTCAAAAACCCTGCACCCACTCAGCATCTTGGACAGCGATGGCTTTCGACGAAGCTAACGGTGCAGCAGAGAGGCTGCTCTCCACTGCTGGAGACATAACTTAACGTTAATAACAACACAGCGGAGCCCTCTGCCTCCCTCTCATTTTGTTATTCTCATAAAGGCAGGAGACTGTACAATGCTTTCAAATTAATTAATTCATTAATTAATGCAGTTAACCTTTTAAAATAAAAAGGCTGCGGACCATTTATCTTATCTGCTCTGTTCTTCTGTTTCCTATTGTATTTCAGTGGAATAAGGACACCACTGACTGGTTTGGCACACAGTTTACTAGAGCAAGAGAAATATTGCCAATAGTGCCACCTTTTCTATGCATTCAATCAAGAATCGGTTTTGAATTGAGAATCGATTCTGAGTCAAATCGGCACCAAAGTATCCTGATAGTATTGAATCAGGAGATAAGCATATTGTCCCAGGCCTACAAAATCAATACCATCATTTGTAACAACCTTTGTTTTTCATCTTTTTGTTCCTTCTTGGGATAAAATTTAAATCCCTATGGACACTTTTGAAACTCTAAAGGTACGCGCACAAGCTGTGTATGCCGCACCATGCATGTTCTCAAGCTTTTGCCACCTTTGTCTAAAAAAAATCCAGGGAAAACCCTCGTTGCCTGTGGATTTCATGTCAGAAAAAGGTGTCATTATTGGGTTAACAACTATGATGCCAATTATGATGCCTTGCCCCAACATAATTGAGATAACAACTGTGATAACATATCTACAAATAACCACAAGGTACAGTGCATTGTTTAGCTTTTTCCTCCAGTTCTACCAAACCTAGAAAAAGACAAAGGAAAAAAAAGGAAACACACACCAGTCAAGTGTGGAGTTTGTGAAATCTCAATCACATCTCTGCTGTACTTGAAGCAGGGAGACAAAGAGAAATGGAGCCAGTTTTCACTCTAGCAGTTCAACTTCTGTCATACTCTTGTAACCTAAGACAAAGACATGGGAACTCATCTCATCTCCTTGTACCAAAACAACCCTGGAGGACCTAATAGCAGCATGTCTCAAGCATGACAACTATGCGGTTTCCTCACCAGCCCTCCCTTTTTTATGCCTCATTGTCTTGTTCACCCCTCTTCTCTTGCCTTGTTTTCTCCAGATAACCCTTGTCTCTCCTCATGCCGTCTCACCCCTATCTCAATCTCACACTGTCACACACTCCATCATTCTAGCCTGCTTTATCTGCTACCTCCCCCTCCTCCCTCTATTAAGTGGAGTGCTGGAGACAAGACGTTGGCTTCTCTATACAATGGCCCCTATGTTCAGATTGGTGTTTACCTGTCTGCGGACAGCCCTCACTGCATTAAGCAAAGCAGCCCTCTGCACAGGGAGGACATAAACAGCTTGCATGCACTGAGATCCCTTTGTTCCTCTATACATTGTGCATGCCTGAGCATCAGTGTGTAAGATTTGTTACCATTGATGCAAATTAGTCACGTCAATAGACTGGAATATATAAAATAAGGCACAACTTTTGAGAGGTGCATAAAGGTATGATTATCTTACATCTGTTCTGTGGATGTGGAAGTAGATAATGTAAGTCTGAGAGAAATATATACGGTACAGTGCAGTCATAAAGTATTAAGAAAGTGATATGTTCTTTATTGTTTTGGCTCTACACCAGCATAAGGGCTTTCAAATAAAACAACAACTACAAGGTTAAAGTGCTGACTTTCAGCTTTAAGGGCATTTGGAGGTGTTCACATCCATATTGCGTGAACAGTGTACAAATTGGAGCCTTTTTTTTTTTTACCCTTCGGGGGTATGGATAGAAAGGGCTGAAATTTCTACACGGTTCATTGGATGTGGATGTAAACACTCAAATTAAAGCTGAAAGTCAGCACTTTAACCTCAAAGTCAATGTTTCATTTCAAATGAAAGTGCTCTGGAGTACAGAGTTAAAACAAAACTATCTAAATACTTGCAGACTGCACTCTACTGTGTATGCAATTACAAAAAAAAAAAAAGATGAGTGAATACATATAAATAATGTGTGCTATATTGGTTTGCAGGTATGGAAATATGTATGCATACGTAAGGGGAAAATGCTGCAATTTTCCCTGTAGTACTGTATGTGTAGGCGTGTGTACAGCCATTTGTGTATACTGTAGGAGCAGATAGATGGGAAAGCCCACGCGCTGAGGTTCAGGACAAATTGGCTGCCTTTTTGTCTCTGCTCCTCTTTAATTACACACTGAAACGCAGGGGCTACCTATCAACCAGCCTAATACTGTAGAAGGAGATATCAACAGTGCCGTTTATCATGCAGAGAGCCGACAAAAGTGGGACAACTAAAATTTAGTCTCTCTCCATGATTCTCAAACTCACAATAGATGCACTGCCCACATCATCAAGAGCACTTCAATTTAAATGTCAGTGGGGTTTTTTTTTTTTGTTTTTTTGATAGAAACAGATGATTAAGTTGTACTGTGGAAATAGCTTAATAGCCTACAAATGGCTGTAAAAATGACAACTAGTAGAAAATAGAATAATAACGTGTTTTATTGTTTTGACTCTAATCCTGCACATTGTAATTGAAATGAAACAATAACAGGTTAAAGTTCGAGGTAACAAAGGAGTTTTTGGAGAGTGGAATCTTGGCTGACTGGTCACCTTATCTCAGTCCAACTGGTCATGTGTTTGAAATGCTGAAGACCAGGATAAATGCACGAAACAATCAAGAAGCAAGCATGGCTGCAATACAGACCTTTTGTCATAGACTTCACTGATAGCAAAGGATTTGCACCAAATCTTAAATATAAAATAGTGAGGTTTATGTTAACATTTCTTTGTCTCCACCAATAATTGGGGACTACGTATTAAAAGGTTACAATTTCTACACTGTCCATCTGTTATGAACGTAAATACCCTTTAAACTAAAGCTCAGGGTCAGCATGTTAACGCCAGTGATTCAGTTTAATTTCAAATCCAGCGCTGTGCCGAGTACGGTGTCAATGAAAAGTGTGTCACAATACTCCAAAAACTATTAGATTGATGTCTGTGGAATATTCACACCACAAGAAAATGAGTACTCAGAAGTACAAATAATTATTTGTTGTAAATGTTGACCCAAAACATTATACTCCAAGTAAAGAGATGGACCACAAAGGGGAAAATTCAGTTTTAGTAAAAAAAAAAACAAAAAAAAACCAAACAAACTGTGTGTGGTAACTATGTCATGTATATTCACTATTTATGTTGTTTTAATGTTGAGCATTCCTTATAATTGTTTTGTTGTTTTAATGGTATTGTATTTTCATGCGTACTTGTAAAGCACTTTGCAACTGTGGTTCTGAAATAAGGTTTACTTACTTACTTACTATTTATTTGTGTTCTTGTTTAGATTCTAAACTATACTGTAGTTAAAAAACAGGATTCTATTGGTGGCAATAAAGTAGAAGGAAGGCCTGCCCAAACACATGAGCCGAAAGAGTGAGGAAGCTGAATTTGCGTTACTATATATACAGTATCTTAATAATGAAATGCCTTTCCGATTTCATTTTCGCGTTCTCTGATGAGTGGAGGAAATAAGCAATGCGAATGACCCTCTGTCACAATTTTCCAGATAAGTGAAAATAAAGGGAAGCAATAAATGAATGCATAATACAATGATGAAGAGAAAGGAAATTCATTTTCCTATATGTGTCTTTATCAACCAGCTGCGCCAACACATGCACACCATTTAGCATCGCTACCGACACAGACATCTCACTAATAAGAAGGAAAACAATGCAAGCAGGAGAAGGGAAGACACAGAAACATAGAGATTTATTTTCTCTGCTTCACCAGTGCCACCTGGGGCAGCAATCAACAACCCTTCCGCTGCCTATTAGATACTGCTCTCCCTGCAATCAGCATCCACCAAGGCACACACATAAGTTCTATGTTGTACATTACTTGTTTGAGCCTTCTGTGTGGGCAGGTTTTTGTGTGTTTCTGTTCCTGTCACAGACTTATTTCACACACCATTACATAAGGAGGATAACACGTGAAGATAAATACATTAAATTTCGTTAGGGGGCCTTGTGGGGAAACACATCCAGCAGAAAGCTCTGTGATTGTCAGTGGCTAATATTTTTCTTTTGGGGGGCGGCAAGGTGCTACTGAAAATCACCAGGCCACTAGAGTACGGGAAGGTTTATGCAAATATTTATGCACATTCCTCTCCCATGCTCCATATACAGTATCAGTGGTATTTGTTTTGGCTTTGGCTGAGTAATAAGGTGAAAGAAAGAGGGAGTAGATAGAGTGATGGAGAAGCATATTGATAAAGAGGTGGGGGAGAGGTGAAAATGGAGAAAGTAAAGAACAAGCAAACACAAACAATGAAAAAGATAAAGAAGAAAGAAAAGCCGAAAGAGCGCAGAAAAGAGTAAAAGGACAAAATGAAAAAGGAGGAAGCAAAGAGTAGAGCCACCAGGCCGAGATTTGACTTTACCTTCTGTGGGGTTGATAGCTTCTGGTAAGTTGTCCCAAGGGAGGGTCCAGTCAGGGCAAGGATGAGGAGTGAAGACTGCCTCGATGCCATTTTCCTAGGGGAGGAACACACACACACACACACACACACACACAAAAATACACACGTTACCATAGAAACCCCTCTACAGCCTTGAGGTTCTGTGGTCCAAACGGTTGTAATGAAGCGATTTAAAGAGAACTGCTCTTGAATAAGCCTTTTGTAACCTTGCTCACACTGATCTGAAGCTACACCTGAGGAAAGAAAACACCGCTAGTGCACTTATTGCTCTGGAGAGACAGAGAGAGAACAAATGTTTCAGCAGTACAGTAGATACTCCTGCACATCCAATACACTCTGGAGAAAGACTAAGGAATTGAGGCAGACAAGGTAAAGCACTTTCTTTTCTTTTTTTTTTCTTGTCTCCTTGATGATAAGAGTGTTAGAACAACAAGTATGCTCATTAGCACCATCTATAAAGACAGGAAACAGGAAAGCAGTCAATATTGTTGACAACAAATTCATTTAAAATTAATCTTTTGGAAAAATCTTTTCTGACAACTGTATGTTTGCCTCCAAATGAGTGGCCCTCCTTATTAATCATATGGTCCCACACAGCCACGAATACATTTGCAATCACCTTGTGTTTAAACTGTAACAGGGTCTGTGATGCTGGGATGATTAATTCTGTGCTGGGGTTTTTATTCATATATTGTGTAATCCCATTTGGTTATCACTACAGCTTTGTTATTATTGCGGCAATGCTTTATTTAATGATTACTGAATTGAAAAAAATAACACAAACATCTACACCAATGACCATACTAATACAAATTTATCTGTGCTGCAAAAATATTATATCCATATATGTGTTATTACAGGTTACTGACTATACAATAAATGTATAAATAAATAACTTGAGGATATACACTTGAGGAGTGACCAGAAAAATATAAATACTATAATATAATGCAAATAATATAATGCAGTGCAATAAAACATACCTTACTTAAAGAGTTTCGTTTTTGTTGACACTGCTACTTCAGTTGTTCGTGTGTCGCATATTAATATTACTATTCTGTCCACCTCACTGAAAAACAAGGGGTTAACAACCTGCCACAACAGCAATGTCAAATCATTAGTGCTGTTTTGCTCGAAATGTTGGCAAGTCGTTAGGAGAGACATAAAGCAGATACAGTAGATGCCTTCCATAATGAAGGCCTCAAAAATAGACCACTTTGTCACAATGCACCAGTCATATTCTGAATATTCTGGATAATGAAACGGAAAAGGAAAGTCAGTCGCCCCGAAAAACACCTGGTGCAACACATTTACAACCAAACTGGCAGATTTTTCGGCATTTTTAATGGCAAGCAATGGTCAAAGCCATATCCAGTTGAGGAAAAAGTAAGTAACTTGCCATATAGCGAGTTAGTTTCAGGGCAAAAGTTTCCACAAGAGCAGACACAGACCCTCTGTAATCACAGTTTCTGGAACACAGGCTTTCCTGTGAGCCCCACTCTTCCAACAGAAAATCCAGGATTTCCCTGATTTTTGATTCAAATGATCCCGTTAACTCACTAAACCTCCTTTCTGGATTAATCCCATTTTTACTGCTATCTTAGATTAAGTTGTCTAGTGTTAGCCCTTGAATTACAAAAATGGCCAATCAATTTGGGAGTGATAGAAAAAAAAAAAAGGTTTCAGTCCTGGGTTTTGAATTTTTTTGTTTACACTTTGGATCAGGGGTTTTTCCTCTACAGCTCATTGCACAGGCAGTTTGACTGGCATGCATCAGTATGTGTTAACTGAAGTTTATTGTGGATAGCGTAGCGAGATGAGCCCAGTGCCTCTGATAAGCAGCAGTGAAGGATCAAGTGTCACCATGTCAGATGGCAGACCTCTCTGGCTCTATGTACATATTTGCCTTGGGACACACACAGTCATATATGAGGACGTATGTGCACGCACACGCACGTGCACACACGCACACACAAGCACCTTGGCCACAACAACAGAACAGCTGCACTGCAGACATGATGGTGGCGACACGCAGCCATCCTTGTAATCACTCTAGGAAGAAAGAATGGTGGCCATTGTGTGTGTGTCTGTGTGTGCGCGCACATTCCTCTCGCTGTTAATGTCTGATTTCAATCTGCCATGAAAACTGTCATTTGTGCACATCTGTGCCTGACTAAATTTCATCCGGCAACAAGGCACGTATAAGACACATCCCACCCAGCTCCCTCAGCCCTCAGCCTTTTATTGCCTCTCTTCTCTTCCCGTCACTTAATATCACATTGTTATAGACACTTAGCCAGCAGGAAATCACAGAAATATCTTTGCCGAGAGAGCAGAGCAACAAGGCCAAGAGAACAGTCTGAAAACTCAGTACTGAGAGGTAAGTCAAGGCTGAGGAGACAGTTGCCTTTTGAGCAGCTGGACCTGCTTATCTCCTACCGGAAAAGCAAGTCTAAGGAAATGTTGCAGGAGTAATATTTGGTGTGCTGTGGAGCAACGACAGCCATAAATTTGTGTGACTTTATGTGTGTGTGTATTGGCAATGCTTCCTGAGGGGACTGCATTTTAAGAGTGTGGACACATTATGCTATTATTGTGTTGTGTTGTGTTGTCTCCTTACACTAAGATTTTCAGCTATCACCATAAATTACTTAGTCTGGCTATAAAAAAAACTTCATTGTTTTTATTGCACCTGAAATGGGGATAAGCTGAAAGTGCATTGTCTGCAACAGGATCTACTGAGAATAGTGAAGTGTGCGTTTTATAATGCACCAAGGGCAGTAAAACACTGTTCTTATAAACATATTCTGTTATTCTGTTATAAAAGGTCACTTTTTTATTAGTTTGTCTTGACTGATAAATATACTGCCATACAAGCAACATCTGTATAGAGAAAATCGTGTATACACACACACACAAGCATCCTAAAACCTTTAAACAGCCCACTTAAAATGCTAATTCTGTGACTGAAAGCACTAAACGTTAAGTGCTGGCAGAAAGACGAAAAATTCTACAATTAAGAAAATCTGTCAGAAGCCAAAACATTAACTTAGAGATACACTGTTAAAGGCACAAACAGCAGAAAATGGAGGCATGAAATTACAGGGATAATAGTTAACAACCAGTTGGAGCCTCCAAACCAAAGCCTCTATCTGTGCTGTGAGGGAACACTGTGACACAGTCAGGATATGTGCATGTTAAAGCAAATGTTTGGAGAGCACAGAGAGGTGAAGCATGATGAGAAATAAGTGAAAAGTTATTATTTACTTTAAGTTTAGTCATTGTAGGCCTGGGGCCACCAACAAAGGGCAGCTGTGTGGTCATCTCCTGTTGTTCCTGCTCCAATTGGCTAGTTGGGTTGGTCTCTCCCGACGGCCCTTGGAGGCTGGACGAGGGAGCTTCAGGGATGCTGAGAGTCATCCCACAGGCCTCGGCTGCCCGAAGGACCCCAGGTACCTCCTGAACACGGCTGTACCAGCGCAGCAGGTGGGGCAGTTGGTGTAGAGTGCTCGCAGCGTGGGCTTGGAGAGAACACTATCAAACACAACAAGAGGATGAAAGAGGAAGGAAAAAAAAAAACAAGGAAATATTGATTAAGTGACTCATCAGATGTGTCATCTCCAACAGAGCGAGATGTCAGGTTCCACTAGAATTCACTCATCACACTGGTGGACAGACACACATGAGGGGCCAGCCAGAAAAACATCCAAACGGCGTTGGCAGGTGGGAAGGGTAAAGACACAAACAGAGACATGATCAGAGAAGCGGTGTCACTGTGTGTGACTGTGTGTGGAAGACAGAAAGGACAGAGAGGGGACACAGCGCGCGGGCGTGGGGGGGGTGGGTGGAGGGGGGTGCACTCTGCAGTACGACAAGTGGGCGGAGTGGAAAAGATCTGTTGTGGCTGCATGTGTCGTGGACAGTGATGGCCGTTAAGAGGAGACACGCTAGGCTGAGTGTGAAACTGGAAACCACTGGAGCACAGCTGACTACTAAGAGCCTCATTGTGAGAACTCCAGTTCATTCCCACAGTCTAGGAATAGTTGGAGACGGCTGAAGGGTGAAATGGAGGTTGAATCCCGCTTCACAGCCTGACAGAGGCAGCGTTCCTGATTAATTATCTATTATTAATTACCAATATATACTACTGAATTAACAGTCTTGGTACTCTCTGGTCTTAGCTGCAGTTACTTTAATTGCTGCTTCTACTTAACTTGTAGAATATGTAGTCATTATGTGTAATGAATATTCAGAAAATGTGCGAGAGGTTTTTGAAGTCTTGAAGGATTTTTTAAGGAGTTTTAAGGTCAACACCATAAACCCACCCATTCATGATCTGTTGCAGAGAGAAAAATGTTCCCAAAGTAAAGTAATTGAAATGCATTTCAACCTGCTGCATTTCAATAGAAACCCTCCCATACACTGTTATCACTCTTTGCCAGGTGGCTCTAGACCACCTTTGAGAGCAAAATCTGTGCCAAGTCTGATGCAGCGAGTCTTCTTAACTCAAGTTTCTGCCTGGCTGGATCTAAAAGGAGCTGGGTGTACTGTCTGTTCACCCTGACCAGAGTGTCAAAACCATAAGTCATGCACAATTTGACAAGTCATCATAACAAATACGTTGAAAAGAGGGTAAATATATACGCAATGGGGGCTCTGTAGCCTGAATGGCACCATCTATATGAGGTGACATCAGAGCAAAGTCATGTGTTTGCGGCTGCTTATGTTGTGAGATAAAGCCTTACATGGATACACTTGATTGCTCAAGGAACAAAAAAATTAGCATTTTGCTTACTATAAATTTTGAAAAACATACAATGTGACACTGCATTGAAGAGAAAGGGGTTATACAGAAGGCATATTTATTCATGAATCCAAATTAGGCAGTTACTTAAGGCAATAATAATAAAGAGGTCCTTAGCCACATTTACAATACTGACAACCCTGTGATCATAAATCATAAAGTCCAAGGCTCTTACCAGGTACTGATAGATGCATGGCAGCAGGACCACATCAGTCAGTGTGAAGTACAGCCCTTCAGCAAACACATGCTCCAGCTGAGGCAGATCTGTGGTTTTCACTTTTCTGATCTCAGAGTTCTCTCTGGTGGTCGAAGTTGGAACTGAATCCACAGACAGCTTGGCCAGAGCTGCCCTGAGCTCAAGTCCATCACAGACCTGAGGTGACTGTCCGGCCTGGGTGTCAGAGTCTGTGTTCCTTTGACCTTCGGGGGACTCATTCTTTTCGTTCTGTCTCTGCTCTTGCAGTTTCTGTCTCCGTATTTTGTCATCATTGTGGACTTTAACAGGCTCCGCTAGCCTTCGCTCTAGAGTGAGGATGGAGAGAGGCAGCTGCTGATATTGATTTGTGGGATTTTGGAGGTGTTCTTCAACAGCAGAGGGGATGCCAATTTCACACAGTCTGGTCCACTTGCTCACCTGAGAGTGAGGGAAGAGGATTAAAAAGATTTTTGAGATTTCTGAGGTCAAATGCAGCACTATCATTTTTTTTTTTTGAAAGGACTCAAAATTGAAAAAGAAATTAGCTGTTGTGTGTAAATCTGTTATATTGAAGTGTGTCTATGTATGATGCTGCTGACACTATTAACTGAGCCTAATTAACATACGGAAACAAAAATGAATTAAACTGACCCTGGTAGTGTTTGTGGTCATTAAAGAAATATAAAGTAAAAGCAATTTTTGCCAAACCACATGAAAGAAGAACAGATCAACCATTGAAATTTCATCAGCTGAGAAAACAGAATAAAATAATACACACCTGCAAAAGGCTGAAGAAGAACAAGCAATTTTGGTGACACTTTATTTTATGGTTCTTAAACAATTACTTGAGTTGAATTAGTTGTACAGAGTTTATAAGCTGATGTTGACTTCCAGCGGACTGCTCCATTTAAACCCAAATAAATATTCATTCATTATTAATTTATTATTTGAAACATTCAATAAATGTTCAATTATTTTCTTGCCTGTAGACAAATTTCACATTTTTGCATGTTCAGCTGTCCTGCTGTGCACTCACAAAAATACTTGGTTATACTTTGCAATTAATCGTATTTAATTAATCTAAGGTGTACTAACTGAATACCCTTTAATTAGTACCAAATAACACAGTCCTTCCCAGGAAGCTTCGTGTGAATTTATCAGTTCCTTTTTAGGACATTATAGGGAATTAAGGTAAAATTAAGTGTTACTGCAATTTTGACTAACTGCCAACATGCCAAGAAACAAAGGTAGGTCTTACAATAGAGTTGTTTTTAATGCTGCCAAGTGTTGCTGGAGTTTTACCCTTTAAAGCAGCTTTCCCTTTTGCACGCATCCTGCAAGTAGGTGAAGTTGTCCCAGAAAAGCCCCACTCTGTGACTAATGCTGTGAGACATGCACTCTTTTTCTTTTTGGTTCTTTGGTAATTTGTTTCTCTGCTTGCCACTAACCTCAGCACAGGCCTTCAGACATGTCTTCTTGAAGCCCAGCAGTGCCAACACATCATTTCTGGAGGGGTCAGCTTCAATGGTCTTGTTGATGATGTGTCTCAGGACCACAGCCAGTCCTGCCCTGCAGAGCCTGCCAGTCTCATCTAAAACTGCAGGGAGACGGCAGCCCCTCACCAACTGAGGCAGATCCTCCAGCTGAACGTCACACACATTCAAAGACTTAGGTAACTGACTCTTCAGTGACTGAGAGCTGGCAGGGTTGGTGAACACCAAGAAAACTTTGAAAGACTTGCACTCAGAGTAGGACAGTAGAAACAGGACGATAGAGGTGTGCAGCGGGAGACGCGGCTCCTCATTGAGATAACAGACTTCTAGAAACAGGGAGGGTTGCTGCTGCTGTACGTCTGTGTGCTTCATTATGGATAATACTGTGGAGAAAACACAGAGGGGGGAGTTAGCATGTAATTAGCTTGAAAATGTGTTCAGAGTCAGACTAAACAGCATCAATCGTTTTATGCATTTTGAAGCATGACGGCTAAGGCGTGTTTTTAATTCAGGCACATAAAATGATACTAACATACTTACAGCAGCTTTTTAAAATACGAACACATACACCGACAATGTCAATAAGATAAAACCACGTTGTTATGATACACGCTTCCTAGCACACATGCAGTACAGCTTCTTCTTTCCCTGTGCTAAAGCTAGGATAGCCACGCAGCGCCATCAGCTGTCCATTGTAAAAACTTCAAAACAAATCAAAACGGAAATATACGTATTAACATTCTACATGAATTAAAAAAAATATTGCCATCATACATGATAGATTTATTTAAACATTAAAGACGCAGTAAAGTTCTGTAATAAATAAAATACAATAATAAAAGCAATAAACAATAAAAACCAATTTTCACACGAGGTTCCGCGCAGGTAGATTCCGGATATATTTAACGGTTGCGCAAGCTGTTGGTAAGAAGGAAATGTTTCCCCGGCTGTCCGCTCCTGTGTAGGAAGTGTACAACTGTCGGTTAACGAAAATATTGGCGTAAAGGGGCAGGATTTTACCAGAAAGTGTGAGGTAATGTAACCAAAGAGAGAATAATAAATTGCGAACTTGGTTTTATAACGGACAGCTGGAGAGGAAAGGTAACTCTAGCCATTGTGGAGCTACTACAGTGCTCCGTGTTTCTGGTCCGGAATAACGTTACAGAGCACCCGAATCAATCTAGTGTTATCGTATGTATCTCTTTATATTAAACCCGAACGACGGAAAGGGGACAAGCATTGTGGTATTTAAGATTCAGCTAGATGCGTGGGTTACTTGGGAGCATCTTACTTACAAGAATAAATTAAAATTCACACGGAAACATTGATCATTACAGGACACATTGATGTGAACATACAATAGAGTACATTGGTGTAAGTGAATCATCGGAATGAACACTATGAACAATTGTCCGAGTCAACCTATTGCGTCTTTTCGCTCCCTCAGAGATTTTTCTCTGGCCTATTTTTCTATTTCAGTTCAGTTTGTAATAGCGCATCTTATGCAATCATTTGAAATGAATATGGTCATCAGTGCAAATGTCTATAAAACCCTGAATACATACGAGGCTCAACCTGGGGCTAGACAACACTGAAGAAAAACAGAGAGACAGTTACCAAGAAATATATTTTTAATCGCCCTGCATGTTTTATGTGGAGGGAGAACGGTTTATAAATGTAATTTTAACAGCCCAATCTAATATAGCTGAATGTGTCGATCTTTTAACACTGTTTTACGATTACGAGTCCTTAAAAAGACATTTTGTCATTGGAATCGCTCTCAAATCAAATGTCAGTGCAATGTTTATATATCTAATACAGCCTTTGTTTAGTTTTGTTTTGCTGTACCTTCTTATATTCAGGAAATCTGTAACTTGCCAGTCTTTTCTTAGGGTGACCTTAGCAGTGGTATTTAATAATGTAAGTTTTAACTGTAACCTGATATACATTTTTTGGACTGCTAGTTTAAGCCATGGCTGGACCTGTCAGTCTGGATTTGGATCCTATCTTCCTTAAGGGACTGAGCTACCTGCACTCCAAGAGTAAAGATTCAGCTGAGAAACTCAAAGCTCTGCTAGATGAGTCCCTTTCAAGAGGAAGCGATTCATCTTATCGCTCATCACAAAAAGTAAGGACTCCATCATGTCTTTATGTTAATATAGTTTCTTATTTTCTTCTTCAATTTTGTTGGTTTGTAATCTATGGAACTGAATGCTAAATACTGTATATTATCATTGTGTACCTTCAGGATATAGAGGTGTCCAAGGTGTCTGTGTCAAAACTCAGCTTAAGTAAGCAGGACTCCAAGTCCTCCTCCAGTTCCTCATCCTCCAGCAGCAGCAGCAGTGTCAGCAGCAAATCCAGCTCGGAGAAGAGCAGGAAAGAGGGAGAGAAGAGATCCTCTGAGAAGGTACAGGAATGTGTTTTGAATCTTTTTAATTAAAATTAATTTAGACTCATGTAACAACAGAATTTAGAACCACACATGGAAAGTCAGCTTGTGTTTTAACACACTGTTACCTTTATAAATCAACTCTTGTAGTTATGAGGTTACATTGGCATTTGCTTTGCATTTTGTTTGTCAAGTGCCAATCCAGTTTGGCTGCCTGTGAACCTGCCTGTGATGTGTTACTCTGTAAAATAGTGTAGCATAAATTGTGAAAGTTGTTAAGTCACAATCACATGTGAAATTAAATATGTACATTTCTAGTTTCAGAATTCCAGTGTAGAAAGACGAAAAAGAAATGCTGCTTTTTTGTGTTTTTGTTTTCAAGTTTCTTTCAGCCCTACAGTACTATATCTCAGCTCTGCACTCTCAGGCAAGAAAGACTAAGCAAAGTCATACAGTTCAGGTCAAAATTGATCAGCATGATGGAGAAATTAGAGTCAAGAGTTTTGCTTAAAGTCCAGGAAGAAAACGTGCATAACTTATGTAGGACAGTATAAGGTGGCTAAAATCTGACAATGCTGTTATGGCACTGATGTCAGCATTCGTTGTACAAACTAACCTCTTGCTGTCTTAATGACAAACAGGTTAGGGTTGAAGTGGCTGAGGTGGACCCTCCGAAAAAGCCCCGTTTGGAGAAACAGGAGAATCGTTCTTCTCCAATTACCGTTCAGACAAGCAAAGACCTCCTGCCAAACATAAACGACTACGATGAGACAAACGCTGATGACTTTGCCATGGAAATGGGCCTGGCTTGTGTGGTTTGCAGGTAAAGTAAATGTAATTTTTATGTATTACATGTTCTTTAGGATGTCAGTATGTATTCTGTCCAATTATTAATATTCAATCCGCATAGTCTTTTAGGATGGAAAGCTCAGAGGATAACTCTGCTGTCCTGTTTTTAATTACCAAAGACAAATGACAGTGACCATGGGAAACCAGTTGGTGGAGTGCCAGGAGTGCCATAACCTGTACCACCAGGACTGTCACAAGCCTCAAGTGACAGACAAAGAAGTTAATGACCCACGGCTTGTGTGGTATTGCGCCCGCTGCACCAGGCAAATGAAACGTATGGTGAGGAATTATATTTCAATATCTACTTTGTGCGCATTTGGAGAACATCATCACTGATTAGATGACTAGTCAGTGCTAAGGAATGTTAACAGGTCTGGTTTTGTTTCTGTGGTCTAAAACTAACTGTTTTGGTTTGTGCACAAGGCCCAGAAACCTCCACAGAAGCCGTCCCCTGCCTCTGCATCTTCAGCACCGGTTGTAAAAGATACCCTAGTGAAAAAGGCAGAGTTTAAAACTAAGCCAGACACAGCCAGCACCTTCCAAGCTTTCAAAAGAACAGAAGTGAAGGTATGTGTTAATTCATTACAATTGTCACAGTGGATTAGACTGTAAAAACATGCAACAAGACTGTATGTGTACAAGTTAAACTGCTGAATAGTTAGCATTTTGCTAACCTTTTTGATTCATAATCATTTGTTGTATATCATTAGTGCTCCTGTTTCACCCTCACATCAAGCAAAAACTAGGATTCTGTATCCTAAAGTTAATACTGATGGCAAGTGAGAGAAGAACAATTGCTGTCAATGTGCAAAACCACTCTAAAGGGCTTCTGCTGCTTGGATAGTGTACCAGTACAGTATCATTTCACCAGAGGGAATACATTTCAAACTTTTCAGAGTACTTTTACTTAGTAGAGTTCACCATCAAGTTATTTTGACAGGAAACATTTTGCCTTGTAGCCAGCGATTTGATTATGTTAATACATGCTAGAGTGGGAGTGTTTTTGTAAGTATTACCTAAGTAAGCAAATTGAAGCATTATCTAGCTTGCAAATAACTTTCATTTGCTTTACTACACAGTAATCTGAAGATATATTTATATGATATGTAAGCCAAAGAACATTTTGTTATAGCACATTATAAATAGAAAACAACTGGTGGTAACCTGCCTGTATGTAATGGATCAAATATGTTGCCTTCTCACAATGTGTTCCTCTTTAGAGATAGCTTTAAAGCAAAATGTCACCCTTCACACATCAGTGTTTCTGATTACCTTATCTGGCATATCTGGGCTTCTTTTTTCTGTTTGGTGGTACGCACATACATATAGTGAGTGACGAGCTAATTGTACTGATGCATATTTTGATTGTACAAAGTAGAAGGTGTAGTAGTTGTAATCCGACTGTTGGCGGGGCACACCAAAGTTAAATTATACCAATTAAATGAGGAAAGGCACTGAACATTGCTCAGATGTGATATGCTATGCATCTAAAGGTGAAATTATTTATCTTAAATAGTAAATGAGTTACTTTTGCACTGTGGTAATTGTTGTAACTGTGTATCATTTCATGTAGACATCCACAACATCAGCCAATCCCCCCAGCAGCAACTCCTCCTCCTCAGGCAGTGGTCTTACAGGCTGGGCAGCATTCGGCGCCAAGACAAATCCTTCGCTTCCTGCCAGCTCCAAACTGGGTTCCTCAGGACCAAGTGGTAGCAGCAAGACCTTGACCACTCCCTCTGGCCAGAAACCCGTCGGGCTATCTGGGCTAGCGGGAGCAAAGTCTGGACTTGGGGGCGTGAAGATGCCTGGGGGCGGCAACGGAAACGGCTCTAGCCAGGTGCCTCTGAAACCTCCTCCACCCTTGACACTGGGTAAGCAGCCGCTGAATCGCTCATCAAGCGGCGAAAGCCAAGGAAAGGGGTCTTCCTCATCAGGGGCCGGCTCCCCGAGTGGTTCACAGGCAAGCGCAGGAGGAAATGGAGGGTCCAGCAATAATGGAGGAGGTAACGGGAACAATGGAAACGGGTCAAAGGCTCCACCAGGGGACAAAGCACCAACATCCCAAGAGTCCCAGCTTAATGCCATGAAACGGTTACAACTGGTGAAGAAGAAAGCAGCACAGAAGAAGCTAAAGAAATGAGTAGAGATAGACAGAAACAAAGAGGAGTAGGAGCTGTGAATGAGTAGAAAATAAAAGCTTAAACAGTGTGAACATAACCAGAGCATTATGTTTGTATCACAAGTCTGTACGTGGAGTAACACCATCCATTCAAATACTTGAATCTTACTTTGTGTAAATGCTGCTGGACTCTGTGTGCCTCGTTATGTCCTAACTAATCTAACCAGTGAAAAAGTGAAGCCACTTTTTATCAACAAAGGTCATTAAATATCCACTTCTTTTCAAACTGGATGGCAGTAGCAGTGACTATGTCGTGTGTCAATCATTCTGTTCTGCAGGAAAAATGGAGAGTGCATCACAATAGTGATAGAGGACATCTTTATTGATGATATAATTGATAAAATATAAATGACATATATAGATTTCTTTATTTCGCATTCAAATAATTCATCTGTAAATCATTTCACATATAACATTTACTTCATGTATAAATCAGTTCATATATAACATTTACTTCATCTATAAATCAGTTCACATATAAAAATTACTTCATGAATAAATCATTGTCAATATACACTCTACAACACTGTAGTACAAGGTGCTCAGTAAAGTGGCCAGTATTTTCCTACCATTACCCGTGTTTATCACAGATTATTGGTCAAGTCACATTGGTGAGCTCTCTCTTATGATCTTCTAAAGGCAAAGCAGATTTGACATCAACACTTTTGGTATGAAACATCTGATAAGTTCTAGCGATACCTAGTGCAATTGTCACTTTCACGAAGCGGAAATGCAACACGATTTACAATCAGGACATTCTGTTTTAACAATGCGTTAAAGAGTAAGAAGCTTTGTTTAAAATGCTACAGGTCAATGTTGATTTGGTCATCAGGGTGGTTTGGTTTCTGGATATCCTATGCATAAATTCAGGGCCTCTATTTATGCGTAGGACATCCTGCCAAGGTAGTTGGCAGGGACATATCCCTTCTGTCCATTAGCCTCAGCTAACCACCACTCCTTATTACCTCCCAGGTCACAAAACTTGAGGATGCGGACATGCTGGTACTCCTGCAAGGTCAGCTCCTGGTCACAACGGGCTTGGAATGCATACACAGCATAGAACTGTGGAAAGAGATATAAATCAGATGGCATCGGAGACAAATGTACAAATCTACCATTTGGAAAAAAAATTGACCACACCTTTGTTCAGCTTACCTGTTTTTTTGTTTTGTTGTGAAATTGAACAAAGGCACATTTAAGTGCAGCTGACAATTACAAACTGTTATTTTTCCCTCCAAAATAGCAAATAACAAATCTTAAATTGCAGACATCACTAAAGTGTGTTCTCCTGTAAATCCAGAAGGTGGCACTGTTTAATAACATTCTGCATGGACAACATTTTACTAGGGTCTAATTCTTACTTTTTACAATCTAGTGACTCTAGTCAACACTGTATATTTTAAGACACCAATAACTGTCATGTTATGATGAAGATCAGAGGGACATTGGGTAGTCATAGTGGATGAAGACATGACTACAAGGACAAAGCCCAGGTTTGTGTTGAAGCCAGAGTGATGGCACCATCGTAATATTATTCAACCCATATAATTTAAATGAATGCTGAACAGAGACACTGTAAAACTATCAAATGTGCTTCCACAGCAACAGAACTTCTGCTCAACCTGTCTATATACCTACACACCACAGTTTTACTGCCTCTATAAATAACAGCCATCATAAAGGTGGATGCTCCTCTGTGAGGAGACATTTAGGGCCCTCTGTTAAAGTTACACCGCTTGCTGAGCCATTATTTTATTGTAATTAAGAGGTTTGTAGTGTCTCAGTTTCATCTCATATGTCAGTGGTTATGAACTTTTTTGGCTCGTCATGGGTTGCATATGGCTGAGCTGTTAGCTGTTCAACCAAAGAAAGATTTTCACTTCTCACAGTTTGTTCTTTCCGTAATTTATTATGCAGAGGCCTAAAGAGAACCACTTCCTTATGTTTCTGAAATTATGATACAGCTTGGTTTGTTTCAGTTTGTTTTATAATGCGATTGTCTGTTCATGCACTTATGTGTGTGTGTGTGTAGTCTTGCTGCAACTGTTGATTTTGCAAAACTTTACAAAGGACATCAGCCTGCTTGACCTTGACTGTTCTAAAACTGTAAACAAAACTGAGCTGATTTGGAATCTCTTCTTTTCAGTTCCTCTTTAACAGAGCTTTTCGCTCTATAGCTAAGCAATGCAGTATCTTAAAATGACCATCCATATGTTGCAAGAAAACAAAAGAAACACATCCAAGGCACCATACACACCTGCTGAGCCTCTGTGTCCAGTGTGTCCTCCAGGTCTTCAGGGCTCTCTGGCTCCCCCTGCAGTCCAGAGAGGGTTGAGCTGCTGTCGGTGGTGTTGAGGCTGAAACTGAGCAGGCTGCTGCTGCCACTGCCTGACACAAACAGGCTGAGGTCATCGAAGTCCTCATCCACCATGGCAGGCGGCTGCTGCTGTTGCTGCTCTTTGGCCATCTGGCCTGCCCGCTGCGAGTCCCTCAGAGGGTTGTACTGCTTCAGGAACGTGGAGTAGACGTAACCCTGTGTACCTAACAGTGACACAGCAGGACAGTTTGTCAGAATGCCTGAAGCCAGTTTTAAAGAGTTGGTACAATTCTGAAATTTATTTAGTTTTTGTTTAATTTGTCCAGGTTTTGAGATGTCCATCTCTGCAATGTCTGCCTCCACCCCAATGCAATGGCTGAATGTTATTCTCTTTTGGTAACACTTTTTT
This sequence comes from Scomberomorus guttatus, assembly GCA_038419695.1. Taxonomy (NCBI): domain Eukaryota; kingdom Metazoa; phylum Chordata; class Actinopteri; order Scombriformes; family Scombridae; genus Scomberomorus; species Scomberomorus guttatus. The sequence goes on from CM076447.1 coordinate 13,954,019, forward strand.
TTTTTTCAGGTCCCTTAATTTTATACTAATTTCCTGGAAATTTGCAGTGTAATTTGCCAGTATGTAAAGGCTAATTTTTAGGGCATGTCACAGAAAGGGTGGTGCAATTTATTACAAATTATAACAAAAAACTAAAAAGTGTGAAGTTGGTTTAGTAGGTAAGTACCCACTCATTATATTTGCTATGCTAATAATATGCTAATATATCACTTGACACAAAACTACACACTAAAAAGTATGTTTTTAAGAGTTGTTTTTAAGTATAAAATTAAGGGACCTGTTGAACCAACCCTTTAAATCTAACAGTCTAACAGTAAAGTAATTACAGCATAAACTGTATTTAATCACAAACTGCTTCGTAAAAATAAATGGCCATCATTTCTGAAGGATAAATGTGTTTCACATTTTACATGTCTCACATTACGGCTGAAAGCTAGAGCTACAGCATTTGCTTACACAATCTTAAATCCAGTTGCAGTGAGAGACCTGAAGAGTGTGTAAATACGAGGCAAACATATTCATAGTGTTGATATCAACAGAAGGATGAACAACTTCCTGGGAAAGCTTGTAATCCCAAAGGAAAAGACAAGTCTGTGAAGAATGTACTTCGTACCAAGAAACGTACGCACTTTTTTTTTTTCTAGACCTCATAAAAAAGAACTTGTTACTGCAGAGAACAGAGAGGCATGCAAGCGGCATCTCTCCATCCTTGTTTCTGAATACCCAGAGGGAGAGGCTTTGTACTCTAACACTGCTTACAACGCACAGCGGTTTGTTCCAAACAAGACGTTGGGATCGCAGGTGCCTCCGCGAGATGTAGAGGAAAGATGGAGACAAGCTATGGAGTTGGCCCTGTTGTGAGGCAACCATCTCCAGAGGCAGGCAAAGAGGTACCAGCAACCGTGACATCACAGGAGCTCCTGGGACTGATTCTTGTGTGCTGACGTTTCAGTGTCTGAAAGTAAAGTTCGGTCTGTCTGCACAGCCTCAGTCATCTAGTAGATGCAGGTCTATTCACAGAGGAAACCTAAACATGCCATACCTGCAGATGATCTAGTGTGATAACTTAATTCACCTTGTATGTCTTACTAACAGGATGCGCCAAGAGCCACCTCTGCCCCAAGGGTCTTTGTCCTTATGCACGCACACACACATACATACACTTGCCTCCAGTGTGAACCAGCCAGCGGCTGCTACTGCCTAATGGGTCCGTGTCCTCCAGCAGGGCCACCAGCTCTCCCTCCAGCAGGCTGAGGTCCTGCTCCTGGCAGCCATTGCACTTCCTCTTCAGCTGGTACAGACGGCTCAGTGGGTATTCTGCCAGCAGCCAGGTACGCTGTTCCTCGGTTTGATGCTGTACCTCTGGCATCTGGAGGACAGCACAACACAAAGGAGTGTTGGTGTAAATATTTGAAATGGGTATGGTGTAGGTGTGTTGTGTAGGTGTGTTGTTGGTTATTGGTACACAAGAGTATTCAAGGGAGGGAGGGAGTTTCAAATAGACGTCCAAGCACAAACACTATATGTACAGATGTGTATGCGTATGTGTGCATCTCCTACACACATAATCAGTAGATATACTGTACAAGTGTCAAGGGACTGATACCTGGTGGGGCTATGGGTTGCCAAGTACCCTAGTTAATCACAGCCTGGAGCTGTTCTCTGTGTCTGCCTTTGATAAGACTTATAGCTCCTCATTTAAGACTTGGCAGTGTTTCAAAAAACTGTGAAAGACTCAGAGGAATATGTGGGACTTTTGTTTTAACCCGAAGTCTGAGTTGTTTCCAGATACGTCTCATCAGGGATCTAAAATAATGTATGTATACTATTCAGTCTCCCGATGTGAATGATCTATATTGGATCAATTTCCCTGCCCCTTTTTTTACCGTAATTTTCTTGTCTCGTTGTCTCTCAAAGCTGACTTTTCGCTCCATTAACTTCTGCGCGTTATCCTTGACAAAAGTCAGATTGTTCAGCTCATCCATGATGCTGTTCTGCACTTCTGCAATGTTTGACAACGGAGCCTGCCAAAGCAAACGTAACACATTTCAGATTAAATATTAAATGCACTAAAAATGAAATATGTCTGATAATGTGTATCATGTGTGGGATCCTCACTGGTAGCTGATGTATGGATGGAGCACGGAGTAGTATTTTATCCGTCAGCCCTCTGATTAAGGCAGCTAGATACACCACACAGTTGGTTAGGATAGTATAGGCAGCCATGTTGAACCTCTGCAACTCCTCCACTAGCAGGGCATTGAGAGCTTCATAGTCCCTCCTGGCAGGACCAGGTGGGTCTTCTGATACCAGTGAAGGAGAGGACGAAGTGGTGGATGCAGAGGATGAGGATGAAAAAGAGGAAGAGCGCTCCAGGCGGCTGCAGTAATCCAGCAATTTGTCATAACGTTTCTGGATGAGCTTCTGTGGTGCTGTGAACATGCCCTGCAGGGAGGAGAGGGGGGCGAGGACCAAGCGCTCCATACTGTCTTTCTGGGAGAAGAAGACAATGAGGTGGCAAACGATGAATGGAGATATACAGTATTAGTATTCTCTGGTATGTATTCTATACATAATAGGTACTTTAAGTGTTCTTCTGTGTGTTTTATGTGATTTTTTTAATGTCTGAACTATGAAATCGCTTGTTTTTAGTACGCAGCAGTGTCTCTAATTCAAAGCAATTTACTCCAGGGGGAGACAGTAAAGTACGCCTTAACATTACCCTTGATAACAACAACATAGCTGCTACAGCTTGATTTGCTTGCAGACAAACAGGAGATTGGTGATTTTGTTCAGCTACAGAAAAACTTAAGCAGACTTATCTATTATAGTGAGGAGCATGTAATGGGTAGTACTACACATAAAGTAAAAAGAACTGTTCCTGTGGTGAAAATGTTCTGCTTCCTGAAAGCATCTAACAGTTACAGCTGTCATGTTTTGATTGCGGCAGACACAATGGAGTTCTTCCATTCAAAATAAGTCTGTTGCTTTTCTTCAAACTTGTGCATTTGTGTCTGCACTTACTTTGTAAAACTCATTACAGACTTAGGTTTTAGGGAGTGCTGAACTGCTGCAGTGAAGCGCTGCTACACAAAGAATCGTATTCAAAGGCACAGTTATCTCAGAAATGGCAACGGTGCAATCACAGAGAGAGGAGGCAGGAATGGGAAGGTGGCAGGGATAGTACACAGTCTACTAGAATGGTTAGAGGCATAGCAGAAGGGGTTTAATATAATGGACAAAAGACATCTTGCTATGGGCAGAGTGACAGATGACTCACAGAGGGAGAATGGGAGGTCATGAAGGAACAGGACAGAAAAGCGATGACAGACACCAGTACAGATGATCCAGGGAGTTAAGGGAAGATGGGAAAGCCGATCAGTAAATTAAAGTGCGTCCTAAGATAAACTGATGATACAACTGCATACGAAAACAATAAAAACACAATGTTTTCATTGTGAAGTACTCAGATATGGCCATACTTACAAAGTGCTTATAGGGGTCATTGCCATTATGGTGCGATGATCCATTTGTGTCATTTTTGTTTGGCTCCTTGATGACGTTCTCCATGTCCTGGACATTCTGAACAGCTACAGACACCATCTCCTACAGAAAAAAAACAAGCCTCAGAGCACAAGGATATTTCAAGTGATTAAAACATGCACATGGTACATGCGCTTGCACGCAATGACCTACCTGAGTGTGCTGCAGGTAACATTGGACATTCTTGACCAGCTGCCTCACAGCTTTCTCCAAACTCCTGAACAGCTTCTCCTCTCTATCAAATATTTCATCTCTCACCTACAAAAAGAAAATATGGAGCTTAAAGATAAACGCCATTATTTTCTATCCTTTACTCCAAATTTCTACACTTTCAAATACCACTGACTGAGCATCCCAAATAGCAGCAATTTGCATATGAATAATGTACCTTTAGGTCAGAAATTTGTATTTCTTTACAACTGTAAAAAATAATTCATTCTCATTCTGTTTTACCTGTGGTTCAACTCCAGTGAGGATCTTGAGATAGCCGGCGAACCTATCGCCTTTCTTTCTGATGGAGTGGATGTTGAACTTGTGTAGTTTGCCCCTCAGTGTGCCTTCATCTTCCAACCGCTTATACTTCATAACTGAGAATAGATGGGAATATGAGACCAAAATTGAAAGACTCAAGTTTGAAAAGATATGGAAAGGATGGGGTAGGAGATGATTTAGCAGGGCAACTAATATAATTTGCACTTGATAAATAGACAGAAATGACAAAATACTCTTTTTTATGTCTTAGTGTTTGTAACCCTACCTATATCCTTGCGTCTCTTGAACTCATTGATGTTGACATTGATGATCTTGGCGGCAGTGAAAGCCTCTTGCAGTGGCCGGTAGTCAGGGTGGTCTTCAGGTGTGGCCTGCCACAGCTCACTAAGCAGCAACGGGTACTTCATGATCCTTTGGACGGGTTTGATGAGGAGTGAACCCATGTCCAGCAAGTTGGGTTTCCCTCTGTGACAATAAGCATATTATCAATGTAAAAACCTGTAAAAACCTATAGTATATGTATATGAAAGTACAGTAAATCTGGTATTGGATTCCGTATTTGCAACATGTAAAGATGAAATTTTCATTACAGGGTACTTACTCTTGGTCATAGATTTTTCTGTGATAAAAAGACCAAAATAAAATCACCATTAAAGATTTTACAATGTTAATGAAGATCGTTAGAATATCAGGGAAGTTAAAAATAAAAATATTTGGAGGAAGTGACTTGACTTACTTCAGTGCTAATACACATGTGGTGAAATGTTGCTTTATTTCTTCCTCTTTTTCATAGGATTTGAGTGACATGTTGGCATCGTCATGATGGTAACAGTAAATCTTATATACATCTTCTAAAGCTGCCTTCGCCTGGATGAATACTTCTCCTTCAAAAAAACAGGATTTTTTCATCCAGTATTAACCAGAGCAGTGAAAGTTAACAAATTATAAAATCTGGCAATCAGGAGGAGTGAAACTGGCGTTACCTATAACAACTGCTTCTGGATCAGGGTCAGCCATGGCCTCCTGCAGTCTGTGGAGGAGTGCGGCAGATACCTCACACACTGTCTCCATGTTGGTGAACAGCCGATCTATATCTACTACCTAACAGAAGATGAGGAAATTATGGTGAAAAATATGGACTCAATGTTAAGAACAATCAGAATCTTCTAATGGTGAATTTTCTGTTAAAGTATCAACCAATCAGAATCTTTAGTCACTGTAAAAGAAAAACTATTGTTCATATTACTTTAAGTTATTCTACACTTTATTTGGACTTCCTGTGTGTTTGTAGAAAATGTCTTGCAGGTTTAAAGTGATAATTTTGTGAACAGTTGTCTTGATAAAAGTTAATGTTATGGTCAGGTTAGGGTTAAGTTGGTTAACATGCACCAAATCAGCCAAAAAACACTGTTAAACATTAACTTTTTGTTAGCACATAGTTGAGTATTAACATTACACTATACAAATGAAATCATTCAAATAAAAAAAATATCATTTAAACAAACTACACACTATTTGTGCTGTTGTAGTGTTAGTTGGGTTGATACCACACTGACTGAACCCACAAAAAGTGTAAGTCCTTAAAAAGCATCTACCACCATCTACCTGCATGTTTCTTAGAGGCTGAACCACCTCTCTGATGCACAGCTCCAGGTCAGTGAGGTAGTCCTTTTCTGTCTGCATAAGCTCCTGAATGACCTTTGCCCTGCGGTTCATCTTCCTCAAACGGATCTCCTCTGGGTCCAGTGCAGGGGAGGGGGGAGTTGACAAGTCATGTGGTGTCATTTTCTCTGAGGGAAAAAGATAAATTATTATAAAATAAGCATAGCTGTAGATAAGCTTAGGTGTCATATAGCAATTACCGTAATAAGTTCATCAAAGGTCCTGCAAGTTCTTACAAAATGATGATGTGAACACAAACCTACATTTAGCTGTAAATCTGCATTTTCCAAAAAGTATATTTTTGACAACATTTCAACCCAGTCTGTGGCACATATGCATCTGCTAAAATGTCGGTAAACACCCTGGCCCTGTGGGCTGTGCATGCTTGGAAAAACATACATCTCTTTTAACACATCCGCTTGACGCATGAGCAACCATCGATATTTCATGGTGATCTAATTATTTTGACTGAAGCGCCAAAGGCCTCACTTAACATGCCAGTCAGGCTCACTACTCTTTTTTTATTGCTCTGCTGCCTAATCAGTCTGTGGCTGCTCTGTGCTTTGCATGGCAGGCAGGAGTGTCTGTTCAGGGAAGAGGGATGCTTCCTCGCTGCCTAATCGACGCCACGCACCACTTCCTCCTCTGGGGGGAGAGAGTGATGAAGAGAGAGAGAGAGAGAGAGAGAGCAAGTGAGTGAGAGAGGGATGGATAGAGGGAGGGATGGAGACAGAAGGCTGCGAGGCCCGTGTCAGGTTATGGAACTAATCGTGCCGCTGATGTAATGCTACGGCGTGCTCAGGCATTCCATCTGCTCAGGCTGGGAGTGCGGGGGGGGGAGTGGCACACAATGATGAACACACACCTACATATGCAAGGACACACACATGCTGACACGGATTCACACAGGTGCACACACGCATACACATATACACAGTTATGCATGTACACACAAACCATTTCTCCACAGTCCATCAGCCTCAGCTTGCTCATTTCCCATACATCCACGAATACTGTATGCAGAAATAGTGTATGCACGCACACACACACACACACACACACACACACACAGGTTAACATACTCAAGATTTGACCTTAAAAAGTTCAACAATGTATAAAACATTAGTATGACCTTACATTCAGTTGCACCTTAGGCATCTTTGCACAAGACTACTATCTTTGCATTTACAACTGGTATTTGTATGTGCTGTCATTAATTCTGTAGTTTGACCTGATCTAATATTTCAACCATGATAAGCAAAGCAGGCAAGTAACAAAGACTATAAGGAAGTTGCACTAAAAAGGAAAACAAGTATGGCAGGTGTAGGGATGTTAGACACGATAAAGTACAGCTATCTAGCTCTGATTTTGTCTTATTTTTCATAGGAATACAAATGACAACAACTTGCACTTTGCAGAGATTGTGAATGCCGCTACAGTGTTGCTGTGAGGGAACAGTCCTATAACAAGTGACTGAAAGCCTTTTGGTGAAGCTGAGTAGAATGGGTCATGTGTTTCTGCCCAGTGATCAGTACTTTCTCATGAATGCAAACACTGTACAGATTGTGTTCACTGGCAGAGATCTAATCACATTCTGCCTGCAACACTCTGCACAGTTATACCTCGCATCCTGAGATACAGGAATACAATGAACACCTGCAGAGGTGAATCATCGCCTCGCTGACAATTTCAACAAAAATGGAACATTATAAACTTCACAAAGATAATACTGATTAAAGGACTATTGTATTCAGTCGGGATGCATTGTAATGGTGTTCATGCTTTGGTGTCCTCCTCTTTACCTTAATACAAATCACAGTTTACTGTAATGTTTGTTTGTACAGTCAGTTTGGCAGTTACAGTCGCTCTAAGTCCTTCTTCTCACTTTGGTTGTAATTCTTATCTTGATGACTAAAGACAATTTAGAATGTCAAATCAATAAAAAATGACAGCTCTCTTCTGAGTTCAGCTTCTCAGGCTATAATATATTACAATCTCATTGTAAACCGCACATTGACTGTCATAAGGCTGAACATGGCTGTGCAGATCTTTTCCCACAGCAGTTATGAATTAACTTGTCAGTGCCTGATAATACTTCAAGAAAAAGACAATCATGTCTGTCATATGATTTTAACAAGAAAAAAATCCCTCTTAAATATATTTCTACCTATTACAGTGGAAGGACATTCTTCATTATATGGAGTAAGAGCATCAGAGACACTTATAGGTATTTCTAGCATACTAGTGGAAATGTTATGTAAAAGAAGTATCACATTCATGTTTCAACAGTATCATGAAGTGTCACCTGTCTTCACGGGCTTTCAGTGTGAAAAGAAAACCCCAGAATTTCTGAAAACCCCCACCCGTGAGAAAACCTCACGTGGTTGAGGTAGCTCAGTGGCTCGTTGTGCAGAGGCATATTCTATTTTTAATTTGAAGGAAACAAATCTGGTTTCAGCTCTTTTCATACATTATAAGCTTTTACTCCCATCTTTTCTTGCCACCGCACGCCTTCTGATTGTTGGAAATTACATAAAATTATCTTAAAAGCATTTTGCACACTGAAAGCTGTCGTGTTCCAACGTGGCCGTGAAAAGATTCCTGCACACTGACACATCGCAATTGTACAAAAATGCATATACAATGCATTATAGCCTATCAAGAGTCAGCAGCAGATCCAAACTGCACTGACTTATCCTTTAACCAGCATTAAGTTTGGTGAAATATGGTTGCCAGCACAGGAGTTCCCATGAAAGTGGATACAGGGCTTTTCACTGCTCAGGCCATTGAAAGGGATTCAACAGACGGCCCCAGAACAGAATACAAGACAAGGCATGGTGTATCATGTATCGCCATCAAGAAAAATGACACTTTAGGCTTTGCCACATAGCAAAGTGCACAATGGGGTTTTATCACTGTGCATACTTGGAATAAAATATGTCTATAAAAAGTTATGTTACAATTCATTTTACTGAAACAAATGCCATAAAATGTTTAATTCAAAAGTCTTATTTATACATCAAGGTGACACACACACACGCACACACACAGTGCTCAGTCCTCAGACAATATAACACACAAGTAACAAGTAACCTGCTCCATGAATGATTGGTGGATGAGTACACAGGAAAATATCTGGTTTATTACTGTTCCTTCAAGTTCTGACCATGTAAATCTTCATCATAGCTATTATATTTAGTTGGTAATAAATCATTAGACAGTGATGTTATGTTGTCATGGTTCTGTGGCTCAACCAACCTGTCTGACAAGCAGATGAGAACACACTGTCAGCCAGCAGCTCACATGTTTCCTCTTTCAGTGAAGTCATCGTTCTGTCAATATTTGCAATGGTAATACCACTGTAAATATGTAATACTGCTTGTCAGGTGTGAAGCTAAAGTCAAACAGGAGGGGTGATCAGTTTACTGAAAACACCCCAGTGTTTTTAACAACGCTGCTACGATGCAGGTTAGTCAAGAAAACAGAAAGTGCAAAGGAGTAGAAAGTGTCTCTATTTCAGGTAAACAGAGCAGCTGCTGATAAGGCAAGTGTGTGTGTGTGTGTGTGTGTGTGTGTGTGTGTGTGTGTGTGTGTGTGTGTGTGTGTGTGTGCGTGTGTGTGTGCGTGTCTGTGTGTATGTGTGAAAGCTATCTTATCAGTGCAACACTAAGTGAGAAGTAGGTTATACTTCTAGTGCCACTAGTTATTTTGGCATGTGAGTTGTATTGTTCATTGAAAAGGAAACGAGGAACAAGTGGCACTGGAAGGTCTGCATACTTTGGCCTGATCTTTAATAGTAACCCCCCCTCACTGACACAATGATGTCAGTCATTTTGTCTGAAGTGCAGCATTCCCAGTCACTGACTGCACTCTGGACAGGAGGAGCTAGTTTTTCTGAAAAATGAGTGTCTGTGAAAAGAGTGTGTCAGCAGCCGGTGATGAAACAACGCACAGCTGAATTTATGATTCATTTTGTATCACAACATGTTTCTTTCCAAATAATTCTTACTTTTCGGGTGAAACACTAAAATACTTTTAAAAATGTTATAATAATTGTAAGCCACAAATGTAAGATGATGTGCCTGAAATGTCTTCTACTTCTCTTTCACTAAACTTAGTATAAAAAATCAAATAAACCCTTCTTCACACATCACCGGTGTCTTGGTCTTGTTTACCAGCTGGTCTGGAACACTTCTAAAGCCACTCCTCTGTGCCTGAGTTTGGAGAACAGTTTGCATATGTGGCTTCATCCCTGTGGGAGTATCTCCTGCTCAACACATAGTAACACAACAGGTGCCCAATATCCACTGCTATAGAGCAGTGCATACTGTGTGTGCGTGTGTGTGTGTATTACATTTTTGCCCTCAAGCCATAGATTCTGCCCTTACAGTCCATATATAGTCGACATATAAGTCTAAAAGTTTTCCTAGCCAGTGTGTTATGAACAACTCTAAGATGTAAAGATAGTTTTCAGTGTTGGCTCACGTGTGTTTAGATTGTTGCCATAGTTTTGACCCCTGGGGAGGTCATTAGCTGATGTACCTTTAAGTTTAGCGCTGTACTCCGTCTTGTCAGACTGACTCCTCCTCACCAGCGTCCCCAGGTTGATGTCACCTTTGGCCATGTCATCAGCCACAATAGTGTCCGTCTTTCTCCTCTCCAGGTAGCGCAGGAACACAGGCCTGTTCCTCCTCTTTATCCCTTTCTCCTTCTCTTTTTCCTTCTCTTTCTCACCCCTGCTGGCCTCCTTGGGATCCATGGTGAGGCCGTCAGCTCCCTTGTGTTTTTTGATCAGTCAAGGAGAAAAGAAGGGGAAGAGGGACGGGAAAAGGGAGAGAGACAGACAGAGAGAGCCTGGGAGGTGCAACAGGTGCACTGTTCACTGTGCAATGACTGCCTGCTCTGCACAGGTAATGTAGCTCCTCCCCATATCTACCTGACATGAAAGCTATGTGGCCACACCTCTCCACTGCTGTGCTATGCTTCTTCCCTTTAGACCATTATATCCATCAGGGAGAGAAAGCGATGCGATGCACTTTCTCTCCCTTGAAGGTTGGAGGACAGAGCAATGGCAACACCAGAAAAAAAAACTTCTTTTTAATCTCACTAAAACTAAAAAGTTTTCATAACAAAATTAATTTAACCTCACAGAGACGATGACAATGTGCCAAATGTTGACAAGGAAGTATTTATGTAAATGGTCCAGGTGCAAATCACACTTGGCAATGCAGAGAGTTTTATATTTACACAGAGATGAATAAGGGAATTTGTAAATCAAATAATTTAAACATTTTACATCTACCATACACTCTATAATCACAGGAAAAAGCAAACTCAAAAGTCAAATTCTAAGTGGATGAGCTGCCTAGTTAGATACAGTAGATGGATTTAGCGAGACTTGGAGATGAATGAAATGAATGAATGAAAATAACATTGCACTTGAATTGATAATCTAAAAGTTTCAGATTGTAATATCCATGTCAGCAAAATCAATTTCCAAGGATTTAAATTGCACTCAAATGACTAATGGACTGGGCTGTTAGGTTATTGGTTTTCTGTGATTCAGTGCGTTGCGTTTTTGAAATGATAAAAATTTATTAATTTTGGAAAACTTAAATTGTTATGCATGCTAAATTTTTTTCAAGTTTTTGTTTTCTTGTGCAAAAACGTATTCTTTCTAGTAAAAACCTACAAATGTCATTCATAAAAAATGTCAAATCTGGTTACACAGGTAATTCATCAACACTGAACATCAACAAAGATTTCTGGTCATAGCAACCAGATACTGCCTTTCCTGCCAGAACAATGAATGGATGCATTTCCTCTCCATTGAAGCACAGGTAATGACAGTTCCTATTGTGTTTTCAGATCAGCATGCAGTGTGTTCACTGCACACCTGTTTTACAACCATTTCACTGGATGCACACATATTCCTCACTATTACAGCATGACTGTATATTTTTCACATTGCGGCATTATCATTATCATGTGTCTATGTGCATAAGAACACCTCAATAATTAAATGATTACAAGTTAATTCCTTTGCAGCACAGTTACATTATATTCAGGATGACAGACGTCAATGTTAGCAGTATTACGTAACCATACCTAGTATGGTAAACCACACTGAACAATCATATACTCTATAAAAACACGCAAGTGAGTAAACAATGTTATCTCCTGAGTGGTCATATTTTTAACCCTGAGGGAGCTTGTGTCCGGGTGTGGCTGTGCTTGACCTGCTCACAGAGAGAAGTGTAATCTTTCAAATGGAATCACACAGCTTGTTTAGTTTAAAGCTTGCTTCATGGTCTCCAGCTGATGAATCCTACTGACTTTGGTGATGCTCTGAGTTTTTCTCTACCGCTACCATTGGCTTGACATTTTTGGTTGTTAGGGAAATATCTCAACAACTATTGGATGGATAGTCATGAAATTTGGTACAGATATCCATCCAGAAGACAAATCTCACTAACTTTGGCCATCCTTTGACTTGGTGCACCTATGCCCTCCTCAGAATTAACTGTAATATGTTTTGGGGATATTTTTACTTTTCCTCTAGCACATTATCATCCCAAAATTTATATTTCGTATTTTGTCCAAAACTGTGGACAAGTTTTGGACACTTTGGCACAAACTGAGAGATGGGACAATCATTTGCATTTGGTTTTCCACCCAGATCTCCAAATCAGTACAGACTCTAGAGCCTTCCACAGTCTCTCTTCTTAAAATTGTGATACCACATCCAGCTTTTCCTCCTTTCATCATCAAGTAGTACTTGGACCTTGACCACTATTGTCCAACTTACAGGTTTGCAGCATGAAATATTTTCTTGTCAATGACAATGCTGGTCTGGTCAAAAATGGTCAAACTGTCAAAGTTTAAGCGCACTGTTTGCTGGAAAACACTGAACTAATGGGAATTTGTTCTCAGCAGAATCACAACCCTTTGGCAACAGTATCAAAGGCAAACATTCACTTTAAGATTTTAATAAACCAGCTTTTATGGCTGCTTCTGATGTGTGTGTCATTTGTTTGAACAGAGACCAAGCTATACAACAGTAAAAGAGAAAGATCAAGGCGGCTCGGGTGGGTGTTTGTTTATGGCACAATGGACACATATGGACTTTGATCTCAAGATGTATTGTGAAGATTACCTCCACCAAACTTCTGACTGTAAAAACAAAAGCATGGCGACAGTACAGCAAGCCACACGCAGCATGGTGGTTCTGAAAATGGAGGCCAAATTGCACAGTTCACCTCTGGGTGCGGGAAATATTTTAGAATTGTAGCATTATAAAATAATGCCGCGGTGACTGTCTTGATCTTCTTTCTAGACCTATGGCTCCAAATATGAAGCTACAATTCCCACATAAACACAAGACATACCAAAATGTAATGGGCATATTGTGATGTGCCAAGTCATGCTCCTGGGAGGATGAACGTATTCAATTTTGGACACACAGTGAGCTTTCTAACAGCGCTGCCCTGAGACCAAAATGTCAACGTTGTGCACAATATAGACAGCCTCATACATTGAATGTGCTATGCATCTTTATGCTCCTATGGTATGAAAACGTTTGCTTTTCTTATGATCCATCTATAGCAGCAGCATCCTGTCAAAATTACAACGGACAGTCAGGTCTGCAGAAAAGATTATCGGTGTCGACCTGCCCACCATCCAGGCCCTGCACACCTCCAGAGTCAGGAAACGGGCAGGGAAAATCACTGCAGACCCCTCACACACTGGACATAACCTGTTCCAACTTATCCCCTCTGGTAGGCACTATATAACACTGAACACCAAAACCACCAGACACAGGAACAGTTTCTACCCCCCTCGCCATCACACTTATTAACAGTTAACTCACTGTGGCACTGTGCAATAACCCTGTGACACTATAATACCCACTGTACTTACAAATTATACATATTTATGTAGTTTAAAAGACAAAATGTGTAATGTATTTCATTCATTACTGTATATTTGAACAGCTTATACCTACAGTATGTATTTAAAGTAACTTTTTGAACTATTCAATATTTATCTCAGCTCTGCCTGCACTCTTCGCTTCTTTGCACTATTTGTATCCTGTTTACAGTTCACAGAAACTGTTTCACCTGTATATAGTCATTCATTGTGTATCTTTCTGAAGATTGTTGTGTTGTTATTTTGTCTAAGTGCATTGAGAGCCACCAAATTCCTTGCATGTGTAAACATCCTTGGCCAATAAAGATGATTCTGATGCCGAAAATGAATAGTTTTAACAAATCTACTACATAGACTGCCATCAAATGCATTTACTTTACTGAATGTTTGCCTTATTTCAACTCCATTATGGTTAGTATACCATCCTGCAATTGATTTTTACTCTAATAACCACATTTGTTTTACTAAATCTTACATTTTTTTTATAGGAATGTCTGCCTAAGAGGAAACATTAGTCTTAACCAGGACCTCTGCATCCTCCATGGCAACTATGAAGGCACTGAGCGGAAGTGCCGGGTTCACTGTGGCGAGCTTCACAGTTGTGAATGTGGCGGCGGCCCATTTATTTTTCCTAGGATAACGAAGTCATGACCCGCCCTACTCTGCCTCTGATTGGCTAGTACTCGTTGCCTTTGTTGGTTAGATTGGTTAGGTTTAGGCATGAGGAGTGAAATGGTTGGGCTGGGTTAAAAATATCAGGAACAGAGCCAATCCGAGGCAGGAGGTGGAGGACGGGAAACCAAATTTATTTTCCTAGGAAGGCGAAGTCATCACCCGCCCTACTCTGCCTCTGATTGGCTAGTTCTTGTTGCCTCCGTTGGTTGGATTGGTTAGGGTTAGGGTAATAATATCAAGATAAGCCTATCAGAGGCAGAGTAGGGCGGGTCATGAGGGTCTCCTTTCTGGGAATATAAAAAATACGGGAAGCAGATTTTGTTGCCTAGGATGGCAACTGAAAGTCCCGCGAAGACCCGCCCTACTCTGCCTCTGATTGGATAGTACTCGTTGCCTTCGTTGGTTTGATTGGTTAGGTTTAGGCACGAGGAGTGAGATGGTTAGGGTCCATTCCGTCATCATCCTAGGAAACGAAAACTCCCGTACGGAAGCAGGAACCGAGGAGAGAAAAGAAGTGTCTATAATGAGGCCGCTGCTGCTACGCTCTTCACTCGGCTGCTTGGTGAGAACTTTCGGGTCATTTTCCACCTCTCGGAACAAACTCGTCACACACGTAGCAGCTGTACCTCATCTGTATAATTTGAGAAAAACGATGCACTATCAAATTGAAGAGAGAGGACACCCCCATTCTCCTGACTACCGGATTTATTTTAGTAAGTTAATAGCCGCCACCATGTGTGTCCCCGGTATTTCATGGTAAAACGGGTTAGCACCGCTGTATGGAGTCCGACAGGTAACCACAGGTCGACCTCAGGTGTAGGTAAACATTTGACCTTTGAGTTACATGCGAGGGTTTTTTTTACTGTGCATGTGGAACTCTCACCAATCAGCTTTCGAGTGAAAACCCCGCCAATGTTAACCCCTTTTTCCATTATGTTGAAATAATTCAGAAGCAGAAAGAAAGGAAGAGATTTCAATGTATCCTCACGTGGTTTTACTTCCTGTTGGGCGGTCACGTGAGAACTGGCAACATAAAAAAACATCTAGAAAAGAGAAACACTGATATTTTCCCATCAGCAATAGTGAAATTCAGCCACATGCGCCATCAGATAGAGTTGAACTCATTCAATTGTAATGATCACGGTTATCTATCATTATAATTAACTAATGGAGACATTTTCATTCATTCATTACAGGCCTGCAACTAAATTATTTCCATTATTGATTAATCTGCAGATTATTTTCTCGTCTAATCGCTCGGTCTACATGATTTATAGTGAAATAGTGACTGTTACAATTTCCTGGAGTTAAAGGGGATGTTTTCAGATGTCTTGTTTTGTCCAAAGATATTCAGTTTACTATCACCTATGACAAAGAAAAGCATTAAATCATTCAATTTTAAAGTTGAAAACAGCATATTCTTGGTATTTCTGCTTTAAAAAATGACTAAAAAATGATTATTAAATACAATTGATTATCAAAATAGTTGTTGATTAATTTTCGGTTGATCGATAAATCTTTGCTGCTCTACATTATTTTTTAGTCTCAGTCGACCAGCGGTGATGGTAAAACAGTTCTTGTAGAATAGCAGGCCAGTATTAACTAAATAAAATATTACAATATTATGTTTCCAATATGGATAATATGACTGTATTTTGGTAATGACTGTTTCAGTATTAAGTATAACGGGTGACAATGTCTGAGAAAATATTAGTAACGTGGATATGATTCTCATCACAATCAGTCAGCCAGTGAATCAACTGTTTATTCATAATTTAGTGAACACATCTGTGACTGGCCGCGCATAACTACCTGTAACGCACCAAGAAATAGATTGTTGTGCACTTATTAGCTTTTCCGGGTGCTTTTCAACCGCATGTCATGGTCTCCCTCAGCAGATGGACTTTGCTCATTTGTCATGGAGATAGGTCAGTATTAGTATCAATCTGAAGTAACTCCATGACAACTGAGCAAACTCCATGTGCCCTTGAGATCGGGATGAAAGCCCTTGAGTGGACCATGAGTTTCAATTTATTTTGTCAAACTATTGTTTCCAAGATCAAGCATGAACCTTCACACTTATATAAAATGTTGTACTATGACAAAAACAACTTTGAGTATGAAAGAACAGTTTCAGAATAACAATCTTTAGCTTAAAATCTTCAGTCAAAAAAAAGCAAACACTGTATTTGGCATAATATGCATTGAATCCAAAACAGAACTAACCTCAAGATGTCTGACAGAAATATTTCTAGATTTGTGACAACAAGGTCAAGGTACTCAAAAGTGTACATAGCTAGTAACATGATAACAGAACATACATGTTTTATAATCATGCATGCTATTCACCTTGTTGCCACGAACCTAGAACAACCCAAAAATCTGAGACACTAAAATCTATATTGACCAGATTGAAATAGTAATTTCTATATGCAGTATAATAATATTACTTGTTGAGTGGTGGCCTCTTTCTAATAAACAGTTCTTTTTTATTTTAACTTTTTTTCTCAGAAACCTCTGAAGGGAAATACATTTCACCATTTCACGACATTCCACTTAAAGCGGAGCCAGAACAGGTAATAGTTTGATAGCTGAGGTTTTAGTTTCTGTTTGACAGAATGCTGAATAAAGTTCATGAATTATTTTCGCTATTAAATAAACACTCCATAAACATAATATACAGATCAACCATTCAGGGATGTTTTTGTTTTCTTTCAACAGGACAATGATTTGCCAGCTAAAAGACTCAAGAAGAATGACAGTGAGGTACTGTCATACTCAAATACTAAGTAGTATTCAATAACATTTACCACAGCATACACTATATATATTTTTCTTCTTTACGTTCAGGTGCTCTTCAACATGGTTGTGGAGGTACCTCGATGGTCAAACGCTAAAATGGAGGTAAGTAGGTGATAGATACAGTATCTCAAATTAAAATAATTAATTTGATCGTTACACTTGTACCACTACTGCTACTACCACAGCTTTATTAAAGGCTGACTCAGATTGACTGACTCAGAAATGTTTAGGTATGCATTAACAGGTATGCAGCTGTCCTGAAAACAGTCCTGGAGCTGCTTATTATTTAATGAACCCCTAAATTGAAAATAACTTAACTGAATGTCTAGCAGTAGCCTGAAGCTGAAGGTTTGAGTGTTTGAGTAGAAAGTTAAACTTTTCTATCTTTCCTCATCAGGTAAGTCAAAGCCTTCCATTTAAAAGAACTACCATGTTACAACACTGGCAAAAGCATGCACACACATAAATACATACACCTACATACACCTTCGCCATTCCTTCAATTTCCAGATTGCAACAAAGGAACTACTAAACCCGATCAAACAAGATGTAAAGAAAGGCAAGCTGCGATACGTTGCCAACATATTTCCCCATAAAGGTTACATTTGGAACTATGGGGCCATCCCACAGGTAAGAAAATGCACACACACGAAGAAGACTTTCAGTTTATGATCCCCATGCTGTATTGATTTTGATTCTAGTCAGCTGATGACAAATAACAATAATTGTACACTTATATAATACACTTTAAGATTAACTTGTTGCTCATTGAATTTCATAATTAATTTTCATAATTTAGTTCAGTGTCTTTAAGCTTATGAGTGCTTTATTTATTTACTCCACTCATTTTTTTTAATGTTTGATTTTCTTACATGTTTTGAACTGTTCCTTGGAAAAGACATGGGAGGACCCAAACCACACAGACAAAGAAACAAAGTGTTGTGGTGACAATGATCCTATTGACGTTTGTGACATTGGCACCCAGGTAAGACTGCTTGAGGTGTATATACAACAATACAATACAAATAATACTATTATATCATTTGATATGTTTTGGGTTTTTTTTGCTCAATTTACATGCACTTTAAAATATAGTGTTTGGTACTGTGTGGCTGATGGATTAATTGTTTATTTGTCATTTGTTTGCCTGTTCCTCAGGTGTGCTTTCCAGGTCAGGTGATCAAAGTAAAAGTGCTCGGCATCTTGGCCATGATTGACGAAGGAGAAATGGACTGGAAGGTCATCGCTATCAATGCTGATGACCCTGATGCCAAAATCCTAAACAGTGGGTGTTTTTCACAGATAATACAAATAATAATTGAGACATTTATCCATATACTACACAAACAAATTCAGTTCAGCAGACATGTTGTTAACAAGTCATGGGCAATAGGATTTTATCTAGATTTTAGTGAACCAGATAATCAGAACAATTGAAATGTCAAGCAATAAAATTCTAGGTGTTGATCTAAGCCTTGCAGATCCTTTGAAGATTTGTTGTACATAGCTTGTCAGATATGTATTTGGCCACATAATGTGCATGTGGTGGAAATGCAGCTGCACTGCTTTGTTCACTTTTACTGCATAAATCTGGAGAAAATGGTTTCAGATGCAAAAAGGGAATCCTAAAAGGAGGGTGGCTGCTCCTTCAAACTTGCTAGGTGTATTTTAAACACCCACTTATACTCTGTGTAGTGTTAATTGTAAACACAGTTTTGTTTACAGTCAGTGTTTCTCTCCAAAACGCACTGTGTGTATGCTTCAGGCGTGTTGAATGCATATTTCTCCCCTCACATAATGGCCTTTTTTAAAACGTTTGAGGAATACTTTGTTAACAACAGCTGCAACCTTCTGCTTATATTGTTTTATAGGCACATTGCTACCTTTTACAGTGCATTACAGCCACAAACTTTTAATGCCCGGTAGAAATTTGTATATGTATAGGAAATGGATGGACAAAGTAGTCATGGTGGAGAAACCAGGTGTAGGCTGTTAGTTTGTCAAATCTATTTTCAGCCAATTTTAAGTGTATTACCTTTTTATTTATCTGTCATCGCTAAATATTAGCGATGACAGATATATATAATAATATATTATATTATTAATAACACTTAACATATTTCAGAACTACGCACATATAAAATATACTCAGGTTTTTTTGTCAAGATACAGTATACACCCTATACCATGTGTAAATGGAATACAGATTCAGATCTAATTCATACCAAGACAAACAAGGTGCAAATTGGTCTTCTGTACTTACTCTGTTGTTTGTGTTTCCTTAGACATAGAGGATGTCCGCAAGAGCCGTCCTGGTCATTTAGAGGCCACCGTCGACTGGTTCAGGAAATATAAGGTGCCTGATGGAAAGCCTGAGAACCAATTTGGATTCAATGGACAATTCAAAGACAAAGTAAGAAGACCTTTGTAATACTACATACACAGATTAGACATGACGGTGTGCTAGGGGTTGCAGTCCACTGCAGTTTTAGAGGCTGAATGAACTCAAATGGATTGCTCCCTAAGAAACACAAATTGTACTTTTTCTGATGTTGTTTGTCCTTTTCATAGGACTTTGCAGTTGAGATCATTGAGTCCACTCATGAGCACTGGAGGGCACTAGTGCAGAAGCAGACGAATAGTGGAGGGATTGAATGGTAAGTTAAAACCCCTGCTCTGTGTGTGTGTGTGTGTGTGTGTGTGTGTGTGTGTGTGATGTACATATATGATTGGCCATCTAAAGTTGTAATGTGTTCTGTGAATTCTACTGATTTTTCTGTGGATGATTCTTTTTTTTATTCAGCAAAAATGTCTCTTGCTGTGAGAGTCCTTTCAAATGCAGTACTGAGGAGGCCAAAGATGCGGTCCAATCGGTGAGACCTTCCATATGGCGTTATTTCACAATGATGATAGCAAACACAATAATATCATTACAAATTGTACTGGAATAAGGTTTAGTAATTGTAATGTACAATCTTTGACTCCTCAGTCCCCTGCATTTGGTAGCGCACATCCGGTGTCAGCAGAGGGTAAGTAAATAACGACTTCACTCATAATAAATGGTGTATTTGAGGTGTTATATGCTTAAACACATATATTTATGTGATTTTTAAATCTTTTCTTGTACAGTGGACAAGTGGCACTTTGTCTGAGTGATTGTGAAGCCCTGAAGACAATATGGAAACCAGCAAAACGTCTTTATACATCACCAATACTGCTTCATTGTTTGTAAGCAGCTGAATTTATTTTTGGTAAGAACTACTGTAATTCTCAGATGTATAACGTGCCATCCACGTTTACCATCGAATAATGTGTTTAAAAAAATAAAAAGCTAATATCAGTACATTGACAATATGAACCAGTGAAGATGACATCATCTGTGTTTTTATTATGAGTATAGAACCAGAGGTGAAATGTGTTGCTAATATGCCCTATTTAAAGGCAATGCCCTATTCTCCTTTAAGACTGCATTCAGTTTGTGCTTGCAACCACAAAGATGACATAATTTGTATGTAACAAGTAAACAATTTCTTCTTATTTGGGTAAATAAAATTTTTTAAATGTGAGCGTAACATGATCTTCCAGTTTTATCCATAATTACACATTTAAAAACTTAACATTTGTGGACAGGAATGCACAAAATTTAGATATTAAGTTAATGATATTAAGTTGGAGTAACAAATCAAATTGCTTTAAATAAATATAAATTTTATTAAAAAAAACACCCACATCTCAGCAATATCAGGAATGATATAATAAACAGCTTTCAAATAAACTGCATTCAGTACATTACAATACTTACAGTATTAATACCCATCCTTAATTCCATTTTTATAGCATACCAAACTTCAGGAGAACAAGGGAAGCCTTAAAAAATAAAATGACAGGCAAAAAGTTGCACATTTTTTATACCTTTAGTGTCTAACTGCAAAAAGACCATGTGTGTATCAACTGCTAGCTTAACCTTTGAGCTGAGCACATACAGTGCACTAGTTATGCCCAGAAAGTCATTCAAGTAATGTTGACTCACTCAGAAACACTCTGAAGCATCTTCAAGTATGGCTATGCTTTTAACCCGCTATATCTTAGACACCTCGGCGTTCTAAACCACAACCTGCTACTGTAGCTGGGTCCTGTACAACGAAATTCAACATTTTATTTCTGTAAATTTATTTTACAAAACTGGAACAGTTAAAAAAAAAAAACTATAACTTCTAATGTTTGGGCTAACAGGATACTTTAACTGTAAACATTGCTATGACAGTGAGCGTAATATTTACAAAGACTTCCTGGATAATCTAACCATGATCATTCTGTTAACCTGAAAGAGCCAAAAGGATGTTTTAAGATATGACGAGGATTGCTGATAGAAAAGCTGTGGGTCAATTTGACAGAACTAGAAGAACCTACATCAACATTAAAAGAATGAGTTGTATTCCTGCAATACAAATTCTTGGTATGTACAATGTGACATAATTTATTTTTTTTTAACACATTTACAATCTGTTTAAATAAAATGTTTTGTAATAATTCTTTATTACATATTTCTTTCCTGAAAAAGAAATGAAGTGCTTTCAGAAAATGAATATGTTGAAGAGTGGGGTGAGTTGTTACTATAACATGACAGTCATTCCATTATATATCACATTAATTAAAACAAATAAGAGGGAGAAAAATCATTATACAATTGCTTAGTGGTTATAAATAAATTTAACTATACACAGGCACAAAGATGTGCAACTACGTTAATCACTGCCCTGGTCTTGCCTCATAGCAAAAGCAAATACATTGCTCTTTACTTTGTCAATATCATACTTTCCCTTTAGTCAACTCAGTGCATATACTTTATGTTCAAATTTCTTTTAAAAGATTACCACTGTCCTACTACCTAAAATTATAAGTAAAAATTGCAGGAAAGTATCTTTTTTTCCTCACAAAATATTTTTGTCTGTGAAGTATAATAGACGAGATGTGTTGGGATTCAGGATGCAATGGCAAGTCCCTGAATGAGGAAAGACAGGATGAATACAGGCGATGAAGATGTACACAAAATTAGTTGAAAATGTCCCTGATTTTACAGTAACATCAAAGATTCAAGTTCAAGTAATACTTTCTAGCACATTGATAAGAAAGTAAGAAATGAACTTTTCTGCCTTTTGGTGGCCTGCAGTTAAACTGTTATTAACATTTTGAAAGTAATATACAAAGGAAGAAAGAAAAATATGTTATAATCCTATTGCCAAACTGGGTTTGAGGTATATGACAGGTTGGTACTGTACATTATTTAATAGCCTTCTCACTGCCCAAAGAGTCTCACATTGTATGTTTCTAGCAGGTTGAATAGCACCTTATGAAATAAAATCAGTTGAAACCCAAAGACATACAATGAAATAGGCTGTTAGCATTCTTTACAACACAAAATCTATAACAGTAATTCCAAAAAGGGAAATTAATTTACTGTACAAATCTCACCTGTTTATCTTACAGTTAGATTACAATAATTAAAGAACCCACAGCAAGCCAGCTGCCCTCTGAAACTGACACTGAGCTTACCCTGTTTCATGTTCCTCAGTGTATAAAAAGCACATATACTAAGCACCACAGACATAAAACTACATGAAATATTCACAATCCAGGTTTGTTCAATGAACCTGTGGTAAGGAACATTTAAAACAGTTGCTAACAAAGCAAACCTGGAAAAAAACTAAAATAACACAAACATGATGATTTTTTTTCCTCAAAAAGTTAAAAATGCACCATTAGAATGGCTCAATTTACAGTATAAATGACATAGGAAAGTGAAAGAAGCACCAACACAATGATTAAAAAAAACAAAAAAAAAAACAACCTTTTTGCATGAACCTGAAACAGTATCATGGATTGCTCAATCAACCCTCTGTTATAAATTCATCAATTTCATTTTAGGGATGCTTAGAAATTTCAATGTAGCAATACGGAATAACCAAATTTTATGATTTAAAGGTATTACCAAAACATTTAACTCTCATGATCAAAAAGTGCTCAAGAAACACTGACTTGCCAAAAACCATTATGAAGCTGATGATTTGACAGTGGGATGATATTTTCAGTGTCCTGTTGACATAAGTTATTGAGTGTCACTCATAGAGAGTGTCATGGTTATAGTGTGAAGGCATTTGAATTAAAAAAGATGGTAATAAACGCACACTTTAGCACCGTGAATGTTGTCATTCACAAAGTCAGTGTTTTATGCCAAGATTACATCTCCAAAATTTTGTAAGAAAAATAAAGCCACCAAAAATGAAACTTTGTTTCCAGTAAAAATAGGTCCTTATGTATCAGACTGAAAGCACCAGAGATTTTGACAGTGTGTATCTTGCAAAAGTTGCCAAACAAAAATAAATACATCCTTAGTAGGGTCAACTAGTAAAGCTTGATTGTTAAAGAGGTGAAAGACCTGATGTGATAGGTGATTTATGTCTCATCTGACCACAGGTTCTTTTTTCTATGCAACAGTGTTGCTAACCTTATGGATAGGAAGGAGTGTTTTAGATGAGGCCAGTGGTGCTTGTGGTCTTTCTTTATCATAAATAAAGCACCTTCAATTTTCTTCTTCATGAGTGTATTCTACACAAACTGACTGTAAGGCCCTGTGACCTTGGTGAAGGCGTACGGAGATGTACTGACATAGGTGTTTGTTGTGCACGACAAGGACCCCTCCATGAGTGCCTTGATAAAACGCTTGTAAGGAGGCTCCCCGGTGGTTTCTGATGACTCTGGATGCTCTCGCTTCACCCCCTTCTTGCTGCCCTTGCTTGGTGTCCCTTCGCCACCATTCCTCTCTGCATCTTCCTCCTTCTCTCGAGCCTTTTCTGCCATCTTGGCTTCCCACAGTGCCAGACCATGCTTGGCCTCATTCATGTTTTTGTGCTGGTAGAAGACCAAGGAGATGCGTGTTGGGTGGTTGCGGTCTGGGTTTGTAAGGGGCGTTGTGGCATGGAGCTCCCGTTTAGCACACTCAATGAGGACTGAGCCATGGCTAGGTGCCACTGCCACACCACCAATGTCAGGGTCCAAGAAGTTGTGCTCATTGTCTGACCACATCTCTGGCTTTTGTGGGGTTGTGGGTGTTTGTGGTGTTCCAGGCTCCTGCTTAATACCAGATCCCATGAGGCTCCCATTGGGCAGACCTAACCCTGACTGTGTTTCAGGGTTTAAACACCCACCACTTAACTGAGCAGCAAGCATCTGTGGGCTAGGCATCTCTGTCTTGATTTGCATATGAAAAGGATCTTGGCCTGGGGGTAAGATTTGAGGGCTCTGAGAGAGGTATGGATTTGGGTATCCTCCAAACTGATTGCCTTTGCTCACAGTAGCTGTATAGTCTAGACTTCCATGGGCTGAGGGTGCTCTTGAGAGGGGGTCCATGAACCGTGGGTCTGAGCCTCCATTAGGGCCATAAGGGGAGTACGGTCTCATGGGATGAACTGGCCTCATGTTGCATGCATTGTAACCATTAACCTGTAAACCTGGCTCACCATACCTTGGTGGATAATTGACCTCATAGCGTTGATGTACACCATACTGCTGCTCTGAGTAAAGTGCTGGCCGCTGTTGTCGATACATGTCCAGGTGCTTTGGGTTTGAAGCATAGTATGGATGGTAATTGTCAAGGGGCATTCCTCCATTACATTGATAGCCTGGGTATGGACGATTTGATCCATTAATGTAAGAGTTTGGTACATGGAGTGGGGAGGGGTAAGGGCTGGCTGGTGTTGGTGGCTGAGGGGGATACATGCTGCCTGGCCTGGAAGTGCTTGGAAAAGACCCAGGATGGTTGGGGAACCTAGGGTAGCTGGCTGCATTTGTTACACCAGGATAAGATGGAAGAATGCTCTGGTGCTGTTGGTGCTGTAGTTGCCGAGGATGGGCCCCAAGAGGATGTGTTGGCTGACCTGACTGCAGGGTTGCTCCCATAGCACCTGGAATATGTCCTAAAAAACAAAAATCCCAACAGATGAAGGCCTAAGCAGCAGAAGAAAAAAATTACACAAATTTCCAATCATATAAGACTAAAATTTTGTAAATACATTGCTATTGAGTTTTTCAGTTTTAGTATAGTATGCTAGCAGTATGTCCCTACAAAGTGATCAAATGTTTGCCATTTATAAAGAGTTGGAATAAATGTTAGCCTACCTGCCATAGGAGTGCTCTGAGCAATATTCTCATAAGTGCCAGCTTTTGACTTGGCCTGGAGGGCCTTCTCTGCCTTATCATTAGAGTTGTCCAGCATGGCATTCTTGTTGGCAGCTGCCTTCTTAGCATCCAGCTTCTTTTGGCGGCAAGACTTGGCAGGCTCTGCAAGCATGCGCACCTGGCGGCGGAAGGCACTGAGGACTTGGATGGCGCCTGACTTGATTTTCTCCTGCTGACCCTCCTCACTACCAAATTCATCAGTGTTGGAAGCCTTATAAAGAGGCAGGACATGGAGCTGCTCATCCTCTGGTATCTTTCCAATCTCTCGGTTATCCTCCCTTGTTAAAGTACACACCTGGAAAAACATTGGACAAACCATTGTTTTGTTTTGTTTTGTTGGGGGTATCACACACAGACATTAGAAAGTAAAGTTTTTATTATTCACATACAGTATCTATTTTAAAGCCATGATTTGGACATTAAAGCATAGCTTGATGTGCGGTTGGAGTCTCTGTATCTATTCTATCCTCAAACATAAAGCTATATGCTTCTCAGGTTCTGCTTACCACAGTGCTGCCGCCCTGCATGTTGTGGAGGTCCCTGTGAGCGTGGGCGCAGAAATCCAAACAAGCAGTGACCCCAGAGAAGGGACGACCCTCCTTTAGGCCCAGACGACAATCTGGTGCTCTGTGTTCATGTTCCACCTGTGTCCAGGAGCAACAGGAGGTAAATTTTAATAAGATATTAAGAGTTTCTCTAGGTCACTAAAAAGTATAAATGGGAACTCTACAAAACTACTTTATGGTGTAGATCATTTCAGAAATTCCTATATATATATACAGAGTATACAGTACCAGTAAAAAGTTTGGACACACTTCTTATTTAAGGGAATAGCAGGGTGTGTCCGAACTTTTGACTGGCACTGTATTTTTACAATAAATTATTATATTATGATGTCGATGAAACTAGACAAGCAGTCTATATAATGTCCATATATCCTCACCTGGTTTCCATAAGCCTCAGGTGCCAAGGTTTTATACAAAGGACCCAATAAGGTTGCCAGATTTTGAAAGTTTTGCTCCAGTCTCTCTTCCTGAAAAACAATATTTGGCAGTAAGTTACTGTAATTACCATATTATAATGACATAACCATGGTGATACTTTTTTCTAACTACATGAAATACCTCTTTCACGTCATCTCCTAGTAGCTTGAATTTTCTTGGAATTTTGCTCCGGGCAAACTTGCAGCCATTGTAGTACATGCTCCAGGAGCAACCAAAAGAGAAAGATGCTCCACAGGCTTCAGGATCTAACCCCTGGCATGCACAGGTCCTCCTGAATGGGGAGGACAATAATTTAAATGAGCCATTGTTATCCAGTTTAATTCAGTGTTAGTCAAGTTGATGTCTGAGGATCATTTTGGGAACTAATACCATTTGTTTTGATACAAACAAGCAAGTAACCATTAGAAAAATAACCCTGAGAACAAAAATGAATTTGTACAATAAAAAAGTTAGTATGGTATAGTGATCATCCTAACTCATCTATGTCTGGATATGAAAGCTACTGTAGCTCACTTGGCTAGATTTTGGTTTTGTTATGCTGTCACTTACTCCTCATTGAGAGCGCAGCGTCTCTGGGTGAGGGCTCCATGCTTTGTTAGAGTTTCACTTAGCTCGAGGTAGAGGCGGTCAGCCACACTAGGCAGGATGCCCTCCCAGACCAGGATTACAACAATGATGCAGGCTGTGTCACATTTGTGACCAGCACGTTCCCGCACCAACACCAGTATCTTTTCTTCTACACTGGATCGGCGGATCACCTGCAATATGATAGGTATAGGAATTTGTGCACATGCAGATATTTGAAGCCAATAGAAGGGCAGCTGATTTGCCCACTTCTTAAGTTAAAAATACAAAAATGGTTCTTACCCATTTGGCTATGGGACACCCCTGTGTGCTTTTTCCTTCCTTGCCGGTGTATAATATTTTCTCAATCCTGATGGCGCGACCAGTTAAACCAGACCTTCAAAGCAAAATAGAAGCATTGAAGTATACACAAGTAAAACAGTACCTTGTTGTTATGTAATACAGTCCATGTTTGCTGTAATTTTTTAAGACGTCAAATTTGTGGTTAACCTTTTCTCCATCACCTCCCGTATACCAGGAACACTAGGCGCTGACCCCAAGTGAGTGTAGTATGGGCCTTCATCCTTCTCACTGATTTGTTCTAAATATAAAAAAAGGAACATGCGTTAATATTTACACACCAACGGATCAATCATGTTTCAGAACCAACATTAGGAGACTCACCAACACAGTGGCAGGATGCAATGTCATATTGCGTTTTCATGGGAGTATCTAGGAGATTCTTTATAGGGGTATCCAATAGCTTCATAGGAGATTCCATAAAGCTCTGTAGGAGGTGTTCCTTCTTAGGGGTGGAATCAGGTGGTTTTTTTAGAACTACAGTGGCTGGAGCCACTTCTGATGATTCCACTCCACTCAGGTCAGTGTTGGTTGACAAGATTGTGACAGGACCGGAAGATTCCACCTTGACTTTATTTAATGAATTGATGACAAGGGATTTCTTCTCAAACACAGGTGAGAGCTGGTACTGCCTCAGGGTTTGTTCCATAGAGGCCAGGATGCTGCCCTGCCTCTTACCTTTCTCACACAAGGACTGTTGATTCTCTTGCTTGACTTGCATTCCACCTATGCCTGGCTCTCTCATTTGTAACTGCTGCTCCTGCTGCTGTGAACAAGGCAGTTCAAATCTGGGTCCATTTTCCATTTTTACAGCTCCCAGGCTATGTTTGGGGTCACTAGTGCTCTGAGGGGGATGAGGAGGGCCCTGGCGCTCTTGCCTTTGTAACAGGTGCATACGCAGGGCTGCATGCTTCTGAAAGTCTCCTTGGGGACCTACAGGTCCCAGAGGTAGTCGAGGTCCCCTTTGGAACTGAGTGCATGATGTCTTTAGCTGCTGTTCAGCTTTAGGATACATCTGTGCTGATACCTGTTGGTTTAACGCACCTTGTGGTAAGTGAGGTTGTGACTGTGTAGAGGTCTGGGGGAAGTCCACGTGGTTGGGCTGGTGGCAGTGGTTGTTAGGCCGCTGTGGTTGAAATTGCTTGAGGTTACTGCTGCCTGAGTTCGGAGAATAATGCCTTTGCTGTTGTCGTAGTTGTTGCATCTCTGTTGTGTTACTGTAACTGAATGTTGCATGATCGCCGTGCTGGATGTGTTGGTTACTGGATTGAGCAGAGTTGTTTCTAAGTGGCTGGTTTGGTTGAAGCTGCTGCTGACCTGGCTGAGGCTGACTGTGAGGTCTATAATTGGGAGACTTCAGTTGCTGCACTTCAAATTGTGGTGGGTGGGACAGTGGACGTTGAAGATTACAGGGCTGTTGTTGCTGTGTTGCTAAAAACCCAGGTGACAATATATCCTGCAGGTCAGGGTCTTCACATAAGTGCTCTGACTGCATGGGGGTGCGGTAGCAGCTGTCTGCCTGCTGATTTTGGGGGAAGTTACGTTGCTCAGTTATTTTCTGGGGTAGAGGCTGCTGCATTTGAGGTGCTTTAGAATTTGACTGCTGCCACTCAGGGGCAGTGTTGTGCTGGGCTGAAGCACAGTGCGTTTGAGCTGGGAGACAGTCCTGCTGTTGCTGCTGGAAGCTGTTAGACCCCTGGCTGCTATCTGTGAAAACTCCCTGTGTCTGGAACCTTTGCGCCGGGTTTGGCTCCAACATCTGGCCATGAACCTGGGGGTTAGTTGTCTGCTGCTCTGACTGAGGCTTAGCAGGGAAGCCCCTCCACATGTCCTGCTCTTGTGCCTTGGATGATGTAGGGCCACTTACTGCTTGCTGCTGGGAATGTGAAGAGTTCAGCTCTATCCAGCCTCTCTGGTGGGAGGTCGAACATGATAAGTTGGCTCTCTGCTGAGACGAGTTATCCATCCCATTTTCTAACCCAGCATGATGTGGCTGCTGGAGACTGGGCCCCATGGCACCTGTATTGTCAGCTCCATGTGGGTTCCCAGCATTTTGTTGAAAGTTCTGGGGTTGAATCCCATACTGTAGGCCCGTATCAGTGCCATGTTGCTGATGCTGACCAGACCCAGGTTCATCACTTCGCCCCATTTTCTGTATCCCAGAGTTGGGAAAGGGCCCATATCCACCTACATTGGGTACTTGTAGAGGAGCATTGCGTTCCAGAAAAGAGTTATGGTTAAACTCCTGGTTGGCTTTCTCATATATACCTTGAGGATTTGTGTCATCTGGATAACACTCTGGGCCATTTTGATGTTGTTGTGAGCTATTGCCAGTATTTGTAGGTGGGATCATGCCTGGCAGCTGACCTAGAGACAGCTCCTGACTAGAGTAAGATGGTGGCCGCTGCTGCTGCTGCTGCTGCTGCTGCTGCTGCTGCTGTTGCTGTTGTTGTTGTTGTTGCTGCTGGTGGTGGTCTGCTCCATAATTGTTGGAGTATCCATTCATTACATAGTTGACAGAGTTATAATTGTTGCCTCCTTCAGCATTGCCAGATGCACCAGGCTGCTGTTGCTGTGAGTTGGGCATCTGAGCTGTACTGGGCAATCCTGAGGTTAAAGAGGGAGGTTGAGCACCTTCACTGGGCATTTTATTTGCCAGTGAACCATTGACAGCATCTAGTTGTGGCCCAGATGTTTGTGGGGCAATTGACACTTGCTCAGGATAATACTGAGACAAAGTTTTCTCTAAAAGATCACCTCGAGTGCTTTCTATTGTTGAGGGGGGTGATACAGCACCATTTGGAATTGAAATTTGTTTATTCCTTGGTAAACAGAAAATATCTCTATTAGGAAAATTACAGTTCCTCTTGTCTAACTTAATGTCTGTCTGTGGGGCATTGCATTCATATTCTGTTGCCTTTGTCAACTCAGAAAAGTTGTCCACCAAACTGGAGCTCATGTCGTCATTTCCTTTCATTTCCGAATCTACTTTAAGTTTCTTGGGCTGGTGGACTAGTAAGGACTGCTCAGCGAGTGCATGCTTCAAATCTCCATTCATCAACTCTCCATTCATCATGAAGGATCCCTGATCGAACAGCCCTTGCCCTGGAGATGGGCTGTTGCAGTTCTCCCTGTGCCTCTTCATGGAGTTGGCACCTGCGCTGGGCTTGTAATGGTTCCAGTTTGTATCCCCAGTGATTTGCAGAGAATCTCCCTCTGAAGACTGGCCTCCATTCTGAAGTTTGTTAGAGATGTTGCGAGATGTGCCAAATTGTGCTAATATCAGACTTTCTTCCGTCTCATGTCTGGCTTGTTCTGTTTCCATCTGGCCTGCTCAGAGTCCATCCACAGGGCTGCCCTCTGTCCGTCCTACAAGGCAGAAAGATAGAAAGAAATATTTAGTTACCAGTACAGCTTTCTCTCAGCAGAGTTACATTTTCAAATACAATAAATGGCACATTCTAATATAAAATGCTGTGCTGACATCATTTTTTTACTTGACCTGTTGAAGTAAGGTTCTGTTCACAATTGCACCCCTACACATTGTAGATACAATAGGGGCAGGCCATGCATATGACAACAAATATGAAGAACCATCCAGTCAACTTTGTAGTGTACGTATAGCATGACAAACCTCTAAGACACAGTTGGATACAGTTCATTTTTTCTATGCCAAACCAATAAGACATGGTTTTGATTTGCCTAACACATCAATGAACAAAACTAATGTTTTAAGTCAAGTTTGGCTTACTTTCTGTTTCTATGTAAATTTCTTCATAATGAATTAGATAGCAAGGAATTACAGGAATTATATTAGGTTATTTTCAAATATTATATTGGACCCAGCATGTCCCTCAGGGTTTTATTTTAATCTGATTTGTCTGGAGGCTGCTGGAACATTAGGCTATGGTGAATTGAAAACTTTACTGATCTGAATTAATGTTAAGATTACGGTTTATGAATATTAGTATTCAATTAAATTTGTAGTTTCTCTGTGAAAGGTAAGCTAATTATTGTTAGAGGACTCCAATATTTTAGTCTTCAACGGCAACTATACTGATTTCACTGCTGTCAAACTTTGCAACTAGAGTCTTAGGTCTGAATATGGCCTGAGTGAGGGGAAGGTCTAGTAGAGTAATGTGTTTACACTTGGCACTGAATGTGTATCAGCTGGCAACATGATCCTGTCATAGAATTAGTTTCACCTTGACCTCATCCCTCAATCACCTAAAGACTAGATAGCAAGTAGAAAGTGAGCAAGGGGATGAATATACAGAGTAGAGGTTTTCACAGGACTATGTTGCCTGACAGTGGACTGTGAGTCACCATTTTAAATTTAACACACAGCTTGACAAAAGGTGTCCTGAAGGTAAAATGTGCTTTCAGTGCTCACTATCATGAGTGCATGCAATATGTGTTTCCTTTTGAAGACCTTTATCTCTAACTGGAAGCTGTGACTTCTTGTTCTGTACTGTATGTGGATAGTAAATGTACAAATACCACAATAGGCCAAATGCCCGCTATCACCCATAAAACTTTTCTGCCGGTTAAAAAACATGGGGGAATATTAGGAATGTGCTATGACTGCACATTCATTAGCCAATTGATGTTCAATTTGCTTCCATAATAGTGTCTTTCCTTGACAAACATCGTGTACGTATATCCATCTTCATTGCACTCTAAACGTTAGAAGATGGTGGAAATTGTTTTAAATAGAAACACTAGGACAACGCTTTGAATTAACAATGGAAAAAGAAAAAAAGGCTAGAGGAATGCTAAATTTAAAATGCATGTCAATCATCCAGGGCAGCTGTGTTTTACATCTGTCTTTGCACAGGTTTCATCTCTGTAATGTTGTACCACATGTAGGGGGAAAACAGTAGTCAACATGCGAACCAGCAGCTTCTTGCTTCCTCTAAGACATATGCTTCAGGGTTCTGACCTTCTTCCAGTTAAATGCATCAAACAGGAGTGGACTGTAAGAGGTGTTTAGTGCATAATGAATCTTAAGCACAGAATCTTCAAACTGTACTGACTATACTGAATCATCATTGTCACTGACAGAATCAGTAGCTTTTAAAAGCAGAGCTGTCCCCATTAATCAGTCCCACCAGGAAATTGTGATTTTGCAAATTTTTAACGCAAATTCAAGAAATTTCCGCAATATTTGCGAGAGCTTGCAATTTTGCTAAATTACCACAACTTTTCTGCATGAAATGGCCGAATCAACAGTCTGCTTGCGATTTGGATCAATTGTCACATTTCATGTTGTGGTAACTTACATCATCATGCAAGGATTCAGGCGTGCATTCAGGTGGAAGATGGACAAATCTCACCTGCCAACAAAATTTACTGCTATAGACCGTGCAAAACAATTCCCAAATGTTTTGCACGACAGTGGAGGGAAACTGTTTTGTACTCCTTGTTACATTGTAGTAGACCACAGGTGGAAATCTTTACTGGACATTTACTTTTCTACTGCAAAGCATAAGAAACTGTCTGCAGTGAAGGAACAACATAGGCATGGCTGACTATATTTTTATGTTATGGAATGGCATTATTGACTGATTTTATTTGGTGCTAATGTTGAGGTGAAAGTTGATTTAACAAAGGCTTATAAATAGAACTCAAGTACAGTATTTTCTTTTTTATATAACTTTGAGCCCATGGTTCTCATGTTCAGAAAATAAAATTTTAAATTAGCAATGAAATATAGCAGTTTCTGTGATATGCAGTGTGCTTTTTATCGAAGGAAGTGATTACATATGACTCTTCATTGCTAGTGAAAATTGCATTATTTTCCTTTGCTTGCAATTTTTCCCAATTCCCGCAATTTTACTGTAAAAAGACCACATAAAACATTGCAAATTATATCACAAATTTTGGCATTTTTGGCTGCAATAATCACAAAAAAACTCCGCAAAATCCTGGAGGGACCCACTAATGACTGAAAGTATCATCAGCTCAGCTGTGATATGTTACTTCCTTGTAAAAAGCTTTATTAAAAGTCTGCAAAAACCACAGAAACTATCATAATGTGATAAGTGTCACAAATACGTGAATGCTGAGCTACTAACCTTATAAAAAGTGCTTGTATACACTTGTACACAAGTATATACAATTGTACAGAACTGAACATAAGAGCTTGAACTATCAACAGACTGAATATACCACTGAACTAAAGACAGTCAGAATCAGTGATTAATGTGGCAGCAGTATGAAAGGTGATGCATTCGCTTACTGTCGTACGTACTGAAGTGAATTTGAACTGTGATGTGATCGCTTAGCTTAGAAAAACAGTAAACGAACTGTATAGTCAATGAATACAAAACTGAACAAAACCATTTGAATCAGCAAAGAGATTCGTATTTTACACCTACTGTAATAATTTGCAATAGGGCCTATAGAGTAAAACGTTTTTTCTCTGAATTTGCGTGTTTTTCATTATTTAGAATATCAAAAGACAGAATATGTTAAAGAAAACATAAGTCTAGTTGACTGAAGGCACTAAGATGCGAGGTTAATGTCCCAGATGGCAGATGGGAGGAGGAGCTAGCTGCTCGTCAGCTGTTCAGCATCACCCTTCCTAACCCTTAACTCATTGTAATGTCAAATATGCAAATACAATTCAGTTCCCAAGTTTTAAACCTTTGTTAAACTCTATCATTATGAGATTTGTGTCATGAAGGTATAATGAGTAGAGAATATAAACTCTTCCCCCCAAGTTTCCCACAATGCTTAATGTCTTTTCAATCCCCAGATTGAGTTTAAAAAATGTTATTTGTTGGAGTTTGTTCCAAGGGTCAAAACCACTAAACAAGAGATTGGTAGAAAAATATAGGTGAATATTTCAATATATATATATGATATGTCAACACTATTACTGCGCTGTGTATCAAAAGGAAGGGGAATAAAGCTAAAACAAAGTTCCAATTTAGAGAAATTGTCAGAACTGTGAGAAGAGCTAGCTTTTTATTTTTATAACTAGGGAGCTGTAGGTCTAATAACAGCTCCCAGTAATAAAAGTGATGTATGGAAATAAGATCTCTACAGAGGATCAAGCAACAAACAGAGCTTATGGTTTCATTTTTGCATCCCTACACTCTCCTGCCAAAAGCAAATAGATTCCAGTGATTCCAGCAGAACATTGATTTCTGTCTGCCTCCCTCAATTATTAATGCATGTCACATCCGCAGCATCTGCAAAACAATTGCAGTGCACAGGCACAAAGAGCTGCAGTCTAATCCATCATAATTATGGGCAACTCTCCTGCAGATGCTAAAGGAATGGGCAACTGATGAGCACCAAGAAGGGTCCAGATTTAATGTTAAGTGTTTTTGTAAAATAGTGTTGGGTATTATAGCTGGCTAACAGAAGAAAAGAAACTTATTGTACTGATTATGGAGTCCAGTTGGTAGCACATGAAGGGGGCCCTGGTATCCTTATACAGTATATATAAAAAACCTGTTGTTCAAATGAATTTGACTTCAGTTTATCCTCAATCAATCTTGAATTTATAGCAAAGGATTATCTGTTTAGAGGTTATTCTTGTTCACTGTACCCGGTTTTGAGTCTCCTCTATGACTCAAAACAAAAAAATACACATTGACACAGATTTTCCATGTCCATTTAGCCTGTGGTAATCAATATCAAATGCAATATACATGTAAGTAGCCACCTTTTCAAATGAGCTGCGCTTGTCCTTAAACGCGATTTTCCTACATATGTTGAAGGCAAGAGAAGATGCATTTTCCTGAATTTAATTGGTGTGCTGAGGTTTTGTCCGCCTACATACAGACAAAACCTCGAGCATCCTACAGCATCATCAACAGCCTCTACGATGAATATTTAGATGACTGTGGAATGCTTGGGTGTGTTTGAAAAGTATACAACCCTTTTTGATTGTAATATGAAATGTAATGTTGATTTAACAAGATTCTAATTCATTTATAAATTACTGATTTGTCAGTTTACAAACCTTTGCGATCAGGTTAAATAATATTAATTGTTAATGTTGCCTCTAAAGTTACTTAATAGTTATGATACAAATAAAAAATAAGTACAACAGACATGATAAAAAGTAGAGAGAAAGTTTTAAATAGTTGTTTGTGAATGGTGCCCAGTAAACGGTAGAGTAAGAAAAATAGTTCATGAAGGCAGTTTAGGTTCCAGTAAGTTAAAAAGGAATAGCTTTTTTATGGATCTTGAGCCGATATATAGGCTATAACTAACTTTTCTTGACATATGTTCTTTGAGCTCTAAGTTTGCTTCACACTCTGTCTGTACTTAAAAGAAGTACATCATGTATTTGGACCTCTGAGTAAAACCTCAGGTCACAACTGATGATTACTTTGGTCAAGTTCAAAAAAATATGCTGTGCAACCTTTGAAAACATAATTGGATCCAGCTTTAAATTCCCACAAAAGCCCTCCTGTAAATGTAAACCTACTATAGGCTCACTATAGGCACTTACTGCTGTTTAGGGGTAAAGGAAAGAAATAAATGCTAAATATTTGAGGTACTATGGCATGTTTCATTTGGCATAATTGTGCTCCATCTTTGGGCCTGATTATCACATCTGGAACCAGTTACAGCTGCTTATGATTTTGGCAGAAGAGCTGTCGTCTTCAAAGGACACATTTTATCCCAAACCTGATAACCCTTTTTGCAAAAATATTTGTATATGCACAGTATCCATTTCAACTGCAATAAAAACAGTCCTCTACTAACCACATACATTGCTTCACTCAAGAATGTGTATCCCAAAAATGTAATGTTCAGTAAAAAATACCTTTGCAATTCATTTAAATATCTAAAATACGAGTGAATTAGATTTAACTGTAAAAATGCTAAATATAGGTTAAAATATGTATGTATGCAACATACTCATACATATATGAAACAGTTATCTCTGGGCAGACTGGAGACTGGAATAGTTTCTTTAAAGGACTTCCAATTAAAAACTTATTTTAACTGCTTTTCAGAGGGTTGACTGTTTCCTTAAGTAACTATAACCTCAAGACATCATGTTGCGTTAATGCAGTAACATGTTTGTGTTTATAGTCAGTTTCTCAAAACTGGTTCCTGTATTCTCTCAACCACAATGTCCAAACTGGTCACATGGATCAAGAATGAGGCAAAAAAAAAAAAAAAAATTGTTACTCTGCTGCAATTGTGGCCCAGTCGACCGTCTGGACTAAGACGATCTACACAGGAAACTATCAGGCCAAGCTCTGCACAGGCAGGCGAGATTGTAGACATAATGATCTCCTTCTCTGTGTCAATCACTCCTCCAGGACATTAGCAGCCCTCCAGACCCCCCAAAGTAAGAGTGCTAAATCTCCCACTAACGAGCCAAGCTGTTACAGGGGTGTCTGGAAGCTCCTCTCGTTGTCACAACAGAGCAGCCAGCTGCCTGTTAGCAGGTGGGAGAAGGGAAGCAGCACACCGAAAACAAAGATAACTTTTAGGTCAATGGCTAGGAAGAAGAGACTGAAAGGTTTCTTTACGTACGTGTTGGGTGAGGACTGGGCATCTTGAATCCAAAGTATTACATCTTTTTTTCAAAATGACAACCCTGTTAGCTTGATTAAAAATTCAGTTGTGGCATTATCCAGTGGGATTTGAAAGTGCTTCATAAAATGGAAGAGTAGAACAATTTCTCAACCTCAAGAAAATCTTATAACTCAAAAAAACTCTTTAACACATCACTTAAATAGAGCTAGTATGGACTGTACTTACAGTAGCATTTTACAGATAATGGTAATGACAGTCACAAAGATTATTCATTTTCTAGTTCTGAGTTACCATGTACGGTATTGTTTTCAGTATGTGTATTATTAAGTGTCATGTCTAATCTAAAGATTGCGACTAAATGCCCCTCTGTATAATAGCATTCAAGGATGATCTGATTTTGTACTAAAATGAATCTATGGTCACATATAACTCTAGTCTAACAGTTCAAACAATATAACTAGTCTAAAATAGACAACTTAAAGCTATGAACTCATTGTATTCTGATGATGCTGGAACCTGAAGATGAAGGGTCTTGTGTGTGGCTCAGGCAACAAGTCGGAGAACTAATCTTCCTTTTGCTGCTGTCAGACACAGACGGATGTAAAGTGCCGCAGCGGGACACCACCGCCAGCATTGTAATCAGAAGTGACACTGAGCCTCTTTATGATTATGTCAAAGTTATTAAAATTGAAATGTGTTATTTTGACAAATGAGTATGAGAAAACCATGTGGGAGTTGTGAAACGTGCTCCGCTCCTTTGATGAATGGCAAATGGTCTTTGCATCTAAAAGGCATGTTCATTTATACAACATGACATCTGGACGTCCTTATCTGTCGCTGATCTGCTAATTGTATAATGTGTTGTTTGGATTAGCTTTGGTTTCTGTGAAACTTGTTTGCAAGCGACGGAGAGGATGAAATGAGGTGATAATGATCAGTCATTTAGTGAACTTCATGCAGAGAGTAGTGCAAAAAGTTGCAGCATGATTTAACAATCTTGATCTGTATGGATCCTGCAAACTGACCAAGAAAAATGACAATTATTAACAATGTCTATATGTCAATAATTTACTTAATGGTATTTTACATCTGGATTTCCACCCCTGGGTTTGTAATTTCTGTGTATACACTAAAAACACTGCATTGTGTACTATATCATTAAAATATACTGAATTTATCTCTAAAAGTACACAACTAACAAATAAGAAAATCTTGCATATTTTTGCAGTACATTCTCCACCCCTTAAGCTAACATTATTTTAACCCAGCTTGGTTTGAGAAAAAGACGTGAACTAATGCTCCCGCCTTTTTTGAACTCTTTTACATAAATAGTATTTGACCCCTGAAAACTCCACAAGGAGGTAAGCGAGTGAATACCACTTCCCGACCCCATGTGACTACTCCTTTGTTTTGTCTGGCCCTTAGTGCAGCCTGTAAATCAGTAACTAAGTCAAGAAGTGACACTGGTGCTAAGCTGCTTTCAGTCCAGCTCCATTCCTATAGGACACTCCAGGGTTTACAAAGGACCGAATGGAGCCAAGCAGCTTGTCACAGTTGGATGCACCCACACTGACAAAAAAAAAAAAAAAAAATCTTTGCAAACCCAGAACAAAGCCAGGGATCCCAGCTGAGTGTGTGCGCGCCCATACGCATACAAACATACAAACACATGCACAGCAATTATGCAATGTTGTAAGTCCAACTTCGACTGCTTGCTTTGCAGTATTGGCTTCATCCTCTTGATTATTTATTAGATTCACAGGGAGATCTATTTTTGCTGCGGAAGTAAAGCATTAAACTATACCAGAGCCACAGCGTAGCAGTGGCTTTAGCTTGGATGCCTGCTGGAAGTTATAACACTTTGATCTATTTTAGTTTTCTTTCTAGTAGCCAATGTCCACCAGGGAAATGAGCACTCTGTTTTCAGTTTATATGACTCAACTTGCTTGGCTTGAACTGAATTGAAGCTTTCTTTCCCTCCAGAAGTCAGTGTCTTTGTTTCTAAATGCTGTTGTTTGGTTTCCCTCCCTCTCCCACAGCCTTACCTCCAGTCCTCTGCCCTGTAATTACATGTCAGGTTCCTCTGTACTTCTGTCTGCCATTCATCTACTTCCCTCCTGTTCAGTCTATCATCTAGCCAGTGCAGTTATGAACCTGGCTGCTAAGTGCTGTGATAGAAATCTAGGCAGTCATTGCCCATAGTGATTGCCTCTGTAGCTATGTATTTGCTGGCTTGTAGATGGTCAGTCGCTTTAGTGCTTTGAGGCCTGGGGGCAAGGGTGGACTCTTGGACACAGTGTGATCAGTGTTGTAAAACAATGGACACAGTTTGCACAAGAGTCATTTAAGGCTGGCGGTTAATGCACATGACAGTAGAGCCTTATTTTAACAAGTAAGTGTTTTGTTTTTAATATAGCCTGCTTACAAAATGAAGCAAGATGTACACAACTTGTTTCTGTTTGTCCATAATTGAAAGATCATCTTCTTGTATTATTATTCATAATAGAATATAAAAAATGAACTGTAAATTGTTAGGTACCATGGATATTTAGTCCCACTAGCATGATGTTTTATCCTCACAACACTAGTGTACCCATGTTTAATGCACTGGACTCACACTGTGTTTTTGTTATTGGCAGAGAGAGCCAGTGAAATATGAGAGCTGCCATAGTAGATGGGGTCTATTTGGCGTGACTTGGCAGCCGTATGTGACATTCACCACTAACGACAGCTGCTGGGAGACTCAGGTCTCTGCACTTTCAGGTTGAGACCCAGGCAGCTAGTCTAAAGAGCCCTGCTGTTGAAGAGAAGGGGGGGCGGGGAGATGTGGAGCAGACCTGTAAATCAAACACACACTTGCCAAGCCGCACCGCTGTTTTGCAGAATAGCCCCAAGAATAAGCCATAATCTCAAGTG
The DNA here is from genome assembly GCA_038419695.1 of Scomberomorus guttatus. Classification (NCBI taxonomy): domain Eukaryota; kingdom Metazoa; phylum Chordata; class Actinopteri; order Scombriformes; family Scombridae; genus Scomberomorus; species Scomberomorus guttatus. Next base: position 13,993,717 of record CM076447.1, read on the forward strand.
TACATTTCCTTTTCTTTGCTGAAATGGGCCCGTTCTTATTTTCCTGTTTAAAAGATAAGAACACGGAGCATGCATCCAGTCCAGAGACTGTAAATTTTCTGAGCACTTAAAACCCATATTCCTTATTAACTGGGTAATAATAAAGTCTGTTAAATACTAATACTTATCATAATATCACTTGACTGAATTATATAATTTTAACTGTGACTTAAAAACATCACAACATATAACATTAACCCAGTTAGGTTTGTCAACAGTCAGTGTTAATAGTTCACTACCAGCTAGTCTAATATATAAAACTGTTTCTGCTCATGTAGCTACTGTAACCACATTATGGTCCCCCATTCATTTCAAGTAATTGTAACACTCTAAACATGGTGTAAAATACACCACATAGTGATGTATAACTGGAAATTTGAACAAAACACAGATAGATCAAGATATGGAAGAGAGCTAGAAATGAGGAAAATTAAGCCCTTCTACACTGTATAAATTTTGGTAATGGATGTTTCATATCAAAGAGTGGAAATACTGTAATGGCTGTGTATGCTTACAGGCTGGAGTTAGACATTTCAGACTGCACACAGCAGGGCTGTAAGTGAAATCTCATCCTTAGCAACCCCTACCAGTGTAATTAGGTCAGATGACTTGCATTCTACAGTGTTTTAAATCCCTCCCATAAATATAGAGCTGAACTCGCCGCTCTATAAACCTCATGACCTGCACAGCTCGGCATTCCAGCTGGCTATGTAAACAACAAATATGTTGGCTAAAAAACAGCACAGAATCTCTCAAAGATATTTTTTTGAATGAATTTAAGGCTGAATTTTATTTAATATATGCTACACAAGTGTAATGGGTCCATTTTTTTTTAAAGCCATATAAATAAAAACATCCTGAAACAGCTCTGTCGACAAAGACAAGAAGACTATGAATTCACATTTGCCTGACTTAGGACCATTTAAGGCTGTTTTTGATTAGTCCTTTAGACACCCCTGTAAACATTTTGAATTATGAAAGTTCATGACATATGGCTGGCATATGAGCTGCAGGGGTTGACTCCACTGCTGGAGTTTTGGGGGAAACGTTAACAGGGTGGACTGGAAAAACTGGAAAGTCTGGAAGGTCAAAACAAACCAAGTTGTAAAGTACAACGTGAAGTAAAGTGCTAGTAGCATGTGTTCCTACTGATGGTCAAATGCTCCTCAGGCACGATAGCACAGATGTTCATTCATGTTCTGCATCTCACTGAGTCTCATTCAAGCACCTCACACTTGTGATTTATGTCACATGGCACGCTCACGCAGCACTTACAATGCACCTCACATGGTTGCTCGTGCCCTCTCTCTCTCTTTCTTTCTATCCGTATGAACATATGACACTCTCCACCCTGGCTAAGAAACAAAAGGCCCTTGTATCTGCAGTCATTTCTGTAATCCTCCAAATTTACATGCTAGCCAGCTCATTGTAACATTTTCTTTGGAATGCTTGGATCCTGTTGCACTTCTGTCACATGGAGAACCTTTGCAACATGTGGGATCTACATGCTGATAGCACTCCACAGAGAGAGAAAATACCTAAACAAATTAAACATGAAAGTGAATTCCTGAACACAAACCTAAAAATGTAGACCACACACACACAGGTCAGAGCCTTGGTGCCATATTGCCATTTCTTCATTTGTTTGGTATTAAAGACAGCATACACATACAAAGGAAGAAAAGAGTGTTGGAAATGTGCATGTATTTAGTGTTAGCTTAGCTTATGTGTGCGCAGATCAACTCATGTTTTTTTCTTTTCCCTCAAAGAAATAGTTGGACATTTTAGGACATATGTTTATTTGCTTTCTCGCAGAGAGTTATTGTAGACGAGATGATTGATAACACTCTCGTGTCTTTGGTGAATTTCAAGCTACTCAATGAAGTCACTGCACCCGGGCCAAGAAATAGTCTGGCACATAACCCAGCGTAAAAAAAAAAACTTTTTGTTTTTACACTTGCAATTTTTGTACAGATTAAACAGAAGAGATCCAACCAGTTTATTTGTGAGCTTTGTGTGAGATTTTTTGTGACCTTTGGACAGCTGTTTCGCACTGTTTCTAATCTTTATGCTAGGCTAAGTTAGCCGATTGCTTGCTGTATTGCCAGTACCATACAGGCATGGGGGTGGTATCGATCTAAGAAAGTAAATATGTGTATTTCCCAAAGTGTCCAACTATTCCTTTAAGACAGCGAGGTAATCTGAAATGTTTAGGCATAACACTGTTTTAGCCTCCAATTTTTATTGATGTAGCGGTTTGGCTGTTTCTAACTAACAGTTGGCTCATCTGGCTCATGTTTGAAGCATACAGTATACAGCTTCTGTTTTACATTATTACATGGCTATCTTTTATATTGGTGACTGAAGGGATGCAGATACATGTGAAGATTACCAGGAAAGCAGATGCTTGAGGTTCTGAGCTGGCGATGTGACTCATGTTGGTTCCATTAATAACAGCAAAGGAGAAGGAAATCTGACTTTGCCCTGTACAACCTCGGGTCTATTTTTTCTGGCAGGTAGAACAATGCAGTTCCCTGTTAATGCTTACTGTGGCCTAATTACTAGATTGTGACGTAATGGTGGCTGCGTCACATGACGGCCTGGAGCAACAGATCTCTGTTTTTCTTCCCTCCTCTGTCCTTTTCCTCTCCCTCGATGGCTGACCACAAACAGTTAGAATCAGCTTGCTGAGAAACTGAATCCTGATGACCAAACAACTCTCTTTAATACAACATAAAAAAAGTGATGCAGTGTTATTTAGCATTCCTATGTGTCATTTTCACAACCTTTCCAAATGTTTGGGGGATTTTCAGAGATGTATGTATGCAAGTACATGTGAAATGCTATTCAATATCTTGATTTTCTTCTTTGAATTTGTAGACAAGATTAATAGATTACCACAGAAACACAGAGGACGTACACTTCTGTTTGTAATTTCTTCCCTAGAGAGCCTCCTCCCCCTCCATAAGGAAAATGGATCTGTACAATCTACATTGTTCTTTATGACTAATGCCAAACAGATGTGGCCAAGTTGTGGAGATTCAACTGCAAGTCTTTGTGCTCCCACAGCTTTTTGTCTCTTTGCCTGCTTGTATTGTGTTTTGACATCTGTTAACTAACTATAGCATTATTCTATCAAGTTAATTTGAGCTTCCTTGCGTTATTTTGTTTGACGAATATGTTTCCCATTAATGTAGAATAGAATAGTTGGGAACCCAAGAAAGTCGAAATGTACAAACGTCTCATTAGTATCAGTCTGAGTGAGGTTTTGGGAATATGGATTAAATATGCAGTGGCTGCTGCTCAAAGTAAGATTATTAAATCATTTTTACTGTTTTAAAGTGTACAACAGGAAGTTAGGGGACTGTGAATCCACATTTCTATACTATTATGTTTATTATGCGAGCCTACACACAATCTTAAGGGGCATGTAAATCAATTTTTAAAATGCACATTTTTGTTTGACAGTTTTAGTTTTCAGAGTTCTTTTGATCTTCCACGTGTAGATGAATTGGTGATTGCTGATATGTGGATGGGTGACTAAAGGAACCCTAGAAATGAATGTCAGGGTTAAAAGGTTTCGGGTACAAGTTTTGCCCCATTCTGTCACGATGATACATAACTAAAACAACTTCTTCTTAGCTACATTGTTCCATGGTTAGCTGAAAACAACCTGAAATGATCCAGCTGGAAAGTGCTGGTAACTTGGTATGCCTCCTTAGAGGGAAAGAGATAAACTAAGTACTGGAAAAGACAAGAAAGAATAACTGGCACCCCAACGATAAACCACATCCAAGTGCTCATAGTCATGATTAAGATCAATGTCAGCAGTAATCCCAGACTGTTTGATCATGTTGTACTGGGTTCAGCAGGCTTTGTCTTTGTAGAGCTCAGGAAACAGTGGGCAATACACATAAACTATGTTTTCCCATAAATAGCCATGAGCAGTATAGGAGTCAGTGATTTGTGGAAACCTATTAAGTACCCGAGGACACTACTGGTTTAGTCCAGCTACTTTTAAGGGGCAAGGTTGAACTTGCTGAACTGCTGACAGCTTGTATTTGAAAAAAAATCCTTATGTTATACAATAGATCCTTAAGAATAATGGACAAATCCTTCTGAGTCTTCAATTTGAGGTTGCTGAATTAGATAAAGGAGTTTAAGTTACTGAAACTATTACATAAATATTAGTATGTAATTGGTGGTTTAAGATTTGCAGTGTTGAATGGCTGAGCGATACTTAATGAGTCAGTCAAATGAGGTTTGAGTGTCATATTTTAATGGCATAGTGAGAAGTGACAGCGTTCTGTAAGATGACAAGGATATGAATAATAACTCAACAGTTTGTGTTGCAGGGGATAAACCCCGCCTCTACAGTTCTGATACAACTTGTTTAGCAGGTCTTCTGGGAAAACGGTAAACACTCATACGCATACAATACATCCTGCTAGGCAATGTGTTACTTTTGTCTACTTAAATCTAGCTTTTTTCTTCAAATGCTCCTAAAATGTTTCATGAAAGACTAGATTTTATATTATTATTGAATTTTAGCACAGGAATCTAAATATTAAACAACACTGAAACTGCCCAAAGAACTGCTGATAACAGACCACAGTGTCAGAGATCATATCTATTAACAGCTTTCCCTCCCAGTATTAAAAAAAAAAACATTTCAGTGAAACAGTGCCTTTTCTCAGAGCCATTCATGTCAGAGTAGACTGTTTCCCAGATGAGGTAGATCCTGACAGTCGACAGCAGTTGAACACTAGCCCAGATCTGACTGCATGAACCTGTTAGTCTTGACTTTTTCCTGTTTAATCAGCACAACCTGAAGAGAAAACCCTGCCTTGCTGGGAAGCACCCTGTACCATGACTAAGAAGCCCTCTGTGCAAAGTTTACACACATAATCTAAACCTTTTTCTGTGCCTTCAAGCGGCATCACATGGAGACTCTAATTAAGAAATGGGCTCTTGAGCGTACAAACCCACTAACCTGCCCCCAACCCCTCACAGTGCTGCACTTTTCCTACCAAGCTGCCTGTCTTTTTGCCCCTCCAACCCTTTGTCTATGCAACAGTCAATATATCTGACTAACTTGATGAACTGTGTGCAGAGCAAAGTTAATTTCTTTCAGAGTGCATGGTAGCCATGGCGACCATCTTATGAGCGCTCCAAAGCCCATCTGGTCTAAACATTACCCCAGCACGGCTGACTACAGAATAGGCTGCTTTGCTGTGGTGTGCACATGTGCTTTATGCATTGATCCTGCCAGTAAATCAATAGTGCCACATATTCAGAAACCTACATTTGCACTTGTGTGGATCAACACCTTTTAAAATTGCATTTTAGAAATGTGTTGAGCTGTAAAACCTGAAATGGTACATTTCTGTGGCTCACTTATTACTGAATTAATTTGGCACTATTTGAAATGTAAGTTGCTCTGTTGTCATCGGTGGCATTTTATCTTTAGTCTTACCAAGAAAGATACTGTAGTTGATTTCAATTGGAGCAGTGAGAGGAGAAGGGATACTTTATAGTGACTCCTCATTCCTTTTCCCAACCACTATAATTTGGCATGAGATGGGAAACTCATACACAAAGCCAAGTGATGAACAAACGCTGATTCCCATGTTTCTTTAATTTGACCTCTAGCCTGCAAGTCTTGGCATATGATTAGCTCACAGGCACATTTATTTAGCAAATATTTCCTCTCTGTTTGCAGGATCCAAATCCAAACCAGCTTCCAATTAAACAGGAAGCGGAGGTGAACAGTAAACAGAGCAAAAGGAAACATTATTATAGGAGGGAAATCAAAACATGGCACACAACATGGCAGTGAAGGAATTCTAAATGGACTGAATACCAGGGTGGATTTCAGAGTCGAACAGGACTGAGCTAAAGAGTAAGAAAAGGAAAGTGGCTTCTTATCATACACAAAACCAATGTCAGAAATATACTGTACTGCCCAGAATAACTTTGAATAAGAAATTTTTGCTATGTGCTCTTTTGTCATCTGGCAAGTGAATGTGCTGATATTCTTTCCCTCATTGGCTTCTAAGCAGCCTGACCTAAGCCACTGTTGCTAAGCTCCCTCTTTCCCTCCACTGAGTGGGAGGCACGTGACTCTCATTGAATAGAAATCACAAATCCTTCTGAGTGAAGGGATATCTCCTTCTATGATTCATGGCCTCAGTTTAAGGAAACTCTTTAGCTGCATATCTCACACCTCAGCAATTCATCAGGAAGTATAGAGATTATTAACAATAATGAAACCTTTCCCCAATAACTAGCACTTGAACATGGCCTGTCTATTGTTTTAGTATTCACTTAGACAAAATATGTCCGGTATGGCAAAGCTTCAGGAGTCATCAATCATGTTCTGCCATGTGGCTTGGTTCTTTACTGCACAGAAAACTGTATTTGTACCTACCACATCTGTAAGATTAGACGTGTAAGAGGTTATTTTAGTAAGGGAGCTGGTATAGCTGCATATTATTTAATCCAGGAGTTTCTATCCATTCCTGAGCCAGTGCTAAAATCAGACTTAAAATTTCCAAATATAAATACATATATGGACGCAAACCAGTGTGATTCTCATCGGGCGGGTCGGCTCGGATAGACACCAGCTGCCGGACTAGTACATTCCACTTGGGAAACCTAATATTGAGCTTGAGCCACTTGAAGCCCACAGAAGTAGTTAGTGATGTCATTCAAAGCCTTTGGTAGGGTTACGCTTCTAAATGACATTCAGGACCAGCTGTCTGTCTTTGTGCTCCTTGTGTAGACAACAGGGGGCCATGGGGCCTAACCTTTTCAATGACAGCTCTTAGCAGCAAAACCGTCCATATCTGACAGCCATTTTAGAAGAGGTCAAACAGCCATCAGAAGCAGTTGTTCAGATAACCGTGGATTGCGCTATCATGACGGAGCTTTGCAGATCATGTGACAGGGGCATTAGCTATGGAAATTCCTTTCCAGATTTTGATCTAAATTTGCCAATTTTTTTTTAGCAGAAGATAAATTATTACAGGCCGTGTAAGAAAGGCTGCCATCCTCCTCTTGAAACTCTTTTTCCAATGAACCTCTTAGACTTGAAAAGCCTCCTCGTGTCCACAGATTTGATTTAACTGGAACTGACTGACCTCTATATGTTTTGACATTTTAGTCTTGATGGCCTGTGTGCAAGTTTACCTCTCCACATATTGTTATGCTTATGCTGTTGTTTGGCAACACACAACATTTTTTGCTGCTTATGTTCATCTTGTAGACAGATAAACAGATCTGACATTTAGTCTTCCTTTTAAGAGAACACACACTTATTCAATCATACACTGAGGAAAGAGGGTTTTCACTTCTAGAAATGGAAAAGGTTCACCAAGTTCTAGTGTTTTCATCATATTAACTAATTCATAGAATCTATATTTGCATGAGCACTTTCTCTAACTGGATCCGCCACAGTGTTACTCAATGGAAAGTGCCACTGTGGATGTGCTTTTACCAATGTCTGTTTTACATGGGTTGAGTTTGCATGATAGCATTATGTGTGAGACTTTGCAAATATTGCAAGTTTGCTTTAATGCTGCAAAGCTGGAAGTGACACTTGAGTTGATGAAAGCATCTGACCTGACAAAAAAGTTACAGCCACTTTCATCTCATCACCTAGCACTGTTAAGGCCTTCAGCTGCGCAGGAGCTATGTGCTATCAGAGTGGCATCAACATAAAAAAAAAAGGCCTGCTCAGCATGGCCACGTTCTCGAGCACAGACGCTGTTGTGGCTGTGGCTCTTAATTTCTTTTTTTTATTATTCTTAACTTCAGGTAGCGGAAGCGACGAAAACAGCATTCAAGAAAATTGTCCAAGCGTAGGAGGGGCGGACCGGCGAGAGGCGGGAAGAGATGCTATTCGCTTTGGGGCGCTTACGTAACATCTCACTTGCCTCTCTCTCTGTGGAATGCCAGGATAGTGTTTGTAAACAGAGCGGCCATGTGCATGTGCTCACGTGGAGGAAGCTTTTGAGTTGCTGCCCTCGCTGTCTCACCCCTGAGGTAAACCCTGACATCGATACATGCTCGCAGGGCCAGGAACACTCCCTCCGGCCCTGTGCCACTCAAACAGAGCCTTATCACTCTCACTCCATAATTACGCTTCAGCCCGGCTAACAACGCACATTGTCGTGGAAAATGAAGACCATGAGTCATATTTGGGATTCACAGTGTATCTGGTGTGGCAATTACTGATAACATTTTTGTATGTCAGACTCATAAAAACGTTACTACTTTTATACAATGCCAGCGATGACCAATAAACCACACTCATGCCATAACTCCCTGTGAGTTTCTTTAACAAGGTAGGCCCTGTGTGGAACAGAAAGCCGAGACTCTTGTTGGGGTTTGAATGGTTCAAGGTCTGGTTTGATAATTGATAACTTATTGACATACTTTGTAATTTAAATTCATTCAAGGGAATTCTTTCTGTTAATTAGTTCCACACATAGAAAAGTCCCCAGCAAATCACAATTTACAAGATGTGACACAGGCTTTCAGAATTGATCAGTACTTAGATCATTGATAAACCCCTTGTGAATTATAAAACGGATGCAAAGATTATACTTAATAAAATGATATAGAGCAAAAAAACGTTCAACAATGAGAGAGGCCAGTCTTTTTTCAGTCATATTCAGCAAATACACATTTTGCTTTTTTGTGCTTATAGTTTGCAGCTTTACTCTAATCAACAAGAAGATTTTCAAGCAAAGAAAATCAGTATCATTAATGGTCAGTGTACCTGAAATGTCTGAAAAGTGTGTAAATGAGGGGCTACATTTATGTCACTAAAATTCCATTGCAGAAACACCTGATTGTGGTTTGCTAGTTCTCTCTTTCTTTCTCTCTCTATAGCAAAACAACCCCCGATAGCAGACAAGAGGGAAAATCAATACTGAAGAAATCAATACAACACTCAGTATCTCGCCATTTTGTCTCAGGAAAGCAGTCAAGCTATGACCAGCCAGCCAGCAGGTAGTGAAATCTAAAATGTCTAACCTGCCACTGAGCCTGTTTCTCTGTGTCATTTGTGCAACACCCCTTGGGTGGAAATATGATGCGTGGGCTGGACAGAGCAGGGTCAGAGGTGAGGGCTTGGGTAAGGGCTTGGGTATTGTAAGTGGACAGCATTGTTGTGGAACGCTATGGCAACTGGACATTCTTCCCAAAGGTGATATTGTCTTTTCCCTGGGAGTGACATAAAGGGGACTTACAGCCATGACGAAGGAGCAATCCATCCGCATGGCTTTATCTGTAGGTGTGGATAGATGAGAGAAGTTATGTAAATGTGATTGATCTATTTGGCCCTTCCCCCACTCAGCCCCCTGTAGGCCCATTAATGCTCTGGTGCCTTTTCAGCTGCTGATGTAACAGCAGCCATGCAGAGGCTCATGAAAACACCTCCAGCAGGACTGTGTGTTTATATTATTTTATTTTACTGTTTTCATAGTGAGTTAATATCCAGGTCAGGATAAGCATTTGTAAATCTTGTGTACAGTGCAGCTGAACACAAATTGCGCAAATTGACAACCATTAATAATGTGCTTTCATTAACAAGTAATAAACTGGTTTAGATGCAGTTCGTCCAAACTGATCAGATCAAATAATGCAGCAGATGTAATGTGGAATCTAATGTTTAATGTGCTTACGTAATAGTTGAAAATAAATCAAGAAATCAAAAATAGTCGACTGGATACACAAGATACAGAACCAGTTTCTTGTTGGCTACTTTGAGCTGTTTAAAAAAACAATTTTACAAATTTCCTGTCACGGGTTAGGTATGACCTAACCCGAAACATCTTCAACGTCTCAACATTATGAATGAAGCAATGGGATCACCACACAAAAAATACACACATACATGTACATACACGCAGACACCAAGGCATGGATCAGCACCTGATCTCATGCAGTCACAGCATACTTTATGAATACTACAGAGAACAGCCCCACTTAAGCACTTGTGTTGACACTACACAGTCAAAGACCGTGCTTGCCATATCAAAACACAGCCACGCCATTGCGTCAGAGAGGTACACCACCATTGTTGTTTCCAAAGTTTCCTGACGGGCTCACTAGGAATAAAAATGGGATCCTTTTCCACTACGAGCAAAGAATATTTTCGAGCGTGTAGCGTGATGGCTACAAGCTCTGCAGAGGCAACCACAGAAATGCAGCATGTAAACAAAAAAACTTTAAAACAAACGCAAAAGGGGAATGGGAACGCTTGGCTGTTAGTGAATAGTGTTCCCCTTTGTCTGTCATCAGCTATTCACATAAGAGCTTGGTGATTGTCCTCCAGTCATTTGCCAAGCAACTTACTTTATTTTAACTTCACTGCCCCTACACATTTTCTATAGCCACTATAGCCATGTCACTATTTTCTGTCTTCACTTAAACCCTTAGAAAATCTATAACTTTAACAGTGTTTCAAAGCTAAACTGAATTCCTGCAATGCTCCTACATTAGCATTATGCAGACAGCCTACAGTGTTAAGTTACCATGCCCAGTTAAGGGTCAGTCATTATTCTCCGCCTTGCAGGCATGCATTACTTTGCTTTTTACCTGAGGCCATATTGTGGCTTCATTACGACTGTAGTCAGTAGAATACACAAGTCCAATACACAAACCTGAGGGAGATCTGTTATATTCTAATTGGCCATTCAGTTGTTAATCTTAAAGTAGCACTTAGTGAATTCAGGAAAAAACTAACATCCAATTAGCTATTTGCTAATTGAAATAACTGCTAATTTCCTATTACAAATCCGAATTTACATGTTGTTATCATGTATTTAACTACTGTATTTCTAAAATATGTGCATACTAACACAAAAACCCTTAACTGTCAGCGTATGCAAGTGATTATCTCACTGTTATCACTCCATTATCATTCTTTGTTTCTCTATCTGTGCATGTATTAGGTCACCATGCTGTTATTCTACCCCAACTCCTTTAAAAATCCCACACAGACACACATAGAAAAACACAGGCATGCATCGCTCTTTGTGTTGTCAGTAATCTATTTGTCAATTGCACTGTTTCCAACAGAACTCACTAGTCTGATTATTGTGACCTTTAACTGCTTGTACTGCATTAAAAATATACATTCCTGTCATGTTACATTTAGTTAAACTTTGGACAACTTTTCCTCGAGAAATAAAATGTTTGTTGCTGCTGCTTTTTGGCAACAAACCCTCGTTTCCCCTCTAGTTTAAGAAAAAAAAAAACTGCTCCAGAATTACCATTCTTGTTCCCCCAGTTAATGGTGCGGTAGGATAGAGTTTCATTTCCTTCGGTGCTTTCTGACCTTGTCTGCCTTCACTACACTCTGCCACTACAATTCTCTCCTCTTTTGATTCTCCTTGGGATTTGCCTTTGTGTCTGCTTGTCATTCAGTGGTGAAAGCAATGAAAGCTGATTCACAGAGATACACAAAGCCAGAAGCTATTCCAGCTCCACTGCTCTGCAGACACTATGCACTTACTGCTAGACCCGTCCAGGTTGGACTTTTACTCTCCTACATACAGTCTCCATACTGAACAGCACAAACAAACACATACACAGCCAGGGATATGCAAATGAGTGGCTACACTGCCTGCATTTTAACATATTTAATGAAATATAACATCATTCTGTAATAGCTGTTAATTACACATAAATGTTAAAAATGTGTTCCCACTCATACAAAAACTCACAAATAACACACCGTCAAACACACCTTTAGTAACAACTGCCTAACAAAAAATGCAAGGTTGAAATGTTGAGAAAGAAAAATAGCATTATACAAGCATTTGAATTATGCTTAAAGAAAAACTACTGAACAAGCAGTCTAAGTACACCATTTTTCATGATGCATTCAAAAGCAGCAAGAATGTTGAGTGAACGCAGAACTCACAAGAAACCACAAACGGTGTCTCTCAGTTTCAGCTGGCAAAAAAAAGAAAGAAAATCGTCAGCCATGTTGGACTAGCTTTATCTAATATCCCCTCCTTATTATGTTGGCTCTTGCTTTTACGGTGGGGGACATTAGCTGTACCTCGCCTGATACAAAAAGCACTAAAAATACACCCGAGGTTAAAAGGGAACAGGGTAAGCAAGAGTATTAAGCCTCTGAGCAAAGTCTCACCTCCTTTTGCGTCCCTCCACTTTGTAGAAATTCCAACAAACCGTCTGGATCTCCTCTTTAACAAATCCTAAAGGGCAGCCATCTTGCCTCCTTCTGTTCTTCTATGAAACAGACTATCCTCCACATCAATATTCATGGAAACCAGTCTGACGTCGGCTTTCATCATCAGGAGAAGCCTGGGTGTCGCTGTTTGCCGGTCTGAGAAGCACACTCATATGTGGCTCTGGTGTAAGGCAGCAGAGGCACGCAGAGTGGACAAAATGTGCGTGCAGCTCAGGGGGAAGAGCCTTGCTTTGGTGGCAAACTCAAATAATCACAAAATCACTTGCTGTGTCCTTCCCACACAAAGGGACAGGTTTTCTTTTCCACCCTCTGCTCCCTCCTCTCTTTTTCTTCTTCCCTCAGCCGTACACAATAGTGAACACTATGATGGCTGCCCTGAAGCACTGGAGTGGATACAGAACAGGACTCCACCCCCAGTGCATTTTGTTGAATATTGCACTGGTCTCAACTGTCTGACTATAGCAGAGTAGAGAATGCCTCCACCCCCTTTCTTCCTCAGACAGGAAGCCGAGTGACTTAGGGTTTTTCCCTCTCTTTTCACTCTATCTATCTTGACTTCCTTCTTTCATTTTCTTTCTTTCTCTGTCATAGTTTACACAAGTTCCTCTTTGTGGTGTGGTAATAGCACTCATTTTTGAGAGCATTACAGCAACAATCACATGTGGCCAGTTTGGAGTCCAAACCAGTTGAGTAATGCACTCATTTCCAACGGCTGTGTCTTATTTTGGCACACCTCGGCTGGCTGGCTCATTTTTAGAGTGAACAACTCTGCAGCCTGTATACAGGCAGCATACTTTGCTTCATGTGTCTGCCAAGACCACCTCCTGTTGACACTGGCCACGTGGGCTTGAAAGAGATAGAGAGAGCAGTGTGAGAGAGAAAGGGGCTGAGTGTGATTGAAAAGACAAATTCAGTCTTGTAAGATTGCTGCCTGAGTAAAAATGTGTTGAAATAGGGCAAGTACTAAAACCTCAGCTGTGGGTTTTTTTTGGGGTTTTTTTTTCAGTGAGTGTCTGCAGCTATAGCATTCGGAAGACTTAAAAGTCTGAAGTTCAGTTTGCAAAGTGTGCAAAAAAACCACACAACAGAAATAATACGACCTGCTATGATGTTTTGTGTGGGATTTCATTTTAATTTGATAACCTCTGTAGCGCATTGTTTAAGTTATCTGACATTTTTTAATTACTTTGACTTTTAATTATGTAATTTTTGCCTAGACTGACGGGGTGTCAGTCAATGTTTGCCTATATGTATGTCTGTATGCTGTCAATGTTATAATTTTATGTGGAGCCCAGGAGGATTAGCAACTGCAGTAGCTGAAGCAAATAGGGATCAGAATAAAGAATAAAGAATGTGTTTGGTTTGCATTTTTGATTGGATGATTTTTATCCAGTGGTTTAAAAGAAAAGTGTTAACATAATCACACAAGCAGTTCAATACACAGTTAATACTGATGTCAACTATGAAAATTGAGGAACATAAGTTTTGAAAACGTGTTACTGTTTGTTAACAGCAGTATTTTGAAAAAAATCCTGTAGCCACAGTTTTAACCAACATGCTGCTGTTAGTACTATTTAATTCCTGCTTTACTTTACTAACAGGTGGGTCTTGTCTGAAAATAATCTGCCCTTAGCTGCAGTTCAGGCTTAAATGGAGACCCCACCTCTTTCCCAGCAGCCACTGCCTAGCTGCAGTGACATTTGTTGACTCAATAGTTTCAGGCTCAGAGCAGAAAAGGAGATTTGTTTTTACACAGAATGGGGGAGGGGAAGAGGCAGGGAGAGGAAGGAGGAGTCACTCTGGCTGTAACACAGATTCTGCAAGAAGAGGACAAAATAGACCCTTTTACTGTACATAAAATGTGGCTTCTTTCTTCACATAATCCAGTTGCTACTCAAATGCACATTGAACTGCTGAAGTGTACATTCAGTTGTAGTTATTTCAGATAAAGTCAGTCTCCCTGCTTGTGGGATTAGTTAATGGTCAACCTTTAGCAGTAGCCTTACACATAAATGTCTAAAAAATGAGGAACATTTACTCTTTTCATGAGGAAGAGTGTTGAAGTGAATCTCGGTAAAAGCCCTCATTGATCCCCCCCCCTTTAATCGATACTGGTCACAAAGAAGGAGATACAGATGAAAACAAAGCACACAAGTGTTTGGATAAATCACTGGAGGATATTTGTATAGTGCAAAAAGAACTGCAATTAAATCCAGAAGAAGTCCCTAATATCTTCACTGTGCATCCTTTAGTGCAGCATATAGCCTTTATTAATCATCTCGCTGAGAAGATTTGTTATTTTATTATTTTAGTCAAGGAATTACTATTGGTAATAGAAGGGGAGTATTTTTTTCTGTGTGGGTGAAAAGACACTGAATGAATGTTTCTGGAGTTTCCTTGAGAGACTGCTGACAGTGGCATGTTTATGCTTGTCTTTTGTTGTTAATCCTTGTTTGCATAGACTAAGGTAATGTGAGCTGCAGCTAGCCCAGCTAATGGTTAGAGAACTGGCGGCCACAAAATTTGAATCCCAAGGTAAGCAGTGAATATCTCGGAGGTGAATGAATGAAAAGCCCGTCCTTCCTCTCTTCTCAACAGCCATCAAAGGGCCCCTGAGCAAGGCAGTTAACCTACCGCTGCACCAATGAAGTGTCCCAGTGATTAATGCTGCAGGGCTTTCAGTGGCTGTTTGGACTGGTCAGCTTCCTTCCTTCTCCCTGCAACTGCTCCTTCCCGCCACCGCTGTAAACAAGAAAGTGCACTCAGTCAATATGTCTGGTTAAATAACATTTAATTTACACATTGAAGTTTTTGTAACTGCTGTCCAAATAAGATGTATCTATGTTCAATTAGTTTCAGTGAGGCTCAAAATACAAGTAATTTTGATGTTCTCAGAAAACCAGCGTGTATGTTTTTTCTTCTCTGGATGAATGTATTTATTTGTTACTCTTAAAATTTGCAGCCACAGCACTCCAATAGTGCAGTCAGTACATTTATCAGTGCTTATCATGCATGCAACTTAAAATGGCTGCATTGACTTTTGGCATGTGTATTGTCAGCGGTCAGACTGCAGAGCTCCTTTCTGGGCTTCTTCCCCTAGAAGCTACTGTAACTCGTAAATCGGAGATTATCTTGTCATTCCTATCACCTTGTCACATTTCAAAGGGATGGAGGTGTGTGCCGTCACCTCATCTGTAAACACAGAGCTGTGACCTCATGCTGACCCAGGGTCATCAAAATTTAGGCACACTTGTCACTTGACTGATTTCACACCTGAAGATGAGGATGCGCATTAGGAAAGGATTGTAACCGGGTTTTTTTTCTTGAGGGCCCAGTGCTCTTGTTGATTTATCCCAAACAAAACAAAGACAGGATCCTACTGGGTCCTCAGGTCAGAGATCTGGGCTGCTGGTCTTGAGATCTGTTTGTCACTGCAAGGCATGTGGTGGTTTATAGTCTGGCTTCCTGAACAGGCTCTTTCATGTCAAACTGTGGCTGCAAAGCATACGTTCACAGGATGAAACTAGCCAACAAGTCCTCCAAATTAAATGACAAAAAGTATTGGGCTATGCACTCCAGAACTACACAAGAAAGGATTTTCTAATCTGACGTCCACCCTGTTGGCAGGATGACATTATTTGTCCTCCCCAAAACATTAAAAAATCACTGTTGAAAAATCAATAGGTTTTATAATGTGACAACAGTATGATTAAGGTTTGATTGGGATAAGGTGCAAAAACAACTTGGTTAGGTTTAGGGAAAGATCATGTTTGGGTTAAAATGACTACTTTGTCAAGGTAAGGGAACCTTCATAGTTATTGTTACAATAATAAGCACATAGTTAAGGTTAAAGGATGATCATGGTCATTGTGTTAGAAAACCAATGGGAACTTGTGGTTGGAAACTGGAAACAAACAGTGATCTCATTATGTATCTTAAACACAACAACTTATTTGAAAAGATTTCAGTCAGGTTTTCGTTCCGCACTGGGGATTTTGTTTCAGTTAATTTTCTTTCAATAGAACGACACTCATTAACTGGTAACTAACCGATTAATTTTTAAGAAAAGTTGTGATGTCGATTTCGTTTGTGAGAGCTGTCCAGCAGTCGGTGGTCAACTTGTGCTAGCTTGTCTGCCCTGGCTAGCTTGACTTTTAGCTCATCCTTCTTCACCTCAAAGTGTTTTCAATGTGTTTAGTCACAGTAGCTCTTGATGGCATTACAGATAGACTGTAGGATTAGCGTGCTAGGCTAACAGTCTGTCAGCTGTGTGACTTTATATCCGCGCCGTGAAGTCTTTCAGAGCACACAAACACCGTAAACACATCTGTCACCTGCCCAGCACGTTGCTGTTAAACTGGAGACACTGCAGCTACACCTTATTTTTATACAGTCTATGGGCTACACACAGCACAGCACGGCTATGCTAATGATCCTATCTATGCTAACTAGCTGCTAGCCACCGTGCAGGTTGGTAAAATGGATTCGTCGCGTCTCTTTGTATCTGCGGGTTGGTGTGTTTTTAAAACTTATTTCGGGGCTGTGCTCACTCTCAGTCCCGCAAGGTACTGAAATTTGATTGAGCTAACATGAACAACATGAAGTAATGAGTTAAGTACCCAACCCTAGTATACAAATGAACCTATAGACCAACATGCGTAACCAGTCAAAAATATTCTTGGTGGTTAACCAATTAACAGTTAACCGATTAATGGTAAACCATTGACATCCCCACAGCACTGAAACAGCTCTGCTTGGGGTTGTGAATGACCTGCTGATGGCAGTTGATGCAGTGTCCGCTTCTCTCCTGATTCTCCTTGACCTGAGTGCTGCATTTGACACTGTGGATCACACTATCCTCTTAGAGCGCCTCCACACCACCATTGGACTGTCAGACTCTGCACTTAATTGGTTTCAGTCCTACCTTTCCGGTAGGACTGAGTATGTCTCACTGGGAGGTTGCAGGCCTGGATCACTCCCTTTCACCTGTGATGTTCTGCAATGATCGGTTCTCAGCCCCATCCTGTTTACCCTCTACATACTCCCCCTTGGACATGTCATCAGCAGACATGGGATGTCTTTTCATTGCTATCCTGATGATACCCAGCTGTACGTCAAAACTGCCCCAAGCCCTTCTGCAGCCATGTCATGTCTCAGCGCCTGTCTTGAGGAGGTAAAGGCCTGGATGAGCACACATTTCCAGCAGCAAAACTGAAGACTTTTTTTATTGGCACTCCACATCAGATTCAATCATCCCCCATACCTCATCCCACCTTCGATGACTAGGACATCCCCCTTTCCTACACCCAGATCAGTAACTACTGATCTGGGTGTTAGGTTTGACCCTCAGCTGACTGACCATGCAAAACCTCTTTCTACCATCTCAAAAACAGGTCTAAACTCCGCCCCTCTCTAACCCTGTTAGATGCAGAGAAACTTGTCCATGCCTTTATCTCCTCAACACTGGACTACTGCAATGCACTC
Source organism: Scomberomorus guttatus (assembly GCA_038419695.1). Taxonomy (NCBI): domain Eukaryota; kingdom Metazoa; phylum Chordata; class Actinopteri; order Scombriformes; family Scombridae; genus Scomberomorus; species Scomberomorus guttatus. The sequence goes on from CM076447.1 coordinate 14,011,472, forward strand.
TTCACAGGGATCTCTGGCAGGAGTATCCAGAAGCTCCAGTACATTCAGAACAGCGCTGCCAGGATCCTGATGAGAGTGCGAAAACACAAACGTATAACACCAAATCTATTTTCATTGCACTAGCTCCCTGTCTCCTTCAGGATTGAGTACAAAGTCCTGCTGCTCACATACAAATCCATCAACAGACATGCCCCTCCCTAACAACAGGAACTGATCATACCACAAACCTCCACCCGTACCCTCAGATCTGCCAGCAGCTTGCTCCTCCAGGCCCCCAGTACTAAGCTCCTCACCATGGGGGATCAAGCCTTCTGCTCTGCTGCACAACGCTTGTGGAACAGCCTTCCTAACCATCTGAGGGCAGCACAGACCCTAGACTCTTTTTTTAAAAAGCTCCTATTTTATTTATTACCTCCTCAAATGTTTTGTGACCTATCATCCACCCCGACCTCCTCCATATGCAAACTTTTTTGCTCTATAGTAACAGCATCTGATTTCCTACTTTGCTTCCGTCATATGCAATATATTCAGACTTGTACATAAACGTACTGAATGTCATTTTGGGTCAACTTGCTGAAACGTCAGAGTGAAATTACTCATTCTTTTCCAGATTTCACTTTCCATGTAAAAAAATGTAACTGACAAAAGTCAAAAGGTCAAGTGAATGATAAAGCATACAGCATCATGTTGAATTCTTACATTTCCCAGAACTTTATAGGTGCACGAGGCTGTACAGTGATGTAGAAGATATTATTGTTGTTAAAATATCACTTAAGTAAACAGGCCCAGATTAACACAGTGTGGTGCCCTTGGGTGACCACATTTGATGTGCCCCCCTCCTCCTACTTCACATGTAAAAAGTTAAATTTACTATGGTTATAAAGATCATAGATTTACATAAACTTATTGCTAAATACAGGCTCAACACACATACTAACAAAAAACATAAGACACAACCAAAAAAACCTTACACCATAGATAGATATGGGCCTACAAATGTAGATGCTAGCCCTTACATTGATGCTCAAATCTGAATGCAACTCGCATCCCAATGCAACACATCATGCTAAATATCATTATTTCCATCATAAATGGCCTGTATGAGGAATAAATGCCAGGTGAGATGATGTGAAGGTATAAGAAATAGCATAAGAGCCAATGTATTGCAATGTGTAGGCTATTAGAGATTATGTTTTTTTGTTGTTCTGTTGTTTTCAGAAACATAAATTAAAGGAATGAAAACAGAATAATGATTTGATTTTCATTTCAAAATCCACAAAAGAAAAGGCATTTTATATTTTCCTGGTCATGGCAGAAACAACATTTATAAAAGACTTGATTTTCCTTTTCACCTTTGTAAAACGGAAAATAAAATAGTTAACTAATGTATGAACCATAGCACTCAGAAATACGAAGGTGTACTTGTTCCACACAGCAGGGTGAGTTAGTAAAATGGTCTTGAACATATTTTCTATCAGCAATAAAATGTATCCTACTACTGTTATTACTGAAATAAACAGCGCTCCCCTGCTCCCTCTCTGTCTGGCAGCATGCAGACCAAATCTGGCCGTGTGTGAAGCCCTCCCATTCCATTTACTTCTGATAAGTCCTTAAATACATTAATCTGTAACCTATTTAATTTTCTCACCGGTACCTCAAACAACGCACCCCCACCACTGCAGACCCCTGCACTGTAGTGCCAGACTTCCAGTTTTGGTCTGAACGCAGCCTTTCTGTCTCTTTCCTTGCCACAGTGGCTACTTCCCCCTAAAACAGCATTTTTCATCGGTTTTCTTATTCTTATTATTCATATTCTTCTTCTTAATAATAATAATAATAATAAATAAAAGCTAAATCAAGTGCTTCATAAATGTTGTATTTGCTGTTTCTATTTATGTTTTTCTTTTTTTCACGTTAGTGCCCCCCAGCGCGGTAAATTGGCTGGTGCCCTGGGGAACTTGCCCAATGATACCAGAAAGGGCAGACAGTTTTAAATTCTTTGTAACCATAAGATATTATGAAGCACAACACTATATAGAGTATTTGAACGACAGCTGTTCATCCACAAAATTTTGAAGGAAGCCACAATCCTTAATGCTTTTCATCTATCCATAACCTCCACAACACCATGATGGTTCTTGGTTGGTGTGATATCTCACTCTTCTCTTCTCCTCTATCAGTTTTTCAGTCCTTCAGGCCATGTCCACACTATTACATACAATTTTGAAATAGCATCTCTCTTTTTTTCTTTACCATTTCAGCCTTCCAGTCACACCGTCCACAATGCTTTTTACTAGCAAAACAGATACTTTCTAAAACTCTTTCCAAAACCATTTATATTTGATCTTAGTTTGGGACAGACCAGCATGTATGATTGTCATTGATCTAACTCAAGTGGCCTGCACATGCCAACTAATTATTTTCAGTAATTTCCATATGAATATCTTTTTTACAGATGACCTAAAAACACTGATGTGGGTGGAAAACAGTTCATGTGTAAACATTGTTGTCAAATCTAACTTCATTACTGTGGGCATGACCTCACTTTGCTGCCCGGAAAAGTTTTGTTTTTATATTTGGTGTGAATCATTTGCTCCTAAAAGAGGTGGAGACTGATTTGTGATGAAAGCATTTGATTTACAGCTTTCTTTACATTGGTCTGAAAGTGGGAGAAAAGGGTGACATCTGACGCGTGACAAGAGCTACTGGGGCTTGTCGTGAAGCTGAGAAAAGCAGCACTTCTCACAAGCACCAGTGGTATTAGCACACACCTCACCTGGGGCAATCTAAACACACACACACACACACAAACTCTTTATGTAGGGTAATAACTAGGTATCCTCTCCCTGGGCCAATACACAAGTGTGTGACCACAGGATTCCCCCCCTAACAAGATGTCACCCACTGCTGCCCCTCCTCCTGTAGTTATCTTAAAAGACAAGGGAGAGTCGTTAGTGTGGGTCTCACATAGCCTAATTGTTTAAGCCACAGCAGGGGGTCTGGGGCAGGGTGGTGCAGATGGGGGGTTACAGAAAGAGAGGGAGAGTAACTGGAGTAACTGGAAAGCAGTTATTTTATAAAACTGAGATCCAAAAGTTACTAAATTTGAACATTTTTGGTGCCATTTTTCACATTTCCTGCACATTTGTAGTCTCAGGACCACTGCACAATACCTCTCTGTCTGCGGTGTGTGTGTGTGTCATCTAACGATTGACAGTGTTCCTCTTTGGGCACAGCAGGGTTAGACAAGGCCAATCATGGCCTGCCGCTGTTCCCGTGGTGACCAACTGCTTCTTTAAGAGCTGGTTCCCGCATTCAGGCTGCAGGTGCTTCCATCCTCCCCTTACACCGCCCCCGGCTGAAGCCTCCATAGGCATGACCCCCTGTTCAGAGCGGGGAATCCCTTTTTGCCATCTGTGTGATGTAAGCTTCTCACCCACTTCTCCAACTCTTGATCCCAGAGGGGGATCAGTGCCTGGCCCCCAGTCATTTGCTGTGTTTTTTGTGCAGATTGAAGCTGCATTACCTCTACCAGTCTTATAAAACCACGAGAGGAAAGACAGTAAGCACTTTGAGTGTGGTATATAGGCAAGCAGCTTGTAAAATTATACACATATCTACATTTTGTCACCATGTTAATCAGCAGAAAGAGGGCCTCCATTACTAAAGCACCCCTATCTTCAGTAAATCAGTGTCATATTTGGAAAGACTATCATGCACTTTCATAGAAATAATCCAAAATGTTCAGGATTACTTTCTAGTTGACAGACGTCATGCTCCTAAAGCATTCCCACTGCAGCCCCGCTGTGTGTTAACTACATGCTGTGGTGTTGGCATGGAACAGATGATGACCCCTGCTGGTGAAGCATGATGACCTACAATGCATCTCATTCTCCTTTTGCAGGGATGTGAGATTATTTCAGTATGAGCAGGCCTGACATTTCCTTTAGTTAGTTTCTTGGACACTCATGTCAGAATTTCATTACTAATTGTGAAACCTCATGTAGTTATGGAATTTTTTAAAAATCCCCCCACAGTGCAGTTTGCTTTGTCTACCTAAAGCTTTCAAAGACCTTCAGCACTTTGCTGTATTTGAAAAAAATAAACGTTTTTAAGTTTTATTTATCAAAGTATAGGTCTACATTGAAGTCATATTAATCAAAAATCATTCAGTATTACTTAAAAATTACATCCACGCATTTAAAGTGACAACAAACCGTTCATTCTTTTTCAGAGACACAGAGTTGCGCCTCCAACAGAGATAAGATTTGTGTCTGTTTAAAGGAACGGAAATTATTCAGCCTCTCCATGTGTCGACAGCTGGCACTTGACATTTGTGATTGTCTGGCATTAATGTCACATCACACCACAGCAGCCTTGAACGGTCCCCAAACTGTCTAAACAACATCCTGATTCACCATCCTCCTCCAGGTGGCCCCTGTTTTTGCCCCCACCTGCCTGCCAACTGTCCCTGCAGCACACTGCAGCAAACACTCTGCTGTAACACAGCCAGAACACATCAAGTACATCTTTCATTTCTGCCTGAGTCTCAGTTTGTCAAGTTAATAGTAGACCAGCCGTGTTACTTACTATTAAGTGAAGTATTTCTACTTTTTAAAAGTTCACTACATGTTATTATAATATTATATATTACATGACAGTGGCAGAACAGGTGGTCTACTGTTCAGTGGGACTGCATGAGAAAACCTTAGTGAGGGTGATGAAAGAAGTATTCAGATCTTTCAATTGTGTAACACAGCAATACCACAATAAAATACTACATTACAAGTAAAAGTTTAGTCTAATTCAAAATTTCATGTAAGTAAGATTACATAACTAAATGTTCAGCAAAATATGCTTCGAGTATCAAAATTACTCATTATGTGGGTAGGAGTTGTTTTTGTAACATTACAGTCACAGCTATTAGAGAGTCAAGGCAATCTGCTTATGATTTCTGATCCTTTTCTCCCTTTCCAATTCATAACAAACTCAATAAATGGAGAAACACAACAAATACAGATTCTTCCACACAGGATCCAAGGGCTCACTGAATGATTTGATAAATATGAAAAATATGTGAATCATATTATGTCCCTCACAATGAATCTCAACCCAGTTGAATACCTAAGGGAAGGTCTTGGTGTTAGACACCGCTCTCCACCACCATCATCAAAACACCAAATGAGGGAGATACTTGTGTGATGGAAGCCCAGGAGCCCATACATGTGACTCAGAGTATGTAGCTCATATATATATCACTCACACATAGGAATGTTGTTTTTGAAGTGAGTAAACTTTCAACTTTGCACCTGTAGCTTTGAGACTACAAGACTTCTGTAATGATAGTAAGCAATGCGGAGGATTGTGGCTAAACTAGTTAGTCTGTTTGGAATGATGCACAACCAGCATGTTGAGCTGCCTGCAGCTCATGGTTCAGAAACAGTCACACAGCTGCCCGGCAGCAGCAGCTGCCTCCTACTTGCTTATCTATGCATTGGCAGCTGAGACGGTCCTTCTAGATAGCACAGACATGAAATCATCCCTTCACCTGCTCCGGGCTTGGTTCAGCATGACGAGCACCCAGCGCAACAACCGCCCACAGCCATGTTGTCTATCACCAGACAAACCTCCCTTCCTCTGAACTGCTGAACCATAAAACACTTAAACCTGACAGGAAATAAAAACAGATAAGAAAGGCAAAGCTATAACTTTACTCCTAAACCAGTATGTGACGATGGTGGAGATTAGGCTCAGATTAAGGCACTCAGCACAGAATTCAACCAGACGGGAGAGACAGTGTGGCATTAAGGTAATTAAGGTGATGTTTTGCAGCAGCAAAGATGTGCTTGTGACTCAGAGTATGTAGCGTAACAGCTGTGCCGTGACACATAAAGCCCCCCTCCGCAGCCCATCACTGATTGTGGCAAGTCCTTGGCTGTGACCTTGCTCTCCCTCTGCCCACGCCGTTGTGAGCAGGAGATGGTTGACGATCAATTTCAGCTGCGTGTGCGCTGCGGAGGAAGGCAGCATATGGTTAGACATGATTTACGCACAAACACGAGCGCTCCCTGATATGCTCCCCTCCTCCCCCACCCACAAACACACAAACAAGTACTTACATAAATTATCATGTTTTGTGCCGTTGCAGATAATTCTGGTGAATCGGTAATGTTGGTTGCAGGTCTGTGGTTTAACAAAGAAAGAATGACTTGAGCAGTGGAAAGGATGTGAAGCCTGTGTCCCAGAATATAGAGTGAACTTTGAAAAAATGAAAGTCAATTGGTGAAAGGTTTTGTCTTTTTTCAGGTTTGTTTTCAGCACACTTTACAAGGGTTCAAGACATTTAAAAGGACATTTTTCGAGACTACAAATGAAGATCAACAAACAAGATATTACAATATTTGGTTTATTAGATGGATGTAGTGCTAATTAATACATTTGAAGTTGAAGAGTGCGTTTGGAGTCTCAGCTGGCTGCAGGCAGGATTCAAAAGTATTCTAGGTTCAGAAACAAAGGCCACCTACAGTATATCCTGACCTATGTAGGTGTGGCTTTCTCTCCTGTTTATCTTTGTTCTTACACTTATCTCCTCAAACTTTTCCTTTCTTTTTACATGAAACACAAGGGAGGAGATTAAGCTGCGATTCTTGGAGATGTTCTTAAACTTAAGCTCACTTCTCGGGCTCCTTCTGAAGAGTACTTCCGGTGTTCACCCATCAATGATCTACATTTAACCTTTGGTTCATCCTTGACTCTGTTCCACTCTTCTCCACTCCTCCTCCACCTAACATGTCCTTTCAATAAACCTGCATATATAGATGGTGTGAAAAAACTTCTAAAAACCCCTCTATTTCTTAAGTAGATACAGTATTGAGCATATAAATCTGGCAGGAAATATTTACACGATGCAACAAGCAGGGAGGATGTTTGAATCAGTGTGATGTGCTCTAACCTCTCACCTTCGGTCACAATCCTGCAGCAGCAGAGGCTCAGATGACTCATATCGAGTGCTGAATGTTTGTAGAGCCGTGATGCTTTGTAGCTCTCTGATGTGGTTGTGATAAAAGCGTAGTCTGGGTGAGCTAGACCTCCTTTACGGTGAGGTCAAGCGAACAGGGATTTGATCCACAAACACAATTAATTGTATCCTGGTCAAGGTTGTAGTGTATGACAGATTGGTAAAATGTTGAAATAAGGAATCTGAACACAAACGCTGTTGTTCAGATTAACCAAACAAGAGTGAGATCAGAATAATGATTTCGACAAACACTAAAATGGCAGATTTAAACAGGATTCCTGACTCAGAACAAATGAGGCTTTTTCACAAAGACTCGATATCCAGAGGAGGATCAGAATTAAGTTGAGTGTCACTCTACTTGTCTCAAACTCTTGTTTTTTTAATGCAGGTTGAGATAAAACTCAGATTCACATTTTTTGCTTTGTTGTTTCTTTTTGTTCTGAACATGCAGTTGCAGTTTGAATCAACCCTCTCACTACTCATCTCTCTAACTTCTAATGAAGTTATGTTATATATTGTGTCATGCAAATACACCAGTGATCCACCCACATGGACTTAATAAAACCTCAAAAATACCGATTTGTCAGACAAGAACATGCCACAAAAAAGATTCCCTTCCCTAAAACACAACTCAAGTTTTTTTTTAATAATCATCCAATCAGAAGAATTACAAGAAAATTAAGGATTTTTTACAAAAAAATGTAGCCCTTAGAAATAAAGAAGAAATGGACTTCAGCTTCAGTCTCACTTAAAACATACAAACAATTTTCTCCAGGTTAAACCTGCCTGTTTCCTTTGCTAAAGCTAGTGGTAATGGTGTACCTGAACATAACTGTGAGATTTTTGACCTTTGGTGAACTTCAGCTTCACATAAGGCTCTACACTGTAGCTGGTTTGTTTCTTATGTTCTTTATAAGCAACAGCAAAGAAAGTAGAATAGTAGTTTAGTTAATCCCAGTCTGACTGTGACCTATCCTGCCTATTGGAATACTTCGTCTTGACAAAAGAATTCTTGGCAGTGGCGGGCTTTCAGCTCACTTTTACAGAGAGCTTCACCATAATGATATTTTTATTCCAGGAGACATGGCCTAAATGATTTTATGTGCTAATGCAATGGGCCTGGCCATCCCCAAGGCAACAGCACTGGTCTCATTAGGGTTTCTAGTCATGAAAGTAGTGAAAAAGGAAAAGCACTGAATGGGGTTGTTAAATACATCATCAAAGAGGTGTGTCTCTGCTCTCTCGTTATAAGATAACGCAAAAAGCTCCTCAGTTATGGGGGGAGGGAGGGGATGAGGGGGGGTACATGCAGGGTAAAGTCTGTTACAGTTTGCTTATATTTCTGTTTTTGTATTTAATTACAGAGGTGAAATGAATTTTCTGTATCTAAGAATGGAGTTTAATTTTGCCACAGCTAATAACACCAGTTGAATTGGTTGGATATATGCCAGAAAAAGTATAAAACAGTAGAGACTGAGTTGCAGGGCGAAAACCAAGTCATATGCCTTATTTATATCAGATCTCCTTTGTGATCAATATGGATTTAATGAGATAAATCAGTAATAGATTCACCTTATTGTTGTACGTCATAAATGAATGTATTTGTCGCAACCACACACACACACACGAGATTACTGAAAAGCTGTGTGTTGTTTCAGAACTATAAATGCCTTTCTGTGCAGATTTGCACCACTATGACTCTTCCAAACCACAGAGCACACTGTAAATAGTTTAATATTAATCTTCTCCTCCTTTAACATCTGCTGTTCAATTTAACTGCTGCGGGAAAATTGCAGTACAGATTCTAGACAAGAGTAAAGGCTCTCACTTTTGTCTATTGCTGTTGTATACATTACCTACATACATTAAATATCCACTAGAGGGCAATGTGTCCAATGCATTCAGTCTGATGTCACAGGTTTCATAAGGGCGACAAACCACACAAAGAGAAATGACAAAGAGTCAGTTATTACAACGTGTGCAGATTAGAAGAGTGAAGCACCCCAAAATCCGATCATTACCTTGATAGGAAGCCATTTTTTCCCAGTTCTCCTTCAACTGTGAGGTGTGGAACATGTAATATTAGTTTTGCGCCTGATCGAACAATTTTCAGGTTGTTTTTTTTTTTTTTTACATAGTCCACCTTGCAATGTCATATTGCAAATTAGATCCAGTAATGATCAAGTCTGCTGTGGGTGATTTATTAATAATCAAAATGTGAAATAAGAAGGACCTCATTCTTGTTACATTTATATTTGTATTATATTAGGATCATATCTAAATCCTATGAAGTCACATAATATTTTAAATCAGCTGTAATTAATTATTTTAGTAAAGCACCATGTTATTGATCATCAACAGAAAAATATATATTTTTCTGTCTCCAACAAAGAGGAAGCTGCCTGCCTCCTCTTCCAGTATCTTTTCCTATTTCTCTCTCTCTCCGTGTCCCCTTTATTCCCCCCTCCTGCTATCTGTTCCCCCCTCCTGTGGGATCATGGGAATTGTGCAAGTAGCGTGGCGTTCCACGCTCTGCCCGCAGCGCTCCAGGAGGAGGCGTGCAGTAATGACCTGCTCCTCAGCTCGCTCGCCATCATCGCCCTCACAATTAATTCCCGCCTCGCGTTCCTCTGTGGTGGTGGTGGTGGTGGGGGGGAGTGTGGGCTCCCTCATTAGAGCTCCTTGTAATGTGTCTGGCAGCAGTTCCCATCCTGCCACTTCTGCCCTTCCACTGCTGCTACTATGTTTGTTTTATAGATGCCTCCCTCTATGTGTTTCTGCCTAACAGAATGACTGACACCGAGTGCAAAAGAACGCCTGGTCTGTGTTTTTATCCATCAGGGCTCTAGCAGACACATGAATACACCTTTCACATGCGTGATATGGAAAAGAATATTTCCTCAGGTTATTCGAGGTCTGCATGGCTAGCGTGGGAGCCTTTTCACAACAAACATAATTGGTGAATATGTTCAATGCAATCACATTATAATGCCCCCAGAAACAGGTGATGACATTTGGAATAGCTGGTGACACCAAACTCGGGCTAAACATTGAACTTTCAAAGCAAGTGGAGGAGAGTCTGACCTGGATTTCAACTCAGAGTTTGACCACCGATGTTTTACAGTTTCATTTTACCACGGTCTGCTTCACACGGTTGATCACCCTGCATATTTTCTAGATTATTAAGTGTGAGAGGGTAGGTGACAGGATATGTGCTATTGATAAGTTACCTTTTTGTTGTGCCCATGGTGGTAATCTCTACAGTAAAATGCTGAATCACACAGCTGGCATCTTTGAATTCTTAAAACTGTAGAAAACCAAAGCAAAAGCAACATTTTAAATGATCATACAGTGCAAAAAATGTATCGACCAGCAGACCTTGAGCAAAAGCCTGGTGGTAACTTTACTCTCCAAAAATGACCCTTCTCTTGAAAACAATGTCAGTAAAAATGTCTTGGAATAGTGAAATGCAATGTAAATATAAACTGATGAGCACTGACAAGGCTTAATATTTTTACAGTGGTTTGGAGGTGCAGACATTGTTAGCCACACAGTAAACAAACTCAAGCAAACAGTAGAGTAAAGTATACATACCGCAATAGCAGAGTAGTATTCTTTTGAACTAAAACAGAACTAAAAGCAAGGCGAAAAAAATCTATGCTGAAGAGACAAACACAGACTGAGATTAGTTAGCTGTTCGTGTTTTTTTGTATAATGTTTTTTAAAGTTGCAATACACGACACTGATGACATTTCAGCCACTAGATGTCGCACTATAGGACCAACATCTCAGACCAAAACAAACGTGTGTGTCGTTCACTTAATAAAGTTGGGAAAAAAAAGAAAGAAACCCAAAAACTCACGAAACTCAGATGAAACTGTCAAACTAGGCAGAGCTGATTTAATATGGATCAAGATTCTGAAACATATTTTAGTGCACTGTATTTTCAGAAAGTTTGTCATGCACATGCGGCCGGCGCGTCGACCAACACAAAGAACAGAGAAGCTCGGATAACAACACACACACAGTGTGACATCATTCACTGGTAAGGACGCCATTACGCCACAAAATATCTCTATATAGCCATAGTTTTCTGACAGCTAATATGGTTAAATATCGTTTATTGCAACTTTAAATTTTGATTGTATTTGATTGAAGGCCTGAAATATCAAAATGTTGAGCAGTTGTATCCAAAAGTCAAGAAATTATGAGAAATTTGGGCAGTTTAGGAGTGAAAAAGGTTGATTTAATACTGCAGATTAGTTGAAAAAGTTTAGGGAGAGCTATCCTCAGTTGTTTGGCTTCCACACAGAGCACCAGTGCCACGTTACACAGACACCATTTAAAAAAAAAACTTTCTGCCATTATAAAGCTCATCTCATACATAGATAGGCAGCTGTTTATACATGGAGCCTTTTAAAATAACACAATCGAAAGAAACTCACTTCTTCACACTGTGTCACGAATAGCCTACTTTGGCGAGTCATGCTCTGTGTTACTGCAACAATCATGGTTCTTGAAGACTGTTTTGCTCTATTACATTGATTTTCGCACAGCTATTGTGCAGGAGACATATTCAGCATCTGCCATTGTGGACTTTGTCAAAGCCACGGCTGCGGCTCAGAGGTTGAGTCAACGCGCGGATAAATAGAGGCTAGTTCTGGTTGACAGTTTTGTGAAAGATGAATAAAAAGTTGTATTTAATTCACCTAATATTAATGAAATGATCACTGTGATGAGTGGGTTTCATAGTGTGTGTGTCATGTCTCTCCTGCCCACCTGCCTGTTTCTCTGTCTCTATATCCAAAACATTAATGGCTTTTACAGCTTATGCAGCACTTCTAACATCTATTCACTGTATAATCTTGTTTACCAAAACCCATGGACATATAGATTTGGGTATGGATGGTAGGGACATGTCCCTGCCAATGTCAAGGTGTTGCTGAATTGTCCCTACCAATATTTTTACACATCTAGAACCATCTTGCCATTTTAACTCCACATAATATTCACAGTAAGACCTATGCAGAGTTGCCAGGTTTGTATGGTAACATGGATGGGGGATACTCAACTTAATTACCTGGCAACCCTCAATTTCAAACTGTGTTATTGTCAACTAGCTGCAGCCTGACATCAGCAGCAGTAGTGGAGTCTGTGGATGGTGGAGAATCTGAAGCGGTTCGTATTTACAGTTCAAACCTCACGGAATTGAAAAACGACTTCACCGGACGAAACTAACATCACTCAGTTGATGTTATATTTAAATTTCAGGCGATAGGTGGTAGCTAATTTGTAATTATTGCTCAGACATGTCATTTAATTAAACAACTCAATTACTGTGAGTGAAAATGCCTCTCAAAGCGAATTCAGGTCCTTTTTAAAGAGGGACCAAAGTGCCAATGACAGCCGAGCTAAGCTAATAAAATTGTTCTGTGTTTAATCCAAACATTAATCTTCTTTTAAATTAGTGGGAGCGATATTAACTATTTAATGCCATGCCTCCCTTTTCAAAGAGTGGAGCGGGAGCAGAGTTATTATTGCGTATGTGTCATTAAGACATGAACATTATTTATAAGGTAAATTAGCCACAGCTTGTCCAACTGATCTGTTTGTGGCTGTCAGGCATCATTTTATCCTGAAAATCCTGTCAGCGGCAGCCTGAGCAGCACAGAGACACACAGACAGGTGAGCTGCAGCCTCTCAGGTGGGCTCTGATGTCACAGTGAAAGATCTAGCCATGAGTTCAGGAGTTGAATGAAAAATAATACGAGTAGAGGTTTTTGAGGTGATCCGAAAGATGTCAATCAACAAACTGAAAGATGGACACGGCTGCAGAATCTCAGGTGAGGTTTGAAAACCTGACAGCAGATAGTTGGTTTAAACCAAGTAACACATTACCTGCAGGCTTTTATACACTTATTTTTGCAACTTCTATTGTGACCGTCAAATGTCAATTTAAATATACATTTTGGTCTCAGATTTATATCAATAAAATGTAAAAATCTGAGAAAAATTCACAATACAGAATTGTGTGCATATGAAAGAGAAAAGAGCGATAGAGAGCACCAGATAGTTCATACAGACTCTTGCTTGAACATCAGTTAGACCTGATCCAGGACCGCATGCTTAGTCTTCTTAATTTTATGTCTGACTTAAATTTGACCCAAACCAAGCACTACATGCTAGGGAGATCTACCTGAAAGCCATAGCATTTCTGTTTTTATTTAAGGTAAAAATGAACTTCATACACTCAGTCATTCCCATTTATCTCAGACGCCAAGTTGAAAGTTAAAGATCGTTAAAAGAGCAATGCACTCCTAAAACAGTGACTCATGATGGACAGTTAAAAACAAAAAGATAAAAGTTGATGCTGCAGAACATTCTTCCTTGTCAAGACCTGGCGCCTACATTACCCACAATGCAACATGACTGCCAACAGTTCAGTAGCAGATTTGAGTTTGTTATGCTAATAGTGACTAACGTAGCCTTGAGTTGCTAGCCTTATGCAGAGATGCGGAGCAGGCTACAGTAGTCTGGTAACCTCACTTTGTAACTCCACTCCTCCAGATTTTTTTTTTCTTTTTTAAACTTGTAGCCATCTACCCCAACTGAGGCTGCCTCAAGTGACATCATTTGATACTCTGTATTGGACCAATCAGCGTCGCAAATCCAGCTGCCTTGCATGGTAAGATGGTGATAGACAGTGAGGGACAGATGGTTCATCCAATCACCTGCCAAGTATTTTTTGAAAGTGCCTGCCCTTTTCCAAACACTTTCCATGGACAACTTCTCAGACGATTCTGTGTAACAAACCATCTGACGCGTCAGGTTAAGCTTCCGTGAATGTGTGGGTCCCCTTTGTATGTCAAGCAAGCCCGCCAGAAGGCACAGACATCTTCAAGCTCAACAAAGGAAAAATCAGTAGAGTCAACGCAGCAGCATCACTTGAACCTGAACACACCATGTTTGTTGATTAGTCCACTGGTCCCGCCTACTTCATTTGCATATCAAGTTCCAATCACAACGTGGGCAGAATTAAGAGAATGAGAATGCTTATTAATAGCTGGTGTAAATGCAAAGGTCCATGAACAGATATCATTAACCAAATAACATACCAGGATACACACTACAGGTTAATACCGGGTGTAAATGGGGTCTTTATATCAATTAATCCAGATTTGGGATCGTAGATAAAAATATTTAATTCTAAATGGACATAATAACTAAGTGTCAACTGCTTCATTAGCAGTGCTGTTCTATAAAAGTAACATCACTGCTGCAGCTGCCATTGGCAGGGCAGCATAGATATGCTGGTGTCATGACCAGATGTCAACACTTTTTCCAGAAGACCCGACAAGTCTAAGAGCAAGCACAATACGGTGTGAACTGCTTAAAACTGACTTACCTGGGTGCTGTGAAGATGTTTGTGTTTGCTGAAGCTGTTTGCTTACCCACACTGACAGATGAGCATGGCAACTGTGTTTGCACATATTAGCACCAAAACAAAAGTGTCCTCAATGCTAGTTTGTGAAGAGAAACATCATCTGTCGGTGTTTGATAAATTTATTATGAACAATTTGTTTTAAACGATATGTTGATCTTTCCCCAGTGCTCTTGAAAACAGAACACAACAGTGTACCATACTTCAACTCACATACTCCAACTTTACAACTCTAACTGCTGGAGTCACAGACCAGGAAAGGTTGAGAAGACTTCAGTAAGGTCAAGTAAACTTTCTGTAGCATTTAGTGACACTAATCAGTTGCAGTGGAAGTTGGATTGCAGCCACGAGAGAACAGTCGACACCGTTTGACTGTTGAGCACATGTTTTACGTTTTACAGACACCTCTCTCTGGCTCTACAACGCAGTCCTGTTTATTGTCTCTGGTCACCTTAATACCTTCTGACATCAACAAGAGGGATCATTATTGTCTGAGTGTTTACATTCATGTACCGGGACGGCCCTGTGGCAGGTTAGAGCAAATATTGATTGTTGGCTGTACAGCGGCTTCTAATTCCAATTGATGACCTTTGTCACCTGCAACCCTACTCTTCTTATATCCTGACTGCAGAGCAGGACAGACATGTGCAGCTAAACCAACTAGTCTTCAATTATGTTAATTATGACATACATACCAAACTCAAAATACATACTGTAGTGTATGTATAATGTTGTGTAAAACTGTGTAGACGTGGCCATTATGTAAGACATTATCCACAAATAATACAACAAATTGCATGTTCTAATCTAGAAGATATAAGATTCTTACAGGTGTTGCTTTGGACTAGGTCTTTTCAGTCTTTAATGTCAGCTAATAAAGTTTATGTGTTTTGCATAGATGAAGGCAGCTGATCGCTGAGGCAGGCTGACAGCTACGCACATTCAAAGAAATGTATTGTACCGTATGCACCATCGGTCTTTCTCTCTGTGTTTTTCAGCATGCTGGACATCACAACCTTAAAGAAAACACACCTGCAAAGGATATTCATGCATTACAGTCAAAGAGTGATGGATTAATCGAAAGGGGAGGTGTACCTTTGCTGGATCATAATGAGCTAAAATAAGACACAACAAAACACAGAAGTACACCTCCAGCGTAATACCTTCTCTCCAAGGAAAGTTTCTAAAGCCTGAAATATAGCTATATGGCTGCAAACTTTCAATCATGTACTAACCTACATGCAGACACAGTGCTTTCTATCCACGCGCTACTTGAGGTTTTCTGTGGAAGCGACTGTGTGTAGGTTCTGTCATCTGTACCAGACTGTGTGCCAGGAGTCGGCTTTCTTTCAGCAAAGCTACTAACTGGATAATTAAGGGTGCTCTATACACTCCAATTAGCAGGCGATGGCAAAGGGAGGAGGGATCGCTCGACTGTATCCGAGGAAAGCAGCGTAAAACTGGGTGATACACATCATATCACAGCAAAAGGCTAATGCGCGTGAGGTGAGGGCACCATACATTACAGCCTGCAGGAGGAAATGAGGCACGTTTCTAAATAAACGCTGCCAAGGTTGCTGCTGCACTGTGGCGCATCACTGCCAAACCCATAATCTCATACTGTTTATTTTCCCAAGTTGCTCTCGCTCTCTCAGTCTCTCTTCAGTCTCTTTCTGTCTATGTCTTTCGCTTCATGCTTTAAAGGCCTCAGAGGAATGCTGTTTACCATAACAGTCTGTGTGAGCCCATCAGAAACACTTCCAAAAGACACAGTCGTGCTCCTCCTTTTTCCTGGTCAGATTTTTCACTTTTTTCATAATTCCACTGAGAAACAGCTGTGACTATGAGAAACAAAAACCCATAACTCCTGCAAGTGTTTGGGGCCTTTCAAACAGGGAAGTATAAGCTTGAAACTATAGGAGATATAAAATAAATTCTTGCACTGGATTCCCATCATTATTCCCACCGTGTACAATGGTGCTTAATATATTTTATAAAAGATGTTTCACGAAAAGAGAAAAGCAGACTGGAAGTATCCATGTTCCTTGTATCTTCACTGCCTTTCCACTGACAGACGTGAGCACAGTGCTCAGATCAAATTGAGACAGATGAATCAATGGATTCACACCATCACCCCTCAAACACCCATGTCTTATGACTTCACTCCACCGTGATTCTATTTCTATCGACTAAATGCGGGCTACATTTAAATCCGGGGTCATGGTTATTAATTACTCCGCCGACTTCAGTTAAAAGCCCAGGGAAACAGGGGGAGGAGGAGACGCAAGGGGAACAACGCCGGAGCACGCAGACAGGAACAAAGGCCTGCCACGAGGGTTCATGCCTCCCACTGCTAGAGACCCACAAACTGCCGTGGCTCTGAAGACAGAGGTTAGGACCACCTAGGCAGATTTCCCCTGGGGGCTATTATCGCCCGGAAGATAAAATGATTTTCAGACAGAGGGGCTTCCACACACAGATGTACAGGGTCTGATACTGAGGAAAGTAACGCTTCAAGTATGGTTTTTAATATAACTGTCAATCGTGTCACATGTCTAAGAACAAAAGTTCTGATTCATCATTGTTTTGGGCAAAATGTCAAGACAAATTTATTCATAAACTCCCGCTTGCAAAAAAAAAATTTGTCAAATGTGCTTTTTATGTAGTGTCAAAAGGATGTGTGCTTTTATTGTTTTATTGTACAGAAATGTTCCAAGCAACACAAAGGCAAACAAAAATTCGACAAAACAGGATGATAGACACATTTTTGTGAACATGTCTGTTTGAGGACCAAAGAAATTAGTGTAAAACAAACAGACCTTCTGAAGTAAGAGTCCATAAGCAAAAGAGGTGGAAAAGGCAAAAGTGACACATGGTAAAGGTAGACAGTAGTCCACTTTAACGAGGTTTTATACAGTCCACAGTTTAATATTGAGACACTGACTTTGCTTTTATTCACACCAGTACTCTGAAGTAATGTTTACATTAATGTTTTCATGGTTTAAATACATTATTTGTACCGAATAATTAACAACAATACTTTTATGATGACATGGATTCCTAATAATCGATCTGTAAAGAAAGATGCTTTCTCTGCGTTTTGTCTCATTTCATGTCTGCAGCTGAGAATTGTGATGGCATGTGCAGTTTAAAAATGTGTTCACATGCTCCAAAAATATAAAGAATGAGCAAAAAAATGCACCAAAAGCTGTGACATGGCAAATGTAGTAGTCAAAGCGCATAAAGAGAGATGAAGAAGGCTAAACACCAGTAACAATTAAAGTTGACAGTGAAGAGTACGGTGTGTTGACAGACACAACTGTTATTTATTCTAATCTACTTCTAACTTCTCCAAACCTAAACCCAAATCCTACCAGCCAATCACAACAAATCAATCTACTTAATTAAATATCCAGATTTCTGGTAACACACCCTCGTTGCACTGGCTTGGAGCTACACTGACACAAATCTGTTGCATGGTGCACTCTGCAAATATTCTTTTCCAAGCCTAAGTTGGTACATTGCCATATCTGCAATGATTGGCAGCCACTGAGGTGAAGTGAAGAGGAGGAAGTTTCAGGGCTAAGGCCTGTCGAGTCAGGTCTTTTGTGGGCGGTTTCTTAGGTGTGGCGAAGTGTCAGCTCAGGCACCAGAAATAAGGCTTGAACTAAAGTACAGCATCCTGCGAGCACAGAGCTCATCTAACAGTAAAGAGTACATCTGTGAGGGAAAGCCCATTTAATATTTAGAGCAAATAATGTATGAATTTCACTACTCCCCCTTACTGTATATATAATTTAGTAAATAACAAAAACAAGGTTACTTGAATTACAGAAAATAATTTGTTTCTGCAATTAACCAATCGTCACCTCTAAAGAAAGTTAGGTCTAAAAGGATATTTACATATGATTGAACAAAATTTAACGTAGAAGTCTTTGCTTCTGCTCTGTTGCCAGCTCTCAATAAATTCATCAAAGTGTAGCCTTTAGCACCCTAAAGGCCTGTGACACACAGCTCATCTGGAAGGGCTGTGTGACTTAGAAATGTGTCAGCGTAGCTGTCAGTCTGTTTACTCACACCTAAGCCTGTCTTAAAGTAGAAGCAATGCTTAGATCGTTTATTCCTCTGAAACATAAAGTCCTTTTGAGTAATATGCCATGTAGAGATGAAAGGGTTAGATGATTAATTGATTAGGTGATTGGCAACAATTTTGATAATAGGTGAATCATCATTTTTTTTAATCAAAAATGCCAAACAGTCACTGGTTTAAGTCAAATTCTGGCTCCAAATGTAAATATATATTTATATTTGCATTATCACCAAACAGAAAGGATTTACTCCAGCTGGTGTGATTTTTC
Organism: Scomberomorus guttatus; assembly: GCA_038419695.1. Lineage (NCBI taxonomy): Eukaryota > Metazoa > Chordata > Actinopteri > Scombriformes > Scombridae > Scomberomorus > Scomberomorus guttatus. The sequence goes on from CM076447.1 coordinate 14,030,289, forward strand.
GCAACCTGGCAACCCCAAAATTGCTCTTGTTAATGGCTTATGACTGATCTATAAAGCATCAGTAAATCATTTACTAACCATTAACAAAGCAATTTACAACATATGTCTCATGACTTGACTCCACCAAAGAAATGAGGGTGAGAAAAACAAGCCTGCTGAAGTAAGAGTCGATAAGCAGAAGAGGTGGAAAAAGGCAAAAGTGGTAAAAACTGACTGCGTTTGTTTGATATACACACCAGTATTTTTACACCCGTAAATCATTTGCTAACTATTAACAACCATTGTTAACCATCATAACCCATTTTTATAGGGTGCTTTATGTGGTAGGCTACCAAAAATGCTAGTGTAAAATAAGTGTGCCTGAGCTTTGTAGTGTGTTTCTAATGGCGTTATTATATATTATTTTATTCTCCTGTTGTTTTACAATAGTATTTTGTGTCAACAGCACCTCACATTTCTTTAATTTGTCTCTAAAATGTAATATCGTGCAACAAAGCTCATTTGGTAATTAGCCTAATAACTAGCCTCAGTGTGGCGTTACAGAGGTGATGGTCCCATGTTTACTTTTTTCTTTTTTCGCAACTACACCCTGAAGCTCAAGATAAGTGCTGAGAAGAGGGTGAAAAAAAAAATAATCCGGGACGTTTGGACTCATAATTTCATTTGAACTCAGAGATTAGGCATCAACATGAATGAACGTACAGTGTCACACATGGAGGCTCGTGGAATCAATGTGCCATGCGTGCCCGCGTTGTCAGCCTGTGGGAGCTGTAGGCATGGGTGGCCAGCAGGCGGGATTTATAATGGTGATGAATCCCGGAGGTCTTAGTAATTATGGCTGTCGCTGGACAGAGAGGGAAAGGAGGAGGGGGGGACAACCCGGCGGAGGCATTTTATCTTAATCACAGCTCAGCTCCATTCAAATTAATTTGACAAGTTTCCCCAATCCTTATTAAAAGACGCGCCTGGCTTATGACAACCCCCCCTCCTCCTACTCTAAATGCATCGTCATGAAAGAAATATATTAAAAACATATTTTATGAAAAAAAGGAGGCCACTATAAGACGCAGATATTTCCCGTAGATATTTTTCTCCCTGTAGGGCGCCCTGAGCCATCCATCCCTCCCACCTCCCGAGTGTTTCTATAGTAATTTCCAGCCAATGATCAGTAGGTGTCCACATCCCTGCTTCCTCACCTCAGCACCAATCAGCCACACACAGCGACAGGAGACACGGACTGAGCTGAGACCAGGCAGACACACAATACAACCCCCGGATCAAGAGGAGAGGAAACACCTAACCCCCTCTGCGATTTCCCCCCTTTTCTTTTTCTACGACACCTTTTGGGCTTATTTGTGCACTTTCCAACCTTTTTCTAACGTGACAAGAAAGTCGATAAAAAATGGTCCTTTTGTTTTGAGCGCTCTGAACGCACACACACTCGTCCTCCTCTCCTCCGGCAGCCTGTGTCTGTGCGTCTTCTCGCATCTTTGCATTAGTCCCCCCCCCCCCCCCCTCACCCCCCCTGCGTATCGCTTCGCAGTAATGTGCCGTTGTACGGTCGCAGGCTGGTAGCATCTTGGGAGCTCTTCTCAACAGGAACCTGGTAGGTGATGCTCTCTCTCTCTCTCTCTCATCTCTTTCTTTCTCTCTCTTTCCCTCTGTCCGTCCATATTTTGCCGTCCAGTCAGTGCCAAACCTTGCATGCGTTTTTACCCCCCTTTTCCTGTCCCGATTTGTGTCCGTGTGTGGCTGCCAAGTGATCCAGCCAATGTCAGATTCATTTTTATGGGGTTTTATTTGCACTATTGCACCGCACTCCCCTCTTCGGATTATCTATGCATGACCTTTGATCTGGATGTCTACCACAGACCAGACTGAGTGTAATTAATGGCATCGTGGTGCAGCGGCGGCACAATGGTTCGTCATCGGACGTGGTGGCTTTTTTACTTTTCTTTCTTCAATCTCTCTCTCTCTCTCTCTCTGTCTCTCTCTCTCTCTCTCTCTGTCTCTCTCTCTCTCACTCTCTCTCTCTCTCTCCAGCTCCAAGTATTGAACATTTCTGTCTCTCTAAACTTTGTTTACAGGCTGAAAATCAATGACTTGATTGCCTTTGGGCTGCATATTTCGCTCCAGGGGTGAATTGATTAAGTAATAATGACCCTGAGGAGGGCTGATCATTAAGCCAAGGAGGTTTTGTTTACTGGTGGCTGCGGGTTGTTTTGGATGCCACATCGACACTGAACCCCTTCAGATCTGGAATGGACGGTGGATAGGACTCTTGGTTTTCACATTTGTGCCATCAGAATCACAAAATAGAAATAACAAAATTTCAAAAAAAAAAAAAAAATTTAGTGCATGTTAGAAAGTGTGTTGAGACTTCAAGACTTTATGTAAAAAATATCATATAGTCACCGGGACAATATTTAGATTGTTGTGTCTACTTTTAGGTTAACAAGGCAAATGTTTAGGACATGTTTAGAAGGGGATGCACTACAGAGGACCTCAAAACAATACTACCCGGTACGATCTATGGAATTCCATTTGTGCATATTTATAATTCTTTTTTTTTTTGTTTTTGAGACAGCTGCTGGGTAGCACCACGGAAGTGATTTGAAATGCTTTAGTGTTCCAGCAATGGATCAGCTTTGGCAATTAAGAGAGAAAGCCCAGAAAAAGGTAATGGAAGTAGGGGGAGATGTGTCTAATGGGCTTTTATCTGTGGAAACCAAATCCAGACAGACTGGTGGAGAGAGAGAGCAAGAGAGAGAGAGAGAGAGAGAGAGAGAGAGAGGAAATGGAGCACCCCCACCCCCCCATACACACACGCACACTTGGACACACACATCCCATCCTGAGGCAGCTGACACTGTAGTTGGTCTGGTCCATGATCTTGATGTAAATTCACCAGTGGCTATCTGTGCTGTCATTGAGTAAATGTAATAGAGCTGGCCATGAATGAATACCAGGTGCTCTTAAGAGGCTGGACAGAGTTGTGTTTACATGGATGGACCACCTCTGCTATTCTGACAAAAAAAAAAAAAAAAAGAAAATATTTAACTATGTTCCTCCTGGCGCCCAAAGCAGATTATTTTTAAGAGCTTATATTGCCGGCCTAAGGTAAAAATATTTGTGTTTGTAGCTGCTGCTGTCAAAATCTGAAGGCTTTCCTCTAACTTTTCAAAATGTTTTGGATTGAATATTAAATTTTTATATTTTGATGAAATGTACCCTTGAGTATCCAGATGTATTTATTCACTCTGTGAAGTAGTTGATTGGGCTTTTTTTTCAAAATATGTAACAACACCTTGACAAGAGATCTAAAAATCTTGAAAGTGTGGCTTGTTTTGAAGCATGCTAATTCTTTTCCCTATTATTATAATGACATGTTGGTCTGTCACAGCTATCAGGTTATTGTCACCAGATGAAGATCAGTTCTGACTATTTGTGTTAGTTCTGTTATAAAATGTCAGAGCATAAACAATGTGACAGAGAATTTCTGTTGTCTTCAGAGAAAAGTTGAAGTGGAGAAATGAAATCTGATTAGAATGAAACCATTTGCCTCTTTTATGTGTAATTGTTGTTGTTTTTTGTTTGTTTTTTTTTTGCTTTTAGCACTGGAGAAGATAAACCAGGATGGTAACACACTGTTGGTAACCAGCTTCAGTTCGACAAAGGCCACTGTAACCTCACTCTCTTCTCCTAAAAACTGACAAGCATTCCTCAGCCATGTCTAACATAAACAATGCACTTTGCATTGAAAACGGACAGAACGCAGATGTGTCTCTCTTACAAAAGGATAATCTTCAGGATGGTGGATTAAGCCAGCTTTTGGATTATAACGCAGAAATGGAAAGGTACAGGTCTTTTGCAAACTTTTATAAAACCAATGGGGCATTTCCACAGACTGCTAAGATTGCCCGCATCACAACGCCAATTTTTCCCAGTGCTAGAATTGGCATGTCCCCTTGGAACTGCGATAACGCCATGCTCTGGGGAAGGAAATCAGCGGCAATAAACCCTAATAGGACCAGCATGCATAGAAATGACTCCCAGAGGCCGGGGAAGCCTGGCGTGCCGCCAGAGACGCTGCAAATGGCAAATAATAATTTCCTCTCTACCTTATCCCCCGAACACTGCAGACCTTTAGCAGGAGAATGCATGAACAAGCTGAAATGCGGCGCTGCTGAAGCAGAGATAATGAATCTCCCAGAACGCGTTGGAACTTTTTCCGCTATTCCGGCTTTAGGGGGCATCTCATTACCTCCCGGGGTCATCGTCATGACAGCCCTTCACTCCCCCGCAGCCTCAGCAGCCGTTACAGACAGTGCGTTTCAAATTGCCAATCTGGCAGACTGCCCACAGAATAATTCCTCAGCATCCAGTGGAAACCCAGCGAAGAAGAAAAGGAAAAGGTGTGGGGTCTGTGCACCCTGCAGGCGGCTAATCAACTGTGGTGTCTGCAGCAGTTGTCGGAACCGCAAAACGGGCCACCAGATCTGCAAATTTAGGAAATGCGAGGAGCTGAAGAAGAAGCCAGGCTCGTCGCTGGAGGTGAGAACCGGGGCACTGCTTCCCCTTCTTTTGTTATTATCCCCTTGCACTCCAAAGCATTAACCTTTTCATCCAGTCACGTTCTAAGCCCTTGAAAATTGTTTCCATGCCCACCCATGCCTGAACATCCCCCCGGCTTCTCAAATCTGCCTACCCGCCTAGCCTAATTGGCAGTAATTAGGGGTGTTTGTGCGGAGCGCAAGCTGAGCTTGGCTCAGACACCCCTAATTGCTGCCAGTCAGGCTGGGGCTGGAACGCATCCGAACAACCCCGAGCTTGGCTCAGCTCCAAGCAGGGCTGGGAAATGGTTTTCAGCAGAGAGCCATCCCTCTCTGCACCCGGTCATTTTAACCAATTATGGAAACCGTCTCTGGATGGGGAGAATCAATATCCCACAAAGCCTCAGCCTCCGACCACCAAGAGATGGTGAGAGTGATGGCAGAGCTGCTGATGGCGTTTCTCAAAACATCCTCCAAGTTTTGTGCATGGAGGGGAGTGAAGCACCCAGACTTATTCTCTCCCCCTGATCCTTTATGAATTGATTGTGCATATACAGTAGGGTTGAGATTAAATCATTTTCTATTATATTTGTGTCATTATGGCCAATTACTAATCAATCTGGGGTATGATGCATATCAAGACGGGTGCAGAGGCAAAAATATCTGTGTCACTTAGGAAATAGAAAAACATATTAAGCACTGACTTAATTGACAAGTAGCAAGAAGCTTCATTAGGACACAATCAGAGGGCAGTGTTGTTTTTAAAGGTTGATTTATTTAGTGGCTGACATTTGGTTATCAAGGGCAAAGGCAGTATTTGAATGTTAAGTTGCAAATATGGTTCTCTGTATCCTGACAGTTTGAACTTGCTCACTGACTTAACATGAGCCTGTATGGATGAGTCACCAACAAATGCAACCCGAGGGCCAGATGATTTGCTCATTAATTAAGTGATTACATAGAGAGGGAAAAGAGGTTAATTATAAAATATTACCTAATCTACTTTTGGAAAAACATCATATATGGATTCCTTTTGTTCTCAATGAATTCCAGCCACCGGTTTGTCTGATTCTTGTTTGAATCCATGACAGTTTTTTTTAGATTTTTATTTATACACATATATATACTTTGAGGTGTGTTTTTTAGGTTGTATAACGCAAATATCACATTAGAATTTAAAGATTCTAATGAGATTGAAATTGTACCTGAATGCTAAAAAAAACATTTAGTGTTGAGATGCTCAATGTGACATATTATTATAACATATTATTATTTATTCATATGATTGTCATCATTGTTTGTGTCTCATGCACTGTGCTGTGTAGTGCTACATGGAGGTTTTCTGTTAATTCAATCCTGGTTTGACAGCTAATGTCCCTACTTCAAATTTTAACAACTTTAATGATTTTGACAGAAGTCTCAAGCATCAAAAGCTTTGCAACTAAAACAGAAATTTAGAGACTACATTACATCTGTTCTTTTTGTTACCTCTTTAACCCAACTAATCAAGCAGTGTGTCAGTCATTACAAACACATTTTGTGCAGACAAAAAGTGTTCACACCTACCGAAGTTTATTTTACGTAAGATCACAAAAGTTCCAAATATGCCATGAAGAATTGGGGGACAATATCTCAATCTTATTAAGTCCTTTTTGTCTACAAATGAAACCTAAAAATGTTTTCTTTTTTAAAAAAAGTGAAAAAATCTGTCTGTGCAGTGAGTTAAACTTTTCAAAAAACTCACCTTTTTTTTCAAGAATGTCTGTATCTTGAAACAAGAATGATAAAGGCAAGTTGTTGCACTCGAACTGAGAGAAATGAAAATTTAATGGCTCAAATTACAGTCAAAATGACGTAATAGGTTGGGAAAATTTGCAGTGTAAAATGAAGTGTAGAATGTTTCCATTAGTGCAGCCAATAAAAAACACGGTGTATATTTTACTTAGCATCTTATAGCCTGTAGCTTAAACTGAGTTTTGGAACAAGCTGATACAGAATATATATGAAGCTTATCATACAGTTAGGAAAACTATGATGCATCTTAAGGGGGAAATTATGGGAACACCAGGATTTCAAGTTCCCTTCCAGTCAAAAATGTGTTTTTCTTCTTGTTCCTCCACTTGGATGCTTTACTGTGGAGAAAGATGTATGTGCAGAGTTCAGAGAATGTTTTCACATTCATCTACTGAAGGGTGAAAGTTTCCCCGTCTCATTCTCATTCACCTCAAATCTGAGTTTAAGGTGTTGTGTGTTAATTTGGAGACAGTATGAAACTTACTGAAGTCTGATGTGGACACTTGAAGCCTCCAAATGCACTCAAAATTAACTATTTAGTGAGGTAGGAGAAATCTTGTGTCCAGCAGTTAAAGTTTTAAAAAGAGCAATATTTATGTTCTCATAGATTCTGGATTTTTCAGTGAGAGAGAAGGAGTAGATGAAAGTATTTTTTACATGTCACAAACATGTCTGGATGGGATCTTTAAGAGGTTAAATAAAGGGGTCACTGATGGGTTATGGGTTGGAAGTGTATACCGCAGAGGTGGCAATCGGAAGCTCATTTAATGTCGACTCCATATATCATGTACTAACAGGTGTACCAAACAGGTGTCCAGGAAGCTGGCCTCACGTTTTTTAATGCATGGGTAGACTCACTTTTGGAAAACATCCATTTGCAAAGACGGTTAGAATTACCAAGGGTGTGAAAACCCCCCAAGCAAATCCACACTTGCTTTTAAAAGCTCCTTCACTAAGTTCAGTAATTCATATTATGGACTTCTCCAGCAGTAATTGTTATTTTTGACTCTGCATCTGTAATTACAGGTGCACCTTCTGCTGCGGAAATGGGTTTGAGCTTAAAGGCATCTTTAAGGTGTGAAGTGCACTTGCTTAGACAAAGTTTTATATGAACATTAACAGGGAGTGGATCTTTTTTCACCTCGACGATGGCGCTAATGGTCGCTTACAGTTCAGTAGGATTTGATTGGGAAGTGTGAAGAAATCTGGTGCCGAAGTGAGTTTGGAAGGAGAATTTACAGCTCATACGTGCAACCTCACGTGAACACTTACACATATGCAAACTCTGTCTCTTGCACACAAAGACATACACAAACACACAGTCACAGTCCCATCCACACTCTTACTACATACTCGCAAACAAACAAACAAACGCACACACCAAACACGAGCCGAGTGTACCTTTTGCCTTGGAAGAGATGATAAGCTACTGGCAGCTAGTTAGATTTGGCTGTCAGTGTTTTCCACATGGGAATCACCCTGAACTAATTATATCTTAAGCAGCGGTGGAAAATGCAAATCAGAATTTTACTCACACCCCTGAAATCGGAGAGCCAATTTAATCTAATACCCCCTTTAATTTAGCGCGCTAATGCAAGGCCCTAGAGAATTGCCCTGTGTCACTGCTGTGCTGTTCTGCAGCAGATTCTGCTCTCTCTCTGTCTCTGTGCCGCTCTCAGGCTCCAGGATGGATTAGTCTGGCAGAGGAATCTCATCTAACCTAACATTTCCCGAGCAGTTACCTTTACATAGCTTGAGCTCCTATGGCTCAAAGGTCCTTCATTAACTTTCAAATGCAATAATACTCATATGTGGGCACGCTGTCTTCACTTCTGTTTACTTCACCTGTTTACCTCAACTTTACTTTTATTTCTGCAGGGAAATTTCATAAAATTTTGCCTTTTCTTGAATTCTGTAAATGTAAAAGATACACTTACCAGCTTGTGTTGCTGACAGATTCATCGCATTATTACCATCATGGTGTGAGGGCACACGTATGTCATATCATTTTCTAAGGTAGAAAAAAATGAAGCAGTGTCAACTTGTGACCCCTCATCACAGGTTAGGGCCTCGGTGTGGACATGATTTGCAAGCAGTTCACACAAAGAGATTCTCTAATTGTTTCATTGGAAGGATTTTTCACTGAGAAATCTTAAGATACATACACAGTTCCTACAATTTCTAAATTACCATTGTGACAGTGAATGGGGTTTTGTAATAGATACTGAGACAAGTAGAGCTGTAGTGTTAATGTTAATGTTCTGACATAAAACAATATGACTTCAAATAGAATCATATAGACTTCATTGGCTAATAATATAGAATTTATACATTCATAAAAGACCAATTAGAAGTCCAGTTCACTTCAGTATTTGTTGAAAGTCATAATTTAGTATCTTATGTGTCACTGTGGTCCGTCAGTCAAATATTTCAACATAAAAACATTTATTTTCTGTGGCAAAAGTCGGACCAGTGGAGTAAAGTCCTCCAACCGAGCTAGACTTTCAATCTAATATCCAACCACACTTGGAGGTGTAGACACTGCATGTATAATTAATGTTTTTTTCAGGGTTTTGTTTGTGAATGATGCTCAATCCTGATGACTTTAAAACAAGAGTCTCATGCCTACACATAGATGTCAAAACAAACATCCTTTCATACATTCTGATAGAAACATAACATCCTTATAATCATAGGACTTCAAGTGCCAGCTCCCTGGGTTGTTGGGTATATTGACAAGAACAATTTAAAGAGCACTTCTTTTTATGTTCATAATACTGCAAAGACAAAGCAAAATCCTTTAAATAATAACATCCAGAGACTCTTCTCTTTGAGTAGCATAACGTAGAATAAAAAGCAGGACAAGGGCAAAACAAAATCCAAATGAACAGATTCATCCTTTCAATTAACAAATGTCAAAGGCCAGCATCAAGCCATGCACAGGGAAACAGCATCCTACAGCACGGGGATGTACTTTCCCTCTCCCCCCCTTCTGCTCTTTGTGCAGTGTTGATATGACTACATGAAATGGGCGAGATGAAAAGGTGGCATGGCTGCCTAGAAACCTTTGCTATTGTGATAAAAGACAAGGCCCAAAATGGTAGGAAGCAGGACCTTGAGGAAAATAGCTTGGATTCAGCCCCTTAATGAGAGCGCGGGAGCCAAATAAGCAACGGCAGCCAGGTCTAATTTGTTTTAGGTGTGCTCAGAATAGATAAGGACAAATCTGTGACCTTCACCCCCTCCCCCCAACCTTTGCCTCCCTGGAGATAACACTGAGTGCTCCCAGCCAATCTCCATGGGCAAAGGAAAGGGGGTAAAGAAATAAAAAAAAAAAAAAAAAAAGCAGAGAAGGAAAAGCCTGAGGGACAGACGGCCTTTAGATCTGCAGATCTCTAACTTACTGGATTTATTCAAGCTTTAAAACTGCAGATTAATTTGGTCGCAGAGGTCTGGGGGAGTGTGAAAAAAAAGAAAAATGAGGCTGTATGCCGCTGCGCATCTCAACCTAAAGGGCAACCTTAAGCTCCTGTCAAGACAATAGGATTTTGCCATCTGAACCACGATGCAGACCGCTTAATTATACACATCTTCCCTGCAAGCTACCCTCAGCTACTTAAGAGCATGGGCCCCCTTATTCATTGTCATGCCCTTTTTCCCCTAGATTGGTTGTGCCATGTGGATTTTCTGTCAGCTTCCATTTGCACCGAGTAGCTGTCCTCCCTGGGCCTTTTCTCTGCTTGGAAAGGCACAACTGCATGGCACTGTTAAAGAATTCATCGTTTTTGCCACTGCCACCAATTAAGGCCATAGCGTAATCGGAGGCGTCCGGACGATGCCCTTACATTATGTGGTCTGTCGCCTCCTCTGCCCCTGTTTGATTTAACATCCTTGGTTCAGTGGTGAAAGAGAACTCATTGTCATTGTCTTTATTATAGTGCGAGGAAAGAGAGAGAGAAAGAGAAAGAGAGAGATACATGGATGGGGGTAGAAAGCAGCCCAGTGGAGGGTGGACAGCGTGAAAGAGCAGGTGCGGGAGGACGTTAATGTGTGGCACTTTAAATTTTAAACAGATGAGAATAAATTATTAATGCTGACTCTGGCTGAGAAGTTAAAAGGTATCTCGTCATTACTGAGCGCTTGTATGAAAAAGTGTGAGAGAAAAGTCTTCAGCAAATGCATCAGAGCAGAGGTGTTTTTTTTTCCCTCCATAAAGACGTTGCGTTATTTTGATCGCTGCACTTATTTGATGTTTTGGCTTTAATGTACAATTTGAGAATGACAAGAGTAATGACAGCAAAATTATAGACAGTTTTTTTTACAAAGCATTTTTCAATCAAAAGTACATTTGCCCAAATGTATAAATGCAACAAGGCCAGTGGCAAATGAGTGTTTGAATTGATGTAACATTAAGAGCCAGATTAGCAAAGACGTTGTTTTTGGATGTGCTATTTCTCAGTTTCAACTATCAACATATTCTTTCAACAAGCATAAAGCTGCTTCATACACATATCAGGCCTTAGCTATATTATTAGATTGTCATTAAAAACAGCAAACTAGAGTAAACTTCATAGGAAAACTGCAAAATAATGCATCACCCTGAATTGTTAGAAATCCATCCCAGGTCTTTATGATTCAGTTTCTCTTTCTTTTTGCAGACTGATATTTGTAAGTCATTTGTGGGTTGGGAATAGGGATAGATCAACATATTGGCTACTTGTTAAGAAAATAAGAATATCCTACACAAGTGTGTTCAACTTCAAATACCTGCTGGAAAACCTCTGTAGTGTTACGCTCATTTATTACACTGATTACAGTTGTGGTTCTAGATAGCATTACCTCATGTCACATGATACAAATATGAGTTGGCTATTTCAGAATACCACTAGGGTATAAAAAATTATCTATCTATTTATTTCTCATAATATGTTTCTCTTCACAGAAAAAACGTAATTTCAAAGCCGCGTACATGTTATATCAGAGTTACCATATTTACGAGTTTCTGACTGATAAATAGCATTTACGTCAACCTCCAAGTCAGAATTACGACGGGGAAACTGGGATTTTTCTGAAAGTTCGAACATATCTGACTTGACTTATCAGCCAAAGTCCATTGTTTAATGCAACCTTTTTAGTATCAAGGACCCCCAAATTGATACACATCAGGCTGCGGACCCATATTTGATAAGATGTAGTCTCAGGGATCCCCATCTGATAAGATTTAGTTATTCCTTAACTGTCTGTACTGTAGATTGATATTAAATTGGTTAAAATTAAAATATTCCCTATTTTTCTGGGGACCCCTGGAACCCCCTCAAGGACCCACGGGGTTCCCTGGACTCCAGGTTGAGAACCGCTGGTTTAATGTAATTAAACCCAAATTTGGATGGATGTAATGTAATTTTGTGCACAGTATTTTAAACCCTCATATAACCAACTCAGTTATCATACAACCTTCCTCAGTTGTCAGATGACGTGAACGCTCATTTTTTTTCTTGCTGCTCCTTTAATCATGGAATGTTTATTATGTTGACACAAATTGTAGCTTATATTTTGTGTAAAAATCTTGTTTACACTGTATAGAGTGAAGTGATTTAAAAAAGAATTAAGAAAGAAAGAAAGTCCTTAACATGGGAATCTTTTCCAATCCTTCCCAATCCTTGTCCCTTGTTTTAGACATGCTACTATATCCACGGGGCTCAAAGAGTGGCAGTATTGTTCAGTCAGTTGATTCAACCAACTTTGGTCTAATTGAGTATAAAGAACAGACTTCTTGGGCCCAGTATCATGGTTTTATACCATGGATCTATTAAGAGTACAAGATATACAGTGCGGCAAGTCTGCCTTGCTGCTAGTTTTTCCCAGTGGCCAACTGAGGTACTGCATCAGACCTTGATTACAAAAAACTGTACTCTTGCTGGACACACCAAATTCTTTTCTGTGTGTGATGTCATCTCTGTGTTAAGTCTATGGGAAGGTGTCGCCATGGAAAAAGACAGAATGGATGCCATCGTGTAACACAGCAGGCCTCTTCAGTTCCCATAATAGATCCATGCTTTACTAGACTCGTACCCTCATGTACACTTGAATACACAGAACAAACCACACCAGACTGTTGGTCATGGGTAAATACAAGACCTGTGTTTACAATTACCAGATGTGGTGTAATTTTATGTGCTCAACAGGTTTGTAGAGTTTAAGTTATGAGGTTGTGGCTATGATGTTTACACTGCAGTTTCAACATGGATGACGTTTTTTTTTAATTGGACACCTTATGAACATTTAATGCAATAACTTAGATTCTACAATCATGTTCAAGTATGTTTTCAGTTAATAAGAATGGAATTGATGGCTGAGAGGGCTAGAAGTCCCCATCAATACATTACAAAAGTAATTATATAGTAATTATATTGAATCCATAGTGATCCTATACTTTCTAACTAAGCAAAGTGTCTGACTTGCATTTAACTGAATGTTTTTCGGTGTACATTGTCGCTTTATGCAGTGTCTTCCCGTCTGTCTCTGTCTCTCTCACTCAAACATTGATCTCTTTGACAGACCACTAAATTACAGCTCTGCTATCGATTTGTAACACGTTTCCTCAAGTCAAACCTCAAAACTCCTTGCTGCTCATAACACTTGCCTTCAACTATGGCTCTGGATGACTGGATGCCTCTTGTTGCCTATGATGAGAGTATTATCCTGCCTCTAATTCCCCTGCTTTATTGACTGTAGACCAGAAAATTTAAGGGTTCAGAAGAGAACTGATTTTGCACCTCAGTCAGTGAGGTACTTAAAGGTTTGACTTGGCAGAAATGGAATATAATATTCATAAGTATGTTTTAATTAATGTATAATCACCTGAAAATAAGAATCATTATGTTTTTGTTACCTTGAGCCCTTTATATCTACACGGGGAGCGGTCCCCTTCATGGATGTATAAAGAGAACTGGATACAGTGTTGAAGGCAGGGTCACGTTCATTCCTATGAAAGTTGCTCAGTGGCGCATGAAACCAAAAAAGACACTTCCTGAAAACATACTGCGCACGCTCTATGGGCCCAATGCACCCATGGAGCATGCTCACTAGAGACTTCGCTGGTCAAGACCACTAACTTCTGGTTTACCCCTCCGGCTAACTTGAATGGGGATGAAATGATTCAAACGTTCTAGACTTTCAAAATGTGATCGGACCAAATGGATCAAATTCTGATAGCGAAACGAGTCATTTCGTGGGGGTTGTGATGCTCAAAAAAATGTATCCGCTGATTTACAGACATCTCTTTAACAATGTAAGTCTATGGGAAAAAGTCTTTTTGGGCCCAATAGCATCTCATGATGTTGTAATTACATGGTTTGACCATTATGTGAAATTGGGTTCAAAGCCCAGCGCTGTTCCTTCCACAGAGCCCACCATGTTGCACTGCCATGTTTCTACAGAAGCCAAGAATGGATAAACCAAACACTGGCTCTAGAGAGGGCCTTTCCTGTTTTTCGTGAGTTCCGCAGCTACCGTAGGTTCTCCTACACGCTTGGAAGGGGAGGGGTATTCAGTTGGTTGCATTCTGCAACTTCACCGCTAGATGCTTCTAAATCTTACACACTGGTCCTTTAATGTAGGCTATGATTATTTTCAGTGTAAACAAAACTGACACTTGGCACAATAAAAACAGCGCTTTACTAAAGCATGCCAAACAAATCAATGCCTCAATAATGCCTTAAGATATTTTATTTGATCTGAAATGACACATTTTTGTAAGAACATCTTTCTTTTCTTACTCAACCCACACTGCCTTTGGGCAAACCTGACTATTTTGTTGCTCCCAGTACGAGAAAAAAAGAAGTATGGTTTGAATCACTCACTTGTTGAACTATTTAGCCCATTGTTTACAATTCTTCTACATTACACAACATTTTACAAATCATATCCTAAGTTTTGTTTTTGATTTCTTACCTCCCAAGAAGCTAATGCGTTCCATTTTTGCCACTGCAATACAAATGGTGAATTTTTAATCTGTTCTATCTTTTCGTTAAAGGTCCAATAAACAACATTCTCACTGGGTGTCAGTAAACAACTACATGCTATGTAAAGATATAGTGGAGTAATGGCCACCTGAGCAGTGAATAAAGTCACACTCCCTCTGTGTGTGTTGTTATCTGAGCTTCTCTTTTCTTTGTTTTGGTAGCCGCACCGGCCGCGCGGGCATGTTAGTGCATGTGAGTCCCTCCGTGTCCTCCATGTCTGTTTTCAAGATGGCGGCCATGTCACTAACTTTCTCAAATTAAAGCTAAACAGTACACTAAAATATGTTTCTTAAAAAACATTTGAGGCAAGAAATAGGCAATGCAGTAACAGAATCTTCCATATTTGATCAGCACTGCCTAGTTTGACAGTTTGATCTGAGTTTCATGTTGACTTTCTTTTTTTTTTCAACTTTATTGAGTAAACAACACGTTTGTTTTGGTCTGAGATGTTGGTGCTATAGTGCGACATCTGGTGGCTGAATGTCGTGTATTGCAACTTTAAAGTTACATTATGATGAATTTTTGATATCCAAAGTTTGAGGATCAACTGCCAAAAACAATTCACATTTCAGTCAGAGACACGTCAAGGCTTCTACCATTTGTAGCAAATTTTTAAACAGTTAGATTTGGTGGGAAGCTTTGGGAGCTTTAGGGAGCTCCCAAAGAATCAGAGCAGCAATGAGGATTCTGCTTAGAGAACATGAACATAAATCATAGTTAAATCAACAAAATGAAATACCACATAAGGAGGAGGTTGGGCTTGTGGAGGGAGCCGTGGCAGCAACAGCGTTGGCATGAGCGTAATCAGTAGAGTAAACAGAGATGGTGTCAGGTTATAATGCCTGCGATGTACACCATTCTCCAGTTAAATTGTCAGAAAATTAAACCAGGACACAAACAATAAGTAAACATCAATTTCTTGCATCGCAGGACCAATAAGTAGTTTCTTCTCCTCAGCTCTAAATTACAGCTATATTTACCTACATACATTTTAACCTATAGGTTGAAAATAGGCTTTTTGTGTGTTGCCTATCATATATGGTGATTAAAAATATAGCACTGTGTTAACATTATAGATGTAAACAGCATCAGAAAACATTTGACTCGCTTATTTTTGCATATTCCTACTGGGAATTTTGGTAATACTGCCCCTTTTTGTTTACCTTTGGATCACAGATTGTGTCTTTTACAAAGGTTTCTGTTTCTGTTCTTTAAATCTCAGATTTTCCCATATAGTACTTAGCTATACAATATTTGTGAGTAGTTAATAGGTTAAAACATACAAAAACACTAGAATGGTCCTTTAACTTACACAGTCTGTACTAACCTTATTATCAGTATTAGTGATGTTGTGGTGCTACACAATAGAGATCACAATATTAAGCTACCCAAATCTGGAAAAAAAGATGAAATGCAATTCACTCGATGAACGCACTAACGAATTTCTATCTATAGGTTAGGCAGTAAGTGACAGATGGCTTTGTGTCATTCATCCAAGGAAACTGATGTGAAAGTGAATTTGTGAGTGACAACTGGTGATGGGATAGAAATCGGTCAACGTGGTTTAAGCGTCTCAGTTTCTGCAAGTCAAATCCCCGCATGCTGCCACCTCCTCCATTGTTGCTCTGCTCTCAGATTATGAATATTTCATGGCGAGCATCTGACACCATGCCCAGAAAGATATTTCAAGGTTTTTTTCTAATAGAAATCCTGGGGTTAGAGAGTGTCACAGAGGCGTGAAGTCAGTCTGTGGCCCCCAGGCAAAGGATAGGATTTATGATGCACCGGTTGATGACATCAGGTGGATATTTTCATTCCTGAGCGGAGAGCCCCTTTGTCCTCCACGACTGATAAACCATTGAGCTGTTCACAGTTTGTGTCACTCCTCAAAAGATCTGTCTGTGGCTTTCTGTTGGGTAGAGAAATGATTTCAATCTGCTCAGAGTGCAAGCTGTGTTTTGACAAACTGTGACCGGTGTACCCCGTCTGATCAGTGTGGAGCTGGAATGACTAAGCAGGGGGGAGTCTGCTTGGATTAGCTCTGTCTTAAACGCTGCCTTTAGCATATTACATTGCCCACCGGCTTTCTCTTAACGATATCTCTCTTGTTTTCATCTTCGTCAAATTTCACTTTCCAGTTTAGCTAAAGCCTGCTTATGTAATTTTTCGTTTTTTAGGTTGCTTCAGGTGGAGTATTAGACTTCTGACTCTAACTAGATGACTTTAATCCTTATTTCTCTTTCTTCTTAGTGAGGGAGGTTTTCTCCACATGCCTAGGGAGCTGACCTTACATTGTTATTTTGTATCTATTCCAGCTAAATTAAATAAAACCAAATTAAGAATTCTTAGTTACATAGCACTGGATTGGACAACACAGTATATATGAATGCATTCGTACAGTTCTCAAACCATTTGACTTAAAACAAAGCAATGTCTACTGGCCAAATTATGAATGTCCACCGGTTGTAACCAGTTCCAACCAGATTTCTGCTTTATTTTAATCATTTCTACAATCCTAAAGAATTAAAATAATCCAGTAATTCATGAGAAAAAAGCAAATATTAGAGGATTGTCTAAAAAAAAACATAGCAAGCGGGTTTTTTCTGCTTTCCACACCTGTTAATCATCTCACTTAAAATGTTACTTTTACTGAGATCCTCTATGCTCCTCAGCACAGAAACATGGGAGTCTCTTGGATAATTTAACGTTTAATTTATGTTTTAATTATTTCAACATTGTTGTTGATGTTTTTTTCTGTCAGTTTGGCATAACGGGCAGCACTAAATACTATAATACCCATGAGCCTCAGCAGCTGTTGCTATGGAGAGGAAGCCCAATCAGAGCTGTGGGCAAATCTCTTTGTCTGTGCAGTTTGTTAGCAAAAATAGCATCATAATTGTCAAATTCATCAAAAACTGCAGGTTGTAAAATCGGTTTACTCAACACGGTCAATTTTAGCTTCGCTGAGCCGTTAGCAGTGCACGCAATAGAATTTAAGCTTTCTTACTAAAATACACCTTGGCAGTCGTAGTAAGAGAGTTTCATGTCCATCGAAGTGGTGTAAGTGCTCCGACTGTGAGTCACCTAACAATGTGTATGGAAAAAATAAATGAGAATTTTTACTTCCAGCAGACGATGGGAACCACTGCACTCCAATTCCTAAAGCTTTAATGAGTTGATGGGAGTTTGCTGTTCATTGCAAAATAATAGTATAAGTCAATACCAGCATCTTTTTCTTATACTTCCTGTGTTGGAAGTAGCATAAAAGTATAAGCAGTACAATACAGAGTATAGGTACTGCACTAGGCAAATGGTGGAAAATGGTATTTAAAACCTTTCCTTAAGTGGAGTTTTTTGCTACTTACTGAATTTGATGCATAGATTGGTTTGACTCAAGTCTCTATTACCTGAGTGCAATTAAAGATTCAACTTCAGCTGTGTGTATTTCCTAATCCTAACCTAAATATTATGTTGATTTACAGTAAATATGCAGAGCTCTGCATATAGACCTTCTGAGTTTAAGGGCTCCCACACAGATGCTGAGAAATCTGCTCAAAACAAGAAGGCCTGCTCCTACTTTGCATTTCAATTTAACATTTCAGAGAACTGGCAGCATGTTGCCTCGCTTAGCCTTCGCTTCGTTACACCCACATGGCTTCTCGCCGTGCTTGCTGACGTCTTCCGCTGTTCAAAGGGCTGCAACTTGGCTGAGAAATTGGGGATTTCCATACCAGATCCCTCAGGTACCTACACACTCAACGTGTGTCCTGCTCATCTTCCCCCTCCCCCTCCTCTGCTCCCATCCTACAACGCCTGCCCTTCTCCCTGCTCACACTGCTCTGATTTCCTGTCTCAGAGCTCAATTGACCTCGCTGCTGCATCTCTTTGTTTTGCTTTCCTGAAATCTCAGCAGCACCTGAAAGCTTCACCGCTGTCTTCCATATAGGGTTTGATCCCAGAGGAGAGTTAGCTTTGTAGCGGGGCTGTGTAAAAATTGCTTTACTTGGACAAGGGTACTTATATGAAGCTAATTGAAATGGAGGCCGGCACTGTTGTGCTTAGTAGCAGGTAGGTGATCCCGGCCGCAGACGGCAGTGTCTGACCCAAGGGTGCTACCTCAGTTCCTTCCTACAGTACGATGGTCGGCTCAGCCTCCATCTGTGTGGGCAGGGATTTTCCATGCGTGATAAATGGAAGCGGCATAGTGTCTGAGCTCTGTTTCAGAAGCAGAATGTCTCTCTTTTTTTAAACAAGATATCTCTCACACTGTATGGGAGCACTGTGTAAGATTTTATTCGGTGTTAGAACAAGAGATTTCTAACTAGTTACTGAAAGGGTGTGGCAACACTAAAACAAAATATGTTCAAGGTTGCAAGGCCTTGTTTCTGCCAATTCTCCTTATTATGATGACAAATGCTAATGATTTTCTGATGATTTTTCATATAAGCAATTTTAAATGAAGATGAACAAATACATTTATGTACTACTAATTTGCTTTGCCAGACATGTTTTTGAGGAAACATAATAACTGCCGGGATTACATTCACTGGAAACATTTAGTGTAAAATGCTTACACTCCACAGAAGTTGTACTGAGGAGGTCAGGATGCATGGTTGGGCATAAAAAGGAGGAGGAGCCGGGGATCAAACCGCCGATCTTCCAATTAGCGGACAACCCGCTCTTTAAAACCTTTCCTTAAGTGGAGTTTTTGCTTACATTCCACAGATGTTGTAATGAGGAGGTCAGGATGCATGGTTGGGCATACAAAGCACATTGCTTTTACACCAACGACCAGGGTTTTTGTGAGGTTTAGGTTACTTGATTAATGTTAGAAAAAGATTGGTAAAAAAAAAATGAAAAAAATCCTGCCAAGTCACAAAATGTTCAAACAGATGTATCTGCAAAATGTTCACCGACAACATCTTTCATTTGGTTTTCCAACGATATCTGCTTTTGCAATGCAATAGCTTTTTATAGAAACTAGAGCATGTTTTATGTTTTTTATAGTTTTGTTTAGGCACTCACAGCACTCGGTTAAGGTTTGGGAAAGATGATGGTTAAATATTGAAAAAGTCAACAGTGACTTGCAGTATGACAGTATGAGTTTATCAACATTTAACCAAGATTACTATCTTTCCCTATCAAAAGTGCTTTTGTTGCTTAAACCTAACAACATGCAGGACTCAGGATGCAAACACTGGTCTCCAGTATCAAAGTCTTACGTTTTATATGCCCACTGCCCACGCAACACCCTCTCTACAAATTGCAGCAATTACATTTCCGTTTAAAATGTACGTAGTTTTCTGTTGTCTCTCAGTTCAGCTCAAGCTCGTAAATATCCAGATTTAAGTAACACAGGGCTAAAAACTCATGCTCGAACTGCTCTGTATGATTTTAAACTTTCAGGCACCTCACACCTCTCGCCACGCCCCACTCAGTGACGTCACTGGCTCAGCAGGTGTTTTGCCTTTGGCAGCTGATGGAAAACATCTGCTGTGACATCATTGATTTGGGGTGTGTCCAGAGGAGAGCAGCAGATTGCAGTTCAGCAGCCATGTGTGATTCAGTGTGGATTTATCATTTTCAAGCATTTGACTGTATTGTGTTTCAGCTGCCGTCGACATGCACCAACTTCCTCATAATATATTGCGGACATATATATATATATATATATATATACATATTGCAGAGTTGCCCCAGTTGTACTTGGCTCGTTCCATTTCACTGTCCACTCAATGGCCCCCTGACTGTTTGATAAAAAGTGTATTTTTCTGAAGCCACTGAGGCTTGGTCCGTCTCACTGCAAATCCACTCCTATGGAGGGCTAGTAAAATATACATTCTACAGAAATACTGCACTGTAATTACATTCCCCTATTAGCATACGGAGGCTTGGAGTCACACTGCACTCAGCCTCCAGCAGCACTTTGCCATATGGTCTGTCTGCGCTTCTCAGGCGATATTTGGCAAAACTCTTGCAGAAGGTCAAATATCAAGTCAGAGGACTGTGCCAGAATTGCATCTATGCTAATTGCTTGCTCCCTCTTCCTCTGCCCCCTCATCCATCTCATACTCTTCTGCTGCTTGCTCTCTCTTTCCTCTCTCTCTTCCTCTCCCACTGAAGTAAGTAATCTGCTTTAGGATGTTTCTGAGATGGAGATGGATTTGGTTTTCCTTCGCTGCCCCTCAGCCTAATCTCCCCCCTGTGACCACCCCGCCTCTCCCAGGCACAGCTCTTAAGCACACCATCATATATTCCCCCTGCACACCCCACTCCATACATGCGTAGTCAGCAAAAAACTCCCAAATTCCTCATTACTCACAAACATCCGCAATACACTTAGCTTGATTTGCCCGTATGGCTGCCTGGTGCAAGGCTGGACCTTGAATTTTAAAGATTGTAGCCGTATTTCAGTATTGGTGTGCTATCACAACACTGTTGTACTTGTGTTCTTTGTATGCATTAGTGCCGAGAGTGCATTCAAGTGGGACGGGTGTTTGAATACACGCACTCTTCCCAGGAAAAATAGATGGAAAGAAGTTGCTTTTGGTATCCCACTTTTGTTAATATGTCTAACTAAGAGTCCTTCATGGAAAATCAAATAAGCCGATCTGTGCAGAATACGAGCTGAAAAACTGCTGATGAAGGTCTGCAAGGGTTAACACTATACTAGAAATTCAGTGGCAACCTTTCCTATTACAGGGTACAGAGGTTCTAAACTCAAAGGGATTTTTAAGGGAGTAAAATTGGGATTTTGGAAATTTGAGTTGATAATAAATGCAAAGAAATTGCAACCATTGATCATTTATTTTAAATCGTTATAAATTGGAGTATATTCTCACTCTGTACTTGGATACAGTCCTTATGGCATTGTGAAAAAAATGGTCCCTGCGCCGTTACACACCACAGACGTTGTCTCTGCTGACCTCTGCCCAATGAGCTCATATTTCTGTGATGGTGATTAGTTAGCTCTGAGCAATAAAAACATGAATATTTGGCAAAATAGTGAGCAGATTGAGCACAATTGTTTCAGCTTTTTTTTTTTAGAAAAGGTCTCAAGCTTTATTTTTATCAGTATATCAAAATGCTAAAGAGAGCTACATTTCTTGAGACAAATGGGTTCGATAAATTGACTGCAAAGATCCACAAAGATTTACACTTCTAAGTATCTTTTTTGGCTTTGAAATTGATATTTCTAAGGTTAATAATGTTAATATCATAGTCTGAAAGTTATTCTCAGAAAGTATGATATAATATGAGGAAACAGTTAAAAATGAGACTTTAATAGGCTACTGAATAGTGTTAATTTAATTAAATACACTGCTGGCTGTGAGCATAACACTTAAGATGACATTAAAGATCACAGAAGATTATTTTTCATATTTGGGGCGAAATCAAGAAATATTATATTAAGAAATAAGGTATTCATTTTTGTTGCATGGACATAAGTCAGTGTTATTTCACCGAATGTTCCCCAAACTGCAGATTTTAGTTCCAACATAAACCAAAACAATAGCAGCAAAGCCGATTTCCTTATTTGTTTAGTTGTTTATAGGTTGATTAACAGTGCAGATTAATCAACATTGACATTTTAACAACATCAATGTCCCAACACAACCAAAAACTGACAAAACATATAAAAAACAGAAAGAAACCGTAGGAAATGTATCATAATATATAAATATATAAAACTTCAGAAGATCTTTAAAAATTCAGACTTACCTGGCTAATTGGTTTCTTTAGATCATTCGAGTAAATATATTTTAGGCGTAAACAACCAATCCACAAAGCAAAAGAGGATTTTATCACAGCAAATGCTTATTACATTATAGCCACCTTAATTATTTACTTATTATCCCTAGAATTGATATTTTAATCATTTATATATATCATTTATATATGCAGGTAATATTCAAGGTTTAGGATTGTGCACAGAGCAGGGTGTGTTTGCGTTACGGTGTTGTGATGCAGGACTGGGGGCAGTGGCGTGTGGATGACTAGATGAGCGGTCTGTCCGTGATAGCGGCCTTGGAGAGGTTCCTTTTATAAACGGCATTGGGTGGCTAGAATATTGGCTACAAGCTTCAAGATGAGATTTCAACCCCCACCCACCAACGCTGATGCAGGTGATGGATTGCCATACCTTCCAGGTTTGAGCTTGGCAACGCCCCAATATTCCTGCAGAATAAAGTGACAGGCAATATATAACACATCAGTTAAGGCTGACTGCACCGCTGAAACTTTTCCCCCCCCCTCTTTCTTAGACCTGGAGATCAGCCCTGGATGTTTGGCTGGTTCTCAAAGTCCTTCTTGCTTGACTCTGATGAAAACATACTCTTTCCTCACTCCCGCTTTCCTGTCTCTTCCTAGTTTTGTCTGCCCCACCACCAGTTTGCCTCAAAAATAATCAAAGTCATTTCTTGTGCATGTTGTCATTTTATATTGAAATGATCGCAGACCAACTTTCTGACTGTAGTTCTGAGGTGTCAGATTTATTTGCTGGCTTGCAAGGTGATAAAGAAAACTGGCTGACCTGAGTTTGCACACAAATTTCAGTTGCAGTTGTGACGCTGCATGAAAAGTGTTTGTAATTACGTTTTAAAAAAGCTGGCGTGCAGACAACTAAAGCAGTGTCAGCCGGAGTCTGTGTGTGCATGTGTGTGTCACGAGAGAGGGGGTGACAGTAGCATTTATTTATATATATATTTTGTTTGCTGCCTGTCAGAGCTGCACCCAAAGGATTGCGGTTATGAAAAGTGTCCTGGTTCCCAGCCTGTAAGTTAATAAATAATGGGTATTGTCAGGGTAATGTATGGGCCATGCGTTATAATGAGCATTCTGAAACACATCAGCACACTCCCACAGGCTACTATTCAACCTGCCCGGTGCCATTGTCTCTCCCTGAGATTCCTCCCTTTCTGTTTTTTCCCCATATCTGTCTCTGCCCTGCTTCTATCCGTTCCATCTCTACTCTGATTTTTCAGGCACTACACATTTTTTCCAGGATACTTTCTCATCCCTCACATTTTTTAAAATCTCAGAGTATGAGGAGATCCCGAAGAATTCCTAGACAGAGGAGAAGGCGAGTTTGTAGTTGGCAGGAAAAAAAAAAATCCACCCGTAATTACGGTGAATTAAAAGTTTTATGATGGTTTGCATTCCTGTGTGTGTGCCTTGGGTGCCTTGTGTGTGTGTGTGTTGGTGGGAGGAGAGGGGGGCCTCTGTGACAAGGCTGGCTGGGAGCTGAGGGTTAGTGCCAGACATGTCTCAAGAGAAACCGGGGCACATTTGCAATCACCCCGAGTTCAAAAGGGTAATTTATTCACAGTCTGTGGTTAAAGTAGGGCTGCTCAGAATGCCAGTGGGATTGTGCCGGGAAGCAGAGTAGTAGAGACACATTATTTTCATTTTTTTTCCCTTCTCTTCTTGTTTTTCTCTCTCTTTCCTCTCTCGCCTTTTCCCTCATCGTCCTCTTCATCGCCTGTTGTTGTTTCTGTGAGCCCTGTGTGGCGTCTTTTAACACACGCTGGCGAGCATATTTCACTTTTACATTCATCCACATTGACGTCCCGGTGCTGATTGAATTTTGAGGCGCTGCGGCGTCTGCCATTATCATCCTCATCGTCTTGAGTGGTTTATCTCTGGCCCCAGCTCAGTGTGACGCCAAGGCTGCAGGGGAGAGGAGGGGCAGGGCAGGGGTGGGCTGGAGGTTGAGGACTGTTCATGTGTTTTTATTATTTGTGTGGAAAAGATAGGGAGGACTGGTCTTAACCTGGATGTCTGGCATTGCGGTTGGAGGTTTATGTCTTGCAGGGGTTAGAGCAGCCTTTACAGAAGCTGCTTTAGTCTGGTTAGTTTGATGATGATTCACCGTCCCGTTCTAGCCATTCCCATCTCTCTACCACGTCTCAATCAGCCGGCGTCGTGGCTTCAGCATTAACTGCACCTGCCAGGTTCAGTTAGGATCACAGGGTGTCATGGCTGCCCAGAGACCTCACACTGCCTTGCCAGAATCAGCAGAGAATTATTCCACCACATGTCAGTTTTACTGTGTCGTTATCACCGTAAGCCACCGGCAGACACTTAGAATACATTGCCTACTGTGGTGGTGTGGTGGGGTTAATTTGAGGTCTGGAGAAATCTCTTCCTCCTCCTTCAGTCAGTTCAATACTCGGTCGTGTGCATTCATTGCCGGAGCGGGAAATTGTCTTTCCCTCAGTGAGTCGTTGTAGCCAGGTTGTTATGTATGCTCTGCTGCAGAGGCAGCCATGTTGACGTGAGGCTGAGCTGCTGCCATGGCGTCTTGATTTGAGGTGAAACCTTGGTGTTGCTCCCGTGTCCCGGGTGTAACACTATCAACCCTTACCTTCTCGCCACCTTTCCGTCTTGTTTTTCCTCCCTTTCTCCCTTTCTGTCTCTCCCTCTCTGTCTGTTGTTTCTCTATTCTTGGGTCTTTTCTCCCTCACTCTCCCTGGTGGTTGATGGAGTGATTTTGAAGGCGCATGCAGGTGGGGGAGCAGACAACACGGAGCTGTGCTAATTGAGCCTTCTTTGTGCCTGGTCACTGCAGTGTGCCGAGGCTAGGAGGCCCGGGAGTGAATCCAAGCAGCACTCAAGAGCCCCACTGGATCGATAACACGGGAACTTAACAAAACAGAGACATGCCGAGTGCCCAGATCAAGGTCATTATTGTCTCTGGCGAGCCGCACTTCCACCAGGGACTGATCAATGTGAGAATATGGATCAAGATAAACATTCTCACCTCCCCTTTCTCTCCCTCTCGCCTGAGCTCTTAGAGCGTCACATTGTAGGCAGAGAGAGCAGAGCTTAAGGCGGAAAGTGCCCCTGTGGATGCTCCATATCCAAAACGGATGTGCACACGATGTCCACAACATTCAACGTATACTAGCTCATTGCACTGTCTTCCCTGTGCCTTTATTGGAAGAGTTGTCGTAGTAATCTCAGAGACATGTTGACATGTTTTATAGAATGATTTGAAAAGTTGTTAATAAGGAGCATGTTTGTCGAAACTTACTAGCTTGGCTGTTTATATGTGAACTTGGAAATGTGCTAAACTGCAGATTAGTCTTTAGCTGAATTTCTGTTGCCACTCATTTAATGTACCATCACTATGTAAGTCTGTATTATTTTATCAGTGAAACATAATTGAATTGAACGTACAGGTCTTAAAATACTTTCCCTGTGCAATGTTCAAAAAAAATTACATGTTGCTGATAAGCACTTGCGTAATTCTTTTGGCTGCATTTCCACTGTGAACATTGTGTGTAGATTTCAGATGTAATTTGTGAAAGACACAGTAAAGGTGACATGTTTCTCCGCCATTAACTAAAAAGCTATTGAGTTAGCTAGCATTTGTTTGCTGCACAACTTTTGTCCATAATATGCTCAGTCTGAAGATAATACAATAATAATAATTTTTTTTTTTTATTATTATCTCCTGTAGAAAATGTTGAAGTGCATAATTCCAAAGTTAAATTGCAACCATTGCCAAAGGTTGAATCATTATTGTCATCATCTAATTGTAAAGTACAAAAACAGATGTTTAAGTATGGAAATTTAAAGAAATGTTAATTTAAGTTGAAATATATTTAAGTACTTCAAACATTCAGTGGTAAAATGAATGGCGAATGCTCTCTCCAGAAAAACAAGCAAACTGGTCAATTTGCCAAAGAAAGCCATACTCACATCATTCATGCATAGCTCAGGGACACATTTATGAGGGTTTTTTTTCTTATTGTTTTAAAATATAAATAAAACAGATCTTTCCCAATGTGTTCTGGTGGCTCTGGTATGCAACTATGGTAAACTCTGCCTTGGTTTCATGCCACTCACCCATCATTTCTCTTTTTCTGTACTATCAACCACCTTACAAAGCAGAAATGACATGAAAATATATTTTTAAAAGCCTAATTGCTTCTAAAAAAAAATGGTAAAACACAATTAATGGAGCTACAGTGACACAACAAGGGGGCGGGTGTCTGCTCACTGCAATTAGACAAAAAGAAAACATCAGATCTTCTGTTAGAGCGTCTTGAGCCTTCAAAACATGATGGTGTTTCATTTTGTCCATGACTTTAAATTGGTGATGATGGTATCCTGCTGTTCTGGGTCCCTCCATTATTCACTTGGAAGGATAATAGTAATTGCTTAATGTAGTGTGAAAAAATGGTAAGTGGTTGCTACACACATAGGACTGAATGTATGTGTCCAAAACTAGTTTGAAGATGAGCTTCCACCTGTCTACGTGCAGCTGACCATTACATACTTAGTTTAGGCTCTTTCCCTACAGAGATATCAGGAATATCCTAAAAATGTATATGTAATGACTGAACACTTGTGACTATTAACGTTTCAAGTAATATAGCTGGGAGCTTGGGGATGATTTGTTGTGTTTTGTTGGAGGCAATCAGTTTAATAAACACAGTTGTCTTTATTATTTGTTTTTTAGAAAACGTTTTTATTTTTATTTATTCATTTCATGTTTCTTCTAATTAATTGTTTGAGCTTTTTTGTCTGCCCCCATCAGTTAGTCTGATCCTGTCATTGCTCAGCATGTTATGTCAAGCCTGAATAAGGTGCTTATGATGTCAATAATGCCATCACAAGCACCAGCCAATGATGTGCTAATGATGGCATCAATGGCCAAATTTCCATTTGTTGGAGCGCAATGTTCCCCACATACTATTACGACAATGACTTTTACAACTCCCTCCTCCACATACGTGATGATCTGTTTTTAAGTATTGTTTGTGAATAGGATCAGAGGTGGTGATAGTGTCTTAACATTTTCTAAAAACATTCAGCTGAAATGCAAAAAAAAAACTGGATAATATGCTAAATGTGGCTCTATAAAAGGGGGAAAGCACTAAAATGCTTGCTGGATATTGTACAGTAGGGCTGAGCAATATGGCTCAATATCACAACATTATAGAGAATATTTTTCCTAATATCAATATATCACATACACGTTATGGTAAATAAATGTAAAATTACATGTTAAAAATTCAAACTGATGCTCAATACAGTCATCTGTGTTCCACTGTTTTGTTGGGCTGCTACCTATGATTATTTTCATGAAGGATTAATTTGCTGAATACGATGATTAATTGTTTGATCCATAAAATGTCAGAAAATTGTGAAAATACCCATCACAAGTCCTTCAAAATGCTTGTGGTGTCAGAACAGCAAAGATACCATATTTCCCCAAATGAAGATGGTGGTCAATTAAAAGCCGGATCTCCAATAATGGCCGGGGGTGTGGTCAACACAAACAAATAAAGGCGGGCCCCAAAAACAGTCGTTACCTGGATGTATAACTTCAGTTCTATGAGTACATGCGTAGCCCTCTAGCCGACCATCATTAATAACAATGACGGTAACGACATTACATGAGCATGGGTAACCAGTGTAACCACGGTTAACTTGGCTAAGCTGAGCATACGTCCATGAGCATGCTACCTGCATGCTAAGTGGTGCACTGCCAAAATGTTCCAGGTGGAACTCAAGCGCTAGAATTATTGTTCCGCATGTCGGAGTGAGTGGATTACCGGTAACTCAGTAACAAAAATTGAACAGAGCAAATGGAAGCAGATCAGAAAACAAGGAGGCTTCATACTAAAATGTGAGCAAATATACTTATCAAACAGAGGGAATTAGAAATAAAGGCCTCTTTCTAATATAAGCCCGCTTCCAATAAAGGCCTGGTACTCTCTGCAGTTGAGGCAAATAAAGGCCCCAGTCACTGAGGAAATATGGTACCCAGTTTATTATAATAGAAGACTACAAAACGCAGGAAATTGCATTTGAGTGGCTGGAACCAGTATTAATTTTCTGTTGATCAACTAATTGTTTCAGCTCTACTGTTATGCATTATCATTAGACAAAACTCTTCACACATGTAAAACAAAAAAAACATAATTCATTTTTATATTAAATGTTTAGAATTTATTTGGGCAACAGAATTTTGTGATATGATCATATTGTCACAATACAATTACGATGAAAGTCGATGTACGTTTTTATTTAATTATTGACCAGAAGAACTGTACACTGTCAATACTGTTTACATGTGGTCCATTAACTGTATGTGCCTGACTGTAGGAGCCTGTCTGGTCCTAAGGCATTCATCAGCGTGCCTTTAAGGAGCCACAGATGACACTTGGTATTAAAATGTCAAATTGCCCTCCACTCAGACTAAAGTGATTTTAGTTGTGATTATGCACCATTTCCCCCTGTCAACAGCAAAATAAAAAAAAAGAAAAATCCAAAAAAGTGCTAATTGGTCGTGGGGATTGGTGGGAGACTTCAGTATTTTATGTCTCTGACTTCTAAATGAGTTTCCGAAAGGAGAGGCTGTCACTCTGGCATAGAGGTTTTTGGGGAGAAGGAGGAGGGGCGGCTGCTGGCGCGGGCTCAAATTGAAATGATGCACTGTTCCCCCTCACTGCGGCTAGAGCTCACAGTAATTAAATGCCTCATTGTTGCTTCTTGGGAATTTGTATTGAATATTTCATTCAGCGTAATGATTATTTGGGTGTGGGTGGGACGTGGATGTAATCACCTTGGCTGGCTCTTTGATGAAATACTTGGTTTGGTGGTTGTGCGTTATAGCGTTTTAAGTGCCCTTCTGGGTTTTTACTTTATGTGCAAGCTTTTTCAGACTGCTATTATCCATCACTGGTCCTGATATGATGGATTATTGGCTTTTAAAACATGGCTGTAATTTCCTTATACTGTATATATTTTTTGTAATCTGCTGCAGGAAATAAATGACATGACAATGACATAACCCTGAAACCTGAAAATAAAAATGTGTCCTTCACATTGTGTCTCCCACAGAGGACGCCGGTCAACAACGGCGAAGCATTTCGGTGGTTCTTTTAGAGATGCGAGCCTTGGCCGCCCCATCCAGCAGGAGGGCAGGTGGGACTCTAGACTCTCTGCCAGGAGCACTTGATGGGTTCACAGAACCCAACGCGCCCAACACATTTAGAGCGGAAGAGAGAAGAAAAGTGGACAGACAAAAAGATAAATGAAAACATAATGGTGTTGTTTTAACTCTGTAATTTCCTTTTCTGTGTAATTATTGTACCTTTTGACAGTATCATAATGTATATTTTTGGTGTCTATGAATGTGTTTTCAGTGTTGTGGCTGTAGCTTTACAGCCAATCCTATGTAAAGGACTCAAACAGACAATCATACAATCATACTGAATCCGTCAAACAGAAGAGGCCACAAGGATTGATGGTATAACAAACACAACACACTTTACTCTGGAGCAATAATCTATTCTGTTGATTATTCTTCAACCTTTCATTTCTGTTGACTCTTGAATTATTTTATCCAAATGAATCATCTTCTTGTTTTGTCTTTTACTTCATCTGGAAGCCATTTTTAAAATGGCACGCTAATGTTAAGACAGTCACTGGCAGCGTGATGTGTCTCATCGACAGTGACGTCGCGAAGGACGTGATGGGTTTGTAGACAAGTTTTCTCCTTTGAGTGGACTCACTGCAGAACAGGGCACATTGTCTTGTGTGGTGAGTTGCACTTCTTTAAGAGTCTAATTGGGCGTTATTTGATTGTGACAGCACCAGACA
Source organism: Scomberomorus guttatus (assembly GCA_038419695.1). NCBI lineage: Eukaryota > Metazoa > Chordata > Actinopteri > Scombriformes > Scombridae > Scomberomorus > Scomberomorus guttatus. The sequence goes on from CM076447.1 coordinate 14,060,281, forward strand.
TGTATGACTCACACTGCTGTCTGGAGGTCATATTCTCAAAGATGATCCAAGTACACGTTTTTAACAAAACTATATAAATCATCCAACCATTTTTTCTTTCTCTTGGTTTGGAGTACAAAAGGTAGAGGAATTGTGGGTTATGTTGAGAACATTCAAAGTTAGAATTAATTACTTTCCATTATACATATTTGACATATCAGATGTTGTTCTGGAGCTAAGGAATAGTCTGGACTTTTCTCCTGCAGAGCAAACAGCAGTCCTTTCTCCTGCAAAGTACACGTTACACATTCCAAAAACAAAAATTATTCAATAAGTTACTCATTGTCTTAAACCCTATTGTTGCATGTGTAAATGTGTTTTGGTTTTAAAGATTACTAAGAATTTGTATATTGTTGTTGTGATGCTTTTATGTGATAAAATAAAAAAAAAAACGACTTCAGTAAAAGACATCTTGACAGAAAATGTTTTATGTGGAAGAATCACCAAAGAGTGAGAAAATAAATCCACCAACAGAAAACGTGAAAACAAGTGATCACTTATGATCACCTGATAAGTACCACTTTAATATTTTTTTTCTTACTGCAAAGCATCAGCAGAAATAACAACCAAGACAGGAGAAATATAACAGCATTGGTTGCCTCCCCAGTCACGTATTTCCTAGAATACTAAAATGTTGCATGGAGAAGAGTGGTTCCCAGAGGCAGCAGACTTTAAAGGACTAGTGAAATCCCATGTGGTTTGTCATGCTGGAATGCACTTGGGGGGGGGGGGGGGGGGGCAAGGGGGTGCAAGGGGAAGCAAGAGAATGGAGGATGGCGGGTAGAGGGGTGAAGCGAGACGGGCTCCTGAGATAGCATGAGCAACTGAGTGATTGCTGGGTCTTTGGGTTTCAGGGGTAGGGTAGGGGGTGGCAGTACTTATGGGAAGCGGGGGGACAGTAGGAGGGAAAGGGGGGACAGAGGCTTATTTGGGCGGTAGCTGAGGAGGGTAGGGGTGTCAATGCTGAGGAGAACGAGCAGAGAAGGAGGAAATCATCCAGGACCGACTTCTCCCCTGACTGAGCACGCTTGCCATCACCCAAATTGAGCTGCTGACTGGTTAGGGACAGCCGGGAAGATGACTTCAAGTGCTCTGCAGTGGCAGCGTTGGTGGCAATGTGGCGTCCAGGCGCCGAATCCCCCTCACTGGTCATCAGAGGTCGATAACGTGCATCAGAGGTGTGTTGGCTCGCTCACTCCCTGGCCGGTGAGATTAAATAACATCAGAGACAGCTCTCTCTAATCCTTCCCCCACCTCTTCTGCGCTGTGGAACTGGGATTTAAAGTCCTCAGGCCCCAGTGGTAATGTTGTGTTTCCTGCTTCAGGCAGAGACAGAGACTGAGGAGGTAAGGAGCACATTAGCAAGTAAGCGGGGTGGTGGGAATATAAAATAAGTCCTACAGGCTCAAGCCTCCAAAATGTTCTGGGCACTGACACACAAATTGACTTTTTTTACTTTAGTAGCTAGCAAACATCATATAGCCGTAACCCTTTTCCCTATACATTTACGTATTCTTGACTAAACCAATTTAAAAAAAAAATATTTTAAAAAATTAAGCTGTACATTATTCTAAGAACTTTTAAAGGACATTTGGAGAAATATGCTCATTAACTTTTTTTCCCCCCGAGAATTAGATGAGTAGATCAATACCACTCTCATGTCTTTATGTTGAGTGTGGAGGTGATTAGCGTAGCTTAGCATAAACAGTGGAAAACAGCTAGCCTGGCTCTCTCAAAGATCAGAAATAGACCTACCAGAAACTCTAAAGCTCACTTATTAACACATTTTATCTTGTCTGTTTACTTCTGTGCAAAAACCAGAAACGTAAAAATTACAGTTTGAGTTTTCAGATGGGGTTACATGCTGTAACTCTCTCTTGACAAACAACAGTCTTTCCATCCGCCCAGCACTTCTGTGTGGCATCTCCGCTGGTTGACTGGCAACCTCACTGTGACAACACGACTCAGGGAAGTCGCTCTGTTGTTTACCAAGAAATAGTTTCAGCACATAACTTCCTGTGAAACCACAAACTGTTATTTTTATATTACTGTTTGTGTATGGATAAAATGAATGAAATACAGCATTTGAGTTAAATGCATTAGAGGTTTTCGTAAACAACTAGCCTGGCAGCAGGCTAACTAACTTTATGAGTATATCCGACGACCATGCATTTAGCTTTGAAGTCTGTCTTTAGGCCTTGCATTACATTACAATACCTTTACTATTCACCTTTGTTTTCTCTTCCAAATAAGTCTGGCTCACAAGGGGATTTGTTCACAACCTGTATATTATTTTTCAGACCTAAGCAATTAATTGCTGAATTGCTGATTGCTGAATTGTTGATTGGATTAATGGCCAAAACTGCAAGAATAAGATCTGAGTTGTAATAAACCAGAATGAAATTTTTTAAGAAAGAAAACTGTGTAAACAGTCTTTTCTGGTTTGTGAATAGCATAACATTAGACACAGTAATTTAAAGTGCTGCACTTTTTCAATGTTAAAACACACACAAAAAAAAATCACTAGGAGGGAGAAAGACTTAATGAAATGCAGCCCTGTTATGGCACCTTTAGCTCTTTTTTGGTCCCATCCAACTCCTGCGTAAGGTATCGGGCTCTTTAGCTTGGTAGATGTTTTACTTTTCTGACTAGTCAGTGGTTACTTTGGCTCTCTATCATTTTGTGCTGGGCAGAGTATGTACAGTCAATTTCTCTGAGCTTGCTTGAAATAGCTAGCTAATATGGTGGTGCTGGTGTTGAGAGCCATGAGACTCAACAATAGCACAAAAACAATGAGCTAAAAGCACCTACACTTTCACACTACGCAGTTACAACTGTGTGTTCAGACTGAACTCGAAGCCAATTTTAGAGGCGGCGTGATTGCATATACAGTCAATTCACAAACTGATGTTAAGACGCACCCACACGAGTTGAAAATGTTTCAACTTGAGTGAAAAATTTGCGCATATCACAGGGCTTTATGGATCTTCTTCATAACCGTATAGAGACAAGATGAAAAAGGAGAGAGACTGGAGGGAAATAACAGGAAGAACCAAAGTTTCTGGTGAGTTCTGAGTTCAGTCAAAGGTTGAACTGAACACACTCCCACAGACACGGTCGGTGCTAGTTAGCTAATGTACAGTTGGTATTTTGGCTGTTTGGGGCAAATAATAGTAATAAAATATAATAGTAATAGTAAACCGGCCCACCAGTCAAAATTCTGCCTGAACACACCATAAAGACTTAAAGTTTGCTTTCCCATGCCACTGAGAGTTTCAGTGCTGCTTGGATGCTCTTATTGATAGTTGGAACTATGTGTATTCTTACATTTTTCCACTAACAAGCCTGTTGCTCACCCATATTAGTGAAAAATGATGTAATCTTGTTTGAGAAATAACATTTGACAAATGAAGTCATATTATTTTTTTAATAAATGCTGAAATAAGATTTTTTAGCAGTGAACTCAATTTGAACCTTACTGTATTCACACTCACATGAAATATGCTATGTTTGCTGATGGATGAGTCACTACAGTAACATGAACTAGTGTAGGGAGCCAAATAGAGCGGCATTTCTGGAGATGATGAACAGGAGCAAGATGAAATGACATTCAGGAAAAGTATTTAATTAAGTCTGTTTGTCATCACATCACCATAAATGTGCCACAAGACTGCAGTGAATCTTTACTTGTCCTATTGACACAAATAAAAATGTGGGGTATTCTCACAAAAGCTTTGTTGACTTGAAACAGTTGACGCAGATCTCCGTTTTCCTCGCACTTCATAATGACCCTCTAAAGATCCTCTTTATGAAACTGACAGAGTTTGAATATCAGCCGTCACTCAGATAAACACCAAAATGAACATAGGTCTCTGTGATGCCAGTTGTGCCACTGGGTGCCAGGGGTTAGTGGGCCAATCAGATGTGCTTACCCTCTCTGTGTCCTCCACAGAAATTCAGAGTCTGTGATAATCCCTTTAGGGATTTTGACTGAGAATACTCCCTCACTCTACTAGCATACTTCTTGGCACTCAGCAGAGGAAAATACACACCCACCTTCCTGTGAGGAGGTGCTGAGAAAGGATAAGTACAATTTGGAAAATTAAACCAATAATGAAGGAATATTGAATGACGTAAAATGTTCACTAATTAACGTGTCACTTTAATTAAAACAAAATGAATGCATGATATGTTCTTAGAGCGAGTTAGGAATTTCAAGATTAGTGCCATCTTAAAACAGTTTAGTATTGTTTAATCAGCATATTAAATGACTCAAAATTTTTGTGTAATAAATCCTAATTTCTCTGTTCCATCTCATCTCATCTCGTCTTCCAACTGTATATTTGCAAATACTCACGGTGCACATACTTACATACCGTTACACAATGCACATAAGACTTTCCCACACTGAGTGACTTGCACGCAGAGGACAGAGAATGAGGCCGAGAGAGAACGACACGTAGAGCCTCCTTTCCTACCTCCCTCCCCTTCCTCCCTACCTTGTCTTTCATTATTTATTTACTGTCTGCAGTTTTTCCATCGCACGCATATTGATGCAGAGAAAGCAGGGTGTGAGTGCGTGTCAGAATCATTTCCTGACGAGGGAGACAAGGTGGAAGTAATCAGCAGAGCGCTGATGCAATATGACAGCCCCTAGAACCGCTGGTACACAGTTAAGAGCAGGAGGGAGAAGAAAAACATCTCCCTACTGAAGGAAGCAGCAAGATTTGCACAAGCGACATTTGGGTGGAAAGTAGATTTACAAAGTTCTTAAAGTTTGGGCAAAGAAAATCTGGGGATTGTGGGGCTGTTTTGTTTGAGCTCATCTCTGAAATCTTCTCCTCAAGTGTAAAGAAATTGTGTGTACATTGTGTAAGAGAGCGTATTGTTAAATATTTTTCAGCAAGGTCATACTACAATCTACATTGTCTTTCCATTCATTTAGAAGATGTTTAGTGTTTCCACCTCAATTCCCTTACTTTGTTGCACCCTCAGGAAATTAAAATAATTTGGAATAGTGAATAAAGGCTGGTTCCTACCTTTGTGATCAATGTCCAGATTTTTTTGAGATGTACAACATTCTTATAGCAGGCCAAGAGCAACACAGCAATAGACAGCACAAAGAACAATATAAAAGTTAAAAAAGACATAATTAAACACACATCGCAGTGGGTTGTTGTCTTGGGTAAAGTGCATTACAGTAAAGCATTACTACAGCAAAGTGCGAGTGCTTATCTATTTAACAAGCTAATAGCTGTTGGAACAAATGAGTGCTTGTGTCTGTTTGTTTTAATCCTCTGTACCTTGAAATGGGTACCTGAGGGGAGAGTCTGGAACTCTGAGTGTAGTGGACAACATCAAGAAGGATGGCGCAGGCTTTCTGCAGGGCTTGTCTCTTGTCTGACTCCTATAACCCTGCTGCAGTGTTTGACGGTCCACCTAAGAGCGTTTTTACTTTTCACACTTAGATTTCCAAACCAACAAATCGTAGGAAAACACAACACTGACTGAATAAAAGATTTGTAAAATATGGTCATTAGTGTCTTGTCAACATTGACAGGCCTCAGTTTCCTCAAGCAAAACAAGTGTTGTTGACCCTTCTTACATAAGACATCAGCATTTACATCAAAGCACAGTTTGCTGTCAATGACAGTTCCCAGATACTTCTCAACACCCTCCACCACCTGGCCCTTGATGGTGGTACGTATAGGAGTCAGAGGTTTTCATCTAAAATCAATGGACATCCCCTTGGTATTGGTTACATTAAGCTACAAAAAGGCAGCATCACACCAAGCCAGCAGTCATTTGTGTACAGAATATACAACAGGGGTGACAGGACACATCCCTGTGGAGATCCAGTAGAGGACACCACTCTTTGGGTTCTCTGGATTAAAAAGTCTAAAATCGATCCTACCACATTCAGATCTAGATTAAAGTTTATTAGCTCAAATGTGGGGCTGAATTGTATTAAAAGGCAGATGAAAAATCAGTAAAAAGCAGTTCTGCATGTGTCTTACAGCCCTCCAAAGGCTTGAACAACATAATTAGCAATGTGGCAGTTGTGTCTTCCAGCCCTCGATTGGCCCTGTAAGCAAACTGCAATGGGTTTTTGACACCAACTCCTCTTTCACTAGTTTCTCAAAGCATTTCATTACTTGGGATGTAAGGGCAACTGGCCTAAAATCATTAAGGACCTTGGGGTGTTTGACTTTTTCTATGGGAACAACTGTGGCATGCATCCATAGTTTAGGCACTGTCTGTTGTTTAAGTTGGCATTTGAAATATGTTGCTGAAAACAGGGCCTAGCTGCTTAGCACAGGACTTGAGCAGAGGACCACCTATCCTATCTGGCCCTGAATCCTTCCTGACTTTGCTACGCTGGAAGGTCCTGATTGGTCCTGATAGAATTCATTAAGTTCCTGTGCCAGCTGCTTATCAGATTTGAACCCATCAATAACCACCCTCTATTGCTTTTTGCTTTAGCTCCAGTGATTGTGGGCATTCCATCCCAAGCAGACCCAAAATTATTTGTACTCAAGTCTCTCTCTAGCTTTTTCTTATAGTCTTGTTTTGCCCTCCTTATTTCACATTTGATTTCACGCTGCAGTCTGTGCTTCTCAACGAAATTCCCCTTGTGAAATCCCTTGTTTCTCTCATTCATGAGGGCCTTTAGTGGCTTTGTAACCCTGGGCTTATAATTTGGATACACTTTCACAGATTTCACTGGAATCACCATGTCTTCACAAAAGGTGACATAGCTACTGATAACATCAGTGAGTTCATCTATATCAGCACAAGAGCCAGTAAATACCTTCCAATCTGTGCAGTCATAGCACCCCTGCAGAAGTTGGATGGAATCATCAGTCCAAGCTTTAACCCTTTTAGTCTGTGTTTTCTCCCTTCTCAGAACGGGAACTGGAAAAAGGAGCACCATAATTGTGATCAGCTGACCCAATGGGTGACTTGGACCCATATACCCATGGACCCATAATATAAATCCAGGGTTTTTTATGGCACGTGGGGCAGGTGACATACTGATGGAAATTGTGCAGGGTGCTTTTCAGGGTACAGTGGTTGAAGTCTCCTAGGATTATATTAGGGGAATAGACTGTAGCCTTTGGATCACCTGTTCGATGGTCTCACGTTCGCCTTGTTAGCCCTTAGGTGGATATACACCACCATAATGAAGAGTTGGGGAAACTCTCAGGGCAGATACTGGGGTCATAGTGACATGGGTCCAATGTCCTTAGTGCATAGTCTCTCCCCTACAATAATTGATCGGCACCAGAGTTCATTTATGCATTTTACTGGGTTGCATTTTACCGGTCACCCCTAAGTCACGGTCCAGGCAGATGGGCGCACCAAAGCCATCAATGGTTAAGTGTCTCTGTCAGTCAGCCAAGTCCCTGACAGAGCCATAACACAGACATCTCTGTAGTCATGCTGTAAACGCACCGTGGCTTGTAGTTCATCCATTTTGTTTTGAAGCGATTGCACATTAGCCAGAATTATAGTGGGTAGGGGGATCCCAGAGAGGCATAATTTTCTCCTTTCTGCCCCCGGTTTAAACCACCGGAGAATGAACTCTCTGCTGTACTGGATTCTCATAGTTTGTTTGTATGGCGATCCTTGGAGACACAAGTGAAATACAGTCCACAGAATGAAAACGATCGACGCAGCCATCGTTCATTCCTTCACTTCCCGTGCGTTTTGGGGATCAACAGGATTAGTTGCAGATGACAAATAACGACAAAAAACTTGCACAAACAAACACACAAACACTGAGTTGCACCTGCTGGTTGCTGCATGCGCAGCAGTCCCTTTAGTTCCATTTTCAATCAAAAGAATTCAAATTTGTTCATGTATAACCATGTCTGTGGGCATGTGTTATATGAAAAGGAGGACACAGACTAGCAGGGTCTGCAGAGGAGCCAGCAAGGCGCCTGGCTGACATGATCTTTCTCCAATAATCTTGTCTGACTATACCTCTCGCTCTCTCTGAAGCACGTATAGATTGATTAGTTATCCTACAGCTAACTGAGCACAGTGAGTCAACCAAACATGCCAGCCCCCTCCCACTTCTCCCTGTGTAGCACACCTGTACATATCTCCCTCACACATCTGTACATCTCTATCTCATATATTTCTATCTCTGTCTCTGTCATCACCTTTCTCTGTCTCTCACATACATACAAACACTTTCGCTCTGTCTTACTCTCACACACACACTGTATAGTACAGGTTATGTACACACACACACACATGCACAGACACTATCTGCTCATCCTGACAAGCAGAACCGTCCTGGGTGCAATAATTGATGAATGTGGAAGACGGTGCATTTAGGGTTTCCCTGCCTCTCCTCCTCACATGCCGACCCAAGAGTGTGAATGGGCGAACCTCCGTGCCCAATTACACACATGCACACACACACATATTCAAACACACATACTAGGAGGTGCAAGCATGCTGATTGATTGATTGGGGCGATAGGTTTCATGACGGCTGGCGACATTTCTCCACACCATGTCAACACCCCTGGCAGCAAGAGTCTAAGAGTGATCTCTGAGGAATTAGGTAATCAGAGTCAGCACGGCTGGATTCCAAGCAACAGTCTAAATAGATTAAAACTAAAAACTTTCTTTTTGTCAACCTTATTTCTTACATATGATGTAATATTCTATTTAATTGCATGAACAAAACTAAGGAACATGAGGATTTTCCTTTTTTACGTTAACATAACAATGTAAAAATGTAAAAGTTTTCATTGAATGTATCTGCAAACTCTTCACTGTCAGTGTTTTTCATTGTTCACATGTCAATCATTTCCCTGTAATTTCCATCCCTGGTACGTTTTCACAGTCATATTTAGGCAACTCAAAGCATGTGGCTGTGAAACTCGCGAAAAACGCGAAAGGCCCTCTCTAGAGCCAGAGTTTTGGTATGTCCGTTCTGGGCTACTGTAGAAACATGGCGGTGCAACATGACAGGCTTCGTGGAAGACCACCCACCCCCTATGTAGATATACAGGGCTCAGTCTAAGGTAACAAAAACACAACAATTCTTATTTTCAGGTGATTATACACTAATTAAAACATACTTAAACTGAATATTATTTTCCATTTCTGCCCAGTCCGTTCCGCTAGATGCCACTAAATTCTACACATTGCACCTTTAAACATGTAGTTAATAGTTAATAGTTGTATATGAATGCAGTGTGTGGCTTAAAAGCATGTGCTCTCCACAAGTTCACCTTAAAACACAGTGTTTGTAGAATGAATTGCCTCCGTAGGACTTTTACTGTAAATCTTTACTTTGGATGATAGCATGGACAACTGAGGCATGGGCAAAGTGTTTCATGACATTAAAAATAATCCATGACTACAGCAATCTCTAAGAGCTCCAGGTTAATCAATCTCTCGCTGCCAATGCAGAGAATAAGATTCAACAAGACAAAGTTTTAGACCTCAGTTAATGGAGAAATTGGCAGCGTGACAAAATGTCATATTTACGCTAATCAAATGTCGAAATATGGCACAAACTATGTATGATTCACAGCAATCTCACACAACATTGACAGATTTGTTCCGCCAGTGTTTCAGAAAATAGAAAAAAATTCCCTTGATGTTCATAATTTTTCTGCTTCAAATTCTTTTTAGTTTTTCCCAAGACGATTCAGCAGAACAGCACAAGAGAATAATATTGTTTATAAAGCATACAATTTTTCTGTCCAAATTTTCTGTTTGCACAGCAAACCCTCCTGATCAAATAGTTGAACAAATAAATACTGCATTCATAATTTGCTGTTGTATGTGGGATGATGTATAAAAGGTTACAAAAACCAATAAAAAAGCATGTCATCTAGATAAAAGGAATTCACCTGCGTACTGTATCTCTGGAGAGGCTTTGATTCACTTATCTCTCAAGGTATCACTCATCCTTCAATTCATCCACCTCTTCATTCATGCATCTACCCCTCTATTCATCATCCATCCATCCATCTATCAGCTGCGGCACCAACCCAACCATAGATCCACCCACCCAAGTCTGACCAAGTCAGTCATCAGTTTGATGAAGCCATTACTTCCTCTTAAGAAAGAAAAACACAACTCGGCTTCGCTGCTAACACTGACCAAAGAAACTCAGTGCACCATCAAACTGTGGCAACACCATAAGCATGCTGGTGAACAGGCTGAACACTGGGAAGAGGAGACGGAGGAGTGAAGAGAAAGGACAGGGAGGGTCCAAGTGTCAGGTCCCATTGGGGTCAGATGATGGCGGCTACATTTACCAAAGCAAACAGCCCAGAGGAGCAGAGTACTTCACCTGTCGCTGTGGATTACTCCATTATCACATCCACCAGTCTCACAGTGTCCCATTCCAACCACTCACGATTCAAAATTCATACAGCATGCAGAATGGTGGGTGCTATGAAATGTTAAACTGAAGGAGGGTCCGCATTTTCAAAGAGTCGATGAGCTAGTTAGAGGAGTTGTTTTCACATGAAGCCACTTAAACTTTTTGTTTATCTGGATAAATGAAAGTAGTCACGCTTTATATCAATATGATGTACACAGCTGCATTAGCATATTTTTAAATGAGATATTTAGTATTTCTGATTTTAAATATGAGGAAGATACACAGAAATAAATATACAGACAAAGCACCACTATACTATGTGTTCTATGGCCTTGTCTCCCAAACAACTGTGTTCATATTGGATGATTTCGAACAGCAACATTCAGTTCCCGTGCAAAAAAATGATGGTGCTGTTTGCATAGCCAACACTAAGGGTGTAACATATTCAACTTTATTGCTGTAGACATGGGAGTTCATGCCCCATTAGACATGGGGCATGAATCCCCATGTCGAATGGCTTTTTAAAATAATAAAAACAACAATATTTCCATTTCCCACTTTAAACAAGTGGTTGTAGATTTTCTAAACTTCTAGATAGATTCCTAAATAATAACCAAGAAATCCCCTGAGGAGACCACACCATTACTGAAAAGTGATTTTTAAAAAAAGGAAATATACAAAAGAATTACATATAGAACAGAAAAGAATACAAAACAGCACTGTTTAAATATGTAAATATGAGTATGATATTGTAAAAAAAAAGAAAAGAAAGAAAGGTGAATATGGCTAATATGAGAACAGAATTTGGTTTATTTTAGATGCTCCATTGGTATGCATGTGTTGGTGCATGTAGAATATGGTACTACCTCACTACAGTACTTCACTACTACAGCCTGGAGTTGCAGTCTGGACATTGTAAGCATATGTTTGTTTCAAATAAAAGATCTAACTGAAAGTTTTTATTAGAAAAAAATGTAGAAATCCTCTGGGTGGGATGTAGTAAGATCCTCTGATATGTTAATTTGTCAGCACATTAAGAATGGTAAGAATGAATCAGCTGTAGTACCAATAAACAAACCTGAGAAACACAGATCACAGGTGGTAAGTACATTTATTGTTCTGTAGACCTGCCAGTTTTAAATTAGCTGTAATAAAACAATTCCCAAACCTGAGTTTTTGAGCTGCAACTAATTAATATTTTCATTATTGCTTATTTTTTCATCACTTTATTATTTGGTCTATAAAATAAGAAAATGATAACTGGCCAAAAACAGAGAAAAGCTGCACATCCTCATATTTAGAAAGCTACAACCAGCAAAAGTTTGGTATTTGTTCTTAAATGGTCAAAATTGTTTATCATTTTGTAATTGAATAATCCCTTAATCGACAAATCTGTTCAGCACTACATACAGTGGCTGTTTACATTGCATGAATATAAAATATTTTGCATATGAAATTGAATTAATGGCCCAGTAGGTGTAGTAAAATTACAGTTCCTTCTACATTACAGCAGGAAATTTTGGACTGTATCCCTAAAGCTAGTGGCTGGAGGTGAACTTAGCTGCACCACACTTTCCCTGCACCAATATTGAATGCTAAGGCACTCATGATACTACCTTGGTTTAGCTAGGCAGCAAATAGAACATTGGAAATGGCACAAAAGACATATCCAGGGTAAAGAGCCATCCCCGGAGAGAAGAGTGACACCAAGGAGTCCCTCTACGCCTTCTCAGCAGCGTGATTAATAACCCCTGTGCCCCATAATCTCTCCATCATCTATCTATGTAAATGCCCCCAGACCTGCAGCGCCAACACACTTTGACTGATGGCTGTTCCACAGCATTGGGCTCAGTGTGTGTGTGTGTGTGAGTGTGTGTGGGGATGTGAGGGTTTTTTTTTTTTGTGAGAGGAGAAGAAGAGATGAGAAAAGTCACATGGTCCCTCTGCCTTGTCACAGTCAGTATGGCCTCACAGACTCGCAGACTGTTGCTGTCTGTTACAAACATCACAAGCACACACAGTAGGGAAGAATGGCACAGTACACAGAAACAAGGCACAGGGAAGGTTATAATTTAGTCACACAAATAAGGAATAAAAGAACAAATTAGATTTGGCCAAATAGTTTAATACATTTTTATCCCCTTAGCCCCTCTTCCACAGAAATGGCAGTTTCAATAAATAGGGTGAACTGGATTAATTAGGCATCTCAAAGAATCATTTTAAACATTACATCAATTATTAATGCTGGTATAATTTTTTATTCAATGAAAGTGTCTCTCATTCATATGAATGAGGTTTTTTTTTATGGTTTGTACTGACTGGGAGTGTTAGCGCTGGCACAGTCCCCGAGTCTGTCCCAAATTTGTTGTTGAGTACCAACCTAAAGAGCAAGACAATAACCTGGGAGTTAGTCTTCTTTCTTTGTAAATTTCAATGCAATGTTGTTGTTGTTTTTTTCAAACAGAGTTGTCTGGAGATGTGAGGGGAACTCAGAGGAAGCACCACAGCCTGCACTTTCACACCTCTTTTTAGGTTTTTTTTTTTTTTTCTCCTCAAGTTTCATGCAGCCTACAGAAGAAAAGCATACAGTGGTAGCCCCCAGTAACCTGGTGTTTATGGATGAGGAGAGAGTGACAGTGAAGGAGAAACAGAGAGAACATCAATGGCAGCGAGATTACATGGGGAGAGTGGGAAGTCGTAATTGTCTCAGTGTTTTTCAGTGTGAGTATGTCCAAGGCATCACATGATGTTATGTGTTATAACACATAAACTGGTAGAATACTGAGTCATAATTGACAAGTCTCATGTGCACAGAGGTTATTTTACTATTTTTGTTTTTAGAAACCTCTCCACACCATATTTTCCAGGTTTTCCAAACACCAAATTTCAACACCTGCACCACCTCTTTATTGAACCCCCGTCTCTTGCACCTCTCTCCTTCTACCTTTATGCTGTGCACAATGCACACATCATTATGCATACTAATGCATGATTTTATATACAATCTCACACACATGAAACCATCACAACATCAACGCCTGCTTTATTTGGATGGATCTATAATTTATAGCATAGGCTAAAATTATGGTGGAAATAATAAAGATTGCTAAATAAAATTGCTTTCTGCTTGTTCTTCAAGCTAACTGCTAAGCTGAAGGAAGACAGTGAAGCTCTCACTCTGTGAAGCTAAGCATATACTCAACGGCAAAATGTTACAAATAATGTAATAATAACGTTATAAAGAATGCAGCAGGCAAAATGTCCTTCTCCAAACAACAACGTCGAATTAGCACATACCAGGGTTAATACTGGAGACTGTCACAAATACTATGGCTACTACTATTACAGTACATTACAGTAGGCTACATCTGAAAATGAAATCTAAGGTCTAACACTGTTGGGGCTAACATCAGTGAACACGTTTAAAAATGTGAATAATTGTTTGGTTTGTTTCATTTATTTATTTTAGCACATTTAACCCTTTAGATATGTTTTATATCAAAACATTCTTAAGACTTCAGTGTTAACGCGTCATTCTGCTGTTTTTCAATTTCTGAAGCAATAGTCTCACACACATTATTACATGTTTATTCAACAGTTGTGCAATTTGGGTAACAGTTACTGTTCTGTACTGTAGTTACTGAAATTCTAATCAAATTGAGAATAAAAAAATATGATCATTCTTAAACAATTTGACAACTACTGAGTCATGAACTGGCTTGAAAACTGGTAAACCAATGATTCACACCTTCAGAAAATTTTTAAAGTGTTGCACAGTGTGCAGTTATTGAGCTAAAACATACAGATCTGCAATGATCTTTTAAAGGGAAATTACTGTAAATTCTGCTGGAGTTTGTATAAAATTCAAAGAAAAAGGGTTTATGTGTTTGCATCCAGTATGTTTATATCTGTGTCTCCTAAATGGTTGTCCCAAGTATGGGGGAGGGTGAGCGCTGATCCAGACAAGTGGGGATGCTTTGTTGTTTTTTAACCATAAAATCCCTCAGGCAGTTTGGGGCACAAAGACAGATAACATGAGAGTTATGAAAAGGTCAAGGAGTAACATTGTCTTAATGTGCAACTGACTCAGAAGGGAAATCTGTTTCATATACAGTAGATCCACCTGCAATATATGTGGACGTAACAAAGAAGTAGTTCAGATGCAGAATCTTTATTTTGGCTTGTAAATGAGTATCAGCCAAAATAAATAAATACAGTATATTGTGTACAGTATGTTGTTTTTTTTTATATACCCCTATAAATAAAACATACACAATATAGAAAAGTCATCAGTTTCATATGCTGTTTGTACTTCATGAAAAAAAATTCTGAAATGTTCTTTCATCACAGATTATATAAAAACCTGTATAATGTCCAGCAGGCGATCTAAACTTATTGATTTCTGTTTCTGCTGACAAGAACAAACAAATCTTGACCTAATTCTGGTTTTAATGCCAGGTAAACCAGATCTGATTCGCTAATTATCAAGCCATCTCAATCTTGTAATTGATAATTACAGTTGACTGATTGTTGGATAATTACAATGCAGCTGAAATGAAAACAGACACTTATTGATTAGATGCTAGCAAGATGCTGTTTGGAGATCCATTCCCTCTCATGATCTCATGATTTGTTAGAAATTTGTCTGAAATGAGGCTTTTAAATGTTATTTTGTAACATGACAAATTTGTAAAAAATTAAACTATATTTTATATTACTGTTGTTCCTGATTTCACTGTCTCTCATCCTTTTTAGGTTTTGTTTTGTTCTCTAAATTAATCATTACAAAGTTGTCATCCAGCCAAATCTCACATAGAAAAAGGCCATTTTTATACAGTGTAGAGTCCAGAGGGATTTCTAAAGCTCCACTCTGATTTTGGCTTTGACTTTACCCAAAACATCATAAAACCACATTTAAAACAGTTTGGGCCTTATTAAAGAAAGGAGATAAATCCCTATTAACAGAATTATTTATGTAACATTTAAAATTTATCAGATTACGTACAGTACACTGTTGAATCAGGAGGGTACCTTCAGCAAATCAGAAAACCAGAACTTCCTGTTTCTTATGGAGCCAAGAGTGAATCAGTGCAGCTCTGCAGCTCTACATGAGGGGGGGAAATGGATCTGAACCCCCCCAAAGTGATAGTTTCCTTTTAAATAAAGATCAAATCTTACATTGGCATAAACCAAACTTGATGAAAATTGCCTTGATTAAATGTGAGAGAAATTGAGTCACACTGGTTTTGCTTATGTGTTTACAAGTGAGCTCCAATTACCAAGTCTCACATGAGAGGAAAGGGGAGGATAAGTATCTACAGCCAACAACCTCCCCAAAAACCATCTCTGTCTTAACTGAATATCTCAGTATCCAGAGGATAGTCGGCACCCAGTCCACACTCCAAAGCACCTTTTTCAGTGAGCCGCCCTCACACAGCTCTTCAGAGGGGAGACATGTTGTTAATAATTAAGGCTGTGGCTGGAGGCACAGGGAGGCTAAACTTCCTCTAACAAGTGGCTCTCTGACAGCACAGACATATGGCTCTTACTTCCCCATATTCTCCTCAGCCCTCCAGACTTGTGCATTTCACACGCGTCCAAGGCGGGGGTGAGAAACCTCCATCCTGACTGCCAAAGAACAATAAATCAAATTCCTAATGGCCGGCAACAATCGGATAATTATGAGTGTGGCCGCCTGGCACGAAAGAGAATTTTCTCCTTCAAATGGAGTGAAGTATTTAGCCTGATTTCTTGCCAATGCTCAGAAGGTCTGGGAAAATAGGCCACACAGTTTTTTGTTGTTGTTGTTGTTGTTTGGCTGTTGTCGTTTTTTTTTTTTTGTTTGTTTGTTTTTTTGGAATAGAGACTTTCCAAAGAACCTAAAGATTATTGGTCACCTACTTACACTCTCAACTGATTAACTGTCTGTTATTGCATACAGTACACAGGCTATAATATGAGAAACAGACATTTCGTAACGCTGTCAAGAAATCTTTTCTGCTTGATCTGAAAGTTTCAGCAGTTTTTTTAAAGGATAGATCTGATGCTATAAAACATTTTTTTATAATGTCAACAAATCCCATAAAAATACCAAAACAGTGAATTAATCCCATTAACAAGTGATGTCTTTGTAGCCAAAGCCTGATATAGCTTATTCCTCTCTGTTGTCCAAAAACGATCACAAGCCAACAGGTCCTCCAAGTTTAATGTCAAAATACGTCATAACTGCCCCCCAGAATGATACATACAGTTTCTGCGTTTTACAATCTGATCAGCAGGATGACGTCATTTGTCATTTGTCAGTGCCTTCCAAAGCTATTACAAATTACTGTTGGAAAAATAAATCCTTTTTTGTGATCCAACACTATGGTTAAGGTCTGGTTGGGTTTCGGCACAGAAACTACTTGTTTAGGGTTGGGGAAACAGCAGGGTCTGGGTTGAAATAAGTACTTAGTTAAGGTTATGGGGCGTTTGTCAACCCTGTCTCTGAGATTCCTGTCTCGTTGAAATGCTAATAAACATGTTGTGTTTCAAGTCATTGCAGAGTTTTTTCTGTGTTAAACCAAGACCACGATATTTCCCGAAGTGCTGCCTGCCCTTTTTTGCATCCTTTAAAAGTTACATAGTTTCACTCTAAACATGTGCACTGTAATTTATTTTAAAACAATCCTACATATGCTGTCTTTTTGTCATAAATACTGACTAGCTCACAAAATGTGCATTAATGTGCAGCTGAAAATAGCCAACAAGTGCACAATTAACTCCTGTTTGAGTAATATTTGATAAAACTACAGTGCCCAGCTGCTTTAGCTGTCTTTTAAAAATGAAACTACATATTTGTGATTTATGTCTACAGTAGGAATTGTTGGGTTTGGAACTGAGCGCCACAGACGGGGCAGAAATACTGGACGGTATTGATAGACGGATTATGCAATTGTTGGTTTTGGTCTTTTTGTTGACAATAAAAACAGAATTATATACTACTAATACTATATTATCACACTCTGTAGCCTAACTTAAACAAACTGTCAGTTACCTTATTATGCAAGTTGAGCATAATACTCTTGTCTATCTGCTCCCACGTAAGTACGAACTGAGCCTGAGAACTGCAGTAAGACATAAACTCACAACCTTAAAAAAATGACTGCTAATGAGTTGCAGTCTCGCCATAAGTAACACATTAAGACCATCTTTGTCCTTTACATAGTGACACAGTGTTGGAACAGTTACAAATCTTGCAAAATGTATGCATGCCACAAAAATGTGATGAAATAACAGCAGCTTTTGCACAGAGCATTCAAGGAGGATAGGTTATCCAATTACAGCTAGGCAATGTCCAGTTGTATTGGGGGCAAATAGAAGCTGAGATGACACAGACTTTACATGGCTGTTTTGGCAGTTTTACTACATTTGGGGCAAACTGAGCATTTGACCAAGGAGAAGAACCATCATTTTAAGTAACCATTGCCTTTCCTGCTTCCTTCTTCTTTCGCTGCTGGTTTGGGGGAAGGGGGGACAAATCTTGTTTTGATGCTGGCGCTGTCAGGGGGCTAGCCAGAGAGGATAGTAAACACTGCCTTTGCAGAACATTTTAAATCAATCCTTCAGCCACAGGCCTCGAAACCCCCCTCGCTTCTCTCCCTCTCTCTCACTCTTTCCTCAAGCTTTTCTTCCTCTTTTTCTCTCTCCCCTCTCCATAATGTGTCTGCGGCTCTCTGAGAATAGAGGCAGCACTTAAAAGCTGGGCGTAGGGGCTGAGTTTTGTGACAACAGCTCCGGCTTTTATTACCATGCTGAGATGTGACCAGCACCCCCCACCACCACCACCACCACCACCACCAACCACAACAAGCACACATACGGACATTCACACATATACATCCACACACAGTATGTACGCACTCTCACACATACACACTCACATCACCCTGATGAGCAAATAATCATGTCATTAGCCCGTGTGCGTTCACAGCAGTGGCTCATTTGCCAGCATCCAAGACGTTACCTTTGCTCATGATTGGCCAGAAGATTAGCTGAGAATCATTTTGTTTTCAGTGTTATTGCTTGATTAAGTCACCATTTACCAACCAATAGAAAAACTCAACAGATACTTCTACCAGACGATCATTGGCGGTGGAGTGGAATACTAATGAACATATGATTACATAATGATAAAGTAAGTGTGCATTATCTTGAAAGGCGAACAAACCAATTTTTTTCAACACCTCACCTGTGGCTTTGTCTCAGTGTGCGCCATTAGATGGCTGAGCCGCGCTGTGGTGTCGAGCAGCTGGTGACGAGCATGTGAAATCTGACCCCACCGAGGGTAACGTGAACCTTGGTCCGCACAGACGACACTCTCACTATGTTCCTGCGGATTGTGTGTGTCACACACCACCTCCTCCATGGAGTGTTTCATTCAATTTCATTCAGCAGGTGGGGTGACAGGAAGTGTGGGGCTTTATTTCACTGCACCAGCTTTCATACAGATTGTCTCGTGACACATCCTTCTATTTATCTTTTGCTTCATGGATCAATGACTTTCTTTCTTGTTGTTGTTTGTTTTTCTGTTGTGAAAACCAATAGATTAATTGAGAAGTGTCAAACAGGTATGTTTGCAAAGCATTGGCTGTCGGGTAATAGTGTGTAGCACCAGAGCAATATAGCAGCCACACACGTCCTCTATGGATGCAGTCATCTTCAAGGCCAATCAGTGACAAATATGTCACCTTGTGCCCTGTAATTGTAAATGCCGTCTTTGGCCCAATCGGTGTAATTTCAAAAATGGTAGAGTATAGTGGTGAAATGTACAGTATAATTTCTCCAGGTTCTGTCAAATTGACAGGGCGTTCTGCAGCCTAGTGGTTAAGACACATATCTGCAGTGTCCCTGGTTTGACACTCCACTGTAAGCTGTTCGATAAAGGCAAAAAGGCAGAAAATGAAATGTTTACACATGATAAAGAAACGGTGCAATGAAAGAATAAAGGAATAAACAGGAGGCTGATATTCTTGATTTCACTGAGGTGGACAAGTAGGAGACACATAAGGTTAAATATTATTGCTGACACCTAAAAGTATCTGCAGAAGAAAAATATCAGTCAATAATAAATGACGTACACGAACAAGTACAAACCAGTGAAATTCAAATAATCATAACTTTGAGGGTAAGGTGAGCGTGTATGTACTCTTTAAATAGCCTTACCCTCTTTATCCCTGGAAATCAAAATGGTCTTTCCGCTATTGACTGACTGAGCAGTGAGATTTCTACGCTGCTGCACATTACTTCAGATAGGGGCTGCTGGTGGTGGGGGGGGGGGTGGGGGGTGGGGAGGGATTTCTGGTACAAACAGCCATCAAAGATGGGGGTGTTTCATGCGAGCAAAAGAAGCTGTGGCAAGGGCCAGCTTTCATAGTTCACGAGCAAGGCTTACATAGCAAGTCCCCCCGAGGACCAGCGGTGTAAAGATGGACACATTTTACCCTCCTCACTGAAATAGTAACAACCAAATCTTACAGCTTTGAGCACCGACTGACCAGTGGCATGGGAAACTGTTGTATGGAAAATCTATATTTAATTGACAGACAAAATATAGAAAATCAATTAAGACTGAAAACAGTTCTGCATTCTTTAACTTTTATTTTTTAACTCTGATATTAAAATGAGGAAAGATTAAATTACAAATACAGTATGTTTTATTTTACCTTTATTCTACTAGGAAAGTCCCATTAAGATCAAAAATCTCTTTTACAAGAGAGACCTGACCATCTTAGCAGCTGTACAAAATCACAGCATATTACAATTTTTCTTTTTTTTTTTTACAAATATGCAAATTTCTGTAAATTGCAAGTATATCATTTGAGTTAGTATTTCTGATTGTTTAAAGATGAGTTTGCTCATTAAATACGGTCACAAAAATTTGCAACTCATAAATGTGACTTCTTTGACAATGTATGTGCCAATTCATCTTGTGTGAATGAAAAAGGTGTAAGATAACATTACGGATCGCAGCTACTGTAACAATCCTTATACAGTAGTAGCAGATGTCTTTGAAGTAGTATTGCTTGTGCAAAAAAGGGGTGTGAGTGTGGTCAGCTAAACAGGCAGTCTTGTGAAGGGTGCATTGGTTACATTGTATATTGCGGTGAATGGAGACATGAGATATGACATTTGTGAGGGTAGCAGCAAAACTTGAAGCTTTTTCAGGCGGTTCAGTTCTGATTCTTCTGACTTACAAGCTTTGGTCGATCCCAGTAAAAATACTTTGGTTAGCAGATAATAAGACATCTGCGCATCTAGGTTAAATTTGGTTTAAAAAAAAAAAATGAAAGTATTATAGTCATATTTTACATATAGCTATAATATAATCATTGACATGCTGTTCAAACATATGTAATCTCACTGTACAAAAAACTTTCCAGTTTTAACCCTGACACTAGAGCTGCAATTAATCATTCTTTTCATTGCTGAATAATCTGCTGATTGCTTTCTCAATTAATCAATAAATGTTTTGGTCTATAAAATGGTGAAAAATACTGATCACAATCTCCTTATTTCCAAGGTTATGTCTTCACATTGCTGAATTTTTCCAACCACCAGTTTAAATCCCAAAGATACAGTATCCGTTTACAATGTTATAAGAAGAGAAGTTGAAAATCCCCAAAGAGAATTTATTTATATATTTTATATTATATTTATATTTATAATATTTACACTGCATTAACAATATTCTGCACAGGACTTTTCACATTACCTTTATATTACAATTTACATATTCTGCCTCCTACCTAAGACAATGAATTTAAATACACCCTGAAAAGTCACAAACGTTGAAGGAAATGATGTAGGCTTTGCTGATTGGTCTATTATCAACTGCAAAGGTATTTAAAGCAATTTGACGACTCTCCGCTATTAGGCAATCAGCACGCAGCTGGACATTTATTGTGCTCCCAGTTTTATTGGACCATAAGCGAAGGCTCTACCAGGGCAAATGTGCAAATGCGCTAGGTTTAACGGGTGCACAGTATACAGAGCGGACTTCAGTCATTGAGCTGTTCCATCTTTTAAAGATGATTTGCAGAGCCAGATTGCACAGCCAACATCCCTCCCATGTTATTCAAAGCAACAGGCACCCTCCTCTTCCTGTCAACAGGTGTTGCATCAGTGGACAGGCTGTAGGGACATAGGAATATTTCAGGCATCACAACTCCCACTGCCTGGTGTAGCTTGTAATGAGTGAGCGGCCACAAAAATGCACAGTTTCAGACTGCATTGTACTGTGGGCCATAGTGGCCATTGTGTGTGCCACTGACGGCACATGAGAAATAATAAAATGTAGTGTCATAGTCATTAGAGAGTGGAAAAGACATGTTTCTGTGACCATTCAATTGGTATTTCAAACAAATACAGACATGCAAATGTCTGCACAAACATATATTTTTGTGGTATTGTAGCCAAATATTTTACATTGTCTGCCCACCAAAAAGAATAATCCAGCTGGAAACTGGCTTGTCAGAGGTCAAAACCAGCTGTCATAATGGAACATATCTTCTGACTTAAAACTTCTTTCAAAGATCTTTATATGTCTTTTTTATAAGCAAAATCATAGAGAAGTCTAAATCATTTGAGATTTTATGAGGTTTTTTTTTTTTTATAGTTTTGTCAAAATGATTGCCCAAGGGCAATATGCCAATTCAATCTTCATGTGCAGCCATCCTAAACAAAAATGAATTAAGAGTGCATTGTAAAAGCAGTATCTCACTGGTAAGATATGAAAGTGCAAAAAGTCCTTGCTTTTTTTAAAAAGACCTGCATTTATGCAGTTTAAATGTCATCACATTTGATGTCCATTACACTGCAACACATCCGACAAAGACACACAAGAAGAGATATGAAGGTCAATTTCTGTTTAAAATACTTCTCTTTTAGTTTATTAAATAAGAACTGAGCTTCATTGAAAAAATGCAGCCAATAGCACATAAACATGTAGGGATATGCTGTCTCTTTTAAACAAAGTTTTTTGGGAAATATATGCCCAAAGTTAGATGAGAATATCAATACCACTCATCCCTGTGCATGTAAGTATGGAGCTAGAGCCAGGACGTGATTAGCTTATAGCGAGGCATAAAGCCTAGAAGCAGGCTGTCTCTCTCCAACATTCAAAAATTCATCTACAGACACCTCTAAAGCTCACTATTTACGTACTCCAATGTGAACCAAAACAACTGTACCAAGACTACGGTGACTAGATGTCCCGGTTTGTCCGGGATTGTCCCAGTTTCAAGCTGGGTGTCCCGAGTCCCGACAAATATCTGTAAAACACTTTTGGTACTTGTTTTCAGCGCTTACATAGATGTTTATCATGTTCTGTCCCACTCAGTATTACCTAACCCAGTATAAAACCATAAACAATGCAACATGCATCTGAATTCAACTGTGTCAATCAATCAGTGCCGTTGTCAAGGCTGTTGTAGCCTATGACACTGACAGATCCCATCAGTGTGCTAACGGTTAGCTATCATGCCGAACAGAGAGTCAGTCTTTTCTAAAGAGCTCCAGGAGGCTTACTCCTTCCTTCGTAAAGTACTCAGCAATGAAAATGCTGCGTTCTGCACAAAGTACAAGAGTACATTTTCGGTCACACACAGTGGAAATGCCGATATAAAAGATCATATTAAGACGGCCAAACATAAGTGGTGGTTTCCCTGAAAGCTGAGAGCTCCGGAAAAGAAACTCAAAGCCTAAAATACCCGCCAATCTTCTTTAAAGCCTTTAAAGGTAACTTTCTTTAAAGGCTCTTTCTTGGTTTTTGATGTTTTAACGTTTTTTATGTTTTGCAAACAACTGTAGAAATTGTAAAATCATTTTGTAAACTCATGACCAGCTCATGGTATAGCGTTGTGAAGATATAAGTTAAAGTTATAGCCTATAAAGTTATTTATAGGCCTCAAAGAAATTTGTACCTTGTTTTGTTTTTAAAAGAAAAAAAAAGCTGGTAGAGAATGTGTCACATTTGGGCATTTAGCCGGCAGCCTGTGCTTGTGCACATTGTCAAATACCTTGGTGGATTTTGGTAGTCAAAACATAATTTTTCGTCTGCTGAGGCGCTGTCCATGGTGTTGAAAGGTGCGCTTGATAAGTGTGCTAAGTCCTGAAATAATTGTCCTCCATGCTGATGAAAATGCTTATGGTGCTTGAGGGGAACATCAATGTCTGTAACAAATGTAATGGGAATCCATCCAACTGTTGTCGAGACATTTGACTCAAAACCACAAATGTCAGTTTTGTCGCAGCTCCAGAGAGAAAAGTCAGGGGGGTCAGCAAAGTCCTCAGGATACATCGTCTGAGTACCATGAACGTCTGTGAGACATTTTGTGCAGATCCATCGTAGTAGAAGTTGAGATATTTTACTGAATTCCTTTTCTGTTTGTGTACAAATTAAACAAACGAGATACATCGAGTTAATCTGTGAGCTTTAGAGGTGATGGTGGATTTTTAAACAGCTAAGCTAATCGCCTCCTGGCTCCAGTTACAAAGCATATTTCCCAAAATGTCAAGCTTACATAACAGGGAAAAACATTCCTAATTTGTGTAACACAGATTTTGACCACAAAATAGTCCACTGTCATTAGTTTCAATTTAAGAACAGTAATCAGAGATTTATTTTTAAAGAGGACCTCACGTACAGGACAGAAAACTGCTGCTGCTCTGCTGCTAGCGATGTCACAATGTGATTTGCCTTTGCCTTAGCTGATCCCAAGCACCAACTGTGACATCACTGGATGTGATGCAGGCGATGTGGTGTTAAAAAAAAACACTGTAAGAGCATATTTACACTTTACCACAGTATACGTTTACTTATATGCAGCATTGCCAGATCAAAAACAGTGTGTTAGTGTATCACACATGTTCACAAACAGGTAAAACCAGTCATTTGAAATGCCTCCGAAAACTGAGATACTGTGGCCACGGTCCGCTGTGGCTGACTTTAAGTTAATTTCATTGTCAACACCTGTTTGTGCTGAAATCCACACAGAGACGATGGCTCCCAAACAGAAATGCCATCTTCAAAAACCCTCCGTGAAATATGGAATTCTTTTTCACTTTTTTTTTTTTTTCTAAGAGGAAGGCTTTCTTCATGCATGGCTTCCGTTTGCTGCACAGTGAAGAATGTTGTTACCAGGCAACAGGCATAACAATGACACAGGTGCTCTCTCTCTCTCTCTCTCTCTCTCTCTCTCTCTCTCTCTCTCTCTCATCCAGTGTTCGTGGGTTTTGCATCCTCTTCTCAATAATGTTAAATGGCACTTGTTCTAAGTTCAGCATGAATTTGTTACACTTATAAAAAGGTTGTACCTTGATTATTCAGTACATCCTGATCCGGTCTCTCTTTTTTCACATTTAGTTAAATGGGCTTGTGTGTTTTTTCTTTTACTTTCAATAGTTTTCTGATGTAGTGAAAGAAAAACAATTAAGATTAAGGCTACAATCAATTTAAGCAATTTTTTTGTCTGTCATTGAGCCACTGAAGTCTTGTTTTCTTAATTTTCTTTCTAAGATTTCAACCTATTTTCAACAGCTTCTTTATAAAAAAAGAAAAGAAAAGGAAGAATAAGTTTCACTAAAATCACAAAAAATGACACTTGATTTTAGAAAATTCTTGAAACAAGTCAATTTGTTTTAGAAATAGCTCATAATAATCACCACACTGACAATTTTTTTTTGACTTGTATTAAGAAAATTAGACTTAGGCCTCAACGCTAGACAAAATGAACTGATTAAATTCCCATTTTTTGCAGTGGGAGTGGAAAAACAAGTGGATAATCAACAAGTTCTACAATCATGATGGTTTTATGGAAACTGAGCCGCCTACCGTATTTCTGAAAACAGATTTTCAAAGTTTCTTTCAAAAGCCTGGAGTAATCCTGGCTCACATTTTTCTAAACACCAAATCACAAACAAAGAGGCAGGAGAGGAAGAAAAGCAAGGGCAGAACTAACAGGCTGTTAACACCAGCCTGAGCCCGGCCCGATCTCCTCCATGTCTGTCTCCTTTCTTGCTTTTCAGAGATGGCAGAGGCTTTGAGCTTCGTTAAATTGTCCCTCCTGCCCCTCCCCCATCTCTCCCTCTCTGTCTCCTTTCTCTCTTTCCCTCTATCTCCTCTCCCAGTTTCTCTCCCTTTCTCACTCACTCTGTTCTCGGCATCCCTCCTCCTCCTCCTCCTCCGCCCCCACCACCTCAGCCGGCAGTCTTTCGCCCTTAATCAGAATGCTGCGGCTCCCCGCGCTCCTCTGCCTCCCCCCTCCATCCTCCTCATCACCCCATCCCCCCCCCCCCCCCCCTTCTATCCTTTCACCACCAGCCGCCACTATCCTCCCAGCACTCTCTCTCTTTTTCTCTCTCTTTACATTTTTCCTCTCTCCTCCCCCCCACACACCTCCTCCCACACCCCTGCAGTTAGCGTCTGCCAAAGGCCGCTTCTGTTCATCACTCACCCATGCACTTAGCAACAAAAGATGTGTGGTAATTTCCCTGCGCGTGCGGCAGACCGCCAGCCCGGTCACACCCTGTGGGGCAATGGAGGAGGTGGGGGTGGGGGGGTGCCGAGGCTCTTTGCCTCGCCGCTGCTCGCTGCTGACCCCCATGTCACGCATGATCGACGTGGGGGAGAGTGGTGGGCTGCGGCTGCGTGACTGGCAGGCCTGGGAGACGATGGTGGCGGGGTGGGGGTGGGTGAAAGCACTGTCAGAGTGGTAGTGCTGGTGCTGTGATAGTGTGTGTGTGGATGTTTGGGTGTGTGTGCACAAGGGGGGGGGTGGCTGGCGGGGGAAGGAGCAGTGATGATGGCTGCCACCGGCCCTGGCCGCCACGGTGTGTTTGTTAAAATGACTTCCTCGTGCAGCATTGTCACCGGCTCGCTGCTGCACCTGCTCTCCGCCTCCCCAGCCTCCCCAGCTTCATACTCTCTCTTTCTCTCTCTGTCTCACAATCAACCACAGGGCTCCCTTTTACTTTACACAAACAGAGCCTCACAAATGACCGCAAATTCTCTTAAGTTCAGACACCAGACACCAACACAGCTGCACATTTGCAGGACCTTTTACAGTGCATTTCAAAAAGTGGCACCAAAAATCAAAACAAGAGAAAGCATTCATGAACAAAGCCAAAGAGGTGAAACATGGAGGCAAGCTTGCCAACACTTTTACACATGCCAAAATACTGTACAGGCAAAAACACACACACACATAAATATGAAGCGTGCATGTGTGACTCAAATCATAGCCACACAGAGGAATGGCATATTACTGGAATTTTCAGAGTGCAAAGCCTTTTCCCAGCAATGAAAGAGTGAGGGAGTGTGTGCAGAAGGGGAGGGTGTATGGAGCGGGTGCGAGGACACCTCCATCCAATCTGATCAATGGCGATATTAATCTGAGCACGAGTCAGCCCCGCCGCCCCGGCATTTGATTAAAACAGGGAAGAAATATGACGTAACCAATAAATCTGTTTGTCAAAATGGCATGTGGCTTGAGAGGAGAGGAAATACTGGCACAGATAAGGTGCCGAGGAGAGGAGGGGAGAGGAGGGGAGAGGAGAGGAGAGGAGAGGAGAGGAAAGGAGGTTGAATGATAGGGAGAGATGGAGAGAGTGCAGAGGGGGGTTGGGTGGCTGGTGACTGACCTCCTCAGCGTTTCCGCTGCATGAGCGAAGCACTCAGGCTGAACCAAATCTTCACCTGCTTGCCTCCCACTGCACTTCCACCCAACTACCTTTCTCTCCCCTCTGTACCTTTTTTTTTTTTTTTACCCCTTTTCTGTTTCTTTCTGTCCCTGTCTCTATCTCTCACCCTTTCCTAGCAGTGCCCATGGATAACAGAATAATCCTCCTAACCTGTACTGGGAGCCTGTTTGTGTGTGTGTGTGGAAGAGTTTTGGGGCCTCTGCAGCTCACTGCTGGAAATAACTCCAGAGAACAAGAGTTGGCTGAAATGTACATACTGTACATGCACATAAACATCCAGACCTGCCAACAAAGTTTCATGCACCAACGCATGGATACAGTATTATATTAAGACAACTGAAATTTTGATTGGTAAACCTTGCTATTCTTTGTCACATACAGTAAAAGGAGAAGACAATGCATCAAAGTTTACTGTACGATACATAATATTTTCCTGTTATTTTCCAGCAGCTCTGACACATTTTACCCACCTAACCACATGTCCATAAATTTGCAGCTGAACTTCAGTATTTGTTGTATCTTCAAATGCCTGATACAACCTACAGTATTATGTTAACCCAACAAGTGGGGGGGCTGTGAAATTTTGAGGTGTGCCAATATACTGGTTTTACTGTATATACTGATGGTAACAACACCGAAGTATATCGTTACTATTGTTACTATTACCATTATTTCCAGAGGAACACACCACAGCACTCCTGTCTTCATTAGAAGTTTTATTCAACCCTGTCTCCTAGACATAATGGCTGCCTGGGTTATGTTCACCAGCAATGTTTTTTCAAATGAATGAAGTGCTACATTTATATATTCGTTTAGAAGTCGGAGGGAGGGGGGGCTCACGTGACCCTAACAAAGATGGCTGCATAGCGTGAAGACTCCTTACAACTTCACACACAAACCTGACCCACAACTCAGACCTGACTACGTCAAAACCTTTGTCAGACAAGAAGTGAGACATTTTTATTAAAGCACACAAGACAAGCTCACAAAGTACGAAGACAGCGTCGTCGGTCAAGAACACTGAGGCTAACAATATGCCGAATATAGCTGAGGTGCTAACTAAGTTAAAAGTGCTCTGTGATTGTACTGGTTTCAAGCTGGGTGTCCCGAGTCCCAACAAATATCTGTAAAACACTCAAATGTCCCAGTTTTCAACATTCACTACCAAATTGTACCGGTTTTCAACACAATTAAAATAATAATTATAGTATTATACTTGTTTTCAGTGTTTACATAGACATTTATCATGTTCTGTCCCACTCATTATTACCTAACCCAATATAAAAACATAAACAATGCACCACGCGTCTGAATTCCACACTGATTTGTCGGTATGTGTGTCACTCAATCACTGTCAAGGCTGTTGTAGCCTATGACGCTTGCGGCTCTTTCTGACAGAACATTTCAGTATGCTAATGGTTAGCTATCATGCTGAAGAGAGAGTCGGTCCTTTCTAAATAGCTCCAGGAGGCTTACTCCTTCCCTCGTAAAGTACCTGGCATTGAAAATGCTGCGTTCTACACAGACTGCAAGAGGACATCTTCAGTCACACATGGTGGAAATGCAGATATAAAAGATCATATTAAGACGGCCAAACATAAGTGGTGGTTTCCCTGAGAGCTGCGATCTCCAGAAAAAAAACTAAGAAAACTCTAACTAAGAAGAAAGACTGCAAAGCGTAAAGTACCTGGCAGTCTTCTTAAAGGTAACTTTCTTTAAAGGCTCTTTGTTGGTTTTTGTTATTAACAAGGTGCAATTGTGTTTTGATGTTTTGACATTTTAATCTTTGTAAACTCGCGACCAGATCGTGGCATAGCATTGTGAAGATGTAAGTTAAAGTTATTTTTATGTTATAGCCTATAAATTTATAGACAAAGAGATTTGTATATTGTTTTATTAAAAAAAAAAAAATCTGTCCCCCATCCTGATGAAAACGCCTATGGTGCGTGCAAAAGCACATACATGTGCACGTGCATGAATGCTTAAATGTTCCAGTTTGGGGGTTTGAAAATATGGTCACCCTAGGTAACAGCCAACGAAAAATTCATTGAGGAAGCTGAGACCCGTATAGCACAGGAAAAGCTAGACAGAACCAAGTCGGCATTAACCTCGGCTACAAAGCATGCATACCTCGAAGCGAAGACGAATGATCTAGAGAGCCTTGGAAGAATATTCAAGTGTTCGGTCTCAAAGAGGGCACTGAAGGCAGACATCCCCTTCTGGACTTTGTATACGACATGCTACCCCAAGGGCTGGATCTAGGGCCCGACAAATCCTTCACATTGGAAAGAGTCCACCGTACACTGGCACCAGAAAATCCTAATCATAACAGAGCTGTCCTCATCCATATTCTCAAATTCCAAGACAAAGAGTTTGTCCTACGCTTCATGAGACATCGAGACATTACACACAATAGATTCGAGACTCATTCCCCCAGGATTTTTCAGCAGAATCTATCCCACAGACATGTGAGTCTCTGTGAGTTTATCAACACAGGGACTTTCCGAGGGTTCAGTCACCATCCATGCAACCTGAGGGTGCTACACAACAGTAAGATTCAGCTGTTTCAGGCTAAATTACCATTTAATTTGCTCCACAACAGTGAACAATATGGATAACAATTTGCAGATTAAGGACATAATGGACGTTATTAATCTGCAATAATTTGTTTTCGTGTATGTGGAGGGGTGCTTTGTATTTGACTGTCACCTTGTCTGTGTGGTCTAAACCACGTTCAGATTAGGGTCAGATTTTGAAATCTTCCAAAATTCGTGAGGATACAACCCAAAAATCTATAGGAAAAACCACAGAGTGGGCACCCGACTTAGGTGTATAAGGAGTATAAAGAAACTCCTTTGAATTTGACCGATATTTGTACAATGAAAATCTGGTCTCGGCTGTGTTCTAAAGAATACAAATATGGTTAGAAACTTTGTGTTTACAGCTTATATCAGCATATATGGATCTTAGAGAGGAAAAATATATCAGGAGTATTTTTATTGATTTATTTACTTTAAAGCCCACAATTTATTCATGCTAAAGTGGGGACTTCTATAATTGTTCACCAATAATGATGTTTAGTTTGTTCCAGCCTCTGTGATTAGTACAAATTAAACCTATATTAGCCTACATTTGCTAAAGTAGTGCTCACTCTGCTCATCTATCAGGCTCGGTTAAGCCACCCCTACCATGTTTTTTTTTTCCCCATTTCCATGTCTTTCCTTTACCGGCACATGCCTGCTGTTCTGTAGAGCAAATGTTACTCAAGGGAGCTAAGCCACTTTTTTTGCATTAATACAATTAGAGGGTGGTCCCTCATATCTGGCCAACCCCCAACGAACAATGACTGTGAGGGTAGGTATGTACCCCAGAATCATCACTGCTCTGTAAGTTCTTGTAGTATAGGAGCTATTTTTATATCAGACCATTCACCAGTTTACCTTCAACTATCCCTTCCTCAACAGACACACTACACCAAGTACTGGAGATTTAACTCTTTGATTCTTATAAACACTGAGGCCTTCAACAACGCCTTGAAGTGTGTTCAAATGTGCCATTCTGCTCACATATTTTGGCTTGGTATATGGCCCAAATGACTGGGCCGGATTATCCACATATCGCATCGGGTGAGTGCCCAGGGGCACCAGCCAATTTGCTATGATGGGGGGCACAAATGTGAAAAAAATTAAATACGTAAATAGTTTTCGTGGTCAGAAACAGCAGACACATCATTTATAAAGCACTTGATTTAGCTTTTAATTATCATTATTCTTATTAATAAGTATATGAATAAGAATAAGAAAACAGTTGAAAAGTAGCCGCTGCTGTACTGCGTCTTTCAGCACCACAGAGGCGTGGAGAGCAGCAAGGAGTGAGAGAGAGAGACACTGTTTATTTCAATAATAACAGTAGTACACTTTATTGCTGATAGAAAATATGTTCAAAGACCATTTTACTAATCCACCCTGCTGTGTGGAACAAGTACACCCTCGTATCCCTGAGTGCTACGGTTCATACATTAGTTTTATTTTCTGTTTTACAAAGGCAAGAAAGAAAATCAAGTCCTTTATAAATGCTGTATCTGCCGTTTCTGAAGAAGAAACTCTCCTTTCTCTGCCCGCCAACCCCACAAGATTTCTGAATAATGAACAGAGTGACAGCTCCTACATGGCTTTTGTTGATACATTTTTGTTCACTTGAAATTTTGCCGTGTGAAACCAAACCGAACCAAAGGGAAAATGCAACAAAGTAGCAACTCATCCACTGATTTTGGACAAAAGCAAACAATCTGTAGGTGTGAAAACGCCTTTAATCTTATTCAAACTGAACATATCAAAAAACATTTGTTTTTCATCAGACAGCATTATCATGAATGTGGTAATAAGCCTAGCAAGCTCTTAGCATATCAACTTAAAAAAGAACATGCTGATCGTACAATAAAATATATATGTAACACAACAGGTCAATTAAAATACGACATACAATCAATAAAGTCTTCGTTCCTTGATTTTTATACACAGCTGTACACATCAGAAAATCCCTCCAAATCAGATATCTGTATGTTCTTAGAAAAGGTATCTTTGCCTTCAATATCTGAAGATGATAATGAACAGTTGCACTCTCCATTCACTTCGGAGGAGGTGCTGCAAGCAGTTATGTCACTGCCTTCCGGAAAAACTCCAAGTTTGGATGGATATTCTGTAGAATTTTACAAGGCTTTTTGGCCTCAAATTGAGCCACTTTTTTATGCCCAATTTCATTACTCCCAGTCGATTTCAAGATAATATCAAAATTAATTGCAAATAGATTAGAAGATTTATTGCCCCAGTTTATTAATCCCAATCAGTCTGGCTTTGTAAAGGCATGATGCACTTCTAACATTTGGAGGCTATTAAATGTAATTGACCACTCCACCCTATACAGTCGACCAGCATTGGTATTATAAATTGACGCAGAAAAAGCATTTGATAGGGTCAAGTAGTCATATTTATTTTCTGTCTTGGAGAGATTTAATTTTGGTGATACATGAATCGGTACATTTACATATATACGTACAGCAATCCACAAGCTCAAATATGTGTAAATGACACTTTCTCTGAAAAGTTTGGCTTATATAGAGGCTGTTGGCAGGGGTGCCCATTATCCTTGTTCTTATTTAATTTGGCAATTGAACCCCTCACAGAGGCCATACAGATTCATAGAAAGATTTCTGGAATTGACATTGGGAAAAAAGGGAATAGAATCTCATTGTATGCTGATGATATTATCTTGTACCTAACCAACCCAGAGAGATCAATTCCAGTAGTGCTAGATCTCATCAACAAATTTGGAAGGATATCAGGCTACAAAAGTAACTTAGTGAAATCCAATGCCTTCTTATTTAACTTGTCAGTTTCTAGTAAACTCATGATCATTTCACCCTTCACCTGTGCACAGAACGGATTTAAGTATCTGGGGGTAAAAGTGTCTCCCAAAGTTAAAGATTACTATGCTCCACTAATCAAAAAGATCAAGGAAGAACTGAAACATTGGAATCTGCTTCCCATCTCATTTCTCAGAGTAATTAACAATATTAAAATGAATGTATTGCCGCGATTTAGCTACCTATTTCAGTCACTGCCCTGTTATTTAGACAAAGCATTTTTTAATTCGATAAACAAATTAATAAGCTCCTTTATTTGGAAGAACTCCTCACCCAGAACAACTTTTTAAACTTCAACTAAGTCCAAAGAGAAAGGTAGATTGGGACTCCCAGACCTTCAGTTGTGCAACTGGGTCACCCAGACAAAGGGCCTGATTAGTTGGGTACAAAAACGCAGAACTGCTCACTGGACAGATATTGAGAACTTTGCTTTCCTACCTCTCTGACCTGTCTACCATTTATTAATAACATAAATACACTACATTCAATATCAAGAACCTATGTAATTCACAATACTCTTCAGGCTTGGCAAGATGTAGAGAAGTTTTGTGAGTCTTCTGTCAGAATCTCTATGCTAGCTCCTCTATCCATTTTCCCTTAAATCTTTCTTGGATTTAAGATCAGAGTTTAAAATTCTAAAACAGGATTTTTGTAAATACCTACAAATTCGTCAATCAATTATTACACTGGAAAGGGGCAGGATGACTATCTCTGGGGTTGTCAAGGATAGAGGAGATTCTGGAGAGCCCCACATCATTGGCTATGTTTACATGCACACTAATAATAATTATTATTAATTAGAATGCGATTAAGGCAATAATGCAAGTAAGGCAGAACCCATGTAAACACCATACTCCTATTATGTTAATGCCTTAATGCTCATAGTCAAAGTAAACATAATTGCAGTAAGATATGTGGACTACACCGATCTTACTCACATTATTTGGGGCTAGTCAGAGCATTCCATGTGGTGTAGTGTTGAGAAACGTGATAATGGAAAGCAAAACAGAGAAGAACAACATTTCTGGAAGTTTGAGGAGACAGAGTTCATGTTGTGTGTCTTGCATAGCATGGACATGATGCGTTTTTTAGACAGACAAAAGCACTGTAATGGTGATATTTTTAAACAGGTATCAGACAAACTGAACAGGGGAGAATTTGCCAGAACACCTGAGCAAGTACACATCTGCTGGAAAGCAGTAAAGGCTTCATATTATAAAGCCAAAAAGCAGAACTCAATGACTGGCTCGCACCCATCCACATTCCCATACTTCGACCTTCTTAATGATATTTCAGGTCAAAGACCTCTGGCCACTGCCAATGAATGCGGGCTGGACATTGGGTTTGCATGGGTGCATAAAGGACCTAATGGTGACGGTGATAGTGATGCAGATGATGATCAAGGTAAACTAAGTTATAGCTAACGTTTGTTATCGTCCCTACCTTTCTTACACATCTGAGCAGTCAATTGGTTAATTGGCTTTCTAAACATTTGATACCTGCAGCCAGCAAAGAACATTCATACACACTTTTTTAACACACTTTTGAGAAATTGTGTAGGTTATATGTAAGAAGCAGCCGCTTTGTGTTTTAACAGAGAGAGCTATCGAGGAGAGTGCGGACACAAGGGAACCACCTGGGATAGTATCCACTCAACTGGCAGATGAACTCAGCACAAGTGCTCAAACAGCAGAATTATACCCTGCTATAGGATCCACACAGCCAGAATCAGCAGAATCTGGTACTGTAGGTCAAAAGATCTGTAATATTACTAGCAAGTACTTTGTCTTGGTCATGGGGGACCAAATAACACATGCTGTAGGGTCTTGACTATTTGTGTTAAATTCTCAGGTTGCAAATAGACAGTACATACTGTAGTATTAATTCATTATAAAGGTTGTCTCTATTTTTATATTGCTTACTTTACAAATTCAGCCACTCAAGCTCCTACTTAACAGGTATTGATTAAAAAGTACTGAAGAAGAAATCTTCATGGTTATATCATGAGTGCATTAGCAATCATTTACAACTTTATAAAAGTAGTTTCACTACTTCTGTTCATTTCCATTCACCTGCTCATCCACTCAGCGCAGTGTGGTGGAAACAAAATCTGAAGTTTGGTCACCTTTTTCTAGTTGAAATATAAAAGAAACAATTATAGAGAACAAAAGGAGGAGACGGCCTACCTTAGCCATGGCTACCTGGTCTTCTCAGCATCAAGCATTCCTAGAAAGAATGCAGCAGAACCAAAATCAATGGATGGAGGCCCAGTTGGCTCAGAGTCATGACAGAGAGCAGAGAATGATAAAC
Organism: Scomberomorus guttatus; assembly: GCA_038419695.1. Taxonomy (NCBI): domain Eukaryota; kingdom Metazoa; phylum Chordata; class Actinopteri; order Scombriformes; family Scombridae; genus Scomberomorus; species Scomberomorus guttatus. Next base: position 14,095,151 of record CM076447.1, read on the forward strand.
AGCATCTTGGAAAATCATGGTCGTACTACTGAGCGTGTGGTCTCAGTTCTGCTGGAAGGTCTCTGAGCTCTTCAGTTCAACAGTTTCCTCCACATCCCCAACCTCATCCTCCTCAACACACACAATCCCACCTCAGGTACCCCAGTGAGAGGAATCATCCTGCACCTGAGGAGGAATACAGATACCAACAACTGTAGTGCAGATTATTTATGCAAGCTAATTGAGTTAGTTAAATGAAGTTCTATGTTAAGTTTATTTTAAACTCAACATAGAACTTCAGATTTAAGTTGTACTTTACCAAACTGTGGTCACATTTACTGAACATGTTTTGACTAATGCAAAGAAAAAAATTTTACTTGAAGGTGAAGTTTTCATATTTATTTGGCAAATAAAATAAGATTACCTCAACCTAAACATTCTTACTTTTTTAAATGAAATTTAGATTTAACAGATGTTTACAATTTACACACGTTGACGCAGCGGGAAATTTTTTGCCATGTATTCAGTCAGCGCTCATCAAATAGCTCTTGCTTCTTGGCCAGCAATGTGTTGAGCATGTACAATTGGCTGAGGCAGAGCTCTCTCAAGGCCAACCATTTCTTCATTCCACATTGGATTGAGCTGCTCCATCTTTCGCTCATGTTATGTAGTGCACAACATGCAACCACCATCAGGGGAGTGAAAGTGAAGTGGAAGTCACTCCTCTTCAAGAGAGCCCTCCACCTTGATTTCAACCTTCCAAAGGCCATTTCCACCCCTGTCCGCGCCGCAAGTAGATAGTAAAGGACCCTTGTTCTGGGGTTAATGCTGGGGACTACGTGTGGCCCTTTAGTAGCCAGTCAAGAAGGGGATATGCAGGGTCTCCAAGCAGGAAGAAGACAACTGGTGTCCCCTGAATAATATTCACACTAAATATTGAATGACAATCATGTTCAGTTTACAAATACAATAAATAATGGGGGCAGTGGCACCAATTGAGCTCAGAGCATGCCTGGAGCCCACAAGCAGCTGATGGCTTATACAGCTCCCTCAGGTCTTCCAAGTGCCCGCCAGAAGGTTACAATAGGCTGGGCCTCTTGCTTGGATATGGATGAAGCCTAGTCCTAGCCATTTGTTTATCAATGTTTCCCCAATCGAGTTTCTAATTGCAGAGAAAATCTTAGTCTTAGTTCTAGGCCTAATCTATGTCCGAGCAACAGGACCAATATTATGTGATGGACTAGAATAGCTATAATGTTTGTGGAAGCCTTTTGTGCAGTCAATAGAAGAAAAATTAAAGCTGAAATGAAGAGCTACAAATGACTTCATCACTTTCATAACATGAATGTTGGATTTATGGACCCATTTCCAGTAAGTGACATTAACAGAAGACACATTTATACTTGAAAACTAACAATAACAAACCTTTGGCAATAGTTGAGCCTTTTTAAACAGGTCTGACTGTCTCAGTACATTTGCGTTGTGCACTTTACAGTTCACGCTCCAACGGCTTAGAAAGAGACTTCAATATTGGTATTAATAATACATCGTCATATAACATAATAGTCTATGTTTTAGAACAGGTTAATCCCAACAAACTCTATTTGCCTGTTTCAATAAATGTTGAGACAAGATAGCAGACACGATAAAGAGGTAACTCCCAAAATTTGTCATTTACATCCCCATTTTATTAACAAAATTCCTTTAGCCATCCAATGGCAACTGTACATGGGCGTTCTGTCAATGCAGCGTATGATTTGAGAGATGTGGTGCGCATTTTCAAATCACTGTCCAATGCCTCAGACCTCATCTAAGGCGGGTACCTGTATTAAATCATGAGCTACAAGCGCCATGTTCTTGCAGAACAGATACACAAACTTCTGCATGGTACTTTTGTGCACTCCACTAGTTGGCAACGACCCAGTACTCCGCACAGCTTCCAAGTTTGTATAGTGCCTTTGGCACTCTTGTATTTAGGGGCACAGGAGCGCAAACAGTGACATCCTGGTGACACATTTCACACATCAGTTCACACAGCTCCATGAATGATCTTCTGGACATTCTGAAGTTTTCTCTCCAACCTAGATCACTGAACTCCTTCAAGACCACCCGTTCCCACCAATCCTTGCTTTGAATCCTCATCCATGGTAGAATTGGTAGGCCTACCTTCATAGGGAGTGCTGAGGTCGCAATCAATTGCATACGCCATCTCCTGCTTTCCAACAGGTTTCCCAAATGTAGTACCTGAAGTAGTTGTAATTACAATAAGCTTAGGCCCATGGCAGCGACGAACATCGTTATCTGATAGTACAGCATAATTGTTTTGGTCAAATGATATTGTGGCGGAACAGGTGTGATGTAGTCATAGTTATACGTGATGATGTGTATGACATGCATGGAAGAATAAACAAGCCAATCAGGTTAACTAGAGCTCTTGTGTGTTCATTATTGACTTAAAAGTAATAGAACATAACAACAGGAAGTAAACAAAGCTACTCAACATCATAATTCTCTCTAGAACTAACAATATGACACATGTAAACGGGATTATTAAATGGAGTTGTCACCTTCGCAATCATGTAAAAAGCATAATCACACTATGTCCTAATTGGAGTGTTGGCCATAATCACACTACTGTGCGCATGCAAACGTAGCCACTGAAGCCTCTGTTAGACCACTATAGTTCTTCTTTGACCCCCTTAAGAATGTATGGCAAAAAGTTCTGGGATATGATTTTAGTGATGACCAGTGAGACATTATGTGTCAGAAGGTCTATACTTCATTGTCTTGTAATAAAATAATTTAACAGAATTATACATTTATGCACAGGATATACCGTACCCCGCTCCATTTAAGTAAGATCTACTCTAACTCAGCCTCTAGATATCATCATTGTACAATATGTACAGGGTCAATTATCCATATTTTCTGGGAAGTGGGTACATGACCTGCCAAGGTTTTGGAAATTTCGTTGGACCTTACACCAATACAGTACCTCTCTGGTACAGAACTGGACAGGTCACTAGACCCCATATCTGCAAAGAGGATTGGCATAATATCATATATAGTGAAGAAATGCATCTTGCTCAACTTTTAATTTGTTCAATCAAATTCTGAATGAAACATTACAACTGGAACAGGGCACTTATACTTTAAAAAAATAAGGGGGATATCTTTCTGAGAACATGGGAATCTCTTATGGACCTCTGACTATCCATGTCTATGATTTCATGTAGAAAAGAGATATATGTACAGTTGATTTTAAAATAGTTGATTTTTTTCTTTCTTTTTTTTGTAGATGTTTTTATTTATTTATTCCTAATCATTTGTATTTTATTTCACCGTAGTTGTTATTACTATTACTTTATCTCACCCGTATTTCCTCTGTACTCTTTTTATTATGTTATGTTAAATGATGAAAATAAATAAAGCCATAATTGAAAAGAAAAAGAAGACGCAGGGAGGGGGGCGGAGTGGATGTGGGGCGTACAAGATGCAGGACTTTGGCAACAGAGACCCAGTTAACATTAAGTGACTGAGAGGATTCATTTTACATAAGCGACAAAAAGAAAATTTGCTGCCTCAAGATCCCAAGCATTACATTTTTTCTCATGGGTTAGGTTTATCTCTGCCGGTGGTGAAGAATGTGTAAAATTAAGAGACGCAGACTGTGCTGCATTTAAAGTCTCTCCCAGTGAGCTGTCCTAAACAACCAACCTGCTCATATTTATGGTGCTCTTAAGTGTACTTTATAGTCATGCTTTTGCAAACAAAGTTGCAGAATATGGTTGTGAAGTAATTTAATCATATTTCAACTCTAATATTTCAGAAAAGTTTACAATTATATAATAATATAATATATATATAAAACAATATAATATAATAATTTTGGCCAAAATAATAATTGTGAAAATTTGATACTGTCCCATCCCTAGTGAGAATTACTGTATGACTCTTCATACAGCGTGTAAACCAAATAGTTGTTTGTTCCTAAATCTAACCATACTTTAACCATTGGTCAGAAAACTGTTTTTCACAGCCAAATCTAACAATACAGTGATTTGGTAAGGCAATGACAAACAGCGTAGTTTGGACATCAAGTGATATTGACTCCTATTTAAAAAAACAAAAAAAAAATGTGTATAGCACAGGCTCTGCTTTGGGAAACTGGAACTGGAAAATTTAACCGTGTCTGCTAGCCAAGTACGACCCACCCTGCAACAAAACAAAGTGTTGGGTTTTTTTTTTTTGTTTGTTTTTTTTTGTTAGATTCATTTATTTTATTGAACATATGCGCACAAAGACAAGACATAAACTTGTACATAAAATAACAATACATAGCCTATAACTACAAAATTAAATAAAAAACAGAACATACATCTTCACAAAAGAAACAAAACAAATACCACCGGCTGCATAAATCAAAAAACAGGACAAAATAAACAAACATAAAACTGACAAAACCATTAAAGTAAATCACTCCATTTCCCATTTGGAACCTCAATCGGCAGATAAAACAACTTGATTCTCAAAAGGAAGGGGAAAAAAGTAGCTTCCTGTTGCAATTTAAAAATTATACTTCAAGGATACAACATTAGAACAAACAAAATATACAGTATATACATAAAGACTTCTTGTCCTGTATATAGTTCACCATGTTCTGTGTTGGTTTTGAAGTTTGAAAATGGCTGAATTCCATTTAGCTGCTTCAGTTTCAGGGTCCTGGTATCGTGCATTCTGGCTCACTGTCACACTGTCCCTGTAAATCACTGTCATGGTTTACAGGGACGCTTGACGTGTTTGTTTGATATTTTGTGTCGTATCGTGTGCACAAATGTATAGTGTACACTATGTTTGATATAGTTTTTTTTTCTTTTTTTTAAAGATTCAAGTCAATTTTATTTGTGTAGCCCAATATCACAAATCACAAATTTGCCTCAACGAGCTTTACAGTCTGTACAGCAACACAACATCCTCTGTCCTTAGACCCTCGGTTCAAATAAAACTCCCTAAAAAACCCCTTTAACAGGGAAAGAAATTGAAAAAACCTCAGGAAGAGGACCAGAGGAGGGATCCCTCTCCCAGGATGGACAGACGTGCAAAAGATTTTGTTTTTACAGAATAGAACACAAATTACAGAATACAGCATTGAACAGGATAACAAAATTATAATGAATTTGTAATATATACTGTATGAAGAATGTGATAAAGAGGATGCCAAGCAGCTTCCAGGTGCCACCAGAACGGAATAGGACCTGAGCCCACGTGACCTCCATCCACATGGAGACCTGGCGGTAGGACATACTACACATGAACACAGAGGAGACTCACATCACACCATTCACATACACAGGACAACAGCCAAGAAAAGACATTATTTACACAGGAGAGAGAGAAGGATAAAGACATCATTCAGAGAGAGACACATGAGGTGAGGCTGAATTCCTGCAAGATGATGGACTTTGTCTTGGAACATACTGTATTTACTTATTTCCCTTATTTTTTAAAATCTTGTCATGATTTTCAACTACAGCAAATCCTCACCGTGTGTCTCTGTGAGCGCAGTGCATAAACGGTTTATATTTGTCTCTAGAGGCTAGAAAAAAACAGCAGTGCGGGTGGAGGAAAGTCAGTCCATTCATTAAATGCTTCCCCACCCACTTTTGATGCAGTGGCACCTTAGCTCAGGGGTCAGATTAAACTGCCACACCCTCCCTGCTCCATGCAGAAAATATGGATTTAGTGAGATTTATTAAATCCGATCTCCTACAAAGTTCCATGAAACTTTTCCATTTTTTCCTTCTGTTGCTCTCATATATTCACCCTCTAAACGTTTTGCACTTACAAAATCAGCATTAAACGTGGCCATAACTGCCCTCATGCTCTAACTAATGCTCTATCCACCCCTGAACAATAAATGCAAAGAAGTTTTTGTGTGTCTTTGTTTTTTTGCAAGTGTGTGTTTTCCCATTTAAGAAATTTAGAGGAATTGCAGTTATTATCACGACTCGTTTACACAACGAAACTAAATAAGGAAGCAGATTCTCCATTAGATTACCATGCTAACATAGGAAAATGAGTGATGGTGGGAAAGGCATCTCAGACTGTGAATGTGGTCTAACTGAGACAGCTGTCTGCAAGAAAACTTGCAATAACATTCCTTTTTATCATTTGAGTATGAGTGTAAGAACAACTACACTTTAATTTGGCCCGAAAGATACACAAGGAAGAGTTGTATTCTTGTATACATACAACTGAAGTGTATGACTAAAACAACAGAAGACAGATTGGATAAAAAGCTGATATATTTTTTCACAAATCAGAAAATAAAATTATGTGAGAATTCACTTCATGTTTTCACAAAAGTATTAGCACATCATATTTGTTTTGCCACCAATATTAAAACTGGGTAATGAGTTTCATGTGCTGTAAATTTTAGTTCCTTGGATTTTGTATTGGAAGATAACATCTGCTGATCTTTTAAATGCACCTACAGAACATTACTAAACTACTGCTTTCACAACAACAATGTGGGGGAAATATTACCCAGTATTTAAAAAAAAAAATTTTTGTCATAGATTATGCTGTTTTAGTGTATTATATGGAGCACATTTGGTACTGAAGGTAAGCGAGAGTAAGTTGTTGTGTAGGTGAGGCTGTTAATTAAGTTGAGGAGGAGATGACTCATGCAATCCACTTCTAAATGTCACTCCTTCACTTCTTGCTTTGTGCTGATCAGTGTGGACACTGTCTGGACGGATGAATGCTGTAAGAAGCAAAATTGTTTATATGCTTATTTATCACTCCTGTTAATCCTAATGAATGTTGTAAAGCATATCATTTCAATATGTAAATAAAATAACATTTGAAAGACTTGCCAACTTTAATAAAATAAGTCGCCCTGTAAAGACCTTCTTGTCAAGTGGCTGCGCTCATTTAGCGGTGATCATTAACATTTTGGGAGGGCACATAAAGCTTTGTTTGCCTTTCTGCCTAGCCATGGATCCCCACCATCTGTGTGCAACTCTGCCACGAGCAGTCCCCGTTCCTGAATGTCTCTCAAACATCTCTGAAATGAGAGGGGCGCAGAGCGGAGAAGAGGAGGGATGAAAGGATTAAGAAGGATGGAGAAGGATGACGGAGAGGTGGAAGAGATGAAGAGTGAGGCCATACAAGAGGAGGAGGAGGAGGAGGAGGAGGAGGGTGGTGGTGCTGGGGAGCAGACCGGGATGTCACGTGACCCCTACTTCAACTCACTGCAGGGGGAGTCAGGCAGACAAAAGAACCTGTCAACATGCACGTTAAAAAACGCACGTGCACACACACACAACAGCATAACACTGTAGCCAGATAAACCTGAGTGGCAGAGGGTACGGATGAGGGAATGGATTTTTTTTAGGTCAAACTAAACCTTCAAACATCAAGGTGCCTGGTATAAATAACCCATCTACCAAGAGGGATATCTGGCCAGCACAGAGGGGGGTGGTCAGTTCTTGACATCTACTATCATCAATATCGTACCGCTGTGTGGTCAGGAGAGGAAGAGGGGAGGTAAAGGAGAAATGCTCAAAATGTTCACGACAGTGTACACAACTACATTCATGGTATAGAAAGCTGAAGTGAAACCAGAACTGTTTGAGAGGTACTGTAAGGAACCCTAATTCAAAATAACATTTCTAATTATACAAATTACTACACTACTACTATATATATTCAGCCCTACAACTAGAACTGGTTTTCATACCCATTTCCATTTTAGATCTGGTTCAGATTTGGCAAAATACCCAGATTCACCTCAGAGGCTAATAAATCTCTTTCTGTTAACATTAAACATTAAACTAAATTGGATATTTTAGTTATTTTTATATATTACTTTGATTACTTGAAAATGATGAAAGTTAAACCTAAATAGATTCAGTAAAGGATTTGATACAATAAATGAATTCAATACTAGCTTCACATTGGAAAAAATGCCATCGAACACCAACCGTACCTACTACTTGCTCTGCAGTATGTTGTGTGTCTCGCTTCATTTGTCTAGACAGAGATGATCGATTTAAAAAAAAAATTATATAGTTGTTTAATTTTCTGTTTTTAGCTACCTTCAACACAATTTCCGATATCAAGATGATTCTGCTAAACCCTGGATGTTCAATGACAACTTTTATGTTTATGTCCATAGCCAACATTTTGCCATGGCAACTACAGTACGATTAAGGTTAGGTAGAGATCATGGTTATGGAGAGTATAGTTAAGTATGGTTTGGGTTAGACAACTAAAACACTTAATTAGGTAAAGACTGTGGTCAAAATTTTTCTTAAAGCAAACAATAATTGCAGGTCTGTGATGGGAGACTTCGACCTGAAAATTGGACGGGCTTCAAGTCCATCCGCCATCCCGAACTTCCCCACCTTTACTTTTCCACTTCTCTACATAAAAGGCATGCTTCTTCCTGCATCAGCACCGAATGGATGTAAATTGTGAGATGTGGAATCATCCCATGTCAACTTTAATTCCAAGGGATGCTGGACTGCTCATAGTAAACCCCGGGAACACGTTAACTTTAACTTTTTTTAAACTGATAAAAAAAAACCCTCAATGAGAGATTGCACTATGTTACAGAAGCTTGTGTAACAGCAGCGAGTCCACATGTGATGTCCAAACTTCTGCTCTCTATGTGTTTTATTGTTTTTTTTAGTTTTGTGTTTTCTATCTTTATGGTCTGATGTCTCTTAGCATGCAGTTTCAGTTCCAGTGTGGTGGTGGGTGAGGAGGGGAGAGCCATATCTGGGCCCTCTTGCTAATTGAGTGCAGCACTGGACCCCAAGGTCTGCCTCGCTGACGCTTTTTTAATCCATGGCTGTTTAACGCTGGCTGTGCTTGAGTAATTAAGCAGATAATCTTCAATTAAACCGAGCTCAACACCACAACCCCCTACCCCCATCCTGAGACAGATGGGCCTTGGAGCACACCGTTCCTCTTCCCCAAGATAAATGGTCCACTCCCCTGCCACACAGCCCGGGTGCTGCCATGCTTTATGGCAAGTGTGTGTGCTATTATCATTTTTTACCACTGGACTTCATTATTGCCACGCTGACACATTTTTGGCCTTGCTTGTTGTGTATACAGTATGGCTGGAAATTACAGTAATCTCTTTACACATTTACTTTGTTTACATTATGTTTTCAAGATTGTGTTGTATTTCTGAATGCTCATAAATCTTCATTTTTATGTTTTCTGTATAAAATAACATTTTTCAATACTGTACGGTATAGAACACATTTATAGTAAATCACGACAGGATTTATTTAAATTAGAAATTAATCAAAATTAATTATAAAACACTGCAAATATGTCAGTTAAGTTATGTACTGTATTTGAACATTTGTAAATATCTAAATCAAAGTCAGTCGACTAAACCTTAAAACTGTGATCACAGTCCATATTTACTATCCTACCATCATTGTGGGGTTGCAACTTAAGCCTACTTTATATTAAGCAGGGGACATATTCAAAGGTCATATCGAGGAAGGTGTCTTGGGTCTTGACCCTCATTCAAAACAAATCAAGTGATGCTAATTAAAAAGGTCTAAGAAATGCATGCAGTAATTAAGAAAAAAGCCCAGATGAGAAAAAAACATGCAGGGCACCAATTTTACTGTGTGGTCTGTGCCTTTAAATTCAGATCTTTGTTCCAGCACTGACTCCAGATGTAAATTATCTCATTATTTGGCCAATGTTCATATCTTTTGTGCCTCATAAATAGTGACGTACATCTACTACAGTACGGTTAAAAATGTAGAAATTAAAGGAGGTCAAGCGGGAAATAACACTAGCCTATATAAATTGATAAAGGTCCCAAAAGCAAAAAAATGGAGCGGAAAAGGTCAGAGAGAAAAAGACAAAAAATGTCATGGCTGATGCTGAAAAATGTTTTAAGTTAACACATTTATTCAAAATATCGATGCCACGCAAAATTCTGTTAGCGTTAGCATGCCTAACTGCAGTGATAACATTAACAGCCCAAATGAACAGGAGGAGGAAAGAGTCTGGACAGATGAGCAGGCTGATTCCTGTGGAGAGCGGGAGCAAGAAGAGGAGGCCGCTGCCGAGGACGAGTGAAAGGTGCATGACAACCTCCAGCAGGTGATACTGCTAACGTTAGCTCATGTAGTGACAGTGTGTTAACAGCGGAGCTCCGGATCTGACCCTCTCAGTCACACACGTGGCATGTGAGCGCAGCTTTTCAATTTTAAAATTCATCAAGAAAAGATTATGGAGCACTACATCTTGAAGCGTTCTTGCTTATGGCTACAGAAAAAGACATTCTTACGGCTTTGGACAGTGATGGAATAATCGACAGGATGGTAGAGAAGAGTGCACTGATGAGACGTCTTCTCACCACCTAAGGTAGGACATGCTATTCTATTTGCTGCTTAAGGCTGCTGTGCTATGCTGTTTTTTTAAAATGATGTCAGCTGATTAGTCACTCTGGGTCTGCTCCAATGGGGTGCAGGCATGCTGCTTGTCACAGCCTGACAACACCAGTGAATGAACGTTTAAATAGCAGATAGCCAGGGCCGAATTTTGTTCCCAGTCCAACCCTGTTCTTACATATAGCTGTTGGTAACGTTAGCAAGCCATCCCAAATGCTGGTGGGCAGATGACGTTGTACATGAATGGGAGATTTAGTCCTCTTGATCCTGCCTATAAATGTGCTATATTTATGGCTGACGAACAGTAACATACCTTAATCGTAAAAAACAGCAGGGCTATGACTATGTGACTTTGTCATTCCAGCAGAGAAAGAGAGTCCGACACTAGCTACTCATGGCTGGTTAGCTACCCATGCTACATTGTGCAATCGTCAGTGTCCCCGTAACCTCATACAGTTGTTTCTGCCCCCCCCCCACTCCTCTGTTACAGTTCGCTGGGAGGGAGGCTTCTAGCAGAGTTTGAGGGTGTATTTAACATTTAAACAGCAGGGTAACAGTTATCATTTACTCAAACAGGAGTAAATGGTACATTTATTAGGGACTATTTTCAGCCGTGGATTAACACACATTTGGCATGCTAGCGAGTATTTACAGCAGCAGGATGGTGTATGTGGGATTGACTCAAAATCAACCATGTTCATGGTAATGAATGAACATGTCACCCAGAGCTACAGTGTAGCTCGCTGATGTGTTTTTTATAGTTTAGGACGACAGTGGAGCCTTATGCCACAGACTCTGTTTCAGACTCTGCTATACAGACAATACATGTTACAATACTTCCATTGATGGCTTTGGTCTTTTCATGAGATTTGCTGACAACAAAAGAAAAGCCTTATCAAGCTTTTGAGGGTGCTGTATTTTGGCACTGGGTTAGACCAGAGGGCTTTTTGTCATTGTGAAATTACAGGAGGCAGCAACTTATAAGAAATCAATAAAATATCTCTGCAGTTATCTCAGTATTTTACAATGAAAATGCAATCTCATACCATGCAAAATACATCCTTATTCAGTGAGCCTAAATAAGCCTCAGAATTCCCCTCGCCCAAAGCACATACATTTAAGATGCCATATGGGACCTCTGTGCCATTTTAGCCTTACGCTAACGATCCTTACAAGCTTATCAGTGCTGCTAACACTTGCACATAACCCTCTCTCCCTCTCCCCCTCTCTCTCCCTCTTTCTAACCACTCCTGTTTCCACAGCGATAATTAAGCCATCAAAGCGCGCAACCATGCCCATCCTCTGTCTCTAAGGTGAGAATACGGGCCCACATGTCAAGTGGAGCGCAGCCACCCGTGTGTCTCTTTAAAGGGGAAGGCACAAGGGACAGGCAGAGAGAGAGAGGTGGCGTGTGTGTGTGTATATGTGTGTGTGTGTGTGTGTGTGTGTGTGTGTGTGTGGGAGCGAGGTGGCGGTGGTGGGGGTGCAGTTTGGCTATCACCGCATCAGCTGCAATGGGTCGGTAGACAACCTGCTGCCACACCATGTTGGAGATCCAGAGAAATGTGCAAATTCTGCAAATCAAACTGAAGTTAGAGGACTGCTTTGTGTGAGCGACTTGTCTTCTTGTGATGTTGTGTATATGTAATTTGTTCTCAGGTCTCTCTTGTGAAAGACATCTCAATAGCGAGATTTACATCCAAATGTACCGCAGATTTTAACCGAATTTCAAGAAAATCTACAAAAGAAAATTCAAATGAATGCGTTTCCATCCACTGCCATTGTGCGAATATTTTGAGTTAGGTCATCAAGACAAACAGCTGTGGTGCTGATTTTCTAGTCGGGGGCCGTTAAACCATTGCACAGGAAACAACAACAATTGAAGGAGCACCAGTCAAACCTCAAATGGTGAAAAACAATGTAGAAAACATGATGGAAATATTGCATTTTTGTTTCATGTATTAATTTGAGGTGTTAATTTAATGTCCACTTGACATTAATTGAATGTATCATGTTTTTGTCGCATTTTGCTTTTATTGATATACCAACTTTTCCACTTCAGCCAAGTATAAAAACTTTTTTTGCAATATCTTATCAAATTTTCTGTGTTTTCACTTCAGTTTTAATGTGCAAATTGAAAATGTGAATAAAAACAGGTGGATGAAAACACACATAATAACACTTCCTGATTAAATAAAGCTTAACTAACTAGCTACTAACTAACTAATGTAAACTGTCAACCACTTGCTCAGACAGCAGGGTCTATTTTTAATTGTAAACAAGTAAAGAGAACAAGCCTGCATATTGTTGTCAATTTGTTAAGTTTGTTATTTTGTAGTGGTGTAGTAAGTTGGATGCTAGTTGGGAAGTTAGTCAAAGCTCAGTTCGCTGATCAATATGTTAAGCAAGTTTATTTCCACTGAAAAGGCAGAATGGCAAAAGCAAAGGTGGAAATGACAACAAAGCCCAATGTTCCATAGTGTTTTATTTTTTACCAGTGGGGTGCATTCACAGTCTGGCAAAAGTATTCTTTCTTGTTTTAACAATATTTACCTGTTTTAGGTTGCTTTTTCTTATTTTGACATACAGCACTGCTGCCGTGTGTGCCAGCTTTTTTTAAATGCCGTGTTTGTGGATTTTGTGAACAGGTGCAAAGGTGCAGGTGAACAGCCCAGTACAGTAGGAGCAGACCTGGAAACTCACTTGGCATGTTGCCAGGTTGGTAAACTTCACCCCATCCCAGCTGTGACAGAACATCAGAAGGGACAAACCCCTCAGCCCTCATCCAGTCAACTACAGGCCAGGCACACGGGGACCATATGCAGACAGACATGACACGCTCACTGACCTCAATACCAGACAAGAGTCAAATGTCTGAACAGGGGGCTTGTTTGTGATGGTAATGATACATTTCATGGTAACAGCATAAATTGCTGTACAAATAGTTTGTCACATCACCCTAACCAAGTCAGGGTCAATCATTATCTGTGAGTCTTCTTCTTTCATTACTTTAACAGCCACAATGATCACAGTCTAAGAATTTAAAGGTCCAGTGTGTAGAATTTAGTGGCATCTAAGTGTGAGGTTGCAGACTGCAACCAACTAAATACCCCTCCCCTTACTCTTCCCTTCCAAGCGTGTAGGAAAAACCTACAGTGGCCGCGAATCTCGCGAAAAATGCGAAAGGCCCTCTCTAGAGCTAGTGTTTGGTTTGTCTGTTCTGGGCTACTGCAACATGGCGGGCTCCTTGGAAGGGGACCCCCTCCCTATGTAGATATAAAGGGCTCATTCTAAGGTAACAAAAACACAATGATTGTTATTTTCATGGGATTACACACTTATTAAAACATAGTTATGAATATTAAATTCCATTTCTGCTAAGTCCGTTCCGCTAGACACCACTAAATTCTACACACTGCACCTTTAAATAAATGATGCAAAACCTAATATTGCCTGATTATAAGGGATGTGAATGTGATGATGAATACAAATAGAAAAGCTGGATGTCATCAGACTCTATCTATGTTGGATCTCTGCCAGTGACTGTGTATATACAGTATGTGTGCTTTGAGCGTGCTGAGCAAGTGTGCAATCTAATGGGTTGGTTTTCCCACCAAATTGGCATTACAGATGATCATGTCATGATAGATTGAGCATAGAATATTCACTGCTTCTTAGGAGAGACAGAAGCATTGATAAGTTGAGGAATTTGATACTAGCTAACAGTATATTATTTTTTATCTCTTTTGATGGCCATTACTGCTAAGTTCAAGTTTAACTTTATTATCCAAAAAGGACATTTACCTTGTAAGAGTTGCAAAAAACACACAAACGTAATATAACATACCAATAATTAAATAAACAGGTATTAAACTAAGCTTCCACAGGATTAGACATCTTTTGGTGATAATGCAAAAATAATCTTCCCAGCACCAAACTGAATGTACAAGCTGAGTTTTCAAACACAAACTTGCTAACCTAAACCTACATTTAGTATAAACCTCAACTCACAAGCACGTCTTCACAACTGCGGTACGCACATCTTTTATACAGGTCCACACACTTATGAAAAGTTAAATACTCTGTAAATATCTTTGTAAATATGTTTGCCTGCAGTGATTCTCCTGCAAATTCCAAAAACTGAATTCAAGAAAAAAGTCAGTTCAGGTCAAAGTCAAAGCCACATACAAAGGCTTGCACAGCTTGCTCACAGTATACACACACACACAGTCTGCGGCGGATTGTGGTCTAGTCTAAATGGTAACCCTAGATTTGCGAGGGTGTGTGACAGTGCTGTGGTTAAGGTCTGGTTAGGTTAAGGCACAAAAACCAATGGGTTAGGGTTAGGGAAAGATAATGGCTTGGGTTAAAATGATCACTTGAAACGTGTTGTGGGTTAAAGTTAATACTTCCTTAAAGGGGACCTATTCTGCTATTATGCTTTTCCTTATTTTCAGCCATATATATAATATTACAATGTTGGATATTCATGTTAAAAGTGGCTGATGTGTCAAATAACCAGGTAAACTTTTGTAGAAGTAATCCCTGTGAGCAAAAAGACTGCTCTGAACGCTCAGTTTCCAACGGTGTTTTGTACTTGCAACCCAAGTCGACCTCAAATCGGATCTGCTTCACGCACAGCGTGCAAGTTCACTGCTCCCCTCCACTACCATTATGGCATTTTTCTATTGTTTTGGGGGTAGTCACACCGAGCCATGGCTCCATTACACAGCACAGCAAAGTAAAATAAGTTGTTTACCTTTTGGAGGTGTGCTGGTCGTCTGCAGCTCTTCATCAAACATCATCATCACTGTGGCTGTTTCTGCTTGTACTATTCCTCCCTGCATTATTTCTAACTGATCCGCCGGACAAATAGCTCCAAATATCTCCGTATCTTGTTGTGTTGACTGGTTTTCAGCACCGCCAATGAAGCTCCGCTAATTAAGTGAGGAACACATTTCACTTCTTGTAAATTCTTCACAATAAAAGTCATTTAGTCATTTAAAAGCTTTTAATTTAAAGCAGTAAAGCAGGAAATGTTGAGTTTGCATCAGCGGTAACTTAACACTTGACTCTGACACGTCTACCCCTTGGCAGCTTCCATAAATCAGAGTGGGCTCATCAGGAGGGGGGCCTTAAAGAGACAGGAACTAAGACTGCCTGTTAAGGGACAGAGGCTGAACTGAGGGGCTCCATAAAGGGCAAGTACAAGATAAATAAAGAGTTTTTTTGAACTGTGAATCATGCAAAGCTACTCCAAAAATAAAAATTTAGAGATGGAAATGATTATAATAGGTCCTCTTTAAAATTAGGCAACCTTCATCGTCCTGACAACAGTAAACACCACAACAATCGTAGTTACGGTTTTAAAAAAACTGTCCAGACTCACGGTTGGAAACGTGACACTCACGGTTGGAAACATGACACTCACGGCTGGAAGCGAACAGCGGTCTCCTGCAGCAAAGTCCACTAAGTCCACTTTTTGCGAGTTAGTTACAAATCTCGTAAGAGTTTAGCAAATCTAGGGTTACCATCTAGACACGAGCAGGGATTGTGGTGTACTCCTGTTCTTTAGCGGTTGTTTGCGTTCCCTCATGTTACTGACAGCTCCTAATGGCAGTGGGAGACCTTGCGTAATTAGGAGACCGTACACCTGCCATGATGCCTGTCTTTCAGAAGCCAATTCCCCCTGATGTTTTCCTACACCACCGCAAACCCACCGATCCCTCTGCCCACACACACACACACACACACTCCTCCACCTCTTTTTCTCCTCACTGCCCCCTGAATGGCTGCCGTCTGCTCTCCCTGGCGCAGTGCCCCCCGTGGCAGCACGTGCGTTGTTATCCCTATGTATCCGTACCTGGGGGAGGTAATTATCGAGATGAGCAGCATGAGGGAGGAGGGCCTGGTGTGTTTGAGTTTGTGTGTATGTGGAAGTGAGGTATCGTGGCCGTATAGTGTTTCTGGATCCCCAAACTTAGACATGGGCCCATCAGGGGCTCCCAACACTAAGCAGGAGGAGATTTATGTTCATATTTCTGTCATTACTTCCTTTCGTCAATTCTGTATCTTGCTGTCATTCTGTCAGTCTCCCCAGTATCATTCCTTTTCTTTTGTCCCTCACTCACTCGCATCTATTTCTGTTTCAACCTGCTCTGCAACCCTCTCTCCATCAGTTTTCTCTCTCATTCATTTATTTTAATTTTTCTCCTGCTTTTAACTATTTGCTGAACGATGCTTTCGCACTTTCATCCACAGGGCATCAACTCACCAACCAAACCCCCCAATTCTACACACAAAACAGGTGACAGAGTTGCACTACATCTAAAAATCTCTCAATAATTCCATCCATATGAATGGTGTGGTATCAAGTGCTTTTACCAGTACAAGGTAATGCCTGAACCAAGAAGAGACTGAAATGGGTGGAAGAGAGGGAATAAGGGACTGGTAATTATTCTCACCTAATGGGTGTTCACAGTCAGGGTGGTAGGCGAGGAGGGAAAAGATGAGAACCTTTTGTGAATGAGCGGAATTACACACATTTCCAGGCCAATGTGTCAACAAAGGAAGCAAACATTCAGATACCTGAGGAACACAGCAAAAGCACAAATAACGCTGATGAGCACATCAACATGCTTCAGGTTGTCTTAATATAATCTATCACTATGTTATCTTTTTTGTCCAGATTGCATAAATATACATGACAAATCTTTAAAAAATTAAGGTCATTGCTGTGATTAATTCTTCACTACAGGGGCTGATGATGTGGTGATAATAGAGCAGGTTTGTGGTCTACGGTCAGCAGCCGGTAGTCCTGAAGGAGAGAGATATAACCTTTGTCTCAGGGACGGCAGATATACGAGCTAGGCGAGCGCCAAGGATTATACACCGAGGTCCTCGCCGGGAGATGGAAAGGGGGAAAAAAGCCTGTGACCGTAGAATTATTTCAGCCTCTCTCCCTCCCTCGAGACCACACGCTGTCTGAGCCAACCACACCACCCCTCCACCACCCCCACTTCGCCTCCTCCTCCTCCTCTTCCTACCCCCCCCCACTCCCTCTCCCGCCAATCCCCTAACTGCCTGCCGATGCCGGATGTCTCTTCTTCTCCTCCTCAACATAGTGGGAGAAAGGCAGGGAGGGTGGTGGTGTTGGGGGGGGGATGTAGGTGGAGGGGGGGGTGGGGGGAGACAGAAACTAGAGTCAGGTTCCTGTGCTGCTGCAGCTAAGTGCTGCAGCAAATCATCCCCACATTAGGAATATGGGCAATTAGCACTGTGGCACATCCATCCAGACACACTTGCAACTACTTGCCCGCACTCATATGCACAAGCACACATGTACTTACAAAAATATGACTCTCCACATCAGCATTTAGACATTAAAAAAAAAACATCTATATATATATATGAGGAGGCCACATGTCAAGATCACTTGTAAAATCATATCATAATCAGTGGATTTTTAGTTTTCATTTATATTTTACCTTAGCACTCGCATCAGAAATAACTGTAAACACCCTTTAAAAAAGGCACAAGAGGCAGTTTGAATGACACAGAGCATGCATACCACCTGCGATAAACATCCCTAAACAATAAATCCATCTTTAGCATTCAGGTGTACAGAGGAGGATGCAGAGCGGGAGTTGCCGTTCCACCTTAAGAAAGGTACCTTAAAAGATTATCTCGGTTATTTCACCGCCACTGAGCCGGCACTAATAGTCCAAGGCAGATATTGAAGAGCAGCGCAGGGCCGCAGAGATCTATTAGAAATTCCCATCTACGCGCCTCATACATATTGATTTCTGACACCAAGCAGCAATGAAAGGCCCAGGGGAATAATATATTTAGCAGGGTTTGCAGTGAGGAGGTCACAGAGTGCATAAAGATTAGCTGCACAGACCCCTGACAGGACGATGTGTGAGCCCAAATTGTAGACAGACAGGCACGCACTTATGCACGCAGCCAGACACACAAACATGCACACGCACACACACACACACATATATATATATTCATACATACACTGTATATATTCACACACACCAAGTGGAAAGCTTTTGTGTATCTCCATGATGTTGGAGCAGGGCAAACTCGGGCAGCTCCACTTTTTAAAGTTGTTACCCCTCACTGGATGGAAAAATAACAACAAGAAAAACACATGCTTAGTGTCAGACAGCCACAGCTGGAAATATTCTTCTTTTTTGCCTTATAATGCAACCTTTTGTCTATTTGTGAGAAAGAAACCATTGTTAATTGATTCAGCCAATATTCAACACTCTGTTCAGAATGATCTTATGCTTCTTGAGAACAACAAGGGCTTCCAGTGGAGCCTGTTTACTATTATGTCTGCTGAAATGCATGCAGTGGGGTTAGTCAAGGGCAGAGCTACATACTGTATACAAGGGGTGGACACAAAAATAGAAACACTTGCGCAGTCTAATGCCACCAAATACAACAGACCTAAAATATACACTCACTGAGCACTTTATTAGGAACAACTGTGCAATCGAATGCAATCCAATACAACAGCTCTGCCATAAATTATATTTTTAAGAAGCGTATACATTTTCAGTTTTTGTTGACATTGTAAGAAAGGTGATAATTCTACTTTATGTTTATTATTGAGGTCATAGTGGGTGGTGATGCTGTACTGGAGTACATTATATTGAAAAGTGTTCCTTTCACACATACAGTCTATCCCTGAAATGTTCAGGAACATTTCCTGAATGGGGTCATGTGTGAATGGGAGCAGGGATCGATATTCAGGGAAATCTGTACCGCCAGTTTCCCACCTCAAGACCTCGTAACATTTCAGGGAAAATGCCAGTACAGCTGTGTTGTGAATGAAAGCAGTAACATTGCAGGGACAAGCACGTAAAGGGTTACGTCTGTCTGACAAAAGACGCTTTCACATGGAGCGAGCGAACCAATCACAAGACTCCGCTGATGACGTGTTTGAATCCGCGACTTGCCAACGCTTTCACAGGTAATTTGTCTTGCAAACTTGTTGAATATTAAATACATTACAAGAACATTGGTACCGGAGAAAAACAGCTCCTCGCCCACCATGTTCCTGAAAATAGTAAGAGATGTCTTCCGCAGCATACACGTACATCCGGCCTTGACCCATCTTCTTCTTCTGGTGAGTTTTATGGTGGTTGGCATCCATAAGTGTTGCATTACTGCCATCTGCTGGACTGTCCCTAGCCCCATCTATTCCAGCATCGCCATGGCATGTGTGAAAAGGCGCAACATGGAAATGTTCCTGAATGTAGTTTGCATGTGTGAATAGTGAAAATCAACAGCGGGGCCTGAAAGGTTATCCCAGTAATTTACCGGGAACTATGTGTGAAAGAGGCTTAATAAAGTGCTTGGTGAGTGTATACTACCTTTGTGAAGCTTTTAAAGGAAAACTGCTTTATTACAACTTTACTTTCATAGCTCAAGCCGTTGGTTCTGTGGGTTATGATAACACTGTACTCGTCAAAGTAATTGCTGAGATCTCAGAAAACAGCAACAAATGTGTGCAGTCACACAATCACACAGGTTGAAACAAGCCAGATTAGCAACAACTCTATTTGGAATGAGAGTAATTTTGCTAATAATCATTCATTTCAAAGGAAAAGTATGAGTGCACAGAACTATGCCAAGTTCGATCCATCAAAATTGATAAAAACTGTCTAAAACGGAGAGTCTGGGTTGTAATTTTACTGTTCACCATTTTTCTACTTCCAAACAAATTGAAGTAACCTGGGGGGTTGTCTTCTAAATGATTGTCTCTCTGCTCCTGCTTGTTACCCAGTTTGTACCTGTTTTTAGCCACCTATTGTTGCTGCGTTCTATGATCTTAGCAATTACTTAAAACCCAAGTTGTAATAAACTGTAGTATTCCTTTAATGTTCTTTTTTTTGACATAGTATTAGAGAGGCGTAGATGCAACTCTATGGTCATTTTCGAGGCTATTGTTTGTGGTGGTGGTGTTGCACTATTTTCTAAATCGCTGTTTTTGATTGCACCCCCTTCATGTGCCTAACTTTATGTACTATCTCCTCTTCCCTCCAGTGTTTTGCAGTCTTGGTTGGAGTCCTGCGTTGTTGGAGTGGAGGTGGTGGTGGTGGTGCTGTGGTGGGAGTGACCGGAGTGATTCTGTGATGAGCTTGTCCAGGTGAAAGGGTAATTGCTTCAAAGGGGATCAGACCGCCGAGAGCGAGGCTGCGACCAGCGAGAGGAAGGGCTCGACTCCTCCGCGAGAGCACTTAACACCGCCCCCCCCCCCCCCCCCATCCATCCATCCTCCACACCCCTCCCTGCTCTCACCTAGCTTCTAGCTACTGCATGCCCAATGCCATCGCCATCACTGCCTCTTCTGTTTTTTTTTTTTCCCCAGTCTTGCTCTTCCCTCCTCCTTCCTCCCCTCCTTCAAAGCACCACTCGGCAGCCTCTTCAGAAATTACAATCGCTCAGGGTTTAGGCAATTTGACCAAATGCAGGGCCTGCATGTAAGGATTGGGAAGGGGAGGAGGGAGCGGTTAGGACTGCAGGGTGAGCCGGGGGGGGGGGACTGGAATGAAATTACCAATTCAATGGCTGAAGCACCACACGACAGTGGCAAACCATGGACATAAAATGAGGATTATCCGATTTTAGGAGCGGGCGAAAAGTGCCACAAAGAGTCTCAAGTCCACGAGAGCTAACGCCCCCAAGTTTACTTTGACACTTGTCTGTACGAAAATAGAATTTTTTTTTTTGCCAAAACCACTCATTGTTTTGGTGAAAAATATAGAGATTTGTGAGAATAATGATCTTTATGCATCTTATTCATCTTCCAATCACAGAGAGTGCATGATTGTTGTGGAATTGTTAAGGCAAAGTGAGTAGGCAGAGGAAAAAATAAGTGTCTCTGGCTGATGATATTTGCTCATTTCATGAAGAAATACAAAAGAAAGACGAAGCTAATTTTATACACTACCTCCCTATGTTACCAAAGAGGTGAATTTCCACAATTCAAAAAAAGATGGAAAATAACAGGTCAGGGTAAGATGGTAAAAAGTACTGAATTCTACGATGAATGCTGATTTGGTAGTGTTAAAAAACACAAGATCCAATTCCACGCAAAGAGATGTAATATACAGTACCATGGGTCATAAATGCCTTGAGGGAAAACTCCTCCCTTGTGCCATTTGAAACACTGGAGAAGGTATTCAGCAAGCGATGCCTGCTCTAAGGAAAATACCTGATTTCCCACTCCATCATAGGCTGAATGGTAGGCTTTGGGCTGACAGTCCATTTCAGAGTTTTCCATCTCACTTTGGTATAGTATAAGAAGTGAAAGGAAAAATGCTTGAATCACATACATGCAGCACCATCTCAGTATACTCTTTTCTGCTGATCATCAGGAAAGAAGATCACAGATATTTTTGCAAGTCTTGCCACAGATTTAATGTCTTTACATTATTGCATGTTTGTAATAAAATACCTTAAATTCAGCTCTCGTAGAGCCAAAACCTAAATACATTTTTGTCACTTGTCACTACCTGTCAAGGCAAAGTATGACAGCCTGATGAGGCCGGCCGTCACACCTTGATGACAAGCCTCACAGTTCGGATGATGTGACAAACAAGCATAAGCTAATCCTAATGCAAACCAGTGAATTTGATGAATCACAATGATTCTCCGTGCCGTGATGAATGGCGATGATGCTAACTACGACCATTCATCAACCCACCATCAGTTATCCTAAGGTGGCTTAATGTTTCATCCACTCAGACCTCAGAGAGAGCAGACAGCCATCCCTCATCACAGCCGACTGGGAGAAGTCCACACACGTTTCAATCTTGTCTTGTCATCTCCCCTTCAGGCGCAGACACCCTCCCTCAAAATCATCATTTTTATCAGCCCCAGTAAACCTTGGACCCTGGACAGCATTGGAGATGCAGATTTTTATGGAGTAGAGAAAAATAAAAATCAGCCCAGCTGAGCGAGCGAGCCTACTCTGTTTGTTTATGTGTGTGTGTGTGTGTGTGTGTTTTATGTGTATTTTTGCTGGGAGCAGTGATGGGGACGGCCAAGACGGGACTGAGGGGGTAGCTGCAATGACAGGAGGTCTTTTAGCGTGTTGGTTACAGTAAATTAGCATTCGAGCTGCACTGCACGTTTAGCACTTTGCGATTGGGTTCAGCAGAGGCCTCGCCCAGACTGTCCCTGGGGGAAACGTCGGCAGCAGTACAGCGGCATGATGGGCGGGACCGGGCTGTCAAAATTAGATAATAAAGCACCGCGGCGCTGGCGGATAAATGCATGTGAGAGGGCATCCATCTTGCAAGCGTGTTGCTGAAGAGGATGCTGCTAAATGACAGTGAGGGCTGTGTGTGTGTGTGTGTGTGTGTGTGTGTGTGTGTGTCTACATACGCATGAGATGACTGTAGGGAACCAATAAGAAACCAACTTTTCTTTGCAGCTCAGCTTAGCCCTCTATAAAATCTCACATAAGGAATTATGATTCAAGTGTTTATGTAGGAAGGAAGAAAGACAAGAAAGAGAAAGAATGGAGAAGGAGAGGACCAAAGAGGTGGAAGAGAAGAAACAGAAAGTCAAGTGAAAAGCGACACAGATACAGGGCTGGAGGAAGGAAATTAAATGTCGGCCAGGCACTTAACCTTTCCCTAATAATGTGTGGCCTGCTGAACCAGCAGAGTCCCTGATGTTTTATCAATACTCCTAATTAATGTGCAGCTGCCATATTTCTGACAGTATTTATATAATATGGCTGAGTAATGCAATCGATAATATCCGTATTCATATTCTATATCCCTCTCTCTTTAACATGTGCAGCAGTTGTGGCAAAGTTAAAGGATAAGGCTGTTTTTTTTTTTTTTTACTGTCAAGAAATCACATGAAAAGACCAAAACCAACAATGTTTTTTTAATAGCTTATTCAGACATCATAATAATAAAGCTCAGTGAATAATGGTAAACAAAATCAATACATGTGCACTGACAAAAGTTAAGCAGTCCTGTGCTTAGCCGTGTACACCTTTACGCTACGCTATGTACAGTAAACATTACCAGTCCATGAAGGGAGAGGGTTCCTTGGTGTGCTTTGTTAGCTGTGCTTCTTTGTTAGCTGGTGGTTCTGTCGGGTGTGGACGAGCCAGGCGGGCATTGACAATATACTAGACATTGTAATTTCCTATACTCTTGGGTAATCTAAACATGGATATTCAACTGTGGGAGATGTCAAGTCACCAGGTAGGCAGTCTTCAAAATGGTCTTTGTGGATGCGTACTAGTCTGTAAAGAGTCCAAAAGCCCATCTCAGTCCACTCTGCAACACAAGTCCGGCGGGCCAAAAGGCTTTGGATCCTTGCAGGTCAGGAGCCGGGTGATTTCACTTTGATCCTCCACTGCTGCTTTGTGTTTGTCAGCAAACTGAATGACAGAAACTGTACAAAAATGTTTTACCATTACTGTCAGTGTAATAGCCAAGCTATGATCAAAACATGTGTTTTTAAGACTGTCAAACACAGAAGTAAGCTTTTGTAGAATAGGTTACACATAACACGATTTTAATTACCTATTGTAACAAACTTTTAAAGACATAGGGAAAATGCAAGTAAAAGGAATATAAAGGAAATGGGATGTGATCTAAAAATGTTGATGAGCAATACCTTTTGAACAGACTCCAGTGATGTTTCCGCCTGATATTCAACAGTGAACATACAGTAAAATGTGAAGAGGACAGCCAAGGTGGTGGTGAATTTGGTCACACACAGGATCTCAGGTTCAGGTTCTCCTGATAAGTAATAATCAAACACTGAATTGACAGCAATTCTATTAGCTTAAAGTACTGTTTTCTCTGTGAAAACTAAGAAACTTACACAACACAGACAGCATTGTTGGTGTGAGTTAGTACATAAGAACAGGTCTAAGCAGATGACTGCTGAGGTGCCTGTGTTTCAGCCAAAATAAATATAAGATATAAATATAAAATCTCTAAAAACAGACACACAGTATAACAAGCACAACTGCCACAAGAGCTGACTAAATTGGCTTTGTCTGTGTATTTTCAAAGAACTACTTATAAATAAAAATCTTACCGAGCACAATGAGACCTGGGATGATGAGGAGAGACTGGACTCTTCAGCAGGAGTGGTCATCACCTGTGAGGAGTAGAAATAAGATGAAGAAATAAATGAAGAAAGGCATCATATATACATACATACATATATACATATATACACAGCAATAATTGTATCAACCTCTACATCCAGTTCGGTAGAGGTGGATAAAGAAGACTCAAATTCAATACAAAAATAAAAACAAAAACATCTTGGAACACAGTAATTTACACAACTTGGTGGAAGACTATATTCATCTTTGCCTCATTTTGCCATCTCTATCAGACCTAATGTTAGAGTAATTAATTAAGTTACAGAGATGAAAAAAAACAGGGTGATGTTTTCACAATGACCTGGGTTAGACAGTGCTGAGTTAGCCAGGAGGTGACACAGGCTAAACTAAGCGGGTAGCTCCAGATCTGAAAAGTGAAGCCAATGCAGAAGTGGCTTAAACCTACATTGTCTCTAATGGCCAGCAGGGGGCGACTCCACTGGCTCCAAAAAGAAGTCCGTTTGTATAGAAGTCTATGGGAAAATGACCCTACTTCTCACTTGATTTATTACCTCGTCCTATTGAGTTTATGGTCTCAATCACTAGTTTCAAGTCTCCTCCAATACAGCATGATGTTCATTTTGTAAATTATGGCCCCATATAAGGTAAAATAGACAATAAAGCAAGATATGCTTTAGGGCGTGGCTACCTTGTGATTGACAAGTCACCACGGTGGTGCGTGAGGTGCTGTGATTGGACACTGGGGAGCTCCTCCTCTGCTCCACACTCTTGTGCAAATATGGTCACTTCTCATCACTTCTGGCTTCAAGATGGCGACGGTCAAAATGCCAAACTCGAGGCTTCAGAACGGGAGTCCACAGACCATTGGGTGATGTCCATTATTTTTATACAGTCTATGGGCTAAACACATGTAACACATTTTTCAGTTTAACGCAATGCAGTCAGGTTAACTTTGGATTTCTTTTAGCTAACAAACCACTAGCTTTTAGCAAAACATAATAATGTTAGCACAACATACTTTTGAGCAGCCAGAAATCAATGTAAATAATTTAACTACAAAAACTAGCTTGGTGTAATGTCTGGTGTCAGTCAGGACTGACTTTGTTAGTATTGAAGACTCTTACTGATCAGCCGGTTATGTCTTGCTGCTGCTGCTGCTCGGGACTGATGGCTAACGTTACTCAGGCATGTGATTGGCAAAGGACAAAAAAAGCAGGAAAATATACAGAGCCCAGACACACACACACACACAGAGTGACATTTCATAATGAGTAAACTGTTTCTCTTCATTTGTTTTATTACAAACTGTAAGATCTGGAAGATTTCAATGTATGAATTATAATGTTTAACCATTGTATTTAATGACACGTATAGGTTTAAGTTTATGACATATAATACAATTTAATGATAATGAACATGTCCCAAGGCAGACACAGTAAACGTCCAGAACTGCTCACTGATACTGAGATCAGGATTATGAATTTGCTGTTGTGTGAGTTTATCACTTTTAAAAAACTGAGCTGAGAAATAAGCTTCGTAATTTGAGAGTAATAAGTGCTTTCCGAGTGATCCTTTAATTGGCCTTTGATCCACACATGATTCTTTGTCATGGACACATCTGTCCAATCTGATTATAGATCATAGTTACATAGTTTGTGAGTGGAAATTGTGAGGGTCATGCACTTCAACCTATGAAGTCCTCAAATCCTCTCCATTTCACTCAGGCAACTAACCCCCCCCCCCCCCCCCCAAAGAAATATTGTTTTGGATCTACATGATTCACATCTGCATGATTCGGGTCATGCAGATTACGCAGATCATTCGGATTCCGGAAAAAACACATTCCTGGTTACTCCTCAGCACACAGAAATGAGTGCACTGCCCACACTGCAAGAAATATCTGTTGAACAGATCAAACTCTTGGGGAGTTGTGGTCTTTCATACTTCCAGTGTAGATGTATGAATATTCCTGGTATGTTACATCCTTAATTTCAGAGTAGTCTGCAGTCAAATGTTAACTAGCAAAGTTAGCAAGCTGTAGCATGTCAAGAAAATCCACATTATCCATCTATGATACCATCTGACAACTTTACACTGAGCAAAAACAGACAAGAATATGAGCACTCTTAAAAAGAAAATCCTTTAAGTAAGTGTTTTTAAGTTTAAAAAAAGATAACGTAATCCAAAAAGCTGTGAAGTCCCAAACCGGCTGCAGTGAAGTATTTTGGCGCCTAGACTGACTCTTCTTCTTCTTGTCTTGATTTACTGGTCACCTACTGTACAAGAATGTGTACCATCATGGGATTTAAACTAAAAGCTCAACTGACGAAAATAAAATAATAACCCCTTCCCACCCATTTCCCACTTTGTTTTAACTTTTTCAGGTGTTTGAGAGCCTAAAAGCTTCTCTCAACAGATGCTGCACACCTGATCCCCTTTGCAAAGAAGACACTCGGGATCTTTGTCACAGTCTTCTTCACAATCATTCTCCCCACACTATGACCAACTATGACCAAGCTTCCAACAAGGTTTAGGAACATACTTACTTACTGGGTGTGACATGTGGTCTCAAGACTCTATCAGGCAAGTACTCCAAATCAAAGTTAGCATAACAGATTTAGTCTCATACCTTTCATTAACTACTTCATCAAACCTTTTCTTTCTATAGCTGTCTGTCACCCCTTTACACTCTTTAAATCTACTTGCATCCATTCTGCATGAGACTCTTTCAATGACACCTTTTATTTATTAGCTTTCTTGCTAAGCAGAAAACATACCACACCACTGGGTACATATCCATCCCAGCACCCAACATCAAGATTTTCCAGGCTTTTAATCATTTTATAATAATAATAATAATAATAATAATAATAATAATAATAATTGTATTTGTATAGCACTTTTCAAGCCAGGAGCACAAAAGAAACAATCACAAATATAAAAAGAAAAACACAAGAACAGCAAAATACAAGCACACAATTAAAAGACTGTATAAAATAAGTTTACAAATAAATCATCCAAAAAGGTAAAACAAGTAAAACTATTAAAATAAACTTAAAATCAGCACAACAGAACTGCATTGTGTAAACAAATAAGACTAGTTGTCAGGCAAAAAGGCAATACTGTAAAAATGTGTCTAAGACAGGATTTAAAAGCAGAAACTGTGTCAGCAGATCAAATACTAACTGGAAGACTGTTCAAAAGCTGAGGTGTCAGTACAGCAAAAGCTCGATCACCCTTTGACCTTAACCTGGACTCTGGAACAACTAGCAGGCCTAACCCAGCAGATCTAAGAGGCCTTTTTGGACAGTTAGAAGTTAAGAGTTCACTGATGTACTCTGGCGCCTGGCCACGTAAAGTCTTGTAAGTCATGAGTAGGATTTTAAAATGGATTCTAAAAGAAATTGGCAACCAGTGCAAAGAGGCCGGCTGCAGAGTTCTGCACAGTCCGAAGTTGAGCTACAGCTTGGGCACTGAGGCAGGTAAACAAGGCTTTACAATAGTCCAGGCGTGAGGAAATAAAAGCATGAATAATTTTCTCTGTATTGCTAAAGGATAACATTGCTCTGATCTTGGAAATATTCCTGTGTTGTTAGAAACATGATTGTACCAATTTATCTGTGTTTTGTTCAAAGCTTAGCTCACTGTCAAAGATAACTCCCAGGTTCTTAGCAGTGCTCTTAATATTTGGGATAAGGGGACTTGATTACAGAGGTGCTCAGGACCAATAATAAGCACCTCGGTTTTGTCAGAGTTCAACTGCAATCCATCAGCAAAGCAGCTCTGAAGTGTGGCCAGATTGTTGCATTCAGAGGGTTTAATGGAGATATAACTGTGTATCGTCTGCATAACAGTGAAATTAGATGTTATGGTGATGAATGATATGACTTAATGGTAGCATATACAGAAAGAACAGAATTGGTCCAGGAATTGATCCTTGAGGTATGCCACATGTTGTCTGTGCAGTTTAAGACATGAATGAATCAATTGAGACGTAACATTTTCTGTTTGACAGGAAGAGAACCACTCCAGGGCCGTTCCTGAAATGCCCACCCAATCCTTAAGTCTATTAATTAGCCTAGCGTGATTGATGGTGTTGAATGCTGTGCCAAGGTCAAGCAGCACCAGTACAGAGCAGTGTCCAGAGTCTGCAGCCATTAATAAATCATTTGTAAACTGTCTTTCAGTTTAACTTCGCCCACTTCATTCTTAATCCATCTTGCCACAGTGTGCTTTTCTGACAAAGCTCCTCATCCAGCACCTTCTATCAAACCCTGAATCTTCATTCTAACCATGTAGGTTTCTTTTTCATGTTCACTCTCATTATGAAGTGATGAATCAACTTTCTTTTTCTTTCTCTTCTCTGAGACTCTCCTGCTTCTAAATTCAAAATTATCAACTTCCATTTCCCTTGTTCCCTCTCAATTTTTCCCTGCCATTCCTGCGGGTGCCATC
Source organism: Scomberomorus guttatus (assembly GCA_038419695.1). Classification (NCBI taxonomy): domain Eukaryota; kingdom Metazoa; phylum Chordata; class Actinopteri; order Scombriformes; family Scombridae; genus Scomberomorus; species Scomberomorus guttatus. Next base: position 14,124,152 of record CM076447.1, read on the forward strand.
TTCCATGGCTGCCACTTTTTGCGGTATATACTGATAACTGGTTGGTCAGTCTTTTGGAGATAGATATTTTAAACTCAGGGACATACATTCAAATTCCCACACATTCCTGTTTGTTCTTAGAACTATCTATGTAGATTTTGAGATAATTGTGATAACTATTCCTCAGGTATATACTTGTTTTAACTCCCACTTCATTCATTCGCCATTCTCTTTTCTTTTCCCGAATACTCATGCCTATCTTTACTTCTGGGAACAGCCGCTATTCAAATTTGAGATCACAGGATGCATTTCTTTGGCTCAACCAATCAGCTCACAATTTCACTGTCATGACCTGGTAAACATTGAGACAAATTTAAAAACCGAAAAGTAACAGCCTGCACATCCATTAAGAAACAAGGCCATCTTGAAGTATTGGAATTCATGTTAAAAAAATAATAATTTCAAACTAATGTTTAAGTTTTTTAATTTGCACCATGAATTTTGAGGGATTTGAAAGGATTACAAAATAATCTTTAAATTAGTGATTTTTACAAAAGGGAAAAAAACAGCTGCCACCTTAACTACAATAACATAATGGTTACTGTGATTTTCTACAGTAACCTGTGATTTTCTACAGTAGTATAATGGTTTCTGCAGTAGTATGAGTATTAGTAATTATTCGACAGTACATTCCTGTTTACTGTGATTTTCTACAGTAGCATAATGGTTTCTGCAGTAGTATGAATATTCGTGTGATTTTTTACAATAGCATAATGTTTACTGTGATTTTCTACAGTAGCGGGATTATTACTGTGACTTTCCACAGTTATATAATGGTTACTGTGAATTTCTACAGTAGTATACTGTTTACTGGGATTTTCTACTGTAGTGTGTTGACTGCTGTGATTCCTACATGATGTTGATTACTGTGTCTTTACGCCTAAGACACAGTACTATACTGTAAACATTTCACAGTAATTAACTGCAGAACAGAAACAGTAAATTACTGTGGATTTCACAGGCATTTTTTACATAACATATAAGTAACATTGAGGATATTGTTTAAAGAAGAACACATTGTTGGTTTTGGTCTTTTAATGGGACCAAAATATATTTGATTTACAATAAGAAAACTATAGAATATCACCAGATGTATAACAAAAATAAAGAATGTCTGATCGTTAAATAGGCTGACACTTCAGTGGATTTTCAGAGTTATGAGCTCACAAGTTCTAAACCTTTCACCTCTAAATTAAACACACCGTTTCCAGAATGAAAACCTTCTATTTTTGTCTTCAGCTTTTTGTCTTCACTACTCAGCCTTTATCCCAGGTTTGAGTCCATTTGTCCAAATCTGAGTGCTTGTACTCTTTAGATTTCTTTCTGACTTAATAGTGCTTCACGTGTATCTGGCACGGAGAGACACTTTACAAATAGAGATATCTTTCATTTAATCATCCGTCGTTCATTCTCCTTGGTGTACATTGTGCTTGCCATTGTGAGCGGCACTGCTGCTTCTTGATTAATGGCTTTTTCAGAGGTGCTGCTAATGGCTCTTTAATTGCTCCGACTTCCTCTCCAAGCTTCCAGAATTTCTACTCCTGTTCCTTACACTGCAGGAAACAGGCAGTTTATATGGCATGAGGGGAAATGTTTTGTGTGATGCTCCTCTCTGTGGGTATACTCTTATGTTGGAGCATTAATAACTTGTAAAGAGGCTTGACGGGGACAATACTGTACTGTACCAAAACCATTCTTAAAGGTGCATGTGGTCATCCTGGTGAAGAAATTGGTGTCTTTTATATGTGCTTTTATGTCAGGATCATATTGTACAGCTTTTGAATCACTGACTGCACAGTATGTACACTATATTCAAGGAAAATGCATGTATGTATGTTTTTGTCAAAAGGTTTACAAACTCATATATTCCTAATAACCAAGGCTCAAAAAGAAAATACACACACAGAACTGATTTTGTGAAACCCCAGCCTTTAGCCAGTAGGAATCCTGTTTCTGTGCCCATTTTTAGGGGGGAATATGCAGCAAGCCTTTTGTTGTGTTTTTCACCGCGCTAGTTTATCTTATCTGGAGGTCCATAGCTGTCATAAAGCAGAGAGCAGGGAGAAGCATGGCAGGGCATGGTGGTCATCTATCACCAGTGCAGAGGCTCAAAACTACTACCGCCATAGAAGTAAATCCAACAATAGAATCACCTATCACAAACATTTACTGGTAATATACACAATCCAGCATGCATTATCCAGACGGAGAGGCATCACAACTATGACAGACACAAACACAAAGAAGGGAAAAATCTGCCAAAAATGTAATTATAAGAAATATCAAGTAACAGGGGTCCAATATGCTAATCTATAGGTTATACAGTATGTAGCAGTGGGATTCACCTCCCTCTTCTGATATTGACTGCATGTAGAAAAAAATTGGAAATCATTTTTATGGAGGCCTGTGGTATCAGGTGTATACAACAGTGCTGCAAACAAGCTCAGTGATTGATCAGATATGTCAATGGCTCTGGACAAAATTATTTCAGTCATGAAACTCGTGGAATAGATCATGATGTAAATGTAGAATATGTACAGCATCCATTTTTAGGGTGTAGACTCTGACCCTGGTACTAACTTCCCCAGGTGAATGCTGAGGTAGAGGTGGGGCGTTTAAAACGTGACATGAATGGCAGCAGCGGCAGCCATAGCAGCAAGCAACAGCATAGTTTGTGTGAGCAGTGTGGCAGCAGACATGCAGCAAAAGTGTGAGCAGAACACTGACAGCTTAAGTACACCGCTATGATTATAAGGGTGTGTTGGATATGTATTGCAGTGAGAGGAGTATGCCATGTAAGTAAAGTGGCGACTCTAGTTGGACTGAACTGGCTCGCAGTCTTTGCCTCATTTAATTCAGTGCCATATTCCAAGTTGATCAATGTCATTTAATTTGCCATCTTAAACTATTTCTGGTATATCCATCCATCCTGACAATTTAGTTGTTATTCATTTTGCCTGAACCAGAGTGCTGCACGCTTTTTCCTTCCATCCCACTTTTGCATTAAAAAAAAATGTTAAAAATGGAGAATGTGCATGATTGCACACCAGGATGAAAGACGACAGTGTGTGTAGTCATCTCCTAATGTCACATGAATTGTAAAATAACTGCAGCTGTTTCTGCACTAGTTTTAGGGCTTTTGGCTATAAAGGTATCTACTTTTTCAGATGGCACACTGCCAAAACCACATCATTGATGAACATTAAAATTGTAAAATGGTAAAAGCCATTACAGATTACATTGTTCCCAACAGTCCAGTTGAATTTGTCACCACTGATGTGAGACTTAAGTGAGGGCCAGTGTAATCCAAGGAGTAACCTCTGAAGAGTCTGACTGAGACTTAAGGTAAGGGATGATTTTTTTTGTGTTTCTTTGTCTCTTTTTCTAGCCTTGTTCATGGCATGCATGTTTCAAGCCAACGTCTGATTTGAGGGAGCTTACAGTCTATGTTTGTAACTCTGGTTACACTCAGTGGTTTATGCAAAAAAAAAAAGATTATATCTGATTTTTTAAACTCTCAGATGTCTATAACAATATTGGCCTAAAAAATTTAGTATCAGTTGGGCTATACACCATGATTTTAATCAAATATGTGGTGCTCCTGCAAAGTGTTTCTGAAATAATATTTTACCTAAAGTTGCATCTCACATTGCCCACTGACAGACTTTTTTACCTGGTTTAAATGTCTTTACTGTAGAATTAGTTTTTGGCTGAACAATAACTCCTATTGTATCTTCCACTGAATGTCTATCATCCAGTAGAATCCAGCATATTAGATAGTATTGTAAGGGAGTAAATCTATGAAAATTAACCATATGATGTTTTAAAGCTTGTAGGCCTTGAGTGAGTTGCTCCAAAGTGGCTGGTCAGTCTTCCAACTGAAGAATGCTGATTAGTGGCAATGATAATGTAATTCAGTCCATTTATTTTCTTAGCAGATCAGTGCAGTTGGATTTCTATAATTTATTATATGTCTAGAAATGCAAAAGTTCAACAGTTGCACCCCTTGTTACAATATGAGAAATGTACATGTTCTACTATAACTTGGTCTTATCCATCACATCCTTGTCTAGCCGTCATAGATGTCATTAAATGAGTAGACCTCAAATAATAGTGACTAGCTTTTGCTCACAGTGCTCAGATTTGACAGCAGTTTGACAGCCAGCTGAGTTTTTGTGTGATGAACCATGGCCTCAGAGTTTGCACATTTAAAAAAAATGCTGCTGCGGGGATGTTGACCTCTGAAAGAAAATTCACAGAGTTTGTTATTGTGGACTCACAACCTCTTACATGTTTTCTCCAATGAGGCTCTATAATGCCAATGTAGCCATTAAGTAGATGATGATGAAATATCACCGATATCACATATCATATCCTAACTTGCCAAAGGGGGAAAATAAGATCAATGAAAAAAAAAGATATCAGATACTACACAAAATCATCGAGAAGCCTGAAAAGGGTCTTTATTGTCAATTTACAGACAACTGGACCCCTCCTCCTGAGGGGAGAGTTTATCCATCCTCCTATGACACTTAATTTGAGTGATCTTGTTTTGTTAATAACAGACTAAACAGTCAAAGGTGCATCTCTTATGTCCATGACAAGCTTGAAGTGTTAGAAAACAAAAGAATAGAAAAGAATAAGATAGAAGAAACAAGAAAAAAGATGGACAATACATGTCTTAACAAGCGAAGACAGAAAACAATATTGCTCTGCATGTGCCTTATTATCCATGTCCTGTATAGGAAAAAACCTGCCATCTACCCTTAATGTGATTGTACAGCTGACACTACAGATTTTATTATTTAATCTGCTCTTTGCTAAAGCAATTAATGTGAAATAATTAATAAATGAATGGTTGTGTGCTTTATAAATAGACATCATCAGCCCTTTACGCTCACATTATGTAGAAAAGTGTTCTCAAACTTTGTCACAAGGTGATCATGTTTGGGTATAAACACTCTGGCTCAGATGACACAGCTGTCAAATTAATGTGGATCAGCATTAAAAGCAAGAAGACAGCATTAGTTTTTATGAACAGCAGACTGGCCCCAACTATGAACAAGGGCTGTCAGTGTTTGAAAAGTCACGTTTGAATGAATGAGAACTAACACATAACTCCTTCAAATTAATTTGAACACAACCCACAGAGCCTAATCCAAATCACTACAAACATTATTGTAGATTACGGGCGACTTCAGGTTTGTTGTAAGGGCAACATTATTGTAAGGCAGTTGCATTTTACAAACAGTCACAAAAGTCGGATTCAACACTTGCTGTTGAATCTGAAATACTTGCACATATATAACTTCTCACATGGTTTGGTTTTGTGTTTGTCCACTCAAAAAATGGTAGCACATTTTATGATCTGTTGCCTGTTGCGCTCACACACTGGGAATTTTTAATTTCAGAAGACCATTATAGATTGAATGTTACATTTTTTGCCATTTGACCACTTGTAGTGTTGAATTACTGTAGTCAAACCTGTAAAATGTTTCTTCAAAGAAAGCTGTACTTTATGTTTCATAGGTTGATAAAGACAGTAAGATGTTACATTAAAGGACATATGATTCTTTTTGTGATGTTCTGTTATTTTTATACTGTTGATATATAAAAGTAACAGACTACTGATGTTGGATGTCTATGTTGAACATGGTCAAAGGTCCAAAACTTGAGGTGAATGTATGTAAAAATGCTTCCTGCAAGTCAAAAGCCAGGGCTTCAGCTTCCTCTGAACATTTGGTTTGCAATTGTGACCTCTACTTCCTCCTCGTGATGACATCAGATTATTTGCGCCCACAAACGGTTGTCCGTTTCGTAGCCTTTTTGCTACAGTTGTTCGACGTGTTGTTCACATTGTCCACTCACATATTTCAGATCAGATTCTTGCTCAAACATGTACAGATGTATTTGAGTAGTTTCCATTTCCAATAAAGAACAAAAGAAATGAAATCCTACTACTACTGTTTGTTTATGTAGCCTTGAAGCTGGCCAATCAGAACAGAGTGGGCTCATTGAGAGGGGTGGCCTTAAAGAGACAGGAGCTAAAATGGTCTGTTTCAGACAGAAGCTGAACTGAGGGGCTGCATAAAGGGCCAGTATAAGATAATTAAGGAGGTTTTTTTAACTGTAAATCATGCAAAGATATTTCAGTAGAGCCCCCAGAATATAAATATAGACCTAAAAATGTGCATGAACAAGTTAAAAAAAAAGCCTCCTCATTCATTTCAATAGGGTCACTGCAGGGTCGTCATGGGCAAAGACGTGAACCTTGGCTCAACTTTTGCAACAAATACAGTGTGATGAGATGGTGATGATGGCTTTTTTTTAACAAAGCTCTTTTTTCTGTTCACTTAGTTTGACAATGCAATAATAGGAAATGGACCCTGTTCATAAAAAAACACCACCTAACTGGCAAAATAAGTCCACACAGCACAGGTAGCCACAGCTCTGTTTAAACAAGTGATTTTAGACATCAGCCTTATTGTCACATTGCAAAATGTTTTGGTTTGACAAAATAATGGTGTAACGATGTGCAAGGTTGTAGATCAAATTGTTTCCTCGTACATTTAGAAATTTAGAAAAGTTCAATCTAACCACTGTATTTGTTCTTTATGATTTCAAAGATATTTGTTCCAAAAACAGTTTTCCAACTGTCTTGATTTTATCTTCAGAAACCCTGCAAACCATGAACAACAAACTACTACTTTGTGTGCAACCACAACCCTGTAAAATAAGGGGAGCCGGCAATAAATCCTCTATTTTTCAGTGGCCACAATGCCGGTGGTTGTTCATTTCTCCGTTTCCACTTTTTTTTCTTTTTTTTGTGTGTGTGTAACAAGGGAGGTTCGGGTGGGCATATCGTTAATAACGGAATAGTGATTCATCATTTAATTATGATTTGACAAATGCTCGCGCCTTCCCCATTCTCGGCATCCTCCTCCCTTTCAATTCTCCGCTCTGCCAAACTGTCACGCACTCCCCCCGTGGGATTAATTCGAGCTGTCTGTCTTTGTGAGGCTGCCGGCGCTCTTGGGGCGGCGGGTGCACGACACTGTCAATGAACAGAGAGCCTGACACTTCCAGGGAGCCGCACACAGACGCACGCTCCCCGCTCCCCTTGTTATTGTTTTCACCTTAACCCCTTCCTGCCTGCTTCCTTGCCGTGCCTGAGTGCATGTGTGTGTGTGCACCTTCCTCCCCTCCCTTCTCCTCTCCTCTGTCTCCTTCTTCTCCTGCTTTCTCCCCTGGCTTTTCTTTGCCCCTGTCTCTCTCTCTCTTCCGTCTGTCTACTCTTTCCCCGTCTGTCGCTCCCCATCCTCCCACCCAACCAGCCTCTCGCTCTCGCTCAAGCCTTACAGAGAGAGGGACAGCAGCATCAGGAGGAAATATCACACAAAGGAAACGCTGGTTTTAGCACCAGTGGAGAAGCATTGGGAACAGAATGGGGAAAAGTCATATAAGTCATAAAACCAATAAAATGTATTTGCATGAGTTCAGAGAGAGATTGTATACATTTTAAGACTTGGTAACTAGCCGCAGCATGCGCAGGATGGAAACTAAAAACTCAACAGATACATTTGCAGCCACGTCAAGCCTCCTGGTGACAAGTGATGCTAATGGGTGGCCATTAAAACAAGGCATGTTTGAGTTGAACTGTTGCGTCTGTGTAGCCAAATCCAGCAGGCCTTAGCCCCAGCTGGAGAGATAAGGTTTAATACCAGGCACAGGGCCCAGCCTTATCTCCCCTACTGATAGAGAGAGCACAGAGGAGAGGAGAGAGGAGGGGGGGGGGGGGGGCAGGGGGGCAGGGGCAGGCAAAGAGAGAAAACAAGAGGGACAAAAACAAGTGTCTTGCAGGGACCCTGGCTGGCTGGCTGCGTGAGTGCGTCCTCCTGCCGTTGGCATAGAAACTAATCCACGTTCACATTTAGCACCTGACTCGTTTATTTTTTTTCCCCCCACCTCTCCCTCTCTCTCTCTCTCTCTCTCTCTCTCTCTACGACCGTGGTGCAGTGAGTTGGGGGAGGAGAGGGTATCCATGAGCTTTCTCCCTCTCATAATGAGGCCCGTAGGAGGGAGGGGAGGGAGAACAGTGAGGGGAGGCGAGCAGGCTGGCTGGTTGGCTGGCTGACACCCTTGGCCTGGAGGATCCAGCTGTGTCTCTCTGTAGGACACAAACATGCTCACACACACCTAGAGCCTCACCGCCACTGCTGCTGGTCTACATCCTCACACCTGGAGGACAGCAGACAGTATTGGAGACGGTATTGATTGACCGGGCTAAACACATAAACTAGCTGCTCGGAATCATGACTTGGTTTTGGCTAGCGTTTGATTTTCCATAGTGATTTGTTGATACTGGCATGTCTCACATTCGTTCATTACAGCACAGTGGATGTGATTGTCTAACCAGTCCACTTTGCACTCAACCTCACATACTTCTTTTCTCATGCACACAAAGAAATTGTGGTAACACTTTAGATTACAGCCCGCAACATACAGCGTAATTACTTCACATCTTGTTCCCCTGTATCTACATACATGTATTAGTATGCACTGCACTGGTACACCGTTAGTACAAAAGATTACACCGTAACTCCGGAGTAATTACGCTGTATATTGCGGGCTGTAATCTAAAGCATTACCAAATTACTTGTGAATAGCCAGACCAAGGTAATAGATCAGTGAAGTTGTTCACATGAACCTGATTTTCTTAGAAGTCTGCGTTCATATGATTTGTTTGGAACCATATTGATGTGTGGTACATCTTAGTGCCACAAAGAAAGAAAGCAGAGCAACTTGCGTGAAGAAATTAAAAAGCACCTTAACACAATCTCTTTTACTTGTAGTGTTGGTTGGAAAATGAAAGCTGAAAGCATTGGCTGCCAAAGCCAAAGACCTTTCAGGGTACAGAATCGAAACCTCCAAAGAAACCAGCCTAGATTTATATATGAATTTGAAAGATTAGATGTGTAATTTATGGGTCCCACTTTTACGAAGTGTGTTCATAAAAGTGAGCATAATGGCAATTGCCATGCTTATGTATGATTAATAAAAATAGGACAAAAAAGTTGTGTAATTGAATCTTAAGCACACCTGATACATAAAATCAACTTGTGTCTTAATCCGGGCAGACACTGTATTGATTAAGCCTGATTTGAACCCCGACTTATTTTAGATTCGGGATGAATTTCTGCCAGATCGGTTTTGGTTTGATGTGCAGTTTGAGGAAGTCCAGACTTTTCAAGTCCAAGTTTCAGACTTTCAGATGGTAAAATACTGCATGTAAAGTTATGACAGTAGCAGTTATTTTATCTTTTGCCATGATGATCACAAGGTAAACAGTAGAAATACAGCATTCATGTTACACATAATCTACCAAAAATGTGCGCTTACATCTATTCGATTGGCTCTGTTGCACTTTGCCAGATGACATCACATTGCAGTGCGGCAAAAGTTTAGCTAAGTTTTTTGCCAGAGTAACGCCTAACGCCTGGGACACACTGCTTGTGTGAGCAGTGCGCGTACGAACCTCTTGCTTTTCATTTCAGCGCCCATGTTAACAGATTAGAGCAGCCACACAGCCCACATGAGCCACGCTACAGTGACGCATCATCTAGAGATTCGGCGTCTCGCCTATTTTTTCTGCGTGACACACAGTTCTCCGTAAAAATAGACAGTGAATGAGCTGTTGACAGTCATATTGACATCATACCAGCAACATTACACCTTTCACTATAGTTTCAATGTATATATATGTAAAAAAAATATTTGGTGTCACCACTGTAGGTCAGCCCGTACGGTGCACGCCGGGGCAGGTGGCCTCTCTGGAACTCCAGCGTGGAGAGTCGGTGACACACGGAGCTTCTTTTCTCAACTCCTGCTCACTTTCTGTGGTATTAGTTCAAACCAGGACTTCTGCCTGTTGTTTCACCTGCTTCCAGACGGAGATTTGGTGTTGTTATTTTCCTTATTTGTTGTCAGTTTCCTTCCTGACAGTTAGTTTGGAGGTTTGTTTGTCGGAGTGTGTTTGGCTCATTTGGGGAACTTGGTGTCGTCTGGAGGGATTTTCTTCACTTGGAGCAGTGACAGTGGGGGTTTAACTGGCGGAATAATCAATATAATCAATTAAAGAGTGTATGTGGCTGACACAGAAGTAGCCCCAATCAGACCCCACCATGCCCGTCAGAAAGAAAGCCGTTTTCACCTCACATATTATTTATTTTTTACAATTGAGCACACGCTTCTTAACCTTTTTCTGTCTAAACTTAATATAAATGAAATTTATAATGAAATGATATGAAATATTCTATTATTGATGGCCATTATCAAAGTCAAACTCTAGAAGTAGAAAGATAAGGCTGGCAGTAGCCAGTAGTCTGTGGGGACACCGCACGCGTTTGAGCAGCAGCAGTTTAGCGACGCACACTCACTGCTCAGGTAGAGGTAGGCAGTGTGTCCCGGACGTAACTGCGTCAGCACGTAGAGTACGCAACACTTACCAGAACTGCAAAAAATTGCGTGGATACGTCATACTTCTGCTGAGTTTTACCCGAAAAAGCTGTTATCGATCACTGTAAGTAAATTCACTCAAGCGGTAAATTTTTTTGAATGAGAAGTTGTGTTTATAGTTTCATGTGTCATAGTCATGATCATTTGACAGATTATTTAGTACTTTAACACATCCTGAAGTTTGCCATGTCAAAGTTTTCGGTATAGAAGCAAGTCAGGTTTAACTGTCCAGAGTCATTGTCGGGATGATTGTAACAGATGTGTCCCTCTACAGTAACAACGAGCATTTTTCTTTCCTTCTCTCATCTTAAAATAAACTATATGTAACTGTAAATCACTGAATATGATTCGAAGCAGGAATTTAAAGAAAATACAATGTGTTAATGTGATCTACATAGGCCTGAAAAAAAATCCAAATGCGCATCATTGATTGTAAGGCCCTATGTTCTAAAAATGAAAAGAGAATGAAGATAAAGGACATAATATGTTTGCAGTTACATATTAACAAGGACATTGTCAGATATTTTTAATAAAAAGATTAGACAACCGATGCGTTACTTTTTCCACATTTGTACAAAATAGCACCTGGTGTTGACAGAACACACGTGAGTTGTTCACCGTGGAAAAATGTGTTTAAATGTGCTGTAACTTTATCTTTTAAAATGACGTTTATCTGAAAACTTTCATCCTGGTTCTCCCCTACTTGAGACTTGAGCTCTCTTCAGCTTTCCTGAAAGATTCGTACGTAGAATATTTGCATGATTATAGCATCTTTCAAATGGTTCTGATAACATACGTTTTTGTTTGTCGGAAAATGAAACAACAATCACTGGGGGCACCAAACACGGAAATGTTCAAAATTTAAACACACGTTGGCTTTGAGCTGTAATCAGTTTTCTATATCACATTTAAACACACAAACTGACCAGAAAATTTCCAGTAGAGTAAAAATTGTTTGAAATGTTTGTTTTAAATCAATTAGTGTAATTCAACCAGCATTTAACTTTTTCTCTTTCACCACTCTCTTGGCACAGTGTTTTGATAGTCCGTCACAAAGACATATTTCCGAGTGATCTCGTTAAGCTGCAATATGGCGCAAAGACACTAATTTGACAACAGAATGTGGCGCTCGCATAAACACAGGCCAATTTCATGTTGTGTTTATACAACTGCAAACATACACACATAAACACACCACCACCGCCTGATGGGCTTAGCAAGATTTTTATTTTCTTCCCTTGACGTGGGTTGCACTCTCACGTCACTCCTTTTTTTTTTTTTTTTTTTCTTTTCTCCCAATGGTGCAGCTCCCCCCTCTCATTCTCTCCCCGTGGCATCAGTCAATGAGCTGGAAGAAGGAAGAGACTAGAAGAGGCTGCTGGAGCGCCATCTCGCTTCTACCCCCTACTCCACCCCACCTCTCTTTCATTTGTATGTGTGTGTGCACTCGTACACTCACACAATAGTCTCTTAAGGCTTTTGGAGGATACCGTATGAGAGTGTAAGGTGCTTACCTTACACTCCTCTCCCATGGTTGTCCTTCAACTCCCCACTTACCTCTCAGAAGAGCTCTCTGCTGCTGCTCTGCCCATGTCTCAGCCATTGTCCCTAATTAGGGATTCAGGACCCAAGCCCATTCAATTAATGTGCCGCCACAATGCACCACAGATTCACCCCACTCTTCACCCTTTCAACCCCTCCCTATAGCCCTAAAAAGCCCTTTCTGCAGCAGATGGGGACATTTTTTAGTTAATTCAGATGACCAAAACTAGTGCCTCTTTTGCAAAAAAAAAAAAAAGATACCCTTACAAGATGATAAATCTAAAAAACATGAAAAAGAAATTGCATAAAAACTGTAATATTCATGTCATCACTAAAGGGAAGAAGGTTGCACAGTTACAACAAAATCATTACCAAATATGCTTCTCCACCTGAACTGCAGGTGGATAATGACTTTTTCGCATGTCTCACGGCGCATGATTATGACTTAATGAAGAGGTCTGATGTATGTAGTCATACTTTTATTTGCATAAGGGCAGCTGAAGCCACAATATGCTGGTAGCGCAAAAGCTTAAAGACAAATGGGCTCGTATCCATAATGTCACCAGTTTAAGTACCTGGACTGGTTGGGAAAATCTGGGCAGGGTGATGAGAATGTGTCTGCAACTACAGTGCCATCATCATTTCGCCTTCCAGCAAGGCACTTAACCCCCAGCTGCTCTGATGGAGCAGCTCAGTGGGCGATGGACTGCGGTCGTACTTAGCAGCTCACTGTGGCCGGCTCCTACGTTACCAGCATAAATTAACCTTTCAAAAATTAGGATCAAAGTTTTACTGAAACCTATTTAGGAGGAAGCGTCCATACTCTTAAAGTGTATAACTTTTTTTTTGTAGTGGATAGCACTTCACAATGGAAAAGTACTCGGGTCCAATGATGTATTTAACCTGTTACTTCACCTCACCGTACTCCTCTAGGAGGCAAATTCATACTTCAAGTCAAATCATATAGCCTAAAATCACACATTTTCTGAGAGGGTTTTTACAGTGTGAACCACATATTGGACAACACCATCTATCACTTGACACTTGATTTGGATAAGTAGAAACTCCACAAAAGAAATCTTTTAACAGGGAAAAATAAAAAGCCTCAAAAAGAGCAACAGAGGAAGACTCTGTTCCAGGATGAACAGACATGCAATAGATGCCATACAGTAGGTACAGTAGATAGAAATGGCAGCAGTAGAATTACAATATAGAAAAACAGAATTCCAATATTAAGTAAATAAAGCACATAACATATAATCTTAAACTTGCATTAATTTTATTTATTTGTTTTGGTCTTTTGGGGGTAGTGCAACAAGCTGAAAAGACATTTACATATTATTGCTATATAAAGTTGATATGGCAAACTTGCAGGCAAACAGCTGCCTATTTACACACCCAGCAGACACTGAGCAATATTATTTGGAGTCGTGTTTGTGTCCACCCGATGAATGTAAGAACAAATTTCACTCTCCTGTAGCTAGCTTTGTGTTTGGTGCTGGACAGTATACAGTAGGTTTACTGGAGTTGTTGCAGAAAACAGCCACCCGCTGCTGGAAACAGGGTCGATGAGAGTGGAGCGAGTGGTAGCTACCACAGCCTGAGGTTGAAGCCAATGAGGAAGCAGCTTAAAGTGCGATGCCACTGACGGCCACTAGATGCTGGCTGCTGACTCCCGTTCAAAAAGCCTCAACTTCTCTCTAGAAATACTACTTTTTTTCAACGAGTCATTATGATCTCAGTAGCTAAATTCCCCTCTAATAAGTGTGCTGGTGGCCATTTTGTATTTGTATTTGTATTTGTAAATGTATTTCTTCTCAAATCTACTATACTGTATATACTGGCAATATAAATATAAATGACATACAGTCCACAGGGCTGATGACTTACCCATGCAAGATCTATCTAAACATAAACATTAGGCAAAATCTCAAACCATACAATAAGTGTACACTAAAATCTGTGGCCACAGCCTCTCTGAGTCTGCATAGACACCTCCAACTGAGTGATACTTATCTTTCTTCTGTGCCAAATGATTCAATTACTTACACTCACCCAGACAGGAAATTAGGGATTTTATGTATGAAGTATTTTGCGGGGCTAGGAGGCGTGAACAGGCTTCTTAATGAAGCAAGCCAGCCTGAGTTCATAATGAAGATATCTGAGGAATGGGAGAATTATTGCGACCTGACCTGTAGACCTTCAAGAGACATTTACAAACACGCGCACATTCTTTCACTCTCTTACAAGCACACACACACACACACACACACACATTCAACCTAAATACATTCTGTACATTCTTGCCTCTTGACTCGAAGCTTACGTTTCATTCCACTGCAGCAGCAGTACTATTTAGTCACAAAAAAAAAAAGTGAAATCAAGCTACCCAAGCGGTGTAGAAAAACAAATATGCAGAGAAATGTAAGATTTGTTGACAACTTCTTTGATGCTGACACCAAAGAATCAACTGTTAGCTGCCGTTAGCGACGCTAACACCGTCTCCGAACTCAGCTCCACTGATACTAATCTGACTGAATGGATCGAAAAGGGTGAATGCTGGAATTCAGGGGCCCCGTTTGGAAACCACTGGATCCGTCCCTGCACACACTCAGCACACATCCACATCATGACAGTCACTATTAAAAGGAGGCATTTTTACTCACATCACATACTGTAGGTGCATGGCTATTGGAAATCAGCATAAATGGATAGAGGAATGTCTGCACACTGGCTTCAAACCACAAAATTATTTAAACATCTCAAATCAATTAACAATTCAAATAGTATGCATTGAAACTTAATCAAAGTTATGCTACATCACCTCTCAAAGAGTGGGAGTACAGAGACAATGTGCAGGCACTACAGTCACTATGTTAATAAATACATGAATAAATAAACAATACTCTGAAAAAGTGATCCAGGAGGCATGCAGTACCACGTCACAGCAACATGACCGGTTTGAATCCAAGGGACTTGGATACAGGGGACTTTTGTTGCATCACACCTCTCTCTTTCTTTCTCTTTTCATACGCCGTGCCTCCTTCTAAAAGCAAAAGGAAAAATGTAAAGGCACAATCCTTGAATGTGTTGTAGTTTAAGATGTGTGAGTGTTTTTCGAGGAGTTTCAGTAAAAAATAAATATATATGAGTGGTGTAAAAACTAAACTCTACTGTACAAGTTAAGTTTTATGGCCCATGATGTTGATGTGCGTTTCACATTTAGGAAAAAAACGATGCCTTTCTACATAATCAGAACCAAAAGAAATTGCAAAATTCTCGAGGTGTATCATATAATTGTGATGTCTAGTTATACTTTACATTTCCAGTTTGGTTGAACAATGTCACACTGAACTTTGAAAGTGATCTAATTATGTTGAAAGCAAATGTAAATGCCAAAATATAGACATTTTCACAGGTGTCAAAAGTTTGTATTATGTATTATGTTAGAACCAGTATTGAACATTAGTTATCCACCTGTCTATGTCCTGCACAGTATCAAATATGAGCGAAAATGCCTTAAACAAAAGCAGCCCGGCTTATTTTGACAGTGAATGCAGAAAAGGGAATATGGCTGAACATACAGTCTAATGCTCACAATCATTACAGCTGGTGTCTTTTTTTTTTTTTTGCAGCTTAACTAGTAGAGGGCAATAGCTTCATTCTAAGTGGAATATATTTATCCTTCACAAATGTCAAACTGTTGTTGTCACAGGGCCGTTGCTACAACAGCACTGGTGTGTGGCAAGCAATTGCCCCATGGGTATATCACACAAACACACAAATGTGCAAGCATGGAAACAGGCACGAATGCCCACACACATACAAACACACCTGTAAACATATACCGTGCGCTGGTATGTCAGCAACTGTCTCCTCCTCTCATCACATACATATACACATCTCCTCCTCCTCCTCCTCTCCCACCCCACCATCCAATTCCACACACAGAGCCTCCCCCGATGTTGTGGCCTGCCCGTGACAGTAATTGAGGGAAGCTGGCCGGAACAGTGTGAAGATGGGGGGGGGGGGGGGGGATAGGAGGAGAGAGAGATGAGAAGAGGAAGGGAGGGGGAAACCATTCATCTGAGACCCATGGATGTGGAATGGCATATTACAGGTCTAATGTGTAATTAGATAGATAGGGAATAAGGTCAGTGTGCTCGGAGAGGAGGATATCGCTGTCAGCACAGTGCCATCTAGTGGTGACGGGTTGCACAGGGTGCCTCATCCTCAGGTGGACAGTTGTGGAATGAATAGAGATCAAATTAGGAGTTAACAATGATTTATGACATATTCTTCACCGTCTGTAAGTGGAATTTCTAATGTGTTTGTTACTCAAGCTGCGTGCCGTGTAGCTGTCACGTGCACTGCCAGACAGCGGGGCAGTTGTTCATTTTCGTCATGTGGATGTTGTGCTGTTGACAAACAGATTTAAATGATTTTCAAACGGAAACTTTGATGACTTTTCATTTTAGCAAATTATGTCTTGGTGAATTGGTTTGGATAAGCTGAAATAATAAAAAGAAAACATTCTGTACGTCAGTTTGTGTTTGTGAATTTATGAGAAGACTTTCAGAGACGCCTGAAGACAACAGACAGGTAGAGCGTCTGTTTTTGTGACCAAATCTTTATTTATTTATTTATTTTCTTTTTGCTTTCATTATGGAGGAGACATTACATATCATAATCAAGTAAATGAAATATTGTGTTGACACTGCATAACACATCTACATCTATACACTAAGGTAATCAAATATGCATATAAATGTACATACATTTACATTCAAATAGTGAGACGAAATAAAATACAAAAATAACTGATGTGAATAATACAGCAAAAGAATGTGTACCCAGGAGAAGCCAAGATAAACACATCGGTGTGTTATGCCCTTGCCAAACTTTCAAATAAAATTTGATCACAATCCCATCTGTCTTTTTGACCCCCTCCCACCCCTCCCCAGCAAGTTCTTAGTTCTTTTAAACTATAATATTATATCTCAATTCTATATAGTTATTTACCCTCTCTTTTTATATTCTTTTTTATTATTATTTTTCCCCCTTTAAATATTAATACAGGAGGAAGGAATAAACATATCGTGGCTTACTTTATACCCCAATTTTAAGATGTTGGTTAAATGTACAAGTTAACCTGTATGGCCAAGCAGGCTACTGTAGACTGAACTGATAGGTCACATGGAGGGTAATACATAAAACCGTGCATCGTATTAGCCTATATGAATATAAGAATATAAGAATATAACCATGCCATAGCTTGTGTCAATTGTAACATTCATAGTATTTCATAGAAATCCAGAAAACAAAATAAACAAAAAAATTAAATACACATATATATTTACATTGACATGCAGTATATACACATACACCTGTACATCCATACAGACAGTCTAAATGTCCGTCTGCCTGCGTTCATGCCTGTGTTTACATGTCTGCTATGGTAATGCTCCAGTTCCTAATGAGAGATCCAGGCCTTCCCTGCCTGCTTAGGGTTAGGGTGTTTGGTCCAGACCTCTTGGAGACAGTCAGATCACATGACAGGAAGCTGTTAAAGCTGCTGGGTTAGTGGTAAACAGAGAAATTACCATCCTGGAGCCAGGCAAATATTCCCTCCCTGCATTTACAAGCCCCATGCCATACGTGTCCGTGCAGCATTAGAGGACTACAGATATGTTATTTCTTCAATTATTCACTTCTTACCAACAGGTGTGCTTGTAAACAACTTTTGGAAATACACACTTGTTCTCCCTTTGTTACGTTTTCCTCTCTTTTTCTGACACCTTGACCCCTACTTGCCTTATTTGTCTGGAGGACTTAGAGGACTTTGCCTCGGCTGAAGATAACAGTGTTGCACTTTATTTTAGCATGAATTCATATTTGAAGTTCTTGGACTGGGAAGAACCACTGTTGGACTTTTTGGGGAGCTCCAATCTAAAATCTTGTCTATGGCACCAACATCGTCAGGGTCGGCCCTGAATGTGTACCATATAGACAAAGTAAAGCATGGTCAAATATTATTCAACATAATTTATATATCTACAAAATATAGATTTCATTTAATAGCTAGAATAGAATTATGTTGGTGTGTCGTCAACTGTTCTGTAAAGGTAACATGACAAATTTAGTTTGTGCCTTTTCTATACAGTGTATATGTATGCTTTCCAAATTAAGAATTAGCCTTACTGTAGCTAGCTGGTATGGATAGATGTTATAAAAGAGAAACTGGTTGAAAACATCACAGAGACATTTGTGAAAACGTTTGTAAAGACAACAAGTATAACTTCATTTATTTAAGCATTCAATTCAGAAGAAACAACCATCTGAAGATGTATCTTGGGCTTTGGGACAGTGTGATGAGTATTTTTCACAGTTTTTGTGAGACATTTTTCTACACTAAATGATTAATCATCAAAAGTAAGAAGCCATTTCTTGAAGTCCCGTTGTGTCTGCCTTGTTTAAATCGATGCTTTTAACACTTTTGTTTAAGCTGTATTAGTTGTGATACACTCTTATTTTGAAAAGTTACTTCATTAAAACTAAATCAACCCTAAAAACATTAAATTACTGTCGAAATTAAGGCTGGACTGCTGTTAACTCTGCTGTCCAAACACTGCCTAATCAATCCGCTCAGCATATTAACATAAAACTTGCAAGTGTGTTTGTGTGTGTGTGTGTGTGTGTGTGTGTGTGTCCACGCCGGCATGCTCCTCTATCGTTCTATTACATGGGCCAGTGACTGCGCCATCTCTCCAGTTTCACCCCTCTGCTCTCCCAGACGTCTCATATTGCCCGGAGGGATGGTGTTGATGTGGGAGGCAGAGGAGGAGGGGGGGGGGGTGAGGGCGGGTGACTACACACATTATCTGTCTGAGCGCAGCTCAAGCCACACGGACGCAGCCTCTATCTCCTCTCTGCTGACTTCAACATCTAACATTTGGTCCCAATAATCTTAGATTTCTTTTGTTCACTAGCCGCTTCTTCCTTTTGATACCTGCATTATTCACTGAGACAAAATGAGTGATGAGGCAGTGCAGAGAGAATCAAATGTGCAAAATATTTCGGTAGCTTTCACTCAGATATCATGTTCAATTGTAAATAAACTTTTATAGATCTAAGACTTTTGGGATTGTATTGCATGATATGATAAACTCTATTGATGTGGAATTGATCAGGAATATGTTCAGCTGCAGGATAATGAATGATGAACAACAGCCCCTCCTTCTATTTAACATAATATTTAAAACTTAACCATCTATATATACCATATAATTGTGAGCATATCTGTGCAGGTGGAAAAACACCAGTGTGTCACACATCTATCAGATGGCCTTCGTCTAATTTAGAATCAATTCTGCCCCCTGGTGGTGACATGACAGACAAACAAAACCGATACAGTGAGCTACAATAAAACAGTCATTTTTACTAAAGGTAAGCCAAAGTATGCTGAACGTAGATAGATAGTAGCCATATAAAATGTAATGACGGCTATAACAGTATTTTTAACTGATTGAAACACAATCTCTTATCAAAGGTCTGTCATTGAGCTGATAGCGTATGAGCTGTTATTATGATGGCATGAAACTTGTGAGTCATCATATATTATAGGCAGTTACAGGACCTAACACTGGCTTATCATGTGATGTTATTCTGCTGGTAGGTTTCTCTTTCTGTTCATCTTGCTTTTAAAAAAATTAAAAAGAACATGACCAAGACTAGTAATAGTTCATTTTTCATCATAATAACACATTTAGGCATATTTTTTCTTATTGTTCACTCATCTAAATATTGTAAGTTAAATACGTATCGTTTGTTTGAATAAAAACACCAGCCTTCCTATGAATCTCTTATTCTCTTTGCATCCGTTAATGTTTTTAGGTGGTAGAATCAGACCACAGTGTATCTCCAATGAGTAACTGTCTCAAATCCATTCAGTGAACGCCCCCTCAACTAATGGCAATGAACACAGGAAGACAGCATGCAGTAGCGTGTGCGGAACTGAATTTCTCTGAGGCAGATCATTTTATGTGGACAAATGTCACAGAGAAGCAGACCCTAAACTACCTTTACTTCACTGACATCACAATCCAAGACCAGGAACCAGAGTCCCAGTGCTGACAACAAGAAAAACAGCAGGGTAGAGACAACTGACCACACCCTTCACACAGAGTAAACACTTGTGCTGACGCTTACCTTTTCTCAGAGCTGCAGATTATCTTCCCATGCCCTGTTCTGTAAATTACAAAATACAGGAGGTGTTCTTTTATCTTTAAGAAGAGGTGGGAGCATGAGTAAGCTACTATCAGAAAAAAACACGTACTACAGATTTATGAAGCATATTCTTCCACAAACTTGTTTTTATAAAACGAAGCTCTCTATAAATTCCCCAAACTAATCTTCCAGTGATAAATACCAAACATTTCAATAATGCTGGATTCTCAGATGCCAGGCCACCCACGCACCTCTGAGAGCAGACATGACTAGCTTTGGCCGGAACTCATCGAGGGGAAGAGCTGATTTGATGTAACATACTGAAAAACCTCAAAACAGTTTTACATCCTGAAGACTGTGGAAGAAAATGCTGATTCCAATTACTGCAAATTACTTGAAACGTGTCCAAAGTGGAACAACAAGAACCGCGTTTTCAGCTTCACTGCATACCGGTTCGGAAAATGAGTCAATACAAAAGTATTATTACTCCTAATTAAGTCTTACTGCTGAACTACTCTCAATCAAGCGTGATATTAAAGTCTCATTGTAATGTAACGTGAGACTGATGCTGATGTGGTGAGTCACCTGTCACCTTATCCCTGGTGCATGTCCCTGTTAAAGGTTAGGTTCACAATTTTTAAAGTCTGTCATAGGACAACAGTCAGGTGCCCATACGGAAACCAAAACAGGTTTTTCTTGCTGATGATTCCTCCTTGTTCATACAGACAATTAGAAGAAGTTCTCCAAATGCACTTACAATGTAAGTGATAGGCGTCAAAAATCCGCAGTCCTCGTTTTGAGCAAAAATGTGTTTAAAGGTTTATCTGAAGATAATATGAGACTTGAGCATCTGAGTTATAACTGTCTTTTTAATAAAAAGATCCTTCCTTGTGTTTCCTGCTCAGCTACAGTGGAAGGATCTTAACAAAAAAAGGGAATTTGGCACTAAGAAGGTAGTAACTTTGAAAGATATTGACTTGATTTGACAGCTGAAGCCTCGTATTAGCTTCAAATACACTTTCAAACACGTTTTTGCACAAAAGGAGGACTATGGATCTTGTCCAAAATCGCTTACATTGAAAGTGCATTATGAAGGGTTTTTTTTTAATGGTCAGTATGAACAGGAGGAATGATTAGCAAGAAATGCGTCAATGTTCGTTTGGGACTATTGTTATGGAATAGACTTGAAAGATTGTGAACGTGTCCTTTAAGTATTTAGACAGAGGTGCTTTTGGCTCTCTGCTAACACACTGGAATTTAAGTTTTCCTTTGTATACATAATTCCACAACCTCAGGAAAAAAGAAAAAGAAAAGTGCTCCCACTATCTTCAAAACAGGTTATAAAGCCACTGTTTTTGCATGTCCAAGCATATCTCAAGGTGCTGCCAGTAATCACTGTCATAATAAGGAGGAATGATGTCACCTGCTTGTTAATCATTGTCCGGCCGTGGAAGTAAAAGCTGCCTTTATTACCGAAGACGTATTGCTTTTTCATCCTGTCAGCTTCCTGGAAAAATAAACAGCTGTAAACTGACTACACTGTACGTTTTAATATCTCTACATTTAATACAGGAGCTAAACTGTTAAGTATCAGCATGTGCCCTAACTCTGACCCTAGGCAGTCTTCTTATAAGTGCACAATAGACTCCTTGTGAGAGCAGTCAAAGTCAACAATTTAACCGTTGTAAAAACGGTATGTTAGCCTTTTGACAGTTAATTCTTTCCCCCTTTTGCGGTCTCATTCTTTCCATTTGTCTATCTATTTCAGCATCGAGGTGGCCCAGTGGTCATATGTGGGCGGTGGTTGCTGCCGTGTGCATATGACGGACACAACAAGAAAACAGGACCGGAAGAGAAGCTACCTCCCTCCCTTCCTCCTTCTACGCTCTGCTCTCCATCTACAGCCAATCCCGAGGAAATCTGTGGCCTTATATGCCTCTGACACACTCACAAACAGCTTATTGATATCATCTGTGTGTGTGAGGAAATGGGTGGCACACACTACCCTCAGTAGCTACTATCCACCAGACTCACCAGACTAAATCTAAAACACCAGGATTTACTGTGCTTACCGTGTTTGACAAGCAAACACCACAAACATGGGTGTAAAGACTATGAATTAATGAGTGTATAAATTTGTCAATACTTGTTTCACATCTGAGAGGACAATACCCGAAGCCATTTCAAAAGACACCACTAAAAGCTAGCTTTCAGCTCTCATGAACATGATAATAGCAGGCTTATTTTTTTTTTAGACGTGAAAGCACATTTCCACCCAATCATCAGAAACATTAAGCAGTAATGCGTCACACCATCGTCTCACACCAAATTAGTGAGACCATGTTAAATTGAAGATGTTTACAGAAATGTGAAACCACTTCAGTTACCATGAGGGCATGATTCAGTGTTTACCGAGAGGACGGATAACCTTTCCATCGTGCTTGACATTTGGTGCCTAAATGAACACCACAATGGATGCAGCAAAATGTACATGAAAATATAAGCTTGAGCTGACTGGCCATTAAGTATTTGGGCATTACTTTAAATTATTTTGTAAAAAAAAAAAAAAAACTCTGAAGTGGAGTTGAGTGGCCTAAATAAAGGTATAATGCATCACAAACACAAAATAGCACACTGCAGGTAGATAACCAGATTTATATTTAGAGATACAATATTTTTTTCATAGAATGAGATCAGTCTGGTTACTGACTCAACTAATACACGCTGTGGTGTGATATAAAAAGACTGCTTCTTCTTGGGCACATAAAATTGAATAGGAGACCTCTGATTCGGTAGAAATGTCTCACTAAACAATAAACAATCCAACAGACACTGTTCCGGTTTCAAAAAGCCGTGTCCAAGGTCAAACTGGCCTCAAAAAAAGAGACAAAGCAGTTACTGATCAACATGTATGACACCACTTCCGCTTGGACGAACTGTTGTCATCATAGTACAACTTTTAGATGACTGAGAATTGCAACCGAGCATTGTGAATACAAATTATCGAGAAAAATATTCAATAAACAGTTTAATTCCTGCTCAGCAAAGTGTGATTGGCTCTATTGTACTTTCGACAAGATGAGTAAAGAAGAAAGAATTTAAGACTAACTGCATATTATGACTGAATGAATGGATTGATTATGTGGGTATTAAAAAAGTAACCTCAAGTATGAAGCAAAACCCTCCCTCTGTCTGGCTGTTATCCCTCTGATCACGGAAAGCGTTCTGACAAGCGGACTTCAAAGCAAAAACGCCGACATAACAAAGGCTTTTATCAGTAATACAGTATACTGAATTGTGTGTGTTTAACCTAAGTCACAGTTTGTGATGCCTTTGCCTTTGATGTAATGCCTGGTCTGCAAATAGCAGAGGAAGGACTGGATCAATGTGCGTAGGTCTTCTCGGGACACGCGAGTCAAACTGAACCATAACAGGGAACTTCATAGAAATGTTTTGCAATTTAACCGTGACGTGAAGAACAGTGATACGCCGCAGGTCTAAAAACAGTTTGTGTTGCTCATTTTAATTCTCTGGAAGGTGTCAGAGTAGGATAAGACACAAATAACACTAAAAAAAAAAAAAAAATAGAACAATGTGAAAGGCCAGTGTGTGAGTAGGGCAGAGCCTCCGTTCATCACAGCTTGGTGAAATACCACATATTGTGTAGAACTGCTTACGAGCAATGAGAGGCTATCAATAGAAGTGTGTTTCTACATGGCCTCATGAAAACTAGCCCCATAGTGTCTGCTGATGCCACTGGGTGGAGGCAAAATAAAGGAGATGCATGACAGTAGTAGACGTACTGCACATCATTTTGTTAAATGTGTTTGCTCTGAAGAAGCTGAAATACAAGATTTCAACTTATAGTATATTTGACTTTAACTGCTGAACATGCTATACAAAAATTGCCTTTTCTGTATCCAAAAGCCCACTATTTGATGTGGGAATGACAGAGAAAGAGGAAACAGAACTAAAAAATTTTTTTTAAAAACACAAAATCTGCATGTGACATAGAGTTTGTGTCATGTCACCGCAGTTCTGACATTGAAACATCTAGATTGAGTGGCAATACTTGTGAAGAGTAATAATCATATTCGTGTGAATGTGTGAAGTGCTCGTTCATTAACAGAGCCAGACACAATAGATCCATTTAAAAGGTGTAATAAAAGGGGAATTTCAAAAAGAACAGTCAACAGGAGGTGATTTCACTCGCCGGGAATCAGAAAGTAGGTATTCCCCTCCTCGGCTGTCGAGGACAGTGGTTTGGATTGCGCAGTTATCTTAGTATGCAAAGCACGATTCAGTACAGAGCGAAATGGGAATGATAAGAAATTTTTTTAAAAATGAAAACAGAACTACGAAATTTGGGGTAAAAGTTTAATTCACTCATTATTTAAAAAGCCACATACTGTAACATCAAAATACTGAGCACCCAACAGCTAAACTGAGGTATGCAGCTCAGAGGAGGCTCACTGACAGATTACAATGATGGCCACATCACTATTGACCACTTTTCTCCAAACTAAGCTGCTAAATTTAGCGATGAAAAGGAGGACATTCTTCCTAAAGCATTTTTCTGACCAAAAGAACGTTCCAAATGCACTTATGTCATGAAGTCAAGCCCTACAAAGAAAAACCACCGAGTAAGACATGTTTGATGATGGCCTTAGCTTTAATTGTCCCCCACAAATCTTTTTTTTTTTTTTTTACTGTTTAAAATTGTGAACTGTTTACTCTTCCATACTTTAAACAGAACATAAAAGACATAAGCCATAACGTCTGTAATCATTCGCAGTGCCCTCTTTCTCACACCAGACACACACACACACGCATAAAAGCACACACAGACACACATGCGCACGCACACAGGGGACTTCCAGACCAACACACCTCCACCCACACGCAACCTCCATCGCTACAGGCTGTGAACCCCGAGAGAAACAGACATTCCACACAGGTCTGCTCACATTTACACCAATAAACTAAGAATTAAGGCTATTGACACACTCCACTACTGCTGACTCTTTGACTTTAATACTGTAAAGGCTGCAACAACCGAGAAGTATTGTTATATCAGGTCAACAATGCAGTTGATGAACTGGGAAGTCATGTGATAATCAATAATCATTTGCATCATTTCATTACTCCCCTTACACACTCGCAAAATCTTAACTGCAAAAACCACGGACAAGTACAATTTGAGACACTTTAAATACTTTACAAGTATTTTAATATTATCCTACTTTAAACTAATACCTCACTACATTTCAGAGGAAAATAGTACACTACGTTTATTTGACAGCTAGAGTTACTTTGCAGATTAGATTTTACATGCAGAACATATGAGCATCTTATATACAAATGTGTGTAGTTAAAATTAGCATAAAATTATGCAAAACATTTGATTGTGTAAGTATTTGTACATTGCGTATGAAGTCAAAGATTTGAATACTGCTTCCGCCAGTGGGGAAAACAAAACTGAAAACTGGCCTTTAAGAGTTTAATGCCTGTTGGCTACTTTCTTACTTCTACACCTACAGAGGGGGTTTTTCAGAGGGATGCTGAAGACAAAATACGTTTGTCAGTGCTCTAAAGTGGCTGCTGTGATGTGAAATTTCGTTTTCTTTTTCTCCAAAATATCCTTTCTGATTCTGATTTTATTGACTGAAGACTTTTTAAGAATTTTAAAATTTCCATTTAAATGTATGTGGTTGTGTGTCAACCTAAATGCTGCACACTAATGACTCATACAAAGGATCAAATCAGGAACTAACCAGCTGCCCACAACATGCTGAATAATCATCATCTGTAAAGTCAGACCTGTTGTGTGCGTCATGTTTTTAATTTTTTTTTTTTTTAAGTTGCAAAATTAGGCGTTTTTTTTTTTTTTTTTTTCAGCCTCCATAGGCTAAAGAGTGTGTCAGTTTGTTGCACTTTTTGTTTCACTTGACAAAAATAAGCTGATAGATACCACACTAGCACTGCCCACGCTGAGTGAACACAAGGCTACATTTTGCAAGCCAGTACAAGTTTAACATAACATGTTTGTCTAAAATGACTCCTGGACCATCTTTTGATTTAATCCTATTTAATTAAACAGAAAGATGTAGCATATTTCAAGACTAAAAACCCTCAGTCAAAGCCCATCGTCACCCTTCATTCAATCCTATGGCTAACGTGTTGTATTTTAGTGGTGTAGCTATAGCAACCATTAATCCATCTTTGATAAAACAATCGGTCTATACATCCTCATCTCACACCACACACATTCATTTACTGATCAATTACTGGGTACATTCCTAACATCATGTCCACGTGTGATTATTGGAAGTCACATTGACGAGAAAGCTTCTAATTTACTGCCAAGGTTAAACAATGGAGAATCAGATACTGATATATGAAGTGTTTCCTTATATGAACACATATAGCAACTATTGTTTCACACTGTAATTGTTGTCTCTGCCATCATGGAGGTAGACGGGCATTACAATCATTCTGTGAAAGGCCTCTATTGAGATGATGCACCGGGTCCACTGGCTTCTTAATACAAATCAGCTGTCATAGACACCACCCAGTTAAAAATCTATTTTAGTCTGCTCACCAAATCTGACCCAAATTTTATTCCGGTTTGTTCCAGTTTATCACAGATGACCTAAAACAGAGAGCTTTGTTTGCAGTTTTGTATCAATTTCAGGTATTTTAGTGCAGACACTGAGGCTGGATTGCCAACCGAATAAATCCTGAATCCGGGAGCAGTTTCAGGATTTGCTTGAAACCCCCCACCATAAGGGAGTGGGGTTTTTTTTTTATTATCACGACATCAAAAAACAGGCCCCACAAATTCAGGCTCTTGTGTTTGATTTTTTTTACAGTGCTTATTTTGGTCTAGAAGCCCAGTAATGGGGCCCCATCAGCTCACTTTTGCCCTGGAGCCCTGGAGCACGGAAATCAGGTGACAGCAGACAAACCCTTCCTCTTTGGGGTCATGGGGTCTTATTGTTTTGCAGTGAAGGTAAATAATTAGTAGGCCTGCTGGCACCATAACAGTTAACTGCCACACTTTATCAACTTTACAAATAA
This sequence comes from Scomberomorus guttatus, assembly GCA_038419695.1. Classification (NCBI taxonomy): domain Eukaryota; kingdom Metazoa; phylum Chordata; class Actinopteri; order Scombriformes; family Scombridae; genus Scomberomorus; species Scomberomorus guttatus. Next base: position 14,151,554 of record CM076447.1, read on the forward strand.
ATCAGCTACAGTTGACGAAACAGTCTTATCTTAAAGGGCTATTCAGTAGCTGTTCTAGAGCTTTCAATCATATGACACGATTTTCATCAGCTGATGGAGTTTGCTCAGCTGTCATGGTCCATTTTGACTTCTTGGCTTAAAGTTAAGTGGAAATAAATGGAGATTTGAACATATCAATGAAAAGCAAACTCCCAACTGCTAAAGGAGATCATGTGATATGACTTAACCACCAGAAACAGTTTGATTTTGTTGTGATTCTGTCACATTTGGAGGAGTTGTTTCCCATCACTCCACAGCACGATGAGGAAAAGCCATGGAAGCAGACGGAAGCAAAATGTGCTGCTGTCAAAACTAGTTCCAGGCGCATGCGCACAATCGCGCCACTGCAGCAACAATTACGTCACCCATTCAAAATACAGGCAAGTCCAGACACACACCTACCGAGAGCTGGACAGGCGATGCAGGGCTCACCATTCCGAGCCAGAATACCGGCGAACCGGACAAACTGAGCAGCCTGGGACGGTCGAGGGACGAACGACACACCAGCAGCAAGCTGCAGTTATTCTTTCCTGCCTGTTTGCGAGCTCTTCTTGTTCCTCAGATACACGCATCTTCAGGCTACCTGTCAAAGCAATCTGTCACGGAGGTTACAGCTGCAGAGTTTGGGACATGACAATGACTCTCGAGGATGATTTGACGACAGCAGCAGCGAAGGGAAACACGGCAACTGTGGAGTGTCTTCTCCGGGAAGGGGCTGAAGTTAACGGGGTGAACTGCTTCGGACGAACCGCTCTTCAGGTCAGTGTCAACAAGATGCGCTTCATCGCCAGATAAAAGCCAAATTTCGCACTTAAATGTGCTTCACAGACATCGTCAGCCTCTGCTTGGGCTTCATAGACACCATCAGCCAAATACGAGATGTATTGACCACAGGGAAACCATTTTCAGCCGGGCCGTCTACTGTTATTTACTTTGTGAAAAAGTAACGCGCTCACAATGAGTCCCGTGAATCTTTGGACCATGGACTGGCCTGATCAAACTTTGGCTTTACTTTATTGAGGGAAAATACAGTCCAGCTTTCCTGTCGAGTTAATGTAATATAAATTCGCACCAAGATAAATAAAACGAAACTGCAAGTTTGCATGCATGTAGGACATTGGGTGTCCTTTTTGGCACCGCATTGTTTTTGATCGGGCTAAAAACTATAGCCTACATGAAAATAGTGTAGACCTATAGCTGATGAAACAGCCTTGTATAGAGTAAGTGATTGCGTTAAAATAGAATAAGCATATATATTCTTGTGAAAATAATCTCCAGATGCGCATTACGCATTCCCCAATCCAGACAAAAACATGTCTCATCCATGTGGGACGTATCCTGTTCTTTTTCTCTATAATTGGATATTTACAGGAACAAATGTGTATAATCTTAAACCAGGGAAATTGTTTTATATTTTTACTTTTTTTTTTTTGGGAAAAGGCTGACCCGTGACAGCCCGTGCGCCATGCAAACTGTAGTGATGAAACTTATTGAGGAAATAGTCACAACTCACCTTTCCTTATAGAATTCCTCTGTTAAGATTAGGATAATGAAACGAAACTAAATGTACAAGGAGCCTTTAAAATGTTGTTAAACAAGTCATGTGGGATGTAGTGTTGGTTTTCATTTTCGTGTTGCGTTGTTTTGGTGCATTAAATGTGGAATAACAGCAGGCCTAACGCTTCCCTGTGGCTCTGCACTCCTCTTTCCACTCAAAAAAATATTGCTTCAGATGAAATGAATTATAGAGCAAATGGGACAAAGCGTTACATTACTTATGTGCGTCAGTTTTGCCACATTTCCAAACCGGGACTAATAATTGGTTGAAAAGTATAGAGCAAACATTTTTGGTCATGATGTTAAAAATGAAGGTCTTCTGTAAGACTTCAAAATAGCTGAATAGATTTTTAAAATGTTCTTATAATTAAATGACATTCTAACTCTCGGTTATATTGTCATGAAGGTGATGATGATGGGCAGCACGCCGGTGGCTCAGGTGTTACTGAAGCACGGAGCGGATCCCAACGTGGCGGACGGACGCACCGGCACCACACCTCTGCATGACGCGGCCAGGACGGGCTTTCTGGACACTGCGCGGCTGCTGGTGCACTTCATGGCTGACCCGCATGCCAGGGACAACACAAACTGTCGGCCTATTGACCTGGCCAGACAGAACGGCCATGCAGATGTGGTGGCTTTCCTGGAGTCTTTGTAAAACACCCTGACGCTGTGATATATAGTTTTTTTTTTTTTTTCATGCTGCTTTTTTTGAATGGGGACTCCAGGCTGCGAGAAACGGGGCCCGAACAGGCCTGCAGCCTAAATTACGCATAGACTGTGCTGTACATTTTACTTGTATTTATTTGACTGCCTTATTTTGCTGAATAGAAACTATTATTTTATTTTTAACGAAATCGGGGTTAGCAATCGGCATAGAGTCATTGATATATGTCAAATATCAAAAGACAACATCATTTTAAATCCTGGTTATAACGAGCTGTTCAGCCCGTTACGGCGACTTTATTATGATTTATTGCAATTTTATCTTCCGTTGAATCATTGAAATATTCTTATAAGGAAATTCTAGTGTACAGTTTTACTGTGGTAGCTATAATATTATAGCTTATTTTAAAAATAGGATCATGGTTCGTTTTCTTTGTTAAACTAATGAGATTGCCGTATTTTGAATATCTTTCCATGTCCAATAATTAACCAAATAACACAAAAGCCATTAGGAATATTTGCACATATGAACATGTGTGTGAAACTGATTAAGTTCCGGTCAGCATTATCTTTATTCTGCAGACACTTTGCTGTACAATGATATTCAGATTTCGGATATTATGCACTTTAATAAAATGTCACTTATTTAAGTTAAAGCTGGTAAAGCCAAAATCAAATGACAATATTTTACATATTGTCTGAAGGATGGTTACTGTTAAGTACCAGAGAATTAAAAAAAAAACAACAACCAATGATTATTTGACTTTGTATTTTAATTAATTTGAAGAATTACAGAAATACCAAACGAGTGATATTTAACTCCAGGCCGATATTTTACTGTCAAATTAGGGAAAACTTGCTTATAGAGGATTTCTCCTGATATTTGCATTGGAAAACTTTTTTTTTTCGACTGACAGATCAACACACAGGCTCCAGATGAAATGTTTTTCCTAATACTGCCTGGTACATGTTGGACTATGATCATGTTACCAGTTCTAGAGGTGACTTCCGTTCAACATGTCAAACGATTATGACACAATCATTTATTTATTTACAGAGAAAATTGTGATGCGACTTTTCGATTAAAGAGAAGTAAAACATGCTTTTTTTAAAAATGATCCTTTATTATTCTTTATTAATGTGTGTTTATGACGTTTGAGGCTGCAGAAAATAGACCACTGACGCAGAAGAGGTTATTTATAGCTGAAGCTCTTTTGTTTAGCCAACCTATGTATAAAAATAATTAAAAAAAACATTTTCATAAAAAGGAAGCGAGGTTAGATCTGCACAGGATGGGCTTAAAAGGGAACCAGAGAAGAGAGAAAAATATGAGCACACAAACATGATTCATAATCAACGATCTGGCGACTCGAGTAGTTTTAATGACTTTGTGCAAACTAACGTTGAGATTTGAGAGTGAACACACTTCAGCAGTCAAAACCACGGAGAGCATAAACTACACTGCTGGCTCCAGTAAACTGCAGGCCTGATATAATAACGTTACCATGGCAAACCCGTTTTATCTTGCCAATAAATTCAGCCGACAATATGTCAAACAGGAGGCTATTTTTAGATTTAATGATATAATGAAATCAATGGCAGCATTTATTTCCTACATACACTCATAGCTCAAGAGCAGACTTTCAAATCTTGACAGTCAGATGCGGCAGCAAAATTACTTTAATTTCTTTTTCTATATTTTTATTATGAGCTTTTGGATTAGTGCACTTAATTGCACACTTTTTATTTTTAGCAGTCTCAGTTTGCCACCCTGCACTTTTTGAATGAGCACGTGACACATAAAACCACTACATACATTTTAATCTGTCCAAGTTGTTTTAAGATTTTAATATTTCGGTAACAACTTGAAATCAGGACCTCAACTCTTTAAACAGTTAAAATCTCCATAAGAATATATACATTTTTTTTAAAGCAGCCTTTATTGAGCTAATTATTCTCCACAATGTAACAAAGAGAAAATACAATACAAGGGAGCAAATATTTTTAGATGCTGTGCAATTTGATGATATTCAGGTGCAGCAAATGCAGATAAGAGAAACATACTAACATCTAATGTGAGTGAGAACAGAAGGCCCAGCACTCTTACAAACATGCTTATGTCATTAGACGATGCCAAATCTTACTGTATATATATATATATAAAAAAGACATTACATGCAGATCTTATCCTGTTTATAAATGAATTGTTGTGGTTTGATTCATTAAACACTGTCATTAACAGCAATTACAAATGAAAGCATTTGATAAAATATTTTTAAAAATATGCCCCAACAAGCAAAGACAGTAACATTCCCAGTACTAACAAGACTTTTATCCTAACTCAATTTTGCTGAAGTGTTTGCAGGTTTTTATTATATCCTGCATTAACCGCAATAAAGACACCAATGGTTTACACACACACACACACACACACACACAGAGACACACACACACACACAGACAGACACACAAAGAAAAGGTAACAGATCACAAAAAATAAATCCTAAAAAAGTAATACCTGGTAGAATGTTATGATTAAACGTTTGGTCGGAATGACAAAAAAAAAAAAAAAAGTATGCTGGAGAGATGAGAGAGAGAGAGAGCACATGCATTATTTATGTGAGGCACTTTTTCTTGTGATTCACTGATGACAAATCCACAGGCAGAGTTGAGTCTGTCGTCCGTGTCAGACGGCGGATGGTGATCCGTATCCTTTTCTACTTCATTGTTCTCTCCACGCTTAGTGTTTGGGTAACATTACTGAAGATTGTGCCATTGACTGTAACAAAACAAAGAAAACAATTACAGATATAAGTTGTCCAGCATTTGTTTCAGAATACTCTCGGGTCAAAATTAAAAACTTTAAAATACTTGATTAAGAACAATGTCGTCCTACCAAAATCTAAAATAAATAAATATTCAGAAGTCTTAATGTTAAACACTTTTTCAGTGTAAGCATTCCCAATAAACACATTCATTGTGTGTGAGGTAGGATCATTTTGGAACAGAAATTTAACTACTTACCTTCCTGTGACCTCAACATACTTCAAGTATATTAAAAGTGATTGTTGCAAATGGATTCAAAGGACGTACCCAGTGTTACAGAACTATTAGTCACATAGTATTTACACCACTGAGCATCAATTAACACTATTCATGCTTATCTAACATGTGCAACGTTAGCTGCATTGTCATTTTATAATGCGGTAAAAAAGGTGCAACACAGTACAATGACAGTTTCTTATACTTGCTGTGTGCAGCTGGGGGATCGAGATAATAATCACAATATAAACGGCTAGTGTTTGGAGAGCGGTCACGCTTGGGATGGTTTGGAAGTTGAAGAGATTTAGGAGGTGGTGCAGTGAGACGGAAGACATTATAAATTAGATGTCAGTTCAAGATACCCGGCTAAGCAGTAAACAGACCCTCTTTCACAACTTCCACAGACTTTCTGAATGGAAATGAATCATAAACCTGACAACTTACTTTCAAGGTCTTTATTGTCTGAGCCCAGTCCATCTGACTAATCTGGGGTATTGCAGTTAGCAGGATACTGCTAGCTTTGTTGGCATTCTCCTTCATGGTCTTCAATACGTTGTCAACACAGACCTAAGAGAAGAAAAAAAAAAAAAAAAAAAAAAAGACAGCCGCTGGGTGAGAAGAATCACTCACAGCAATGCACTTCCTTTATGTGTTACAGTCGCTTTGTATTTCTGAAAAACCTTTCAATGAATATTTGTGGTGGCAACGCATGATGTGAAGGAAGACAATATCCTGTAAAATTAGAGCTGATGTGATAAGAATGAGAGAAATATGAAAAACACATTTTAAAGGAGATGACATTAGAAAGGGAAAACCTTCAGTAGTGAAGCAGATTTAAGGACGTTGCTATAATACTCACCTAGGAATACTTAAAAATTAGGGCAAGTCAATAAAGTTGAAATCAACATCATGAAATTGACACATTTATTCAACATTGATATTTAGTTTATCAAGCTATGGCAATAGCTATGAACCTTGTTCCACTTTTATTTTTTCCTCATGCAAAGAATAACTTCAAATTTTGTTTGTTTTTAATTACAATGCTTGGTCTCGCAACTTGGACGACAGAGTTCTGCACAACAATGACTCCACTGACAGTAAATTATAATATTGAATTATCACCGTTTCCTGCTTTATATTTTTACTTAAAAGAGCACAAAAAACACACTGTACTGCACAGATGTCAAATTGCAGCTCAGATTTGAAAAGTTCAAGTGAAAGTTACTTTAATCTCTTGTGTTTACTCAAATTAATGGTCACCGCACGACCTGTGAGACAGCCACGTAAACAGACGTCGATTTAAGCAACATCAGTGCAGATGTGAGGAGCAGTATATTGTTTTTCTAGCAGCCAGCTGTTCCCTGTAAAACAGTGATTCATTATGGGATAGTAACGAGGCATGCCAAGTCTATGACACTGATCATCACTGTATTACACACATGACTAACATCACTTTTAAGAAAAGGAGAAAGTTGAAATCAAAGCAGTGTAATAAAGTCGCGCAGTAACTAATGCCTCAGTCACATGTGTCAAGAGAATAAAATATATGCGTATCTGCGTGAAATTGTATGATAATCTCTAAACGATTAGACTGACATTACTTCCGTCTTGTGCTAGTGTTTACCTCCTGTAACCTTCATTAACCCTTGGGTGCTTTGTTTTCATGTCACATTCAATGACTAGTTTCATGTTTTTGTGGTGTTTGCCAGGATGAAGACAGTGAAGCTGATGACTCAGTGTGACTCAACCTCCTCTGGCAGGGCTTGCACCGGAGGCTGGCAGGCTAGCTGACTGGGGGTGGAATGGGGGGGGGGGGGTGGTAAACAAGGGAGGGAGGCCAGGAGGTAGTATGAGGCTGGGAAGGAGCGGAAGGATGTGGCGAGTGTTCTGCAACAGGAGGGGGAAGAGGTCAGCTGCAGGAACTCGGAAGTGGAGTTGTGAGTTGGGCTGGATCACTGACAAATAAGCCAAAACTCACCCACACACAGTATATCAAACTGCATTATCCAGAGCGTGTGACAGACAGCAGGTCACTCGGAAGTCATGAGAGCACACATACTCTGTGGTTAGTCTGCGTACGGAGCACAGATGGCACAAACCTCTGTGCAGAACCCAGCATACTAAATAAAATATATAATAAAAGTGAACAACATTTTCTTTTTTTTTTCCTTCTTATGAATGCAATGTTTTAGAGATGCACCAACTTTAAAAACACTGAAGAAAGTTTAGAAGGTATTTGAAGCAAATCATTATTAAAAGCAAAGACTTTTTAATAATAGACTATTTTGTTCCCTCCAACAATAATACCCACCTGCAAAAAAACAAAAAAACAAAAAAAAGAAGGTGGAAAGTTTGACTTTGGACAGGACTGCCTTAAAAGTGAATATTACAAAAAATGTTTGTTGTTATCCTGAACACATTAAGGTTAGTATTTACACTTTTTTAAATGCTGGAAAAGTATAGAGTAAGTATAGAATATAAATACTGTTAGTTTTTTTTAATGACACAATAAAAAGCTGTTTTCCTAATCTGCACAGACAAATAACTAAATGTGTCTCCAAACTATTCTACAACTCTCTCAGTCTATTGATCATATAAATACAGTGTTAGTCAAAGGTTTGGACACACTTCCTCATTCAAGTGAATGGGAAGGCGTGGCCAAATTTTGACTTCGTCAATAGATTGAGAGTTATAGACAGGGAAAAGTTATAGATGGGAAAGAGGACTTTATGCTTTATGATGCTTTACAGTAAACAAAGTCCTACTGTGACAAGCTGAGCTCACCAAATCTTCCAGGCAGAAAGTGAAAGAGAAAAATGACCTGATGATTATGTCTGAAGCACCAAAATATCTACATTAACATTAAAAATTAAAAAACAAGATTAAAAAAAAGTTAGAGTATTTTTGTTTTTCATAAATCTTTCATTGATTTCTTTAATATCATTTTAATGTTTGTTAAAAATGACAAAGTTGGTTTTTGCTAAAAGTGAAATAATGAGTCCTCTCACAGCACAGCAGGCAAATCAACAAAAGATGTCCAACTTCAGCTCAGCTTTATAATAAACAGGCTTCCAGGCTGGTATTTATTTTGTAGACGTGACCTTCCGGCTACCATCATCAGCATTTTGATGTAAGAGAGCAATAGTCACTATATAGCTATGATGTTTTGCAATTATATCACAGCTTCTACTGGCTCAAAGATAACGTGGGAGGATTGGACATAATTGCGCAATAATAGTTTTATTGCACAGCTTGGCACAAGCGGTTCACACCTGTGCAGTTTAATGAAGCGGCACAATCTTATTTGAAGAAATTATTTTGCAGAGCCAGTAGTTATGTGTCATGGACCCTCAGGGGTTCTGGTACCCTACTTTGCTGATTTTCTTAACAGTTTGACCAGGTCAGTTCATCCCAGTTATTCTCTCCCTCTCTCTGATTAGAGGGAAAAGGGGAAATAAAAAGAGGAAATAATCCCTGAGAGAACTTGTAAACTGTAAAGGAGTTAAAGGGTGAAAGCAACTGGGTATAGACGTATACAGAGGACACAACTATTTAAAGTTAAGACGAGAATGAACAGAGATTCCTATAACTTTAGATCAAAATGGCTTAGACACAAAAAGCTCAAGAGAATACGCCTTTTACTGTGTTTGCATATTAGTGTCATGAACCATCAGATTAAATAAATCCAACAGAACGCTGAAATCATGTCGATCAAAGAAATATGCAGTTTTAAGAACTGTGTCTGAGTCAACTTACAACAACCCGTTTATCGATCTCCTCCGTGCTTATTGCCATTTTTGTAGCAATTTTTCATGCTGCTTTTTTTTTTTTTTTTTTGCATCTAGAACAGGAAGATGACATCCTCATTCTTAATCCCGCCTACAAAGCACTGATTAGTTTGGTCGTTTGACCATATAGGGGAAAGAATTGACAATGAGCACCAGAATCCATCTACAAAGTTGTCAACACATCGTGGTGAAGATAGGAGAAGTATAAAACCAGATGACCACTTATTATGAGTACTGGTCCCTTTCTGCATTATGCTAAGCTGAATGCTGGTGGTAGGTGGTAAATACAACTAAAAGTCTGATACAATTAAAATGTTGACAGTGCTGTAAAAATAAACAGATTGTGACAGGATGTGATGTCACCCAGTGCACCAGCAGTGCTTCACCCCTTTGGCGACACAGAGTCACACAACACGCAAACAAAGACAGAGGAAACATCAAAGTAATAAAAACAACAGTTAAGACCTTCAGCCGGGCCACTCACCGCCTCCTCGTGTTCCTTCCAACAGTCGTAGTCTGTCGCCATGGCGATGCTGGCATAGCACAAGCCGGCCTCCTTGGCAAGGACCACCTCGGGCACGGTGGTCATGTTGATGACGTCAGCACCCCACTGGCGGAACATCAGGCTCTCTGCCCGCGACGAGAAGCGAGGCCCCTCGATGGTCAGCATAGTCCCCCTCACGTGGCACTTGACCCCCAGGCTCCGTGCCACCTCCACCAAAACCTGCACCGAGATAGAGAGTCTATAACCGGCCACGTGAAAACCAATCCGATAAGAAGCGGCAACTTTTCACGTGGTTTAAACAGCTACTCAGCTCGTCCCCTAAACCGTTCACACTTCCTGCTGCGCTGTGTGGTATCAGTTGATCCGTATGTCGTTTCGGTGAATTGCAGATAAGCCACAGCTGCCCTCGACACAAGAGGGCTTTTCTGGCACAATAATATTTCCTGACATAACAAACATTGTTTTCAAACAAACCACAAGTCCTCACTGTTGGTCTTATAAACTGCAATCTAACTGTTGGTACTTGTTAAAAAATGTGTTTTAATAATTTGCAATATTATGGCAGTAATAAAGAATAAAAATGCCATAGACAGAAAAACTAGCCAAAAAAAGAAATAAATATATAAGAAATACATTTATAGTATTTATGTGTATGGGTTTTAAAAAAAACAAACATTTTGAACAGTGACTAAAATTTAAAAAAAAAAAAAAAAAAAAAAAAACTGTAGCTACATCTTGAATAAGAGGTCTGAGTCTGTGAGCAATTTGATCACACACTATTTTTCACGGACTCACGAGACACATGCACGTGTACAACTTTTCATGCAAGTACATATTATAACCTAACTGACATAAGAACATTTTTTACTGCCTTAGTATAATTCGTTAATGTCCACAAGCTGTGGTTCAGCTGTCAGGATTGTTTGGCGAGCCGTCTGACTCAGTGTTTTAGTGTCCACAGGCTGTGTGAGCTGTGCAACTCACATGCTGCTTTTTTTTTTTTTTTTTCCACCTCTCCACTATCTTCACACTCGTCTATTTTTGTCAGCTAACTCGTGTCATTGAAAAGGGGAATATATTTTGACTTGTGATTCTTATGTAAATGCAGTATTTATGCATAATTAAAATGTGCAACTGTGGCAGACATCCAGTGGACATTTGGGGTTATAGAACATTTTTTTTAAAGTTGAGTAGTTTCATTTGAATATTGTTCAACGAGTATTTGTGATCAAACTCACCTCTCTGGTTCTGCTGCAGAAAGGCTCGGCCATGGGGATGTGACTCACACCCTGATCACTGGTGGGTTGCCCGTCGTACAGCGTCTGAGCCCTCTTAGTAGTCCTGGCAAAAAAAAGGAATAAATTGGAAGCACTCAAGGTTACTGTTAAGGTAACACAGGCAAATTATGAAAGCAACTGTTAGATTCAGCTGCTGCAAATTCACCAAATCCACATTAATCAAATACATTTTGCAAATCTTGAACTTACTCTAATTTACAAATTAATAACAGACAGATTTGTTCGTAATGGGCAACACCCAAAAACAAATGAAAATGACAAAGTAAAAATGATTTATGTCATAACCATCATTTGTCAATTTGCCTAGTAGAAATCTTCTGAGGCAGCCACAGTTTTAGCGACATATTTTAGTGACTATACGTTTAAAACAGTCCATTCTATTTAAATTGTTATGAACAGTCCTTTCACAGCTGTCCAGGGTTATAAAAGCACTAACAGTGAACAGAAGCATCCACGCCAGCAACTCTCCAGCTCTGCTGACTCAGTGGAGTTCCACCAGGCGTAGCGTCAGCTTGCTCACCCCCGGCTCCAGAAGGGAGTAAGACACTCGCTCACTAGTTCAGTGTCCGGGGGGGGGGGGGGGGACATCAGCCTCGTCTGTTTCTCATTAGCTTCTCTATTTTCTCAATGTTCTGTAAATACTGAATTCTATCCGAGTGTTCAATTATATCAAGGTACATTCATCATTATGTAATAGAGTAATCAAAAAGATCTTATTAGTGTTCTAATTCACGCCGTAACTTTGCTTTTCTTCTACTTGCCAAGTCACAACACAACACACATCCAAAATATGAACGTCTCTGCTGACAGTAATCCTTTAAATTGATGCCCAACCCTATCTCTTACTCATAACCCTGGCATCTGAAGACTTAAGTAAATACTTAAGTAGGTCCAGCCAGCTGCAGCTCCTCCCTGCTGAAAATAAATACCAGTAGTGTGTGGGACAAACTGTGAGCCGAGCACAATGCTTGTTTATGCTAGAGAAATCGAGTTAACATAGCCTGGCATTTCATTAGCAGTTTCATTTCTCAATCAGTCGAGAGAATGTTTTCCCCTCAATCAATAATTATCAGATATTTAAATCACTCCTGAAATGCAAAGGTTATGTGCTATGGACAACTATGCATTAGATATACTGAAAACCTACATTTTCAACATGATGCCAACACATCAGGTCTCAACTACTCTCTTAATAGCTACAAGCTTCAGGAAATAATTGATTTTATTACAAATTATATAAGTACTACTACAGCTAGTAAAAATAACATATGTTGTGAAGTTACCTGAAGTTTCATTAATATTATATTGTACATTTTAATTATTGATGTGTTTTTAAATATAGACAGTGACAAAACAAATTGAACTTAATGTCTTTGTTTTTAAATGTCACTTGGCCAGTATGAAGAAATTCGGTACTTTCATTAAATGTCAAACACCAACTAAAGTACAGAGTGAAGTGAAGTACAAGAGAATCTAAATCAAGGGTCAAATGTGGAGGATTTGGAACCTCAGTGCAAAAACAGTTTTATGCTTGTGTGAGACAGTAAAGCTTAAAATCTGACAAAGCCGGCACGAACATATACAGCAAGTGTTTGGTTTGGAGGAACTGCATTAAAAAAAAAAAAAAAGTAAGCAGAGGTGATGACATAACAATTGTGGCACCAATAAAGTCGAGCCTTCAGAAACACACTGTCACATGCTGCAGGACAAGTCTGAACAAGTCCCAACAAGCAACTTCCTCATTTCTGATAAACAGATCTTGTCTGTGCTTGATACTGGTAGCTCGGCTATTCATCGGCTTCAGCAACATGGACGAGCAGAACCGCAGACAACGCGATGCTGTCCTATATGTATGCAGGGAAACACACTGACACGACTGTGGGAAGGCAGTTTACTAATTATCTTAATTCAACCAGCTGTATGACAATTCATTGGACGCAAATAAGCATATTTAAACAGCACCTCTCTCTGCACATATTGAGTTATTTAATAGAATTTGTGCAACTCAGCTAACAGAGTGCACAACGCTCCCAAAAGGGTCGTGCTCCTTAGATATGTACAATCAGTGCTCTCCAAAAGTATGTTAATGGTGGAGTTGTGTTGCCTGCCTGCCCCCCCCAGAAAAAAAACAGCTCATCTGTAAGAAGAGAAAACAAAAACAGTCATTGAGAGCCATGACCACAAAAGTGGATATATCATGTACAGCAGTGCGCAAAGTTCTGAAGAAAAAGGAAACCACTGGTGAACTTCAAAATAAACACAGAACAGTCCACCCACAGAAAAGTACTGCAGCTGATGACAGAAAAATCCTTAGAGCTGTGAAGAAGAACCCTAAAAACAGTCAGTGACATCACCGCCAGTCTAAAGAGCGCAGGTATGAAAGTATCACAAACCACATTACGTAGAAGACTTTGACAGCAGAATTACAGAGGCTATACCGCAAGATGCAAAACTTCTTATCAGCAGCAGGAATTGAAAGGCCTCGACTGGAATTTGCCAAAAAATACAAAAGGCAAGCCAGAACGGTTCCGGGGCAAAGTTTTATGGGCAGATGAGACCAAAATTAACCTTTACCAAAGTGATGGAAGGCCAAAAGTATGGAGAAAGACAGGAACTGCCCAACACACTCCACCTCATCAGTCAAACATGGAGGAGGTAATGTCATGGCCTGTAACAGACGATGGCAGCAGCAGGATGAACTCAGAAGTGTACAGACAAATGTTGTCTGGCTATGTACAGGGCAGTTCCTCCAATCTAATCGGCCGGATCTTCATCCTGCAACAAGACCGCAACCCAAAACACACTTCCTGTGCAACCAAAAGCTTTTATCGGTGACAAGAACTGGAAGGTTGTCCAAGTCAGTCACCAGTCACCCTACTGAGCAGGCATTTTACCTGCTGAAAAGGAGACTGAAGACAGAGAGCCACCGTAACAAACATCAACTGAAGGCAGCTGCTCGCTAACAGTTAGCGCTAAATGTGTTTACAACAGAGAGCAGGAGGGAGAACAGACGTCTCACTCTGCTACTCTGTGCTGCTGCTGCTGCAGACGGTCACAGAGCAGACACTTTCAGTTTATAATTGTAGCATCCATCATCCAACTAAGTATTGATAACACGCTTAGTTTTTTTTACAAATTAGAGTTCTTTAATTTGATGAACGTGGGCACTTGAACAAAATGCATCAATTGGAGGGCACTGTATGTGTATGCCTTGAGGTCAGACACTGCTAAAGTATGCTTTCCCATGACAATGAAACAGAAATATATTCTCAGGTTTACCAGCAAGTACGTGTAATTCAAAAGGAAGAATTCAGGACTCACTTAATACAATCTCCACTGAGACAGAATAAGTAGCGCATTTATATGCTGTGATAATTACCAATAGGTGAAAGAATGTGGACTAGCAATCGAAACCCGGAAATATAAAAAGATTTTTAGAGTTTTGTTGTGGCTGAAAACTTATTACTGATCTAAACAAACAGCAATTGGTGAATTTTTTACATTAAATTCAGTATTAAAAAGTTAACAGTCAGCCAATAGAATCAAAGCTCAGTCCAGGTTCAAGTGAAGGGTAAAAAGTATCTCTGTGTGAAAAAAAGCTCAGCCAGTTAACAGCTGATGGCTCAGTAAAAATGAATGAATGAGAACTGACGGCTGAAATTCTCACAAGTCAGAGAAAACGATCCACTACATGAAACGTGAGACAGACAGCAAGGAGCCCTCAACTGTTTATAAAAAATATCTCTGTTTCACTGTTTGTGTTCCAGTGTATCTGTCATCATCGTGTCGGTGTTAACTATCGCCCGAGGTGGAATGTCACAGTGTCAACATTTTTTAACTCTCGCCAAAGCCCTAAGCAAACTGTGACACTCAAGAGTCCTGCAACCTATCAGGCAGAAGTCAATAGTTCTTCCCACTGAAGAGGAAGTAAACACATAATGGCTTTGACAAAAGGTGTCAAACATGGCGAGTCAAGTTCTTCCCCCTTTTTTCACTCGCCTATCTGAACACTCTTGTCACGCTGTGACGTGAATCCCGTCAGCGAGATGTGTGGGAACATGCTTGAATTGTTATACAGTAACCTCCTGGATGATAATTACAGGATAACAACCGACAAAAACCTTTTGACGCAAGTTATGTAAAAACACAGCCAGACCGTTAGCAGCATTAATCCCATTTTACAGAGTTTAATTAACAAAACATCAGTAAGTAATAGATGGCAGTTTGCTTCGCAGGTTGATCTATTTAATTTTCTCCACATTGCTCACAATCCTACTTCTGACACTGTCCTCAGTCCCTGCTAAACCGTACAGACCGCTGCTACATTGGCAGCAATAGAAAGGAAACTCTTCCTACATTTCTGAAATATCTGAACCTTCTGATGTGGTTACAGCCCACTCACCTGTCAATGAACTGATCGATGATGACAATGTCTCCTGGCTGAATCTCCTCCCGAAGTGAGCCACATGCCGTAGTAACCAGCAGATGTGTGCAGCCCTCTTCTTTCAGTGCCCAGATGTTGGCCTGGTAGTTCACATTAGATGGCATTATGGTGTGCTGTCTTCCGTGCCTAATGATAAGAAATAAATTGGTTATATTGCTTTGGAATTTAATATCAGAAATGTGAAAATACACACTTGGGTTTAACAGACATCTCATTATTAGATGGAGTGAAATATTGATGAGAAAAACACATCTTTCCATACAGATATGTACTGTACGTTGCTCAGTCTAGCAGGTCTGAAAAGTCCTGTGTTTGTCCACTAGATGGTGCTAATACAAAATACATTTTTCATAACTCACCATTTTAAAAGCAAGAGTAAAATACCATTTCTTACCTTGCAAGGAGCACACATTCAACGTTTTTGATCTTCCCCAGTATCAGGGCATCTGACGGCTGTTAAACAAGAGCAGAATAAGCTATTATACATAAAACGGCAATATATTACTTTAAAGGCAAAATAGGTAGGAATACTGGCAGAGCTCATCTTGAAATATATTTTAAAGAATCATCTTAGGAGCACAGCACACAACTAACCTTTCCATACGGTGTATCAACATAGCGCTCAGTCCTTCCCTCCAAGATATCAGGATCATCAAGGCCCGAACCGCCAATGATTCCGATCTAAACAAAAGTTTTGAGAAAGTTACAAATAGACATCAGAATTAATATCTGAACAAAACAATTCAATTTAAAAACAGAAATAAATGAAACTTTACATTAGGGGCGTTAATGAAAATACTTGATACCAAAAAAAAAAAAAAAATTCAAACTGTGTGGACACACATTCAAATCAGTCACTAATTCATTACCAGATGACAAACTTCAAAGACCCTGATGATGAGATGCAGTTATTTCCCTCTAAGGGAGAAGTCTTGTGCTTGTGTACGTATTTACTTACTGTTTCCGGTCAGTTGTTAACAGTGGTCCAAGATAAGTATATTTATTCAAATACTGTGCTCATAGTTCGGCTTCATTACATATTTACTTGTTTACAGTCAGTTAACAGAAGTGCTCGAAGGCAAATTTATACGCTCAAGTAACATACCTATACTTAAACTCAAGGTAAATATACTTGTTTTACTCCACTACTCCATTTATTTAACAGCTGTATTAGTTAGAGTACTTTGCAGATTTTACATACAAACATATGATCAGATTCTAGTATATGATATAACCCAAAAATTAAACTACCTACAGTATGTTGTTGTATTTGCTGCTATTCTTAGTCTTGTGTAGAGCTGCATCAATGAGGCGATTAATCGCTTAGTTCATCAACAGAAAATTAATCAGCAACTATTTAGATATTTTGATCGAATCATTTTTAGTCTTTTAAGCAATGAAAAAAAATTGCTGGTTTCAGCTTCTCAAATGTGATGATTGAATGCTTTTGTTTGTCATACATGGTAGTAAAATGAATATTTGGGGATTTTGAACCGGAGGTTGGACAAAACATGACATATGATGATGTCATTTCTCACTATTTTCACTAAAACTATTAATCGAGAAAATAATCTGCGGATTTATCAATAAAAAAATAATTGGCAGTTGCAGCCTTAGTCTGATGTGATAGTAAACTCAATATCTTTAAATTTTGGTTGTGTTAGGGTTAGTGGTTCAATACCCAGCTCCTCCACATGTCAAAGTGTCCCTGGGGAAAACACTGTAACCCAAGTTGCTCTCAATGGACAGGCCAGCACCTTGTATTGTAGCTGGCTGCCACCAAGGTGTGAATAAGAGGCAAACTGTTAAATACTTTGGATAAAGTGCTGTAAATGCAGCCATTTACCATTTACAAACCAGCCAATATGTGATACATTACCGTGGGCTTTAACAGAGAGTCACAAACATTTTTCACTGTCTGGAATTTTACAAACCAAACGATTAAGTTAATCGAGAAGATGCATTGATAATGAAAATAATCGCTAGTTGGAGCCCTAAATAATTATAATCCAAAATTACAACACATGGACAAAGTCCATACTGTCTGTGTAATGGATACTTTCGGTTTTAGCTGAGGCCTTAAGTACATTTTGCTGACCAGACGTAGTTATGTAATGTTTGTGCCACTCTTACTTTTACTTGAGGTGAAGACTTCCCCCAACACTATTTAACAGCCTAGCTTCACATTATAGATATAATTCAGCTGTCTGTGTGCAGGAAGTGAACTCTGCCAGACCACGTGTCAAAGAAACTACCTGGGATGGTTCACCAGTGTCTGTTTTCACAATAACACACTTGCTAACTTGTGCAGTTAGCACGCAAATGTTAGCCTGTGTTATTTAGCCGTGGTCGTTTCTTTAGAAGACCGCAGACTTTGCTAAAAACGATCCTAACAGCTAAGAGCTTTTCCCGCACTTCCAGGTTTGTCACACAGCTGCACGCCCTGCTTGAAATAACCTAGATATGCTTTCTTCTTGAGTCATCTGTTAGCATGTTCAAACACACAATGTTCAGTCAGAAAGGCTTGCTATGTTACATGTTTACCTTAATGTACGTCGTGGAAGCCATGGCGACAGTCTTCTTGGGTGTAGAAGTGAATATTTTGCCAAGTTGCGGGGAAGACTATTTGAACGCACTAACGTTGACAACTTCCGATTCCGTCATCCCAAGGGGCGTTATTTTCTTTCCCCCACCCGCATTCTGCGAAGACCCGCCTCTGATTGGCTGACCCTGACCCTAACCCAATCATCTCACTCCTCATGCCTAAACCTAACCAATCGAACCAATGAAGGCAACGAGTACTAGCCAATCAGAAGCAGAGTAGGGCGGGTCTTGGCGGAACGCGGGTGGGAAGGAAAATAAGGCCCCGCAAGAGACCGCAGACATTTCTCTTTCTGTTTGATTACTTCGCCTTCATGTACAAAGAAATTCAAGTTTCAGGCTATTTATCTTGTCTATATTTCACTGCCAACCGTTTTCCAAAGCAAACTATTTATTTACCTTTATTTACTTACCTTGTAGAAAGCCGTTGGTTCCCCTTCAGTTATCTACGACAACGTCCACTTGATGCCTCCTGCAATCTATTAACATGTTCGCTTTAAGTTGCCATGTTTTTTAGCAAGGTAATAAAATTACTTTTTCATTTATTTTTCACTTCCAGTATTATTGACTTTATATTACTTTCATGACTATGTATCCTGTCTTCATTACCTGCCTCAGCCAAGTTGATATGCTGAATGATTTTCCTATTATAGTAAAATAAAATAGAGGGGTTGCCTGAAAACATTATACAGTACATTATATTGAATGGTGTTCCTATTTAATATTGTGTCCACTCTATTAACATACATGAGGGTGGCACAATATAATATAATGCACTCCAGTACACCATCACCACCCACCACAACCTCTATAACAACATAAAGTAGAATTATCACCTTTCTGACAATGTCAACAAAAACTGAAAATGCATAAGCTTCGTAAATGAAGAATTTATGGCAGAGCTGTTGTATTGGATTGCATTAGATTGCACCTGTGTACCTAATGAAGTGGCCGGTGAGTGTATATATACATACACATATACTACCTTCTTTCACCATACTATCATCCTCTTTTCTCAAAAGGAGCATGTTTACTGTTATGTAACAAATCTGTGACATATCTATCATTAATATAAATCTACATTACACTAACAACACTATAACACTTAGTCTGGTCATTCATGAAATTAACAAAAGCAACATTAAAAAAACAACAACACACAATTGCTAATTACAATTTATTTTTAAATAAAATTCCATACAAAAGAGCCCATTCTGAAATCCAAACACCATCTGCTGATAATAAGTGCTACTCCATGAGCAGCAGGTAGGAATTGTTTTGTCTCAAGAATATAGCTGACTTAGCATAACAAAAACATCACTGTAATCAACATGATCCCTGAGAGAACCTGAGAAATCAAATATTTCCTTTGAAAAAAAAAAAAAAAAAAAAAAAAAAAAAAGAATTTCCAGAGCACAAAAAAGAAAGCGACTCCCCATTTATTCCATTGAGCTTTGTTCCTAGTGGCACTTTGCAAGTAAAATAGGATTGTTTGGGTGTTAGTTATCAGTCAAGAATGATGACCTCTGTCCAGTTTAACAGGGATATGTGTCGGTCATGTAAGCCAATGTCCAATGAACACTTGCGGTTGCATTTAAAGGGATATGTGTATTATTCACCACATCCTTCGAGGTCAGATGACCTTCAAAATATTTAACATTGTTCTGATCTAAAATACTGCTGGCAGGCATTAGCAGCTGAGGGTGAATCCATCAGTTCCCACCACACACAGTGGAGAATGTGCCCTCCCAATTATGATGCCAGAGATTCCGGAGGGGTGGGGTCTACTGGGTCATCTGTGGCATTGTTGATGGGATCGTTAGAGATGCTGGCCTGGGTGACACTGTCATTAGCGAAATCATCAGTGTCACTATCAATGGTAATGACTGTGGGTGAACGCTTCTCTGTGCGTTCATTACTCTTGTGCCTTTTGCTTTTCTTCTTGTGTTTCTTCTTTTTCTTATGGTGACGTTTGCTCCGTTCAGAAAACATTTCCTCTTTGACAAGCTCCACACTGAGGCTTCTGCTACTCTTCCTTGGCCTCTCCTTGGACTTTTTATGATGCTTCTCTTTGCTCCTTTTATTGCGTTTTGTTTGTATTATCGAGGAGTCGCCTTCAGAGTGTGAGCTGGAAAGTGTATTTTTGGAAGGTTCCTCCAAATGTCTTGTTTTGTATTTCCTCTTTCCACCAGGCTTGTCATGATGAGGTCTCCTTTTTGTTGAGGGGGAGCGGCTGCTCGAATAAGTTCTCGATCGAGAATGCCTCCTGTCTTCTCGGTATGATTCCCTACTGCGGCTCCTGGAGCGAGAGTAGGAGTGTCGATCAGAGTACTTTCGGCTGCTGTAATAGTAGGACCGTCTCTCTGTGTAATGCATCCCACTATCATCTCTTTCTTGGCTGTAATGGCTATATGACTGATAGCTGTGCGGTGGCGCATTATGGTTAAAATTACTGTCCCTTCTTTTATATTTGCTGTCACATTTTGAGTAAGTGAAGTCTCTGCTACTGGAGTAAGAATAACCTCTTTCTCTGGAGAGAGTGCTTCCACTGCTTTGAGAGATCACTGGGCTCCTGCTAGAGAGCCTGCGCTCTGCACTTCTTGACCTCCTCCTTCTCCTATGATCTCTGTCTTTTGACCAGTGCCTCTCCCTAGATCTGTTATTAATGTCGTATCTTCTATCTGCGTCATGGCGTTCTTTGTTTTTTCTCTCCGACTTACTGGATGTCTTGTGTCTGCTAGATGTTAAAGATCTACATCCTTCTTTTGAATCCGGCTGACAATAGCGGTCAGTTTCTACATTTTCTGACTGTCCAGCACCACCAGGATCACCGCTCTGTGAAGCTGGAGGACTGAGACTGGTGAAGCGGATGTGTTGAGGTAGATGAGGCACTTCTTTAGTATCTTCACTCGCAGACTCATCGGTGTCAGAGGAGAGCTGGACCAGCTCAGGAGTCCTCTCTGCTGTTGGCTTAACAAAACCCACAATTAAACAGTCATCAGTGTCCGAGGACAAACACTCCTCGTTGTTAACTTCATCCTGAGTCAAGTCTGTTTGGTTATGAGGACTCATTTGCTGTGGAGAAACCCCAAACTCTTGTGTCTCCTCCTCTAAACTGCTGTCTGTGTCTGAATCAGGGACTAACAGCCTTTCTGCTCTGCTCTGCTCTGCTGTCGTAGAATATGATGGTCCAGGCGTCTCATCATCCCACACAGAGTGGCTCAGAGTAGAGTCTCCTGGAGGGTCCAACTCCACAGAGTTTTCCTCATCCTCTGAGATAGCTATTACAGATGAGTTGGAGCTGCTGTCTTCATTGGAAGATGGGGCTGGACAGTCATAGACAGCATGCTGGTCATAGGCTTCCATATTGAAGGGGGACTTTGCAAAGCTGATGAACTCATGTAGAAAGTGCTCTGTGCGCCCCTGGAGGAACGGCCTGAGCTCTTCCTGAATAGCTCCCTCCTCCATATCATAACGTGTAATGCGTGACATGATGATGTGTTGAACTATGTTGACCAAAGAACCATGGGCCCCATATAGCACCAAAAGTTCTCTTTTTAGCCAGGGGACAAGCCTATGCAGGCAGGCAGGATTTCTTCGGTAGAACTGAGCCGAGGTGTCTCGGGAGCGGCCACCATCCCGAACACTCCGAACCCTCACCCCTCGTCGGTACAGTTCCCTCCTGAAGTTTACCATTTCTTGCTCTCTGACGTTGTTCACTGCCCTGCCTTCACTTGCAGCTCTCCTCTTGGCTGCCAGCCTCATCATCATACGCCTGATGTATCGGTCCTGTCGTAGTTGGGGAGGGCTTGTTGAAGCTTCAAACAGTACTCCATTGTCTGGAGGTGGAGAGGTCCTTCTCTGCATCTGTCGATGCACCCCAGTAAGAGTTGTGCGGTATCTAAACCGCACTCCCTCAAAAGTCCCAAAGGAGCCATTTTCCAGTGGCTTCAAGTCATACTTCTTAAAGTCTTGCTCTGACTTTATACTGTGATATATTGAATTAAATGGCTGTTTGCAGAGAGGGCACTCAGCTTTGTTCTTGGACCATTCATGAATGCAGCGGAAACAGAACTTGTGCAGGCATAGGTCCAGGTAAGAAATGTTGTTAAATATGTCCAAACAGATGGGACACTTGGAGTCTGGTGACACATCTTCAGACATTGCTTCAGATGTTTTCCTTCTGTCCCTCTTCTTGCTCTGCTGCAGAGCAATCTTGATAGCTGACATGATCTAATATGATAAGAGAAAGAGGATTAAAATCATTTTGAAATTGGAAATTCTCACATTTACCAAACAACAATGGTATGGAAGCACTGAGTAACCTGTAAAGGTCTACTGATGTGCTGCAGTTCAGTCTAAAATCCTACCTATAAACCTAAGTAGCTAAATTTTCCAATGAACCCTGTAATTGCCCAAAATATTTTCCCGTTCACTGGAAAAGAACACACTTCAAGTAAATTTTATGCACCTGATTCATAGGGCAACTTAAGCCTGTATCCTATGGTTTGTACATGAATTATCATTGAATGTGTTACATTAAATTGCATGTTCATAATATTTGGTGTTCAAGTCACAGTGTGCAAACCTTTCAGCTGCCTTATGTGCCAGCTTTGAACTTCTAGGATCCATGCACTAAACATGAAAAAACATGTTTGTTTTGCCCATTTTGTCACAGATACGACATATGAATCAGTTTCAACCATAGATCATGTTGAAGGATTGTGACCTGGTACTGTTAACAGGAGTGTTCTCATCCAGATAATCCTCATCTTACTTGTTGTAATTAAGAAGTTCTCATCATAATGAGAACACCTTTCATCTTTCACTTTCAGTTATTATGAGATACCAGCTTACTTTGTTATAACAAGCACGTCTCGCTCCAATGTGAATACAGAAACATACATGTTTACATAAATAACCTCATACTAGCAAGTACAAGTTCCTCTGTATATATCAGAATCAGAATTAGCTTTATTGGTCAGGTATGCAACTCTCCTCTTGGCTCTCTATACATAAACGAATCGGAAATGACATTTTAATAACGAAAATTACTGTGAGAAACAGAGCAAAAAATAAATAACAGACATGAAAGCTTCACTCGAATAGACCACAGATAGCAATACTGTATTTAATATCGTTATGACAGCATGTGAAAAGCTATTATGACGGTCATGCATCTGATTTATATACTGTCGTAACGTTACAGAGCTTCAGTACTAACCTTGACCCTGGAAATCCCTTACTCATCTATCAGTTATCTTGATATGAATAAAAGAAGAACACATCGGGACAACCCTCCGTTTAAATCGATTATGTATTATATACTCTGCCTCTCTGCACCTTCGATTGCGTCGTTTTCGGTTAGTTAGCTTAGCAGGCTAAAAATGTAGCTTCCTAGCTCCCTCAAAGTAGTGTCAGAAAATAGCGTCAGTTTTAAAAACAACACGTCGGATTGAAGTGTTGACATTATATTAATAATCCTGGCGTTTATACAAACTTTCCTGCCAGGCGTACGTTTACGTTACCAGTTACCAACCTTGCGTAGCTTTAGTTTTCGAGCAGATGAACTTGGTTAGCTAAAGTTAGCCAGATAGCTAAGGACGCTAGGTAGGCTAGAACCGCCACGGCTAGTTACCACAGTTGAAGAAAAAAGTTGCGAAATTAATGTTTACCTCTGACTTTCAAACGCTTGTGCGGTTGGCAGCTGATTAGCCCTTTCTGTCTTGTAGATACCTACTTATTTCTACATTCCCGAGC
The DNA here is from genome assembly GCA_038419695.1 of Scomberomorus guttatus. Taxonomy (NCBI): domain Eukaryota; kingdom Metazoa; phylum Chordata; class Actinopteri; order Scombriformes; family Scombridae; genus Scomberomorus; species Scomberomorus guttatus. The sequence continues at coordinate 14,175,254 of CM076447.1, forward strand.
AACTGTTTACATTAGACCCCCAGCCTGGCTTTTAAACAGTCCTTTTCTATCCCACCGTAATATTTTATAATTCAACAAGCGACAGGCCATTTCCGGCCTTCAGGATAAAAGCATCATATTCACATTTTGAAGACCTGTCAAAACAAGTCATTTGTACTCAATAAAAACATCAGAATAAAAACTCACTTTTATTCTTCTATGTTTATATTTTTACTCTACTTTATAATGTACATACTGTAAACCCGTATGAAACACGCTTCCGGTCGGTAGTTAACAAAATTAGTTTTGTTTTGATGTTAAAGGACAGGTTCACAATTTTTCAAGTCAAAACAACAGTCAGGTGTCCATATGAGCACTGAAAGAGGTTTTCCTCGCTGTAATCATTCCTCCTGTTCATACTAGCTGCTAAAAGATCCCCTTCAAATGTGCTTTCAATGGAAGTGATGGGGGCCAAAATCCACAGTGTGTCCACACAGTCATTTAGTGCAAAAATGAAGCTTATATGAGGCGTCAGCAGTCTGAGTTAGTCATATCAAGTAGATATCTGCCACATTTACAGTCTTTATAGCATCAAATCCCCTCTTTGTGTCTCCTCGGACAGTGTTTCCCTTTTGAGCTGCGGTGGAAGTATAGTAACAAAAAGAGGGACTTTGGCACTAAAAAGACTGTAACGTTGAAAGATATCTACTTGATTTGACTTATGTGGACGACTGAAGCTTCATATTAGCTTCAGATAAATGAATACAAGGAATGATTATGGCAAGAAAACCCTATTTCAATGTTCATTTGGGCACCTGACTGTTGTTTTAAGACAGACTTGAAAAAACTGTGAACCCATCCTTTAACAATACAACATGCATATATGGTGTTTTTTTTTTTTGTTTTTAAGGTGAGGGTTCTTGTTGCAGTTGAGTAGCATGTCTGAAAAACATCATTTGAGTCATATCAGAATAACCTGTGTATGCTTTATGTTCATAAGTTTGCTTCCTGGAAATCCAGTGCATCTTCAGTGGTTATGCTGTACCACAGTTGGTTTAAATCTAAAATTCAAAGTAAACATAAAACTTTGAACAATCCCACCTATTCAGAGCTCTCATAAATCACTGCAAGCTGACTTTCTCCTCTCAACTGATATTAGTTTATAGCATTTAAAGACCTTCTCTTTGCATTTTATCCCACCCCAGTATCACGCCTCAAAAGAAAATGCATTAATCTATTGAAGTAACATGTTTTCAAACTGTCATTTACAGCTAACTGTGACCATAGAGGAGTTGTCTAACAAATTTCTCTTTAAACAGACATGTGATCTGTAAATCTAAATGAATACACAGTAAAAGCCTCTAACTTGTGAAAAGAGCAAAAACATTTACTGTGAGATGTCCCTATGTACACGAATTTGTAAAATCAGACTCATAAATGGCTTTGTAATATTTTAATGGCATTATACACAGTTTTTACAACAGAAACTCAAGGAAATTATTGAAATATTTCAACTTCAGTGATGACCGTGGGTCTCGGGGAGATCTGGAACAACTTCGCCCGTCTCCAGAATGGTGTCACCCTAGACACAGAAACAAGGACAAACATGTTAGAAAATCCTCTTTTCCTCCATCAAGACATCTATTGTAAGAGAGCAGCTCTTCTAGGTTTCTGTGGGAAGCCTGTTTGCGTGGGATTAGACTGTCTGGTAAAACAAGCTCATATTCAGCTGTACACACAAGAAATGAAAAGAAGGGTTATTATCATTACAGGAAAAACAAAAGGTACAGTGTACAGTTGATAAATGAGTCATACTTACTGGAAACAGCTTGGGCTTCAATTCCACAATGCCATATGGTCTTTGCTGTGAAGGACAATGATATTATTATTTAGTAAGCCTACTGATCAGTACATTGTCACATGACTGATTTTTACATTCATAAATGTATGGTGTTGTAAAATGTGTTCCTGCTTTCTTTGCAAGTTACTCCACTTGTTTGTGACCCAATAAATGAAAGAACACTTTGAATACTAAAACATGTCTGCTGAGTTCTGTGTCACAGCTCTCTTATCCATTTCCTGCAATTATTCAGCAACTTACATGTACAAGTGTCTAAAAGAAAATCTCCTAGAGGGCATACCCAACAATAAGTGTCCTGTTCATGAAGTCATACAATTTTAACGTTTGTAACATGTGATAGGTCTTTATTCTGTTTACTCCTCGTTTGTTTACCACACTGGCCATTTTATAGTGTGATATATCACAAATAATGTTCAACATCTCAGTTAACTTACAGCAAGATGGTATTTCACGTAGTAGTGAACAATCCAAGCAGGGATCAACAGCCGCGTTAATGTGAAAACTCCACCTCTGTATGCTTTGTAGGTCTGCAAGGAAAACATATATGCAGGTAAATATTAATAAAGACAAGTATATAATGAATTACAGTGATTATCCTGACTGCTCCTAACGGACAATGTTTTTTTTTGTTTTTTTCCATCGGTTAATCATTTTGTGAATATCAAATGTCTGAAAGGTTGACATGTTCAAATCAGTTATTTTGTTCAGTCCAAAACACAATAAAATTTGATTAACAGTGACATAAAACAGAGAAAAGCAGCAAATTTTCACATTTGAGAAGCTGAAATCAGAGCATGTTGGCATCTTTGCTTGATAAATGACTCTGAAATCAAGAGTCTAAGGATATTTGGTGTGGTGTGTTTTACTAACTGTAGACACATTTGTCATTTTGAATGAACTATTTATTGATTTTCAAAATGGTTACTGAAGTCATTAATGGTCTCAGCACTACTCTGAAAGTCAACTTGTGTCAGTAAGAGGAGATATCCTGAGGAAGGTCACTGCACCAAATTATCATTCTGTATCAAATCTACCTGATTTCAAATGTCAGGTAGTTTTTTTTAATTCTTGCAAATACTGAATCAAAGGCCATGATAGGTTCAGGTTAATAGAATTAACAAATATCTTACATGATGCCCTATTTTACATGCTGCCTTTAGCCCTGCTGAGTGTTATTCACTTTCTTTCTATCTATGGGAAACAATGACAAAGTCCAGCAGATTTATGTTACCTTCCTCAAACATATCTGCATTACCTGCAGAAAATATGACACTTTACAGATCTTTCCCATATTACATGATCACAAAGAGAAGAACTGCCGCACACTGTCTCGCTTGCTGCTGGAACATTTATTAAATCCTGATGCCTGATGAAGGTCGGACAGACCGAAACGTTGCGATTTAATAAATATTCCAGCAGCAAGTGAGATGAGTGTGAGGGAGTTCTCATTGTTTCAAGTTGCACCTTTTCACCTATTCAGGTGTGCCGAGATTTTTTTTTCAAATTTCTTGAAGACATCCAAAACCTTTAAGGCAGAAAGTATGGCTTGTTTTTCTTTTGATCCATTGAGATGCACAGTACTTTGATTATAGTATTATTATTGTGTTGATATGTTTTAACTGTGATTCATCGTCTTCTCTTTTCATGCACCATATTTTTTTATTAAAAATATATTTAAAAATGTATTTGAGGACCATACATACTACATGGTCAAAATGATACATCTCACTTCGAGAGTCAAGATGTCAATTCTGAATGCCTGCACACTTAACAGACATGTTTTTGATTGTATGATACAACCAAACAAGCCTGAAATGTGAATTAAGTAACAAGTTAGTTTAGCTGTTTCACCACAGTGGAGCAGAGTGAACATGTACTGTATATTGTGATAACCCTAACTATGTTAGCTTTAACCCTCATCCTACCAACATATTTAACATACAAGGACTACCGACTGGGGTCAAATAAACTACTGAGAGAAACAACCATCACAGCAAAATGTTTTTCTTCTCAAAACATTATTAATGTAATTAATGTCATCTGAAAAAAACAGATCATTATGTTAGGAAAGTTAGTTAATTTGCAAAATATGTACTTTTGTTTCACACAAATTGCAGTTTTTTGAGAAAGTCTTGTAAAATGATTGGAATGATCGAATAAAGTGAGATGATAAAAGGTGAACCTCTGGGGTCTGCCCCAGTCGGTGGGATTAAGGTTAATGAAGCTGACACTAGTTACACTACGAAACCGCTCAGTTTGTTTCCTGACAGCTTTATTTCGCATGCTGCTTGGTTATCCTGTTATCGTCAGTGGTTGTTTGCTAGCTAGCTCGCGTTAGCTGCGTAGCGGGACTCACGTAAAGCCTCCACAGGCTCTTGGGCTCCAGAAAGCCTGCCCAGAACTTGTTGAGGCCGCCGGGAGCTTTAGCTTGTACCACGGGCTCCCTCGGGCTCAGCTCCTGGTCCTTCAGCCACTGCCTCCGGAGCTTGCTGAGCTGCTCCACACGGAGCTTCTCGTCTGGCGTGTAACCAGACATCGCGTATTATTGTAGATTCAACCTCAAAAGACCTACAATGACACCATGGAGGACACTTCCTTTAGCAGGCAAGTGCGCCGAAGGACAAGAAGGAAACGTGACACAGAATGAACAGTTTGACATATTTTAGTGCGACACCTACTGGACCGGATGAGAAAGTGACAGTAGAGTTAAGAAGAGTGACAGAAACAGTGATGTTTTAGTCGTCAGGTTCGTCCAATATAAGTCACAACTTGCAAGCATTGGTTCAGTATTACAGCTCATGTAGAGTATATGTAGCATATATATGTAGTTTCAGGGAAGGCTCCGTGAATGGAAGTGAAAAAATATTACTTTAGTTATTACATTAGTTATGAAAAGGAGATCACATAGAATAGCCTAAATGTGATTTTGGCTTTTTCCAAGCTTTGTCTGAGGGGAGGCCCACAGTCTCAGACTTTGAAAACCCCTGTATTAGTCGATTAATTGATTAGTTGCCAACTATTAAAATAATTGCTGACTATTTTAATAATCAAGTCTTATCTTCTGAAATGTGAATATTTTCTCGTTTCTTTAGTCTTCTATGAGCGTAAACTGAAAATATTTGGGTTGTGGACTGTTGGTTGGAACCAAAAAAGACATCTTAAGTTACATCCTGGCTTTGGGAAACGATGATCAACATTTTTCACCATTTTCTGACATTTTATGGACCAAACAACTAATCGATTAATCAGGAAAATAATCAACAGATTAATCGATAATAAAAATAATCGTTAGCTGCAGCCTTATTGTGAGTCATATATGCACCAGTTATCTACATAATCTTTGCAGCCACCAAGTTTGATCCACTAGATGGCGAAATAAAATGCAAGGCTGGCAGGGAACTACTTATAGGCAAAACAGGCCTTTTTAGTTTTTATGTTATTGTTAAAGCTAGAAGAAACCACAAAGGAAACACATTTATGTACCAAAAGCTTTTTTAAAAGGTGGCAACAAAAGTGGTGGTAATGCCTGTTCATTGCTCGGTCAGTCCAACTCTTTGGTCCAGACTGTGAATCTCAATATTGGATGGAAATTCTTATCAGACAGTCATGGTTCCTAGAGGATGAATCCTAATGACTTTGTTGATCCCCTGACTTTTCATCTACTGCCACCAACAGATTAAAACATCTACCAGATGGATGGCACAAAATTTGGTACCAACATTCGTGAGTCCTAGGCGATGTATCCTGGTTACTTTGATGATTGCCACCAGCAGGGTGACACTTTTGGTTTGGACTGAACTGTCTCCACAGCTATTGGATGGATTTCCTTTCAATTCAGTGTAAACATTCATGTTTCTCACATGACGACTAGTCATGAACTTTGGTGATCCCCTGACTTTTTATCTAGCACCATCAGGTCAAAATATACAGGTATTTATGAGCAGCCTGCAAAACTATGACTTTCCCTGTTTGTGTAGTCTACAGCTTCTTTCAAAGAACTTTTGAGGCCCTTATATTGCATGTTCAGAAACAATTTCTTACATCTTTCCAGCTCCCATGAAGACTGCTGACATTTGGACAAGAACCAGTTTATTTTATTTGCTTGTTTGTTTAGTTTAGTTTTAGTTTTTGTGTTTTTACCTCATGAAATGTGACTTTAAAACAAGAAAATGCAGCACAACAATCAGTACAATTCAATATCATGGATGAATGCCATTTTAAACTGCCATTTTAATGCATGGAGCTCATGTTAATGATGCTGTCTAGCGTCTGCGCCGTACAGCTCGTCTGCGCCGTACAGGTCGCCTGCGCCGTACAGGTCGCCTGCGCCTGCGGACACCAGTGGACTTTGCAGATCCTTGGCGTCTGCGAATGGCGCGATAAGCGAACCTGTGACCGTGACAAGGCATATTGTCAGAAAATCACTTCCTGGATGTAGCCTGATTGGTTTTATTTCAAACTAACAAGTCAAGTTCCCGTGACATCATGTGTCATCGGTGACATCATGTGTCATCGGTGACATCATGTTTCATCGGTGACATATCCTCACCGATGAAACATGATGTCAGAGACTCTGCCCACAATAGTTGATGGTGATAATGCTCTACTCGGTTATTAAAAGCCAGAAGAAGGAGCAGAAGAAGAAGAAGAAGCAGAGGAAGAAGAATTATTAGACTTTTCCGTATTATACAGAATCAAGAAGAAGGATGCAGGTGATCCTGTGACTAGTTAGTGACCATCTTAAAGAAAAATGGTCAGACTACACCCAGATTTACACTGATGGCTCCAAGAATCTGAACAATGGAAAAGCCGCAACAGGAATAAGCATTCCTCAGTTACAGATACATCATGGAAAGCAGATATAAAATCATGTGTCAGTCTTCACTGCAGAGCTTGTGGCAATCTTGTGGAAGGAAAGATAATTATATACTCAGATTCTACTGCAGCACTAATGGCACTCAAGGGTGGGAAAAGTGGGGCCAGACCAGATCTAATAGTAGAAATTGTGACTGTGGTAAATAGAGTATCTAAGTTGGGGAACACTGTTGGGTTTTTTTGGGTGCCAGCTCACACAGGAGTACAAGGGAATGAAGAGGAACAAGGACAGGTTTTATTTTTTAATACAGCACCCAAACACACGTCAAATACAAGAATGGGCAGGAGGGACAAAGTGGTAATAACAAGGCTGAGACTGGGTCACTGTGTGCTGAAACATGGGCTGGCACTGGTTGGTAAGTCAAGTCAAGTCAATTTTATTTGTATAGCCTGATATCACAAATCACACATTTGCCTCGGGGGGTTTTACAATCTGTACAACAATACAACATCCTCTGTCCTTAGACCCTCCATTCAAATTCAAATTCAAAGGAAAACACCTTAAAAAAAACCTCTAAGTAAGCACCTGGATAACAACAAAAACTATTAGTTACCTCCACCATCACAGTGGACTCTACATAAATCCTTATGTAGAGTCCATGCTCACTCAGTGTAATTCTACAGATGACCTGTAGAGGGCAGAAATAAGCCTTGGCTATGTTTAGTCTGCAAATTTAATCATCATCATCAGAAGAAGAAGATTTACGTTATAAGGTAATCTGTCAGACTCTCAGGTCTGACTGCCTGTCATGTGTTTCTGTCACATGGAGCATAATAATGGGTGTAAATAGCTAACGTTAGCCAGTTAATTTGTGGGCTAGAAGCACACCAGGCTGGCATTCACACTGCGGATACATCAGGTAAGACTGTCCTTGGTTCCTGTTTGTCCAGAGCGGTTGAAACTTCATTAATTACTGTCCACTTAGCATTCAGGCTAGTTAGCTAGCCAACCCTAATTTGGTTGAGTTGTTGTTATGGTAGACTAGCAGTCACGTCCTCAACATTATCACGAAAAGTCACCCAGTCCCACTCTCGCCGTTAGATGTCACACTTTTGAACTACCTGAGTAAGTTTAACTTATTTATACGTGAGCTCGACGTTAGCTATCCAGGTAACTAGCCACTTAGCAGCAGTAGCATTAGCCTGCAAGGTAAAACGAGCAGTAACCCATACAGAGCCATATAAAACCATAAACCAAGGACATGTGTGCGGATTGCATAAGAAGCAATAATAGATAGTTAACTACCATGTGTGTCAGTGATTGTTGAGTCGTAGAAAGAGCTCAGGCTGCTGTGGATGCACTGTGTAGCATTTGATGTGAATAATAACAAACTTATATACATATGAGGATATTTGCATATTGCCATAATTTGGCATTAAAGGATAGGTTCACAATTTTTCCAGTCTGTCTTAAGTGATGGTGGTCAAAAGTGGTCACAGTGTGTCCTCACATTCATTCTGCACATAAATGAATTTAAAAGTGTATCTGAAGCTTATGTGAGGCTTCAGTCTGAGTTAGTCATGTAAAGTGGATATCTGCCACATTTACAGTCTTTTTAGCATCAAATTCTCTCTTTGTGTTTCCCTGTTGAGCTGCAGTGGAAGTTTAGTAACAAAAAGAGGCATTAAAAAGACTAATGTTGAAAGATATCTACTTGATTTGACTAATTTGGACTGCTGACGCTTCATATTAGCTTCAGATAAACTTTTAAATACATTTTTGCACAGGAGGGGGACTGTGGATTTTGTCTCCCATCACTTTGCATTGTAAGTACATTATGAAAGAATCTTCTAATGGTCAGTATGAACAGGAGGAATGATTGCAGCAAGAAAAACATGTCTCAGTCTTGATTTGGGCACCTGACTGTTGTCGCCTCTAAACAGGGGAGCAATCACTTTCTGCAGTAAGAACATCCCATCTTCCAAGCTCCGACTTGGACATACAGCTGTGTGTGTACATAGAACTTAATCAAAAACAATTTTATTGGCCAATTATGTGAAAACATAAACAGAATTTGTACATTTATACAAGGAATAGCTAAGTCACCAATAGCTAAAGCAAACATGAGCATCCTGTTATATACAGGGAAGTAGGTATGAAAATATATAAACAACGCCGGAATACGTTTTGGTAGTGTAACAAGTTTATCTATATAGGCTGGTGGTTTATAATGAAATCCTCTATGACAACATACTGTATGTAAATTTATGTTGTGATATTGCTACATATAGTGACATAGTCAAGTGATGAGGTGAGTTTCCAGGAAAATCAGTTGAAGAGCTGTTTTATGGATCTAATAACCAGACAGGAATGGCTGTTTTTGGCTAATCCAGCAAATTCTATGTGTTTAAATGTACTTAATCACATTCATTTGACAATAAAAGGATATAATGAGCTTTTTATGGCACAAGGTGAAAATTAAACTGCAATATATTTGCTTAAGCTTTCTCTTCATCTTCACAGGACTGTGACAGACTTTGGATGGAGTCAGCACCCAAGTTTTCATTGTCTTGTGTAGTCACAGTGAGGGACCTCAGGGTTCAGGATTCAGGTCATTCTGCACATCAGCGAGAGAAGAATGGTCAAGTATTTCTGTAATAACACAGACATCAGGGGTATGTGGGACCATGTTGTCTCTGCTTTCTGGCAGAGGTATCCTAACCCTTTCAGGTATTGTAGTATTTTCACGGTTGGTATTTTTGTATTATATGTGTTTGAAAGAATGTGGTGGGTGTCAAAGTTCACACTCTCTTCAAGATATTCAAGCTTTTATTGGCTGAGTGCCTGAAACGAAAACAAGAACCTGCAATCATACTTTTTTATGATTATTACAGTATCTATAACATTATAATTATGATATTATTAAAATTCCTCACATTTTCATAATGTCAGTTAATGGAGGATGTTGGAAATAAAATTATGGAACCGCAGTGTTTGTTTGTAGCATCAATGTGATGACAGACCTGCAGGAATGGTGTTATATACCTTTTTAGCACAAATGAACTCTCAGTCATGACTGAGACAGAGAACTGAGAAAACACATCAGAGAAGTAAGACTAAGTTTAACATCATCAAAATTGTGTGGTCAAGCTGTTTTATTCTCATTATGACTTGACTCAACAGCATCAGAAACACGATCTTTGTTCGAAAGCTTTCACAAACATCAAAGTGGAACTTTGCATGGGAAAATATTCAAGAAAACACCCATATACATTTCCAGTAAAATAACGGTTTTAAACAGAATTGGAATGAATCACGAACAGATATGAAACCTGAAAGTAACCAGTAACCCTCTGGCTGTGTGTTTGTGTACCGATCAGCACCCATGTCCTCACAGAGGACGTTGTGTACCGGGAGGTTACTGCGGACCACCGGCTTCTCTCCAGACGCCTCCTGATGAAGACCAATCGGCTGCCTCGCTGGGCAGAACGGTTCTTCCCTGCTGGCATGTCTCGCTGTGTGTACATCGTTGAGGACTCTATCGTGGATCCTGTCAACAGGAGCCTGACAACCTACACGTGGAACCTCAACCACACAACTCTCATGGTTAGGAAACTGATTCTCTGTGGTTCATAGCTTTTAGTATCACATTTCGATTACGTTTTAACCCTTTTTGCAGCCTAGTGTTTAGTTTCCAGTCTGTATAGATGCAATTGTCAAGTTTTCATCTATGTCTTACTGACTTTGTATACTAGGCCTCCATTAATGAGAGAAATCTCTCATTTTTACTTGGCTGAAACATTTTTTTTTGTCTGTTTTAATTTCTTAAGGCCAGCGCCTTGAATGGCAGACCTGCTGCCATCAGTGTGTGTTGGTGAATGAGAGACAAATTGAATTGAATTCAAAATTCTAAAAATCCAGTGTTATGGTTTTCTCTTCACTTAATAAAGTTTACTTTATTGACAGAATAGAAAAGACTGAACCATGAGTGCACAGTGCAGTCAGGTGTAGCTACTAACTGTAAATGTGCCAGTGTTAGACAGGCTAATTTTCAATTGCAGTCCTTTGGGGAGATGTTTTGCAACCTATAAAGATGCCATAAAAGACACCAACAAAACAAGAATTCTCAAGACAGAACACGAGCCATGCAGAGCAACAGGAAACAGCAAAACATCAGTACACTCATACAGAAACAGCACGCACCATTTCGGCTCATACAGTATAAACCATGCGAGCAACACGAAGCAACAAAGCACAAGTTGATCTTGATAAAATGTTAAAAGATGCAGTTACAGATACACGTAACACACAAGCCATGCAAAGCTGGCCGCCTGGCAACGGGCAAAGGACATGGGACAAGTTAGCAGCAGGTTAGCCAATAATAACATTGATAATAATAAAATGAGCAATGTACTGTGTAGATTAGAAATGCTCACATTGAGGCTTTGTGTGAAGGTGTGGCAGGTGGTAGTTAATTATTTCAGTTGGTTGTGTGTTCCATAACTGAGAAGCTCTTACAGAAAAGCGTGATTGGCTGAAGGAGCTGGACCTGAAAGAGGTTACACAGTCCCCCTCTCAGAGCAGATCTTGTAGATCTGTTGTTTTTTTTCTGCCGAGTAAAAGTACTAAGTGGTGGAGGAGCCTTGCCATCTAGGATCTTAAACATCAGGCAGGTGTCAGTGTATTGCATTAGATTTTACCAGCTAAGGGCGTCATATTTGCCAAGAATATTGCAGTGATGGTAAGTATTGGGTTTTCTGTGTAACACTTTGAGAGCCTGCTTGTATGCAGCTTTAAATTGTGCTATTTTTACACTCTTACTGCTGTGTGCTACACACTAAGGCAGCATGGGTTTATGCTACTTATGTTTTAATCCACTGCAATATGAAACATAACGGTTCAGATAACTAACCAGTCGTGATCAAAGAAATTGACTGATCAAAGAGGAGAAAACAGTGTTTTCTATTTGAAGGAGTTACAGAAACATTGGAAACAATAAACTGTTTGTCTCCTGCAGCTTTGGAACAAATGGTGACATTTCTTAATACAACAAAAGATAAACATAGTTGCAGATTTTTTTAAAAAATTAAAAATAGATTTTGAATTGAGAATTTATGTGGATCTAATCATGACCCCATTAATTCAAATTGTAAAATTCACAAACTGACTCATTGGTTTGATATATAATTAGTTTAAATGTACTCTCTCGTGTATTAAATCTGTGTTGCCATAAGTCAACACCCCTCTTAAGTGCTGAGGATCATGCAAGAAAAGTGGATTTATTTGGTTCAAGCATGTATTTGCACTATGAATCAGCTCTTAAGCGCCTGTCAAAACCGTACATACAAAACTATTATTTAGTTCTTTTACATCTGATCCTGAACTGTGTGACAAAGTAAAATGAAGCCCTTTACCATAACCTGTTGACGCTTGTCTCTCTCCCATATTAGTCGGTTGAAGAGCGCTGTGTTTTCCGAGACTCCGGGGAGCAGCCAGCCACCACCCAGCTGAAACGGGAGGCGTGGATATCGTCAAGCATTTACGGCTTCTCCAGACCTATTCAGGTACTTTTCACCTCTTCATACAATAACAAATTAAGTATTTTGTAATATACATTGCATTCTGTAAAAGGTTTTTTCTGATTTTAGCCAGTATTAATATTATTATATATATTAATTATACAGACACCCTTACTTATCTATGCTGGAGGGTAGAGGTATGTGTTTATGCTTCAGTTTAAGTAGATGCGTTTGTTTTTATCATAGAGGATGACAATCAGAATCCTATTTTCAAGCCTCTAGTTTGATTTGTAGGTCAGAGATGTGGGAGCCTGTGTGCAAATACCAAAGTAAACAAACGGAAGATTTTGAGGGGAGCATGCTAGGCTCGCTCTAATATCCCCGGAGTAAAAGGAGAGAGAAGACTTGTCAGCTGAGTGTTGTTTTTCAGACGTCTCCCCCCATATAAACCCATTTCCTGTTTTGTCTTTAACCAGGAGTTTGGATTGGCCCGCTTCAAGAGCAACCAGGTGAAAGCCATGAAAGGGCTGGAATACGCACTGTCAAACTTACAGGGTAGGTACACTTCTCCTTAAATTAAAGGGAATGCAAAGAAGAAAAAAAAGAGGATGAGATAGCAAAACTGTTTATTTTTAACTGTGACCATTTGTGGAAAGGAGAATGCTCATACAGGAAGAAGGGCTTTCTTTCCTCAGAACATCGGACCGCAACACATTGTACACTATATTTATTTTTAATTTATAAATTAAACATGTTTTTTAAAACATGTCTAAACATCCACATGAATCATTGTCATGACTTCAGTGGAAGTAAAAACTGAAGTGGTTTTCCGCAGACATTCCAGGCTTAACATTCACCTTCCTAAAGCTGCATTCACACCAAATCCGACAACGTGGGAAAAATGCTTGGATTGGGGGTAGTGCGTTTTTGGCTGCGGGAGTGGGGAACGCACAGGGCGAGAAGACATTGAACCAGAATCAACTTTGATTAACTGACCCTGCCATTATGGAGTATGAAGACAAGGATGAGGGGAGGACATTTCTCTTCGTTTGACAACATTAAAAGTAAAGTCAGGGGAAAGTTAGGGAGAGGAAGAGAAAGAGAGAAGTGGTGGCCAAGCGAGCTAGACAGTGAATAAAGAGAGGGAGCGGCAGTAGTGAGAACAGAGCAGTGACTCAGAGAAATAAAACGTTATTTTCTGATTGTTTCACGGCGGATACGCTCTCAAGCACAAATAAACACGCCCACACCTCTGCACACCTCCGCACAGCCCCACGGGAAGTGGAAGTGCACCCTGCCGGATTTGGTGCGAATGAAGCGCTGACACAGCAAAAACAAAAATCCTTTTTTTTAAAATTTTTTTTTATTTGAGCAAAATGGACTTCAGTGTCGCAGAGCAGTTTAAAGCAGTAATTATTCAGGAATGCTTATTTGTGTCAGTAAAGCCTCTCAGCATTGCCTAGAAATGTACCCTCACATGTCTTAGAAACAGGTGGATTTAAGCACCCAAAGGACTGAAGGACCTTAGAAATGACTGCAGAGGGATATGAAACCATGACAACCACAGTGGCATGCAGCTTGGATTTCTGAATTTAGGCTCAGACAAAAACTATTTGGGTGAGTCAGTGTTGAATAAACAAAATATTGTGGAGCAGGATACATGAAAAAAAAAAACAACTGATGACAGAAACAGTAAAAATCTTCCTCTTGATTTTAAAGGTGCAGGCTGTAAAATATGAGTTGGCAGTAATACACACAAAACCATCGAGAATGAAAAGTCAGTAATCAGACAGGTGTATTTGAAGCTGAGGCAGCTGTGGAATAAGCAGTGCCTTGTTTGGCGGTGCGCCCTGACAAGTGAGGTTTGTGTTGTGCTACCAAGTGTGCGTTGTGCTGATGCAGCGCTCTGTTGTCTGAAAGGACGTTCTCCCATTGTTGTGATTTTGTCCCCCTGCCCCTTTGTTGATGGCACTGCAGGAATTGGCATCATGCTGAGCGTTGTGGTGAGTATTTTAGCAGCGGGGCATCCATCTGCCATCCCTGGCCTCGCCCGGGTTTGTCACATGATGCCATACAGTATATGGGCCATCACGCAGTAGTCTGTGTAGCAGAGGTAGTGACTGTCTCTCCTTATGCGGTGTGTATGCAGGTACACACGGTATTTGTCTTGAAAAGATCAAAGTGCAGAAACTCGTAATAGTAAAACTGAGAGAAGTGACAGAAAAGAATCTAGTAGTATAGAAGTAGGTAGTGTATAGTTTTAGTTGATGTTATTTTTGCATGATATGAAAACAGAACCCTAGTGATGACCTTTCTGTAGTTATAGCAATTTCCAGACAGTGCTTTTCTTTTTTTTTTTTTTTTCCTAAATGCCACAATGAATGTTTTAATGCCACATTTGATGTCTAAAATCTAGCCACTCCAGGGCCTCATGAAGGATTTAACATGAATACTGCGCTTTCATTTGAATCCTCACCCAACTTTTGGCACATTTTACTTTGTGCATTGATAAAAATACGCAGAGTAAAATGTGTATGAAATGAGTACCATTACCACTACCCACTGCAGTAAGCAACATCGCTTGTGTGATATTATTAGTCACAATCTAGCTGAAATATATTGTGTATAATGTTCTGATATTGGGCCTTATGCAAGAACCACTTGTATGAACAGATTCATTGTTAAGAGGCACATACGACATTTGTGGCATTCATCAATTTTCTCTGAGGTACGAGTGAAATTTACAAGTGTTCCAGACCTGTCGTGTCATGAATAAATCATCTCTGCCTTTTTTCACAAGTGAGAAACACTTGTTTGACTTACAGTTATAACGTCCTAATCTGAATTAATTTGGAGTTTAAATATGCCGAAATTAACAAAAAATAAATAATAATTAATACTCTATTTACCAGATTATCATCATCTTGGTTGTCAGTTTACTGAAAGGTATTTTAGATTTTCTGATTTTTTTTTTTTTTTTATTGGCATATTTTGACGCGGAAACTGAAACTCTCTGTCCAGTATCATGTTGTTGCAGCTGACAGTGTAACATCAGCTGTAGACTATAATATTCTCCTCTAATATCTAATATATATGTTTTTGTTTGCTGTGTTTTACTCTTTTGGGAACTTTTTTGTGAATGAAACTCGCCCACAGATGGAGCGGAACATGGAGCCTTATACGGCAATTTTACGGGCGCGGATGATGCTAATGATCACATCTCACGAAGGCGCACTTCCTCATGAATAGGTGACATTCATCAGGCTGAAACGAGCGATTTACAAGTTCAGGCAGTTAAGAGAGCTTGTTGAATGCGACTTGTACGAACAAACCTCACAGAAAAAAGTGAGAGAGAGATTTAGGATGAGAAAATGTTCTTGCATGAGGCCCATTGATCAATAATTTAATAGTATTAATTTTTTTTTTTTTTTTACATTTAGCTACCACCATGATACCTGTACTGTACTGTAGTAGTACATATCAGAATGCAAAACCAAAATGAAGTAACTATTCAGGTATCATGTTTTGCATTTCTTATCTTGTTTCGGATCTTACTGGGTTTTTGATGCTTTGATATTGCAGTTTAAGATTAAAAGTCACGTTGATAGATTAGACAGATTTCTGTGGGAGCAAACCATGCGACTTTGGAAAAGTGTCACTTACTACATGTGGCCATCGTATGGCAGTATAGTCACTGACAAGTGATGTGGAACAGAGCGGCTCCACAGTGTTAATGCTTTAAAAGGAACGTCAGTAGTTATGTACGTGGTTGCCTATTTTATATGTTTCCTTCAAAATATTTTTTCTCTAATTGGACAGAGTGGTGGAAACTGAGAGTAGTGTCATGTGAAGGATGGATGGAGGTAATGCTGTGATTTTTAATGCTTTGCACCTCAGTCTGTGCCTTTTACTGTCAGCTGATCTAGATGTCAAACTAAAGTTGATCTTTTTTTTATTTGATGCCTTCATAATAGTGTGGCTGTCAGACACAGTACTCATCTCATAAGTCCACGTGCAATATTTTCAACATTCAAAATCAAATTTTGTAGTTGTCCAAGAAAAATGTATGATGTGAAAGTTAAAAAAAAAAGGAAGTAACTTTAGCAATTAACCGTGTAAGCTGTCTAGCTTTAATGCATTGTTGTTGGGCCCCCGTGAATTCCCACGTTTCACTCCCTGCAGATATCGTCAGCCTCCAAAACATGTGAAGAGGTTTCTCCCTCTGCCAGCACGCAGCCACCTGCCAAGGCAGAGCTCTTGGTGAATACCCACTGCTTTGTCTGAAAGCACCTAAAAGTGGAGGAAACAACCAGTCTCTGGTCTCTTTCCGTCTCCTTCACATGATAGGCAAGCTGCTCCGCTGTATTGTGACTCTGGTTGTTGTTGTTCTCCCTTTAAGGTTGAGGGTTCACAATGAGGTCAGACACAAAAGGACTCCGCACTGGTACTGAATCCTGTGTCAGGCGGGTTCATAAGAGCATACAGATGTGTGCATATTCCTTCATATTAGAGGAAAGTCTATAATAATTTAAGTTTTGTCACCTTTCCATCTTGCATGCCCCTACAAATTCTCAGCAAACCGTATGTTAACATGCAGGGAAACTACTTGTATTGTTCTCCAGTAGAGGACTTATGTGACACTCACTCTGTTCTGTCTGTCTGTCTGTCCCTCTCTGGACGCTCGCTCCGGGCTCACAGGAGAGACGCCCCAGCGGCTCCTCAGGGACACGGTGAAAGACGCATCAGAGAAGGCCAAGGAGGCGGCCAAGAGCCTGGCGTCAGCTGCGGCTGCCCCACAGAAACCCCAGCAGTATGTGTGACAGGACAGAGTGCGACGTACTGTACAGGTGACATGAAGCCAGCACAATGCCTTTTGATCATCTTGATCATCTTGACGAGACTGAAGTTTCGCTGGGATCTTGCTCAGTGCTGTTTTTTATCTGTGTTATTCTATTGTTTGAACCAGCTTCTGTCGGGTTAGCTTATCTCTCTACTGCTAGACTGGTTTTTATTTCTCTCTCTCTCTGTCCTGTCAGCTCTGTCTTTCTCTTCCTGCTTTCGTTAAATCTCAGGTCCTTAGACTTTGAATGAAACCTACTGCCTTTGTGTAAACTTTCATACTTTGACTAGCAGGATCCTTTTAATGCTGTAACTATGTCAGCTGTAAATTGATATTTTGCTGTCTTGGTCACATATTTAATATTTAAATATAGTAAGCTTATTTTAATGCAGAATGATCAAATTCTCGATTAACAGTTTGGTACATTATCAGCAATACAAGTAAGATATTACACTGCTTTAGGTATTAGTCCAGCCTAAAGTTGGTATTAGACCAAATCATGTGACTGACTGTAGTTTTATTTTCATTTCAGCAAGGAAGGGCAATGATTATAGCCTGCAGGGGATTTTACAGCCACTAAAATCCTCTTGTAAAATGATCTGTTTTAAATCCTTTTGTAAAGTGATCCCTCACCTCATGATTTCTTATTTTACAATGAGTGTGTTTACATGCAGTGCAGTCAGGTGTTATGTGTTACGCAATTAAACGTCATATCCTGGTTCGAGAAACTTAGATATTCTAGCTTGATTACTGTGAGGAAAAAACAGGATATTTTGTAATGTATACATTTTATACCATGTTTGCAGATGCTTCCTTAGCTTGATTTTTGTAGTAGTTTACTTAGTAAAACAAAGAATATTACAATAATGATGTAATGAACAACACACTGAAATATAAGGGAAGTACGACTTTGGTAATGCAGAACAAAACAAAACAAAAATGTATGTATTGCCCATTACTGGTGATAAAATTGTGCAGCAGATTCAGCAGAAGGACTAACTTAGTAAGAATAGAAATGATTGGCTGAGATGCTGAGAAATCAAAGACACACCTGCATACAGATGATCCGAAACCTGGATGCTGTTATTATCATGTAAACAGAAATATGCACAACCAGGTTTTTTTTATCTTGTTTCATGTAAATGTGACGTTCAGAATAAGAGTCAAAACCAAGATACTAATGTGTTCTTGGTTTACTAATGTGTAGTGACACTCATTTTCTGGGTCCAGCACTGTAATACACCGGGGCGGCTGTGGTTCAGGAGGTAGAGCGGGTCATCCACCAACCAGAAGGTCGGCGGTTCGATGCCCGGCTCCTCCAGTCCGCATGTTGAGGTGTCCTTGGGCAAGATACTGAACCCCAAATTGCTCCAGATGGGCTGCACCATCAGTGTGTGTGTGTGTGTGTGTGTGTGTGTGTGTGTGTGTGTGTGTGTGTGTGTGTCGCTGTAAGCGCTGTATCGCTCCTGATGAGCAGGTTGACACCTTGCATGGCAGCCCCTGCCATCAGTGTATGAATGTGTGTGTGTGTGTGTGTGTGTGTGTGTGTGTGTGTGTGTAAGTAATGTAAAGCCCTTTGGGTGGTTGATAGGCTTAGAAAGGTGCTATATAAATGCAGTCAATTTAATAAACTTCTCACTTTGACAAGCACACAGTATGTGTTACTACTATACTACTCTGTAATATTGCAAAAATAAATCGCTGGTTAGTCACTGCCAGCAAGGCCTGCACACAAGCGCTGATAATCAAAAGAAACCAAAGTGACTTGTAATTTCACTCAGTAATGTGATTAGCCTTTAACTGTATGACTGTGTCACTGTTGATATGATATAAGCTGCACTGTCGATGAGGATGATATTATTGTAAATATGTCAGTGATTGCATTCCCTGTTAAGATGGAATTTAATGGATTTTCTGCAGCAAGACTTGAATTATAGTTGAAAAATAATGAATGTGATGTATTTTGAAGGATTATTTAGCATTATGGATTTGTAATATTGAGTCTGTAGATTAATTTAACCTGGTAGCAACATGTCTCATGTGTAAATAGAGTTGACTGGACTTAAAAATGTGTGAGAAGAGAAACATTTTTTAACCAGCTCCACAATTTTAAGTCGAGTGTTTTGTTTGTTTTGTTTTTTTTCTTTGTCAAGTTGAGCTTTTAATAAAATTTTGTTGTTGTTGATGTTATTTAGCCTATTTTTTTTTCGTCAGTTGACTTTTCTCCTTTCTAAGAGTGACAGAAGATGAACTCTGCCCTTTAAGAACTGATACATTTTCCAGACTGCAGATCAGTTTCACAGCTGCACAAACCAAACAGGAAGTCCCGTAACATTTGAACATCTTTATCTGCATATTCCTATTAATTTGTTCAGTTGGAGGTTCTCACGTCGCATTATGGTACTTTCCTCCACATTAAGCGGGATGTCGTGAATCATTTTACAGGCAATAATGAGGCTGCAGAGACTTTATGTATAAAACATTTTAATTATATTACAATGAGAGAATACACAATACCTGTGTATGCTATAATGTAGCCAGCACCAGGTAGTCATGTACACGCACTCGCACACACAAAACAAAACCAAAAAAAAAAAAAAGGAACTTATATAACATCTTCTGAATGCATATTACACATCCACTAAAAAGAAACATATTCACAGGTCTCTGGCACAGAACTCTCCCTACTCTGCACAGTATGTCAGCCCAAACAAACTCTCCACCATCCTCTTCTCAACCAAACCCCAGCCAGCTCGCTCGCCCTCTCGCTACGGCCTCTAGGTTCTTGTGGTTACAAAAGCTGAACCCTAACGCTGGTAAAACACCCGGCGTAGACTCTAGAGTGTCGCTCGGTACATGAAGATTGAAAATAAGGAGAAAAGACATGAAGGCTGACGTCCAGAAAAGGGGGCTGCTGACCTAAAGCCTACAAGTAGTTAAAGCTATGTGGAATTAAATAAAGGAACTCTTACTAATCAATCGGCATGGAAGGTTTAAAAGTGACTATTTATTTGGCAGGAATAATATTTCATGGAAGTCATGGCGTCAATTTTAAAAGCACTGTTTAGACAGCAGGCTCGGGGAGAGGAAGGTGTCTCCTGTGTTTCTGAATTCATCTGTGCGCACAGACGTTTCTGCCTTGACCCCGCTCTCTGTGCAGACTGTTCTTGGTCTGTGCTTATTTCACTCCGACACCCACCCACCCTCACTCTTTCTCTGTGCGTCTCTGCCCGCTGACTTCCCCAAACATCACGCTGTGCTTTTGTGTTCTTAGAAAACCCCCACACTGAAGTAAATCTCTGTGCAACAGCAACATGAAAGCAAATTTCAAACCTTGTCTGCGTTTGCTCTGAAGTCAATTTTCAAAACTGAGCCCCGGACTCTCTGATGACTCTTAAATTACACTTTGAGGTTAAAAGGAGTTCAATAAAAAGCCCCTTCAACTTCTAGAGATAAATGTTTTTACCTTTTTTTTTTTTTGCGATGAAGAGGAAAAAAGCGGTAATATCTCGTGTTGCCTCTCCAAGGGGTTAATAATAAGAGCAACTGATTCAACAGTCTTAATTAAAAGGTTCAGTCTCTGCTTTTTTTTTTTTTTTAAAGAAAATAACTTTTTCCAAGGCACATCATTAAAATAATTTCCATAACAACTATCCATCCAGCATTCAAACAAAATGTTGCCAT
The DNA here is from genome assembly GCA_038419695.1 of Scomberomorus guttatus. NCBI lineage: Eukaryota > Metazoa > Chordata > Actinopteri > Scombriformes > Scombridae > Scomberomorus > Scomberomorus guttatus. The sequence goes on from CM076447.1 coordinate 14,195,953, forward strand.
ATCCAGTCAGCGAGTGTGTGCTATGTTCATTTTTCAATGACGCCACTGAAAAATTATAATCTCATATCTGGCCCTTGGCTCATCCCATTCACGCCGTCTTTATCTTACTGGGAGGTTCTGTGCAAGAGAATAATCTTATTCCATTAACATGGTTTACTTACTCAGTTGTTCATTTGACCAACAAACTGAAAAAGGACATTTTTGCTACAAACAGTCATGTACAAATCCTTGACATGAATGTAAACTCTGGATGACAAAAAAACAGCTTTTCAAAAGAAAAAAAAACATTTTTTTTAAAATCTCTAGTTAATTTTTTTGCCCTCCTGCAGTGTTTGGAGAGAGAGTGCAGATAGGAGGTAAAAAATTCATCAAAAAAAAAAAAAAAAAAAAGTCAATAAAGAGTTGGTCACCAATAAATGCACCACAGAGTCAAAAACAAAACCACCTGTTTGTCCTAAAAACCCTGCCCACCCACCCTCCCCCTCAGAAAGCACAAGATGGTAATATTGCTGTGTCTCAAGAGGTCCCCTGATCAACGGGTAACACTATGTTGGGACGGACCACTGGGAGCGCGGAGGATAACACCTTAAGCTGCCATCGATTGGATTATTCTTTTATCGCTCCTCTCCCAGTGACTCCCACTGAACAAACACATAGTCAACATACAATAATAGTAAAATGACAAAAAAAGAAAAAAAAAAACACGCTTCAAGCCCACAAGTTTTGAACCCCATTGGTGACCATTCGGGGTGACTGGAAGCTGCCATGGGAGTTCACCAGTGTGTGGTTTTAACATTTTTCCGTGACAGAGGCTGCACTGGCAGACGGGCGGGCGTCAAAAGGGTGGGGAGTGCCTGGACAGGGCGTACAACAACAGCGGCTCCTCAGTAGAGACTGAAGGGGCTTTTTTTTTTTTCTTCTTCTTCTTCCTCCTTTATTTTCAATGAGGTCTTCTCTTCACGTGCCCCTTGCTCATGGAAGTGTTGACTGTTTTGGCATGGTGGGGTGTTGAAAAGCTTTCAACCCCGCCGGATGAGAAGAAGAAGAAGACGAAGAGGGAGGATGAGATTGAGAAGAGGGGGGGAGGGGAGTGCGTTGGAGGGGTGACGACCTGAGTAGGGACCGAGGGGTGAGGAGGCGGGAAGAGGAGGTGGGAGGAGGATGAGGAGGGAGGTCGAAAGGCTCACCAAGGCACAGAATGACAGCAGGAGAGTCACCCAAGGGAGAGGGGCCAGTGTATCAGCTCCCCTGCCCCCACTCTCCCATCAACAAGCCTGGCCTCCTGTCTGTCTCTCATATATATATATATATACACATACATATATATATATATATATATATACACATACATATATATATATATATATATATATACACATACATATATATATATATATATATATATATATATATATATATATATATATATATATAGATATACTCACTCTTTTTTGTCTTTTTATTACAAGAGAACATTTAGGAAAATATAATACAAAATTTAATACAAGAAATATAGACTAGACTGGCTAATATCACTTTTAGCGACAAGTAGCTTCTTTTGTATGCAAGTTTTTTTGTTTTGAGTCTTTTGTAGTTTTTTTTTTTTTTCTTTTTGTTTGGTCAGACCTGCCATGGTGGACTGGCCCTTTTTTTTTTTTTTTTTTTTTTGGGAAGTGTTGGGACGCCAAGCTCTAAAGACTGCCAGAAAACTGAGGCCTTTTGATTATTAAATGTTCAGAGAGCGACAGAAGCGCCTCCTCCGTCAATAGTGACTATTGTGCATAACCTTACAGACAAGTTAGAGAAGACATTTTCAGCAGTGCCCAGAAGCTCCAGAAAAAGGTAACGCAGAGAAAATAAGATCATTAGTCTTGTTATGTACTACTGAATGTGATTAGTTTAGCTAAAGTTAACTAAAATGAACGCCTCTACAGAGAACAAATCGTTAGAGCTGGCCCTTTTTTTATATATATGCTGTATATATATACTTTTCTGCATTTACAGCGTTGACTTGTTAATCAGGTAAAAACAAAAAAACAAATCCACACGCACGAATACTGCGTGAAAAAGTAACAGAGCTGTAGAGAAATGCAAATTCTGGATTGATGGACTTGTGAGCAAAGAGAACGAACCACTAGTGAAAAAGAAAAAGGGAGGACTGCTCCTTTTTCTGCAGGTCCGCTCTCTGTAGCTGCCCACTTGCCATCGACAGGGTAAAAAGGTCAAGGAAAAAGTCTCCCGCAAAATCTTATGGTCCACCAGAATCATTTATAAAACACTCCGAGGAAGCACCCTCCTCTCGTATTTATTGCTACATCAATTCGCTACTGAGAAGGAAACACAAGACTTGAATCAATCTTTAAGGAATAGAGTTTTAGTTGTGAGGCAACTCTTGTTTTCATTTGATATAGTAGTCCATCCACACCATAGGGTGGTATAGTGTAGTGGTCAGTAGTGTGGAGTAGTGGTTAGGCAACCCAACCAAAGGGAGACATGAGGGTTTGGACATTAACTGTACATCTATATACATTCTTTCTTCTCTGCTACGGCTCTGTCACTTTTTCAGTTTGTCTTTGGCCAGAAGTCGGCCATATTTGGTAAACAAGGTCTGACTACAAACAGAAGATTTAGATTACGCATTTGCAGAGGTACTGCTACGCTTTGACACCACGCTAAAAAGTGAAAAATTAAAGGAAAAAACTGTGTTTATTCACGTTCTTGCTGAGAGTTAGAAGATCGATACCCCTCTCGTACCTGTCTGTTTAATATGAAGCTGTGAGGCGGTTAGCTTAGCTTAGCATAAAGACTGGAAACAGGTGGAAACAGCTAGCTGGGCTCTGTCCAAAAAAAAAAAAATCTGCCAAACAAAACCTTCTTGTTTGTTTTGTCAATATAAAAAACAAAAAAAGTTACAGTTTCATGACAGAGGGGTTATGTAGAAGTCACTGCTCCCGGCCAAACAACTCCCCATAAAACCGCAACAACTACATTTTGGTTTTTGTACAGATTTAAAAAATGAGATCCAACCTTTAGTGAGCTTTTGAGGTGCTGGTAGGTGTTTTTTCCATCTTTGGACAGAACCATGCCAGCCGGTTCCCCCCCTCTTTCCAAACTTTATGCTAAGCTAAGCTAAACGTTTCCTGGCTCCAGCTTAATATTGGCTGGATAGGAGAATGGTATCGATCTTCTCATCTAACTCTCTGCAAGAAGGTCAATCAAGCGTATTTCCCAAAATTTCAAGCTATTCCTTTGAGCTTTCACCATTTTTGAGCGAACATCGAACATTTCAGGGAACGTCCAGGGCATCAGCTAAAGCTACTCCTGTGAATCCTACTTGTCTTAAGGGAAGATACTGTGTGATGTAAATAAATTTGAGGTCCCAATGTTGCATGTACTACAGAACATGTGCTAAGCCTTGTTTGTGTATTATTACCACATGAAGATGACATGGAGCTTATATGTTGATTTTGACCTCTCTTAAACTCACTGGCTTGGTCTTTCTCTCTTGCACACACGCACACACACACACACTCACACACATACAAACATTTACAAAATCCTGATTAACAAGTCAAAGCTGTCCACCACACCACAGAAGTCCCCGACAAAAACCACAAATTCTACTCTGCTCTCTCTGAGCCTGCAGCAAAACACTAGGTAGGGGTTGTGAGGGCAGTGGGAGGGCAGGGCGTGTCAGGAGGGGCAGGTTCAGGCAGGATACAGTAGGGTGAGGTAGGGTCAGTGGTATATAGGAAGGAGGAGAGGAGGGAGGTCAGGAAGGCATTTCAGCCTCACGGCTTCCTGGAGAGCCGGAGCCAGGATAGGAGGAACAGGTTCAAGGGTGTACCGCCTTTGTGGACTGGTCTGATGTAGGTAGTGGGCGGCGTTTGGAGAAGGAAAGCATGGGTGAGGGAGCTGGATCAGGCTGGGAGATGAAGGGCCGCTGCGTCTAACAGTGATGCGGCTGCAGTCTGTGGGAATGTGTGGCTGTGTAGCTGGTGTCGCTGGAGCTGCTCTGGAGGCTGTAGTGGTCCTCCTCCTCGCCGTCGCTGATGCTGTCCACGCTGTCCGCCTCGCCGGGGGTGAACTCCATACCCTCGATGTCCACCTCTGCACACGGAAAAAAAAAGAAAAGAAAGAAAATAACACAAGGTTATTTTCAGCGCTGTTTGAAAACAGAGGAAAAGAGAGGAAACTGTTTATTTCCACCCACCAAGTGTGGGCATGTTTATTAGGGATCCTGCTGCGCCTGTGGATTAAACCTGGATTTAGGCGGCCATTAACTCTGGGCAAGCAGGCAGATCTTTGTGCTCCTGCAGCTAATCCCCATCCACTGATAAACAACTGCATTTCTGTTTACCTCATCCAGGATCAGTAAACATACGGCAACAGTAAGCGTTCGAGGGGAGTCTGTGACACTGGTGAGCAGCAAATACACCTCAAGCCTCAATGAACTGGATGGAGTTTCAGGATACTGGCAGATAAAAGCAGTGTTAGCGGGCAGAAGTAACGCCCCTGACCTTTTTATTTATGTCATTTCTACCAGTACTGCACCAGTACACAGCAGCTTGACATCTCCCACCGTCGGTAGCTAAAGGGGAAAGCCAGATTTCTTTATCTGGGGTCTGAGGTGTTAACCTTTTGACCCGCGGCATCACCTGCAAACAGAATGGAGCTAATCATCGAGCTGGCTTTTCACTTGGATCCCAGTGTGGCTCAGAGTTTATCAGTGGGCAGCGAGAGGAATGCAAACAGCCGACCAGCTCGCACTGGGTTTACATGTGGACAAAAGCACCACTGGTGTTGCATTGTGGCAGTTATTTGCAAACAGATATAGCTTCAGGGTATACAGTGTGCGTGTCAAGACCAGTCTGAGCCATGCTGTAGCCACTGACCATGACCGATTCGCATCACGATTTACATTAATGTCATAGTTACATCAAGTCAACAGTGGTCAGAACTGTATATGAAAACCTTCTCTAGAATGAATCTAGACGTAAATATGGAAGTTTTTCAGAATAGGGTACGCACGTAAACAGTGATGATTTGAAATGTACTGTAATATATTGCGGTTAAAGTGTCCAGATTTGGCGACAAATGAGGTTCTATGAGGGTTGATCCTTGTTTTAGTGCGGCTGCTCGGCGTACCTTGCTCGGAGTCGGTGGAGATGGTGGAGCCCATGCTGTCGGTGCGGATGCGCTCCACGGATCCCGACACAGAGAGCTGCTCCAGGCGGCGTTTGAGGTAGCGGTGCTCTCTCTGCAGCTGCTCCTTCACGTTTAAAGCCTTTCTGTCCTGCTCTTCCAGCTTCTGCAGACACATATAAATCAGAAAGCCAGAAAATCAGTGTTTGCTGGACCCAAACAGCTCAAACTGTATACTCTACTGTATATACTGTACATTTTTTGACCAGTTTTCTTTTTTTGTTTGTGTGTGTGTGTGTGTCACACCATTGAAATGTACACATCCACCCAAAAGGTCACAGTGGGAAATGTCTTTCTGTTTCTATTTCTACTTTTGTGTTCCCTCACACTATTTTTTTTATATAACCTTGCAACAGGAATCCAAAACCTATTATCAAGGGAACACAAAAGAAGTTAAGAAAACAAAAAAAATCCCACTGTGACCTTTCAGGGGCTGTGTAGAGAAGTCACAGACTCGCACAGCATATAATTTAAGATCTCCGGCATTTGACATTCACATTTAAAAGACTCGTCGCTGCTGCACACTAAATATTTCTGTTGTTCTTTTCTTCCTACTACAGTGATTAGTTCTGCGATTATTGCTGTCGGATGCAGTGTCACCTTTGCTTAAATTTGGATTCACTTCATATCTATAGATGCTGTTGCTGATGTTATTACATAAAACTATGAAAGCTTATGAAACCAGTTCTGTTTTATGTCATCTCCTGCCAATCAGGCCTCTGCCAAAGTTTCAAAAGAGGGGATTTAACAATAGCAAAAATTTCAACATGTAATGGGGAAGTGGCCATATGACTGGGTGAGGGTTTGTAGGTTAGAAAGTAAAAATAAAATAAACTCTTGTAAAAGTTTGACTCAACGTGGGATTGGATTGTGCGCCTATTTGCATGTGAAAGTTCTCGGTGGTGAATCAAAGTGAAGTCTACTGACACGCGTTGCTGTCCCCCTGTGACACGAGAACAGGACGACACAGCAACGGTGACGAGAATTACTGCAGCAGATGCCGTCTGAGCAGAGACAACATGTACGATAAACAGGAAGTGAAGGGTTAAAACTCGGCATGTCTGGATTTTTCCACCGACCACACTGTGACTGCTGTTGCTGCTTTGTGAACAGCAAGATCAGTTCCCACATGTGCAGTTCATCTTCTACAAATTAAGAATCAAAAAATGTTCCTGCCAGCGCTGATGTTTCAAGTTTTATAAGCTCTTCTGTGTCACTGGTCCTCCTGCTGCTGCATGTTGGGTTTTTTTTTTTTTTTTTTTAGAAGTATCTTACACGTCCTTTTGTGTGTGTGAGCTGCAACAGTTACTGAACCACAGAGGAGGAGCCTTAAACAAACTTCCAATTATCTTCTTTCCCATATCTGAAGATCAGCCACCAAATGTGCTGCTTGTTCCACTCTGTTGAATCATTTGTTTAGGGTTTCAGTCTTGGGGAGATTTTATTTCTGGCAGATCCTGAACCGCTCTGATTGAAAGATTAGAAAGCAACATACCACTTAAAGAAGGCTAAAAGAAGAAGTGTAATTCACCAAAGCCTTAGGTGAAGTCTCTCAATTGCTTGTTTTGTCTGATCAACAGTTCAAAACCGAAAGATATTTAATTTACGATGAGAAAAGCAACTATTCCTCAAATGTAAAAAGTTGGAACCAAGCGGTCTAATGCCACCCACGGCTGCTAGATGCTGGCTCCAGAAGCAGAAAAGATAGCGCCGGCCGCAGCAATTTCAACCGGCTCCAATGTAAACCAATGGGTAACTGCGTCGCTACGTCCATCTTTATATACAGTCTATGGTCGCAAATGTTTGGCATTTTTTGCTCGATAAACATCAAACGATTAAAGCAATTATCCAAATTGTGTGTCTGGCGTTCTCCATGAGTCTGCGTGTGTGTGTTTTTTAGTACCTTGATGTGCATCTTGGCCCTTTTCAGCAGGCTCAGTGTGGTGTGTCTCGTGCTGTCTGGACCCAAAGGCACCAGCTTCTTCAACTGCTCCAAGTACAGCCGTAGTTTGGCACGTCTGCAAACACAGAGGACACAGGGTGAGTCAGCAAGTATCCACCAGCAGAAAAGAGAGACGGCACCTACACAAACAAACTGAAAGGAGCTTATTTGCACGTCCCCTGAAGGGCAGAAACAAATCATACTCTGTCTTTGTACACTGTGAATTTTATGTCCCTCTGTGAGAATGGTGACGGAGCACTACATGATCACGGTTGGTTTCGGTTCTGATTTTAGACTTTCCCGTGACACGCACGTTCAAAGGACTGAGAAGTCTTGCTGTTTACAAGTGCTAAAAGCTTGCAGAGGCTCCAGCAAACCACTTTCAGATTCCTGTGTTAAACTGAGAATAGCTACACCCATCAATGACATCCGACCAGATCTTCAACCAACCAACCAGCCCAAAGCCAGAGTTCATGTGTGCACCCCAACGTTTACGTCTTTCCTCACCAACAAGAGCTTTTCATACTGTACACACACGTGACACACATTAAAATGGACCTCGCGAGCCCTCAGCTGTGGTTTGCTTTGTTTGATTCACAAAAACGTGCTTGCGGCGCATAAACCCACCTGCACATGATTCATATGCAGAACCGTAGAATGACACACTGACCTCCTCCCTGTCCGTGATGGATTGATGGATGCACAAAATGGCAACCCAGTTGTACCCTACTGAGGGAGACTCCTTAAAGCCACAGTCCCCGGGAGCTAAAGATCATTATTGAGCAAAGTGACAGCTATGAGAGGTTTCTCATCTGTTCTGGTCACTGCTGGCTGAACTCAAGACGCAAACTGTGGCCCCAGAAAACCCTGCATCCTTGCCAAAAGCCCTACAGGCCAACGACCCCGGATCTGCGAGTAAACAGCTCGCTGGATGCAGCATGTGGATGTTGAATTCAGTGACAGTGACGACAAAGCAAAGTTAATCTCTGTGCGGACACGGACTGACTGTGCGGATATTGTATATTATGTCAAAGGACTGCCTTTTATTCACAACATTTTTATCAGCAGATTACCTCCCCTCTCTGTCCTTGGTCCATTCAGATTTGCTCATAAAGGCCTTTCAAGCCTCCATTAGTCAAGCTAGTGCATGAACCATTTCTTTGTTCTGAGCTAGCCTTCCCCCCTTTTCTCCCGTTCCTTTGGCTAACTCCAGCAGAACGGTAAACAAACTCCGACAATGCGAGGTCTCCGCTGGCCATTGCTGCAACTACAATAAACCTAATCAGAGAAATGAAGCTTTCTGGGGGCCGACTGCAGAGCTGAGCACACAGGAGACCACAGCTAGAGCACAAGAATACACACTCTTTACACACACACACACACACACACACACACACACACACACACACACACACACACACACAGTCTTTTCCCTGTTTCTTTTTCAGGAAGGGCGTCGCCTACGTTTTTCACATGAAGTAAGACCCTCTCAGTAGCCCTGTCTGTTTCATTAAGAGGTCAGCCAGAGACAGCCGGTGGGCAACAAGAGGGTCTCAGGGACTAAACATAATAATCCAAAGTCTTAAATGATAATTGCATTTTTAATTTTTAGGGATTTGATTGTAGCTGTAAAACAAATGCACTGGATTTTTAGATTATGCCCTTCAAACCATCTCTACCTCTCTACAGGTGCACACAAGCGTCCCCAAAAAAAAAAGGGCGTGTGAAAGTGCTCCAGTTCTTTTATTTCCTCTTCTCCCAGGGGGCGCTTACACCCCCCACCCCCCCCACCCCATCCGCTGAACCCCTCCACCCCACTGCTCCACCCTGCCAACACCAACACACCCTCGTCCCACTGGAAAACAAGTGTCTTCTGAGGACAGGGGCGGGGGGCCCACCTCCAACCTGCCCCAGTCACGGCCACATGAAGCACTTGGACTCCAGCCAGGGGAAGCAGGCAGGAAGGAGCTGGGGGTCTGCAGCAGGGGGGGGAGAGGGATGTTTTTTTGGAAGGGAGTGGGGTCCGAGCAAGTGGATGACTTTCTCTTGGGTTGAAAAAAGGGCTCTTTGAGTGCAGTGTGCTCAGCTGCACTAGGCAGCGCTCCACACACATCATCCAAAGGGTAACTTGAGCCAATGGGCAACCATCTTGCACCCCCCCCCCCTGCTTTTCCCTCTCTTCTAATGAAAAACAAAAACAAGGCGTTCCCCTCAACTGCCCACCCCCCCCCAAGAAACCTCTGGTGTTTTTATGGACTTATTCATCACAGGCCCCACCTGTACAGGCCCCACCACATATTTTACCTGGCATGCAAAGGGTAGAAATGTGCACAGATGCGCTTTCACCATCACTGTTCCACATAAAAATAAAATGAATGTCTGCACTGTTTGGTATTCAAGCTGTCAGATATAACTTCTAAATCAAAAGCAGACATCGAGCCACTCAACAACCGTGTTAGACACTGTGTGGTGACCTGGAGGCAAACCATACACGTGTTTTCTGGAGTTGCACAAAACGAAAAGCCTTTTTGGGACAATGATAAGACAATCATACAACATATAATGGGACACTGAGGGCTTGTGGCCAGCAGAAAAACAGATTATTTACATGAATCAAGATGCAAAACAAGGAATCATTAGTTTACAAAACAATCTCTCCATAAGGTCCATTTAATAGCTACTCTTGATCCTATCACATGATCCTCATCAGCAGATGCCAGTTTGCCCAGTTGTTATGGAATTGTGGACGTTCAAATTTCCATTTTCTAATCACTTCACTTCTTTTTCCACGTTGGCTTTAAAGTTTGAAATGAGCTCCAGAGCTTCTACTAAATGGACCTTGTGGTGAGATTGTGTTATCGACTACTGTGTCCAGAGTTCAAGACTGAACTTTCGATCTCAATGGAACAACTAGTAATGGGAATGTATACATATACTGATTTTGAATACATGTGTTGATTCTTTTCTATTGGGGTCACATGTTACGAATGTAAAACTTAAACTAAATTAACGTATAAAAAAGAAATCTCAGTGGCACATTTTGCTCCCCTATGTCTGAGCTGTAGTTTTGGTTTCACGTCAAACGTGTTCATTCTTTTAATGTTGATAACAATCCACTCGAGCATTTCTGTCTCGTGAGTTGCAACAGGTCTGGGTAGAGTCTCTCTGCACCAAATGTGTCTTTCTTCTATCTGTCCTTATTGTGTTTCGACGTCATCCGTCTGATGCATATCAGTGGGACAGGACCTGGTTAAACCTGGCAGCGTGTCCCTGACAGCTCCCTCCCAGCAGCACGTGTTCCCCCGCCGCGAGACACACTCGCTATTTTTCTTCAAGAGCGCACAGACGATTTGGAGCGGAGCAGGACCCTCCCTCCCTCACGTCTGTTATTCCTGAGCCAAGCCCTGGTCACGCAATGTTTATCAGATTGCCTCAAACAGCCATGCAAAGTGTGGCACCAGATGAATGTTGTGTCCGTGGAGGAGGAGCAGACAGTTCGCACCGACTGGTCCGCATGGTTCTGAATCACACCAAATTTTCCAATTTGTCTGGGTTTGAAAATAGGACGGTCTTTGATATTCCACTCATGAATAGTGTCACAGTGAGAGAGCAGTTGTGTGGTATCACATAAGGGCTTGCAGTGCAGGCAGATTTCTGGTTTGTTTGTGTCAAACATTGTGCAAAAATCAAGGTTTCGTGCACAGTGCACGCAGTACTCAGGCTGTTTACAGGCTGTTTTCAATATTCACATGATCTTATTTTAAAGCAAACTTCTAAAGAAGAGCAAAAAGCTAATTTAGTGCATTATTATGGCAGCACTTTAACACTTTAAAAAGTCTTGGTGAAAATTGCAAAGCTGCAAAAATGAAACACCCTGTAATTTCTCTGCATTTGAGGGTCCAATAGTAAATCTGCAATTTGATTTGCATGGAGTCATGTCTGCAGGGAAATGACCACCTGACCATTCTCACGTGCAGAGTACCACGGGATGATTTGTGTCTGATCTCTGGCCTTCCCTCCCCCTCCTCTTCCCTCTCCATCAGGGGCTCAGTGCCAAAACAAAGCAAAGGGGGGAAAAAAAAGGAACTTTTGCTCAGAAAGCTGCGCACTGCTGAAACTAGAACAAGCTATTTAAACTGCTGACTTATGCTCCAAGGTTACTGAGTACACACCAGGCCTTTCTCACAGATCCGCTCACACTTTGGGCCTTGGAGGGAGAACAACCGTGAAATATCTTGTTTTGCTGCTCAAATCAAAGGCAAGCTGCGTGTCTGCGGTCGCCTGTGTATGTCTGACCGATGCACACTGAAAGACATTTACGTATGCTGCACCAGAGGAGAACCATGATCAGTTTCACTGTGTCCACACACACTCATGAAGCTTTGTCGTGGAGACGACAGTGTGTCCCTGGACTGTCCAGCGCTGTGGGATCGGGGATCTATCGGCACACAAAGCGCTGCAGGGCCTGAGAAGGCCAGCCAGTGCAAACAACGGGCCTTCACCCCTCACTCACTGCACTGTTTAATGAGCTCGCTGCAGCCCAGCGCATTCCTCCACCCATACGCACAGGACCGAGTGGCTCGTCTGGCTCGGAGCCAAACCCGCTAAACTAAGGTCAAAGGTCATCAGAAACACCACTGCAATGTTTCCTCTCCCTGCTAGAGCTGCCTCGGTTAGTCCCTGTTGGGTTTAAAGAAAAGAAAATGTGATACCATGCCTCTGGTGTTGTTTTGACTTGAGCCCACAAGACATCAACATTTAGGATGCGCTGCCTCGTCGGCTCGTACTGAGTACTTATTTGAATTATTATTTGAAGTCTCTGAAAAAGAGGATCCGGCAAAATCACTAAAAAGAAGCCTGACAGAGGCAAGGAAACAGGTTTTAAAACCCTTTTTTGAAGGAGAAAAAGTAGGCAAACATTAAAATTATGACTCGAACTGTCAGTTGTAAACATCCATCACAGTTTATTGGTTCAACTATGACCGACCTTAGTGTACTTCTTCATTTAGTGTATTGCGCACTCAGGAGGACAACTTTTGGTTTCACCCTAAAAAAGAAGTGGTTAAATAATCTAATAATCTATCTGAGCTTGTTCACAACTTGTCTGATTGTGTAACTGCTCGTGTCAAACTTTGCTGTAGCGCCGTTTGCCGTATTCCCAGATTTCAGCGAGCACCAGAACCATCTAACTGTGACTAATTTTGAGTTTCTTCCTATCCCTTCAAAAAACCCTCGCGTCAAAGTTTCATATCTCATTTTGTGGCATCTGTGTTTATTTCTTAACTTTTGAGCAGTATACAAAAATAGCCCAAAACTTTTCCAAAGTTTTCAAAACCTTTCTGCATCTGGCCGCTGTGTTTACGGCGCGTCTCTTATGTGAAGTGAAAGTGGGCGCTGCGTTGCGTGAGTGTGGATCACCGCGGTGCGCTGGTGGAATTTGGGGTTGCCATTGGAGTGGCTCCACATCTGGCTGGCAGGTTCCTGGGGAGTACGACGCAGATGGAGGGAGGGAGGGAGGCTTGAGGTAGTGAGGGACCCTACCCACAAACACACACACACACACACACACACACTAGGTCTTTCAGCAGCCCCTCATCAGTCTCCCTGTCACCCTCTATAGCCCTGCCCCGAACATGTTTACATTTAACAAAGATCTGATGCGCCGCCTCTGAAAAACAAGAGGGTAGAAAAATAAGACGAAGCTGAGACAGCTCATGTGAAACTGGCAGAGTGGTTTGCCACGCTGCCCACGCCTGCGAGACAAAAAGACAGACACACACACACACACACGCACACATACACAAACAGTGAGGCGCAGGGAGACACGAGAGGCTTTTATCACGTAGTCATCTGGGACGAGCTGTATTTGTTTTCTGTCGTCGAGGATGCCGCACCCACCCACTGTGTGCAGTGACAACTGCGAGGCGAGACAGACGGATACAAGTCCCCCATAAACACATTCTCCTGACGGCAGGAACATGGAGCTCGCTCTCACATGACTCTGCTCTGACACGCAAGCAGCAAACAGAAACTTGAATACTCCAAAACAGCAGTGCACACAGAGGGAGGGTGGGGCCTAATTACTTCACTTACTCGTAGAATTACACCAAAGAAAAAGGCTCTGCATACTTTACTGGTGATTAAACAACAGGAAACTGAAGAATTAGGCAGGTTTGTTGTTCACTCGTCGTAGTAGTATTTCTACAAAGCAAACTGGAATTTCCACTGGGCGTGCTTGGGAATGCCTTCTAATTAGATTCATTTGATTTTTTCTTTTTGTGTGTGTGTGTGTAGTGAAACAATCCCCTGTGCAAGTGTGGATCATTACAAAATCCCTTCCTCAGCACCGCCTGCTTACACTGGTGTTAACAGAAAAACAGATGTCAAATAGAATTTAAAGAGGAGAGCGTGTGAGCAAACAGGGACGGGTGGAGGGGGGGCTAAAGAAAGGTTTCACTACGCATCTCTGAATCATCTCAACAAATGACAGACCTGGACATTAATTGCCTTCCGCTGTGTGCATTTGAAAAGTACATGTGCAAATGTTGGACTAGACTAGCAGAGACAAGTTCTGCGAGCTCAATAAACACCCCCCCGACGCGGAGTGCCTTGGTTTTATAAGGAATCCTTGTCAATGATTAACACTTAGGAATCCAGTGGCATGAGAGGAGAATCTCAGCTTCCATGTTGACTGTAAAAGTTGTTGTTTACTTTGGAGAGGAGGTTTTAGAACGGGGCGGGGTCCATCCTGGGGGTCTGGAGCCACTTCTGGGGGTTTGCGAGATAAATCTGAGGAGTCCAGAGATGATAACAGAACAAAATGATACTTATTTTTTTCAGACTATCCTCAATATTTTGCTTTTTTTCCCCCCTGTGAACTGCAGGATGTTGGCACCTTTTCTGGATGTTTTTTTCAATAAAAAGCAGTCTTTGGTTGACCGAGTCACCACCTGTAGGCTCACGCAACCTGTGACAAGCTGTTATTTTAGCCAAAAAGGTTGAAAACTAGACTAGAAGGAGAGACGAGAACAGACTGATTTATGACAGAAAGCCTGCAGCTCTAAACCAATCTATCTATGCATAGTCAAACAAATATTTGCTTGCTTGCCAAAAAAGCAGGTATGAATGAGCATGCGGCTGCAGAGCATTCTAGTAATACTTGGTCTGCTAGTTTTGTGACCCCCATCCACCCACACGCTCTCCCCCTTAAACCGCCTCTCTTACTTAACTCCGCATTCCAGCATATGTGTGCATACTCTGCTGACCTGAATTTCAGGCCGACTGCTCGATACACAGAGCAGCCACGTCCTAGGCTGCCTCCAGTCCCTCCCTTCGACAACACTTAAGAATGTGTTTGCCTCCTCCTCTTCCTTCTCCTCCAGGTCAATCTGCAGTCTTGACCCCCCTGACCCCATTACCTTCTGCCCTTAACCCTAACCATCTCACTGCTCGTGCCTAAATCTAACCAAGTGGATGTGTCGTGTAGATACTGTAAGTCTGCAGGTAGACCTACTTGCTCCTGATGCGCGCGACGCCTGCGACCGAGCCGCGAATGGCTTCTTCCTTTTAATTGTTTTTCCTGGAAAAATGTCTGCCGTTTCATATTATTACAGGCAGGAAATCTGCATGAAGGCAAAACAAACAAACACGGAGGAGCGTGATCGTGACAGGACAAAACAAGGAGCTTGTACCTAAAAGAGGAGCTACTTCTGTCACATGGTTTGGGTGTGAAAAGTCCGACGTGGACCAGAAAACTGTACTTTGCAAATTATGCCACAGATTTATTCATTGAATTTACAGAAAATGTGCTATATCGTGATATGTATCGTTATCTGGATATGAAATAACCTTTATCGGGATATGAGATTTTGGTCATATTGCACAGCCCTACCTGCGCCTTGTTAAAGTGCACCCTGTTGTTTTTATGAGCATCAGCTGCTTTGCGGCAGTCAACCGAGTTTACTGACACAGAAACGTGGTGTACCCTGCAGGAGCGACACCTGAGAGGGAGCAGGAGCGCTCTCACATAAATGTAGGTCTACAGCGGTCGCGTTCACATGCTCGAATGTCTCAGTGAGTGTACAAAAAAAAAAAAAAGCCAAAAAAACCACCAGTACAGTACAGGCCTTATGCAAACAGCTACTCTGTGACCACGGCCGGGCTTGACCTGAGTGAGCCGGAGAGCTTCTCAGCACCCGGTGACCTCACGGTGGAGAAATTCCACATGTGACCTCCTCTGCTGACCTCCAGCTGTAGCCTGTTTCTTCTTCTTTGTCCACATAAGGACTCTGCTTTTTCAACACCACATTTACAAACCCAGACTGTCCCGAGGCTACATCCGCAGACTTCAGTAAATGTGTAACTACTTGGACAAATTTAGCGCATCCTAAGGCTAGGCAACATGACAAAATATATCAGGAGATGAGAGAAATATGTAAACCATCACAGATTTTGCCATACAGGTTATATTTCCCTTTAATATCTCTGGTTGTATTTCTCTGCTGCAGGCAACAGGCAGGACTACTACTACTACTTCATTTTTCAGGTATTTAATTCACAAACACAGACATTCCCAACTAGTTATTTTATCCACAAATGGTTGTTCAATTAACTTTCCAGAAAAATCACTTTATCACAAAATGCATACATTTAAAGCTGAGGCAACCAGTCAATTAATTGTTTAGCAAAAACTTAATAAGCAACTAGTTTGGTAATCTATAAATCACCTTTAAAGCACCTTACCTTGGGTTCTGGGAAATTTTATAGACCAGACAACCTTATCAGTAAACTAATTGGTAATGAAAATAATCATTTTATATTGCAATATAAATTTACATGCACATTGATAGAAGATTTGATCTATATCAGCCCTATGTCAACTATAACATGAGGTCAACATGGTTGAATATATTCAAATTGCCACGTGCCTTAATGACTGCACCATGTTGGGTACATAACTCATTACTCTGGTTTATTATCTGCCCACGCAAGCCTAATGACTCCAGGTCACCACACTCTCGTGAGGAATGTATCTGACAGTGTGACATTTGAGGAAGTTAAGTACAAAGGCCACGTGCAAACATGTGAGCCACACGGATGCCACACTATAACCAAAAGTGCATGGAATACAGAAAGAGGGGAGGAAAAAAAAAAAAAAAAAAAGATTTTATAAAATCAAGTCGTGGATATTATATGACCTCAATCTTAGCTGCGATCATGATGGCTGTGCAGTTTACAATCCACATTAAAATGCAGATTAGCAGGATTAACAGGCCCATCAAAGCCCGCCGTGCTCCACATAAACTCACTGTCACAAAAGAAGATTTATACCTCAAAAGAGGAGAAACGGGCACAAATGAGTTTTGGCAGGAAGACCAGTAAAGAGCGATAAAGGCCCTCTGTAAGAAAGGAGAGCAGCTCTCCTCCTCCCTACTGCCTCAGGTTTCTGCTGACTCAGACACTTTTAGGGGGCGAAATGGAGCGCCAGAATGAAGGGGGGGTGGGGGGGGGGGGGGGGGGGGGGGGGGCGGAGAGATAACAGAAAAAACAGATGTGGTCTCTGGAGAAAGAGGGAGACAAAGAGTAGAAGGCAGGGAGGTGAAGTAACAGGGCAGTGAACGGCTCTCCCTCCTATCCCATAATTCAAACTGCTCAGCGAGGTGCTGCTGCTGCCCGGCCCGGTCTATAGACACACACACACACACACACACACACACAGGCCAGCTTCACTCGAGGGGAAAGAGCTCCTTAAAGCCAAATAAGTCATTTATCACAGCTGGGAGTGGAAGACACTGGGAGAGTAAATTTAATTAGAGAGACGATTAGACCGTGACAAAGTGAGTGCCGGCTACTGTGTTCATAAAGTGCATGTAAATTTAAAGTTCAGTTCAACAGGTGTTGCCGCACATTATCTGCATATACTGTATATTGTAAGATAATCCTATTTGTGGGCAATCAAACCAGTTCAAATTCTGAGCATCACTCTCTCTGTGTGATCTCAGAAATGAAACCGAGAGCACCTGACTGCTCTGGGTGGTGTCTGTGTCTGCAGAGTTAAAAATAGAGCTGTAAATCCTTTTTTCAATAGAGGGAAGCAGAACAAACAGATACTCTGCCTCACTCGACCGGACTCTGATTTCCCGTAAACAGGTGATATGTGGGAAAACAAAACGTCTGTAGTTTCGCAATATCTTGGTGTTGCTAGAAAAGGAAACTTGTGGCAACGGATGAGTCGTCATAGGCGTGATCAAGAGCGGTTGAAGACGAAAATGGGAAGGAAGCAATGCCAGTGGAGACCAACCACATGGTAGCATTTGGTTTCACAGAAATGTCAAGTTGACGTTCAGCAGCTCTGGCCTGTGCCAATAATGCAATGACAGGAGCAAAAAAAAAAAAAAAAGCAGCAGAGTCACCCTCGAGATGGTCTTTACAGAGCTGTCACAGCTGCACTCAGGCTGCAGCAGATAAGCAGGTTGCGTCAGGACAGACGACCCTGTGGGACGCTGCTGACACCCACCCAGACGTCTCACTCTGATAACAGGACACAAATATATGCTGGGTGCCTCCTGAACGGCAGCCAAGGCAGCCGCCGGTTTCATAAGAGATACCTAGCATGCATAAGATCACTAAGCACTGCCAGACAGTGTGACGTCCACAGAAAATAGAAAGATTGAGACAGGAACATATCAGAAAGCTGTCACATTAGACATTGACACTTCCTTAAATTTGACTTTCAAGACTTTTTACTATTCTTTGATCAGATAGCGCCTGATTTAAATTCCTGATAAAAAAATTAAATAGATTTACCACTTTTAGACTATTTTTAGGCAAAGTTCATGAACTGCAGCTTGTTTTTAGACGACATTTAGCATTTGAAAAAATGAGGGGGTTTGTAGAATTAAAAAAAAAAAAAATTTCACCTACAGCACAAACAGAAAAACAGGCATCAAAAACAATCTCCACAAGAAAACATTAATAAAAAACTATTTTACTACCCACAATAAATCTAATGCCTTCCGGCGTCTAAACCAGTCTATCATCAGTCACCTTGTCTACCTCGTGAACATACAGTACAAGGATGGCTCTGTTGTACCAGAGTGAACCAAACACACCGACACATGACCAAACAAAGACAGTGAGTCAGGGCTGAAACAGCAGCACCTCCCTGGAGTGGCGTCTGGGGGCATGAGGGAGGTCGAGCTCTTGGAAACGATACAGGAACCAGTTGCAGCTTAAACTCTGCGCAGATGATCCGAACTGGTCGCACACTCATTCAACTGGTTGAACAGGACAGCTGAAGGCTTTCGGTTTTCTCATGAATCGAAAGCAGGCGGCCATAAAAATCAAGCGAGGACGCTGAAAATGTACTCATTTCTATATGAGTTTATATCAGTGAGACTTAATCCTATTTTTTTGTCTATAAAATGTGAAAAAAACGAGTGAAAAATGTTCATCAAAACATTCTGAAAGCCCAAGGTTTGTCCAACCAACAGTCCAAACCACAAAGACATTCAATTTCCAACGATATAAAACTAGAGAAAATCAGCAAATCCTCACATGTGAGAAACCTGGAGCCGATAGGCGCGTCATACCTTCACACCCTGTGAAATGATTGCACCGAAGAATGAAGGTTTAACACCTGCATGTTGGTGTAATGACCATGTAATTTGAGGCCGCAGGTCCAGACAGGGATTGAATGAGGATGCGTTCTGTTCACAGTGATACCTCGTCACTGACAGGTAGGGCCAGTTTTTTCCACGCCAAGCAGTCGTGGATAAAAAAAAAAAAAAAACTGTGCTGTGGTGTGACTTACAGAGCGTTTGAACATGATTTTCTTTCTTTAGACCCTTACATCATGACCAAAACATGAATAAGTGAATAAGTAAGTAAGTAACTTTTACTATTACAGTCAAAAAAAAAAACGCCATAGTGATGACAAGGGAAGTGAGTAAACTGATTCTGGAAACTTTACTGCACTTGCATGTGTCAGTTTGACTGGACATCACTTCTTTTCTAGCTAACCACACCCGTCATCGGACATGAGGTAACTGTGGTGTCTCAACACCTGCAGCGTAATCAGCCAGGGCCTTCTCTGTCTGTCGGGTCAGAGAGGAATATGCCCTTACATGTTTTCTCGCCGCTCTACACACATCCATTACTCACCCCCAGACATGTGACTGGCAAACCCTAATCCCTCAACATGGGTGACAGTGTGTCACGCATAATGCTGCCAAACACACCCATTTCTGCCTCTGCTCACATGCTGAGAGTCACATCAGCTGTTTCTTAAACCATCCCCGGGCGGGGGTGGGGGGGGGTGACACTGAAGCAAAGAGGCAGCAAAAACAATTAGAAAACTGTTTTACAACTTCCATCAAACATTCTTCAAAGAATCTAGGCTTTGTTCTATCAAAGAAGTTTTTGCTTCCTGACCAGAGATCCCTGATCTGTGAAGTCACGTCCCCTGTTGGTGAAGTCAAAACAAAGCAAAAGCAGACATCTGTGTCTTCAGTGAGCGAGGATATCACATCACCACGAGCAGAGCGCTGTACCCCGAAGGAAAAAAAAAAGTGAACTAGAGTGAGACGCGTGCTGGGAGGAGAGAGGAATCGTTTCTGTACGAGTCTGTGGGCTTCTCAGTTTGGAGAAATGACAGGCGAGGGCCAGATTCACCACACCTCTGTTCACAGCGTCAGTCTGGGCAAGATTATCACATTACTGACAGGATTCCCTCTCCATACAAGGTAACAAGTTTCATCCGTGAAATGGAGACAGATTTAATCAACATGAAGGTGCTCTTTGAAACCAGCTTATTATCCATTTTCACACGGGGAATTAATCGATTAAATCTCTGCCTCTTTGAAGACGACCTCTGATCCAATCTGCAAACTCTGGCACGTTTGACTGAGATGAAAATATCTGACATTTACCTGCAGCCAGCCAGTCTCTTCTCTTAGTATGTAAGGAACTCAGGGGTGCTGGGTGAAGACACGCACACAGATCAGACAAACATGATAGATGGGGGCGGGGATAAGATGTCGCCTTACCTGTGTTTCTCCAGCTCATTGTGCGACGATCTGAAAGGGCAAACAGACAAAAGACAAGGGGTGAGTGTCGGGGCAGAGAGCGCTGAAATCAAAAACACCACAACAGACTTCAAATGACATGACGTGAGAGTCGGGATCTAAATGCAAGACAGATGATAGCAAGAAGTGTGGAGCAAAAAGCCAAAGAACGGTAGATCTGAGAAGCATTTGGAAAATAATGTGTCGATTATTTTCTGCTTTTTCTTTTCTTTCTGCCTCCAGGTGGCTCCGGGGCTTTTTGAAAGTTAGAATGGCTGTACTGTTAAATTTCACCCATTATAATACTCAAAAACAGGCCTCGTGTGTTGCATATTCATGCTGATTTGCGGTGGAACTGAGCGCACAAAGAAGCAACATAAAGGCTTGTTTACACATTCTGGTAATAGTCAGTCTAATTCTGAAAAATCTTTTTTTCATTTCTGTGTGACATCTGTCAGAGTGCATGCAGCAGAAGGCAAAAAAAAAAAGGCCCTGAGAGAGAGAGAGTATCTGTGACTCTGCACAACAACCCCCCCCTCTCTGCCCGCTCCCACACACATACAAACAGCATGCACACACTGCTGTTGTTGCTGCACGCTGGCTGAACAGCAGTGTGGACATGGATAAAAACACACTCAGACGTCTGGAGGCCTAGACGCTGCAGAATTCCTCAGCGTGTGGGCTATTCCGAGGAGAGCCCTATTATGATGTGCAGCCGGGAGCAGCGAGGGCACTGCAGTCCATCTGAAACAGGCCCTCTGTTCATGAGACCGTCATGGATACCGCGGCAATAAAAACAAAAACAGCGACAACAAAGGGCCAGACTGACAACAAGCCTTTTCAGATTTTCCGCTGTTCGAGAGCCCTTGTGCTTGTGAAGCAGTGGTTCCCACAGCTGTGCCGAGGAGGCCGAGGCGCCTGCACGGCGACGCTGCTCGTTGCACCCAAAAAAAAAAAAAAAAAAAAGGGGGATACAGCTGACCGTGCGACTGGGATAACGTGGCAGAAAATCACCCCAGGAGGAGCACAGGATGTTGCACTGCTGCTGATCCAAACCTGGCAACTCCTTTTTCAAAAAGGCCGACACAGGGCTTTACTTCATCATGGAGGAAGTGGAGCTATTCAAACCTGCACAAATTGGGGAAACGTCCCAGTCAAAGCACAGGGCATGACCAGGAAATCATATGGTACTGTAGAGGAAGGGAATACTCACGGACCTGTAATAACAGCAGGTTAACACACACACACACCTTTACATGTTATGTAAAAGAATGGTGTGGCATGCAAAGGACTCTGTCATAAACTCAGCACTGGTGATCAAAGGCCTGTAAATTAATCTTATATCAGCTTTTTATGGGATGTAAAACTGCCAGAGCTTATTCCCAAAGCACCCTGGGTATATTTTCCACCATTCACATGGCTGAATGTGAAAGGTCAAGCAAGCTATTTCTTGTCATTTACATTAATTTCAGTCATGAAGCCTCGTGAGCTGGTGTTTGTCACAGTGTGTATGTGTTTGTCCGTTTTAGCAGCCGCACCCATACACTTGCAAATAGCTGTGTTGGGCCATCAGACACTGTATCAGAGGAATGTGGAAGCAGCTGGATTCTCGTTTGTGACAAAGCAAGTAGACACCACACAAGTATCAGTTTCCAATTTGCAAAACTACACGCCTTAGAGAGGATTTTGACAGTGTAATTACGACAGCGACACCACATGATGATGTACGTGCAGTGACGTAACTCTCACACTCTACTACTAAGGAAATCGGGCTCACTCTGCTTCCCTAAACTAATATTAGCCAACAGGAAATTTTATCTTTTCATCAGGACTTGATGCGCTAGTGTTCGGACTAACGCCAAGACACACCAGGGAAATGTTTCCAAAAACACATTTAGGAAGTTCATGGACAACAACCAGTAGCCTTATTTGCATGTTGTGTGGATGTAAAAGTCCCTAAACTGGAGTCATATGACGTCAAAGGGGATTCCTGATTAGGGCGTGTCCCGTATTGATTCAATCATTTTAAACACAGTGGGCCAATCTTGTGTAATTAACGACCCACCTACTAAGCAGACCTTTAATTTCAAGAATTTTTATATTTGATATTAACCTACTGACATTTAAATGACCTTTAACTAGCTGTCCAGCTATTCCATGAAGAGTCAAAGCAACAGAGCACTACAGAATCAAAAGTGAAACTTCAATTTATTTACTTTAGTAATGTAAATCGGTGTAATTACAGTCCGGTGTTACACTGTATTTGGGAACCCATCAGATTATGTTACCTGATATTCTTACTCTAACCCAAACCTACCTAACCAACACTGCAGGTCACAGAATCTGATGGCTCACCAAACACGGTGTATCACCGGGTCCTGCAGTACAGCAGTGTCTAGTTGCAGACAGCATGAATGGGGTCAAACGTGCGTTAATGAAAGTTTCAGGAACGGAGAACGAAAAGCAATCAACATTCTGACGAGAAGCTTCAATTTTGCAGTGTCTCAACAGTCATGAACTCTGTGTGTGTGTGTGTGTGTGTGTGTGCGTGTGCGTGTGCGTGCGTGAGTGTGCGAGAGAGCGAGAGAAAGTGGTCTGACATGGGACATTTACTTTCATTTAACCTCTTAACCACATGAATAAAAAAGGCATTTCAAAGCTTTTTCGCAGGTGAAAGCATGATAGCCGTGTGAGACTGGGTGCAGATATGAAAGGTTATGTGCATGTTTTTTTTGTCAGGAAGGTTTAAGGTGTGTGTGTGAGTGTGTGTGTGTGTGTATGTGTGTCACACACATATAGACAGATAGACATTTATAAATATATTTGTACTTACCATAATCTGCATACTGCCAACATCTCATTTTTTGTTTGTTTGTTTTTTTTAATGCCTGCTATTTATAGACTAATGGCTGACTAATCTCTTTATTTTATTATCAGTAGATTAACACTTGCATTGTTTTTGTTTGTCTGTGTCTGTTTAAGCCACATTGAAATTGTACCAATACTAACCTGATTACTTACATATATATATATATATTATTTTATTTCATTTATCTATTTCATTATCTGTTTCATTCTATTATACTAATATTGTTGTTCACAATATTTTTTTTTAATTTCATTCCTTAACATTGTCTTTCATTATCGTAATTGTGCTTTGGCAACACATGTCAAATGTCATGCCAATAAAGCTTATTGACTTGAATTGAGATTGTATTGAGTGGGAGCAGCTGAGTTGACAGTGTACGCGTGGCAGTGTTTATTGGAGAGACCAAAACACAGAGAGCCCAGCCCCGGCAGCAGAAAGATGGCATGAAAACAGCTCTCTTCCACTATGTGTGTGCACGCTTTATATATATACACATATGCTAGCGTTGACACAAACACATTTTGAAAAAAGCAAGCATTCATATTTACCTATTGTTCTGAGTTTTTCTGGAGATTGGCGAGGCTTTCGTTTTCTTCCTGGAGAAGTCGCTACTGTACGGTAAAACAGACGCATAACCGTGTTCTGCCTCTATCGAGAAAGACAACAAGACAACATGCATGTTCATTTACTGAGCTGTCTGCGAGCAAAACAAAACAATATAAGCTGTCACAGTCATTTGGATGAGGGGGGGGGGGAGAGAGGGAGGAAGGGAGGGAGGGAGGGGGTGAAACATGAAATAGCTACAGAGGACCAAAACGTGATCGATAATCATTATAATCGCTTCCAATACATCCATATAGTCTTCAGCTAGGTCTATATTTTAAACAGTCAATGCTGCACGGCTATTTATGAGTATCTGTCATTATGATACTGGCTCATATTCTCAATGTCACTCTTGTTTACTCATTTCCCTACAATGAATAGAAAACAAATACTGCATTCTGAGTATATATATCACCCGGCGTGTGTTAGAAATAATGCAAACACAACTCATGATTACGTGACACACTTTAAAAACACACGTTATAGCTTTTCTAGCATACAGGCTACCGGGTCCAGTTTGCACCCATCGTTTGTCCCATTGTCTCCAAAGTGACATCATACCTGCACTATGGCAGTGCCAGTAAAAACTTCACACGTGAGAGAATATTTGAAGACAGCTGTCAATCTAAAATATCTCCTTTTCGCGATATGAATATTACGGTAGAAATGCCCTGTCAACTTGTCAGTTTAGCTTGAAATACCTCTGTCTCTTCTTTCCAAGTACTCTGCAGCCTCCAGCAGAATTAAAAGAGAATTAAGTTCCATCTTGTTGTTGTCTTGTTATAAAAATAGAAACAATCTATTTACACAAATGTACAAGTCATAAAATAATGGAATGGAAATTAAAAAAAAAAAAAAAACTACTTCAGAGCGATGTATGTGCGCTGCTATAGTCACTTCTGAGTCTTGGTGACTCCAAACTACAGTATCAACAGCACCTAACTAAAACTCAAGGGACGTGAGTGATCGCACGTTTGTCCAATAATAAAAGCCAGAGGGCGGGCTCTCTCGGTATGTCGTACCAAATAGCAGGCTGAAAGGCTGAAGTTGCGATTCGATTGGTTTGACAGTGCAAAAGTCATCAGGGACATGCCCTAGCAACAGCCTGTGTGTCCCGCCCCCTCCGAAGCTGATTGGTTTGGAACGCAGACAAGCCTGTGATTGGCTGCGGGATATTTTGGGCGTGGTTCATAGTTGAACTTGGGCTGTTGTGCTGGTTGCCAAATTTGATAACTTCTCACAAGTATGCTTTTGGATTTGGACCGTGAAGTTAATACATTCAACGGTCATACAGTCAACAAGATGGTTTTAGATATGTCAGCTATTTCTCATCAGAGTGTGTGACATGGCAGAGTTAGTCACAGTGTTCGTGTTCACTTCCTGCCCAAGTCATTGTGAAAGTCTTGTATGAGGCTGCAGAAATTGGTTTTATGAGTGCCAAGGTATAAGAAAATACAGCCTACACTGTTATTTGCATTGAGGGACACGTGAGAAATGTAAAGTTGCAGAATACACATATTTCTAGACAAGTATAAATATTTGCAGCCACAGGTGGGACAAAGTCATTTTGCAAGTCACATATAAGTTTCAAGTTTTGGCCCCGAGGTCCCAAGTCAGTACCAACAAGTTTCAAGTCAAAACACAGTAATTAGTATAGTAGATTTACTGATGTAGTAAATGCTTTTTAAATTTCAAAAAATTCTATCTTTTATTTCCAAATTTAACATTTAAAAGCAAAATGATCAGGTGTGCCTATATGTTATACACAGTTTGACACAATTGGTCATTTCTGAATGTTTTGCAAGCTGCTGTCTGTTTTTGTTGACTATATGTCGTACTCTTTACAATCAAACGTGATAATTCAAGGTATCATTTGTTGTCTGTCTGCTGCCAAACAGACTTTTCCCTCCTGCTCATGCGATGTGATTGGACGCTGTTTAATTGTTTCAAATTATATCTGTTGTCTGATTAAATTCACTGCACCCTGTTTAATATTTTGGGTTTGGGGAAGATCTCATTCCAAGCCAAAAATCCAAATGAAGTCATGAGTCATTGGTGATCCTCAGATTCACAGATCAAGTCTGACTGAAGTCCACGTCATGTGACTCGAGTCCACACCTCTGGTAGTCGCAGCGTGACACCTCAGAGGGCAAATGTTGCTTTATTCTCACAGCAAAACCATCAGCTGTGTAATAAGCATGCTGCTGAGTTGTGGGAGTTCTGAAGGTGTCACAATTGCCAGAGCAAGAAAGAAGAGTTATGAATATCTCAGCAGGAGTGCCTGCAGAGTATAAATGTGGGTTGTTCCGGCATGTTTGTGCCTCAGATTGTTGGGGTACATGCTGAAGAAATCACAAAGGCATTATGATGAGGAAAATGACTTTTACTGTAAATGATACAGGAAAAAATCCCTTGAGGAGCAGAGCCACAAACATTGTTTTGTGTTGTCGTGTCACGTAGGATCCTCATGGGGCCTGTAGTTTGTCATAGATTGCAAGACTTGCATGTTAAATGTGTTGCTGTCAGAGAGGGATGTACAAATTTAAATAATCCCCCCAAAAAATAAATGTGTAAAAATATGTAATTGACAGACATAGACACAAATGAACATATACATGCTGTGATAAAATGAATTATATCTATTTGTATACAACATATTTTAATACAAAATGCCCCACATTGTGTGAATATATATATTTCTAATATGTAGTCCACCCACATTTATAGTATATGTGTTATGTTAGAAACACCTCTCAGTAAAATGCAAGACAATTTAACAGCTCCACAGACTGCAGCCTCCAAAAAGGCCACAAAATTGAACCAACGCCTCTCTAAAACTGAACATTATAACCTTTATGATGATGGGATTTTAATGCAGAGCCTATTGTATTATAGACTATTATAGACTGCATTAGTTTAGACTAGGTGTACCTACAGTAATAAACTGGAAAATGAGTGTGCATATTCATTGTGTGTCAAGTAAAAAGCCTTGCACTCAAAATTGCACAAGACATTCAGGATGAAGGTGAGAGTAGATGCTTTGACATTTAAAAAAGAAATGTGATTATATTTGGTTCACCCAGCTGAAGCCATGCAGAAACCACATTCAGCTGCTGTATATGAATTTATATATCAAGAGCTTTTATTTCCTGTGTTTTGCCTGCCTGCGTTTTGCATGACTTAATTTCAGTCTCATCTGAATGAAGTGTGAATTCCCGTTACAATAATGTTTTTTAAAAAAATTGCAAATGTTGCCATGATGCAAACAGCTATAAAGGCCAAAATGATCTGGATAGCTTCTGTGCTGTGTTAGCTATCTTTTGTTTGCCCTGTTGATACCCACTTACGAAGCAAGGCTGCTTGCTAGTGAGATGATTAATGATTTCTCCTCCCATGCAATTTTAATTCACTGTATCCAGATCAGACTAGGGGAGATATTTGCTTTTTTTTGTGTGTCACTCCTCAAGCTTAATGGAATACAATGATTTATTTATGAGGCGGTTTGATAGCTTTTCACAGGAGAATAGCGGCTGCTGTCCTGCCCGCCTGCATGTACGTTCTCCATGGTGAGCTGAAGACACAGTAAACAAGCAACCAAATTAGCCTCACAACATCCTTGTTTGAGACAGTGCAGCCGCTGTACAGTCATAGTGAGAGTATGCACACACTGTGAGAATGTTTCACAGCAACTAAGTTGTTGCAATTTTTTCTGGTCAAGCCTGATGCTCTGTTTGGGCTACACCTCATGACTATTTGTGGGGTAATTATAGAGAAGTTATGCAACTTGTACGTTTCTTATCGTAGGCCCACATTTGCAGTGACGTTGTCGTACTGTTCCACTGAACTCTGTACATCTGTAGCTCATGTGAGATTGCAGGAGGCCACAGGTTTATGGAGTCACTCAAGGTGTTTGTCTCTTCAGGTTTTGTTGTGTGAGCATTTGTTTGACCTCACCAGAGGTCAATGCAATCGTGCAAATGTCTAAAAGAACCTTGACCCTGCATGGATCTTTTATGTAAGTAAGCAATTCACCAACTTGTGCATGTTAACACTCTTGAAGCTTAATTCACCCAGCACAGTTTTAGAAGCACTGTTTCATCCTACTGAAGTGAACTTCAGTGGGAACATGTGGCTTTTTGCTGTTGCATTTGCTTTAATTATTCAGTGACATGGTTTGACAATCATCTCAGTAATCAAGAACCTTTTTTTTAAAAAAAAGGGTTTGTATTGTTAATGAGTGCTGATCAAGCAGACAGGCAGGAATAAAACATGCCTTCTGTTCAATCAGAATGTAAAAGACTTGCAAAATAACATCTGGTTTTGAAAAATTCATGTACAGCTACTTGAGCTGCTTGGATCTCAGCCTGTATCACATTTGAAATTGCTTTTAAAATGGAAACTGAACCACTGTCATGCAGACATCTGTGGATTTTTGGCTGCAAACCCAGAAAACATGGACAAAATCCTTTTGATCAGTGAGGGCATTTTAACATACACATGATCATTGCCTTCACTTAAAATTAATAACCCGGCATCTATTTTAATGATTGAGGTGTGCATGTTTTGAAACATGCATGAATTTTTTTTTTTTAGTTCACAAAAATGTTGGAATAAAGTGTTTATTGTCATCTCATAAACCCTCCTGGTGATATAAGTGTAGTAATCAAATCTTGTGATATTTGATAATACTATGGTAAAAATAGTCCTCATGCTGGTGTGTTTGACGTGACTGGGCCAAAATGGGGGGAAATATGCAAAGATAACCGGTCATGTTCTAAAGACCATGTTACAGTACAGAAATTTAAACAGCCTTTTGCATCATTTGAAAGGAAATAGCCTTTGTCCCTCCCGCTGCATGTTGCTATTTATAGACTTATCATCTGCATGCACTCTGATCATAGTGGCTCAGGCCTTGCATTGCTCATTGCCTCGGGCCAAATGACGACTCTCTCCCCTCTTTCTTTGTTTTCCTCCTTCTATCCTACCATCTTACCTAAACATCTCGATCCTGTCGACCCCACCGGTCCCCAGTTGGCCTCTGACCAAAGCCAAGATTGCAATGCATCAGTGACCAAATCTGCACAGTAAATAACAGCATTATGACTTTTTTTAAAAGGAATTTAAGTCATAACATCAACCAAGCAGGAGTTTTGTTTGGACTTTTTATGATTACATTAGCTTTAAGTAACTATATGGTGACATCTGTTGTTTTGAGCAGGTGTCAGTTTCATTATCTTTTAATACTGTTATCTCAGAGTCAACTGAAACTACTGGTGTGTACATTTTGGTCTTTTAAGTCGCTAAAATGTCCACCTCAAAATCATCTAATTTCCCCTTTCCCTGGTTTACTTGTTTATTACTGTGCAAACTGTTTTGAGTCACATTTTATACATTCCACACCAAAGCCTGTGCTGCAAAACCACAAAATGAAGGTTACGGTTTTTAATTTTCAAGAATTAACAATAACGACAAACATATTCTTCAGTGTGCAGCCATATTCTGTAGTAATCAGTTATTTTTAAAAAAAAACATAAAATGCGAGTTTAATGTGTCATTGTCCTGCTTAAGTCAATTTCCATATTAAGGCATGTCTGAGGAGCAAAATATCAGCAACATGTGTTTTCGGCTTCCTCAGTGAAGGCAGGGAGTCTCAAAGTGATAATCCCCTAATCAAAGTGATGTTCTCTGTGGAAATTACCCAAATGCTTTCAATATGTGACAGAAGGGTGGTTCCTTTTCTCTTTTTTTTTTCTTTACATGGAACTCCTCAGTCGGTTTCATTGCATTTACAGTAATGCTTAGGGCTCATAAAACCTTCCTTCAACAATAAATAGGCTGGAGCAGTGAAGCCAGGGCAGACACACTGTGTCACAAGGACATGGTTAAGTTTGTGTCATTTATTTTTTTATCTACTGACCTTCCTTTAACTAGGATGGTTACAGATCTTGAGATTGTGTGTTTTTAATGTGCTTATTGGGGAGATTACACAAATTAAATCTTCAGCCCAATAAGATCTACCCTCTGAATGTCAAGGTTAAACAATCTTTGAGTGCTGTGTTTCCTTTCATATTGAAGCCTGATCTTGTTTGGGTCCATGTTTGTGGGAAATCACAGATCTGGTACAGTGTGCTAATATGACTCCAGCGTGATCATTAATCAGGAAAACTAATGAGAGACGAGGGATGGGAGATCGCAGAGTTGGGGAGTTGTTTATCTTGTTGACACTGACTGTTTACTGACTACCTTCCTCCCATTTGCAAGCGCCACTTACCCTCCACCCTCCACTCCATCCTTTAGGCCAAAGGTCACTGTTGTTTGCTGTCCACCATTTTGGTTCCACATGTCATCAGGATTTGGTCTGCTAATGCCACTAGTGTAAATGCAGAGAGGGCACATTTTGCATTTCCTGTCAACGGGGTTCTGAACAAGGTTATTGTTAAAGTGGTAAAAGCTTTTTAAACAAGACTAGGTCAAAACCTAGTATATGGTTAGACTGTGTATGAAACGCAGGAAGTGGCAACACGTGGCCACACCCAGCCGAGGGGAGTGATGAAGTTACACTATTGGTCAGATGTTTGTGTTTTATAGGGCTGGCCTCGCTGTTGCAGTCCAGCCAAAAGTACAAATCAAGCCATATAGGTCTTGTCATTGAAATAGATGCTAAAGCCCTGAGCTCATAGAGTTAAAGCCTATTACGAGGCTAAGATCAGAAATCCAGTGTTCATGCCCATACTGAACAAAGGTCACATCGTATTAGTGTAAGCACGCTGTGATTGGTCTCAAGCAACATCTCATGTTCACTGCACTAATTATGTCCCATGACAACAAAGGTGTTCCTGCTCTTATGAGAGTTTCACACCCGCAATTCAAAATTTTCCATTCAGCTCTAGCTTGATGCAATACAGCACATGGTTTGCAAAGTCAACGCAGACACAAAAAACACTTAGTCATTGAAATAATCTATCTCGTCATACATCCCGCCCCCACTGCATTTTCAGGAGCATCCTGTGTCTCACAAATGGTGACGTACCAGAGAAATTCCAAAGAATTAACTGTCTGAAAATCTTCCTAAAGGGCAAGGTGGGGTGTGAACACAACAGAGGCACACGCACGTGTATACACCCAAACATCCAATCGCATGATCCAATGTCCAATGTTTTCATCTAAGCCTTACTGTTCTATCAAAAACATAGTGTTCTATCACAGAGCAAACTGTGTAAATTCCTCTTGTTGATTTGTCTGTTTTGTTTGTCGTCTACACACAGAAAGGGATATATTTGCAGAACTGCATCATATTTTAAGGCAGGGTGCTCTCATGGTAGAGCTGGCAGTTTTCGTCACATGACAAAACCTCAATAAGCCTATGAGACTCATCCCAACCTCGAATTGAAACCTTTGATGTTGCTCAGCTTCAAACTAAAGTTGAGCAGATATTCGTTCTTTCAGTCAGAATATCTCAGATATATAGAGCAGTCCTCCCACACATACACACACCCATTTGTGCATCCAGTCTAGACATTTTCCTCTTCATGTTTATGTTTTGCAGCAACGTTTAGCAGTGTTTTGACTTCAGAAGGCCGTCGGCCTTTTTTTTTTTTTTTTTAAGACAATATTCACCCTGTCAGCTTTCATGCTGCAGCTTCGACGTGCTGGCTGTCACATTTGTTTGAGTCATACCTAATACAGCCATGCTTATGTCAGCATGAGTGATGAGCATACGATGTAGATATTCTTGGGTCATTGTTTGTTTTTGGGTTTTTTTTTGTTTTCAAGGGCATAGACAAAATAATGTTAACAGATGATGAAGTAGCACAGAAGTTACTGTTAACTTACTGAAGTTACATATAACTAAGTTGCATGCCTATTAGCAGTATTTGTGAAAATGTACAGTGTATGTCATTATATCACTGGCTATCAAAATCAACTCTTCCACTTTTTTGATGCCAGGATTTTGGAAGTTATTCAACCTGACCTTTTTTTCATATTTCTTCCTCCCACAATTATATGCACGTAATTTGCAACAAGTCCTCCAAATTAAATGACCACATAGGTTGTTTGTACCTGCACTCCAGAACAACCCATTGGAGCATTTTCAGAACGACCCATAGGAGCGTAATATGGCACTTTTTCCAAACCGTTACACATCACTGTTAAAAAATAATTATGGTTTTATGGTGTGACAACGCTGTGGTTAAGGTCTGTTTAGGTTTAGGCACAAAAAATACCTGGTTAGGTTTAAGGAAAGATCATGGTTTGAGTTAAAATGATCACTTGAAACATGGTTAAACGTGGCAACCGTCGTCGTCATGGCAATAGTAAGTTGAAAACAAAACACTTGCAATTGGAAACAGGAAGCAAACAGTGGTCTCCTGCAGCTTTTGCCACTTTTTGCCATCTAACGAACTATCTAGCCATCCACCCAACCCGCATCCACCTCTTAAGGAAGTCACATTATATTAACGTCATCTGAACTGCGTCACTTCCCCAGGTCATAATTACTATGGCTGCTAGATGGCATCTGTCACTCAAACGGAACTATAGGTTGTTTTTAGCAACTGTATTAATGACCTATAGGGTCGGTTTTTTTCGTGGGAAGACGGGCTCATATTTTGGCATCACAAACATAGTTAGTTATTTACTTGTCACCTTGGCAACAATGTGTAGACCAACCATAAGGCTCTTTCCTCCCCTTCCACCCATCCATTCTCCCATCTGTCTCCTCTCTCCTGTCTTGCTTTCTCCACCGATGTGGATCTGCCCACAGAGCTGACGGCTGTTCACACAGCAAGAGGCTGAAAGGTGGCAAACTCTTCGGCTCTTGCGTTCCAACCTCTTCTCTGTGCCACTAGCGGCAGCACCTGGACTGCTCTCTACGTCTGGCACTATTTACCTGGACTCCCTCCAGGTTCCTGCGTTCCTCAGTTCCTCTGCCTTCTTGGCCAGGGTGCTGCAGTGGATCGACTGTCAGTTTCAGATCCACATGACAAACACCATGTTGTTGTGGCATATGTCCTCCATGGGACCTGCGGGAACTCAAGCAGTGCTAAAGTATGAGTGCACTCGGCTGTTCCTCTCAGCTATGTTGTTAAAGATGTGGAAATCGTAAGATTGATTACTGTATTTTGTATTTTATACTAAGTTTTAAAATTTTATATGTTGCCTCTGGCTACCTAGTAAGGGAAAATTCCATCAGGCTGAATGACAGACATCAGCACCATGTAAAAAAAAAAGCTATACAGCTACAGAAACTCAAGGAAGCCAAGGGGGGCAGGGATGTGTGTATGTGAGGTTGAATGGACTCAAATAAAACAACCATATCCGTGACTATGGCAACTGCTGAACTTAAGCTAATTCATACACTCAGACAGCGGGTCTCTAACAACAAACATCCTCCCTATAAATATGCAAACCAGGCCTATCTTCTCTTGTGGATGGGCAGCAGAGAAGGACAGTGACAGACCACCCACCAATGGATGTGATTCTCTTGATTCTCTTGATTCTCTGATCATGGATGAATATTAGAAACTGAAAACGCTCGCTTGTTGAAATGAGAAGCAGAACTGAAGCCTCTGTTCTGGTTATGAGTCTGAGATATGAGTCTGAGATCCCACTGAGAATCCTTGTCAGGATGTCTTGATTTACAAATCCCTGGTGTGCCACTACTTCTAACCTTTGTGACTTGATAACTGGCCATTTCCATGCAAATCTGTCTTTTGAGTATCAAACACCCCCTGCAGGCTTGAAAGGTGGCTTTAAATGTTTGTAGCTTTTCTGATAGAGAACAGTAGTAGTGTTCAGCTTTGACTGCCCATTAATCCAATGCTGACCAGATTCAACAGCAGAAATAAGCTATTAAAGGAATAGTTTAATTGATTTAAGTATGGAGCTTGAGCCAGCAGCCGGTTAGCCTATGCTTAGCATAAAGAGTGGAAGTAGGCTAAAGGAAAGCAGATGACATGTCCACAGTTTAAAAAGCAGCAGCACCTCTAAAGCTCACTAATTATCCTATTTGTTTAATTCTTACACAAACAATGATGCAAAAAAACGACATTTTGTGGTTTTATGGGAAGTTACGTGTTACGTGTAGCGCTGCTTCCCTTCTTTATGTTAACCCAAGCCGATCGCCTCTCAGCTCCAGCTTCACACTAACAGTAGTATGGATCCTCTGAACTAACTCTCTCGGCAAGAAAGAGAATAAACCATCAGTCTGTATGCTCACTATGCTCCCAACAATCATAGCCTTGCTAAAATATGGCTAAATATGCTGCTTCCATGTCCTGCTTCGGTGCTGGAAGTAGCATGAACTTTTATTTATTCAGGAGGTCTCACTGAGATGGAGACTTGAGATTAAAAGACAAATAATATTACAACAGGAGAATTCAGTCACACAAACCACATACAGACACATTAATTAAAACATTCATTTCAAATATGTAGCCATATTTTGAAGAAACTGAATTCACTCATACACCCACTCTCTTAGCAAGGAAACTTGCTAAGAAAGTGACTATTAGCATCCATAAGGACTGGAAAAAAAAAATGCATGTACACACGCCCCACTGATAATTAGTCGCTGATAATTAGTCGCGCGTATGTGAATACCTGCGAAATGTCAAGCTTTTCATCAACTAGCACACAAGTAGTTAAAGGTGTGGCAGGGACAGTTTTCAGAGACATCACACCACTGTAATTGCTACCATCTCACAGGATTATACTGTGTGTACAGTACGATAATTGCATGTGAAGATTTGTTTATGCACTTTGTATGCTTGCGCACATATTTGCATTGTGAGTGTGCTATGTGTGGATGTGTGTGTGTGGGTGTCTGCGTTTGTCTGTGAGCATTATTTTGCCCATTTGGCATTTTAGGCCCACAGCTGCAAGGTACAGGGTTTGGCTCATATCCGGTGCTGAGCTGGCAGTAGAGGGAGGGGTGTTAAAGGGTCTGGAGTGTGAAGAGTCATCACAGCTCTCCCTCCAGCTGTACTCTTCCACTACTTCACTTTTCTAACACACAACTTCAAGTGGCATATTTTCTTGCTTGTGCGGTTTTGTCTCTTGCTTTGGGGAGGGGTCTCTGTGTGTACTTGTGTAATAGTGAAGGTGAAAGTTTATACACAAGGCGCTCCTTTCCACAAAAATAAGCCATCTTTCTTTTCTCTGCACACACGCTGAGGCCCCTGACAGGTGGCGTCCCCATGGGCCATGACAGGTAATTACCCCCAGGTGCTCTGTGTGTATATATGTTTATAACAGGCAGCGCTGGCAATGAGGGCGGGTCTGGAGGGGCAGCGAGGGGTAATCCAGACATGCTAGTATTGGTGTCACCTTCAAGACCACCGCAGCTCTGACTCTGAGCTCAGGCACTCGCTGGTTAATTCATGCTACACAACAGCCATTGTCCAGAGCAGCAGGAGGGAAACACATTCTGCAGTTGAGCAATGTTTTCATTCGAAAACAATAGGCAGAACCACAGACATGCTCGGCTGTTTTTAAGGGTTTGGAGAAAAAGGAGGGTAATGAACCTCCAGGGTTGTTTTTATGAGGGAACTGAAAGAGCAACAAGAGAGGAAAGATGCATGTTGGTAAAGAAAAAAACATGCCAACACATTTTATTTTTCTGCGCGCCCGTATATCATTAGGACAGGAGGGATGAGCACGACTCACAAGAAGAACTGTTTGCATATAAATCCAGGAGCACAGATCATAAGAGCTGACCAAACCTGAAGCGCTCATGCTATCTCCCTTATTCATCATTTTTAGGGGTGGAAAGTGGAACGGAGTGCATGAGTTTCAGAGCAGGGGGCAATTATAAAAGTGAAGTTATAGCTCAGTACTGCTCTGCGATGGTTGCTGGCCTCAGCAGACAGGGAGAATGGCCCACAAACGCACAGCTGTTTCTAATCGGTAACTCAGCACCGATGGCTGACCTACATTCTGGTGCTTGCATGTCTTTGAACCCGTGGCCCTGCCAGACTCAGCCATGGGGGAAGGTAGAGGGAATGAGGGAGAAAAACAAGAGGGAGGAGATCCTGGAGTTAAGAAAAAAAGGATGAGAAAGCAAGAAAGAAAGCAAGCAAGCAAGCAAGAAAGATAGAAAGAAAGAAAGAAAGACAATCATGTTCGGATTGATTGTGCAGGTATAGGTCCAACACAGGTTGCATGCATGTTTAATAACAGAGTATGTCAGCCAGGCAGAGCCCTGTGCGTGCCTGCAAATGTTTCCACAGCCCCAAAGTGCAGCTGTGCACACCTAAAAAAGAAAAAGGGAAAAAAGGACTCATAAAAACCTCCTGACCGTCAATTTTCTGGTCTTCTGGATGGACTTGTTACGCTTGGAAATTCCTCATCTTTCAAAATTGCTTTTCTTTGTCAACACCCTGCTGTCGATCAAACTTTCATAAAGTTCTGCTGTCTGCATCTGAATGAGTGTCCCTTTTCATTAAGGCTGGAGTGCATCTAGCTAGCATTCCTTGCATGCAGAGGAGGGGTACAGCTGAGTGCCAGGGGTCCCCTGGTAATGACTCATGGCAAAGATCCCTATCCACTCCCACTCCCAAACAGGACGCTTCCCTGGGTCATGCAGAGATAGAGAGAGAGAGAGAGAGAGAGAGAGAGAGTAGGGGTGTGTGTGATGTATGGGCGAGAGAGTGAGAGCAAAGGGGAGGGGGTCCTCCAGTGCAAAAATGCTGCAAAAACAAAAACCGTTAGCCGTTTGCTTTAACATTTACACACACTCAGCTTTGGAGAGAGGAAGGAACTGGAAGTGGGTCACTGTGTCTCAGGACTCCAGAGGGAAAAAAAAAGAAAGAAACAAAACAGAGAGCGGGGGAGAAGGGAAAACTGAGAGAGAGTCAGTGGTGGACTCAGGCCAGGCAAAAATTCAGCGGATTGAAATGTGCGTCCACAAATCTACAAGGAAAGGAGCAGAAGGAGGGGTGAACCAAGACACCAGATTATTTGAGAAAAAGCGTTACTCCTCACAGGCGGGCTTTCATCTTGTGTCACCAAAAGCAGGTGTGACACAGAAAAGTGCAAGCCTCAAAAGCTGTTTGCAATATAGCACAAAGGGGCGTGTTTCAATATTAGTCAGTCCCTTTTTATAGATAACATATCAACGGTTTCTCACCAGTTGATGAATGAAATCAGTCTTTTATTTGTCTCTGAATGTCATGGCAATATGGCTGCAAAGAAAATGTGCATGTCCTTTCTGGTATCTATCAAAAAGTGGCTGCAGCAGTAAGAGTCAGTGAATCCTCTTTGAAACAGTGTCAATGAACTCAAATAAGACATGCGGAGGGAGAAACAGACACACACACTGCAAACACTGGAACCAGCTTTTCTGTTTGTGCTTGAGTTTCCTCTGCAGACTGGCTTGCAGCAGTAGAAGCAGTGGCGAAACTTAACTTGGTGCACTTGTTGTCCTGCTCGTACTGCTCTGTTCCTCTCTGGGCCCTGATGGTCCTCTGGGTTCCTCATGTTTTTGTGCTGGGCTGAGACAAAAGGCTTATGTCAGCAGCAGCAGCACTAAACTTGAAGAAAGCCATCAAGGTCATGCAGAGAGAGTGTAGAATCAACACTGGAGTAAAAGGAAGAACTGTGCTGATATAGCAGCCTTTTTTTTTAACTCAGTCATTGCTTTTTTTTCTTTGTTTTCCATCTGTGCCCCCTTTCACTTCCCTTCCCCAATTCTTTACACCTCCTCAAATAAATGTTGTCCAGTATCTCAGTTATCATAGCCTGAGTCTTGTCTCATGGGCCCAAGCCTGACCTTTCAATGGATACTTCATTTGGATAGGGTAGAAGCTTTTTTTAAATGTGTGCCCCTACGGTGGGTTGCATCTTCTTTTACTTTGATACATTCTGTTTTTCCAGTGCACAACAGAGTAAACTACTGTTGTTTGAGTCTTTCTTTTGTTCATGTTTAAGCAAGTGCATCAGAAATAGACAGAAGTGAAAGGGTGGCTGCTAAAAGAAGCATAAATCCTATGGGACGATTTAAAGTCTTTTTTTTTTTTACAAGCATTATTGCTCTTTAGTTATGCATGTGCATGTGTTGTTTCCAAACCAACATGTCAAATTTCAACCTGTTGTTTCTATCTTCTGCTAAAATTACATTTTTGACTTTTTAAAATGCATCTGTCTGACATCTGTATCAAGTTTTACATGAGAAAAATGACATGAGCTTACTCAACAATACACGAGGCTCAGTACCTAATCCTTCATAATCTGCAAAGTAAACAAAAATATCAAAATTTAAGTGTTTGGATTATAAAATACATCATATGTATTTGTTTGTGTTCTTTGGTTGTGATCCTCTGATGTGAAGCTATGGATTTCAGGCAGCGGAGTGAGGTAACCTGATCCAAGTCTTCTCTCAGATGATGTTTTGGTTGTTTCACTCAACGGCATGATAATCATGTTTGATAGCATGCGCTTGTGTGTATGTGTGTGAGCGTGTTTGTGTGTGTGTGTGTGTGTGTTGAGGTCTCTACTACCCTCATTAAGTTAACTACGGTTGACTTGCCAGGACTTGTTATGAACCTCTGTTTGGCCTGTGGTTCCAGACTTGTCTGTGTGTGTGTGTGTGTGTGTGTGTGTGTGTGTGTGGTGTGTGTTGTGGGGGCGGGGTCTGTCAGTTTAATCCGCTGTCAAAGAGAGGAACAGGAGAGTAGGGGTGCAAAACAGCTTGTCAGTCACGTGTGCTTCTCTCTCTGTATGTGACCAGTATTTTTCTCCTTGTGAATGACTTCAGAGTTACAGAGCGATACATTATGTTTGCCTGAACTGCCTTCGTGTGGAAACAATACTGTCATTAATAGAAACAAAAGCATGGGAGGAATATGAAATGTTGGAACAAGAAGCTGTTTGTGTTGGTGAAGTAAGACTTGAAGTTTGTGCCTAAACTGCGAGTTCATTATTTCGCAGAATCAGGGTTGACTCATATTAATGTAACTGTTGTGGTTCTATGGAAATACCACACATCAGCAGAAAACGTTTTCCCCCTGAACTTCGCAAAATCAATGAGATGTGGATACATCATGAAGACATAAAGCCAGAGAGTACATGCAATAAGTCCTGTTGTGTTGGCGTATTGAGATGTACAGCAATGCGTTGTTTTTCCTGTGTTTGGTTTGTATGTGGTTGGTGTTTGGCTGCATATCATGACAAATATTTGCACCCGGATTAGTCCTGCGATCCTTCAACAAACCTCAGAGGAACAGTTTTGTGTATCTGTCTCCTTGTAGTTCTGTTTGACAGCTGTAGTGTATTAGCACAGGGACAGCTGATTTACAATGCTGATGATAACATACTGCTGTCATACTTTAAACAAAAGAGGCCAAAGACACTGATCCATTGACTTGGCGTATGAAGGCTGGACGTCAGGTATCGCTGTCACGTAAGTGATTGATGGGACAAGTGATGACAAGGTGCCTAAGTATGGTACCAGTTACCAAGATGGTTGACAATTCTTACTGCACCTGAACATGTAGGTTCAAATGTTGAATATCTATCTATAACATTAAATATGTGCAGTCACTGCTCAACAACAGCTCTGCCATAAATTCTACATTAACAGTGGACAAAATATTAGGAATATATTCAATATAATGCACTCCAGTACACCACCACCACCCACCACGCCCTCAATAACAAACACAAGTAGAATTATCACCTTTCTGACAATGTCAACAAAAATTGAAAATGAAAAAAATGTAGAATTTATGGCAGAGCTGTCGTATTGGATTGCATTAGGCATACCTAATGAAGTGGCTGGTGAGTGTATGTGGGTGTGGTTAGATCAGATTTGTCAGACAATGGCAACATATCTCCACGGCAACGTAAGCAAACAACCCAACACTGCCATCAGATTCTGTCTGAAATCACTTCCTATTTGCAAGTGTAAGACTTAAAACTCTAAAACTCAAAGCAAATAAAGGAAATAAAGCAATGTACACAGCCTGTGCACTACTTTTTGCCTATAATGCCTCAGTTCAATGTATCACATCTTATAGATGTGAAAATATTTAGTCGAGTGGATCTAAACCAGTCAGTGATGATGCAAAATGTCTGAAATTTCAATTTGCTGTTTACTACTGGGTGTCTTTTATATAGGGTATAATTAATGAGTGAACGAGGTTTTGGGCACAGCCTTATACAGCCTTCATACATTGTTAAATTTTCATTGGTGCTTGGAAATATGTGATCACCTTTTTCAACAGCTCTGACCACTTCAAACCAATAAGAAGAGCACAGAAAACACACAAATATAGAAGTCTTTCATGCAAAATTTATTGCATTAAATGTGCCAGACAATATTGTATTCATAGGACCCTATTGCTTATAATTAGAAAATGATTAAGAAAATAGGTTTTCAAAAACCTAAATAGAAAAGGATGAATTAGATTTTTGTCACAATGAACTTGGAGTCAAGAACAAGTTTTATCAGCACATCTCTGGTTGGGCTTCTCAGTAGATAAAGAACCTGTGGCTTTGCATGTTCTGTGCCACCAAGTCAAATACAGTGCAAATTAGGGCTTTCAAAAGGGCCCAGGGTGAAACAACATAAGTTGGAGGTTACTTGCTTGCAGAAAATTCATATATTAAGATTTCTCATATGTACATATTACCACAGGCGCACACACATTGCTTTGGAAAACGGCTGGTAATAATGCAAAGTATATGGAATTTTTCTTTCCCTTCTGGGAACCCATCGTGCATTGTGCTGTCATTTACAGTGGCATTTTTAAATGTCACATGTCCATGAGGCACAGGATGTGACTTGACAATGTGGTAAGTGCAGGCAGATGTAAGTTGTTTTTTCAGCACCGGGCCCTTTGCTTTTCCCAGCATTAGCAAATTATTAAGCTTTAGTGGTTGCTTTGTGGACTTTGGGGAGAAAAGGGAAGTTTAAAGTTGCATGCACTTTGCAGAGTGACATCAACGTCAAGACTTAGGACTATCATTTGATGGACAGGTTTCAAAGCGACACAGCAAATGTAGCCACAGGAAACATTCCTCACTGTCATATAACATTTTGACATCTGTGTCAAAGTCTACAGTATGAGCTCTTGAGTTTGGTCCCGGGCTGCGTCTAATCGCTCACTAAACAACCGGTGTTTTGTCATCCCCCATGCAGTCATACAGCATCCATTGTGCGTGCTGTTGTGCTGTTAGAGACGTGACTGTCAGCTTTATATATGACTGTGGAAATTTCTGCACAAGCACTTACAATATGTTTGTTGTGCAAGTGAGATTTTATCAGCAGGAGGTAGAGGATGGAACAACTAATATTTATTGTAAAT
The DNA here is from genome assembly GCA_038419695.1 of Scomberomorus guttatus. Taxonomy (NCBI): domain Eukaryota; kingdom Metazoa; phylum Chordata; class Actinopteri; order Scombriformes; family Scombridae; genus Scomberomorus; species Scomberomorus guttatus. The sequence goes on from CM076447.1 coordinate 14,236,942, forward strand.
ATATTTCCATATCACTCTTGCTAATATATGAAAGTCAAGAATGCATTATATATGGATGTTTACAGGTCTGTCATAGGTTGAAAAGGTCTCCCAACGTATGCACTGAGCAGTGTCTGCATTTTGGAAAGCAGAAAATATATCACTCTGCGCCAAAATATGGTTTAGTGGTTGTGACCATGCCTTTTGAACCTCACATGCCCCTGCTGGCTCAGGAGGATCTCTGATCAAAGTCTCCCCTAAACTGTCACTTTAAATTGCTCACTCAATTGTGTCTGTTTGAATAAAAATCATGTATGGCAATGTATTGAAAGTACAATTGTCCATTCTCTATATACCTTACTTCGAGTAAAATACTTTTGTTCTTTGTATTCTTTGTAAATCTTTGTTCATGTATTTGTGAATGTATGTTTGTGCTGCTTTGGCCTGTCTACCCTTCTGTGGAACAAAAAGGCATTGACTCTAATGTGAGATAAGAGAGAGACAGAGACGTGCTGCATCGCACATCGCACACAGTGAATGCAAGTTTGCAATACATATTTATTGGGCTATAAGAAGGACAAATAAAGTAATTAGAAGGGGCAATAAACTGCATGAATCACATGTCTGACATCATCATGGAAAGGGAAAGGAAACATAAAATGTGTTTCATTTTGAATTTCTTCTAAATGATATCACAGACTCTGCGTGCTCTTCTCGTGCACGGCCAAATGTTGCTGTTTCTGACAGCCTCACTTTTCCACCTGTTGACAAGCCTCGTGTGACATAAAGGTCTGATATAACTACAGCTGTTCCGAATGAAACATTTATCCATGTAGATGTTTTTTAAACAGACTTTTCTTTATATGCCATGTGGTGTATTTATGTAAATGGCCTCTGACATTAGCATTTATTATGATTATGTTGTTTTGTGTGTGCCTACGTGTGAGTGTGCACTTGCATGTGGATGTGCTAAGACAGGTCAGAGGAAGTGTGTTTTGGCATGTTGTGTCATTATGTAGGTGAGCAAACATGTTGACCAAACATCCGTTTAATGCTTGGGAAAATTACAGTAAATTAGGTATTATGGTGGACACACCTGAAATGGAAAGTTTTTGGAAAGCTTTCTAGATGTTTCTACTTTTAGTTTTCTTTCAATAACTTTGTTAACTGTCCATCTTGGCTTCCTGCATTAAGATCTGTCCTGCTCACATTTGGAATTAGTGATTCATTTGGCTTCAAGATTTTAGGGCAGACAGTTGTGAATAATAACAAGCATTTCAAAGATGCTCTGTACATTCCTGTCTGCATGTGGCTCATTGATGTGATATGGAACATGGTGCGGTTACCAACCAATTAACACCCGTGACTGGTTAAACACAACACCTCTGAGAAGCTAACACACCTTGTTTATTAGTGCTCAAATGCACAACCAAATTTGGTTAGTGAGGAAGAGCTCAAACTTCTATTTCACTTTCAGGGCTTTCAACCACATCTATTCAATAAAAAGAAAACAACAGGCAGGGTGGTGGAAATATTTCAGAGTTTCCTTGTTCTCCTTTTTACACACACACACACACACACACACACACACACACACACACACACACACACACACACATATGTATATATAGAAAATGAATAAATGAAGATGAATAAGTTTCTTGCATTAGTATTCCTTTAACTGTATCAGCTCTAACCTGCTTGCTGGAGTCTTATTTTTCTACCGCAGGTCTTTGATTAAACTCCAGAGCAGCAGTGCAGGAAAATAACTCAAAAAACCAAAACCTGTAGTTTGCTGCCCCCTTGTGCAAAACAGACACAAACTGTATATATGATACACACTGCAGGATAGTACCTAGCCTATATACTTTGGGGCTATTATAATAATCACATACACTTCAGAATGTGTTCAGAGATCATTCATTTTATTTTACCTTATGAACAGACTCATATAACAAGCTTAGGCAAACAATAGTGTTAAAACAGAAAAATGCTTTAGTAATATTTAGCAACAGGGCATGTGTATTCTTTGGTCAGGAGGCTATTCTAAGGAGGTACAGAAACATTAAAAGCAGGGTCAGTAACATAATACTGATAATATGTGCACTCTGAACATGCACATTGATGTATACTTCCAACAGCAAAAAGAGGACTCAAAAACAGGACAGGTGAGCAAAGACCGACTGACAATAGGCAACCCCAAAGCTTGACATAGTCAGGTGCTCTTCGGCACTTTATTAACAGTGCCGAAATGTAGTTTAAGGAATATATCCTCAAACAAAAGAGAAACCATGAAAATTGCTGCATGTTAAGTTCTCATATAATGCTATAGATATAAAGTTATAGCAAAAACTTCCATATCTCAAAAAACTATACAAGATATCAAAAGGCCTGATAGAAGTTAAGGTGATCACAGTCTGGTGACCTGATTAAAGGTTGAATGATGTGTCTAGCACAAATTATAAGGAAGTAGGAAAATTAATTTAGAAAACAACATTCAATAGTTACACATAACGCTGGCTAATAGATAACATTACAGCTCAGCACTATGTTAGCTAATGTATAGGGGAGAGTGGGGTAAGATGAGCCAATTTTTAAGTATGTTGTCCTCTAGGTAAAGAAAAATGAGACAGAAGTAGAATGAATTCCTATCAAATGAAACTATAAGAATGCATCTATGACAAAGGGGCCTGAAAATATGACTTGTGATGTGTTCCTGTGGCTCAACTTGCCCCAGGTTAGGGGTAAGTTGATCCAAGTGGGTAGGTAGGATGAGCCATCTGGGGGTAAACTGACCATGTGACATTGAGCAATCAAAAACGACTATTCAACTTTCTATTCATCAAGGTTGCGGGCAAAATATGAAGGGTTGCTCCAGCCTTTAGAGGTTGAGGTAGCTTCTGCCTCGTCATTTTCCTTGAAGGCAAAGATGGTGCCATCCACCTTGAAGGCTGAAGCCCTACCCAAAGATGTTGCTTCAGGCATATGAAAAAAAAAGTTTAAAAAAAAGTAGGCTTTAATTCATTCTATCATGGTGCTGTATTAAACTACACATGACCTACTGAGTCATGTAATTTCCTGCACACCCTACTTGCTAAACCCTTCTCTTTCCAGTTGTTGCCAGTTCACTTCATTTCTTTGGAGTAAGGCCATGAAACCAAGCTCCTTCTCTACCTCCTCTGTGTAAGTTTGCTTTGACATAACAGTCATTATACCTGACATGAAGAAAATTTACTTTGACCAGCAAAAAACAGTTTTCTTTGTAAAAAAAAAAAAAACTTACCACTTCTCTCATGCGCTTCTCTCCATCTCAGTGAGATCATGGATGTATAAAGAGAGCTGAATACGGCGTCGGAGGCGGAGCCCCGGTCATTCCTATGAAAGTTGCTCAGTGACGCATAAAGCAAAAAAAGTTTGACTTCCAGGTATAAAATTACCTGGATCTTCCGGGATCATGTGGCCCATAGAGCATGTGCACCGGCTAACTTCTGGGTTACCCCTCTTGAATGGGTTAAAATAAACTTGAATGGGGTTAAAATAATTCAATCGTGTGGCTCTTCTAGACTTTCCAAATGTGATCGGACCAAATGGATCAAATTCTGATGGTGAAAGTCATTTCGCAGGGGTTGTGACCCTCAAAAAAAAAAATTATCCACTGATTTACAGACGTCTCTTTCACCATGTAAGTCTATGGGGAAAAAGTCTTTGTAGGCCAGTGTACATCACATGACGGACGCGGAAGTTGTAATTACACAGTTTGGCCACTACGCCAAATTGGCATCAAAGCCCTGTGCTGTTTCTGGGGGCTTGAGTGAGGTAGACATGGTGGGTGCTTCCTGAATTTATGGTCACATGACAAAACGTGCACAATTGCCAAGATATTAGGGGTGGGTCAACTTGCCCACTGGCTCATCTTACCCTACTCTCCCCTACTGGGTCCTTAAACGCAGCACTCTAATGCGCAGAATTACCAATCTTACTGCTAAAATTGGTATCCCTATACTGATGTTTTTTTTTAATCCAGTAATTGGGAATATAACAATAAAAAGTTGTGAGAAGAATTGTCTTCCAGATTATATACTATAATTTAAAAAATAATCTGAGGCTGATTTAAGATATTTACGCTCATAAATTCCACCAATATAGCTCACTTTCCATTTGCAACAACAAATATGGTTTACACCTAACACATTAACAGGATAATAACTTTGAAGTTACATTTCATAATATAACCAGTATTCTTTACTTTGGGTACTTCTGCTACTTGTTAGCTTATTTTCTAATGGATATTGAGCAGGCTAAATTAATACTATTTAATTTAAGTAAAATATACTTTTCCCAATACATTTACATTTTAATATTTCAATAATACTTCTAGAGTAGAGCATATACCCTCGTGCAATAACTATATTGTTTGTATGAGGATTATGTTTCATTATATTTTATAACACCACACAGGTGTCAGGTTTAATGTTGGGCAGTGTAAATGTGATGGAGCAACAGTGTGTGAACAAGGCCCAGTTGAGGCGGCCTCTGTGCGGCTGTTGCTGGGAGCTCCGGCCAATCAAAGCCGCAGCGCTCCCATACAAGTAGTTTGGGGGCTGGAGAAGCATGACATCATGCTCAGCTCCGACCCTCTCTGCGAAAACAAAGAGTGAAACATCTGTATTTCACTAAAGGAAACTGTGGTCGACGACAGATTCGTCTGCACTGTGATATTCCGCCCTTCCCATCCTTAAAAACACACCGGGAGTCTGGCCCGATACCCCCGCGTGTGGAGCGGAGTCTGGGAGGGGCGTCCGTCCATCCGTCCGTCCGTCCGTCCGTCCGGGGGGAATGGCGGATGGGGAGGCCGCCGTGTCTTTGGAGTGGGACAGCGGTGATGGGGGTTTAGCAGAATAACATCCCACTTGTGCGTTTTTATTTTCTCCGTTTAGTTTGGTGTCCAGCTCTCGCCATGGATCCAGAGAAAACGTTGACATTCTGCCTCGGGCTGAAAGCTGAGGAGGTAACGCACTGCACAGCTTTCCTCTCACACACACACACACACACTTGCTGTCAACAGCTGGGCTCCAGTTCTGCAGAGCAACACGCTTCCCTCGGCCTGTGTTGTTGTTGTTGTTGTTGTTGACAAACAGTGGCCTCAACTTGTTCTCTGCACCCGTCTGTCTTCTCGTTTCCTCATTTTGAATCGCTGTGAACCTTTTTGACACATTTCTCGAGATAACAACAGATGCATTTTTGAACCACTGCAGCAGTTTGTGGTAGTGAAGTCAGACAGCTATGTGGTTTCTATTTGAGTGTTTTGTTGGTCAGTGCAGCAGTGTCCGGGATGCTGTAGTAAATGCAACAACAACAAAAAAATCATTATAGGTTTTAGAGGTGTGTCTCCCACTAAAGCACAACAAAATGTCCATAACATTGTTGGAATAGTTATTTAAATTTTACTGTAAAGTGACTGAACTCAGGCATACAGTCAACTTTCTCTGGGAATACTGTAAGTATAATATACAGTGTACCATGCTATATTGATCTCAGTAGTAGCTTGTGACTTGTTGACTTGTGTGCTGAAACTGCACTTTGATTTCTTGTTTTGTCACACTGAAACCGAGAAAAAAATGTGGTATTGCACCAACGCTTTAACCCTATTTTATTCAGATGTGATTAAACAAGCTTTTACTGGCAGATGCTGGTAGCCCTGATAAATCTAATGTACAGTTGCTTGTCCAGCAAAAAGACACCGTATTGCTGATTCAGGACAGTGCCAGAGAAACACTGAGGATGACGTTCCTTGTTTTGAGTGTGTTGTCTGAAAGTATTCAAGGCCTTTACCGCTGTATTTACACCACAATGAAAACTGCATGGCTTATATGTAAATGTGCAGTATGTTATCGGTACTCAGGCACACAGAGGTATATTCTGGTACTTTTAACATGTAAATATACAGTATGTTGAAGGTACTTAACTCTGTGTTCAGCCAGTCATCGTCACATGTAAAACAATTAAAAAGCAACATGAAATTGTTCAAATTCAAATTAGCACTATTGACATAATTAAGTATGGTATTGATGAAGCAGGTTGTACATTTATAGTATAATAGGAGGAAAGAGATGAAGGCTGATTTTGCAGGAGCTCAGTACAGTTTTATATTGTTGACAGTATTCTGCTGCTTCCATGGCAATGTCAGTTTTTTTTTTTTCTTTGTAGATTTTGGTTCTCATGTCTTCATGCTGCAGTGTGGCACAAAGTGTTGCTCTGTCTTTCTTGAAATGAAGTAGAGCCTCTTAAACAACTGTTTGCTTTAGCATTAAGGAGTCTGACCTTAACCTCGGCGTAATCAATTTTCATGCCGATTTTATTATTTAACAACCTTGATCATGATCCAGATCGTACATCATATAATGGTTTTCTCTGCATTTTTTTTTTCAATTTACTGTCAACTTGCAGCTGAAATACCTTTGACTGAATGCTGTCGTTGTGGCATCCTGCAGCCTTTCACCCTCCTCTCATCCCCCCCCCCCCCCCCCCCCCCACCCATCATCCTTTTTACATTTTTGAAAGGCAGAGTTGTTCGTGTTATGTATGATGGAAGGTGTGAAGGTGTATGTGTGTGCCACTGCTACAGAGACCTTTGAGACCCCATGGGTGGAAATCATTTGTGGTTAGTCCTTGGTCTCAGGGGAAACCTGAATTACTTCACTTTACAGTCATGTGCGTGTATAGTATGTACTCAGTGCTGTGCGGTGGGTTTACCACAGGAACTCAGCTCGACATCACAGATGCCAGAACATTTTCCGTCTTGACTCTGACTGTCATAACAGTGCAGCAGCCTACTTATGAATCACATGAGGTTATATTTGACAGACGGATATGCAGCATGGCTTCTCTGTTGGGGTTTGTTGTTGCACCATATTTATTGTCCACAAATCAGAATCAAATACACAGTAAGCAAAGAAATTTGTAGTACAAAGTAGATGAAAGATACAAAATAGCAAAAATTGTACTTATTGCATATACTTATGCATACTTAGGTACACTTTGTGTGGTGTATAAGAGGTATGTACTATGCACTCTTGCATATAATAAACATACAGTACATTTCAATATCTTTAACAGTTTTGTTACTTTTACAGATTTAGGACAGTGTGTGGAGTTAGTAGCTTGTTAAATTTTGGCTCATCGTTATTTTGTAGACCTGCAGGCCAACATTGTTCCCCCTGTGCTGACTACATAACCAGCAGCCAGCTTTTAACAAAAGACCTCTCATTTACGGGGCTGCAGGCCTGATTTGCAACAAGGCAGTGATCCCCCAGAGTCTCCACATTGTTTTTTTTGACAGTGGCCCCTCATCCAGGAACACACGCACAGGCAATGTTTCTCTTTATTAGCTGTGTGCGTGACATTTACAGAGGCGTGAGAGACACACAGCGTTCGGAAATCTGTACAGTGACAGAACTGCATTTGGGGAACGATTCCATAGATATATTATTGATTGTCACTGCAGATATTTGGACACACTGGTGGCTAATTTCCAATTGTAATATGATCATTCACCTGTGTTGCCTGTGTGCCAGCGTCGACCATTATAGGTAGGTGAGTCTGTTTGAAGGTTGATGGTTTCCATGCCTGTTTAGAGGAGATGCCACACAAAACTGTCAGTCCTTTGACTGTTTTACTGCTGACAGGCTTAGTTGATTAATTGGTTCGTCAGCTGACAGAATATTAATATCATTTTTGATATCTGATTAATTATGCAAGTAAATGGGCTGTATTTATATAGATCTTTATAGACATTTATAAAGCAAATTGCCTTTAAATTTGCTGAATTGCTAACCTCTCAAATATGAGAATCCACTGTTTTTCTCCATATTATAACATTGTAAATGGAAAATCTTTGGGTTTTGGACTGTTGATCAGACAGAGCAAGCAATGTGAAGACGTTACCATGGGCACTGGGAATTTGCGATGGGCATTTTCAGACATTTTCTATTCAGAGATTTTTGTATAGTGAAAATAATCGTTAGTTGCAGTCCTAGACTGTCATTACATTTTTAGAGGTGTACCTTTCGCGTGCTTGTATGCCTTTGAAAGACAAAGAGACAGAGAGGGAGGTTTAAGGAGCATGTCTGGGAATTGGTGCCGTCTGTCTGCTATCTCAGCCCACAGAGGAGAAATAGGTTTTGTTAAAAAGACATTGACCTCCCCATCTCCTTGAAGAGGCAGAGAGAGAGAGTGGGGTAACCAGTGTCTTCAGACTGGAAAGCAGGCCTTTAGTGGCTTTTTTTTTTTTTGGTCATGCCTGATTGTTTCTTGTGAAGCGCCTGCCCTTGTCAGTTAAAAATGTGGTGCTAGCCTTTTGTTTATCTCCTCCATTTACATTGTATCATTTCTCTCTCTCACATCTAAACCGTTGTACCTCTCTTGTCTTTTACCAGATGACCATGTCCCTGCAGGGGCTGGACGGGACCGAAACTGCTACGGTAAGGAACTCGACCTTCAACGACAATTAAACATTTCATACCACTGGATGATATAAAACATTGTCTACATTTGTTTAAAAAAAAAAAAAAAAAAGCCTCAAAGTGTAACCACAGTGGTTGCTATGGTAATGCATAATTATTTGTTAGCACTTCTCAGTCTCATTTAGAAACCTCCTTGCGGCATTATTATTGTGCTTGTGCTCATCTAGACCCTTCTACCCAGGCGGTGAGGTTTTCTCCCTGTCAAACACATATAATGTCTTGATTTAGATCTTCACTTGCTTCTCTCCCTTGCAGTGACTTGTTAATGACTGAGATGTAGCTGTAAAATTCTCAGAGGACTTTTCATTTCTCATTTTAGGTGGCAGTTTCTCAGGAGGAGGCTGACATGCGCACAGTTAATAAGGTGTGAGATTTTTTTAAATTTAAAGTTAACCTGTAGCTGCCATCAAAACATGCTGACAAAATAATCTTAATGCTGTACTAATTAATATTTTTAAATTAGCAGTAGATCAAACGACTATGTGTAATGTGAAAGAGGCAGACTGACGGGAAATTGTCACCTTTTGTGGAGCGTTTTAGCGTCTTTCAGCTCATTGCTTTGGTTTTACAGGCTGCACCTTTAATATTTTACTAGCTGGTCAACAAAGTGGAACATTTAGCTGCTAAAGAGCCAGACAGAGAGATTTATCCCTCATGAGTTGATGGAGACCAAAACAGAGCTAAAAGGAGAGAGAATATTGAACTTCCATTCTTTAGATAGCCACAAACAGAACTCTAAATTAATGCTAATGTTGCTTTGTATTGGCTGGATGTGTAAATTATAAAATGTTTGCTAACACATCAACTTAAAAGGTATAATATGCCAGTGTTGTGTTTACAGCTTGTTGCGCTGGTCCCAAGAAGCCAAAAATTCAATTAGTGCAGGTTTAAAATTCACTTACTAGCTTTTTCTGGACTGTTCAACCACATCTCATGGTTTTCATCAGCAGATTGTAAACCTTGTTGTGGTTCAAAGATAAAAGATGGCTTCCTATTCTGGCCCGGCCTTAACTTCTGGTTAAAAGCTCCGCCAGTAAATTGACCTTGAGTTAAGATTATTTTGTCAAACTACTATTTCCAAGGTCGAGAATGAGCTTTCATCCTCATACTGTCATCTGTCAAAGAAAAAACTGTAAATGTGGCAACAATTGTCTGTAATAACTGTAGTAACATTTGCCTTGTGGTTATATTGCGGTGTGGTGTTTTGTCCACCAGGTGGTGAAGCATCACGGAGGCGTTGGTAGCCAGCCTGTAGTCAGTCCCAAGTACTGTCCTGGGGTAAACAACAATCCAGGTTACCTCTGTGAAACAGGACACTGCTGCGGAGAGACAGGCTGCTGTACCTACTATTATGAACTCTGGTGTGAGTCAACTGACTGGTTTCTTCTCCACTGTGCAGACAGGGTCCCAAGGCAATGGCTCTACTTTGTGACATTTATTATCCAGTCCTGCCAGGACGCATTAAGTTAAAGATCTGGACACACAAAAATGCATTTGCTTACACTCCTGTTACATATGAAGGACATGCAATTAAAGTGGCTTGGTTTGCACTTTAATTGGGATTCTACCTTGACTGGATGCTGTCTCACAGGAATTCATACAAGCTCCTGTTTGCGAATAGATGGAGAATTTAATTATTTTATGTCTATTTTTAACATTAAATCACATATTCTGTCTTGTATTCTTCATATTTCCAAACATCTCAGTAGCTGTCAATCAGACATAACCTTAGAAATAAAGGTTAAGAAAAATTCCCCCCTTTTGGGTCTTTTTTCCTTTCTGCTAAGTTGAACTTGTGTAAATAAATACAACTCAAATATTACCACAGGAAAAAAGATTATAAATGAACACTAGGAGGCACCAACAAGCTGTTTTAGGCTACATGTAGCAGTGCGATCAAACTTACTCTGATCTTTAGAGTTAGAGTTTAGAGTTTAAACCCTAAAGTTAGGGGTTTAGTATGTACTTCACATTCCTACAGTATAACTGTGGTCTGCTGAAAAGACCAACCAAGACTTTTGCAAAATATGAAAACAACACATTTCTACATTGTGATAAATGACATATCTTACACTGCTTTAAATGTCAGTCGTTCAGAAAGTAGATTTTTATATGACAGTCAAATGAGCAACAAAACTAGAACATCAATCAAAACTCTTAGGGTCAGCAGTTACATAAAACATACCATTTTTAATGTATGAGGATACTTGTATAATCTGAATAGGTCTGAGATGTAATTCAGATAACAAAAGGTTATTATTTTGTTTTTATAATGCTGAAAGTTGGGTTCATATTGAGTTCATTATCTGTTATCTGCAGGGTTCTGGCTGCTGTGGACAGTGCTGATCCTGTTCAGCTGTTTCTGCGCTTACCGTCACCGCCGGTCCAAGCTGAGGATCCAACAGCAGCAGAGACAGAGAGAAATCAATCTGATCGCCTATAATGGAGCCTGCAACTACCCTTCCTCAATGCTGGACCTCAGTATGTTTATTATTATTATTTATATTATTATTTATAGTATTTCATTTCAGACGTTTATTTTATTTTTGATAGTATAGTTCTATTCAGTCAGAGTAGCTGGGTAGAGTCTGAAAAAAGGTTCAAAATCCTGCTTGTGTTTTGAATACAGATGCAGTTTTTTATATCTTGAAATCAATTCCTCACTTACATATGTTGTTGTTATCTTAGTGTGCTGTTGAGAATATAAACACATCTACATTTAGATAGGTCTATATTATGTTTAATTCAATAATAAATAATAAAATTGCATTAAACAGAACAGCAACCAGTAAAGCATTCAATAAAAAATGAATACAAACAATAAATCATTTTAAAAAATATTACTTTTAATGTTATTTTAAACTGACTTATTTGCATTATTGAAGTCTTAAAAACTGTTGTTAAAGTTAACTTGATAAATGATGACGCTGTTTGATACTGCATATATGATAAAATCAACCTCTAGACACATATTTGTTGGGGCTGTAACTTCAGTGTTAAAGGATAATAATGGCAGTTTTTCTACTTTTTTTTTTTTTCAACAAATCCCATTAAAAAAAAAACACAAACCATCTCTGTGGCACTCAGCCCCGAATCCACTGGTCACAAATATATTGTTTCATTTTTAAAAAGGCTCCACAATTAAATAAAACACTCGGCCACTGTAGTTTTTAGCAAATGATACTCAAACAGGATTAAATAGTGCATTTGATGAGAGTGTTTTTTTAGCTGTAGATTAATACACTTCTGATGCTCCAGTGGGTATTTATGACAGCAGGACGGTGTGTGTGGGATCGGTTCAAATTAACCTACAGTGTTCATGTTCACTGTAATGACGGAATGTGTCACCCAGTTCAACAGTGTGGCTCATTTATGTTTTTTGATGGTTTTTTTTGGACAGTAATGGAGGTCTGTGGCACTGAGGAGTGAGTTATATCAGGCTTTAGATATAACAGCAACACTTGTTAATAGGATCCATTCATTGTTGGTTTTGGGCTTTTTTATTTGTTGACAATGAGGAAAATATAGAATATTATCACACCTGAGCTGATTTTTTTTTCTTGTTATAGGTTTTCTGGCTTCCTTCAAGTTGCCCTCCTATGAGGAGGTGGCGGCGCAGCCCAGCACGCCTCCTCCGTCTTACAGCTCCGTCTTCGCCCTGCAGGGAGGTGCCATGGGGGGTCCAAGCGCTTCTTACCCCCATCATCACCACCACCGTCACCCCTGCCCTCCCTATCTGGGCCCTGGTCCCAGTGGCCTGACCTCCTCCCAGAGCTCTTACACCAGCTGCTCCTGTGAGTCGTGCTCCCTCACCTCCCCCTCCAGCACCTCCTTCTCTGTCCAGGTGACAGACGAGACATATGACAGCAGCCACATCTCCACGCCCAGCGAAGCAGGGGGCGAGTCTGTCTTGCCGAGGATTGGGGCTACCTGCACACCAACTCCCTCCCCGCCACCTCCATCACAAGTTCCTCCTGATGTTATACCTGCAGCCGCTCCAGATGTCATTCCCGTACAGAGACAGTCCTCTAATGGCAGCGAGGGAGTCTCACCTTCAACGCTCTCTCTTCCTTTACACTCTCTTAATCCCTCTCGTCCCTCAAACCATACTCGCCTCCCGCTTTCACCCCTCATTCTGTTATCTTCCCTTCCTGCTGGCCATGTCCAACCTCTCGTTTTCTCAGACCCGCTTGGAGCCGTGCCCGTTCAGAAAGAAAAAGACGAAGAGGCCTCACCCTGTGGTCCGACTCCCCGGCCCACTCCGTCTCCCCCTAAACAGGCTGTCCTCTCTTCAAGTGTGGCAGTTTTCAAGCATTGTAACAACAAAGAGGAGCAGAAACGAGAAAAAGAAGAGGAGGAGGAGGAAGAAGAAGACGACGAGGAGGACCACTTCCGCCATCGACGCCTAACGGGTGACTCAGGCATCGAGGTATGCCGCTGCCATGTGAAGAGAGAACAAGAGGATGAGGAACTGCAGAAAGGGCATTTTGGTAATGGAGGGAAAGAGGCCGTGAAGGATGGAGGGAGGCCGGACGCGCTGCACGACAGCATGGACTGTTCCCTCCGAGCAAAGGCCACTGTCCTGTCACCGCTCCTGGACGACTGCGCTGAGCAGCGCGGCCACGTCTCCTCGTCGTCCTCCAATATCATCCCGAAGACAGGCGAGGCCATCATCACTGTGGAGTCCTCGTAAGTTGGCAGCCAGTGAGATGTAGTAAAACAAGTGAAGAAAAATGAGATGTTTATGCTTAATAACATCCTCATAGATCAAGACTAGTAGGTGAAAAATTGTATCACTGAAGTAAAAGTCTTGGCTGCAAGCAGAGGGACGGGCTGAGTAATAGATCCTCTTGTTTTCTCTGTAATTCTATTTCGAATGAGAAACCCCAGGAGAATCCGACACCAGAAAGTTGTCAGTTCATTTGGGGTTGGGGAGAAGGCATATTTTTTTTCCTCCTCAAAGTGATGAAAATATTAATGAATTGCTCTTTCGCTGTCACACTCATTTTCCCACATCCTAACCACATCCCTCTACTATTTCGCCTTTCATCTCTCTTCTCTCTGCATGACGTAACATTGCTAAAATTACATTTTAGCTCTTTGAAATGAAATTCCCCTACATCAGTTGATCCAGACCTGGGGGTCAGGACCCCTCAAAGGGGCTCATGAGATGATTAATCTCTGATAATCTCCTCTGCTACACAATATATGTTTTCTGATTTTTCTCTATTTTTTATTTATTTAATGTAATTCTGCAGAGTTCATACCTCTTATAAGCATTTGAAAAGTATTCAAACGAAACAATCTGAGAAGCGAATATCAATCTTTGGTGGAACTGCTGATAACTTATTGACATATGCAAGGTGTACAGCAAAAAGGTTGGGTACCTTTACTTATATAGTACATTACTCCCATCACCCCTGTCAGTTTAATTTAGCATCTGTAAACATGAACAAGACAGTTTATTATTAACTGACATTCTTTCTTTAATTGAAAAAAATAATTCTATGAAGAAAAACGGTTCATTTTCAAAAGCGCAGCTCTAAAAAGTGTCTGGATCGTGTTATGTCATCTTAATTTACCAGACTTTTAAAAAGATAAAGGGTTCACGAATATTGAACATATAGTTTGAGATCACAGGACCAACCTTGTTGTAGGGTGAATTTTTGCTTTCACCAGCCTACTTACCTCTGTTTGTCAGAGGCAATAATGAGAGAAATCAACTATTAAGACCGATTCAAAGTTTATGTGTTTTATACATTGTGTCTTATGTTGCTCCCTTAAGGAAAAGGGGTGCAAGCATTGATTGAAATGATGTGTGGGTGGCAAAGCTTTACATTGGTAGTGGTTGTTTCAGACTGTTACATGAATATACTGTATAATTAACTGGCTGTTTGACTTTGGAGTTTCGGTGTTTGAACACGTTCCTGGTTGGTTGTTGTCATTTTTGCAAGGCAATGTGAATCGGATTCCTCCACGGGTGGGCTGTCGAGTTTTTACGGGGCAGAAACTTTAAGCCTAATCTCATCACTGATAATGAATGTAAACGGTTATGCATCGCAACAAAATATAAACTGAAATTGTTTACGGAATTTTTTTTTTTTTTACAGCCTGCACCAAGGCAATACAATCTACCAGGTGTGAGCTCTGAGAGGACACTATGAAATGAAGTGCCCATTGTAACGTCTGTCCGAGTCGAGTAATGATTGTTGAATATCGAATGAGCAAAGACACAGTCGGAATAATGTTTTTTCGGATTATTGCTGTGGCTAAACAGGTAGTCACTCCTGAGAGTTGGACTGATACACATTGTGTATCCTGGTTGATCCTGTTTTTGTATGTAAGATCATTCATCAGTTGTACAGTATCTGTCACTATTGAATAGTCTCTGCCTCAGTGGGTGGACTGTTAGGTTGATACCCTTGATTGACTGTACTTCCTAGGATTAAGTCAAGTTAGTCTGTCCTGGTCTCACCACTTAGTGGGAATAGCACATATGTACTATCTTGTAATTAGATTCCCAGTACAAAATGTACTGGAGTGTAGAACAAGTATGAGAAAAATCATGTGTTTTTGTATGTTTGTCTTGCTGTAGTTATGATGAGACAAACGTCTCTGTAGTTCATTGACTAGAGGCCACTTTTGTAGGACTTTGTTTTGTCCTTGGCAGACTTAATTGTCTAATGCCTGAAGGCAAAGCTTTCAACTCATTTATATTTCTTTGGGCAGATAATGCTGCCTCGGCTCGGCTTTATAATACCTCTTTTTTTTTTTTTTTTTGTCAAAGGCAATTCATGCGTGTTTGTTTGTACCTTCATGTGTTCATCTAGGGAGTGCAAGAAAGTTTGTGTTGCAGTTTGGTTTTGTTATGAAGGTCATTTTGACATCTTCTGACGATCTGTGTTCAAAGCTGTTGTGCGGTGACTCACAGGTGTGTCTCAGAGGTGACCGACGCTCTGGCGGAGACTGTTCGTCCTCTGAACATATCAACATAAAACGCCTTTTGGCGGCTGTACATTTTTAGGCTAAAAAAATGGAGAGTTGTTCATTTTCATTAGCTCTAGCCGATGTATGTTCTTTAACAAAGTCTATGGTGCCTAGATGAAAATAGACTTTCTGTTAGGCATTCTATAGTTTACTGCTGCTACGTGAGTGTGTGTGTGTGTGTGTGTGTGTTTTCTGTGAGTTGTGTATAGTCGTACATCAAATGGGCAAACATTTTTTAGCTGTGCTTAAGCAGTCTCTTTATAAAATATACACACTACGCAGTACATGTGAGACTTGCAAAAATAGTATTTAGCAATAGTATTCACACTTTTTTCCTTACTCTAGTTGATGCTGGTTGACAGGAAATAAACTGTTGTGAAAAAGACATTTACCTCTTTATAACTGATCCGTGAGCTGTGCTGGGCAGAGGCCCTTGATTGTACATAACACAGCATTTTAAATGCCTTTGGCTTAAGGTTTCTCCCAAGTGCAAACTCAGATTATGTGGTTTTACTTTAGTCTCAGTTTGTGCTTCTCGTGTATTATCAGTATTATATTTGAGTCACAGAGCTAAGCATCCATTTTTCTGAATGATATATACACAACAATCTCTGAAAACCTCAGAAGGTCTTTTACCAGCACTTACCGCTTTTCTGAAGATATTTCCAGATTCCTCAAAGACTCTTCTGTCAATCTGTAAAAAAACCTTCCTCCACAATTGTTTTTTTTACCTGTTTCTTGAGGTGTAATTCACACAAAGATGGCAGCAGGAGATGACGTATGTCCTTGCTTCAATTGTAGAACCTGAACCAAACGTTTTGTTATATACAGAATAATGTGTTTGGACCTCATGCATATTTTACATCTTGTTTATCTAGAGGCTAAAGATTATTAGGTTAACAGATTCAAAAATATTCAGGAGGAAAACAGAATGTGTGAGCCGTGTGATTTGGGAGAAAAGCGAGTCTCATTGACTTTACAAATATGAACATTTAAGAGTCCATTTTTCATGAAATTGAGCAAACAAAAACCTGAAATATTTGGATGAAATGATCAAAAATAGGAGCGGCTGTTAAATTTTGACACATGTAACTTTGTCTCGAAAGCCTCTAAAAGAAGGCAAGATGGGTTATTTAATTAGTATTTACTCGGATTTCTCAAGTATTATATAATACATGTTACATCAGAATGATTTTTATTGTAGACATGAAGGCCTGAAAATATGAGTGTGAAAATGACTCAAATTAGTTTCTGACTATGACGGTTAGCCCTGCGACTCGAGGGTAACGGTGACACACGAGAGGCACAAATTTAGAGGCTAAACGCTGATTTCACATTGAAGCCAAACTGATCTGAGTTCAGTGTGTATAGAACAAGTTTGATTTCTTTTGCCTTGTCAGCAGCTAGTATGTATAGACAAAATGCCCAAACTCTGCCCTCATTGCCACTGTAGGCCAAGGCCTGATATAAGACTGTTACCTCGCTGAGTTTTGACTGCAAAGGACTGTTTACTTCTCCTTATCAAGATAGTATTTACTCTATATTTGTACTGACTTTATTTTCTAATGCTGATAATTGAAGAATTGAAAAAAGAAAGCCCACATTGCTACGGCTGAACTAGTTTGCCAGGAAAAAAAACAAAAAAACAAACCCTGTTGATTCAGGATAACTCAAGACTGTCTGGGAAAACAAAGCGTTCTCCTTTTACTCCTGCAGCTACGAGACAGCAGGATTTATAGCAGCATCTATACGTGACTGTATTTGGAGTAGTTCAGATTAATATTACTACAAAATGTGGTGTTCTTTAAGGGTATCTTTGTGCAATTCTACCTGCAGCTCTTCAGTGTGTTGTGCGCATGTGTGAGAGAGTTGTTGTCGGCCGTGTTGTTGTGGTGTTTAATCATTGTTGCTTATTATGAGGCCAAAGTTGTCCTTGATATTTGTTAACATGATATTTGTCGATATAAATATCCGAAACATTTTTATGTCATCATGAATATAAAGTTGATTTTGTATCTTGGTGTATAGCATAGAAATTTCTGATGCATACTCTGATGTAAAATCCGAACAATGAGATTCTCTCTCGCATTTTAAAGTCTGTGTTTGGTTGCACATTTCTTGGTGCTTTTTTTCCAGAAGGTGGGGTTGTGTTTCAGTTTCTTCCATTTTTTTTTTTTTTTTTTTTAATTGTTGCTCATGAGGATCCTACCATGTTTGACACGGACATCTGCGCTACTTTATTCAATAAAAACTGTGGATTTTGTGTCAAAATAAACGCTACAAAGTGCTACCAAATAACATGTCTTTGCTTTTGTGAAAATTATACACATTTATAGTTTTTGTTGCCTGGGGTACATGCAGTATTCTGATTTCAAATACAGCTAATGCGCCAACTTATTTAGGCAGGGTATGAGCTAAAAACTCCCACTCATGAGTAGCTGTCACTGTGACTCAAGATGAATCATGAGACCGCCCTCACTCTGGAAGCTTCATCTTTTTTTGGGAGTAAACCACCAGAAAAATGAAATCTGTGACCGTGTCTAGCTGACTGCACTGAGCATAACAATCACAACATGCAGTAGGAGAACGTTGACACTGTTTTGTAGTCATACATGCAGGTCCATGTGTGAAAAAATGTAGTTTCAACACCTTCATTATTTCAACATATCCCCAAGTTAATGTGTGTTGAATCAAATTACTACACTACAAAGGTAGGCCAGAGAGCAAAGGAGAACTACACAGAGATTGGTGTGAACAGGGGTTTTTAATAGGGGCCCATCAGCTCATTTCGACCCCGAGGCCCCGATTATGATGCATTATTGTGGCCTAACATGTCATGAAGGCTTTGTTCTTTTACAGATAAAAAGAGGAACCAGCAGGTCTAGTAGGAAGAACAAAATATTTCATATTTCACAGATGAGAAAAATGTGAAATGTGCCCCATAATTAATGTGAGCTGTCAAAGTTTGCACACATTTGAGTCATAGTAGGCATGGTTACCTGATACCTGATATATTCAGCTTCTTATTGGTAATCACCAAACATAGCTGCACAGGTGCCACAGCGCCATCTGCTGGTGTGAATTTAGATGACAAAAATACTTCAGTGTGGCTTGTAAGATAATCCTGTGTACAGCAAGTTTACCTTAGAATTCTGCCAAAATTCCTTATTTTTTCCTTCTTAAGCATTTTTGGACATTTTGCTTTTATTAAATCAGAGACGGTAAATTATTTATTTTGAATAAATAAACCCCTGAAAGGTGTATTGTGAGTAAGACCATCACACAAATGGAACAGGCAGGTCCACTGCTATGAACTTGAACAGGCTGATGAGATGCCAAAACTTCAGAAAAGCACAGAGGGATAGATAGAGGTGAACGTCACCCAAACATCTGTAACACCATCGACAACAGGTTTTCATTCATGCAGCAGGCACAGAAAGCATCAGTGCTTGAACAGCTGCTATTAAGTTATGTATGGGGTCATAATTTTAAGGTGGCAGACATCACAGCTTGGACAACAGGAAGAGGAGGCTACATATATAACTGCATACAACCAAAACACCTCATAAACATGACAACAAATATAACAATGAAAACAATATAAGTATATAAAAGATAAATAAAATGATACAGACAGTCTTTATGTGTTTTACTAGTTACTTCTTTTTTTAAAAAAAAAATATATATAATGATATAATTCAAACAAAAAGGTGTTGGGATAGTTTGTGACAGTCACAATAATTTTCCTGCTCTGTGATTGGTCAGAGCGGGCCAGCACCCACCCCCTCTCCTGACCACTCCCCGCCCGCGTTTCCATCCACGTGACGCTCGGGTCGCTCCTCTCAAAGTTAAAAACAGACTTTGTTTATCTAGCAGGCTGTTTGCTGAAATGCTCTGCGACTAGTTCACCTACAACCCCCCCTCTTTCCAATCGTCTCGTTGTTTTTACTCTTCGCCGAGAAGAGTGAGAAACTCTTGCATCCTTCAAGCATTTTTTGGGGGTCTTTTTTTTTTTGTAATTCAATTTCACCATTTTTGTTTTTGTTCTCTTCAGCTGAGACCGTGCAGCAGCAGCAGCAGCAGCAGCAGAAGAAGAAGAAAAAAAACAACTGCAGAAGGACTCCTGTCAAAAAACTGCTTGTACATTTACAGTTTGTTCTGCAGACGCTTGAGTTGCAGTTTTTTTGGGGGGGATTTTGCTGCAGCTGAGCTCGACAGGAGGAGAGCACCGAGAGGATTTTTTTTTTTAAATCAAGCGTTTCGAGAGCGTCATGGCGACCGAAGTGGAGACGTGGTCCACCGCTCAGCAAGCCGACGGTGAGTGACTCGCTTCAGCCTTGCTTCGTACCGTCTGTCGGTGCAGAGTCTCAGGAGGCTGCCGCCGGGCCTGCTGGCGTGCTCTCCTTCACCCATTGTCCCTGCATGGGATGGGCTGCAGCGCCAGCCATGCTCCACCATGTGCTCCATAAACACACACACACATACACACACACACACACACACACACACACGGCGAGCACTGGTGCAACAACCACTCAACACCACCGCGCCAAAAACCAAAACTCCATTAACATTTTTCCACCGTGTTTCAACTGCTTTGACGCGGTGTTTGTTGTTGTTGTCGCTGCTTTTACATTTAACCCTTTCACGCTCCTGATTGGACGAGGGCCACAATGCTTACTTCCGCAAGTCGTTGTGTGCGCGCGCACACACACACACAAAGAGGGGGGTGCAGCTGAGAGTGTGTTTTTATGCACAGAGACTGTTTTCTTTGCAGTTAAACGAGAGGATGCATGAAAAACACCCTGCTTTTGTTCCTCTTCTAACGGGGATCTGCGAGAAATGTTGCAGTTCCTCAATCTCTTAATGCGCGCGTGTGTGTGTGTGTGTCAGCCTGGATATTTAAACCTGTTATTTAGACCAAGACGCAGTGCAGATAATACACCTCTCTTTCCTGCATGAAAATGAGATTTCCCTAATAAGCTAAATGCTTGCAGAACACATTCAACCTGCAGACAGTTTAAACCAGGATGCAAATTTTGATTAAGTCTACGTTTAACTCCTCATTTTTCTATCACACACTCCTTTTTTTTAACGCTTACAGTGCTTGAGTCATGTGTCCGATCATCGCACAGTGGCTTTTATTCAATGTTATTCGAGCTCATGGCACACTGGGCTCGGTGCTTTCCTCTCAGCCTGACGGTGACGTCGACACGTATAGCCTACTATAGGAGCCAATAGGAGAGCCTTACATAATCTCTGCCTTGCTGTGTATGTAAAGGTTATATAAGTAGTGGAAATGTATTGTTAGAGCTGCAGCCGGTTGTGATAACGTATCAACCTGTGTGATAATTATCGTTTTAACCTGACAGTGAATTGTGTTTGCCTTTTTTTTTTTTAAAACACACTAATAATAACAGATTCACCTCCTGCTACACACAGGGGGAAATCAGTGCATGTGAGAAAGCACATGGTGTCTTACTGGTATGTTATGGTAGTGTGTGTGTATGTGGCCCTTTTTCTCAAGGAAGGTCAGACACGCCTGATCGAGCAGCACCTGGTGATGAGGTTGGTCACACACGCTGTCAGAGGCTCTCGAGACTTTCGTTATGTCAGTCTCGAGCTTACATGTTGCTTATTCCCACATTTAATGTGTGTTTTTGATCAAGTGGCCGCAGGGAAACTACGCAAAGAGTTGAATGGCGTTTCACAGAGGGTCATTTTTACCCTTCTGGATAATCTGGCCCTTTTTTCTCAAGGAAGGTCAGACACGCTTGATTGAGCAGCCTCTGTTGATGAGGTGGTCACACACACACTGTCAAAGACTCTATTGTCTGAGCTGGAAACGGGAGGGAAAACAACTCATCCATACGTTGTGGGTCAGTCACTATACACTGGACTCACACAGCAGTATGGGAAATGAGTAAAACCTTCCCTTGACCTATGATCTGTTATTCAGGTTTTCAAGTGCCACATGAATTATTTAATTATTGTTAAGCTCATTAAATTTGCAAATCTCAAACCAGCACGTTTTGTTTTTTAAGATCATTTTTGATTGTATCTATTAAATGCGTAACTAAAGAACTCACATTCATGATAATTGGAAATAAATATTAAAAAACACGGAGATGCCATTAATCTGTGGTACATGGGCCTCGTATAGTCTGTGCAAATACGCCCATGAATTTGAAAATTTTTGACATTTAGCTCTTGTTCCTGTGCAGTTTGGATGCCAAACGGATGTAGTGTAATCTAACAGAAATCACATTTCTCTTTATTGCTTAATATTAATCTCTTTTAGTAATTTGTCTTTTAGAAGCAAAATCCGTAATAAATAACCAAGAGGATTTCAGGGAGGACACACGTTTGGTGTTTTGCTTGATTAATGAATCCTAAAAACTTCAACATAATTAATTTATTATCAAATGGTCTACAGACCTGTCAAATAATGCCTGACTCTGTTTGGCTTGGGTGTGTTTGTAGAGAAGCAC
Source organism: Scomberomorus guttatus (assembly GCA_038419695.1). Classification (NCBI taxonomy): domain Eukaryota; kingdom Metazoa; phylum Chordata; class Actinopteri; order Scombriformes; family Scombridae; genus Scomberomorus; species Scomberomorus guttatus. Next base: position 14,258,921 of record CM076447.1, read on the forward strand.
AGAGCAGGTCTGTGCTCTAATAAGTGACCTATAGGTACTGATTTAATGCCCCAACCGTTAGAGCATTTACATAACTCCTCCGGATAAATACGAGCTTTAAAGAGCTTCACGGAAGAAACCCGCTGCCTTAAACGTCAAGCCAGATCTCTTCGTGGCCTGCTGAGTACACATGATGTTATGGTCTTTCCATGTCTTCTTTTGTTTCCCCCTCCTCCCCCACATACATTCATGAATACATGTTTGCACACACCGTCCGTTTGCATTAAGTCCTTCGGTTTAGAAACTGAACAAACCGCCCCTACAGAGCGGTGCCTTACGGGGCATCGGTGGACATGATTGGTTGATTATCTTAATAAAAACATCAACATGTTATCAGACTCTTAACCGTTTATCTGAGTAGCTGTAATCTTTGGTACGCACCTCCCTGTGCACTTTATCTGTGTTAGTGCTCTGCAGCTGTTACACAGGGGACTGACTCAAGTAGCACAGCCAGCACAACTGCAGTTTTGGCAAGTTTTTACTAAATAAAAACGTGAAAAATTTCCCCCTCGTTCCACTTGAAAAACGAGGCCTAACGTTATTTCACATGTTACAACCCTTGAGCGTTTGTTTGTGGAGCGCGTGTGGCCAGATCCTCGGCTCCTGTTGTTACTGTTGTATATTTAAACACGGATCACCATATGCACACAAGTTTAGGCTATCTGATGTAAAGTATGTTTTAAAGTAGAGCGTCCTTTCATTATGTGAAATGACAGTTAAACCCCAAAGACAACCACACCCTTTTCTCCCCCAATAGATAGTCAACAGTCACCATATAGGGTCGAGAAAGTTGTTTGACCTCGGAGGACGTCACACGTGTCTTTACTGATGTTATTCTATGTGTGGGTTGATGGAGAAAGATCTATTTATATGTGACTTTTTATTTATCCTGGGTGTTGTCCTGATTTAAAGTTTTGCTTTCTTTTTGATGGAGTCCTGGCCAGACCGGCGATGTACTTATGTCTCAGAAAATTAAAGGAAACTTTAAAAAAAAGAGGGGAATAAAAAAGAAAAACATAAAAGAAAAGGTTCTGCTTCTCTCTGTCTTCATGTATAACCTTGTTGAGCAGTGTACGCTGGAGTGTCATCAAAAGTTAATATAGTGCATAAATAGCTGGCAGTTTTTGTGGTGATGTTTTTCATTAGATGTATAGGAATTTATAAAACTTGCCTAATTTTATGAAGTTTTGACTAAAACAAAGCGAGTTGCTTGAAGCTTATGATAATAGAAATGGAAAACAGATCATCTGCAAAATGATTTTCCCTCCAGATCTGTTTTATGACCCACTCTGCTTGGAATAATAATCTGTGTCGGATATGTTTTTTTTTTTCCACACAAAAAAAATCCAATTACCTCGCTAAAAATGATTACATTACATCTACTACTTCTCCCTTATTGAAAAATCCAGGATTTATGAATTTGCACCCATGAGTGTTTTTTCATGGCTGACGCACAATGTCTCCTACTTCCCCCGAAAAGTCCTTTCTCAGTGTTTGTGCGCCGGCAGACCGTCACCATGATTAGCTCCGAACTAGTTGTGATGTCACAAATCATGCGTGTAGGTACTGGCACAGAGAAAATATTCAGCAGATGAATTAGAAACAGCTGTCAAGTGTCAATCTCTGCACATCCATCACTCTGCACAGTGAAGGAACAAGAACTTTTTAGCGGAGGAGGGAGGGGGGGTGCTTTAAAAATGTTGGCGCTTTTGACCGATTACCCTCAAAATGACAATGATAATATGTATAGTTGCATTTACAGTTTTGAAAACTAGGTCTGTCCCTAGGGAGGTATGCGAGAACTCTGCTCCACTGACCTCCTTCTCAGTCATAACACTGCTGCTGTACGGATACCTCAAACTAAACACCTCAACGCTGCTGCTCAGGCTTGCTGGCTGTGGAAAGCTCCCACACAGCATGTGGGGCAGAGGTCCTCTGCTGGTCTGCATCTGGCTGCAGTTTTCATCTGTTTAAAAAAAAAACAAAAAAAAAAAACTAGTTAACAGTGGGGGTGGTTTTGAAAACCATCATGACAGTGTTGTGTGTGGTTTGGTATTCGTTTGAGTTCACCCTGGTGGGCGTGCAGGGTTAAAGACAGCAGAGTGGGCTGGTCGCTGCAGCTTTATGGGACTGTGACAGTAACACGTAGACCCACCTTTTTTTTTGTAAAAGTAAACCTTTAAAATAACAGTTCTTTCAGCAGTTGCAGTCGTGCTCTGCACTGCGGAGGCACACGATCTTTGTTTAAAAAGTGCGCTAGCCTGGCTGCATTTTAAGTACTTGTTTTGCAGCTCTCGTCTTGGCAAACGGCTCTGACTTTTTCCTGCCTTCTCATTTTTCCTCTCTTTTCCAATTGGCCTGTCGTGTGTTTGGCACGCTGCCATTGGCTAGTTCCTAATTTACTGTGCTGGCAGGCCCTGTAGCCTACATAAGGGAATTGAGGAGGAGCCGAAGGAGGAGATGACACATGGTCGGCTGTTTACTGATTTTTGAAGGCCAAGGGTGTGGCTTTGCTTTTACTTCAACAGGTTGATTCAGGGAGGTGTCCCACATTGTTCAAAGGTGCTTCCTTTTCATTTGTTATTTGCAGTCTTAAGCGGACTGAACTCTGCCAAAGTAACATTTTGAGATCTTTCAGCCCTTTTTAAAGCAGTTTGTAAGTTTAATTGTTTGTCTTGCACCAAAAGTCTGATTATTACACGAGTTGCAACTCTTTGGTTCCCTTCTTGCACACAGGCTGCAGCTTCCTCATGTTCTCTGAGAGGAGCGCGCACAGATTGCCAGTTTTATCTGTGGTTTAGCATTTTTTTCTTCCTCCCTCAGTGTGTTTTCTACATGTCCTGTAATCTATAGGGCCATAACTCCTCACATTGCCATTTGGGCCTGTGCATAAGGAATCTAAGTATTCATTACACCCTCAGACATTCCTCCTCCTCCTCCTTTCCTTCTCCCCTACAGCCCAGTCATGTGACCAGTCATGGACCCAACAATGCCATATGTAGTCAGGTCCACTCTAGCTGCGACGGACAGATCGCGAGAAGTCGGAGGAACAAAAAAAAACTGGTGTCAGCATTTCTTCAGCATGTGTTCCCCTTTGCTCCCTCCTCCCATGCCTGCAGCAGCACTTCAGTCTCACTTGTTGTTGTTGTCTCCACACCTAGAAGAAGCAACCTGAGCTTGACAGACTTATTCCTAGATACAGTATTTTTTTTTGCACCCACAGAGGAGTAGTTTAATAAGTAACTTGACACTTTGAACCACTATATGGCTGCTGATAGTTCTGGTGAGTGTCACAAGAATGTGTGTGTGAATATGTGCTGACATTTTTCTGCGTTTATATTTTGGGTGTTTTGTGACCCTCTGGCTTGATGGGCAAAACATGGTTTTGACATATGGAGCCCACACAGTCAGAATGCATTGTGACATACTCTGAGCTGGTCTTGTTGCTGTAATGTAAAGGTGTTTTGTTGTGCACTAAGCTATATGCACAGTGTTGGCAGTGCAGGTGAATCTAGGCCAAACCCCATTAGCAAGTAAACCAAAAATATGCAACGCCTCACTGTATTCTCCAGCTGTTGTGACATACTGTATCTGGAGCAAATGTATATCTCTTTAGCTGCAGCAATAACATGCTGAATATATTCTAAATATTTTTGCCTTTTTTGTTTGCAATAGTTTTATTTGGCTTTAAAACAACTGGCAAAAACCTTCTATTCACCTTGTTAGGCTCAGAGCCAGTTTCAGCTTTTGTAGCAGAGCTGCACCATCAAGTTTTTACTGCAGTTTTTATTAACATTGTTGCAGTGTATCGTACATGTCTAATACCTTTGTAGCAGTGTAGATAAGAAGATATACAAGAAAAAAATCAAAGATATACATATATATCTACCTTTGATGGTACATGGCCACAACTATTTGGACACCCAAACAAAGTATGTGGACACCCGATATTACATCCAAATGTGACAGTTACATATTTTATATAACATATATCACCATCCTTAAGTCTTAAAGGCTTTCCACAGGTTTTTTGAACCTGCAGAGATTTGCTCTCATTCACCTACAAGAGAGTTCAGGAGGTTGAGTACTGATGTAGCTTGCAGCAAATCATCCCAAAACTGTTGGATGGAATTGAAGTAATAGATCTGTGCTTATTCAACACCAAACTCGTGTGCAGGGGCATGTGTGTTAGCGTTAAGATTTTCCTTCATTGGAATACAAGGGGCGAAACCAGGAAAAAAAAAGTAGAAGACTGTCCACATACTTTTGGCCATGTGTTTTTACAAACTCTTCAATAATGTCTCTGCTAACTTGCATCACGAAAAATGAAAAATGCCATCAATGGCTTCCTTGTCATCACAGGAATGTTCTCTTTGGATGATCACCTGACAGAGGCTAACCGGCCCTACGGTGACGACGAAGACGAGCTGAACGAGGCGGAGGTGAACGGTAACTGGACGCCCCAGGAGAAAGCACTCCACGAGGCGCGGCTCAAAGCCAAAGCCAAGCGACGCCTGCGCAAGTCCTCATCGCGCAACTCCACCAGCGAGTCCTTCTCTGAGTCAGGAGATTTGGCAGGAAGTGACCCAAACAGCCCAAAGGGCAAAGTCAACACCAATGACCGCAAATCCAGGACGGGCAAAGGCAGAGGCCTGCCAAAAAAAGGTACATTTTAAGCTACACTGGTGTGTGCAGCCTCCTGCTTTTCTGAAGGCTTCCACAGCCCTTTTTTCAGTAACAGATACTTTTTGATGACCAGTGCGCAACAATGAACACAGGTTACAACCTCAACTACTAGAATGATAATGGAAAAAACACAGAAAATATTTGTCTTAGTTATTAGTTGATTTCCAGGTTCTGATTATGAAGTGTGGCTTGTAAATATGTGCTGCGTCAACAGTGGCAACTGGTTTTGCCGGAACCGTTGTGTTTTGCATGGCCTGCTGCCGCGAGCCTCACAAGATGTGTTTTTGTGAGGCTCATTTTTTCATGCTGTCGTTCTTTGTTGTCGTCTCACAGGTGGAGCAGGTGGTAAAGGAGTTTGGGGGGCTGCAGGGATGGTTTATGAAGACGAGGAACCTGATGTACAGGACCCCAACTATGATGAATCTGCTCAGGTGAGTCTGGCGGACTGCGTCTCTTTAGAGTAGCGGTACTTTAGTTTGCATGTTCATCTGAAAGTGTTGGGATTTTGAGCTGAATGTTAATAACTTTCTCTTTTGGACCGTGTTATGTTAAAGATGCATTAAGCCGAAAATAGAGGCCACCGTGAAAAGTGTGAAATAGCAATCTCATGACAACCTTTTTAAACAAAACTTTATTTGCAAAGTGTTGGCATTACTCCAACATCAACATGCTGTACACACACACACACACAGCCGAGTGATGAATGAGCGTCACCTGCAGAGGTTAGTTTATCACAGTTGTTATTCTTCCCACCTGTTGTGTGGAGCAGCTTTTTGTTGCCAAAGAGGCCCACTGATCAAAGCTGTGGCATATTGGAATAACACCCTTTTTTATATTTCTTGTGTCAAACAACAGTGCTGATGTCGATGGGCTGCTCTGAATATAAAAGAGGCTTTGCTCTGTGAACAAGATGATAATTGTCACACATGGACAACAAGCATACTGTATGCACAACTGTCTGTCTATTGCATCACATAGTGTTTGGGTCTCTTGTGATGAAATAGGGTCTTGCATGGCATAAATCTTCAGCCCACAATCATAGAACATATTTTTAAAATAATTTGGGCTGGTTTAATAATTTATTTGAAAGCTAAACTGTTTTTATAAAAAGTCCTCAGGAATTGGCCAAAGCACATTTGTAACACAACCAGTCACATGGTTGTCTCATCCAGATGGCTCTGTCCCATACACAATCAACAGTATTTTCAATTTTTAACCTCGTTATCAAGCGAATGCTCAGCGCGATGGTGAAAGCTAAGTTTGTTTGTCTTCAGTTATGGACACACTGACTGAATGCATAGTGGGAATGGAAAAAAATGGGGGGAAAAAAAGTTGATAACAATTTGGGAACTGTTTAGAAAAGCCAGTGTGATTTGGCCTTGAATGTTGAAGGAACAGTGTGGAATGATGTCAGTGGGGAACTGGGACAGAGTGGTACAGAAAAATACATAGGACATGTGCAGACGGTGGCCTTTGAGTCAGGGGAGGGAATCACCTGATGAAAACTTTCCGACTGGTAAAGGTCACCCTACCTTTGGGGAAATTACAACATGTAAAAAAAAAAAAAATTCCTAGAAATCAAGTTCAGTAGAAAAATTAAATAAAGAACTTCTGCAGATCTGTTCCACAGGGTTTTTTCTTTTGCCTGTTCTTGGCCATAAAGTATTATTCTGTTGCTTCATTTCACAGAAAACAGGAAAGTGAATCAGCATGTTGGATTTTTGGCTATAATACGTCTTTATACTAATATTTTTCTCCTGTGTTACAAATCTGAGCTTGTCAGGGGAGGTTAAAACAATACAATAATTATTTTTTATATTCTTAACTCTTTTGGCTTTTTTAATAGAAGAGTTGGCTTCTATTTGAATGTCCTGTAAAATGTATTCCTCATATTGTAGTTTAAAGGAGCTTTATTCTTTCAATATGTGCCAAGATTTTTATCAGTGATTACTATTGTTCTCCTCCATGTCAAGAAAAACCTCACCTGTAAAGTTAGTTGGACCGGTTTTGATTATTCTTGGCTGTCATGATGCACAGACAGATAACTTTGGTATTTTGAAAAAGAAAAAAAAACATTGATGATAATCTCAAGTTATTGTGCCGTGATATTAAAGGAGACATATTCTGCACATTTACTGGTCTATATTTTTAATCTGGGGCTCTACTAGTATATCTTTGCATGACGTGCTGTTAAAAAAACAAACTTATTTAACTCATACTGACCCTTTACAGAGCCCTGCAGTTCAGCCTCTGTGTCAAACAGGCCGTTTTAGCTCCTGTCTCTTTAAGGCTGTGATACTGGAGGAACTTTGACCATGTTTAGCACAGATATCTGACATCAAAACAGTATATAAGTAACAGAAAACCACAAAAAGTGTAATATGTCCTCTTTAACTTCAGACCTGGTTTGCATGTGAATTTAAAGGATATGTGTTCACAGTTTTTCAAGTCTGTCTTCAGTTGAAAGAGGTTTTGCTTTCTGTAATCGTTCCTCCTGTTGACCTGAAGAATCCTTTTAAACTCTGACACAGTACAGGAATACAGGAATACTGTACTGTGCAATCATAGATTTGAATATACTTTGTTGTGAATATTTGTGTTTTATCAATTGATTTTTTTGCCTCATATGTTCTTTTACAGGGGGACACAGTTTATGCAACAGTTGTGCCAGAGGTAGATGAGAAGGAACTGGGAAAAATGGTCAACCCAATTGTAAAGGAGTACTTTGAACACGGAGACACAAAAGAGGTCCAGGTAAATCAACTGATATAAAACCTTTTACCTACAGTTCACTCAATACGTATTGATCAGGGATAGGTGGGTTTTGTAGATCACTGAGTCTGTAACTATTGGTCTACACTATTGATTCAGAGTTGATCAGTTGCCTCCACAACAATCTTTAATGTCTGCGCATCCTCACTCCTGTCAGATGTTGCTGAAGGAGCTCAACCTGGGTCCCCATAAGTACGAGTTCTCCTCCGTGGCCGTGTCCCTGTCCCTCGAAGGCAAGGCCAGCCACAGAGAGCTGACCTCCCGCCTGCTGTCTGATCTGTCGGTTAAGCTGCTGTCACAAAGTGACATGGCCCGCGCCTTCGACAAGATGCTCAAAGAGCTGCCAGACCTCATACTGGACACACCTGAGGCTCCACAGGTAGAACTGATATGCAGAGGAGACAGTAGCACTCAAAATCTGGATCTGAGGTGGTTCTGATTTAGTGTTAGCTGCATAAGAAGGGGGGGGGGCACTACAGGGCTTAACACACTTAAAAGATTAAATGTGACTTTTTTTTTCCAGAGGTGCACACACACACATCAGTCTAGAGTGTAATTGTTTAAAATCTCATTTTTTCAAAGCAGTTCTGTTGAAGTTTTCCTGTAATGGTGGAAAGAAAAGATGGCCGTTTAGTTTTCTGTTGTAAAAGATGTTTTTTTTCTTGTCTCCCAGATGTTGGGCCAGTTTATAGCCAGAGCCATAGCAGACCACGTTCTCCCCATGTCTTTCCTGGACTGTTACAAAGGCAAAGTGGACTGTGAGCATGCGAGGTGAGTTTAAAATGCACATAAAGTACAAGAAGCAAAAGGTGACAGTAGATACAACAGGAAAACTGTTTCTTTCCTTTTCTTTTCACTTTTATATGAGTTATCTGTGTTGTGATGCCGTCTTGGCGTTTTTGGACCTTGACTCGAGTCCTGCTATCCTTTAAAACAAACTGGACTCTTATGTATGTGCATTTTTGTGTCATATTAATGACATTGTGGTTATGGTCTTTTGTTCAGAGTGGCTTTAGACCGCGCTGCAGTGCTGCTGTCCATGAAGAGAGCGATGGTTCGCCTAGATAATGTGTGGGGCGTGGGTGGAGGACTAAGACCTGTCAAACATCTTGTTAAAGAGGTAAGCTCGGGCCGAGAATGCTAACCGGGCTAAAAAGAGTAAACTGATAAATAACTGAACTTCACACCTGAGGTCATAGTGGTTGTATTGACGGGGCTCTGCTTTTCTGTTGACATTATGTAATGTAAACAGAAGGCAGAAATGCACGCTGGGTAGAGAGCCACAGGCCAGCCCTCTGCTGTGTTGCTGTGTCAGCAGAGCACTTTTCTCCCCTGAGAAGTGTGAATTGCAAAAACGAGGGCGCAGGAGGGGCCGACACAAACACACATCCTAGCCTTTAACTGAGAAACACACACACACACAGTTAATGTGCCCATGTGTTCTCAGCTTTGTTTTTGTTTACATTTATTTTCCCCATGATCTGGATTTTCTGGAATTTATCCTGCTAATGTGGGTGTGTAAAATGTGGGAGCTTCAAGTTCACATCTTGTTAAATTGTAAGTTACGCAACATTTTAAGTGATGTTTAGAAACGGGAGAGTGGCCTTTCAGAATGCTCTCAGTCGTGTAACATTGTGCAAACCTCTTGAGCCCTCGGGCCTTCGTGTCCAGGTTTGATTTCCTGCCTGGTTGTGTGCAGCTGCAGGGGAAACAACGATGGGCTGGAGGAGGCACAAAACTTTTTTATCTTGCTGCTCTCACTCACTCTCCGATTCAATCTATTGTTGACCTCATACTTGCACTCTTTCTAATCCTTTCAATTTCTTGGTCCTCTCCTCTGTCACTGCCCTGCGTGTTCACATATTACATTTCCCTCCTGTTCATTTTTCTTCGGTTCCGTTGCTGCTCAGACTAGGGATGCACCGATCTGCCTTTTTTCAGTCCTGATACCTGGGCTCTGGGTATTGCCCGATACCGAGTACCGATCCAATACCCATGTTTAAATAATGAGCTGTCTGCCTCACTCTGTGCACGAGACTTGGGTCATTCTTTTATGTGTAATCAGGCGTAACTTAAACATTGCTTTCCTAACTTTGTCAAACAAAATGTAACAAATAAATACAAATATATAAATTTACTGAATTGTAATTTATTAAAATAATGGTATCCGATACCAGATCAGCCCTTTGTCACTGATTCCTGATCCACCTGAGTCAGTATCGGACTGATATATATGTAATACTTTTAACGGACAGGTGCTTTCAGGTAGCTCTCCATGCTCAGCTCTGTTTGTATTAATTTACTGTGAATACGAACTACTTTTCAAGCTATAAATTCATGATATCCAGGGTCTGTTAAGATAAAGATTAAGGGACTATTCAGACCTGAAAGTCCAAACCAAGGTTCATGTTTTTGTTCCATTGTATACATTTGATCTGGTTAGTTTTGGTTTGGTATTGTGCTTATGTGAGCGCACTTCTAGCCTTCTATCACCGATTGAATAATAATGAATGAACAGATTCATTTTGTTGCCATTGTAATAATGTTATTATGGCTTGACCTTCAGGTGGCATTGCTCTCCCGTCCTCTCATATCCTCTCTCTCTCATCCTCTCCGAAAATACCTGGAAAGTGTCGGCATTTTTATGAGTTTTTTCCAGTTGACTTTTTATAACATCGTCAGACCATAAAACTTGGTCTCCTCCTTATTTTTCCTTTTTCCAGTTCTGGCTCTAGCCTGCCGGGACTTTCTGTAAATGGTCCAAAAGTCTGAACCATCCATCTGTTTGTTTCACACTAGAAATGAACCAAACCATGGTTCAGTTTAATCCAGACAGAGACCACCTCTTTTCGTCAGACGAAGGTTTGGCTGTTTGGTCTGGACCAAAGGATGTAGGTGTGAAAGTGCTCTAAGATAAAGGCTGGGGAACAAAGGGGGGAAAAAACAAAATTATCTCTACTTTAACATGGTACAATCCACATTTCCACTGTATTATTTCAACGGTAGTCATGCAATATTTTCTTTTCTAAATAGAAATAGTTTCCTCAATCCAAGTAATTGATTCTGACCAATTCTTCCTTTACTGTCCTTTCTTGCTGTTAAGCTGCATTTTCTGCAAATGTTTCAAGATGAAAGCCTTCCAGTGAAGATGGTTCATACACGATAAACTCACTGAATTAAACCTCAAATTTGTATGTATGCGTGTTTATGCTCATAACCCTATTAAATAAATGATGCCAAAGTAGTGGGTAAATTAAACTTATGACTTATATACTATATGAGCGATGGGGGGGCCCCTCTGTGTCTCTCTGTCCATCATGCACAGTCCTTGTAATAAAATTACAAAGGAAATTGTTTTGAGGCTTTACAGACCTAACCTCCTCCAGTGACAGTACAGTTAGACAAAGTTGAATAACGTGTCCTCAACTGTGCAGAGACACAGAATCCTACCATCCAAGACAAAATAATATATATATTTTTTTTGTTCCAGATGAACCTTCTGCTTAAGGAGTACCTGGTATCAGGAGACGTGTCGGAGGCAGGGCGCTGTCTGCGGGAGCTGGAGGTCCCCCACTTCCACCATGAGCTGGTCTATGAGGTATTCAAGACTTGATTATATGTTGGTATTGAGTGTTCTGTATTTATAGAAAAAAACAAGTTGATGTCAAACATAATTGAATGTTTGCATTAGATTTCTACATGTTCACCCCACACTATGACAACATGATGTAAGTTAAAATCAGGAAACTGAACCTTTTTAAGTATTTTCTCTCCGGGTGTCTAGGCAAACTGGGAAAAAAATCTCTTCAGTGACAGTCACTCTGTTTTCTGCCAAGGACAATTTGTTATTGGCAGAGACTTTATCTCATTTGCATTACATCTATTGATCAAAGCTCAGTCCAAATCAATCAATCTAAAATGAAGCAGCACATTGCGTAACATGGAATTTCTTTCCTCCAAACAAATGTTCTTGCTCAGTGACATTTTGATTGTAGCTGAATGTTAATGTGTGATGCCTCTAATTTAAGTAAAGAAAACTGACTCTCATTGAAATATTCCCTATAAATATTTTACAAGATCCACTTGTGTAAATACAAACAGATGTTGGTGAATTGGTTATAAAACTTTCCAGCTGTGCACACTCAGTCACCCACAGTCAGGTGTCAAAACAGGTTTGTCTGTTCCCAATTGAATTGGTGACAAAAACTTCAACTGCTCAAAGTCAGAAACTAAATTGATTCTGACTTTATTCTGTGTTTTCTTTTTATGAGTTGAACTAAACACAAGCGTTTATTTGTGCTGTCAGTTTTCAACCAGCTCAGAGTTTCTGCAGTTTCGGAGTTACACCCTGACTTTAAAGTGGATTCAGATTCAGAGAAAAAGTTAAACTGATAAATTTTATGATGCTAAGTGTTCCAAGTATTTTACGAGGACAGCAAAGTCAGGTTGTTAATCTCACCTTCACCTTGTCCTTCCTCATACTGTGCCTCCTGTAGCTTTTAATGTTAGATGGTAGGTGCAAACACTCCCACCATGTGGTGAAACATGCAACTTACAGAGCTTTAAAAATACCATTTTTGATCATCACAGACGTTGATGTTTTCTAATATTTGACTTCTGTGCAGCACGTTTCTCTTTCACACATTAATGTTGTATATCTTTGTTTTTTTAAGGCTATAGTGATGGTGCTGGAGTCGAAAGGGGACACTGCCAGCCATATGATGGTAAAGCTGCTGCAGGCCTTTTGGAAAATGGGCCTCATCACTGTGGATCAGATGAACAGGGTCAGTCCCTATGAGTGACTTTGTTATTTTATTTAAAGTTAGAAATATTTCTCTATAAAATAATTTGCAACAAAAAAATTCAATTTTCTTATTTAATCAGGGCTGTAACTCGCCATTATTATTTTCTTTTTAACATTGATTAATAAAATGATTTTAAAATATCAGAATGTAGTGAGAAAACGCTCATCACAGTTTCCCTCAGCCCAATGTGATGTCCTCTAATTACTGCCTGGCAACCAAAATCCAAAATTAATTACCAAATCCTCACAATGGAGAGAAGTTGGACCCAGAGGATGTTTGCTTGATAAATGATGTAAACAATTTATGGATAATCAATATTTTATGTTGATCTACTAATTGAGTTAACAAAGTAGTTAATTAGCACTACATTTAAGCTTGTACTTTCCATGCAGGGTTTCCAGCGTGTGTACGATGACCTCCCTGAAATCAACCTGGATGTGCCACATGCTCACTCTATCATGGAGACATTTGTGGATCTCTGCTATCAGGAGTCTGTCATCACCAAACAGCTGAGGGATGCCTGTCCCTCCAGGTTAGTTAGGAATTAGGATTAAAAGGCCATAAATTCCTTTTCTTTCCTGCTAATTTCATTATTCTTCATATTGCACAGCCTGTTACAGTATTATACTAACTTTTCAAACTGTGTTTTCTTCATTAGAGGACGGAAGCGTTTTGTAAGCGAAGGAGACGGAGGAGTGATCAAAAACTAACTCCACAAGAGGAAGAGGATAAGCAGGAGGAGGAGGGGTGTTTACAGGTTCTGTTTCACACCCTGTTTCTGCTCCAGCATGCTTCCCTGAAACCGGACATGCTGGCAGTCAAAGTTTCCTTGTTCCTCTCCTGATAATGTTGTTATTACACAAACCAGCGTTGACGTTCGGTGAAGGTAGACTGGGAGTGACCCGGACGTTCAGTTCCCTTCATCTTGTTAATCACTGTTTTTGACAATTTTTTTTTTTTTTTTTTTTTTTGTAAGGATATTCTTTATTTCTGGGGTCGATCCACCCTTGTTGCCTCAGTCTTTGTACCTGTTTGTTAAAAATAATTCAAGACAAAGCTGCAGAAGAAAAGGCAGGTGGACAGATTGGGGTGTGTGGGAGATGAACTGGGGTGTTTTGTCTCTTGCTTTGCTTCACCTGTTGCCATGTCGCTATTTTTTTTTTTTTTTTTTAATGTATTGAGCTCTTAATGGAAAAAGCACTTAAAAGACAGAGCATACTGTACAGTCAGTGAGCACTTAGTAATTTAGCTCCACGGCAAGGATCAAAACCTTTTTATTTTCTGCCACAAATGATTTGAAATTATTTCAAGGACGATGTGCTTTGTTTCTGGTTTAAGTGGTTCTGTTGATCCTTTACAAACAGTATTTCTTCTTTTTTTTTTTTTTTTTTTTTTTTCTTTGCATCTTGGTCTCTGAGGCCAGCTGTTCACTTTCTTAAGCACAGCAGTCAAAGCAAGAGGTGTTTGGGCACTGTTTTTGGTGTTAAGTTGGCACTTGCATTAGGGCAAGTATATTTTGGAAGTTCTTTCTAAAAATGAGAATAAATTGGGGTTAATGTGTACAAAAAAAAATAATTAAACAATCTTTTTGAGCATGACTTTGCAATTAATGGATCTACAGCCACGTGGTCAGCAGTGTATTCTGGACAGGTGACATTCACATACAAAGCCAAGCCTGCTTTAATTACACTGTCTTTAAACTTGGAATCTGTTAATATGTCTGTGTAATGGAAAGTCCAGTTTTTCTTGGAAGATGATATGTTAAACATATTCAGACTTTTCTGCCACTGTCTGTAACAGTTTTACATGTTGACCAAAGTTTAAATATGGATTAAAAATCTCATTCATTAAAAAAGGCAACAAAAGAATGTTTCTGTATTTTTTTTTTCTTTTGTTCATGCCAGCAGTATTTGTATAAGAGGAACCAGGAATAAGTGACTGTACAAGTGTAGTAGAGATGTACATCAATCACGTGTTGATCATAGTCATCAGTTGTGATCCTCCACTTGTACCTGCATCTTCTCTGTCAGTGTGTATCATTTACCATCTTTCTCAATGACTTTACAGTCCGAGCAGGTGTAAGAAATGTAAGTTAAACCTGTAATTGAGAAGCAGTTTGAGGCCAAAGTTGTTTTTTTTTTTGTTTTTTTCCCTAAAAGACGCTTGACCCCATTTATGGTACATATGAGATACCTGGCTACCTGGCTATGTGTTGTCATAGCACAGCTTTATTATGCCTACAGTGTAAATAACTGGTTGAGGGAAATTATGTGAAATGCTTTCAGGTGTAAGTCACAGGATTCATTCATGCATGCATGCAGCTGTCCAGTCAAATATGGGCTACAATGTTTGTTTTGTATTCCTATAGTCATCTTTGTACTATTGATATATTTTGGAATCGGCAAACTGTTCGCAACACACTGCCATATTCAAGAGGCTCATTTTATATATTTCAATAAACATGACATATTTCCCTCTGCAGTGTCAAATTTGTATTTTTTTCCCCCCTTGTGCACATGTCAGTAGTTTGCAGTGGTAGAAGAAGTATTCATATCCTTTACTTAAGTAAAAGTACCAATATGGTAATGTAACTGTTTTTACAAGTAAAAGTCCTGCGTGAAATATCCTACTAAAGGTAAGAGTACCAATACAACGAAGTATTGGCAGCAAAATGTAGTTAAAGTATTGCAGTAAAAGTAGTGGTTTGGTCCCTCTGACTGATATATTATTATATATGACATCATTAGATCATTAATACTGAAGCATCAGTGTGTAAGCAGCATGTTACTGTTGTAGCTGCTGGAGGTGGAGCTAGTTTCAACTACTTTATATACAGTTAGCTAGTTTAGTCCAGTGGTTCCCAACCTAGGGGTGGGGCCCCTCCAAAGGGTCAGCAGATAAATCTGAGGGGTCGTGACATGATTAATGGGAGAGGAAAGAAGAAAAAACAAAGTTCTGATACACAAATCTGTTTTCAGTTTTTGGACTTTGTCTCTAATCTTTGATTTTTGCTGAAATATTGGATCATTTGAACATTTATTGAAATTAAACCATGTGAGACGTTTAGAGGTAAAAAAAAAAAAATCTTTATTTTTTGTGGAGCTGTTAACAACCTATAGACATCTAAAATGTGACCCCGACTGCATATATTGTATTTTAAAAGCTTGTTACAATCATCCATTGTGTCAAACTTTCATCTGAAAAGTAACTAAAGCTGTCAAATAAATGTAGTGGAGCAGAAATGACAATATTTCCCTCTGAACTGTAGTGGAGTTAAAGTATAAAGTAGTACAAAATGGAAATACTCAAATAAAGTACAAGTACCTCAAAACTGTACTTACAGTACTTGAGTAAATATACTCAGTTACTTTCCACAACTGGTATTTTTTTCATTTAGTAGCAGTTGAGTTGATGACGTCACACACACGTACACTCGGGAGCGGAGTACACGTCAGTGGAAGCGAGTAGTAACCAGGAAGTGGCTAGTGAGCTAGCAACGGATAATGAGCAGCTGAAAGTCTGGTATTGTGACAGGTCGGTAACCTTTTGCTCAATGAACATTTAGCTGGAACTACGCTTCAGCCCCATATTTTATTAGCTGTCACATTATATCGTGTCAGCCGGCCGGTTTCGCTAAAAGTAACGTTAGTTAGCATTACGGCACTACCAGCGAGTAGCGTGCAGCCTGCAGGAAACGTTGCATTACCGGGGCGTAAGTTAGTGGCAACCCAGCGTGTTCTGGTTAAAACAAGTGCCTGGTATAGCTATTTACATTTGAGAAACATTTGCACACAGGCTGAGGTTAATTTATAAAGTGGTCGGCGCCGTCAAACTGCCCAGTCTGCAGCGATATGCCACGCAAGGTTAACGATAGCTAGACCGCTTTTTTTAGCCTGAGATTACGTGAATTTAACGTTACAGAAGGCTACAAAAGAGCCACAACAGCAATGACGAGGACGAATTTTATCAGATAAATGTTATCATAATTATGGACAGATTCTATAATATATGTATCCTCCTGTGATAATATTTCCCCCCTGCTTTGGTTAATGAAATGTTGTCAGGTTATCATTATTAGGTAGCTAAAACTAATGCAGTGTAACATACAACATCCTGCCTATTTAATCTACCCTCATTGATGTAAATAAGATGAAACACCTGTCAGTATAACTCAATACAATCCAGGTGCACCACAAACTCAAAATGACCCTAAAGTTGAATGAACAACGGAACATCAGAAAGTAATTTTTAAAAAAAAAAACAATTATAAGAATCAGAAAAAAAACAGATAATAAAGCTTTAAAATTTCCACAGGGCATGAAAGAGCTTGAAAACTGCTTGTAATTCATTTCATTTAAAAGGTGTGTTGTGCCATCACATAGTCAATATATCGGATTTCTAAGGTTAAGAAGTTACTATGTTGTATTTACTATATGTGCAAATTTATAAAGTGGTTAGTTGATGAGTGCATAAGAAGGCGTTGTTTGAAACAGACCTTTGCATGAGTTCCCTTGACTGTGCTACACAGAGAATTAGTCTGAAATCCAAATATCCCTCTTCCTCCTCTTCTTGTTTCCAGCTTCAGAAGGGCAGGATGGGCAGGCAGAGGAAGAGGGTGGTGACTGGTGAAGCTGCTCCCCTTCCAAGGAAAGATGAGAAGCCCTCTGCATTTCACCGAAAGGAGAAGAAAAAGAAAGTCGATATTGGCAAAGTCTTCATCAACATCTCTATCGGCCTTTGCATATTCAGCCTGATCTGGTTCTTTTATGCCCTCTACATGCGGTCCACCCTGGCCAAACGGGTGGTGACCCTGCACCCGTCAACTTCTGTCCAGGATGCCAATTGCAGCAGTGCCAAGGTTTCCCCGGAGAGGTTCTGGGGCTCATACAGACCTCAGGTCTACTTTGGCATGAAAACCAGGAGTCCAAGGTCGATGGTGACAGGTGCGCTGACACATTCAGAGTCAAACTGAGGCTAAAGGTTAAAGAAAAAAACGGACATGGACATATGGTATTTCTGTAATGTGCAGATGGGACATAACCTGTCATTTTAGTAGGTTATGAGTAGGGCTGGATGATACTGACAGAATCGACTCAATATCTTGATATATAACATAACCATATTTTGGAGATGTTGTTTCTCAAAATGATGTTTTAGAGAAATCACACGTCTGTTACAGGTTGAGGTCTGCATTGTTCATTTCACTTCAGGCACTGAGTACTAATGAGTTCAAAAGATTAAGACCATGAAAAAAACCCCCACAGTATTTAACCTCTTAAACCCCACTGACCTCCAGGTGGGTCCATCATTACAAACTCCTTCTGTGCAGCCCACAGAACTATTTTAAACTCTGGTGAAGATCCCAAAGTTTCCAAAGATTCAAAATATGTCAGGGTCAGGCTGAATTTTGAATAATTTAGATGTGTATAAACGTGTATAAAATTATAGGTAATATAATATTCCTTTTTTATATATAAAAAATATTTCTTTTTAATAGAAACTTTCTGTGAATTGCATTGCATTGATTTTGATCCCCCTTTTTTTTTAAACTGGCCATCATCAATCAAGTAAATAACACAATTTAATTTTTAAAAATTATTTATTTATTTTTCTTTAAATGTTTTAGGATGGTTTTCCCCTAATATTTCATTTTAATTGTTTGCTTTTACAAAATATTCACATTGTTGCATTAATCAAATCTTCATTGTTAAATTGCACTAGAGTAGGGACAGGGTGGGAAATGAGCCCAGGTAAATTTTGGCGGCAGTTTGGACTGTTTATTCTAACAGCCAATTTAGATTACTCTTGTTGTTGATTAGATGACAACAAAAAGTGCAGTACAATTTCCAGTATTGAGTAAACACCTATAATTATGCACTGCTGTTCTCAAAACCCAGTTGGCTGGTAACTTACTACACGTTGCCAGTGCGCTTTGGGACTTACCTTTTATGTGAAACTGTTGACAAGTTATTCTTTCCCACATAATTTGAGGCAAATCTATTTGTGCATCCTCTGTGCTGTACAGACACATTTATTTAGTTGCTTTATCGTATCTTCTCAGGTATGATGTGGATGCGTCAGTTTTCTGACATGGACATGAACCTGAGGCACACTTGTGAGCAGGGAGATCGTTTGCAAGGCTATGGCTGGCTGATGCACGACGGGATTACCTTTGGTGTCCAGGAAATCCGAGACAACGATTTCACACTGACCACAGAGTTTGTCAAGAGGATGGGAGGGCATCATGGAGGAGACTGGACCTGGAGGGTCACCGCCAAACAGCATGTAAGTACTGACTATGTTTATTCAGCTTTACTGTATGTGCAGATGTTCCCTCACATGACCAAAATTGTTGTATTTTATGTTGTAAAAACTTTAATGATTTCTGGTTTAGGTTTTGATAATTATAGGATGCGGATTTATTTTTTTCCCCCCACCAGAGCTCTGCCCCTCAAGCGCCAGTTATCTCCCTGATGTTCTACGCAGCAGCTGATACACAGGGCTCATTGGAGGCTCACGTGGAAGAGAGAGACCGCCTCGCATCCATCACTGGTTTTTCAGAGGAGCTCGGCAACTTCAAGATCACGTTCCGAAAGCCTGTTACAGGGGAATTATCCAGCGCTAAATATGCCAGGTAAATGCACGAATACATGAGAGAATGGTAAGTTCAGCACCACCCACAAAGGAGAGACTATAAAGCTGGAGGGAACATAGAACGTGAGTGTTCAGTTTTAGCAGTAAAGAAAATTGACAATTAGACTAAATTACTCTTAAAATGAACAAAATATAATAAAGCAATGCTGTACTTGTCCAAACAGTATACAACTAGAAAATCAGTGAAAGTAGGAAAAGCTGAATATGTACAGAAATCTTGATAGAAAGGTGAGAAGACATTGTCATTTAGCAGCAATCAACAGTGACCATTTAAACTGCATGCAAGTGCAAGATCCATGCATAAAACATACATATTCTGTGATGAAAACACCAAATCTTTTCCTGCAGAAAAGCATTGTTGTACTGATTTTAATTGATTCAGAGTTTGAGGCCTTTTGCACCTCTGTAGATTCCCAGCATCAGAAGTGTGGCCTCTTAGAAATGTCAGTAGAAATGCCATTTTATACTTTAGTGTGATCCTACATGACGTCTGGGGTAAGAAAATCCCAACCACTAGATGGCAGCAAAAAACAGGCCTTTCAGCCTTTGTTTCATTACTGTTTTATTCTCCACACACAGTTTCCTGGACATTGTGATATATAGTAGGATAAATAAAGTAAAGAGAAGCCAAAGAAAAGCAGGCCGTTTCCATAAAACCACTAGTGTTTTTTTTTTTTGAAACAGCACAGCATCAATTTACCTTAGTAAAGGCGTATATCCACCTCCACGAGCTGTCGTTGCACTGAAGTTTTATATGGAGTGGATCAGGACTCTCTGCTAGCTCACTGCTAGCAACATTCATAAGGAGCAACAATATTTCATAATTTCACGAAGGCCAAAGAGGACCAGCATAGCAAAATAGAAAGGTATGCACTGATAGAAATGATAAGAATTGTATGAATTATGACTTATGGTAGGTTGATGGAGGATGTAGTTTAAGTGGGAGCTTAATATTGGATTTTACTGATTCATTGTGTGACCAGTCGTTTCACTTCTGAGTCACCAGTACAACATGAGACAGCAAAGGCTAAGATACAGTGTGCTAAGGCTTCATAAGTGTAGCTGGTGCAGTTAAGATCATTTGTGTAGTAGTGACTGGCTGTTAACTACACTTTAACGTTTTGTGTGACTGCTTAGATTTCATAGATTCTGAAAACACGGGGTGGTAATCACTAGTTTCTTGTCTTTTCAGTTATAACTATCTTCAGACTGTCTCTCCCGGCTTGGAGAAGCTAACTGATATTGTGAAGCACAGTCTGAACCGCAGGTTTGTCTACAGCCCTCCATCTGGTGAGAAGAGGCATTACATTGCTGTGGACACTTACAAGCCTCCACATCACCAAAACCAACAGAAACCCACTGACACAAGGAAAGAAAGTGACTTTGTTGTTCACCAGGTCACCGTCCAGACGCCATTTCAGATTGAAGTTCTGTTTGAGTCAGCAAGCTTCCACGCCCGTCCCAACCAGCTGGTGGGCTCAGTCATGACTCAGGAGCTGGAGAAGAGGAAAGCTGAGTTTGATGCAAAGTTCGAGAAGACTTTTGGGCTTGAGGGCAAGGGTTTTAGCCAGGCACATATTAAGTTTGGCAAGGCAGCATTGAGCAACATGTTAGGTGGAATGGGCTATTTCTACGGCCAGTCAGTGGTACAGTCAGTCTACAATGAATATCCGCTCCTGTACCCTGAAGGCGCATTATTTACTGCTGTCCCATCACGCTCTTTCTTTCCCAGAGGATTCCTTTGGGATGAGGGCTTTCACCAGCTGCTACTGAGCAAGTGGGATCCCCAGGTGACAAGAGAGGCTATTGCCCACTGGGTAGACCTGATGAATATTGAAGGCTGGATCCCCCGTGAACAGATCCTCGGAGATGAGGCTCGCAGTAAGGTCCCAGCTGAGTTTGTAGTTCAGCGAAACGAGAATGCCAACCCACCCACTCTCTTCTTAAGTCTTCAGGAACTCATTGAACAGCTCTCTTCAAATCCAGACAAGGCAGCATCTCAACCAACCTTGCCTTTCCTCAGACGGCTATTCCCAAGACTGAAAACCTGGTTTGAATGGTACAACACCACACAGTCAGGGCCCCTACCCAACTCTTACCGCTGGCGTGGACGTGACAAGGACACCAATCTATTCCTCAACCCCAAGACTTTGACCTCTGGGCTGGATGACTACCCTCGGGCCTCACACCCTTCAGCAGATGAGCGCCATGTGGATTTACACTGCTGGATGGCCTTATCCTCGGGCATCATGGCTCGTATAGCTCAGCTTTTAGGCGAGCCCCATCAGGACTACCAACTCACCCACCAAGTGCTCAGTGACAACAATCTGCTGAATGAGCTCCACTGGTCAGAACAACTCCACGCTTTCAGTGACTTTGGCAACCACACCCAGGCCGTGTCCTTGCAGCAGGAGAAGGTGTACGTACCTCCTGGGCAACCTCGTCATCAGTTCCCTGTAGCACGCCTTGTGCGCTCCGTCCGTAGGGCACCCAAGCTACAGTATGTCAATGCTTTAGGTTATGTTAGCTTGTTCCCCTTCTTGCTGCACATCCTCGAACCGGACTCACCCAAATTAGAACATATTCTTCGAGAGATGAGAGACTCCAATAAGCTGTGGACTCCCTACGGCCTGCGTTCACTGTCAAAGGCCGATCCCTTGTATATGAAGCGAAACACAGAACACGACGCCCCCTACTGGAGGGGACCGATATGGATTAACATCAACTACTTGGCAGTCAGAGCCCTCCACCACTATAGCACCACACATGGGCCATATCAAGAGAAGTCAGCTGCTCTTTATGAAGAACTCAGGACTAACATTATCAATAATGTTTATAGACAGTATGTTGAAACGGGTTATATCTGGGAACAGTACAATGACAGCACTGGCAGGGGCCAAGGAAGCCACCCCTTCACTGGCTGGTCAGCTCTGACAGTATTAATGATGGCTGAACAGTACTAAAACTGTAGATTTCACCTCATGTTTTATATCTCAAGATATCGGCCTTCATTTGTATCTGGATGTGACTGAAACAACAGGTCTAATCAAGATATAGAAATATGTCTTGTATGGCTGATGAAACTGTACTAATCATTGAAAAACAGTAATTACAAGATTCAGCTGAAAAACAGACATTTAAGATCACAATTCCACATTTAGCCATGCCCTTTAATTAAAATAACAGGTTTCATACAGGTATTCTCTGAAGGGCAATATGCAGCTACCCTCTCTTTGCTGTATGTGGAGCCAAGCACTGTTGAGTGCTTCACTTGTATACTTAAGATGCATTTAGGAAACACTTAAAGAAATCATATCCCTCACAACTTCACACACATCAGCTTCACAGCTTCAAACGGCAATCTTTAATATGGAAAATCAAGACAGGTGTTTTTTTTAATGCAGGGAACTACTGGTCCACCTCTCTGAGGGAGGGTTCATGCTTTCACACTAGATGTGTGATGCCATATATGAAGAACGGTTACCAGATTTGTTACACGTTCTAGGAAAGTAAGTGCATAAATGAGCGAATTCTGTCACTTGACAGATAAGGGCCATTATCTTTAATTGTGCCATTTTCTCTTTAATCTATTATGTCCTCAATTCTCTGTCTTAATGATCGGTCATTTTGATATTTAATTGTTTGATCACAGTCTTTCAGAAATAGTTCTTTTCAGGCTTGCTCAACATTTATAAAGTTGCTGCTTCTAAAAGCAGCAGTATTTTATATACACGGCCTGTGGTTTCATTGGCAGGGATCAACATTGACTGTGGCATTGGTCTTGTTTTGTTAAAAACAATAAATGGTTTAAATAACTTTCTGGTTATGCTGTACTTTGTTAATGTTTGTGTTTTGCCTCAATTGACCTAAGCAAATGATTGACTCAATCTAAGCCTACAGCTACAATCTCAGTTTGAAAAGAGAAAATTACCTTCTTCATCTGTCGTTACAGAGCCATCCATCATCATCATTATGTTTCAGACGGTGACACTCCTTCACGCTCGGTGCTTGTAATTGGTGATATCTGAATATAACCATATTGAACCACTAATCGTTAGTTGCTGTAGATGGACGTTTTATCTGAGTCCCTCACAAATAAAACTTTGCAAACAGAATTGATTAAACCATGTTCTTGATTAATGCAATGGTATGGAACAGCATTTGGCTGTATTAAATTAGATATTACAAGAAAGGAGTAAACAAAATATGCATAAGCACAAACATGCTTTGTAATAACAGCTGTTGATTGCTCCTTTGTACAGTACACGTAACAATACGTGTATTAAGAATACACGCATCTGTGTGGGTAGTTTTTGAATGTGTGCATATTTTATTGTTGGGTAATAAGTATAATCCCGGCTTGGTAAGGTTTTTCTTGCTGCCAATAGATGATTTTTCAAATTTTTCATTTTAAATGCTTAATGGATCATCAACAGAAAACCTGAGAGAACCAGGATGTTTAAACCCCAATGCACAGCTTTAACAGCTGATCGATTCGCTTGCAACATTGCCAAGTAGCCAAATTCGTTTACTGCTTCCAGTTCCAGTTATTAACATAAAGTGTCCCTATTTTGCATGTAATGTCCTTAAAGTATTGAAATTACAGTATTTTCTATTCACCCTGTAGTTAATAACTCCTCACATGTTCAGCACAGATATCAGCACTTCTCTGTCAGTCAATGCAGACAGTAGCTTCAGCACACTGTGACCTTAAGTACAGCAGCCCGGTCCTCTTTCCTTTGTCAGATGGCACATTCGAAGGCCTCTAGCTGACGTCAATCTGCTGCAAGTTATTTCTTTTTTTTTTTGCATGGTTTCCATGGAGCACAGTTGTTGTAAGGGCTTGGTGCTTAATTAGCTAACATCAAAAGGCATGGAGCGTACACAGATGGCAAATTCTTTTCACTCCTTGACATATGCGGGCATACATTTACACACCAGGGCATACAGTGGCAGTGTTCTTATTAATACTTTGACACCAGATATAAAGCGCTGGTACTGAGAGCACTGATACTGGCACTCAGTCTGTGTGCCTGACCACTGGGTTCCAACCTCTAGACTTTTATGAATCCTTTGAATGGGCTAGATGTGCAGTTGTATAGTTGGAGGCTTAGCGTGGTGCATTCAGGTTGCGTGGCTAAAAATAGTGCGTCTATCAGTTAGCAGAACAGCAGATAGGCTGTGAAGCCACAGATTGGTAGTTTCACCACGTTTATCAGTCATCATATACAGTATGTGCCTCGGTTTTTGTACTCATCAGAACGGTAGATACTGTAAATTAACAGCAACACGGATAATGCCTGTGTGCATCATGACAAAGGTTTCAACATTTCTGAGACATTCAGTTGATTGAATCGTTGTGAGTTTAGAGCTCAAAAACTAGCATTATGTATCAGTGTGTAGTGATTGCCTTCTGGCTCAGTCGTGGGAGACACAAGCTCATCATTTGACCCTTTGACCTGTTAACGCAAAGCATGGTATCAAGGGATTTGGACACAGATGAGCCATATCCTCTGCCTTTTGCAGTTTCTGTCAGAGGAAATGGATTCCACATCCCCTCAATACGACTACAGTCGAAAATGCATTTATTTCTTTGAAGAGTGCGGACAATCTGTGTGACTAAAGCACTCACTGCGCAATCCATCCCCCTCACCCAAGACCCTTTTTTCAAAGTGTGATGGGATAATAGCCAAACAGCATCAGAGCTAACTAATGTGACTGCATAATAAACAGATGAGTCAGGGAGTATTCATTTGCATATCATCCCAACCTTATCAGAGCTTCTATATAGTGAATATTTGTGATTGCCTACTACCAGTGGATTGGCTATTGAGTGCAGTGAACATGTAGTGAATGCAGTGTCCAGAAGGCCACTGCTCAGTGTTGAGACAGTGTATTTTTATGATGGAAATCATTATACATCAGCATAGTAATTATAAAGTTGTCTAATAGTTGTTGGAAATACCCCCCTGTAGCACCGACTGCCATGTTGAATGTAATTACTGGGAACTTGTGCTAGAGGGAGCTAATTAATAAGGAATTTGTGAGTGGAAAATGGGCTTTTTGAATACAACTTAGCTATCTCTTTACTTACAATGGAGTGCTACTTAGAATTAAAGCAGTATAAGTGGATAATTATGCTAATGGCTCAATTTGGATTTAAGATATGGTGGCAGGCTGTATTTCCAGGAGATCACTGTTCTTGCATTACAGTGGCTCTCACACAGGTTCTCTGTGCGTATGTGGGCATGTATTTTCATATCATCTCACCAGAGATGTCAGACGTTTGGTCCTGCGGCCACACAATCATGTGTGTGTGTGTGTGTGTGTGTGTGTGTTCTCTTCTGACACAACTTATTTTGCCTCACATACAAACAAACAAAGCTTTTAGGCAAACAGACTATGAACTTCTGCACCTTGTGACGTATGCCATTATTTTCTCTCTTTGTGTATTCCTTGCGCCTCATGGCTATGAACTGTTTAATGTTCTCTAATGTTCATTCTGGCATCAATTTCCATTAGCCTACTGCATTTAAATGTTGTTCGTGGAACTCTGGCTTTGACATCACTGCCCTCTCAGGGCATTGTAACAGAGTGTCTCCCTGACATCAAAACAAGCAAGACTTCCTCCCTCTACTTAATTCAGTTGCTATCAGTTTTATTGTCCACACTGGCCTAATTGCTGTTTACACTTCATGTCTTTCTGCAAGATATTCTCCAGGATCCAGCATCTCCAGTGCTCTGTACCCTGCTTTTGCCCCCCAGAAGCTTGCTGCTGAGCACCAAACTTGCAGCCAACATAGGTCTATGTATGTTATGTAAGGCCCACTATAAATAGGTTCACCCGGGATCTTTTGTCTTTACCTGATTCGCTCTTACAGTTTTTATTTCTGGAGAGAGCTGTGGAAGCTAGTGCAATGTAGAGCTGGCCGTTTCCATAGTTACTTTTGTTAGCTGCAAGCTCTTAACATTCTTCATCTGTTTCCTCACATGTCTGCTGTTAGCTATTTGTTTCAATCTGTTTGCATCGCATGTCCTCACGATGACTGTATGTGCATCGATAAAGCAGTGATGAAAACAGTGCATTCTAATTAATAACATTAATATCTTTTCATACACACTGTGGTGTCACTGGATGGGAGAAAGAGCAACAAATAGAAATCAGTGTGGGTGCTTATGAGTCAGAGATACGAATATGTAGACCTATTAACTTCTGTTGGTCAAAAGTACATGCAATTAGTCCCATGTTGTATGATAATGATTTTGTGTAGTGGATGTTATTGAGCCTCAGTCTAAGGGGATTGTTGTTATATCTGGTGAAGCAAATAACCTAAATATTTGCTTTTTGACACTTAATCTACTGTTATCTAACATACTATCAGGTATCTGGGAGTGAAGGCATTCTTCAAACATTTTTGAATCAGCTGTGCAAATACTGTAATTAAGAGAAAATATGAAAATGCAATGCTATATTTCATGGATCTATCTTGAAAATGTGCACGCCGTTAGGTAACAGCAGGTGCAGGAGCTGGATCAGGCCCAAGAATTGGACTGTCAGAGTGCTGCGAGCATGGATCCAGCAGAGAAGAGGGCAAGGTGGGAGCCATGCGAGCGCAGTGTGTGTGGAGGAGTCTGGGGGCATGGTTAAAGAAACACTGGGGCATTCCGCAATCACGATTGGAGAGCTGAATATGATTCTCACCCATCCCTGTTGTAGAACCAAAGAGTACAGGCGGCTGGGGACCAAAGTGGGCGAGTGCGAAAGTATTTTTGGAACGCATGGGAAACCTGCCACACCAACAGCAGCAGCATCGGGGCCTGGTACCGGGCTTCCCTAACCCACTCCCACTCTTAGAGGAAGAGCAAGAGAGAGATGTTCCTTCAAAAGAAGAACCACGCTTCCGCTGCTTTTATTCTTCTTATTTGTGCTATTTTTCTTTCAATTGCCCAGTGTTTGAATGATGATGTAGTATATATAACTATGCAGGGCCCAACATGACAGAGAGAGAGAGGGAGAGAGGGAGAAAATAACGAACTTGGCAGCTGAGGCGAGTATCTTGTATTTATAGAAAGTCGTGTTTCCGGCAGAGGTTTCTGTGGTCTTAGCACTCCCAATCCATTTTTGCGGTGTCTTACAGGCCCTATTGTATCCAGGTTTACATGGAAGATGTTCCCTCATCTAACGCCTTGGGGGGAGATTTGAATGTGAGACATGTCAGAATGTGATTTGGGGGAGGCAGATGGATTTCTCCAGCTCTTGTGCAAACCTAGCTTTCATAGGATTGCTCCAAAAAAAATCTGCTTTGCATCCACAAACTTAAAAAGGCACTAGTCAAAAGTACTTGAGGCTGAATGTAAATGTATGTGCTGTGCGATATACTATATGCATTTCATTACTATATGGATGCAGGCAAAGCTGTGTACTGTAGCCTACCTTATTATTTAATCTTAGGTATTTTGTATTCGTCTTGTAGATTCAGTATTTCCTGTATAACCTCTCAGATCATGGTTTGAAGTGCTTTTTTTTTCATACAGCAACGACAGCCTCTGCATCTCAGTGGATTTCCTGGTATGGATCAGGTTCTTCTATTATTTACTCTCAAACAGTGTGGGTTGCATAGTTGGTTGACAGAATGCCAATGCATTGAGACTTTGAGGAGCTACTGTACATCAAGTGTGATATATTTCATTTTGAAGTAAGAATTATGAGTATGAAATGATTGTCTTTTATGCTGTGGAATAGTAATGTAGATGTGACACCAGAAACACAGACGATATTTCCATTCAGATAGTTAGTCGGGGTTTAAAGTTGTTACAGTCTGACAAAATCAAAAATACAGTAAAGCTGTAGAATTAAATTGCAAATCTATGGATGAACAGAAACTGGCTACTGATTTTCAATAACAGGGGTGAATGTCCTTTACTTATATGATTCAGCTTAAACCAGAATTAAAATGTGCTGGGGGGGGGGGGGGCAATAACAAAAATCAATAAGAATAGAAAAATGATAACAATGATTTTGCTGGCATGACTGGTGATCAGCCTAAACTACCATATTTGCAGGACCCAAATTAGGTGTAATATGATTCATTGATGTGCCTTTAGTTTTTGTCAATAGCTTGACTGCTGCACTGTTCTGCAAAATCAACAACATGCCACATGCTTGTGGAATACATACTGTGTGCTTTGTGTGAGCCAGAATGCAAAATGTTGTTAAAGAAAATGCAATTTCTTGCACATTATTCGTAGTTGTTTAATAAAGGCTCAACACAGCAAGAGACAGCACAGTTTGTCTGGCTAGATTAGCTTAGTGTTGCCACCATAACAGCTCTTTTTATTTCTATAATATAATGAATATTGAAGAATAATTTTTAAAGCAGGAAATAAGAAAAATAAACAGAAGTCATTGCTGTCCACCTCATCTTTCATCTTGCAGGCAGTGATCCCAGAGGGCAGTCACTCCTCACTGCCTCTTCAACTCTATCAGGCACCTACCTGCAAGCAAAACTCCCACACCCTGTCCAGGAGTGAACCTGAACATAACACGGCCAGGGGGTTACATATACAGAATAAAGAAAAGTATTTACCTTTCCCTGAAGCACAAAGCGCTCACTCCAGCTATGAAAGTAATATTAAGCGTTGCACACACGATCAATAAAGCAGGAGTAATGTAATCAAAATATAATCAACAGAGAATGAAAACGGTTCTGTTTGACAGTTTAAATGCAAGTAAGAGTATGTCTGCAGTTTTCAGGACATTGATATTTTTATTAAAAATCCAACTACTTTGGAAAATACAGACATTATTTTATGCATTTGAGCTGAACTGTGCACACCAATGCATTAAATTAGTGTCATGTGCATTTTTATTGATTTTGAAATGTATCAGGCAGGCAGGCCTTAAATTTAGAAATTATACTATGTGGCTCTTAGTGTCAGAAATGAAGGTTTTTCAGAAGCACTTTTTACTTTGTTACCTTACAGTATGCGGAAAGACAATGACTTATTAAGGAAGACTTACTATACGTTTGCACCCATTTTAGGTCAGGGCTATATTAAAGGATGTTTTACATTCAGTACAAGTGCCAAGATATCCTTTCATTAAAGCAATGCTTCATCTTCTTACCATGGCCAGTACTTTGAACCCCTTTTGATGTCAATATCCTTGTTAAAAGATGGAGCCAACTTTGCATCACTCCACATTCTTTCTCAACCTATCACGCCGTTCCCTAAGAAACAGGAGCATTTTTTCTCACAGTGCTCAGATGTTAGGGAATAAAACAAAGGCTTTCATTTAACTTTCACAGGTATGGAGTTACCCCTGCGCTATAATGTCAGTAAGTGCTAACATTACATAAATCCATTACTTAGTCCCTGTGCTGTGGCATTTTATGGAGGAGAGAGGTTAGCCACACTGCAGTTATCATAACAGCATCCCGTGATCTGAACTCTGTGTGATCAGATTGGTTTTAATAGACTCTGGATTACTTGGAGGCAGTTCCTCAAAGCTAAACATCTCTGGGCCTAGAATTAGAGTGCACATCTGAGGTGAAAACGATTTGTTCCGGAGAATGTCACCGCTGCAATGAAAGAGCTTATACGCTATTATCATACACTACCTTAAAAAGATGACAGGGCAGAGACTCAGATCCTTTGATACATTTTCCACCGCTCAGTATTGTAGGAGATAACATAAAATTTGAGTAGTCTAGTATAAGCAGGCTGTTTATTATGTCTAACAGTCTCTTTACATTTGTGCAACAGTAGACACAATATATTTTATTCCATATGGCCCACAAGCTTTCTTATTTCCAGTTGATCTTGTCCATAACAAAGCACACTGGGATACTATTCAAATAGTCAGAGCTCTGAGCTCACAGGAGCCCTTTTATTACAGGTCAAGATAATTTTAAAATACATCTGTGATTATTGGTAAAATGCAGTCTGTAGTGTTGTGAAGACATTTTCTGCTACAGTTTTGATCCATTTATCTTACAGAGAATTGATTTCCAACCTTTTCCCCTGTGCACAGCCATATTTGTGATCCCTTGTCGCAGGTTGCATATCTATTATGAGAGGTTAAATTGAACAGTGATTTTCCCTTCTCAGATTGTTTCATTTGAATACTTTTAGAGGCCCGAAGAAGGAAAACTATACAGTATTTCTCAAGTAAGAAACTAAAAATTAGAGAAGTCTGAAAAATTTATTTTGGGGGCGTCCTAGTAGTTTAGTGGTTAAGAGCCCTGATTTGTTTCAGGCTGTGGACCTTTGTTGAATGTCACATTTCCTCTATCCCTCCCATCTGTCTCAAAAATGTGGTTATTGGTAAAATGCAGTCTGTAGTGGTGTAAAGAAGTGATTTTCTGCTATAGTTTTGGTCCATGTATAAACAAAATCATGTTTATATATATATAAATATGGTTTTGTGTAGCAAAATTAATATTTCTTACCCCAATAATCATCTTGTGACCCCTTGTTAGGCTACTAACACCCAGGTTGGGAATCACTGGTGGTGGAAGAAGTATTCAGATCATTTATTTAAGTAGCTACAGTATATAGTAGAAACACCACACTGTAAAAACACTCCATGACAAGCAAAAGTCCTGCATTCAAAATTCTGCAAAAGCACAGAAGTATTAGCAACAATATGTACTTAAAATATCACTTTAATGTTGAAGTTGTTTGATGCTGAGTTAATTTTAACTGCTTTTAGGTGTAATCTATGAAATATAAAAATGCAGCATTGTAATCTGAAAAGTTAAGTACCTACAGATGACAAATAAATCTAGTGGAGTAAAAAGTGCACTAAAAAAACTGAAGTACACAAATAAGGAACAAGTACCTCATAATTAAGTACAGTGCTTGAGTAAATGTACTTCATGACTTTCCACCACTGACAACCAGTATAATAGAGGATAATGCACATCACCACTAAAATATTGATTTTTATGAACTGTCTGTGGCTTGCATCTAAAGTGGAATAGAGCATCTTAGCGTAGCCAAAAGACTTAAATCATCCCATAAATGTGATGATTGTGTAGTACATTGTTGCTAATACAGTATAATATTACACTGCTTGAACCACAGGGACACTGCTCAAATTATACCAACAGGATCATTACAGCTCTGTTGTTCCTGTAGAAAGAAATGCACCACAGGATTAAAGCAATCCGGCAAAAATCATTGTGCAAATAGTGACTGGAATTTCCCATGGTCCTCTGGGGTGTGATTGGATTGATTTCATGCAAAAGAATGCCATTTATATGAATAGAGAACCACAGGACGCATTCAGTGAGAAGTGAAAAAGTAAAGGGTTTGTGTTGCTGGTTCATGTGTGATTACAAGGCTGAATGCGGCACCGTCGCTATCCATGGTCCTGAACCTCAAACAGGTGCTAGAGGTCTGCTGCAGACTGCAACGTCCTATGAAAGAGTATCGACTTTTTGTAATAGGAAGTGTGACCACTGAGTGCACCCAGCAACAGATGCGAAACAGAAAAAAAAGTGCTTTGGGGGTTGAAATGTCATGTGAACAGTTGGGTTCAACCACTGAACACCTCAGGGGTGTTATCGACTCCCTTCAATGCTTTTAAAGGCCAAGGGTTCGTTTGGACAGGGCTTTGCAGTTTATTCGCCCTTACAGTGTGAGCGACCACAATTTTCTAGCGACCACACGAGAGGAAGTGAATTTGTGAAAATAAATCTAAGCAGTCCACTGCCAGGAAGAGGTGTTCAGATAAACGGCCGAAAACATCGAGACCGTTGCAGTCTGGCCACAGATATGAGGCGGGTGAATTCTCAAAGGAGTCATTAGTTGAACTGGACAACAGGTTGTTGTTGTATCTGTCTGTAAAATGAAGTCATTCTCTAACTAGTACTTATATTCAAAGATAACCTGACAAACTGGCAAAAATATCTTATTATCTGCTCATAACAAGATCTGTTATCCGTCTGTAATTAAGTCTGATTATTCGTCCTGTACTGTGGGAGGTAACTTGACTACATGTATTACATTTCCATCAGACTAGGCTACAGTATAGCGTGCGGACGTCGGCATTCAGATCTGTAAATCATCTCTTTGAAACCTGCACTGACAGTGCAGCTCGTTACGTGTCGTGTGTTGCTGTACTGGACACTGAATGCCAGAACTGTCCTCAGTGAACAGAGGCCCTAGAGGAACAAATAAATACTGTAGCCTATTGCTATAACGAGTTACAGTGTCTGAGATTTCAGGATGACCTTGAACATGCAGGAGCTACATTTATATTTATAGCATCGCAAAATCCAGCTATGTATTTGAACCTGCTTTATGATATTTTATAATATCCCCTTATAGGGCATACGGTGTTTAGTTTGCTGTAATATCTATAGGTCTGCTATATTTCTATAAAGTGTGTTATAGATTTACTGTAGCGCTTTGTTTTCTAGCTTACAATAAATTATATCAAATTATAAGTGATATATTTAAGTGGTAAACTTCTTGTGGAGCAAATATTTTGTGAAATAGTTTCCAAAAAAGTGTCTTTGACCTGTGAAAGGCTACATCCTGAGTGAGTCTATGCCATTCATTGAATATCTAAGTTGTATTATATTTATGTATAGCAAAATCCCATGAGATATTAAGATATCATTTGGTCTTTTAGCTGCCACCTTACTCACTTACTGTGTATTTTCTGATTACCCTAATTCTTTTTCTCAAAACTGTAGACTCCCTGAGAGTATCTGTAACATTACTCGTTACATTACATCCCCTTAATTGACGGCTGCATGTCTTCTTACCCCCCAAAACTGGAATATCTCTCCTGTGAGTGATCACATTTCTGTCATGTCTTATCTCTCATAAGAGGACAGCGTTCACCGCCAAAACTAATCAGCGGATGCTGGAAGTACCTATAAGCCGTTTGGGATAACTCAGTGTAATATTTTGAGAGATGTGGGGCTGGGGATGACACCGACAGTAACGACTTCATTTTTTAAAAACATGTGCTTTACTTTAATATTCCTCAGAGTGAAATGATACATCTCTCCTAGTGAAATGCCATGCACCATTACAACGTTTTACCACCCAGCACTGGTCGCCACTTGTTGCAACGTCAGACTCCAGCTCTACAGTATGGGAGGAGGGAGGACTGGGGGGGGAGGGGGTTGGGGGGACTCCGTCACATCCTCTGTCCATATATGGGCATGAAGTTTACACGCAGCGGGGAATCCTCTCACTGGAGCTGATGAATGGGGAGGAGGGCCGAGGGAGCTGCCAAAGTGTATATAAGGAGAGAGAGGGGAAGTCGCTGATGTGAAATCCACAGCAAGCAAATATCTACCGAGGAGCAGAGACGAAAAGGAATATCTTTAATTGCTTTTTTTTGTACACCTTTTGACCACTTTGGATCATTTGTTGAAAACCATCAAAAGGGGGGGTTGAAAGAAAAACAGTCGTCTGCATAATTTGTTTTTACATTTTCCCCTTTTACCTTTTTCCCTGGAAGAGACGGACTTCTAAGTGCATCATTATGTTGAACAATATGGATTTGAATGCGAAAGATTCTTTTTACCCTCAGTTTGAGAATTGCAACAGTTCTTCCCTGGGAATGGAAAACAGCGTGCGGAAAGATAATCAGGAGGTGTACGTCGATGCAGAGCGGGGGGTACCTGCCCAGTTTGGCCACGGTGAGTTCGCATCTTTGCACAGTCGATAAAATGTGCATGCACGAGAATTGGAATATGCCAAATATAAGTCTTTTACGGGGAAATGATGACACTTTTTGGCGCAATCGTGTATATCCAAGCATCTTATGAAGGCATTCCTGTGCCAAATACGCATTAATGTTTATGTAACGCTGATTTTCTTCCTCAGTCAATTTGCACAGATTCTCAAATATAAAAACACTGAAAGTTTTCTCTCTTTCTAATTCAACAGAAGGAACCCCTGCAACTCTCAAAACCGAAGCTTCCAACTCGGAATTTGCGTTTAACCCCTGCGAGTGCCCAAAAGACACCTACACCCCCTCCTCGCTCGCCTACTCTGGCAGTTTCTATGTAGAGGCATCTCAGGGAGCGCCGTGCAGCACCGAAACACTCCTCAATATGATCACTGAGATCGTGGGTATATCTACATTGCCACTTTCAGAAGTGCAACAGAGCGGCAGCAGTCGGGGAACTTATCCATCGCCTGCGCCGATGGACAGCACCAATGGGAATTTTGGAGACCCCGGCGTCAAAAGACAATCCTATACCTGCTCCGGACCTACTCCCCCCGTATACTCTCCAGACCAGACGTGCCCGAGGTATGCTGATGACCAGGCCGCCAGCCAGGCCCAAGACCCGTCCACTTCCCAGCTCAGCTTCGGCTCTTCCCGAGCTCCAAACCAGAAGAAGGCTGAACCAAAGTCAGAGGCCGCTTCTTTCCCCGTGGTGGTCAAGAATGAGTTTGAAAGCAGCTGCTACGAGTGGGGGACATTTAATAAATCTGACTGTTTGGAAACGAGCTTCCAGACAGAAACCTTCCCGATGTCAAATGATTTCCCCCCTGACCAGCAAATGGATGTAAAGGAACTTTTAGACACGTTCCCCCCAATTTGTCCCAACCCAGAGATGGAGTTTAAAGTGGAGGGAGGTATCAAACAGGAACCGTGCTTCTCTGACACCTGCTCTCAGAGCTACTCCAGTCCCCTGTATAACAATTACCTCCCACCGCCGATGGGCCTCTCCTCTAACCTGAAACCATTCCCCGAACCTCCACAGCCATCTAATCAGTGTGATTCCTTATACACATCACCAGCTTTACCGAGCACCATAGACTCCATCCTGTATTCTTCCTTGTTGCCAGATTCTTTTGCCCAAAGTTACACCACCCGTGCGACGAAGCCCCCAAGGGCCAGAAAGAGCCCCGCCGCCTCTCACGGCCCAGCCAAAGAGAAACCCTTCACCTGCCCCATGGAGAGCTGCGACCGGCGCTTCTCTCGCTCGGATGAGCTCAACCGGCACATCCGCATCCACACGGGCCACAAACCTTTCCAGTGCCGCATCTGTTTGCGCAGTTTCAGCCGTAGCGATCACCTTACCACCCACACCAGGACTCACACCGGGGAGAAGCCGTTTTCCTGCGACGTCTGCGGCAAACGGTTCGCCCGGAGCGACGAGAGGAAACGGCACGGACGCGTACACCTGAAACAGAAGGAGAAAATGGAAATAAAGCCACAGGTGACCCCCAGCGCATGGCCATTCACTCTTCCCGAGGGGATCTGAGGAGTGAGAACACCCCACAAGGCTATGTGTCCACACATACACAATATTAGGATCTTTCCGTCTTGGAAGATAAGCCAGCTGACTACAAGTTGATGCCTGAGTTGGTTTGACTGGCAAGCCAATCTCTGACATGAGAGGTTTTGCGAATATTGCAGCTTTTGAGGAGCAGAGAGGGATGAAGGGGTCTGCTTCGGCCTTATTGCCTGCTGCTGCTGCTGCTGCTGCTGCTTACTTTAAATACCTGGGACTCCCCGCCAGTCAGAACTGAAGAAGCCCCTTGGATGAGAGGCGAAACGTCTTCAAGTATCTACAACCAAGAAGTCCAGTTGCCCTCGATTCAACCCTCCTTGGATAACTTTATGCAGAGATGCATAAGTTGTAAAAGTCGGTAAACAGATGACAACAGTGACTTGTTGCTGAAACTGTCAGTGGAGCCAGACCTCTCTGCTGCGGCATTGCATGACTGCTGTTCAGCACCTCTTCATCTGGACAGCTCCAACCTCCATCCGCCTCTCAGCCTGGATGGATTGCACTTACAGATTATTAATATTTCCATTTAAGATTCTTATTTTCTGCTTTTAGCATTCTTAGAGCAATGGTTTGGACTATGTTTCTTAAAATGCATGTTTATGTCAGTGTTTTTTTCCTTTAACCGGAATATCAACCACTGTCAAGGTACTCCTTCACTCCACAGGGAGGGTTATTGACATGAATGTAGGCTAACATATTTATGGCTTTGACCATAAAGCTGTCCATCTTTGATCAAATTTAGTGTTTGTTTAACTTCTTATCATTTGGCTGTCAGTGTTTTTTGTCATTGGTCTTTGTGTTGTGTTACAATTGTTTGGATTATTACAATTGTGAAAGATATATCATAAATGGGAAATAAATATATTTGTATTACTGTACTTCTTTGTATTTTTATAGCTAACTGTATATTTTACATTTATCACATTTGAGCATCATTTCTAAGGTGAAATGTATTCTAAATCATTAATAATGTCTTGGGTTTCGAGGGCTATTGTTCAGTAAGACAAAATTTAAATTCGCACTTCATCCCATTGTTGGTATGATAAGAGTTATTTCATTGAACTGCTGATTTAGATTTAAAAGGGACCAGAATGTACACTAGTTGTGGTACGGCTTTTTGACAAAATGATTTTACAGTATGTACAGAAGTATGTTTAATCAAGCTAGAATTTACTAGCAAATCATATGAACATTGCTTTTGAGTAATCAGGTAGCACACATTGCTGCGAGTTTCTGTGGACTTTATCTTGGTGATGAAAGGGTTTTTGACTCCTGATATTTTTTGCTGGAGACACTGTAAGCTGAAATGTTCACTTTAGCAAAAAAGAAAAAATCAACAAAAAACAAAAAACAATGTTGAGAGTTTGGTGAAATTGTCACCAACAGGGTACTGCAAAAAAGTGATTTAACTCGCCTTAAGTTATATTAACTGTTCAATTAAAGATTTTGTACATACACAGTTTCTACAATACATTAAATTAATATTGATGTTGTTATTTTTATGAAAAGTTTATGAACAAAATAAACATTTTCTGGAAGCAGCAAGTTTCTTGTGCGTGGTTTAGAATGATCCAAATGACCATTCTCCCTTTTTTACTCTGACCAATCTGTTTCATACAGCGTTGAATTCCCCCCCCCCCCCCCCCCCCCCCTCCCCTCCCCCCCCATTGGAGCAGTCAGATGAGTGTGTTTCTATCCCAAAATATACATGATAACAGGCCACCTGCGGCACCACACTGTAGCCGTAACATTAGACATCACAGTTCTGCCCTGTGATTCACAAGGCTTTTGACTCAAACACATTAAAGTGAATACCCTATTACTCAGTGCTGTGATTCTGAATCCCCTCGACTTCAAAGATCACTTTTCTCGTGTTGTAAATGTAGAGATGAACACCGTGGACACCATGGTAATCTCTACAGGAAACCTGTTAAAACAGGACATTTTCTTACCATGTCAGTGAAATAATCTGAGACTTTCTGCTCTTTCATTCCCTTGTCTATTCACTCATCCATTTTTGCAATAAAAAGATATTAATTCACACTCAATTGCTGAACGCGATTATGGTCTATCATCACATATTTTTTTCTCTCAAAGAATGGTGGTACTGAAGGTCTCATCTTGTCATAACTACCTGTGCATTATTGTAAATGCAGTTAATGGTCTCCATTTCTTGAAACCTCTCTACTTGAATAAAAAAGAGCGATGGAAAAAACAGTGGTGGGGACCATGGTTTGTTTTTGTAGTTGTGAGTGCTTATTTTAGCAGGGAATTTTTTAAAGCAACAAAACTTCTATGTCAGTATATCAAAAATAGACTCAAATAGCACTGTATTTTCATGTGGAGTGGTAAAATTACTCCAAACCTTAAGCATAGCACCAATAATGTTTAAATAAAGCAAATTTGATTTGTTTATGGTGAAGTCTACATACAAGAGATTTTGAGGAAAAGACTGTTGCATCTATACTTTAAGTGTGATTCCAAGATACTTTGTGCTCTTTGGGTCTCTCTAGGAAGCTGAGATCTTACAATCTGTCATTACAAACCATGGACACAGGCATGTTTTACCAGGGACTCCGCTGTGGTACGTAGGACATGCATGTGCCCATGACGCAGTCGGCTGGCAGAACACTACTTTGGTTGCCCACGGCAGTGCGTAAGTGCCTGCGCTGTCTGTATCTGACAAACATACTGTACCAGTGTGAAAATGCAAGCTGCCACATGGAGCACTGTGAATAGTATGCACACATCCTCTCCTGTCCATCACTCATCATCACTTACAATAGCACAAGGCCCAAGCAACATCAACACACGCTCCCACATCCATGTTGTTTTAGTGGCAAACATTGTCCAGTGATGGATAGTTGAGGTTTTGAATTGCAGTGATGTGCAGTCACAGTGACCATTATCCAGACACTTGAAGACTGAAGAGTTATTGAACTCTGGCCAGTGATGGAATTTCTGCATTTGTGCGTTTGGAAGCTCAAATTCACATTTGCATACTGTAAATGGTCCTTGATATATCTACAGCATGTGAGCACTGTTTCAGCTGTGTTGTCTTTATTGAATACATTTACCATGTCATAAACCTCCCTAACTCACGCTCTGATACAGACAAAAAGACATAAATCAGTTATTTTCCACTGACTGACATTTATGTTTTCGACTCCCGTAGATATGCGTAATTGCTGAAGCCATTAAGTAATTGTGCAGGAAGGGCACATGACCGCCACTGACATCCGTGCTTTCTCAGAACGTGGACCTCTGCTGTGAATGGTAGCACATCAAGTCCATTAAATCCTCGCCAGGGTATTACTAATGCAAACATGTTAACATTAGGACTCTTGCATTGGGGGGTTTATCCAAGGTAGTGTGTCTGTGTGACTAATGTATTCCATATGTAACCACGGAGAAAACCATGAACAGATGTGATTTCACTTCTTCATTGTCTCATCCAATTAATCGCTTGATGTAGGATTGCTTCTGGATAAGTCAATGGGACTATTTATCTGCTGTACCAAATGAGTACTTTGGCTCAGGATTAAATAAAAAAATCCTTAAAAATGACAGTGAAGGATTAGATGAGCCCAAATTCTGAGGATAAGTGTCATTGCAGAATGATATGTACTTACATGTTCATTACCTTTAAGTACAAGCTATCTGTTTATTCTGATTGGA
Organism: Scomberomorus guttatus; assembly: GCA_038419695.1. Lineage (NCBI taxonomy): Eukaryota > Metazoa > Chordata > Actinopteri > Scombriformes > Scombridae > Scomberomorus > Scomberomorus guttatus. The sequence goes on from CM076447.1 coordinate 14,297,829, forward strand.
AGTTTGTTTTTTCTATATAATTAGTATAAATATTTTTCATTTCTTTTGCATCATGCACAAGCACATACTGACCTCCAGCAGGTCTATATGATAAAGGCTGATAATGCCCCCCAGTATCAAGCCAGTCCACATCTGTGGTGCCATTGAATGTCTGAAGTCTATCTTAAGAGGGACAAGTACAGCCCCAGTCGTCTCTGAAGAGCCCAGCATCCCTTTTATCCATGCTTGAACTCCAAACAATTCTACCTCTACAACAATAATCCAATAATGACTTTCAGAATATATGAAAATCAATTTATTTGCTTATATGAAGGATCAGAGGCAGTTTCAGTGGTTCAAGCTTCAGGTATCAGGTCACCTCAAGTACCTATTAATAATCAAAGTCCTACTTGAGACGGTCTATATGGCCACACAGTCTCATTCGCTTCTGGATTGATCTATTGTGGGGTAATCACCACATAATTTTATGCGCACCTTTAAAATGTGCACTGGGGCACGTCATGGTCCTTGGGGTGGGCTCAGTAATCAAGGTGTATAATCGCATGGCGGTAATGGCAATCAGGCTTAGCAGATTAATTCCTCGGATCATACATCAGCCCGTTGGTCCTGTATCTGATCATGAAGAAGGGTGTAGGTGGTCTGGAGAGTGCAGGTGATTAAAAAGAAGAGAACCACTGCGGCGAGAAGGAGCTCATTATGCAAACATTTTAAAGTGCCTAATTCTTTCCATTGTTCTGGTTCCCAAATTCTTCATTTGTATTACTGATCAGGCAAAGCACAAGACTGAGAAAAGAACTTTTTCCTCGCTCCTTCATAAATTACAAGTCAACCCTAGGGTCAAGGAGACCAGTCTACCACTTTTATCCTGTGCACAACATCTCTATGGTAACTACGTCAAAAGACTTCTAGTATATGCTGCGCCTAAAGTGAATGGATCATGGTGAACATACCCTAGCTAGCTGAATGACTTCATAGCAATTCAATTACTCAGGAAAATTTACAGCTGCCCTTGGAGCATTCCAGGTTTGAGCCCTTACAATACTACTGCAGGATTGTGGTGCAGCTGTGTAGGTTGTGGCAACCTTCTGGGAATCTGGACAGTCAATGGAAATAATAATTTCAGTCAACACAAACAGCTTTATAACCATATGTCCATTTCTTTTTAACCTGATGGTCTGACATCCCAGCTTGTTGGGTGCTTGATGCCTCAGGTTAGTGCAGGAACATGGTGCTATTTAGTAGTTTATAACATAAATAATTTAAAGCTGCTATAATCAATATCTTTTTTTATAATAACGATGGATCAAATGCATATTTTCTACAGTGATGTTTTTATTGTTTTACTGTTTCTACTTTGTTATTGTTATGTTTGTCTACCTTTGTCTTTGACTGAACCATGTCAAAGAGGAATTTCTGTTACAATGTGACAGACAAGTTTCTTGAATCTTAAATCTTGAATCTTGAATTTGTGTAATGTGAAAGAGGAAGCTTGTAGTGATGAACCAAGAGAGATTTATCACTCGACTCTGCAGTTTAGCCCAGTGGAGCATTTTAGTATATTTAAAGTAACAATCTAGAAGATCTCAATTTCGTTCTCTTTGGCGGCACCTATGGCGATAAGCGGTAATTGCAGGTTTGTTCTTGGAGATTTAAACAGTGTCGCCTGTGTGACGTCACCCAGTTGGCAGTTGGCAACGCTAGCAGGGACCGGAAAAAACAGTACGCCGCTTCACACACAAGTGAGTTAAAGAGCGAGTCTTTTGCGTTAGCTCTGCCTACCCTCTCTGGTGGACCAGCCCCTGCTCGTTGATGGAAAACGCGTCACTAAATGTGCACCGCTTGTGATTTTTTAATGTCACCACCGACACCCAATTCGTAATACTGCAAATGCAATGGCTTTCATCAGTGGACCATATGCTCAATCACTGTTAGACTGATAGATAGTGACATAACAGACATTTATTTAAATGAAAATCTTCGAGATTATTACTTGAAGCTCATTGTTTTGGTTTTATCTCCTGCAATTTTACTGTTTTGGTTCATTGTCATAGTGTCATCTTTAGGTGCAGCAGGCAGCTGTTTTCAGCAAAAAAGCACTAAAAGCCTACTATACATGACCTGCCCTGCATCAAATGGCAGACAGCGGATATTTTTACTCAGGAGTTAGTGGAGACCAAGAACAGAGCTGAGAGGAGAGTAAAAACTGGACTTACATTCACCAGCTTGCCAGAAACACGACTCCAAATGAATACTAATGTTGCTCCATATCTGCTGGACGTGTAAATAGGCAGTTGTATGCTATTAAGTTTCCCATATCAACTATATAAAGTGATAATTGCAGGTTTAAAATAAATGTATAAAGGATAAATTGAGCCTTTAGAGTTCTTTGAAGGAAACAAGGAAATGCAATCACCTTTTCCATCAAGACAACCTGCTCATGTTCTTATAACGACACAGACTTGATTAGCCTCTCTCCCCTTCCTTCCATAACAATGCCACTCTGACTGTGATCCAGCCCAGTTTGGACGGCTGTGACAGCGACTGGTAGTGACAACAGGATGAAACATTAACCATTAACCCAATCAGCCGGTGGCAGGGTACTGCAGCTTCCTCTAACAGTGAATGATCATTCAAATCAGTCATGATAGATGTTAGCAGCTATGCACACACACACACAAAAAAAAAATCCCACCTGTGCTCTCATCACTTTGGTGTTTGGAGGAATCTGGGAATAACCTGTTAACAATGAACTGCCCAACACAACTGCTTTGACAGGTGTGGCTGAAATGAGCGTTAGGTGCATATATATCATCAACTCTGCGAGGGGGATGTAGCTGAAAGCATCCTGGATTGACAGTAATGACTCTGAAGGAAGTTTGTGCTTGTGTAAAAAAAAAATGTCTGTCATGCTATTACCTGTTGCAAATATCCAGATACCTGCTGTCACATTAGCATGCAGCCATCTTGCAAAGTATCTTAAACAAAAAATGTGTAAAATCCACTCATCTATGTAACATCACCATGTACACACACAACTGTTAACCCCTCTTCCTATAAAATAAATTACTGTATGACCATGTGTCCAGTAGAGCTGTGAGTGATTACTTTAGTGCTTTGGCATTTGCAACAGCAGTAATGAGGCATGTCTGTGACAGCTGTGTCACTTCCAGCAGCCTATGTCTCGGCTGTTCAGTTCAACACCGAGAAGAAGGCATACTGTGGCCAAACACTGGCACTCTCTCTAGATAATGATGGCTCACCCATAGAGAAGCAGAGAGAGGAATGTGTCGAAGTCTGAGGAAACTGTGCGCATGTGTGTTTTTAGTGAGAGAAAGAAGTGAGTGAGGGAGGACGATTAAGAGTGTGTGTGAAGTGTATTTGTGTGTGTGTGTGTGTGTGTGTATGCATGTCTGTCATTGCCAAGATTGAATCAGAGACTGGGAGAGGAGGCTGGGCTGGGACATAAAGACTAGTAGTATAAAAATGAGTGGGCTGAACACGCTCAGCTCATACAGTGCACCCTCCCGCCAAGCAGGGCGGCGATTTGCATTTGCACACCAACCCCAACGCCAACTACAGTATGTTTTCTGCATCTAAATTAACCATCAAAATCAAGCGCCGCTCTTCGGAGCGCCATGAAATGTATGCAAAATGTAGCTACTTCAGCATTAGCAGCTTTCTTTCCCTGCCGCAACAGTTGTTTTAATGCCTGCTGAATGCTGATAGTTGTCAATTGGAGCCATTAGTGAAGAATAACAAAGAACAGAGCGCCTAGTTATTTTCTGGACAGGCAGAGTGAGAGAACTAACATTACAGCGCTTGTTTATCAAGGATGAAATCACTTAATTTATCTATTAGTGTATTTTTAGATTAGTTTGAGAATTAGTAGAGCTGTGCCATTTGATTCTATTGCATCCTATTATGTTTCTTCTGGTTTTTTCTGCTGCCATCCCATTATTTTCTATTTTATTCTGCTCTGTTCTGTTCTATTTTATTCTGTTGTGTTTTTCTCTTCTGTTCAGTTCTATTCGATTCGATTCTATCCTATCCTATTCTGTCCCGCTTTTCTATTCTATTCTACTCTGTTCTGTTTTCTTTTGTTCTATTCTATCCTTACCTATTATTGTGTTCTATTCTGTTCTATTGTATCCTGTTATGTTCCATTATATCTTGTTCTGTTCTATTATGCTCTATTCTATTCTGTTTTATTGTGTTCTGTTCTATTATATTGTATCTTGTTCTCTTTGATTCTGTTCTACTCTGTTCTGTTCCTGTAATGTTATATTATATTGTATAAAATAAAAAAAAGTGTCACAAAAACCACCATTAAAATGTTTTTAGTAAGGTTCTAGTCATAGTGCATCTTCGTCTGGATTGACAAGATGAGCAGCCTCCAGTCTTTTTTTACAACCTTAAGTAATCTTTATTGTTGTCACAATATTTATACAATAATGCCATAGATACATTTGTTACTTGTTGTTATTTGTTGTCGATTGATGTAGTTTCCCTCAGTGGTGGAAGAATTATAATCATTTAGTTGAGTAAAAGAAGCAATATTGTACTGTAAAAATAATCCATTACAAGTCCTGCGTTAAAAAACATCTACTTAAGTGAAAGCACATGAGTATTATCAGCAAAATGTAACAAGTACATTTAGTAAAGCGTTAATGTTGACATTTTGCATGATGGGCCCTTTTAGAGGGTTATGGCCCCTGAAAATGTGGTTTCAAATCTTAATAAATAAGTACGTAACAAAATAAGTAACAATACAACTTCAAATCAGTGAGAGAAGCACAGACACACAAAAACACAGAAATGTCTCATGTCAAAATAACCAAAACTATTCCAACTTTGTCAGAAAATAGCGTGTTTATGTTGGACTCAGACACTCAGAATAAGAAGCCATTTTGAGGGCCTTCAAATGATTATAAATTGGATTATTACTACTGATTCACAAACATATACACTCATTTATAATGTTGTAAATGGTTGACGCAGTGCTAATTGTAAGTACTTTGTATACTGGTTGGTATTTTTAATTTATAACATTGCATCATATGAAATCTGCAATATAATTAGTAAATATTGCTGCCAAATCAATGTGCAAGTGCACACTGTCCCTCTGAAATATAGTGGATTATGGGTATAAAGGAACAGAGAGTAAATGCACTTTGCACCATTTGTTTCCATGCGAGTCAGTAGGAATATGCTTTGATGCTGCTGCACACAAATGAAAAGATCTCTACTCTTCAGTCAGCCCTGCTTGTGCTGGCTGTTTGTACCCCCTCTGATTAGCTACATAGCAGCATGTAGCATCCCACGATCCCCTCCCCTCCTTATTCCTTACAGTTCCTCCACAGTAGTGCATAATGGCCAGTCCTGCCCCCCCAGTGGCTTTTAGCCGGTGATGAACTGTCACTTTCACCGTGGGGAGGGCACAGAGAGTGACGTCTCTCCCTGTCTGAGTGTATAGGAGCCATGCTGGGGTCACACAGGGGCGTATACGGTAGAGTATGTTTCCCAAGCCTAAAAGCCCAGGCCATATATCAGACGGAAGCTGTCTCTGATCTCAAACCTGTAGAGTGTTGGAAACCTAAAGAGACATGTTTCGTCCTCCCCCAAGCCCCCCCCCAACCCGATTCTTGCCGCTTTAAATGGGGCTTTCATATGTATGACTCAGATCAGCAGTACACATTTAAAAATCAAAACACTTTCTCTCACTGCCTAAATTCCCTTGTCTTGTGTTGTAAGCAATCACCATGTGAATTAACAGATGTGATTTAGGTTGTAGTTTTTGTAATTGCCTTTGTTGCTTAGGAGAGTATGGTATGGCCACGTAAAGCTGGAAATGGAGGAACTGAGCAGTGTTTGAGGGACTTAAAATTGTTATTCATACTGTAGCAGTCAAGAAAAGTACACAAAAAGCAATGTATTAAGTCATACTTTCACAATCCTCTGCTTTTTTTGTCAAAGGTGCAAATATTTATTTATTTTTGCTTTCCAATAAATTACTTTCCAACATCAAGTTCCCTGCAAAGAATGAATAAAGGTAATAATGTGAATGTCAGCTTTTGGGACTCAGCAGCGCAAATGCTTAGTTAGGAAATAGAAGAGGGGAAAAAAAGTCCTGTGCTGTTGTTGTTAGTCATCTGGGATCCTGTCAGTCAATGCTGTGGCGGCATAGGGTCTGCTTCCTGCTAACAAGATATGTTTACAGCATCAGCGTTGGGCTCCCACCGTCTGTGTATTTGTGCATTTATACTCCTTGTCACTCCTCAGGATTGATGCATCCACATGTCCGTTAGCTATTAACTGATCAGGAACTGCCATCTTTGTGGAGACAGATAGTGACAGGGTGCCCCGGTCCTCCACAGCACTCGGTGGCTGAGGCAGTTCTTCCTTTGTTATGGAGCCAAAATGGTGCCCAGTGGCAGGATGCTGGGTGCTAACCATTAACTAGATTCTTGGCATTGGGGCTCACTGTGCTACTGAGGTGACAAATCACAATGTTCCCCCAGAACTTAGGCTGGAGAAATATTAACCCCATCTCAGCTGGGGCTCTTCCTCTATCGTCCCACAGATAAATGAAGAGATGCCGATCCTTCCATCACCATCAGCCTCTCCTTCCTCCTACTCATCCACTCTCTCTGTTTGTGTCTCTTCTGGCACCACGGACAGTGGCGTCTTGTGAAGGAGAAAGAGATTGATATGATGAGAGGTAGATGTGCTGCTTCCTGCCTATGGACAAGAAAAAGATAATTTATGGACTCATCACTTTGTGGGTTGTGAAAACTGTATTTTTTTTTTAAACAAAGAATAACCCTCAAAGAAATTATCATTATGAACGAATACAGAAGTATGATTGAAGTTGAACAATCACTTAAACAGTCGCAGAGCTGGCACAATCAAGGACTTTAATTTATGTAGCAGATTCTCTTCATTTGTGTTCCTACAGTCCTTGTGCTGTCATTTTTAATGTGACCATGTTTCTGTTCATGTGGCCCATTCAGCATGCCCTTCAATGTTGTAGGTCTCCCTGTGTTTAACACCTCTGGAATATTTTTCTCCCTCCTTCCATGTGAAGTTAAAAGGGTGACAGATTTAGCTGTTGCCTCCATCATTAAATCCTGCACCCCTTCATAAAGTCAGCAGACCTCCATGGTGTCTCGGTCCCGCGCTGTAATGGCCGCTCATGGTCCAAATGGACTGAAGAGCTTTCATGTGACCTGAACAGTCTACTCCTCTCATTACGGCTCATAGTGGTCTCACATCAAACAGCCTCATTATTTTCAACGAGGGAGGAAGCGCAAGCATGTGACGAGTTGGAGCTACAAAGTGACTACCAAGTTCAAATAAAATCTGCAATTTGTCATTATGCTATGCAAGCAAAATGCGGCAGAGATTAAAGTGCGGTGTTTCTCCAGACGGGTGACATAGGGCCTTAAGTCACCGGTTTCACTTATATTTACATAGAATTTGGTGTAAATTATGTGAAACCAGGACTAATGCTTCAACATGATGCTCCAGCTTGATTTGCAAGAAACCTGCAGATTTTCACTCTGTGCATTCTGAGCCATTATAGTATTAAATCCAAAATACACTGTGATTATGATGAATAAGATTAACATTCAACACCAGCACCTCTGAATATCCTGTATCATAAATGGCTTTTTACAATCTGATCATAAAAGCGCAGCAAAAATGTTTTGATATCAGGGACCATCATATCAGCTCTCAGCTGAATTATGCCTATTTATAGTTTTAAAGCATTTTACATCATTTACATAAAAAGCCTCTATTACTAGTCTAATTTAATATTAGCTGACAACAATTTGACAAGGCAAGATCAAAGGTTAAGCTAACACACAATGGCTGTTAACTCCATTAACATGGAAATGAATGCAACAACTCAATAGCCTGTTGTCATACCTACAGTGAACAGCCTAAATAAGTTGCAGTGAAAAATCACAAGGGCCGTACTTGATAAGACATACTCGTGTTACTATGGCAACATCCATGGCTCAAGCTAAGAATGCAGAGATCTGGATAATCGTTGTCATTGTGATACATGGGGTTTGCTATAAGACCTGTGTATTACTATATTGGGACATTAATGTTTCCATTCAGAAATTGTTGCAACGGTGGCTATGCTTACAGAGAATGTCTGCAACACAAAAGCCTTTGTCCATCATTATTTCTCTATTTTCACAATTACTGACTACAGCCTGTAGTCCTTCCTGTAAAGATACCAGCTGTACATTGCACTAATTAAGATGTCATTATTGTGGCAGTTTATACAAAAGAGTAATCATGTAAAAGTATTCTGTTTTTGTGTTTTGTCTGACAAAACAGATGTTACATTTGTTTGAATATCCTGCAGAAACAAAACAAGCCGCTGCAATGTAAGACATAAATAGAAGAGCAGTGCATTTCTTTTTTAATGACTGCACTTTATTAAATTCAGTATTTGCTGTTAGGTGTATCTGCGTGTATTTCCTGGCTGCTTAAATGGTTCAAGGACCATGTTGCAAACAAATCACAGCGCTCTGCAAGGTAAACTTGACTTTTTAACATGCCTCATGTTTGCTTGCATGTTGCATCTTAATTTCGACAAATAAATTCACACAGCATCTATTTTCAATTTTGATATTTTGTGAAAGTGAAAAGCTGGCACTGTCTGCAGAAACTATTTGATGGCCCTTGGAACAAACCACACCATTGAATAAAATTAGAAACATAGATTTGTATCAGTGGGTAAATGAGTGCAGACTGTAAGTAATGGCAGCAGTGTTCGCCAAGATTACTTGAACAAATGTTCAAGTGATTTCCAAATGTTTTATATGTATCCGTTTTTTTGGCCTCTCACCCCAGAGTGTCAGCGCACATTCTCATTTTCATAGTTGCATCGACTGCTTGATAATAAACTGCACACTTACAGTTGCATTGTTGTGCAGTGAATGTGATAATGATTTTCACGCTGTTAGCTGTAGTTTCATCACATTTGATCATTTTATAGTATAATTGCCACTTGAGGTGATATATTGATATTGGCTGTGCACCCACAGGCTGGTATGTTGTTCTATTATTGTGTTATCCTGAGTGTTAACAGAAGGCAAAAGCCCATTTGACTCACTGATGTAGCAAGAATTCCTCATGCTTTGAGGAAGCCAGGCTGGCTGTCATTTAGCCCTGTGTGTGGTCTCTTTGTGAAAAGATTCATCTACTACGTCCTTTGTAAGGAATTAGCAGAGAAATCCTATATAGTTATTTCAGTATGAATCAAATCCTTTTTTAACATTATAGATGTCTGATTTCCGAAATAAGGAAAGTATTTACCTTCGCAGCAATCGCACAAGACACAACACAGATTTTTTGGGGTTCTGATGACTAAAACTAAAAATATTTCTCTCAGTAACTGTGATAATGTTCATCATTTAATCCTTGCATATTACTGGTGCCCCCTGCTGTTCAAAGCCTTTACTGCTTTCTATATCTGTTATGTTGACATATTGCTGTCACTATACAGCCACAGCTTATTGATGTGTTTCAGTGTGGGTTATTTTGTCTAACATGGCCTTTGGCATTAAATTAATCTTAAGGACAGGCTCATTTTTTTTGAGAATACAGTAATAGCTACATGAAGAGGTAAGTAAGGTGTCCCCAAAATCAAATATTTGCCTCTCTATGATTCATTTAATGTGATTACAATGGCTTCTGCACGTTTGTGTCACATCCAGTGTTGACATCACTGTTCAATGTCCTGAAAAACAAATCACTTCAACATACTTATTACAGAGTTTCATACATCAGACCCATAAAAAACTTTGTCCTTTCAATCGCTCAATCATTTTTTTTTACATCCTCACAGCCAAAATAAAATAAACTCTAGGAAAAAAAAACAAAACGTTTTCATCGTGCATAAATGTCAGACATGTGTTGTGGTTGCTAAGCAAACAGTGACTAATAATATCTACATGGAAGGGGTTTGCATTAGTGCAGCAAGCCACAGCACAGCATGTCTCAGTCTCTACCAATCTAAAGACAATGAAGGTTCACCACACTGTAATTACCCGACAATGAGTTTGTCAGTCACTTCTCATAAATATGAATAAGGAGGGATGGATAAAGGTGTTCGGTCTAAATTTGCCACGGTTTTTGACGTGAGAACGAGAACACGGCCCAGCATCATATTCATCCTATCAAAATCTCCTGAGGGATAGAGTTTTTAAGCTTTTGTGTGTCAGTCTTTTCCTGTCATGACTGGATAAGTGCGGCATGTAGAGGGCGTAGAGGGGTAGAGATTGATGTAACAGGTTTGGATTTTTTTTTTTTGAACTTTTTTTTAATTATGAGAGGGGTGCTATTTTTTTTTTTTTTTAGAAACAGCTTTAAGGTGTCAGCTGTTACTGTGAAACGCAAGAAGGTCTCAAAGATATGGGAAGATGGGAAGACTACTTTATTGTTCAGTTAATACTTAGCATCCATGAAGAGTATTTCCAATGTCAAGTCGGCCTGATCATAACTATTGTACATGTGTATTGTACAATTACAATTCACATGAACAAAAAAAAAAGGCTATTTCGGTGTCATAAACCATTACCAATCAGTTCATCTTTATTTAGTCATGGAATCAGTCTCCCCTTTTAATTAAGCAATTCCTGGATACATACTATGATACACTGATTTACTATAGTATGTGGTTTATGGTTTAACAAACCTTTTACGCTTAATCAACATAACTGAAGTTATAAAATGTGCAATATTGATCTTGTGTGTTTGCTAATTATGACATTAATGATCTTTTTTCAGCTGTATTGAACAGCAGTGGCACTATAGTTCTCTCCCTGGCCTAATAGTTAAGAAGATTATAAATAACAAAAATCACAAATGACTTATAATAATATAATATAATAATCGCATATAGGAATGAATAAACAGTTGAATAGCAAAATGTCAAAACAGAGCCATATTTCAACAGCAACAACTACAACATAAGATGTGGTTATTGTGGTTGTTTGTCCCGTGAATATAGTAAGTTATGACTACGTGGACATAATTTAACAATACATGCCAGACAAGACAGGAATAAGCTTTAAACTGAATACTCACAGGCTATAAAGAACAAACTGTATCTTTGATCTCTTTAAAGTTTCTCTGGGAAAATTAGTGGGAAAAAAAACGAGTGAGGAGAATGTTGACATTTGGCATGAATAATTTGACAGTTGCTGGAGTGTGATGAATTATGGCCTATTTGACACCTTAATGTTCTGTGTACTTGCTCAGAATAATTTTAAGTTGAGTAGAAAACACCAGAAGACAAAAAGGGTAAGAGGCTTTAATGGCCTTTTCAATGTTAACCCTCAGTTTATACATTAGACATCGCAGTGCAGTCAGAAATTTGGATTATATTTGAATCAGTCCTTTTGGCATCCAGGACACCGTAATAAAAAGGTTTATTGTCTGTTGTTGCAGGTGACAAATTAATTGTATTTGTGTCACTTTTTGTTGAAAACTGTAATTATGGCACGTGTTGCTGTATAAATGGTAATGAGGTTTTTTAGCTGTTTATGATTGATGATAATTGCTCTGTTCTGTAGAATGAGTTTTGTGTCTTTTTCAACAAAATTGATGTCAGTTTACATACTGAATCTAAAATAAAGAAAAAGTTTAGGATACGTGCTTTGTAACAAACAGCTGTGTGTTTGTTGAATTGAGTTGACTGAAAAGGCCCCTGATAGTCTGATTAAGTCTGATTTACTGGACTCTGGTTGAGGGAGATTTTATAGTATTTTAGAAAATTGTGTACTTCCCTTCTTTTACCAGTAAGTGGTGCTTGAGCTCCTAAATGGGATTTCTGGAGCAGCTGATGCTCTCTCTCTCTCTCGCTCTGTCTGTCTCTCTCTCTCAATCTACTGTATATCTCACACACATACAAGCATATCAAACACAACACATTCATTTTGAGTTTCCTCCCACCTCTGATTCCTGCATGTTTAACTTTTTTGCCGTGGTTAGATTGATTTATAAGCTCTAATACAACCAAACCTGATGTTGATTGTGAAGCCTACAACTAAAGCTGAACATGCTGATGTGAAACATCATCGTCTTTTAAACGGGCCCAAAACATCTTAATAGCAGGAACCCAATCTGATAACAGGTACTCAGCTAACTTGAGATTTAGCATTTCACAACCTCAAACCCAAACTAAAGTTATCTTCCAGGCACACTCCGCAGTCTATATTAAGGTTCGGTTCATTGGGAGGCCGGTTGCTTAAATCCTTAATGTAACATTACCTAACATTACCTCAGCAACAGCACAAGTCTATCCAGTGAAAATGCAGTTACAATCATAGTAGCAAGTGAATTAAATTTAAAGTGATAAATGCTAAAAAAGTACATGACAAAGGCAAATACTCGTCGCTGTAAAAACACAGTTAAAAACATCCCCGGGCCACGACACATGGGACCAAAACATCAGTTCTAAGTAAAGCACCAGGAGCTGATTTCTAGTTGTGTAGCCTTTTTTTTCTATTTCCTTCTCTTTTCTGTCACCACATAGCAGCTTACTGTATAATTAGTTGCAAGAGTTACGACCCTCACCACAACACACATAAACACCCTGCATACAAAGATCCCAAGTGTTCTCAAACTTTCTGATGTCAAGGACCAACAAATAGAAACAGATACACAATGTACTGCTGTTACCATATCTGAAAAAGTGTTTACGGTTCATATGACTGCAACTAATTATTATAGTTGGAGAAATGTGTGAAATCTACAGTGAAACAATGAACACATTAATATGAACCTCCTGTAAAATCTAAATGTATTGAATACAATAATCCTTTTAAATGTATGTTGATGGTAATTATTTGGAGCAACACCAGGGTCAAGAGTCCACGTTTGCAAACCCAGCCCCATTAGCCACCCAAAATACTTCATTTTACCACATTTTCTGTTAATTTATCTGTTAAAATATATTCTCTGAAAATGTTATCACCCTGTACAATTGTCTAAATTCAGTTTCTAAGCCTTCCCCACAAAGCCAGTGATACATTTCTTGTGAAGAAATACAAAATGACTTCATTTCAATTTATTTTTTATCACTTAAATGAGTCCAATTTAATAATTGTCTCTAAATCTGCCTTTAAAACTCCCAAAATCCCAGAAACAGAACTGAGGACAAGACTTATGTGGGCCTGAGCAACATCTCTCATCAATTAAACTAACCATTATTTTCACTTTCAACTAACTTTGACAATTATTTTCCTGATTAATCAATTAATTATTTGATCTATTAAACATCAGAAAATACTAAATATTATCCATCGCAGTTTCCCAGAGCTGAAGGTTACGTTCTCAAACTCCTCATTGTGCTCAACCAACAGTCAAAAAACAAAAAAATATCCATTTTAGAGTAAAATAATGGTCAGATTAACCTGTTTGGTTACTCAGTTTCTGTTGGGCTTCTGTTGCATCCAAGATATCCCATCAAGTACAGTGCACAGAGCTCACTATAAATGGCAGCTTCACAATATTTTCCTGTATTTTCTGTATGTCCCAAAAAAAGTTGCAGATAATAAAATCACCAAAAAGCATCTGACACACAGTGAACTGGCCTGGGATGTTGCCCGCCTTGCCTGGTTGGTAATCCAGAAAATCCTCACACTGAACTGGAGAATATTTGACATTTCTGCTTGAAATTTGACTTTAAGATGAATCCAAATATTTACAGAATAATTTTCTGTCAGTCAGCTAATAACTGACTGATTGTTTCAGCTTTACCGACAACAAAAGCAGAACATCATGACCTTCACTAAGGCTCAGTTCTATTAATTACAGAACTATTGTATTAAACTACATTATATTTATACAGGTGCTCAAGTTAAAGTGAGACCATGTAACTTTTGAATTCAGTGCACATGCTGCTACAGTCTTACATGGTCTGGTGTGACCAGTAGCTTATAGTGACTGATGTTAGTAAACTTCATTACTGTGTAACTGACATCACTGATTCAAATTGTGGATTTGTAGACTCTCCTGTATTTGTGGTACTGTTACAGTTGTCAGTCGTACAGTACAGTACAGTACAGTACCGTACAGTACAGTACAGTACAGTACAGTGCAGTGCAGTGCAGTGCAGTTAAGTACAGTACAGTGCAGTGCAGTGCAGTGCAGTACAGTGCAGTGCAGTGCAGTACAGTACAGTTCAGTACAGTACAGTGCAGTACAATATAGTACAGTACAGTGCAGTACAGTGCAGTTCAGTACAGTACAGTGCAGTGCAGTGCAGTTAAGTACAGTGCAGTGCAGTGCAGTGCAGTGCAGTACAGTGCAGTGCAGTGCAGTACAGTACAGTGCAGTACAATATAGTACAGTGCAGTACAGTGCAGTTCAGTACAGTGCAGTGCAGTGCAGTTCAGTGCAGTGCAGTACAGTGCAGTACAGTGCAGCGCAGCATAGCGCAGCGCAGCACAGCGCAGTGCAGTGCAGTGCAGCGCAGTACAGTGCAGTGCAGCACAGCGCAGTGCAGTACAGTTCAGTACAGTGCAGTGCAGTACAGTGCAGTACAGTATAGTACAGTACAGTGCAGTGCAGTACAGTGCAGTACAGTACAGTATAGTACAGTGCAGTGCAGTGCAGCGCAGCGCAGTACAGTGCAGTGCAGTGCAGTACAGTACAGTATAGTACAGTACAGTACAGTACAGTGCAGTATAGTACAGTACAGTACAGTGCAGTACAGTACAATGCAGTATAGTACAGTACAGTACAGTACAGTACAGTACAGTGCAGTATAGTACAGTACAGTACAGTACAGTATAGTACAGTGCAGTGCAGTGCAGTGCAGTACAGTACAGTACAGTGCAGTGCAGTGCAGTGCAGTGCAGTATAGTACAGTATAGTACAGTACAGTACAGTACAGTACAGTGCAGTGCAGTGCAGTGCAGTGCAGTATAGTACAGTATAGTACAGTACAGTACAGTACAGTAGTCACAGTTGTCACTTGTGGCTACAGTGGCCGTTCAAAATAGTTTGAAAGTGTCCAACCGCTGTCCTCTAAACAAACTTAAAGTGAATCCCAACCAGTGGCGTAAGAAGTATTCAGGTTCTTTACTTAAGTAAAAGTAGCAATACTACAGTGTAAAACTGCTCTGTCACCAGTGAAAGTCCTTCATTTATCCATTTATTTAGTCCTGCAAAATATTACTTAACTAAAAGTATGTAAGCATTATCAGAAAAGAATGCTTAGAGTATCAAAAGCAAAAGTATTTATTATGCAGAGCGAGTGCTCAGAAGTGTATTTGTAAATGATTGATTTGTTATTATTATATATATTATGTATTATTGATGCATTTAAGTAGCAACATTTTAATGTTGTAGCTGGTCTAGGTAGAGAACATTTGAACTATTTATTATACTGTTTAGTAACATAATCAATAGTAATAGAACATATTTCATATATTTTGTATGAAACAAGTGTTTTCACTTATGTCGCCTAGTTATACCTCCTCTCAGGCCAGTGTGGGCGTGTACAAACTGTGCTTTCGTTGACATCTTCCTCACCCGTCTGTGTTGTTAGACCTGATTTCATTCACAGTTTGGTGACATCATGTTATTCCCATGTTCCCATTCCCATATTCCTCATAACGCCACCCAACTTACACACAAGTAAATATATGTAGTGCAGTAAAAAGATTCCCTCTGAAATGCAGTGAACAAGACATGCAAATAATTAAGTACAGTACAAGTACCTCAAAACTTTGAGCAATTAAAACAACACTAATACTAAAATTTAACTGAAGTAATTTTGCTGAAGAGCTGGCTTGCATCATGCACCCCTTTGTATGAAGACTGACTGAGAAACATGCCGGTTTGATGACTGACAGGATCCCAAATAGTAAAAGCTGTGACACAAGGACGATGTTTCACAATCCCTCCTTTACTTGATGTCGATTGATTCTCGGCGTCAGGCAGCAGCTGGCTGGACCAAACTGGCTTAACAGCTTGCAATGCTGTGCTGGATGAATGGGACATTCTGTCTGTCTGTCTGTATTTATGTCTGTACTGTCTGTAATGTCTGTCTCTCCTGTGCGTGCTAAGTAGTCTGGGAGAGAAGAGGAACACGTGGAGGAAGGTAGCAGGTAGTTTTGAGGGACATAACTCAACAGGCATTATAGGGATAAGACACAGGTGTGCTCTATCATGAGAGGTCATTAAGTTCTTTGAAATCTGAAATTACAGAGTTGAACTTGTTAAAGTAAATGTTCCTTAAATCATTGGATGTTTTACATTGTAGGAGGAAATGTATCTCACCACATATTCTGTTTTCTTTTGGTTGCCATGATTTTTTGTGTTGCCCTTCTTCGATTGCCAGTTTGTGGTCACTGAGCCTGTACTTGGTTAGGATCTGTCTCTGCTTTCTGTCTCTGACAGTAGAGAGATATTCTGCCAATTCATAATCTCTTTTTTAGGGCCAGATAACATTATAATCTACTTTGGCTTTTAGTTTCTTCTTTCCAATGTTCCACATAGGTTTCTTTACATTGCATTATAATTTGGTTTACTCTGATTGGTGTTTGGAGAGCAGTGTTGGTGTGAGACTGGTCAGAGTGCGTCTGAGAGTCAGCAGTTAGTCTCAGCACCAACTGACATTGGGGACTCTTTTCTGGACTCAGCTTTTGGGTTTGGAGGGTTTTGGAATGGAGGGTTTCTAGGAGGCTGGATTAAAATATCTGAGTTCTCTCTTTTGAATGTTAATTATCAGTAGGTATCTGCCTAATTCTGATCTACACGCATTTGTTGGTGTTTTTCTGTGTATGTGTAAAATGTATCTGCAGAATTCTGCATGTAAAGATTCTGTTTGATATTTGTCCCAATGGGTATAGCTATGATGACTGAGTGGGCCCCAGACTTCACTACCATACAGCACAATGGGCAGGATGACACTATCCAATATTTTAAGACAGATTTCAATTTTTCTTTTAGTGCATTCACTGCCGTGTTGAAACTCCCTGATGATGTTATGGTTACACCAAGGTAGGTATCTCTCTCTCTCCTCTCTCTCTCTCCTCCCTCCTCTCTCTCCTCCCTCCTCTCTTTCCTCTCTCTCTCCTCTCTTTCTCTCCTCCCTCCTCTCTCTCCTCCCTCCTCTCTTTCCTCTCTCTCTCCTCTCTTTCTCTCCTCCCTCCTCTTTCTGTCTCTCTCCTCCCCACCTCCTCTCTCTCTCTGTCTCTCCTCTCTCTCTCCTTCCTCCTCTCTCTGTCTCTCTCCTCTCTCTCTCTCTCTCTCTACTGTCTCTCTCCTCTCTCTCTCCTCCCTCCTCTCTCTGTCTCTCTCTACTATCTGTCTCTCTCTACTATCTGTCTCTCTCCTCTCTGTCCCTCCTCCCTCTCTCTCCCCTCTCTCTCCTCTCTCCCCTCTCTCTCCCCTCTCTCTCTCCTCCCTCCCCCCTCTCCCCTCTCTCTCTCCTCTCTGTCTCCTTCCTCCTCTCTCGCTCTGTCGCTCCCTCCTCACGCTCTCTCTCTATCTATCTCCCCCCTCTCTCTCTCTCTCCCCCTGTCTCTCCCTCCCCTCTCTCTCTCCTTCTTCCTCTCTCTCTTTCCTTCCTCCTCTCTCTCTCTCTCTCCTCCCTCCTCACACACACACACCCTCTCTCCCCTCTCTCTCTCCTTCCTCCTCCTCTCTCTCTCCTCCCTCCTCAGACACACACACTCTCTCTCCTCTCTCTCTCTCCTCCCTCCTCTCTCTGTCTCTCCTCCCTGGTCGTCCTCTGCAGGCCTGCTGCTCTCTGCTGCAGAGAGGGGCTGCGTGACGTCAGTGAAGGCTGGAGCGGTTCCTTGGTTGGAGCGGAGAAGAAAAAAAAATGGGGAGAAGACTGCGAGGTGAGTGAGACGCACATTTCTTTCCTTTTTCAACCACCTCTTTCGATCACATTTGTGTCAGCGTGTGTGTGCGTGTGTGCTGTGTATGTTTTCAATTGTCGCTTCATTGACGCCGCTGCTCCTGTGCAGCGAATTTATGCAACGTCGGGAGTCCAGCGATGAGCCAGTGCTGCCGTGAAAACAGCAGAAAATCGGGCATATGCCAGGCTGTCGCCCTTTCCTCCGAGAGGGCACAGCTGCTGCCATCAGCATCGGCGTGAATTAACCTACCTCCAGGCCTGTTTGTACATTTAAGTCGTTACGGCGGCGTTCATAGCTCCAAGATGACATTTGGTGATGCCGCTCGTCCACACCCACATGATATGCTGCTTGTGATTGATCCATGTGCAGTGCAGATGTGAGGATCAATATTTTTTTTAGAGCTGAATGTGCCAATGTTTACTGTCACTTCGTTAAGCAGTTGTTAATCGAAAGCCTGAATGCAGCTTTGAGACTTTGACCGGCCTGTTTGGCCTGGATGTGTTGGGGACTGAACCTGCTATTGCTACATGTAGAAAAATTCAAATGTGCTCCAGTACAAGTTAAACATGTCTATATGGCGCACATACAGCTTTCAACCTGTGATTTCATGCACGATTTTATCATAACATTCACATCTTCAGGTTTTCTCTGAGTACACTTGGATTCAAGAGGAAATCATGACTCTAATATCTCAGATAATAATATTCCCATGGGACCCTTCAAACTCTCCTGGTGTGCCACCAGCTCTTGAAGTAGCACACTGCTGAAGTGACAAGGCTGCTGGAGTTTGGGAAACTGTCATGTGACTACAGTGCATGGAGAAACCTGACTCAGGGAGGCATTGGGCCTTAGCTGATATAGTGCTGTGTTTGTAGAAATCAGATGTGACAAAAGTTGGAGCAGTCATGCTGAAAAGAGGAGGAACAGCCGAAAGACTAAAAGCAACAACAACAACAACAAAAGAGTGTTTGATTGGTTTCTGCAGAATGAGATTAGATTTAACTGCCTTAAGATAGCTGAGATATTAAGTCATTGGCTGCTCGTTTTGTTAAGAAAGAATTGTGTTCTGTATCTGCACTGCAGCAGCAGTACACAACATGCATGCACATGCTACGTGCATGTGTGCAGCCCCCATGACAGGCAGCTTCATTCACTGGTCCCAGACAGGCTTTGTGATAGCATACCTGCAGATTCCTGCCATCACATAAATGTCACTGCAGACAGATAGTTTCTCCATGATCACATGTGAGGAAGGAATTCAGACTGATGCAGAATACTTCACTGTCTATTGTGCTTCCTTTAGCATTGAATATTCTTACCAGTGTGTGTGTGTGTGGTTGTGTTACCGTGTGCACGCGTGTTTGTGCCTGTTTTCATTCAGTAAGCATGTGTGCTCTTAAAACTGCAATAGTGAATCCCATATTCATTATTCACAGTCCCACAGCAGATAGGAATCCTCCGCTGTTAGAAAAGATATGAGTGAGTGTTTACTCATGCCATTTTGGAGCAGTGAGGGGAGAAGGTTTTGTTTACAATTCTATCGATCTTGAAGTCTTTTTTGCCACGTCGTACACATTTTCTCCTAGCTTTATGTATGTACTCAGGCATCTATCTATCTATCTATCTATCTATCTATCTATCTATCTATCTATCTATCTATCTATCTGATAAGCATGTTGCTGCTCTGGATGTGAGGTTCATAGATCTGACAGGGATGCAGATGCAGAGTTGAATCTCTCTGTCAGGGTGCTGGGAGTCAGAACATGCATGCTAGTGAGCTACTTCACCCTGAATTTCACACATCCTGCAGGTATTGTTTATTATTAAGTGCAGCTCCTGATGTTCGACACTTTGGAAACGTATTTAAAGGAATTGCAGGCTGATATTCTATATTTTTGTTATCATCTACAAATCCCATGAAATGTGACTTCAGCTCCAACAGAACTCTAAATCTTTTAAAATATATCATGTCTTTCTTTAAAAAAAAAAAACAGCTGGGCACTGTAGTTGTATCGACAAGCTTTGGCTACACAGGCAATACTTGTTAGTGGGATTAATTCATCATGGGGTTTGTTGACTATAAGACTTTTAGAATATCAGACTTATCCTTCGAAATACAGCACTCTCTCCCCTCACAATTCTGGCTTGCCCAGTTTTGTGCCTAATGTGGTACTTCTTATTTAACTGATCTCTTGTGATCAGACTGTTTTCCCCTTTAGCTAATCATTAATTTAGGACTCAGTCTCAGTATTCACTTCTATTACAACAAGCCTGTGTTTGTGCCCATGCACAGCTGGCTCTGGTATCTCGCGGCCGTTTTGTTATTGTTGCGCCTGCCTGTAAAATGGTGTTCATCCAACCATCACATAGAGATCAAAGATCAAGCTCATGATTCTGGTCTTAGGGCATCTAAACTCTTCTGGCAGCGCATGTCTGCCTAAAACCGTATGTAGAAAAACACTGATGTGTAAATAATGTGTAACTAACTAATGTGTAACACTCATGCAGTATTTACTCATTCTTCTTTATTGTTTAAAGGCTTTTTGAACTATTGGATAACAACATGTGTTTTGTGACTGACTAGAGGTGTAACGGTTCGTGTATTCGTCCCGAACCGTTCGGTACAGGATGTTCGGTTCGGTACACGACTTTCCTTGTTTCGGTATGCTCCGTGACCCAAGCAATTACTGTCAAATAATTTAATAATCCACTTACTAAACAATAATTCTAGTGCTTGAGTTCCACCCGGAACGTTTTGGCAGTGCACCACTTAGCTGTTGTGCGCGGGTAGCATGCTCGTGGATGTATGCTCGCCGGCTTAGCCAAGTTACCCCGGTCACCCTGGTTACCCATGCTCATGTAGTGTCACTGCCGTCATTATTATTAAGATATGTGCCATTGTCCCCGTATTTAAACGATATCGCGTCTCCTCGTCACCCTCCCCTCTCTATGACGGTCGCCTTTGAGTGAAGCTGTTCGGAATAACTATAAACACGGTCAGACAGCACGTCGTAAGAACCAGTTCTGAGTGACCATAAATCAGCATAAAACAGCTGTCAGCAGGTGTCCTGACTCCTTGCAGGAAACAGAAGGGTTGTTTTCCTTTTCCACTGCAGCACAACTAAACTTTTTCAGTAATAGTTACGGCCAATGAGCCATGTTTACATTTTTAAAAATACAGAACCAAAATATTATTTTCTTCCTTTCTGTGTTTTCCTGCTGTACCAAAAACGTACTGAACCGTGACCCCAAAACAAGGAACATACCGAACCGTGAATTTTGTGTACCGTTACACCCCTATGATTGACATGTTATCCAATTTTATTAAATACTTATTGGAAGTCTCCCATCCTTGTTAGACAGAGTGCCATATGTCAGCTCTGTTGAAATAGGAAATATTTAATGTGCACTGATTTCCTCATTTCTCTACCAGCAACATGCCACCGCAGGCTCAGGATTAATGAGTATAAGAGGACCTCAGAGACGGTCAAAATGCAGCCACAAATCACAGAGGCCATTTTCTGCATCATTTCCCAGAGACTACCTCTATCGAAGCTACGTCTCCAGTCTTGTTTAGACTTGCACAGTGGGCTTAATGCACATACATAAGAAGCTTTCTTGTGTTCTTTTAAGAGGATATGAGAGACTGAGAACCTAAAGTGTCTTATCCAGCTCAGGTTGGATAAGATAGTGTAAGACTCGATAGAAGTGACATTATGAATCATATGTCTTCATATAACTTCATTAATACAGTTTCCAGAAATAAACAAGCTGGACTGGACTGTATGCCTTGTATATTCTCAACAGTTAATTCATCCTGTAGTTGTACATGCTTGCCAAAATCTATAGTGATCACAGCAGGGACCAGTGCTATTAGTGTGTTTAACAACAGCCTCCTGGCATGCACTGTTGATCTATGTATACTGGAAGATAGTTGTTTCTGTGAATGGCCATCTGGATCAATAGTAGACAGTGGTGAGCTGGGGAATGAGTCTGTCTGTCAGCTCACATTTGTGAAAGTCATTCAGTCTCATTCACTGTCCGTTCTATGCTGTGCAGCTTTAGCTTTTTTTGTTGTGTTCATTCTCATTGTGGTGACAGAAGGCTAATACTGCATCAATGGGTGCTGGTTGGGGCTGTGTCATAAAATATGAAAAAACATTTACATAGTGTCTATGTTTGTCCTTGTAATAATAGTCAACAACTGCACCAATGTTTTTTTTCTTTCTGGAAATTATATTTAAACCATTTTATAATTGAGGAGGCAATTAAAACATCAGTTTTACTCTGGATGGAGTGAGTAGTGGCTCTTGTGTTTTACAGTGGGCCTGTGACTTTGAGAAAGTGTTTCATCATGGGTTGTTTGTAGCCCTAATATTGCTAAGCTAGCACATTCCTACAGTCTACAGTGTGTCTGGTAAATTTCGTTAGGCCTGCTAGTGTCCAGTAAGCAGGAGTTACCTCTCAGCTCATGTTCTGTATTCTGCACTGGAGGAAATAAATTCCTAAAGAGTAGAAACGAGGGGGAAAGTGTATCACAACGTTTAATATTAAGCAAAGTTACAGCAGAAAGAGTCATATGTCAAGCTGCCAAGAAATGTAGTGTCACATTATTTTATCCTAGAAGATGGGAAGAAAACAGTCGAAGAAACATCTTGAGCTTGACAAGAGTGTGAGAGAAAGGAAGGACTCCCACACAGCTGAGATTTATGGTTTATTAGAAGTACTTTTAAAACAATATATTCAACCATTATAAGAGAAAAACAATTCAAGTATAGGGACAAGCATAAAGCAAATGTATCCTCAACTACAAGTAGGAGCAGGACAAAGCTGCTACTGTAAATACTGCCATAAAGCAGCTTGGCACTGAATGGGGGAAGCCTCTTAACAGAGCCAAATGCACAATTTACTCCTTTGAGTATCATTTGCTACAGACTACAGCAGCCAGATGTTTTAGGAACTACTTACCCTTGAAACTTGAATACATTTGTGGCCCATTTTTTAAGGGGACATATGCTTTTTGTGATTTTCTATTATTTATATGATGTCTATGCTAAACATAGTCAAAGTTACAAAACTTGAGGTTAACGTATGTAGAAATGCTCCCTGCAAGTCAAAAGCCCAGGCTTCAATCTGTTATGAACGCTTTCTCGGATCAGATTTTGGCTCGAATATGTACGGATGTATTTAAAATGTTGACATTTCGAGTAAAGAACGAGAAAAAGTAGTGAAATCCTCCCACTATAGTTGCATTATATGTTGCATTGTTTTTTGATGTAGCCCCAGCAGCCAGCGGAAGTCTGCCGAGGGGCAGCTTCCAAGAGCTGGCCAATCAGAACAGAGGGGCCTCAGCGGGAGGGGGGCCTTAAAGAGACAGGAGCTAAAACAGCCTGTTTCAGACAGAGGCTGAACCGAGGGGCAGCGTAAAGGGTCAGCATGATTTAAATGCAAAGCTAGTACAGAGCCCCAGATTAAAAATAAAGACCTGGAAATGTGCTTAATATATCCTCCAGAAAGATTTTCTCTTAGGGAAGTCGGAAAGAGAAACAACGTATTAACGTATTGTTGATTTTAGTCTTTGCATGTGATTTGACAACAAGAGAGAAGAGCACTAACATGATCCTATAACGCAAATATTAATGGAGGTGGTCAAATTAAAAAAATGCTATAAATGTAACTTTTCCCCCTTCAGTATTTTTGTGTCTGTAATACTGACCTAGAGTGAAATACTTTGGTCTTTAAAAGGGTGACTCTCTGTATAATGACTCAAGTGTGTTGAATCTTTTTCAACATAAGTGGTTAGGTTTGCCCTTTGCTGTCAGGTGAGCAGCCCCGGGCTGTGAGATTGTCCTGTCATGGGAGTCCCATGGCTTATTCAGGGCTAACACAATTTGACATGCTCAGTTAGGAGACTAGAAGGCATTTGGAGCATTCACTAAACCTCTCATTCAGTTTATAAAGAAGTCTATACACAGTAGTGTGACCTGTCCTGGTAACATGTCAAAGCTCTGAAGGCTTCTTATCCATGTCAGCTTTTAACGCACATTTAGCGTTGATGCTATCATATGCCGTGCAGAGCAAACTAGGGCTGAAAATAATTTTATCACAACATTTCACGTCTTTATTTACTTGGATATACCGCTTTATCGCAGCATTGACTGTGAAAGCATTGTGGGAGGAGCACGTTTTCCACATGAAAAATACCAGCAGTGATAAGAATTCCCATTGCTGAAGCGTAGGTTGATGCTCGTGTCACACCTCTCAAACAGTCTCGGCACCTCCACTATTATGTACAGTAGTGTACCGCTAAATGCCAGTTCGAGTTCAGTGCTGCGGCATCTCTGGGTGAAGCTTTGCAGAGCACTGGCACGATGACTGTGATACACCTTGACTCACTCTCTTCCTCACACCTCCAAACAAAACAAGTCACCACAGGTACACGGGATTAAATCCCACCTGACTGTGTGAGAGAGCAACAGAGTGGTGAACCAAGATTGTGTGAGGCTGAGTGACATTGTCTTTGTAACTTGTGATTTTTATTATTTATGACTGAATTCAGACCAATTTGGTTCGTTTGGTGTTCATCCTTTAGAGCTGAACTCTTAACGGTCACGTCATTAGTGTAGCCTGAGGGCCGGCTGATGTTTTATGCATATGGTGCAGAGTTAAAAAATTCTGTTGCAATGACTGCACCACAGGACACAGTATCTTCAGACAGATAAAGTAAAGAGTTTGAATGAAATAATATATATATATATATGTTATAGCTTGGGTTATTGTGCCTCCATGCCTCTGGTAATGGCAGCTGGTGTTTATTAAGTATTTAAAATGTAAGCACAGTAGTTACATTCATGTCATTAGTTGCTTGGTTCTCTTTATGTTGTCAGCAGTGATATTTCTATCTCTAGATCCATCAATGCTGAACTAATCTATAATATTTTCAGAAATGATCTCTGTCTATTCAATAATCAGCATTCTGTGAAAACTAGGCAAAGCCATTTGTAATTACAGAAACACTAAAAAGAAAGCTTTTGGACGTTTTCAGGACCTACACATTCATATCTTGTTAGTGCCAACACCTCCAGAGAACATTGGCATCCAAGTTAGGTTATTTATTTTGTCCCAGAGGACGAAGTGAAAACCTACTTAGATCTAATAAATCAACAATGAATCACAAAATGCCAAATGATTAAATACAATATCAAAGTATACAGAGAGAAAGTTTGTAGATTTGTGAAATCTCCTCTCTTATATCAAGGGTGCTGTGAGAAAAAAAAAACTTTTGAGAAGAGAAATATAAGTGGAGAGACTTAAAAAGAGGGTGACCTTGTGTAGGCTGAGTAAAATAGAGATCACCCACTGGGATGGCTGTGCCTGCAGTGGGTGTCGGGGTAAAATATTAAAATGAACAGTAGCATGGATGTGCACAGACATTACCCTCTCTCGTCTACTTTTTTACTAAATAAAAAAAGCACACAGCATTTACAATCTCTGTGTTTATATGCAGAGATGTAATGGAGCATCCCGTGCCTCCTAATCAAAGCTGATTAAATACTGCTGAGTGCACAAACAGCTAGCCAGTGACCACACAGTGTGTAAGATTAAAAGATGCAATAATACGGGCAGGGAGTGAGAATGTATTGTGATACATGATGATTTCTAATAAAAAGCATTAATTGATACCTGCCTTGACATTATTGTGAGAGGTGTCTCCAGACAGAAAGTATTTAGACATATAAACATAATTGCAGCTAACAATGCGATTGAGTGCTTATTCATTCTTGACTAGGACTGGTTGATATGGCTGTAATCAGATGGACTGCATTCATACAGTGCTTTTTGTACAAAAGCCCTCCACAGTGTGCCTCTCATTCACCCACAAAAACATCAATAATAATAATACATTTAATTGGACCGCACTTTTCATTCATAGTGAAACTGAAAGTGCGACAGTAATAATAACATAGAGCGCACAACATAAAGAAAATAGTCTTCCTGAATAGAAAGGTTTTTTAAAAGGTTTTTTTAAAAAGAGTCTAGGGTCTGTGCTGCCCTCAGATGGTTAGGAAGGCTGTTCCACAAGCGTTGTGCAGCAGAGCAGAAGGCTTGATCCCCCATGGTGCGGAACTTATTACTGGGGGCCCGGAGGAGCAAGCTGCTGGCAGATCCGAGGGTACGGGAGGAGGTTTGTGGTGTGATCAGTTCTTGTAGGTAGGGAGGCGCATGTCTGTTGATGGATTTGTATGTGAGTACACAATGGTGGTGGAGCTGCCATGCAAGGCACTGGTTAAACAGGGGAGCAACTGGAGTTCAGTTGGAACTCTGCAGCCAGTGGCTGACCTGCTGTATCTCCTGAGCTACTTCCACTTCTAAATAATATCATGACATTAATAAAAAATATTTTTAGAATATGGATTTATACCAAAATATGGCAACTTGTGCAAAATCACATATAAAATTCAGGGTTTCCTCCTGGCCATTGGTTAGTGTTGGTAAAGATGAGAGAGTTCTTTAATTGAACTCTGAATGCAAACAACACAGAGCTACTGATACAAGTCTAGCTGCTCAATATCTAACCTTAAACTAACTTCCGCCCGATGCAGACTTTGTTTGTTGTCCAGCTGATGATCGTCAAACTAACTTCAGCCTGCGGTCCAACCTGTAGTGCAGTGGTGACTTTGTTCTCTCACATCTGCACCTGAATGTGACTGACTGAGCTGTTAGCCTCAACTTGCCTCGACAGAAGGTTTTCTTTTTTTCCCCAACATGCTGCTCGAAATAATTACTGCAGAACGAACATACAGTGTGATTGATCAATGAAGGCGGATGATGGTCTAAACAGTCATCTCACCCCTCAAATTCGTGGCCTTTACTGTGAGATGTAACACATCTGCACGTTTACCCTGAAGCTTTATGTATCTCATAAAAGTGTAACAACATCTTCTGGAGGTGGAGAAGAGGCACTCTTTGTTTCAGGAGAGGTAGCTTGTCTCCACACTGCTGGAAACCCTGAAATAATCCAGTTAATATAATAAATTGACCTCAGTGACTTATTTTTAGTATCTTCAAATTGCAATTAGTTTGGACTAATTTATTTAGACAGCATAATTTTGTAAAACGATAACATAATATGATCAACAATAACAGCAACATATTACCCAGTTCTATTCTCGAACAGCTAAATACAAACGGTCTCCTCATCAGCAGTGCGGGCGCACTTGTGGCCTGCTTGTAAGCTTGAACTTCTGTTATGTGGCACTACTATG
The DNA here is from genome assembly GCA_038419695.1 of Scomberomorus guttatus. NCBI lineage: Eukaryota > Metazoa > Chordata > Actinopteri > Scombriformes > Scombridae > Scomberomorus > Scomberomorus guttatus. The sequence continues at coordinate 14,324,998 of CM076447.1, forward strand.
TGGAGCTGCCAATTTGCAAAGTTGGTTAGTACAACTGAAAGAATTTTGAACCAGTTTTTTTAGTTGCTATAATGCTCCTTTGGCCACCAAACACTTTACTTCTGGAGTTTTACCTCATCTAAATCAAGGGTCTAAGGACAGAGGGTTTTGTATGCTGAATGTAATTTGTTATCTTGAGCTATGTAAGTAAAATTGACTTGACTGATTACTCCTTTACGATTTGTAAACCTCTTCTACTATACTATACTCTATATACCCTTCCCCACCACTGTTAAACACTTTCGCTTTATCTGCCCGCTTCTTCCATCTTTCTTACACCCACACGTCTGCTTCAGCTGCCTGTTTACCTTTCCGCTCTTGTTCTTTATCATCACCTTACTATATATTTATTCTCTGTCTGTCTTGACAGTATTTTCCTGTGATTCCCTCCTGACTTTATGGACAGAAACCTTTTTCTTTAGAAATGGACTGGCAACCTCTGTAGACCAGCCTTCACACCCCTCGACCTCAGGTTTCTGCCCTGATGTAAATAGCTATAGATAAGGAGCATGTTAGTCCTGATCATTGACTATATATAAAGATGGACGACGCGTCTCCACTTCCTGCCACTATGCAAAAGTAAAGCCAAGGTATCTCCTTTCCGGGAGCTGCTGTGACGTCATTTGGAGCCAAAGTCTGCGCTGTAGAGTTGGGCGTCGCCGCCTGACGGAAGTTTGAGAGTGGCTGTCACAGCTGTCAATCATGACGTCACACCCCCTTTTTATATATCGTCAAATAACTAATTAAAAACAAACTTATCAGGAAAATGAGCACTTGGACAAACATCAGCGTGATGAGAACTACCTAAAAAGACAGAAAACATCTTTGGGAAAAATGTATTTGATGTGTACTTTGATATTTTAGTTTGGCTCATGTCCCATCCGCTAACATGGAGGGGGCGGGATTTATGACCTATACTGCAGCCAGCCACCAGGGGGCGATCAAGATGTTTTGGCTTCACTTTTGAGGAGCTGTTATGGCGTCCATCTTTATATACAGTCAACGATACCTTCACTCCCACTCATGACCTTGAGACACGGTCTTGATTGAAGCTCACGTGCTGTTCCATGTAGGTCTATATGGCTTGATTGGACCGAATTGAATGCCTTGTCTGACCATTTGAAAACTTGTATGGGACTGACAGACAATGAAAATGAGATTGTTACTGTTTTTCCGGCCTTTAAAAACAGCCTTTAAAATCTTTCCATCAAAAGTGGGCCCAATAAGTTCACTCATGGAATGAAAATAAAACAGCCAATTAGGGTGATATTTTTGATGGCCTGTCATGTCAGTCAAGAATGTGGCCCATAGCACTAATCTGGATCTTTAATAATGTCTGTGTATTCCCATCACCCCTGGAATAACATACTGCATTGTCAAGGACAACTGAGCCAAGTAGAAAAACTGCTGTCCATACGTGTGCATGACAAAGATATACTACACTTTTCAACGCTAAATACTATACAGCTTACTGTGATTTTTGTTATAGCACAAAGTGGAGGCTTTGTGGAATCATTACAGAGCCATTCTGTTTATGTTTGTATCCCAAAACACAAAATGTGGCTGTGGGATTGTGGCACATATGTCTCTCATGGGTGCATGAATGAGAAAGAAGCCTTGTGCTGCACTATTCTGCCCCCATTGCCTGATTTTAAAGGACTTTGTGTCTATTTTATCACTGTCAGGTCACACAACCTGTCAGTTGGAAGTTAAAAGGTAGATACTGCATCGTGAAGACAGATTGGCAGCTGGTTTGGTAAGGCTGATGGCTTTTGGTTGTTACTGATTTTTCACAGAAAAAGAGCAGATTGGTTTAAAATGAGTGTCTGTTTGTTCTCATGCATTAAACAAAGTGTTGATGTTTTCTAGGAGACTTGGACTGGTCTGATCCGCCTTCTCCCATCCCCTATTTTGACTTCTGTTGTTTAATCAATTATTTAATTTGATTGGTTATTTTAAATATTTGGTTCATAGTGTAAATTTTATGCTTCACGAAGGTCCATGACCGAATCGTTGTATCTCTAATGAACTGTGTGCAGGGATTCACTTTCAATTCATTTTTTTCTCTTGTACGTTCCCATGCATCAAAGATTTGCTGTTTCCTGCTGCAACAGCTCACTGTTCACTGCAGTTCATGGTAAGGACTGCTAAGAACATGCCTCCTATAATAGAAAAGAAAGGGGGCAAATAAAAAAAGGAGACTGAAGGCCATTGCTAAATGCATCTCATGTGTCACACAGGCTTCCACTATTTACCAGTCCACAATAAATCATTAAAGGCAGTCCTCTGGGACGTCTCAGCTGAGCTCCATTGGCAGGATGTTGACATGTGGCTACTAAGCAGCCTCACTTTCTTCCATTTCCTGCCTGGTTAAATACCTCACTTAGTAATTTTAAGCAGATGGGAATGCCTGCTGTCTGCAGTGTAGTGACTGCGTCTGTGAAATCCTCCTCCTTTAATAAGTGGGCACGGCTTGCCAGTACACTCCCTATTCCAGCCTCACCAGACTTCTAATAACAGTCTCAGTGACTTCTGGGGATTTCCATTGTATGAGTGCTCTGTGAAGAACGGTCTGCGTCTGTGATTTGTGATTGCACTCCAGTCTCGGATTGGTGCACAATGATGTCTCCGCCCAACTGATAGAGTCACATTTAAACACGGAGCGTGTACACTGCACTACATGGATAATAACTGATATGAAGACCATGTGGGCTGTGAGATCTGGGCTTTAATATTATTGGTTTTTGAACCAGTACCCACTGGGTTGCTGATCTTTAAAAAAAAAAAGAAAAAGGTAAATTACAATAATGTTCAATATTTCCGGTGAGCTGAGCAACATTAAACATGATGTAGGATGAGTTCTGCAGAGTTTTACGGATCTATGAACAAACATTTAATTGTCGCAATGGACAAGAACACATGAATCACATTGCTCTTTTACATTATAAAATTTAACAGCTGCCCATATAAAAAGCCTGTTGATAATTTTGTATAGATGATATAGCTATCGACTAAATTTAAACAAATGCGTTGTTTTTTGTATTTTTGTAGTTTAGGATACTTTTTACTTGTTGTGTAAGGCGTCTTTGAGTTTCTTGAAAAGCACTCTATAAATAAAATGTATTATTATTATTATATCCTGTCGCAGATTTAGTTTGATACCCTTCTAGATACAAAGAGGTAGTACGTTAAACATAAGTTAATTCACGAATCATATGGTATGCAATGTAAGGACAAGATACATTCTTCTATTTCCATAGTCAAAAACTCAAGTTTTTATTTATTTGTTCAAGAGCACTGGTGTCTGAGTCTGACCTTAAGATCATAGAAACGATTTTTCAGTGGAGTGCTTGATTAAAGGAATGCACTTTGATTAGAGCGCCTCATGCAGAAGAATCTATGATCATAGGAAGCTGACGTACTGAATTATTTTGATATAATAAATCAGGAACAGAAACTGCTGGCTAATTAGATAAACAATGTTCTTGCTCTTCACTCTCCTCAGCATCTAAATATCAGATATAAATTCTGAATGTCCTATAACCAGACCCCACAATCCTGAATGTAGGATTCATTGTTATTCAGAAAAGTTTCCAAGGAAAACATGCTTTGTAAATTTTTGTTGAGCATATAACTGACTAATCTCCACCTTTAAGGTAAAAAAAAAAAAAACAGAATTCAAGGCTTACAAGGAACTACAGTACAGAAGCAAAGGCTGGATTAGGCGCCAACTCAGATAGTGGACTCTTTTTTTTCCTCGTGTGGATTACCCGATCCCCTTGTGAAGGACTTAAGGCATTGTCCAGCCCGACCTTGTAGACTTCAGACTGGAAAATGATGTTGGCGCACAAAAGCACTCTCACTAATGGATCCATTTCCCATTTCCCCGGTCTTCCCCTAGCAGTCTTCCTCTGAGTATTTCAGAGTACAATCTAAGAGTAGTTTACTTCTGAACCCTTAGTGAAGTACAGTATGATCTTGACCACTAAATTTATCGACCAATATTCCTACTTAGAGAGTTCAGACAGAGCCAGCTGGGATGTCTCCTTGTCCGGTAAAAAATGAGAGATGAACTGCTATAGTGAAGACAGAGGCTGTACATGTGGATTATCTACATGAGTCTGAATATACTCTTCAGGATGTACTTGACTGCCTAAACCACAGCTGGAGCATAGCTTTTTTTTTTTTTTTTACATCTACCATCAATTTATGTTAATCCTGACATTTTTCATGCAAATGCCAAAAATAATTATGTTTGTAATTAATATATTTGGAGTTATTCATTCACATTCTGTTCCAGCCATCCCCATAAACAGTAAAACACATTTAATTTGTTAGGTAATGACTGTAGCCAATAATCGCATTTTACAAAGGTGCACCAGAAGGTTAATATTAACTTTTTGGAAGACATTCTGTTACTAGTTGGATATAAATGTGTCTGTTTGTCTGATTTCTGTCTTTGTTTACAATTCACCGAAACATTGTGATCTAATTAATATTTTAGCAGTAAGCGAGACAGTGTGCGGAAGTTCTTCTCTTTGTTTACAATTCACTAATGGTTCACTGAAAGTTACTTTTCAACTTTTTCCACTCAAATGAAAGAAGAAAAAGCAAACAGTTTCAATCAACTGTTGTAGGAGTTTGTAAAGTAACAGGATGTACCCCGCCTCGTTGCAGGGAAATCCTGGATATTGTAAAAAGCACAAATGATTTTCCCCAATGTATTGCTTTGTTGTTACATCAGCCTTTCTTAACAACCTTCTGTCAGCAACTTATGTAACTTAACTGTGCCTTTGTCCAGTCGATTCTCATCTTATTTTACACCAAAATTACACTTTATTTCACAGTTTGAAGCACTTAACCTCCAAATTGTATTCTCTCCCTCTGTTTTAGGACCTCAGGCAGGGGAACCACCGAAGATGAAGTGAAAAGAGCGGCTGAATGTAGCCACTATGTGTGGTCATGTGACTGAGCTGGGCTCTGCCATTGCACATGGGATTTCTCTTCCTCCAGCTGACGACCCCTAGTTGCCCTGTTGCCCTGTTTTCACCATGAGAGGATCTGTCAGGTGCTTGACCTTTGTGCCCTCATACTGGCGCTACCGTTGTGTTGCGTGAGCGCCCCCTCCCCTCCGGCAGTTATTGCACGGAATGGCCTCTCTGGACCTGCCATACCGCTGTCCTCGCTGCGGGGAGCACAAGCGCTTCCGAAGCCTGTCGTCCTTACGCGCCCACCTGGAGTACAACCACACGTACGAGACCCTCTACGTCCTCTCCAAATCCAACAGTGTATGCGACGCCGCTGCTCTGCTGCCCCTAGTGGCTGAAGGAGCTCTCCTCACGCCGGCCAACAACAACGACCCCTTTGAGCCGCTGCGGCCTTCAGCTTTAAAGGAGCGACGCTTCCCTTGCCGTGAGCTTCCTTGTGCGGACGACTTGAGTTTGACCCCGGCTAGCTCTAACACTGCAGCCCGATATATTCCCAATGTGGAGTTTCCCCTGGGAGAGATTTTTATGAAGAAAGCCATGACATCCGCAGACCCCGGTCCCCATGGAAACCCCAGCACCGCTGTAGCAGTGGCAGCTAATGTAGCAGCTAGTGCAGTGGAGGCAGCCTATGAGGAAGGCCTGGCTAGGCTGAAGGCGCGGGCGTTTGAACGGCTGGAGCTGGATGAGAGGCTGGAGAAGCTGTCTGAAGAGGTAAATATGATCATTATGGTTATCGGAATCAGAATCAACTTTATTGGACAAGTGTGTTGACACATACAAGGAATTAGAGCTATAACGATTAATCGATTAGTTGACTGACAGAGAATTAATCGCCAACTATTTTGCTAATCGGTTAACCATTTTGAGTCATTGTCCTAAAATGTCCAAATCTTCTTGTTCCAGCTTCTTAAATGTGAATATTTTCTGGTTTCTTCAGTCCTCTATGACAATAAACTGAATATTTGTGGGTTTAAGAACCGTTGGTCAGAACAAAACATGACATTTTAGGTTGCCTCTTGGGCTTTGGGAAACAGTGATTGACATTTTTCACCATTTTATAGACCAGAATATTACACATTAGAACGACTAATCCAGAAAATAATCAGATTAATTGAAATTTGTGGAATTTTGACTCCAGTTGTCATACAGATACAGATACAGATACAGATACAGACATACAGCTAAACAAAGATATCAAGCTAAACAAATATGAGCATACTTAAACATATAGCTGTTATATACAGTTAAGAGGTAGACAACAAACTATCTATGTGTCAGATAGATTGTTACTATATACTGTATATACAGGGTCTTGGTACAGGGAAGTGATGACTAGCCAACTCCACCCCCCCACTGAACCATCAGCAGATCTTTTCCTCAAGTTCTCGGGCTGCTCTTGATCTCTGCAGAATTTAGAAGTTCAGAAAATGAAAATGAATGAGCTTGTCACAGACATGCACTGAATCTGATCAAATACATTTAAAAATCAACTTTCCAACGTGAAAAGTCCTGCATTATATGAGCAAGAGTAGTTAATATGAGAATAATGTAATCAGGAAGTTCCTTGCTGACCATGATGGGTACACAGTGAAGTACATTAAGGAATGAAAAAATGTTTTTTAGCAGATAGAAAAGCTTTGATCTTTGCAATATTTCTAATTTTTCTATTTCTATATATATTAGAGATATTCTCGATTTTTGTGGTGCTATGAGTGAACATAGCATCTCCTCAAGTTTGATGTGTCAGGTCAAAAATTATCCTAGAACTAAGAAAAAGTAATTTCCTTAAAACGTATGATCCAGCAAAATATGAATGCAAAACAGGATATGTGAAGGTGTTATTATTTGCTAATTAAAGTGTTAATTATTGCGTCTTAGTTAATGACCTCATCAGCATAACTAGTTCTGTTTCATATGACAGTGATTAGGCAGCTCAAGGGGCCTCTTGTTTTGTAGGTGGAGCAGAAAATAGCGGCCCGCGTAGGCCGCCTTCAGGCAGAACTGGAGAGGAAGAGCTCCGAGCTGGAGCGGGCCAAGCAGGAGAGCGAGCAGCTGAGCCAAGAGAAACAAGACCTGGAGGACAAGGCCTCCGAGCTCTCTCGGCAGGTGGATGTCTCTGTGGAAATGCTAGCTAACCTCAAACAGGACCTGGTGAACAAGGAGGCGGAGCTCAACCACAAACAGCAGTGAGTGATATACTGTACTCCACCTGTTCTGCAGACTTATTGTGGGAGTTGAGCTGTAGCTGACCTGCTGGTTTGCTTTCTTGATACCTGGGGAAGTCAAGAAAGATGTTTTAATTGTATGTTCAGAAAAATAAAAGTAAAACACTCCTGCACACAATTACACTTACAGGTGACCTTCATCAGGTACATGAACTAGCATCACAAAAGTTTCATATATATCTACATAGATTGTAGGTAATTAGTTCAAAAAGGTCTTTTCCCAGGTAGATATTGCTGTGTTTCCTCAACGCGTTTAATCTGCCAGCTAATTTTTGTGGTCCTCTGATTGGATAATAATAAATGTAGATGAGATACACACTCAACTCTTCTTCTATGCAATGTAATGCATAGAGTTTCAAAACCGATACATAAGACAAACTGAAAAGTCTGCACACCGTGACTTATGCAGAAAATATTTAATATTTTATTGTATAATAAATAAAATTTTCTTAAATAATATTTTCTGCATAAGTCATGATGTGCAGACTGTTCATTATTTAATGCAAATGCATTGTAATGCATTTTGCACACATTTAGATTTACAGAGATATTTTTCATGATCATGTCCAAAAAAATAATGAAAAGAAAGAAATATTTTTTGCAGAGTTGGTGTTGGGGCCTAATGATGGCAATGTTAGTGTGTTGGTTGGCAGGTCCGTCCATCTGTCTTGTTGATACAGAGGTAGCAGTCTACTGGCCTGTGGTGGAATGAATGTTGTGGCAGGAAGGGAGGAAAATATGAAAATCCTTAGATACCAGTTTCTCCACCTTTGACCTCAATACAGACAGCTCTTTAAGGATAAGGCTGGTGATGATGTATATTTTTCTTATTGTCAACAAATCTCATGTGCAGAGCCAAACCAACAATGGATTCATCCTACTTACAAGTATTGTGTGTGTATCCAAAGCCTGATATATCTGTTATTGTCCAAAACTATTAAAATGAGCCACAGTGCTGCACTGGATAACATGCTCCTTCGCCTAGAAGATTGCGGTCATGTTACTTTGTTTAGAAACAGCTCCAAATCCTAATAATAGTGATCACATTTTCAGTGTGTGGAGAGTAGTTCTGTGTAAGGCCACTGTGCCTAGGCGGGAACGTGGCTCTGTTTACAGTGCTTTGCTAGCTTTTTGTGCTACATATCATCACTTCCTGACTTTGTACTGAAGTTCTTTGAGAACTTCAGTACAAAGTAGTATATAAAACATATCAGGCTTTGGATACACACACAATACTTGTAAGTAGGATGAATTCATTGTTAATTTGGCTCTGCACATGAGATTTGTTGACAAAAAGAAAAATATAAAAAGTTGCCAGCCTTATCCTTTCACTGTGTACCTCACACTTCCTTTTTTTCAAAAAAAGACATTATCATGCACACAATCACTCTGACACCCCCCCCCCCCCTCCCTCTCCTTCGCCTCTACCTCTCTGTTGATGTAATTGTTAGTCGTATTCAACAACCAAATGTGGCATACATCTGTCTCGCTGCTGTCTCCGTATACCGGTGCCCTGCAGGGCTGGTTAGCTGCTGAAGCTGAATGCAGAGTTGGACAGAAGCAGATGGGTCGGCAACAGAGATGTCTAGGCCAGTCTCTCTCAGGCCAGTCCCTCCATAAAGCTGCCACGATGCTTCATGAACTAGTTAAATGTCCAGCTGCTGTAAATAGAAGGAGTAGTTGGATATAAATCAGTGTGGTGATGTAAGTCATTGCTGGCTTTGAATCTGAGCATGGCACAGAGAATTAGTAAGATCAGGCTTTATTTTTCCTGATTCTGGGAGCTTTTATTGAAATTAATTCCAGCATGATTTATTGCATTGTCCAAACTGTGATGCTATTTTTACTGACAGGCAGAAGCAGTGCATAAAATCGAGTGTTTTTATTGAAGATAACTCTTGTGAAAATGAAGGGCAATAAATTAAAATAATGCATCATCTACCTAAATTTTACAAAATGGTCTCTGTAACAAGGTTTTTAAAGATGCATAACATTGAATTTCCATAAAAATAGTTTTCTAAAGTCAAAGAGTTCTTCAGCATCTAATTTATTATTAATGGCAATGAGAATTATGAGGCACAACCACAATCCAATAGGAGAAGACGGCTCTGGAAACAGAAGACTTCAATATATTGGATATTTTGTGTTTATTATAAGAACATACTGTATTTTTTTGTGTTTTAGTTTTAGGAGAAGATATTAGAAAAAATTCTGTCCACTTAACATAAATTAAGTTGTACTACTTTCAAACCATCTGCAACCACCAACACAAGCTGCCATAATACTCGTTTTCTTTGTTAGAGTCATCGACATGTGTTGACAAGTGTCATTCAAAGCTCATATTAAAGTCATTTGATATCTGTACTGTTTCTTTACCTGTCAGCCTTGGCTTTCTATCTTCCTCTTGGCTTTTATCACTTCTCTTCGTTCTTCTTATCAGAAAGACTGCACACATCACTGCACCGCATGTGCCATTCACGGGTTGTTAGTAAAGGCATCAATGAATGGCACAAAGGTATTGTACATATCCATTTAATGGCTTTTGGGCATCACTAATGAGGCATTATCTTGTGTGTCATGCACGGCTGCAACTAACAATCATTTTCCTTATCAATTGATCTGAATAGTTTAGTCTATAAAATGTCAGAGAATAGTAGAAATGTCCATTATGATTTCCCAGAGCACAAATGACAACATTTGACAAAAAAACATGAACAAGTGAACATTGAAACAGTTTTTTCTTGCTGTAATGATTAGGGATCCCTTCCTAATGCACTTTCAATGTAAGTGATGGGGAAAAATGTTTGTACAAAACTGTATTTAAAGGTTTATCTGAAGCTAATATGTAGCTTCAGCAGTCCAAATTAAAGTTAACATCTTTGTAGCACAAATTTCCCTCTTTTTGTTATTATACTTCCACCGCAGCTCAACAGGGAAACACTGTCTGGGGAAGCAAAAAGAGGGAATTTTAAACGAAAAAGACTAACTTTGGAAGATATCCATTTGTTTTGACTAATTCAGACAGCTGCAGCCTCATATTATCTTCATATTATCTTCAGATCAACTTTTAAATACATTTTTGCTCAAAATGAGGACTGTAGATTTGATCCCCCATCACTTACATTTGGAGGGGATCTTTTAGCAAAAGGAATGATTACAGCGACCAAACCTGCTTGAATGTTCATACAGGCACCTAACTTTTGTTTTAAGAGAACTGTATCCTTATCGCATAAATTTTGGTCATGTGATACCATGTGGTTATATAGTATATGGGGGGGAGATTGTAACCCCTGTCTCTGTCCAAGGATAATCTCTGGTATCAGAAGTTGCCTCATTCATTTTTCTCTGGCTGTCCACTGACTCCTGGTTGATGACTTTGACCTCTTCCCAGTCGCTTCTGTGACCAGTTCTGGTCTGTTTGGAGACAGCTGATGGTGTCTCTGTCCGGTGTTCAGTGCTCTTGTCAGTAGTCCTTTCTGTTTCATTAAGATAGAGTCCCTCACAGTGTCTTCAAAGTCCTTGTTTTGTCCGAGCAGCACTCTAAAATATATTAGATTTACAGTGATATAAAACATAATAGAACAGCTTTTATCAGACAAAAATGTTTGGAAATCTTGCCTGATAAATGACTTAAAAGTAATAGATTATCATAATTATTTTTGATTAACTTATGGATTAATTGACTAATTATTTCAGCACTAGAGTCATACAGTGTGTTTCAGTGCTATCATTTTGTGACCAGGGATAATGTGAATTTAGCAATGTTGCTGTAAATTTACATTAGATATGAATACATACAGTATATAGTAGGTCATCTTGGTCTTTGCAGGTCACCAATCTCTTTGTATCTGTTCAAAATGATATTTTTTTCTATTTTATAGTCTCATGACAAAGAGAGCTAAACTTGTAATACAAGTTGACATGGTCGTTCTTGTGACGGGATAATACAAAACAGTGTTTCATTGGGTTGAATGAGGGTGAGTGTGCTTTTCTTCCAACCCTCTATTGCAAAGGTCATGTATCCCAAATCTGGCAGCATCAAAATGGGAAGGTCCCAGTCTTAAAATCCTTGTTTGTGAGGTATGACTGCCTCCTAGCTATGCCAGCAGCCCACTCTCTCCCTCTCTCACACACACTTTCTCTGTCTCTCTCTCACTCTCTGGAGAGAAGCTGGCAGTCAAACAGCAAGCTCATTCAGACTCTAAAATACAGAGTAACTCAGAGGTGGAAAAAGTGCATCACAGTCGGTGAATGTTCAGCAGGGTTGATGACTAAGCAGTACAGACACAGAGCAGCGTATTGGTTCAAACATGGCTGCCTAACACTCTCATACACTCAGCTGTTTTTTTTTTTTTAAACCTTTGATTTTAACCAGTAACTTGGACTTGATCTGTAAAACTCGTTTCAAGGAGAAATGCATCATGTTGAACATCAGCAGTGTCAAATGCTAAAAATGCGAGTCACCTAATGGTTAGTTGCTATGCAACCACAGGAAACTCCTACGATCTGGCTTTTGCTGCTAGCAGTGCTATGCATAAAAATATGACACAGAGCTGATAATTTATTCTGCTCTCAGAAACAGTGTAAATAATTATAAAAAGTGCACAAAAGGCCTCAGGTTTGTTTAGTAGTAGATTGTTCGGATCTTTTCAGCCTTCATTATTATCTTAGGATGCGGTTTAGTTTGCAGCAAAATTCATTCACAAACAACAATACACACAAAAACACACTGCATGCACAGTCACTGAAAATACATTATGATAAATATCGCCCTGCAATGAATAACATAGTCCTTCAAGCATGGCTTTTAAGCGCTTTAATAGCAGCTGGAATAAATGAGAGCAGCTGTAATCAGCAGAAACTGGAGCCTGAGGAGAAATTAAAAATGGTGGGACGGTTATCTCTATCATTTGAGTGTGTAACAGATTGACTCACATTAGAAGAACAGCCTCATTTTGTGTCTTTCACAGAAATATGTCGAATGTTGTCGTAATCTTTCCAGGCATTAATGATTGCTTGATGACATAAGGTTTATTTGCTGTAGTTTTGCTGTGAAGTTACTACAATTGCCAATAGTCATGTTATTATTGTTACAGTGGATAATTTTTGAAGAGCCATTTCTAATTAACTTTGATCTTGTCTCTAAAATTAAATATTGCAGCTCAGTTTGTGATCTGTTTATACAGTTTATAGCCCAGGAAATGATGGCTACCCTCACTCAGTGCTCCTGCAGGAGGACGTAATATGCTCCAGTGGCAGAAGGATCATCATCCACTGTTTTTTTAATACTTAATTATTGTTCTTCTCGTGGGGAAAGTTTTACAGTATGAGCTGTACGGGGGGTGGAGGATAGAATTGGAGCAAAAACACCAAAAATTTGACAGTTTTAGGTTCTCAAATGTGACAATCCCCTGCTTTATTTGGTCTTACATTACCTCAAACTGAGTTTGCGACTGTCGAACAAAGCAAGGCATTTATGGCGTCACCTTGTTCACCTTGTGATGGACATTTTTTACATTTTATTTCATGTTTTACTGACTAAATGATTAATCAGTTCATCAAGAAAATAATCGGCAGATTAGTCGATAATGAAACTGATCGTTAGTTGCAGCCCTAACCCTAACCCTAACTCTACAGTATCATTTATACTTGTGCAATACTTGCAATTCCAATACTACAGCCCCTAAAACTAGTTAGAGGAAAAGCAGTCCACTGATTAGTTGTTTGAGGAAAGAAATATTTTGATTATTGATTTTTCAGGCAAAAATGCCAAAAACTCCCTCATCTCAGCTTCTCAACTGTGATGATTTGTTGCTATTCTTTGTTTTATGTGATAGAGAGTTGAATATCTTTGGGTTTTGGACTGTTGCTCAGACAAAACAAACAATTTGAAGATGTCACCTTGAGCTTTAGGAAATGGTGATGGGTAATATTCACTGTTTTCTGACATTTTAGAGACCAAACAATTGATCAATTAATCAAATTTATTAATTGAAAGTAATAATAAGTTGTTGCCCTACAACAAATCCTTTATGAACCTTTATGGCGTTAAACTTCTGCTGAGATTGTGTCAGAAAAGTGATTATTATGGTGATTTCTGTTGCTATACGTTTTGACATTGTGGTGTTGATTACAAACAGGGAAGGGGCTGAAATGTTGCAGTATTGCAGTTTTTCACATGACATTGTACAGCTGTTCATAATATTGTGTCCATCCTCTGTATAGAAAGGGGAGGAGAGCGAGTACAAGAAAACTCCTCAGGTTTTCGTATCGTATTCAGCACACATACACACACACACACAGTTGCTGCATTAGGCCTCAACCCTGAGGCTTGATTTATTCCAACAATCAGCTATGATAAAGTAAGAGTGCCTTGTGCAGCATAAGAAAGCTGCAGGCTCTAAAGGCACCACAGAACACGGAAGAGCAGTCTTGCTATTTTCCGTCACTGTCGCTCCCTCAAAAAACAAGCTCGCCTTTCACCGAACTGCAGTCTCGAATGCAAAGTGAAGCTGTCAGGGCAGAGAGGGAACTTGCCTCATTAACGGCAGAGTCTGAGGGAGAGGAGCATGCGGTATTAGCATGGCACGACTTCTGAAGGCTTTCTAATGAAAAGAAATCAGAGTAGGAACAGGATCTGCAGTATGTCTAAGAATGTGGGCGGTTTGGGCTTGAAAATTAAGTTGACACCTGCCATAAAGACGGATGTAATTAAGGTTAGTTTTACAGTTTTAACAACAATTGAATTTTAGAGTACAGTCAAGTGGTAAAGCACACAGTGGAATTATATTTGTCCAAACCCTAGGAATTGATTGGATGACACTCTCACTCTCCTACACTATGAAAAATGCACTGAACAGAGTTTTTAATATCAGAAATATCTTTATTAACAGGATATTTCCTAAAGTTCTGCACAATTATTACCTAACCTGACACATTCACTCTGTATTGTTACAGCAGGTACCCGCTGTCTGCAGTTAGATAGATAAAGTAGGGCTATAATTTACAATGTAGAGCTGTATGTAATAAGGCCAGCTTAGAGAGAATTATGCTCTATGAAAATCAAAGCCCAACACACAGTACATACGTGCTGCATTCAAGTTTTCCAGCAGTGATTTGAAGTGGTATTATAATGGGAAATGCTTCTGCACATTAATAGGCACCCCACATTGTAGTGTGTGCATGATCCAATGAGCGTTAGCCCGCAGTCAGAGCAGCATTTATCAGCGGAGGTGTCTATCTATCATTAGATGGAAGAAACTGACATGTGAGACCTTGAGGGATGAAACGCTTTGAACACAAACATAACAGGAAGGATGGTGCAACCAGTCTTTCAGCGGACACGTGTCTGTTCTTTCTCATACTGTTAAGAGTGATATGAAAGGTTTGATGCATGTTACATTGTTAGAAGATGGTTATGGCAGTCTAGGTTGTGTGAAGGATCTACTGGGGATAAGCGTCAGTGTGTGTGTGTTCGGTGGAAACCTGATACAGAAACAATGTTGTCATGTTTTTCTTGTTTTTGTTTTGTTTTTTTCGAGCTGTCAAGCTGTCATAGAGCCGAATGACTGCTGCTGGCCTGTTTGTGTATGTTTGTATCTGTAGGTAAAAATGCATGTATGCCTTACAGTAGTTTATGCACTGTACACATACACTGTACTTCATGCACATTTCCATACTTACATTTCCATATATCTTCTCCATTTTTTTCCCCATGTGCATTTCTGTTTTTCAGAAAAAGCTGCACCCAGAAGCATTGCTATCATCATTGCAAAACATTTGATTAGAGATTCATTCTCTGTTTTTAAAATCCTGACAGATGAATTTTGGTGTCATTATGGTCTCCCATAATTAATCAATTTTTTTCATGCTTGTTAAAATTCTCTACGTCATCATCACCTCTGCAAGTTACATCTCTCTGTGACTCAGCCATCTGTGATTTGAGTTTAGATTCTGAGAGGACTTGTCGAGCCGCAACAAAATATTTACTCTCCCCTGACTGATCGGAGCTAAGACGTGGATTAGTGGTGTCTTGGGAAACCCGTCATACACTTTTATTTTCCTGAGAGGCTTTGAAAATTGTACATTACAGCCTGTTTCTCTTTCATCATCCCCTTTCTCCTCACCCTTTCATCCTTGTCTGCCTCACATCTCCTCTCATGTCGCCATACGCTCTACGCAGCTACTCCTGCTGCCTTTTTATGATAGCACAATGCATACAAATGTGTAACATTAAGATGTGATCACACAATGTAGCCTACTGAATCTGTCTCGCCACAAGAAATAAAAGAACAGCGGCAAAACACAATTTGATCCAGGTGTCAAAACAGAACGGCACGCGGGCAGCTGTCCTTTGTTAGCGCGGAGAAAGCTCGCATTCATACAACAGCTTCGTCTTCCTCATACAGGCCTTTCAGTCAATCATCTCTGCTCTTAAATATTAATGAGGCATAATTTTGAATTAATGGCCAGAGATGATGACAACTCTGAAAGGAGGCTGACCAGTGGTTATAATTAACATTTAAACAGAATCCGTCAGAAGATCATTCCTTATTTATCATGCCTGTTACAGCTGGATGTCTTTGCTATACCATTTGTTATGGCTGTTAAGCGGCAGGGAAATGAAACAAGGTTAGCCATTATTTCTCTGTGAACATGCACTACTAGCATGAGACATTTACTGAGGTTTTCAAAGCTCATTTTGCTGTAAAAAAACAGCAGCTTAGACCGCTGTTTGCAGGCTCTCGAGACCTGAATTTAGCAAGACTGGACAGAGAGAAATGTTTTTATTTCTAAGAGCTTAAAGGGACAAGAAGCCAACAGATTTCCAATGCATATCCGGCACAACATGCCCCTTATTCCAGTCTCATGGGAGAAAGCAGCGAGACCAGAGAGCAGGACCAGTTTATGATAAAACTGAAATGAACTCGTGCTTTTTTAATCAGTGGTATCGATTGTGTCTCAACTGTTGCTTGTTAGTGTTTACGTCTCATCAGAGAGCAGAATGCCAACGTATATTTGTATATAATATTTGTATATTTCTTTTGTATATAATATTTAGTTCAATAAGGGGAGATCAATTAAGTGTATAACAATATTTGTTGAGGTTAGCAAGAAAGACTTTGGTGATTATAAAATGTAAAAAGCATCTTTGTTAAGTGTAAGCTGATAGGAGATACTGTAGGACAGAAACACCCTGCAGTCTAGACGCTGGTGGAGTAAAGACAGCAGGTGGATACAGAAACTCTCCGGCGATGTCCTTGAGCTAATATTCAATAGTCGGTTTGAAAGACAGAATGACAGAATTGCAACGATATTGATGTGATATTTAAAGAAAAGCATCCAAGGACTGATTGGCCAGACATGATGATCAGAGCTGTGAATGCTGGGACAATGATTGTGACAGAGTAGATTAGAGCTGGAAGACATAACGGAAATCATTTAAGAAGATTTGCTGTAGAGCCAGACCAGTACTTTGAGGACGATATTGAAATTTGAGAGTTTAAAAACCTATAATCCACGACATTCTCTTTTTTTCCACAAATGTAAACACATAACAAACATTTTAAATCATTTTCCTTCCTTTTTTTAAAGACTTGTGCCGAAGATGTAATAAGTGAAGCTCTCAGACACTGTTTCTAAAATACTTCAAATATAGTCAAAAGTTTGGACACGTTTTCTCATTCAAGGGAATGGGAAGGTGTGTCCAAACTTTTGACTGGTGCTGTATATCTGGCATTTCTGCACTGAGTGTCTGTAGCCGACATACCAGCCAATATATCAGCCCAGCTGAGTCCTCACCGTAGTTAAACCTGATCATTGTCATTTAATGAAATGACTCATGGTGATCATCTGTCAGTCAGATGCATCCAGTATAAGAGCGACATGTTGTTGTTATTAAGTACATTTGATTTACTTTCCTTTTCTGTTTGTATCTACATACTAATCACTCAGGTCCTAGTAGATATTTTACACGTTTTTTTATTGTTCTTGAAACGTTGCCTGTAAAATTCTATGAAATCACAATGATAGATTTGGTCTTGACATTATGAGTTTACTGTGTGTTGCACAATGACTTTCATTTGACCATAACATCATGGTATAATTTAGTATGATCAGTGAAGCGGTTTTGTATTGTAAGTGGAATATTTGATTTATCTGCAAAATCCTGCCGGTCTAAGATAACACGCTTGCTGCAAAGTCAGTTTCACAATGCTTTCTTACTTATAAGCTGTCCAGATCTAAAACATTCATTTGCAAGAAATTATTGGTTAATTACTGCATCTGCTGTTTCAAGATCCTTTTTTTTAAATTTGAAGCTGAACTTGTGGTGCTGTTGACACTTTGACAGCAAAGTATGAGTGTGCATTGTAAGGTCTGTATTTGGATGCTCAGTGTGTCTGTGTGTGTGGGGGAGATGTGAGATAGACAGAAAAAAGAAAAAGATAGAATGATGACAAAACTCTGGGCCGCTGTCAGCAAACTGTGAATACGAGATCACAAACATGCCGTTGCCTCTCCCTCACAAACGTGGATCGGTGTCACGAGGATGGCGCCGGTCAAGCGTGGAACCGTCGCCGAGTCGTTTTTCTCTGAATCACGCCTCGGACTAACAACCTGCTTGTGCATCAACCCAGGAAAGATGGCGGTCTGCCTTTCAAGCTCCCCCACCGCCCGGGTAAACACGCGGGCATGTTTGTCACCTTGAGGCTTTATTTCTGAGGTGTCGGAGTGAGTCACGCTGACAGAGAGAGAGGGAGATAGAGAGATAGCGAGGTGTGTGTGTGTGTGTGTGTGTGTGTTGAAATTAGGATTGACAACAGGAAGCAGCCACATCCCATTCTTCTCCTCTCCTCTCCTCTGTTAAACCTCCTGTGCTTTCTGCTTCCACATGACTGCAGATTTCTGTTTCCTGTCTGTTGCTTTAGCCGCTGCAGTACTTTTTTTTCTTTTTTTTTCTCACAGTCTTTGTGCCCATTCCCTCCCATCAGCTTCAGTCCTGTGTTTCCTCTCTCCTCTCTCCTCTTACATTTCTCCCGGGACCTGGTGAAGAATCCCCCCCCCCTCCCTTCCCCCCACTGCCCACCCTCCAACATCTATCTCATATTTTTGATCTAAATCCTGATTCCCTTCCCTCTCAATTAGGATTTCCACACCGAGGTGCCTTCAGTTGAGTGGTTAGCCGGCCAGGCAGTGTGGTGCATCAGCTTTACTCGGTTGCTTCCAACATGTTTCTCCTCATGGGATTCTGTCTCCATTAACAAGCACCTGATACAGTTTAATAATTCATTAAGACAAAAATTCAGATGCCAAAACAAATATGGCCTTCTTTTTACTACATACAAACCGATAGCTCAAAAGCACTATTTATAGCAATTGTGAGATATGTTACTCTGCTGGAGGCTGAGTCACGGTTGTTCCCTGTTTATTGTCTTGAATAATGAGAGCAAAACTTCCGCTTCAGGCTGCTTAATCATACATCACAGTAAATCATTAAATCAATCATTAAATCAAAATAAATGATTCTCAGACTTATTAATTGTGCACAGTAATGAGATGAATCACATAGGATGAATCAATGAGGCAGATTACTAGTGCGTGTTATTTTGACATGAGGGCTACTGCACCTGGCAGCTGTCCGCCTTCATGTTCTGTGTGTCTTTTGATGAGCAAGTTCACGCAGCACAACAGTAGTTCAGCGGAGGAGTGCTGAAAAATCATTGCTCGACCGGACTGAGAGAAGTTTATATTTTGAGTTTCTGTAATCCTGTGTCAGTTTTGATATTTAGTTTTGAGCAAATTCACTGTGTAAAGCTGATTATTAAAGGAGCTAATCTTGTATTTATGTAATAAAGGAGACGGTATTCTGATCAGCGCCTCGTCCTGCCATCCTTCAGTCTTTCTCTTCCTTTAGCCAAGGCAGGTGTGTCTGTATAGCACATCTCATACACAAAGGCAATTTAAAGTGCTTTACATAAAACAAAGAAAAAGGAAATACAGCATAAAACACTGACTCAAACTGAAAGGATAAGAACCATTTTTTTTTAATTTTAAAAGATAAAAACAGAAATAAATACAAAATAAGTAAAGATCTAAGTGCATCAGGAATAATGATGAGTGCTTAAAGCTGCACTAATCAATATTTTTATATTAACAGTGGATCAAATGACTATGTGTGAAAAGTGTTGCTCATAGTGATGATAATTACCACCTGACTCATGTAGCTCTACAGAGTGTTGTAGCATCTTTAAAGGATTTGGCTGTTGATTTTCTATATTTTCCTTATTGTCAACAAATCTCATGTGAGGAGCCAAACCAACAATCAACTGATCCTGTATTGTGTGTGTATCCAGAGTCTGATATATCTTATTCCTCTGTGCCGTCTGAGCCACACCGCTGCACTATGTTAGTTTGTTTAGAAACGGCTCCAACGAGTAAAAACAGCGATCATGTTTTCAGTCTTTGGAGAGTAGTTCCGTGTAAGGCGGACGCCACTGCACATGTGCGAGAACAGAGCTTCATTAGCTTTTTGTGCTACATATTACAACCTCTTGACTTTATACTAAAGTTCTTTGAGACATTTACAATGTAGTATCCTTTCATTTCATTGTTTGCATTTTTTGGCCTGCAACTTTACTGTTGTTTAGTTGTGTCTCTCTGGTCTTCGTGGAGAACGTAGTGGAGCATTTAACTGCTAAAGAGCCAGATATTTACATTACAGGAGGCCAGAACCTTGAATCTAAACAGATGCTAATATCACTCCGTGTCTGCTAGACGTGAAAATAGGCAACTGTTTACTAACAAGTCCACCAAGGTGATAGATAATATGTCAACATTGTGTTCACAGCTTGTTCCACTGCCTCTCGGTGCCCAAAAATGTAATGCCCTAGATGTAAAGGTAGGCAAAGTCTGGGCAAGTGTTATCTTCTGGAAGTTTGTTCCAGCTTAAGTACCTTTTGAATTATGTCCCTTCTTCATTTAGTTGAAACCAGGCCCTGCCTCCTCCTGTTTCCATCTTCAGTTTGTCCCTGAGAAATGATAAAATCTTTCAGATTTGTTGGCTGAATAATAAAACTCCCTTTTCCTTTTCCAGAAGTAGAGAGTAGAGTTTACAGTTTGGTGAGGGCGAGATGGATGGCGAACAGCTTGGAGCCGAGACAGTTTACGTCTCACACACAAACACACACATTCTTTCGGGTTTCTCTGTAAATTTCCACAATGAGGAGTGTAATCTCGAGCAGTGGAGACAGTGCACCGTAATAGGCCTCATTCAGTCACTTTACACCCAACTGTATGAGTCCCAAAGAGCTCGATATAGATACAAATCATTTTTCTCACATTATGAACAATTACAGAGAGACAAACTCTAAACAGGACTGATCACGTTGCACATGGAGAAAAGTTATTGCCACTTAATTTCAATACAATTTACTTGCGGTTTTGATTGCACATCTGCTTTCATTTCCGCCTAAGTTTAGAATCATATTTTTGTCATCTTTGCCTGAAGATATGAAAAGTTAACTGTGCCAAACACCAAACTATTTTTATCCCAGAATGCCCCCATTTCAAGAAATATCACTGTGACTGTCGGTACTGTGTTTGAAAGGACTCAGGATTGTATAATGGTTACTGTTAGTGAATGTTTTACAGCAGTTGCTAAATAAAAGCATCCACCAATCAGCCTCCTTCCACTGTTTTTTCTATGAGAAGGCTTTCAGACTGTAGATGAACAGCCTTGTTTGTTACATGTTAAAGATGTTTGAGGAAGGAAAACGAAGAACCAATTTAATCCACAGGGTCACAGATTTTATGTCCCCGTTCTCTGTCCGCAGTGACCGTCTGAACCTTTTAATGGTTCCTTTGGCTTCGTCAAGGTCAGATGGCTGAGTTACCTTGTTAAGCTCTCCTGACTGCGTTGTTTAGACAGTAGAGGCTTGGACTGTTTATAAGGACGCAAACAGAGATTCATAAAGAATTGCAGAAGTCTCATATGGAGGCAGATCCACATTGACAGGAATAAAAAGTGATGAAGAAGATTTGTGAAATGAATAGTTGATTAATTAGTCAGTATATTGATGGACAGTAAAATGTGCCAAAAGCTGGGTGATTTTAGCGTGCTAGTTAGCCTAACATGATGTGGTAGATGTATGTATGTATATAGGCTTTATTGCTTGCTAAGATGAGGTAGCCGAGGTTGATTGGTTGGCCGTTGCTTGGTAGGTTGAGCAGCATGCCGGTATTAGCAACATGCTAGGCTAACTTGACAGGATGTTAGCCGGTTCGGATGAAAATGAACCAAAACTAATGTTCATAATCGATTGATCATTTATCAAGAAAAACACATTTGCTGGTTGCAGCTCATCAAGCGTGACGATTTGCTGCTTTTTTCAGTTTTATTGTAAATTGAATGTTTTTGGGTTTATGACTGTTGGTGATACGAAACAAGTAAGAATCTGACATTTTATAGACAAAACAATTATACAGTTCATCAAAAGATAAACAACAGATAATAAATATAATCATCAAGTGCAGCCCTGGTGAAATGCACCACAACTTAAAGTTTCTCTGCAGCTTACTGAACATCTGTGTTTTTTTTTTCATTGTGGCAGCTGTCTCTGAGGTATGCAATACATTTTTCCATTAACATTTATCCTTTGGTGGGTGGTTTCACTTGTTCCTGTTGGCTGATCTGAACATGTACCATGTCAAAGCCATCAAAGCAGAGATCACTCATTGCTACTGCACGTTTGGGAACTGCTTTAGAGCCGCAACGATTACAGTAGTCGATTAATCGATGGACAGAAAAGTATTTTTTCAAGCAAAAATGTTAAATATTCACTGCCCACAGCTGCTTAAATGTGAGAATTTGATGCCTTTCTGTACCTGTAATTTTTGACCAATTACTGTGGACTAAACTTTTTTGAAGTTTGAGGTTATTGCGGCCATTTTTCACTATGTTCTGACATTTTAAAGTCAAAAACAACAATTCATTAATTAAGGAAATAATCAACACAAATCAATAATCAAAAAAATTGTAAGTTGCAGCCCTAGAATGCTTCATTCATAAGCTAAACCTAAATTTACTGGGTTAAAATGCATCATATGATGAAACAGAAGAGTTCTTATCATTACCAGACCATATGGACACAGGATTATTCAGTTTTACAGTCTTCTTTCAGATGATGCAGGACAGAATTCATTTAGGGAATGCTGTAATATATGCCAAACAGACTACAGACATCTACTAACACTTTCTGAAGTTGTGGTTTCTTTGCCTCTGTATCTGGTTAATACACTGGCCCTTAAAATGACAGGAACTTGGCCCTCTTGTGCCTGCGGTATAAACATCCAGCTGCTCTCTCACCCTCTATTCTTCTTCTCCTCTCTCTCTCACTGTGTGTTCGTATCCTGTGTTAATCTCTGCCACCAACCCTCTGTGCTCACAGTCTCCATGCAAAAAGGGCAGGATTGTAGCTGGTGTGTATGTGAGAGGGGTTTTGAAAATAATGTGGGGGGAATAAAATAGTGTCCTGCAGTCACAGTAGGAGCATCTAGCAGCACGTGTAAATTTTTGCCACAAGCGCTCTATCCCTAGTCAGATAGATTTACAAATCAGACAGACAGAGGGGAGGAAGCACAGATTGCTTCAGTCATAATAAAGTATATTCTCTGTTTTCCTCTGCCCTCAGGGAGGTCGCCCAGATCGACCAGTTCCTGCAGGAGACGGCGGCGCGTGAAGCCAACGCCAAGGTACGCCTGCAGCAGTTTATCGAGGAGCTGCTGGACCGAGCCGACCGCGCCGAAAAACAGCTGCAGATCATCAGCAGCTGTGGCACCACGCCGAATGGCAGCCTGGGACGCTGCAGTCTGCAGGCCTCGAAGGGCAATGGACGCCAGGTGAGGATATTGTTAACTAGCCTGTCAGGGCAAAAAAACCCAAACAGATTATTAGACAGTATTTTGTTTGTTGTATGTATGTATATCGTCTATACTTAATTCTTAGTATTTAATTAAGTGAATCCAGACAACACAAATACAGTATGCAGAAAATAATCAACAACATATTTGTGCCAGTAACTTTAAGGCTGCAACCTTTTGCTGCTGAATTGTGCATAAGCATTTGTTATATTGAGTAATGTCCCTGTAATGCACCACAGGTCAAACCCATAATAGACTTTGTGATGCCAGAGACAAGTCTGCTCTACTTTACAGGGCTGTAAGTGTTGTAACTATTGGCGACTTTCTCTTTTTTTTTCATACATCAGCAGGTAATATTCAATAAACTGGAATCACTTCGGAGTGAAACTGCACACTAGATGAGAATTTCTGGCCGAATGAAGTTAGAAAATGGAAAAGGATGCATTTCCTCACCGCGAGTTAGTGTTTAATTTGAGCAGCGGTTTCACATTAAACCTACAAGCTTCGGGTTTGTTAGCGGAGCAGAAAATCATGAGTGTGTGTGTGTGTGTGTGTGTTGGGAGTGTGTACTTTAAGTCATTTAGCTGATTTATTGTGACTCCTGTTCCAGGAATCCATCAGTCATTACCTCCTTGTTGACTGTATTAGCATGATTTTAATTAAACCTTCCAGAGATGTTTTTTTTTAACTTGAAATACTTGAGGTGACAATGCTTAAATTATTTTATATGACATTAAGTTTTTTATCATTTATGTTTTATTTATATGCATGAGCTATATGTCATTCATACTGTGGTGTTTTACTTGTACTTAATACTTAAAAAATACAGGTTTCTCTCAATTCATTCATCCGATTTTTAGTGTAACATTTTAACATCCATGTACATCCTGACCAGAGAGTGTACTTGTATAAAAAGCTATCTCATGCTCCGAGATAGTCCATATGTATCAAATATGTATCAAGTGACTCCTACTTATAACCAGGTATAAAACAAATTCTCAGGAGATCACGAGTGATCACATGTATGTTTTTTAGAGTTTTGTGTTTTTATGTTGCCTTGATGCGAAAAGATAATAAAGATCTGATCTGATCTGAACTGGAATAGCCAATCAGAGATATGGATTGACCCGACCTATCTGCCATATTGTACATATTGTACAAAAAAATCCTTACAGTTTACCCAGTGGTGTTATTCTGAAAGAACATTTAAAAAATGGTTTAAGTTAACTTTATTTGAGTGAAATCTTTAAATCTCTGGGAACATTTAACACGTGAAATTAACAACAGTCTATTATATCAATGATGTATAAATATTTAAATAGGGATGAAATAATAGGAAATTGGCTGAAATGAAAAGACATTCTGCTGTTGGTAGATGAGCTTCATCAGAGAAGAAGAAAATCAATGCCATATTTATTCTTGTTGTTTGTTTGCACCTGTGATAAATATAAATAAAAAAATAAAAAGTGTCATACGTTCAAATGCATATAATATGCTAAAACTATTCTTTATGATACTCCTTGAGCTCACATATTATTCATCATGACCAATGAGCTCTCTTAAATTTAAGGACATTTTTAAGTCAAAAGAAGTTTGATAAATGGGCAGGAGTAAAAATTAAGGATTTTTACTTTTATCTTCCACTAAAGTCCTAAATGTAACTTTTAGCAGTTTGATAAATACAGGCCTAGTTCTTTGTCTCCAGGCTCGCTGCAACTGGCACAGTGGCACTTTCCCGCTCTGCTTTGTCTTACTACACAACGATAAAAAACTCTATCAGCAGATGGTGCTCTTAAAAATGTCACTTACTCAAATTATTATCCAAGAAAGAAGCGACTCGTTTCGTTGCACAAATCTGTGCATGGAAACCAGTTTTCACTCTTGCTCAAGGTTCAGACATGATTTTCAATGAGCTCATTCATTTTATATAGTGATACAGTAAATAATGTAATATGTCTACTGTAATGCTGCGTAGCCTGTTGCAAAAACAACTTAAGGTTGGTTTTTACAAACTAATATTAAAAAAGATGTTTTTTTTCCTTTTTCTTGACTTGTATCGGAAAGTGTTTTGACCTGTGACTGACCTGAAATACTGCTACCTAAATTTAGGTGTTCTGTCTTCGGATTTTAAGATCAGTCAGTTCCTTCATCTGTGTCCTCATGTCATTGGATGACTGTGAATAATCAACATGACAAGTACAAGTGTGGAGCCACAGACTGGTTGGCACCTTGTTACACTGTCAAGGGAAGCCCAAAGATGTCACGCACACTCACAACCTGGCTCTCCATCTCTCTATCACGACATCAGCAAGGTCGCCCTTAGCTCCTAGGAGACAGTTTTTAGAAAGGTGTTTGAGAAATGACAGTGAGTGAAAGGATGACTGACTTGTTTCCTGCTTGCTCTCCAGCTAAAGTTAAAGATGTCTTTAATTCACATTTTTTGGCTTTGTAACTGAGATAAATTGGAGAAAATGAACGCCAAAAATACAGACAGGCTTCATTTTAAGATCAAACTTAAGTCATCAGATTGAAGTTTTACCTCCTGGTGCACAGGACAGAAGCTTTGTGTTCCACCCATTTCTGGGAGATTTATCCTTGTTCTGCTGTCACGGCGTGCTGGCCAGGAATGAGCGCCATGGATGGTGTTTGCCTGTTTCCTCTCTGGTCCATTTTCACTGGCACCTGGCCAGAAACAAGCTGTGTGAGTTAGAGGGAGAGAGGGAGTGACAGTGTCTGTGTTTATGCACATTTTCCCTCTGTGGCACGTCGCTGGTCTGGTACACAGAGTTCCACCTGGCACTACTTCACACACACATAGATACACTCACACATTCAACACAGTGTACTTCAATGCACAAGCAGCTTAGAGTCAAATAGAGCGAGAGTCAGACCAACAACTGAGACCTCAAAATTCTCACCTATTTACTGCCTTCAGAGCCATAACCACAACATTTTAGGTTGTAGGAAAGATGCTGGAGTTTTGCATCATTAAAAGAATACTCAACCAAACAACATTGTCAGACTCACGATAGACAGATTTCTTTCTTTTGCCTACATTACCCACAATGCAATCAAACTCAGTATACTCGACTGGACTGTACATTTTCATTCAGTGCATGTGCAATAACTGCGACAGTAACGACAAGCACCAGGTGGTAGGTCTTCAGCACACAGTGTGTGGGCGTCTCTGTGCGCACCTGCTATTTTGGTTCATGTATATGCAGCAGCGCAATGTGCAAAAGGCCTGGGTGAAGGTGAATATCGATAGGCGGGTGTGGTGATTATTAAGGCAAGGCAAGGCAAATTTATTTATATAGCACATTTCATACCCAAAGGCAACCCAAAGTGCTTTACAGAGTATACAAGCAAAAACACAAAACAGAAAAAAACAAATGATAAAAACAATAAATGCAAGCAAGCAAAAGCACACAGAATAAAAATAATAAAACAAACAAGCAAATAAATTTCATTTGAAGAAAATTAATGAAAATCAATTGTAAACAGGTAGGCCTTTAGCTTGGATTTGAAAGTAGTCAGCATTGTCTCAAGTCTTAATTCTTCTGGCAATTTGTTCCACATTTGAGCAGCATAGAAGCTTAAGGCAGCTTCACCATATTTAGTTTTGACTCTGGGAACAACAAGTAATCCAGAACCAGCCGACCTGAGAGGTCTGCAGGGTTTGTAGGCTACTGGGTCAGGAGATCTTATATGTATCTTGCACCTAAACTGTTCAGTGATTTATGGACAAACAGTAGTATTTTGAAGTCGATTCTCTGAGAAACTGGTAACCAGTGTAGTGATCTGAGAGCTGGAGTTATATGCTGAGCTTTTTTGGTCCTTATTACAACCCTGGCTGCTGCATTCTGGATCAGCTGAATCTGTCTGATCGCTGTTTTAGACAGATGAGTCCATTGCAGTAGACCAGCCTGCTCGAGATAAAAGCATGTACAAGTTTCTCTACGTCTTGTTTTGACATCAAGTCTCTGATCCTTGTGATATTTTTTTACTCTTCAAGGACAGACTGTTAAGGTGAGCACAGACTTTAAATCTTTCTTCATTGGCCCCAAAAACAATGACTTCAGTTTTGTCCTTGTTTAACTAGAAAACATTTTGGAGCATCCAGCTACTTATTTGTTTAATGCACTGTCCCAGGAAGTCTATTGAACTGTACTCGTCTGGTGACACAGGTATATATATTTGCGTGTCATCTGCGTATGTGTGATAAGAAACCTTAAAGTTTTGAAGAATTTCAGCTAACGGGAGCATGTTAAGATTAAATAACAGAGGTCCGAGAATCGACCCTTGCGGCACTCCACTTGTTGGGAGACACTCTGATGTACCGCTACCAATAGATACAAAATAGTCTATGTCTTGAAGGTAGGACTTGAACCAATTCAGGACCGTGTTAGAGAGACCAAGCCAGTGTTCAAGTCTGTCTATTAATATGTTGTGATCAACCATATTAAATGCAGCAGTAATGTCCAATAACACAAGAACAGAGACTTCACCAGAATCAATGCTGAGGTTAATGTCATTCAGAACTTTAATAAGAGCAGTTAAATACTCTCTCAGCCAGTCACATCACTGCTCTCATAGCTCTGAAACAGTTGTGCCAATCACAGTTAAACATGATAATGACAGCTCAACAAACAGAAAGCTTTTCTTCAGGAAATGTCCGGATGGTTCAGAGCGCTACGACATGAACACACATCACCACAAATCTGCACCCAAAGACAGACAGAGTAGTTTTTTTCATCAGTTAGTTACTATAATAACAATAGAAATAAAAAAATAAAGAAATTGATTTGCTAAAGCCGTTTATATGATTATATCACACCGATGCTATTTCAGCAATAATTCTAATGTATCTCACCTCGTAAATGGTCACATAGTTTAGTAATTAATGTTACACAACAGTATTTGCACTGCAAAGTGTTTCAAGGGTAAAACATGAGATGCTACTTTTGCTAAAAAGAAAGTTGGAAAAGAGGCTGCTGAACCCCACTTACCCAATGTTTTCTTCATAAAAAATCAGAATATTGAGTTATAACCGACCATTCTGATGTGTGTAGAGGTGTGTGTGGTTAGACTGCAGCCTGGTGTTGTTTTCAGGCGATTTAATGAAGTTAAACACAGTGAACGGCCGTGCATAATGGCACTGCTCTCTGGCATGGCACTTCTCTAATTAGAGGCTGCAGATTTATCAACATATCAGTCCTGCTGCCTTCAGATGCTGCAGGGATTTAATGAACTGAAAGAGAAGCTTTTCATACAGTATAAACAGCTGTGGACAGCAGATACTGTAAAAATCAACCACATTCATTTATAGATCAATGCAGACTGACTTACTGACTTTCCTGCTTTAACCACATTAAACGTCATTTTCTGTGCCAATTTTGGTTGGAGTGTTTAATTGAAATTAATTATTTATATTTTAAGCATTAATCTTTTGTTGCAGCAAGTATTTTGTTTGATCCTGTCGATAAAATCACCAAAGCATCAGTGGATTGACGTTGCGCCACAAACAGACGTGGTTCCGAGGCGTCAGTTTTTAGCACGACGTCAAGGACCAAATGTCAACCAAAATACAAGAGCCGTCTTTGCGCTGCTTCAATTTGAATGAACCTCCCACCAGTCTGTGCCTCTCCTCCCACCTGGTCACCAAAATACCACACAGTGACAATATGTGATTGAATTCATCAGATTTCACGCGGCTCCCTCTGGAGCCACAAAAGGCTTGATATAACTTTTTTCACACGTGCATTAGTACTCCCAAAGACCTGTAAACAGACTTTGATGTGTAAATTCGGTGGAATTCCCCTTTAAAGTTGGGGCTTAAGGTAATACAGGTGAGGAAATGCCAGGATGTTTAGTATTCATATTTATGCTGGATGTTCATTCATGGCGTTTATTGAGTGAGAATATTCTTGCTCCCCAGAAAATGAATCCTCATTTTAAGCACTTCATAAACCTGTCTGTAGCGCCACCCTCAGGCCAAATTGTCATCTTTATATATACTTTATAGTATAGATGTGTTTTAAAGCTCTAAAAACTTCATTGGATTGTTCATTGGATAATTGAGTTTAGATGATCTCAGTCATATAATTATCTGAATGTATTTGATGACCCCTGGCCTTCCCTTTAAAGCCACCTTCAATCACTGAGCACAACCAGGCTCCTCAGAGAACAAAACCTCTCCATGTTGGACACTTCCTGAGCTTTTCCTCTTGTGCCACCCTCAGGACAAAATGATCCCAATAGTCTGAACAAGCTCCTTCTTATCTGTCATCTGTGACTTATCATCATTTTCTCAGCTGCTCTCATCAGTTGTACTATACATGCTAAAATCTGTGAGAAGTCAGATTAAAACACACAGAAACGTCTTTGAGTAGAAGATCAGTTGTGTTGTTTATTTCGATCTTTATTATATTCTAATCGCCCAACATGAGCTGAGCTGTCAGAGCTGGTTTGAATAATGTTTAGAAAATCTCCCCCTGTGGTAACTGTAATATACTGTTTGATTTACCTCTCTTTTCATTGGGAATTTATTAAGCAGTGCACTGTTGTCATTTTAATAGCAATTTATTATGGCATATATTAAATCTTTGTATAAATATAAAATAGCATGCCTACATTTCTCTCATTAAAAACTGTCCTAACCGCCTGAAGTCACTTGTATATTGCCAGTTGGGAACGAATGAATGACACAGCCGGAGCATAAAGGCTGTGACCCGCTCTTCAGGGCTGTAATCTTACACAACCTTATCTCACTTCAGGGGGGAACCGAGACATTTAATTATTAAACTTTTCTTTCTACTTTGACTTTTGTTTTTTGTTTTTTCTTTCTAATCTGCATCTTCATGTCTCCCTCCAGAGAAACTCCAGCCTCTCTGGAAGCACAAGGGGCATGTACCAAGTGTCAGACCGACGTTCCTCCCCCAGCACAGGGTAAGTCAGCACGCTGCTTACACTCACTGGTGCACTTAACCATCAAGTAAAGACAGGATTTTCCGAGCTCTCAGTGACCATATTACATGTGATATAATTAGGAATCATTTTGTCTTTCTTGCACATTTCCTTAAGATAATAATAGGAAAGGTTTTGTATTAATAGAGTGCCTGGAGCAGAGGGTCAGTTGTTTAGGGAGCTGTGCAGTCTCTGTCTGTCAGTTCATTTGGACAGAAACCTGGTTTTTCTGGTTTGGCTGGAGATTTTGAGGCTCTTGGCTGTCACATGAATTGTGTGCACCTCATCTTTCATAACTCGAGTGAAACACAATCTGTCAGTTATGTGGAAATATAACAGCTCCCCCGCTCCCCAGATCTTTTAACCACCATCTACTGTGCTCGCTGCCCCCGGCCTATGGGGGCACAACGTCAGCCGTGTGTATGAATGTTTGTAAGCACAGCAGCTGAAGTTACAGTGCCTCAGAAAAACAGTAGAAACAGTGGAAGTGCCGCGGTTACTCCCTGTGTGACTTCATATTATTTTGTCTTTCGCACATGAGTTAAAATTCAAAGTCAGGAGATTGTAGTTATTTCCACAAACCCTTTTTGAAACAAGAGTCTCTCCCTGTTCAGCAGGGCTGCACACTTTGCATCTCAGCAAGCAGTAAGCTAACATTATATTAGGTTTTCTGTTTTCTGAGGTGCACACTACAGCTACTCTGCAGAAATTCACTTAGATTTATACAATACTTAGGTGCTGAATCAATGAATAAATAACTGAATTAGTCACACAACAGAAAATCAGTTGTCAATAATTTTCATAACCTGTGAACCATTTAAAAGGGACATATCATGCTCTTTGTGATTTTCTGTCATTTATATACTGTTATGTCAGATGTCTATATTAAACATGGTCAAAGTTCCAAAACTTGATGTTAAATCAATACAGTCAATTTTGAGTAAAGAACAAGAAAATTAAGTGAATATAAAAAAAAATCCTACTACTGTTTGGTACATAGTCGCCTGAGCAATGGAGCAAGTGGAGCAAATGCATCCCCATTATTCAATTAGGGGGAGCAAAGTTATGGTTTTGCTACTCCACGTTTTGACTTTTTAAAAATAAACTTACCATCATACAGTCCCATCAATCAGGTGATTATAGTTAAACAGCCTATATCAATGATCATTTTACTATTTTCAGCAACTGACAAAAACAAGTAATAAAAAAATCACACATTTTTTGACCACCCTTTGAGTTGGTTCAGCTTTCTCATTTCCAGATCGTCAAAAACCGACGCTTTGTCACCACTGCCCCCCCCCACCCCACCAATTATGTATCTTTTCCAAGTTTGCTCCCCCATTTCATTTTAAAGCAACCAGGCACCCATGGTTACTGAGAGGAAGCTTTCAAAACAGGCCAGCGCCGTATAAAGAGCCAGTATGAGATAAATAAGGAGAGAACTGTAAATCATGCAAAGATATTCCAGTAGAGCCTCAGAATATAAATATAGACCTGGAAATGTGTGTGATACATCACCTTTAAGACATTTATCAAGCAAAACTGCCTAATGTTCGCTGATTCAGGCTTTTCAAATGTGAGGATTTGCTCATTTCCTTGATTTATTATTTCAAATTGAACATGTCTTCTCGCGCTATGAGAAGTTGTGATGGACATTTCGTTACATTTTAGTAGACTGATTGCATAAAATATTGACAAGTGGTCTGTTTAATATTGAGGGTAGAGTCTGGTTTCACACATTGACATCCACATTAAGATATTTATATGTAGTACAGTATTGAACCGTGTGATGTACAGATTCAGTCAGTAGGGACACTGAGGTGCAGGTTGGACGTCTCTCTACATGAGGTCTGACTGAAGTATTTCTGGGTCTCTGCTGGAGATGTCAGACACATGGTCACGCCATAATACCCTGACTAACACAACTGTCATTCCCAGTTGATATGAGAATGTGTTTTCTAACCTGACGTCACACAGAACCTGTCAGGCCTTCCCCATTGAATCATGAATGACACGACACACACAGTGGCCCAACAGCAACCCGCGAAGCCTTCTGTCTCAGTGTTATTAATAGCTCTTCATCAAGGATCAAGATATTTTTGCTACTATCACAAGTGTTAAATTTAATGCATTCCAAAGCTCTTGTATAATAGCAATCAATGTGTAATTGTAACAGAATCCATATGCATGGATCCCAATTAAAGATTTTTCTCTCTTAAAGTCCAAAAGCTTCTAATGTAAATGTCATTTATCGCAGGTATTTGTCGACGTTGTATGAGATTGGTGTTATCAGGACATAAAAACATTCAGAATGAAGTGTAATCCATCTTTTAATGTTGATGTACACAGTAGGAAACAACACAAGCAGTGAGATGAGACAGCAGGGATTGTGTCTCTCCTGCCACTGATTATTGAGTTGTTTTATATTTGCTGTCTGATGCTACACACACACACACACACACACACACTTGAATAATTAATTAGCAATCGGTAATCATATGTTGCTTGGCATTGAGATCAATTCATATCATCATGTCATTAAAGCGGTGCAACTGTTTTTATCACGTTACTACTTTACAACCGGCTCATTAGAGCTTTTTTAAAAACCCAGTTTTTGTCAGTGTCCCAGTTTTGATCGTGAAACCATAAACAAACACCGGCGGTTATTTGCGGCGTGGCATCTCATCTTCTCTGCATCCTTCTCACTTGCGAGCAGTGCTCAAGTGCTACCTGCAGCATCACCTGTGGTTCTTTTTCCCTGTTTTTTTGTCCCTAAAATGATATATGAAAAAGCTTCGACTCTTATTATTATGCTGAGAGAAAAAGGAGGGAGTAGTGAGATGGAAGAAACAGAATGAAAGAAAAATGTCCTAGTTTTGGAGAAGCTGATATTTGTAGCTGCTCCTGCCTGTTTTAATTTTAAATACTGTAGCAGTACTTATGTATAAAAGCTGCCCTCATTCTACTATCCTGTGAAATGCCAGCTCTGTCATACAGCACCTATTTGTGGTTCATTTGATTTCATAGGTTCAGTCAAATAATCAGAAGAATCAGATGAACCAGTCACTGAAGCATTAAGAGCAGATGTAAAGATGGTTTCATCAGTGCCGTTAGATCACCAGAGTCATAATTATCACCTACAGTATTTACTTAGTATTTAGCTTTATTTTCACTGTGTCAGCTGGACGTACGTCTGCATATCTCTCTTAATTCTGTGGAAACATGGCATGACATGGTAATGTGTTAATTGTCAAAATGAAATAAAATACTTTTTTATTTCAGTCTAGTCATGACTGTGGCGTGAATGTATAAAAGATAATAAAGAATATCTGCAACAGTGATTCAAATACACCTTTGGAGCGTGTTTAAGACTTGGTTGTGACTCTGTTGAAAACATCATCAATAGATTTAACTTTTTGGATTTTCTTTGTTACGTTATGATGTTAATTCTCATTATTATTCTTCAGAATACATTATGGACCATTCAGGTGATATTGTACAAAAAAAAACATTTCAGAAGAATTCAGTCATAACTTTATTTACTTTAGTTCTGTTACTTATTGCTCACTTCCTTCTCTTTTTCTGCAGAGCATCAGGGCGAATCAAGTCCGTCTCACAGGGCTCTGGCGGTTACGATAGTGACAGCGTGGAGATGCACCCTATGGAGGACTGTCCCGAGGCTCAGTACTATCACATGCAGTGCCGGCTGGGTGAGGGGGGTTACGAGCGCTCCCCTGGATGCGGCGGTGGAGGATCGAGAAACTGGGGTCTCCGTAAACAGGCTATCCAGAACTGGCAGCGGCGACCTTACAGGAACAGCACTGAAGGCGAGGAGGGAGACGTGTCAGACGTGGGCTCCCGGACCACCGAGTCTGAAGTGGAGATGTGGGAGCAAGAGAGGAGAGCTGTGGCTGAAGTCCAGCAGTCTGCCGCCCCCTATCCTCACCACAGCAGGGCCGGATATCGCCCTAATGCAGGTAAGGACTCTTATTCTTAGGAATGTGCGTATTGTATCTCACATACTCCAATCTAACCGTCCAGCCAGTAACTCAGACACATGGGATTGACAGAATAAAGGCCTTGGTATGACTCCCATAAGAGCAGTGACTGATGTGGATCTAGGTCAGGCTGAGTCGCTGTAATATTTCAGGAGCTGTGTCACTGACCAAGCTCATTCTACAAACTGAGAGGAGTGCAGATCAGCTATGAGCTTATATGGTAAACATGGAGGGAAGAGGCCACATGTCTGCTGCAGTGTGTGGACACAACAGTATAAACACTTGAAAAATGACTTAAACTCTGAAGGAACTTAAAGCGCAAACACAACACTGCTACAAATGTTAGTAACAGTGTTTGTTAGTTTTTCCCTTTTCCCCAAATCGAGGATCAAGGATTGAGAATGTTGCATGCTGTAGGGCTGCAACTAACGATTATTTTCATTATCAATAATCTGCAGAGTAATTTCCAAAAAATTCTTGGCATTTTTGCTTAAAAAAATGACTAAAACGATTATCAAAATAGTTGAATTTTCCTGTCGATCGACTGATCATTGCAGCTGATATGCTGTACAGATTTTAAGGCCTTCTGTGACAAACTTGTGATTCTGGTTTTGTAACTTGACCCTGAAACAACTAGTTTAAAATACTAATTAGCTGCATTTGTCAGCTATTGATATCTGATATGTGAATTTGAAGCATGATGAGAAAACTAACTGAGCTCCAAAGATGCCACATCGTACTGTGTGTGTCCAAGGTGCAGGTGCACCGCTCTGACATACATAACGTGCAGTATATGAAAGTATAATGTGTTTTCATAGTACCATATGTGAATGTGTAGGTTTTAGAGAACAAAAAGAGATGTTTTTGCTCCATTTTCAACAGTAGGGTGTTCATCTGTTTTTATGTAGGCAAGAGAAGTTTATTTGTGTCTCTCAAACACAGAGGCAACTCAAAGTGCTTTATGTAAAGTGAGAAAATGACATTTAAAAGCAAAAAATGAAAATGAAATAAATTACAATAGAATAAAATTAGATAAATGAAATTAGATACAAATAGGCAAAAAAGAATATACCAAAAGTACAGGTATGGTGCAGTTATAAGTTTGCTAAACAGGGACATGATGAATGTATGTTTTAAGGTTTATGAATACTGCTAACTGGCATGCAGTGCAGTCTGATACGAGCCGCATTTGTTGCAGTGTTGACAATTATGATTTATTGAGTTACAGTTTATTTTTCAGGAGGTGTTTACACTGTTTTGTTTACCATCAGTATGTCTGTTGTAGATGATGAGTAAACCAAGTCATACATTGCTGCAAATAGTACAGTATACTGTCTCTGTGTCTGTATCTGCGGTAGACCTTTGTATTTGTATTTGAGAGAGCGCTATTTATCTGATGTATCGTCTCAGTTTCTCCTCTCATACTAAGCTTTGTGCTTCTATGAGCGAGCCAAGTTGGAAAGCCAGTCATGCTTGAAGATTTTTTTTTTCAGCTCCATCACAGATTGTACATCTCTCTGTTAACTTCCTGCCGTGCCAAGATCCTTAAACTCACTGCTGCCGCCCTCCATTTTTCCCCACCTGCTGTCGGGTTTCTTATAAATACCAGGTGGACACAGGCAGTCAGGGAAGGAGCAAAACTGGGCCAGAGCCCTATGACAAATCTGTATGAACCACTATGACGGCCCCCATTAACTCAAAGATCTGTCTCATGTAACACTCAACATGTTACTGGCATTCCTCGGTTCTGACGTAGTTCTCCTTATTGGGAGAGTCTCTGCCAGGTTTTATCAGATGGTATGTATCTACATGCTCACAGTTTTTTTTTTTTTTTTTTTTTCTCCGCATGTAACACATAGCTCGGCTTTTTTAGTTCATTTGGCAGTCTTGAGCGTAGGTGGTGTGAGTGAGGAAAAAAGAGAGAGAGAGAAAGAGGAAGAGTGTAAGCAATGGTTCATAGCCCTGATGGTTGCGAGCAGACTCCTTCCAAGGCCGAAGATGAAAATGAGTCATCTAGGAGCAATCTTGCTGGGAGGAATGAGCCAGGTTTGGATTGGACACATGGTATCGGCCAATAGATAGCAATGGAGAGGATAAAAATGAAAAAGAAGAAAAAAAAATTATGTAATCTTATTTGGTGTCTTGTTGAGGGTTGGCGCCACCATGTGACAGAATATCTTTTTAACATTTCTGGCAATTTACATCTACATCCTCTGTAGAAAATTTAAAAAAATCTCTCCGAGCACCAAGTTAAGTTCACTTTTTCTTTTTTGAAATGAATAAATAAATAATAATAAATAAATAAAATGCCCTCTATAACTTTAGAACCCACCTTGCAGGACACTAGCACAATGAGGAACATTCACTGTTTGCTGATTGCTCGTACAGTACATAAATATGAACCTGTAAGTTATGTGTCAATAGATGAGTCTCTTTTTTTCTGTCATTGATGTCATAAAAACATGGTGTTGTAAAAATAATACAGGTAAATTGCACAGCAGAGTAAACAACTGACGCTTTAAACATATGGTGATTTCCTACCTTCAAAGCAGGCTGACCATCCCACAGTTTAAGGAATCCTTGAAAACTTTATGTCAAAATTCATCGTCAAAACATCAAAATCGTCCATTTGTTTCAGTTTAAGCAGCTGACCTCCAGTGGTAAAGCACAAAAAGACTACAAAAGACTGTTTCTTCCCATAGGTCGATCAGAAGGGGGCTACAGCAAGCCCTGCCGTCATGAGAAGAGCCCGTCCAAATCCAACGAGGTGATCAGTCCCGAGATCCTGAAGATGCGTGCCGCTCTCTTCTGCATCTTCACCTACCTGGACACTAAAACCCTGCTGAGAGCTGCTGAGGTCTGCCGCAACTGGAGGTTTGTGGCTCGTCACCCGGCTGTCTGGACCAGAGTGCTGCTGGAGAACGCTCGCATTTCTTCCAAGGTGCAAAAGTGATAGATACTGTCAACAATAAACAGCAGCAGCATGTACAGTAGTGCATTTAACTTTCTGTGTATTATGAACATCTTCACTTATTTCAGTGTTTTCTCTCGTAGTTCCTGGGCACATTATCTCAGTGGTGCACTCAGACGCACTCACTCATCCTGCAAAACCTCAAACCACGACAGCGTGGCAAGAAGGAAACCAAGGAGGACTACCTTAAAAGCACACGGTGAGGCACACATGCAATAGAAACAGAGACACAAATACAGGCAGGATGTCAAAGCTGCACACAGTTAACAAAAAACTAACTTTGGGATGTTTATTACTACTGTTGTTTTGGCTTTGAACTGGCTCTTTGGACTGAGTGACATGTTGAATGACTCCTCAAACAGTTATTAATGAGAAGAAGCCAACAAGAGGAACATAAGTGGTTAAATACCAATGTGTTTGTGCTGTTTTATTATGTTCAGCATATAAAACATCAGTTTTCCTCAAAGAAGACAAATAGAGGTTTGATATGAGCGGTAAAGTTGTTTGTGTCTAAATGTTTTTTTTGAGTATGTTTCAGCTCAAAGCTGCTCTTTAATTGTGCAGACGCTGCATGGACATGCTGACTCTTGCATATATTGCCAAATACATTGCAGGAACATTTTGTTATGTGCTATAAATAGTAGACGTGCTGTGCTGAAGGACAGGAGAATTACATCCTCTGCTATGTCTCTGCCTGTCTTTTCTTGTCAACCTTCTTTTACGTCTCCATCTTAGTGGCTGTCTGGAGGAGGGTCTGGAGGCGTTGCTAAAGGCCACAGGAAGTAACCTACTGATACTAAAGATTTCTCACTGCCCCAACCTGCTGACTGACCGCTCCCTCTGGCTGGCCAGCTGCTACTGCCGAGCTCTGCAGGCTGTAACGTACAGGTAGACCCGCCTAGATCTCTGTTAGAAATTTGCACCCTGACTAATATATCAAGCACAAAATTTTCAATTGAAGCCCAGTGACTGAATGAGTCTATAAAACTGCACACTGTGACACAAACTGTGTATGTGTTTTGTGTTCCAGGAGCGCCACAGACCCAGTCGGCCAGGAGGTGATCTGGGCCCTCGGAGCAGGTTGTAGAGACATTATTTCTCTACAGGTGGCGCCGCTACACCCCTGGTAATACACATGGAAATAATCAATACCTTTGCAGCTATTGTGTTATGGCGACTTCGCTGAAGGTTATTAAATGATTGCACATGGCTTTCATTTTGCCTCTTTTAGCCAACAACCTGCTCGCTTCAGTAACCGATGCCTGCAGACCATCGGACGATGTTGGCCGCACCTCCGCGCTCTCGGTGTAGGTGGGGCTGGATGTGGCATTCAGGGGCTGGCCTCACTGGGTAAGTGCTGCTTATGTAACAATAATTCAACTTGTGCTTACGTCCGCTGCAGTAATTTCAGCTGTAATATGAAAATACATTATTCATGAGTGTAATTCCAAAACCGGCACACTTTGAAATCACAAACTCATTCACATATGCAGGAACTGTGATTTGCGGCTAGATGATAGAGAAATGGTGTGTCAAGACGTGACATAACAAAACAAAGCATCAAAAATGTACTCTTAAACAATCTCAACTGTATTAATATTAAATTTCCGTTTTTAAAAATACATCTATTACTATATTACACTACATATATTGCATTTCAGCCATAATTGGCACAGACCTTAAATGTAAACAACCCTTTATGTCCTGCTGTAACCTCTGCTGTGTATTATTCTGACATTGTCCCGCTTTCTGTTCCATCTCTCTGCAGCGAGGAACTGCATGCGCCTGCAGGTGCTGGAGTTGGACCATGTGAGTGAAATCAACCAGGAGGTGGCAGCAGAGGTTTGCAGAGAGGGACTGAAAGGCCTGGAGATGCTGGTGCTCACCTCCACACCCGTCACCCCCAAAGCCCTGCTCCACTTCAACAGTGAGTCTAACTACTGTATACAAGACAGTTGACTAGCTGATTTAAGGCCTGTGTCTCATACTTTTAATTATATATTTAATTTAAGAAAACCCAGATGACTTCCATGTCAATGTTCTCTGAATCCTCCTTTCACTCATGCAGGCGTGTGCCGCAACCTGAAGTCCATCGTGGTTCAGATCGGTATAGAGGACTACTTTGAGGACCCCAACAGCCCTGAAGCCAGAAAACTGTTTGATGAGATGGTTAACAAGCTGCAGGTAACAGCACCTCAGTATCTACAGTAGGACACACACTTTTCAGAGCACCGTACAGGTATTTCAGGTGTTAAAACATACAGTACAATTCACAGACAAAATCAACACAAAAAAAATAAAGGAAATGAAGAAAGCTGTTAATATTACAGCCTCTATGCAGGCGTTCGTGTTTTCCCTCAGAGCCTCAATCAGGCCACACGTTGGTCACTGCTTTATTTTAATGATTTAATAATTCTCATATTGTGAATTTAGATTCCTTTTTTAAGCCGACATTATTCTTAGATTTTTGCACAACTTTATACACATGACTAACAGTTTGACCGAAGCTGTTCAGCAGATAAGATGCATCTATTTTTATTACGACTACACACTGTTTAAACTGTGACTCAGTCCATAAAGTCCCCGTGATGGTTGGTTGTGGATGTGCTGCTGTTAACTCACTCAAGCAGAGGCTTATTGTGAGAGGCTCGGGTCATTCTCACAGCAGAGCTGACCACACACACATTTAAGAGATTTAAAGGCTGTGAAATCCCAAGTTTTATTTCTGTTTTGTTTTTATGAGTCAGTTATAGTGACTCCTTCTTGGGTATTGCACTTACAAGATGGGGAAGTGGCTCATAGCAGTTAAGTAACCTCTCCAAAAGCTGCAAACAGCTATGATTTATTTTTATCCCTCCCTTTTTAAGTTTGCTGTGAAAAGGAGGCCAAAGTTCTCCTCTGATGTTTAATCATCCCTTTTTTGAAGCAAGTTCTGTGAGAGTGAAGCTTCGCAGGTTTTTTTTTATGACACATCTGTTATTTTACACATTCAAATACTTACTGCTAACAGAATAATATAAAAAGAGAGAAAATAGAATATTTGGCTTTCAGATATTTGGAAAAATTCATACACAGGTCGCCTTTGTAGAAATAAATAAATAAAGAGATTCTGATGTTCCTCCTTCTCCTTTTCTTTCAGGCTCTGAAGAAGAGACCTGGCTTCTCCAAAATCCTCCACGTGAAAGCAGACAGTCTCTGCTAACATCTTTTGTGCAGATTCTTCAAGTC
This sequence comes from Scomberomorus guttatus, assembly GCA_038419695.1. NCBI lineage: Eukaryota > Metazoa > Chordata > Actinopteri > Scombriformes > Scombridae > Scomberomorus > Scomberomorus guttatus. The sequence goes on from CM076447.1 coordinate 14,365,331, forward strand.
TTGGAGAGAGGCGCCATTCGGCTCCGGGTCAATCAAAAAGACCCAGCTGTTTTGGGCCCACTCCATTGGGTTGAATAACAATCTGCAGCACTGACAGAAACAACAGACGAGCGCCATGATGATGAACCAGGACAGAGGCTCAATGTGCATATTACACAAGGACAAACCTGAAACAGAAAAACTCATTCACTGCCCCAGTAGGGGAAACCAGTATCTCCAATGTATTGGTTATGACATAAAACCAGTTAGGGAGCTTATCCGGACTGCAAACACTCTGACAAAGGCACTATATATCCGATGAAGGGCCTGTCTCCATCTTTACAAACTGTCAGATTCCTCTTTCTCAGTCGTCTTTTTGTTTTCACCATGAGAGTGGATTGTGTCGTCGCACAGAGCCAGATTGCTTTCTTGAAACGCCTGGAGCCAGGTGACAGCGCTGTATTTCACTGCGACTCTATATAATTCTTGACGTATACCTGAGACTACCTTCAGCACCAAGTGCTCGTGGGCAGCAGCACATTATACAGCATACATACTTTCCACTTTGAGGAGATTTAAATGATTGCAAGGAATTGTCGAGAAGTTGAATTTCTTAAGAGATCTTGAGTTCTCTTATTCACCAGTAAGAGTCTTGACACAGAGGCTTTATATGTTTGTGTGTGTGCAGATGTGTGAGTGCATAAATAGACTAGCCGAGGGTTGAATAAATGGTTTTCTCGCTACCATGTCAAAACTGGACAACTTTCAAACACCTACTGCTTCCACCCAGAACAGAAACATGCTGCACCAGCTCCAGGCACAGTGGAGAGAGAGTAACGCACAGACCACCTTTATTAACAGTCGTCTTCTAGCCCACTGCATGGCAGCGATGCATTTAGCCTCTTCTACCGTACCATCCTCCGCTTCCTGATCATCGGAGACAGGATCAGGATACAGGACTCAAACGTGGACTCTGTATTTGATGCACAAGGCTCGAAGATGATCCATAACGCATTTCTCTCTAAACCGGTGCCATTTGTAACAGTATCTGTCCTCATTCCAGCGAGCGTTTTCTCCAATGTGCCATTAATGAGGGAAGAAGAACCACGCAAGGTAGATGTTTAATCTCTTCAAATCGAAAGCAACATTATAGGAGTTTGATTTGAGTGAGAGCAGCTCTTACTGAACATATGGTTTTGTGTTTCATATTGAACACGGCCTCCGGGCGTGTAGAGGTGTTACAGTGTTGATATATCATGTGAATTTCATACCTTACCATACTGAACAGTGCCATTCATAGGACTCGTCTCTGTGCAATCCTCATTTATCATTCTCAGCTGACGTCCTCTGACTCCCTCTGCTGGCGTTTTCAGGCAGTTACACGGCCGACAGCCAGCTTTTGTGATTTGACACGTTGTGTCCTTTCCAGCATGGAACAAGTATCACCGTAACTATTTTGCAGAACTCAAAACCAAGGGATCAGGTCCTCAGTGTCACCTTTCAGTTGGGAATTTGACTTGGTGAAATGCTTGGCTTCAGCGTACATTGCAGAAACTTTAAAGACGTATGAGTAGCAATACTTCAAGTGTTAACACTGAGTTTAAACTCCTCGGTGCTGCAGATCAGTTTAAAGGGGCGTTCCACAGATTTTACAAAATCAATTTACAAGCTGTGAGGAGTAGTACTCAGACTGTGAAAAGAATAACCCCGGTGATGTCATCAGGGTTATCTCAGCTTGGAAACAGCACACCTTTAATAGAAAAACCTGCAGGGCATAGAGTTTGAAGGATGTGGGTGTTTACAAGGCTAACAGAAATACTTTATTGAGCTGAATTATGGGAAGCATTTTTTAGAGCATGAACCACACCAGGGACCAAAAGTAAGGATTTCTCTGCTTCTGCTGCATCGATTTTGACTCTCGATTTTGAATCCCCCGACTTTATAAATGTGCAATAACTAAAATCGCCGGAGCACCTCTTTAAACAGAGCTCCTATTAGACACTTACATCCACATTGATTCTGAGGAATCACGCACACAGCTTTGAAACAGGTTGAAAAAAAGAACCACATGTCAGGTAAGAACGCTGCGTCTCCTCCCTCGTGACATGCTGTTCATTTCACCTTGCGCACCTCATTCGTCTCAAGGCAACTAGCCCGGTCTCTACAACAGATCTTAACATCTGTGGGCGGCGTGTGCAACAGAGCAAAGGGGCAGTTTTCAGAAATGCTGATCAGGCTTTCGTCACGTGGGCTCTTTCAAAATTCACAACCCACTGATGAGGAGAGCTGCTGGCTGCCGTTTTTGGTCTCTGCTTCATAGTCAAACATGATTATGAGGACTTGTGTGGCTGCATATTGTAGTAATGATGTGCGTGTTCCAAGTCAATATGTGAGAACATTTGTGGATGTCCATTTCTTCATGTTCTTCCAGTACTGCATATTATTATCTTACACTTGTACTGATTGTCCACTCGGTTTCATTGAGGGAAACAGGTTTGTGGGAAAGGTGTAAAACTTTGCTGACACAATAGAGAAAACACAATGCACTTGTTGATTTTGAGTTTTAGACAATCCTGCCTTCGCGATCAGCTACTCTGTACATAATGTTTGTATAAAACAACAACAAAAAAAAGAGAAAAACATTTGATGTTATATAATATTAAGGTCATACTCATGAGTGGAAAAAGTTGAGGTTTACAGGTCTACATTCGGTAAGCATTTTCTCTCCAAAGTTGAATGAAAGATAAACATAGAGAATTATATTATGTATAACAGTAGTGTTGAAATTGCAGTTGTGTATTAGATACTTTATATTAAATGTGCATCAGAGTCATATAGAGATGGAAATTATTTAAGAAGAGGATAAAGATGATAACTCAGCTATTTATTTCTATAAAAAAAGAGCGATGTGTATAATGTTGGCATGTTTGTGTTTGAGCATCAATCATTAAGTTGCCTTCTTAACTGTTCTGCTACTGTGGCAAGAAAATTATTAGATGTTAAAGAGCTTTTGATTGCCTGCAGGTTTTCTCTTTATTTGACCAAGTCTGTTGTTGCACTAGTGAGAAAAAAAAAAAAAAAGATATTTCAGATGTTTATTATAAGAGTGTTGTTTTTAATGTTCAGCTATTTCTCAGTATTTGACAAAATATGATGCACTTTTTTTTTTTTTTTCCTGAACACTTTTAATCGACCCGTCGGTCATCAGTTTAGTCAGAAACGACACTGGTTTCTGTCAGCGGGAGACAAACTGTTCACTTACATGTTCGGTTTCATGGAAAGAAGATTTGGGGAAACAGAGTCATATATGAACTTCTATAAGTGAACAGTTTGCCTCTTTTCTCTTACACCATCTCTCATATCTCTCATAGGTTGGGAAGTTAAAGATTGAAACTGATTCAACTACATTCAAGTGCTTTTTAGGTTCATTGCCAATATGACCTTATGCTTACCTTTTGTATTTGTCATACAGTAACATAACCTTTGTTTACGTTTGCATTATACTGTAGATTTCATGCTCATACCAACAGTACTTTTGCTTTATTGTGATAATGGACCTGCTGAAGACGTTGCAGAGCCTGTACGCTCTGAAACTGCAGATTAGAGGTGCCAAGTACGCCAGAATGATTTTGGCTTACATCTCCATTCTCTGCCTCTCCAAATGTCAACCAGAATCATTTCTAATTTATTTTACAGATTCAACAACCTGAAGCATTGCTTATAAACCAAGGTGCTTCCTCATTCATGTTAATTTCCTTATTTAATTTTTTTAAAATCAAGTTTTATTCCTCCTTTACTGCATTTGTCATATTGTGCAGTTGGAAAAACAGTGTCTGAGTGTTCATGTACCTCTCTGTACATATTTTATGTATGAATGATTGTACTCTGCCCATTCATCTGAATAGTATTTTACATATTACCTCAACACTTATCTGGGCAATTAAGTGTGCAGTTTGTTTTATTTTTTGACTACCATCGACAGGTATGCCAATCGATCCACAAACGTCATCCTTGTTGCTACGACGACAAAAACAGATTTTGTTGCTGGAAAAAAAAAAACGTTCCCAAAAAGATGATCAGCCTTCTACGATGACTGCAACAGATGGAAATGTTTTACTACTCATTTTCACTCATGTGTTGTCATCAATAAAACTGCTTTAAATTGTATTTGCTACTGCTTTCAGCTGCTTCTTAAAATAATTTAATTTTTAATTTTAAGATCTCTAGTTTTTGATTACAGGTTCAGTTTCTGTGAGAAACTGTGAGAAAATGCGATGTGAGAAAAGCTCTGATGAACTGTCTTTATGCTAGCTCGTTAGGACACAGCAGCTACAACAAAGTTTGTGACTGTCTGATGAAGAAGGACAAACAGTTGAGAAGGTAAAGACACAGCTTTTTTTATCAGGAGTTGGTGGAGATCAAACCAGAGGTAGACTTAACATTGATGATGATGTTGAATTTGTAAAAACAGGAATTGTTTGCCGGGTGGATCTCTTCTGCCCCCTGGTGGCCAACAATTGATTAATGCAGCTTTAACAACACGCAACTATTTGTTGTTCTGTGTGATATTTTCCAGAAATTATACTATTTTCAGGTTTAAAAAGCTACACTGCACAGAAATAGCCTGAATCTATTCTTCAGGTTGCACACATTAATTTATGAATTTGTGTTAACAATGTTTATGTGTAATCTGAGCTCTGCAGTTCCCTCTGCAGTGTCTGTGTTCATGTAACTAATTATAAATAATACAAACGGTAACCACGGTTCTTTAAATACTTCTAATACTTATCATTAATTACTTAGTAACATAACAGTTTATAAGTTTTTCATTATAAAGTATTAGTTGTAATCTGTACAATGAAATTTGTCTGTTATTTAACTCTTTGTCAGTCATTTGAGTGACATTTTTCTTATTTACAACTTAAAAAGGATATTCCTACATACTTACAACTCTTTGTTTCTCCATGTAGTGAATATGTTTTGTGAATGAAGCTGCACCACCAAGGCAGTGTAACAGATGACTTTACCTTCTGCTGATGTCTGTAGTTGAATGATTAAGTCCTGATCTGCTCTGTTGCCTCATGCGTTCCCCTGCTGGACCGGGACTCCTGCCAGAACTTTGTCCCTCTGTGTCTCCCTCTCTCTGCCTTCCAACGAACGGTCTGAATGAGAGAGGAGGGTGAGTAGACTGCCCACAGAAAACAAGGTTTCAGCCCGATACACAACAATCCCTCTAGCTGATTTCATAACCACCATGTGTTGATGAGGCTCAGCTGTGTTCATGTCCTTACTCAGAACTCAGGGGGGAAACTGAGGCAAATCTTTGCTGATCTGCCGTGAAATGTAACATGCGCTGTGATTGGCCGTCTTCTGAACTTGTTGGCACACCTGCCTGTTTCTGTGCCCTTGACACTTTCTGAAGGAGATATCTGGTTACATCTCACAGTGAATTCCCAAGGTTTTGCCACAACAAGGCCCCAGAGTGACATGTACATGGTGGGAGGCCTTTGGCAATGCCTTTTTAACACCTACTTTCATCAAATATAGTTGTAAATTCTATTTATTTAGAAAACCTTTATTTCCTGTATAGAATTTATAGATTCAAAGTGCACAATTTATTTAAGTATTAATACACTTATTTTAAATAAGTATATTTATTTATAAATCCCTCCCTTTGTTCTATTGTCTTGTTAAATCGCTTTAGGTTCTCCAAAAATTGAGTGTTTTGTAATGTTTGTTTGGTGGCTCGTTCAAGCTAAGGTGCAGAACAAAATGTGTGTTCATGTTTGTAAGTTACTGTAGATAAGAAGGAGACTTTAGCAGGAAAGCTAATGTGTGTTGCTGTTCAGAGTCTCTTTTGTTGTGTAGCAGGATGCTGTCAGGCTCAGTGTGACCATCCGCTCTCTGCCCGTGATTGAACACTGTCGCTTTATGGCTTTATTCAGGATGTGATTTGCTGTATTGAAATAAGGACTCCAGGTATTTAATCTAGATAATGTAAAACTAGGGGGGTACAGCCATGAAATCAAAGAATTTTAAATATAAATTTCTCCCTTGTGGTTTCTGATTTTTTCCTCACAGGAGAACAGAGGACGGGTGATTTACAGAGCAGATATGTATGCTGTAGTAGAACAAAAAAAGACAGTTTAATTTCAGTTAGACTTTTAAGGCCCTGCACATTACATAACACTCCACACAGGTGTTTTCACTTGTGGCTAATTAGACATCTGCTCAGGTTGAAGTTTGGCAGGGCTATGTGGAAAAATACATGATGTCACCCGCTCTATGGACTAATAAGAATGACAAAGGTGTAAGAGTGCAGTCACACTAGCACCAACCTGTGAAAATATTCACTCTGTCTGTCATTCATTTCAGTTTAGGCCCATGAGAACGACAACATCTGAATGCATTTATTGTTTTGCGTCGCTGCAAAATCAGCAGGTCACCTTTTGTTCAACTTTGACAAGGAAAATTTTCAATCGACCATAGAAAGAAAAATAAACAGTGACTCGTGTTTGGAAATGGAGATGTTAATCTAACAGTGTGTTTTGCATATTACACTATCAGACTACAAAGTGCAACGTTGCTCTCATGCAATATTAATGTGTCATTCTGCGGCCACCTTTGATTGACTGATGGCTAATGTCAGTGTACCTTAATGTGCAAGAAAACAAACCGCAATGCTTCAGACAGGCTCAGTCTGCACACGCCCACACATGAGAAGAGGTCAAATCAGGCTAAATAAGTAAAAAAACACCAGTGTTGGACCAGGGGTGTGTGGGGGGGGTTTAAGTGATCGGGTGAATTTAAACTCAAATTTAGCATTCATCAGGGGATTTTAAAGTAAGATGAGGAAACTAAACAGAGATGGTTGTTGGCACTGTCTCTCATAGTTGGCATGTTAAATGTCGTCCTCACGCTGAAACTTGGGTCTTTCTGTTCCTTCGAGTTACCATCTCATGCTCCTTGCTCTTTCTAACTGGCAACAAGTTGACATCAAAAAAATATATTTCAGATCTGTGTCCTTGGCATTTGTTTGGTTTGGAATCGTTGTTTGGCTGTTAAATGTTACATCAGCTGCATCCCAGAACTGCGCAATATGTGACAAGACAGCGCGTTCATTACTCATTTCAAAAAGAATCAAAAAAGATGTTGTATTCTCTTTGTGATAATAAACCAAGCAGCTGCAGCATTACACTCTAAATTAAACCTTATTGTAACATTGCCTAAAACACATTTTGCAATCATGAACTGACATGAGGAAACTTAAATTAAAATTTGAAAACCCAGTTTCAGTTTCAAACACATGAATGAAACATGTTCCACATTTCTTTTCTACTGTAATGTAGTGCTTTATTCTTAATAGTTTATTTGGACCGCTATAAAAAAAATCCAAAGTTGATACAGAGGGCAAATGCAACATCATTTTGCCTATTTTTTAAAAAATTTGAATTCATTTATAGTGTGTGCAAAGGCTTGAATAAGTTGATCAGTAACATATTTTTTGTGGATATGACTGACCATGGTGCTTATTTTAAACTGCTCCTTTTAATCCTATAATTATATTTAAAAAAAACAAGCTCATTTGCCTCCCCAGTTGCCTCAACACCCATCAGGTGGTTAAAAATGAAGAACCACAGCTCCAACAGGTGATACTGGCTGCTGTGTGACGGGAGAGTTTTGAAAATCTGGATTTAGATACCAAAGATATTGTTCCTCTAAATGTCTTGCAATTGAAAAAAGTGCAAGCCAAAAACGAGCCATGTGGGCGTTAAAGCTCATCAGGTTTCATGTTTGCAAGGTTGCACTTATCAATATTTGGAGTCAAGTTACAGTAGAAGTATTCATTCAAAAACACAACGTCACAATCCATCTCCACCACTTTAGCATCAGTAGAAAAAAGAATAAAATCAGGAATATTTCTCTGCTCCTGTTCTTCTTAATTCTTATGCAGATTTTGAACCATTCATTTTACTTTTAACCACTTTTAATGACATAAAGTGCTTTGACATGTGAGAAGTAGAGCTGAAACAATTAGTTGATTAATGGATTAAGTTAAATCGACCGAAGATTAATCAGTAACTTTTTGATGTGATAGATTTTCTGAGTCACGTTTAAAGCAAAAATGACCAGCATTTGATGGAACCAGCCTCTTAAATGTGAGTATTTTCTGTTTTTATTACTGTAAATTGATCAGGTCAGACAAAACGTGCAATAGGATTTATGTACTCTTGTCAAACTCTTATAGACTAAACAATTAATTGATTTATCTAGACAGACTCCAGACTCTAACAGACTCCTAAAAGGAGCACAATGCAACATATAGCACAAAACATGATAATGTTACGTGATACTGTAGATGTGGGAAAATAAAGGAAATTTGAAGAAAATTCAAAGTTTTTCTCCATTATTTTGCCAGTGGAACACGGCAAAATCATTAAGAATATGCAAAAGAAACCAAAATCATCACCCCTTATGTGTGAAAAATGTTGTGAAATTTTGAAAATATGTCATCATATTCAGATGAAGAAGCCCAATGTCGTATAACATTATGACTGTGAAAATTGCTAATAAGTGGGGAAGCAACACACACTGATTTCCTTGTTTTCTGTTGCTAATTAAAACTTTCCCCATCTCCTTTCAGCCTGTTTGTCAGTGAAGAGGAGGATTAACACTGTTGTCCAACAGAAGTGAGGACGGGTTGAGGTCTGTTCTAACACCATCTGTCACTTTGGCACAGTCTCGTGGCTTTGGAGCCTTTTCTTTTTTCTTTCCATGTGCACTCACTTTCTGCCTTCCTCATAGATTTAAAAGGATGGTGATAGTATGGAAACAGCTCTTGGCTTTGGTTGTACAGTACCATGCAGTGCTCACATCCCTGGAAAAGAGATGGCTTAGGAGGAGATATTTAATGTCTTCCACTTGTTTTTTATTTGAATGAATTAATAAGACTGAGCCGGTCACGTTAGACGATGATAGAACTTTTTATTATGTTAAAACTTTCTCAATTTTTATTTAGTATTTCCATTATTTTTGAAATAACATAACGTACAGAAGGCACTTACAAAAACAAGTTAAATTACAGATGTTGTTATTATAAACATTAAATTACTGATTAAAAAAAACAACATAATGACATGAACGATAAAGAAAAGAAATGACAGCACCATTGGCAACTTTTGAAACTGTACATCTCAAAACAAAATTTAGCATGATTCGAATCTACAGTACAATAGAAACAATACTCATTTGTAATCAGTGTAATAATGCCCGAGCTATGTTTTTAAGTATAACTTAATCATCAAGATAAATCAGAAGTTTAAAACTCAACAGTTTTTTTTATTTATATTCTTTTCACTAGTCAGAGGTTCATTTTATTTTACATGTTAGGCTTTGTGGTTTCAGCTCTGTGCAAGTCCTGGTACATCTCCATCAGGCGAGTGGCCTCTCTCTGCCCTGACAGCAAAGCACCATGGGTAGTGGAATAGTATTTTCGGTGGGTGGCCTCTCCAGCAAACAGGACCTGCAGGGGCTGAGGAGGAAGGAGGGGAAGAAAAAGGAAATGAGAAGGGGGAAAAAAAGGATTTGAGAGAAGAAAACCAGATGCAAAACAAGATCCCTCAATGTCATCTTGACATATTTTTGGCCTCTCGAGCAGCGCTGCTCTATTTCCATCACTGATTCCCTTGTTAGCGCTCTACATGTTAGCAGGCTATAGTAATTTTTCCTGAGGGCTTACAATTTCAGCTTGACAGAGTTAAAGGACTTCAGCAGAGGGGTCGTGCTGTTCCTTCAGCAGTGTCAAGTGAGCACACAACACCACCCCCACCCTCCCCTCCACCCTCAACCATTCACTCTCTTCACCCAGAACGCTTCAGGTTTCATGGTCTAGACTGCAGGCCAGGAATCTGCATTCATAACCCCCCCGACACCAGCTGTATTTGCTCTGCATGTGCTGGGATGTGACATGGTAGTGATGAAACCGCAGCATTAGCCAGATGCTCTCAGAGTGCATGCCAAAAGAGACTGTAAACAACCAAATGTACAGTCAGTCAAAGTACTGGTGTAGAGGCAGCTATGCCCCAGTTTTTCAGCAAATACTGTATGAAGCAGTTATTATAAAAAAGGAAAAATATACAAATATACTGTAACACTTTATTTACAGTTCTAATAGATCCTTATAATCCTTATAATTACCTAGAATGTAACTGTTACATAGATTTAAATTCATCACAAGAATCATGGAAAATATGAATGTAATGTGGTACTAATTAAAGAGGAAATGGAGACTGTGGTGCTTCCAATTGATTAATTGATTCCAATTAATGATTGGTGTAACAGAGGGGAGGTTATGCAAATATATGAAATTTGTCTGCAGGCAAACAATTCAACATACAGTATATGAAGTGGGGCTGCGACTAACCATTGTTTGTATTATCAATTAATCTGACAATACAATCGCCAATTATTTTTTAGATTAATCAACTAATCGTTCTATAAATCATCAGATTGTCCGACCAACAGTCCAAATCCCAAAAATAATCAATTTACTACAATGTAAGACTAAGAAAATCAGCCAATTCTCACATTTCAGCACCGGAACCATCAAATAATTGGCATTCTTGCTAGAAAATCATTTAAACGATTAATTGATTATCATAATAGTTGGTGATTATTTTTCTTTCAATCAACTAATCGATTGATTGACTAATCGCTGCAGCTCTAATATGAAGAATAAATTTTCCATTAACAAAGTAATACTGACTGAATGTTTACTTGGGTTTAAATGAAGCAGTCGTTTCACAGTGCTCACAAATATTAAGTGGTGGACAAAAAAATAGAAACACCCAACAATATAAAACAGTACAAAAGGCCAACACCACCAAGTGTTGCTTCACAGTTTCCATAAAGCTGAGTCAACATCTCTGACATCATCTAACATGATAAGCTTCAGAGTTATTTCAGGGCTGTTGAATTTTATCGTGTCATACGTGTATGTTCATGTTATTTTGTCCACCCCCTGTGTCGCCCAGTGATTGTCTCACCGGAGCCTTGGTGCTGTTGGCATAAGGCAGTGGCATGGACAGCCTCTCAAAGTCTCCGCCACTGGAGCCCACCCTGGTGAAGGAGTAGGAGCCTTGGATGTAGGGGTTACTGCCCCATGAGGAGCGCAGGATGCGCCGGGGCTTTGGAATGTCAGGGTTCCCTGTGGACGAACAGACGGAGAGAGAGACAGAGAGACAGAGAGACAGAGAGACAGAGAGACAGAGAGACAGAGAGACAGAGAGACAGAGAGACAGAGAGACAGAGAGACAGAGAGACAGAGAGACAGAGAGACAGAGAGACAGAGAGACAGCTTTGTTCAAAACTTTGTGACCAACCCAGTCTCACATCAAAATGTGTAACAGCTACGTTGGTCCACAGCGCAAAACGTATAACGGCTCAAAAATTGTGAGATGCCTACGTTTTTTTTCCATTTTTCCGCAAAAAATGCATTCAAAAGTTTACCTGAAGCTAATTTGAGGCTTCAGCCATTCAAATTTGTCAAATCAATTGGATTTCTTCCTCAGTCAGTCTCTGAAAATTCCCTCTGTGTTTCCGTGTTGAGTGGCAGTGAAATGATGGTAACAAAGAGAAGGAAGTCTGTACTAAAAAGGCTGTAACTTTGGAAGATGCCCACTTGTTATGACTCATTTTGACAGCTGAAGCCTCAAATCAGCAAATACATGGTTTTGCGCAAAATGGTCGATATTAGCAGGAGGGATGAAGAATGAACAGGAGGAATGATTACAGCAAGCAAAACCTGTTTCAGTGTTAAGACAGACTTGAAAAATTGTGAACCCGTCCTTTAAGGTGCCACCAAAGTCATTACAATTCATCCTGAGGAGGATGAATTTCTGTACCAAATTTAATGGCAATTCATCCCATGGAGACATTTAACCCAGAAATATTAACGTAGAGGTAGAGTAGCACTAGAGGAAAACTCATTGGATCATTATGACTCATCCTCTGGGGACCATGAATGTATTAACAAAATTTCACGGCAATCGATCAAATAGTTGTTGAGTGCTCAACTTGACATTGCCATCCCTACAGCGTCGTAGCTAGCATGTCTGAAAAGCCAGTTCATTACAGAACGAAACCGGTTCAAGCTAAAGATGTGGCAGCTGTGAGTTGAGGCCTTTCGCTGGGACGTCCAATCTGCCGACACTAATCAACGTGTGACCCTCTGTGAGCAGAGAGGCACCAGCGAGTCTATATGTAATTAAGCAACAGCTGAGGGGATTAAACCACACTGACCTAAATGACGAATGTGTGTCTGCGTGCGCGTGCGTGTGTGTGTGTGTGTGAGTAGTTTGAAATTTACATTCTGCAGCTATAGGAAGTCAACTGACCTCATAATCATGTGTCACTGTGACCTATTGTTCCTGAGGAACCTGAGTCATTTATACATTTTACTACATGTTCCCAAATCACTCAGTGAGTCAGTATATAGGCATGAAACACCGAATGAGCCTCAGAGAAAGTGGGGCATCCATACCATTTGTGTGTGTGTGTGTGTGTGTGTGTGTGTCACAGCACGAAGGGAGGATTGATCACGTGTCAGTTAAAGTAAAGGCTTCATCGTATCTGACACATGATCTGTCCTTGTGGTAAAAAGACACTGACAGATACACAGTACCTGAGTCATTCAGCTGTATTATCTGTCAACCTTTTTCCTTGGAAAAAGCTGCTCACGTCACAGCTGAAGCTTATGTCATATCCTTTATATGAAACACAATTATCCAACTCGAGTCACAGTCCTTATGAGTCACTGAGCCGACAGCCTCGGCCTACCGAGGCTATTGTGTTAGTTTGAGATTACTGATTGTTAGCGAAAGCTTAACTAGAACAGAACAGGAAGTTGATAGTCAATATATGTCAGAATTACAAAGGCAGAGTCATTTTCTGTAAATAATAGTTTGCTGATCTTCTCAATTAGGTAATGATAAGAAGAAGAAGAAAATATATATAACAGTGTGGGAATAAATGAGACACAAGGAAATTTTAACAAAAAATCCTGTGGTGAATATCACCTGAGAAAACCCTCAAAGCTTCTGTGGTAAACAGGATTATATGAACGATTTTACATAATGCACATATCTGCTTTCTTTTGTGTGCGTATCCTGACCTGTAAAGCGCCTCAGCAGCTCAGTGCAGGTCTCGGCCACTGTTTCATCATCGTAGCGCTCCATGTGCAGCGCCTCCTGCCCACAGATCCAGCCGCTCAGCATGTAGCCGTAGCGCTCAGGCGGGTAGAGGACGTCAAAGCTACAGATCTTCTTGTACCACAGCTCCTCCGGGTAGGCCAGCTGTTCTAGCTGAGCCTCATCCTCCCACACAAACTGGATGCTGTTGCACTCGGGGCTCCAGAAGGGCTCGGCGAACTCTAAGAATATCTTATCGGTGGTGCTGATGCCCAGCTTCTCGATGGCTAGCACCTTGTCCTCAGGCAGAGAGGGGGAGAACATGGCTTCGTGGTTCTGCTTCAGCACGCCCAGAGAGGCTGTCACGATCACGTGGTCGGCTGTGATCCACTCCTCGTCTTCGCACTCGACGCAAATGGGGTGACCCAGGATCAGAGGGTCCTCGTGAGGTTGGCAGCTGTGGTTGTTTTCGTTGTGGTTGTTGTCCTGGTTGGTGTTGTTACTCTTGGCGATCAGCTCCTGACGCTGGGCTGTGTAGTTCCAGTGGATGCAGCGGACCGGTTTGCTAAGGCAGACGGTGTGGGAGGGGATGTCCTGGGCCAGGAGCTCCACGATCTTCATGAAACCACCAGGAATGACGTAATGTGCACCAGGGATCTCTGTCCACTCGCCAAACTCACTCAGAGACACCTCATCCATACTGGGAGAGCTGCTTTCACAACTCTCCACCTGAAACATACAGCCAAAATCAAGTCAGTTACATTTGTAATATCTACAAGTTGAGTGCAGGAAAACTACTTGCTGCTTTATAAACTGGAACACAAAACTCCAGTTTGCTGTTCCAACCCCAAAGACGACGCTTTGATGACTATTGCACGTTAAATTCACACTGTAGGTGTGTCAACAGCTTTATCACTACAGCTACAGCCCTGAACAAACCAGCGTGACTGAACTGGTTTAAAGAAAATGAATATATCAGATACATAGATACAGAATGGTGTTTTCATAGCCTACAATAACCATACTCACAGATGTTATTATGCCATCTTTTTGACAAATACACGGACAAAAAAAATTAAATAAACAACTTAATTTCTGATCTTTTTTTGTCTTTATGACAAGTTATTCAACATTAAATGAATGCATATAACAATTATGATCATTGATTAATCGTTTAAGTTGTTTCTCAAGCAAACATGTCAAACATAAGCTGCTCCCATCTTCTCAAAAAAAAAAATTAATATGTTTGGACTGTTGAAGATGCCACCTTGGGCTCTGGGATATTGAATTGTTCTAACATTTTATAGGCTAAGTGATCAATCATTGATCAAAACAATTATAGATTTACTGATAATGTAAATAATTATTAGTAGCAGCCCTAGTATTATTCATTGATTGCTTGCAAAATGCCTTTCTAGTACAGAATGTGTTTTTCTATTAACATGCAGTCTTGTACAATTTAACTGGAAGTTTTTACATTCAGACAAAGAAAACGTGTGTGAGTAAAACACCGCTCTCGACTGCATAAACACAAAAAACAGCTGTGCTTGAAATAACAAAAGGCCAGTTTTGCCAGTTTATATCTACATAGATTATAGGTTAGAGGCAAGTAAATAAAAGCTCATTACTATACTATATAATTAGCAAACCAATCTTTTTGTAATTAATAGCTAATTGTTGTAGCTACTGGGGCCGGCAAGCATAAAGATTAGAGCAACATCTGCATCTCATTCCAGTGCAATTATACAGTAGGTTTGTAAAAACTCTTTCCAATGTTTCCACATCATTCTGAATGAATGATTTATAAATACATTTAACTGACTATCAGGACTCAGCAAAACAACAGCATGGTTTTGAAAAGAGAGGAAAAACCCAGGAGGTGGTGCACTGTTACAGTATCACATACACAAGTGGACGTGGATTTGGAGAACACACACACACCTTGAGGTACTGTTGAAGCATTGACAGTTTGAGCTTCTTGGTGCTCTCAGAATCATCAGGATCCAACATGATCTTCTTGCGCACCACGTCTCGTGTAAAGACGCCAACGCTGTTCTGGCTTTCAGCACAAACTGGCTTCCCGTTCTGGAAGAACTCCTGAGTCAGCTCGTACACCTGAAGGAGCCCAAAGGTGAAGAAGAAGGAGGAAGGATGTAAAGAAGGCAAAGGAAGGTGAAAGAGGGAAGAAAAACAAAACCACTTTAGTTCATTTCAACACTTGATTGTCCTGATAGTAAACTTTTAGCAACACCACAGCAGATTAAAAAGAAATGCTACCCGTCACACCTCAATAAATAGAAAGGAGAGAGTAGAACAAAATACTACAAAGAAATGCTGACAAGATGCTACATTAACGATGTGCTGTCATTCAGTCTCTCTTGACCTCTAAAGTGATAATAAACCTTTTCCTAGAAAGCACAGAGTCAAAACAGCACCAGTATCAACATCAACATGTATCAAGTCAAAACATTAACAGTATGAATCTGGACTGTGTTTAAGTTAATAAAGTTGGGCTTCAGCTAAATAATTCCTTGAATCTTTGACTTGCAGCACACACTATAAGTGGAGCATTTGCTAAACTCAAGGTCTTTTTATGTTTTGGCTTTATTCCTTTTGATAATAAATTATGATGTTGGAGACTGTCTGCAGTAAGGTGACATGATTTTCCCTGCAACTGAAGCAAGATCAAAGCTGTAAAAAAGACTTATTTACATGGTTCTGCTTATAAAAGATCTGTAAATTGAAAAATCATCTCGCTAGTGACTGGTTATATCTTGTTATAGAAGCAAACATTCCAGTAGATGAAGTGGGGAGAAGGTCTTCCAAGTTTAGTCAAGTCAAATCATAAATTTGTCTCAGAGAGCTTTACCAGCTGTACAACGTATGCAAAAAGCATCAAAACAATTTTCAAAAGTACTAAGAAAACTGGAGAAAGGTGGACAAGATCGACTGGCAGGGCTGCTAAATGTAGCAGAGGAAAAAATTATCTCCGGTTTGCAAAATGGCGAAACTGCAAGTATGAAATAGATTTATCACATGGAGTTAGCATGGGCTATCGAGGCGCACGCAGAAAGCAAAGATGACAAAAGAACTCGACTTCGACTGAAAAAAAAAGAAAAAAAGCCTTCTGTGTATGTAATATGTGTGTGCTATACCTTCCCTCTGTAACTGCTTTTCCAGATGTGACCTACTTAAACGATACTAATCATGCTCAAACAGGGGCTCCAGAAGGGACTTGAATGGTCATTCCTTGTTCAAATCTGCACACTTTGGAGGCCATTTCACTGGTTTTCCTCAAGATGGCTGAAGATATGTTTAATGACGCTGTTGTGGATGTTAGTGGTGAGACTGAGGGGACATCTTGATCCCTTAACATACGTTTCCTCTTTTCTTTTTAAGGTTTCTTTTTAATAAAATCATCTTATTTCACACAGTCTGACAATATTGTATATATTCTGTATCTGCTTGTTCCGATTCTCCATTAAAGCTGTATAAGATTTCCCAATTTTTTCCCCAAAATTGATATATTTGGGATCTCCATTAGAATTTAAAATATAGTTTTAGTAGGTTTCAGCAATGTTGGCTGCACAGTAAAGGTTTGTAATGACTGACCAACCAGCGGGCTTTTTTTAGGCATTCCCACTGACTTTATATAAACTTGTTACTGAGGCTATCTGACATCATTTAATTTACATATTACATATTCTGACGGTCAGTCATGCTGAATAATGAGTACATTTGTGTTCTGGTCCGTGCATACATCCATTTGTGCATGCAAGTGTGAATCCCTGTGTGTATCTATGCGTCCGTGTGCATATGTGTCCCCCTCACCTCGTTGTACAGGTCACTGAACTCCTCCACCAGGTCCTTGGGGATCCTCTTCCCGACGTTGGTCTGGTAGTGAGCCACACCATTCTTGGTGTACAGGCTGATGCGTCCCACGCTCCTCTCCCCGTCTGTGGTGTCCTCCAGCAGCCCGTTGTCCTCTGCCAGGTGGTACACTGGGTTCCCATTGGCACCATGGATCCAGGTGGCTCCGAGCTCCAAAGTTGATTTTCCTACAAGATAATTGAAAAAAAAAAAAACAGATCAGTGTGAGTTTGAAAAAAAAAAAGTCTTTGAACGCAACATCTCCTGCATGGCTTTGAATGAACAAATATATAGTCTGCTGTCAGGCGCAATCACTCTGGAGAGTTAGATAATTTCACAGTTCAATTTGAGATCAACTCAATTAACATACTGTAGCTGAAGGCCACTTCAATACTATTATTTAATATTTTTCTTAAGAATAACAGAATGACAGTGTACTGTGACAGACTCTTTACGTTGGTTTATGTAATAAAAACAGGCCAAGGACAGAAATGGTTAAATGCTTTACATAACGTCTAAACATGTAAAAAGACTTTTATATAACAGATGCAGTTATCCGTGTGCCTGTCTTAGAGGTTTATATGTAACAGTGCAGTACGAGCGTGTTTTTACACGTGACTCCTTTTATGTGCATATCAGTGCCACAAGCAGATGTTGTTCTCTACTTTCGTGCCAGCTGAAAGAATTTGTCATGAAATCAGCAGCAGCCAGGCAACTTTCTCTGACACAGTACAGTTGAGTTTGTTGGGAAAATGTACCAGCATCACTGAAGCGGACCAGGTGAAAAAAAAAAAAAAACGTTATTTCTCTTGGTGCTAGGAACAATGCTGATTGATGTAATGCCTTTCAGGTATTAGATGTTTAGGTATTGTTAATGAATACGTTTAACGTGCATTCTAAGGAAACAACATCCTCTCACCGTGGTGAACACTGTGAACTCTTCCGCCGATGTGGTCTGACGCCTCTAGGACTGTGACATCCGTGAAGCCGTTTTTCAGTAGGACCTTAGTTGCAGCAAGGCCGGCCAAGCCAGCACCAATCACCACTATTCGAGGCTGCCGATGAGTGCGTAGGCCGCTACTAAGAGGATCATCAGTGCTATCTGAGGAAATTTCACAACTTTGCATGCCTTCCAAGCTCCTCTTCGATGGAGTCTGCGTTCAAATAAGAGAAAAGGACCCAAGTTAAAAATGGAAGCATTAACACAGAGTCAGCTGACAGACAGAAGCTCATAGAACAGAAGTCTGAGAAAGGCAACGTATTTTGGAGTTTATATGTCCTATAAATGACACGCAATATACTTTGAAGTAACTGATTGCAAAAGCTGTTGGTTGGGTCATATTAGGTTGCATGCCAGTTACAGTAGCAGTAGATGCTACTCCTCTCTTCAGCTACTGATCACTGCTTCTGTCTGTTGATGCAGTTTGTCTGTGTTTAGCATATGTTGTCAAGATTTTACAGATTACTGACCTCAATATGAAGGATTCTTTCAGAACAGAAAACGCTATGAACAGGACCTACTTTCTACCAAAGAAAATAATTGCTATGAAAACTGATGCAGTGAGGTCTGTGGAGTAACATGGACACTGTTCCTGGAAAGATATATTGCTGTTGAATTTATCTTAATGTAATTTTTCCGATGCTGTGAGCACCATAAAATCTCAAATCTGGACAAATTAAACCAAAACTATCTTCATGGCTAGAGAAACCTTAGACTGTGTTGGTGAACTGATGCTCTAAAAACTTTGGAGCCTCTTTAGCCTCTTTGGAGCTCTGTTGTCTCATATTGCTAATTAAATGCTGACTACACAGACCTCTTTTATAGCTGATAAGTGCTGCTTACTGGCATATTCCCTAGTATGACCCACGTTTACAGCTCTATTTATGACTGTGATTAACCTTATTTTTCCATGACATGTTAACATGCTGTGTGTCATGTTGTGTGACGCTGTATTACTGAGATCAAATTAGACGCCCTGTTATTTCTGTCAGACCCCAGACGACACACAAATAAAAAGCAATTTCATGTTACAATATCTCTAATTGTACTGAAATTGCTCAGGGACATTAACATTTAAAGTGAAGAATACACAGACGGCCTTGTTAGTCCGGTACACATGGCTGCCCGCCCTGAATGTATGGACAGCTGTGTGTGAGAATAACACAGTGGGAGTCTATTTAGAAGACAGTCCTGTTAACCCGATAGAGAAATCTACAAAGTACAAACTGTAAGTGAGAGTTTTTCATCAGTAAACTGTTGTAATCTGACAGTTTTTAATTTTAAATGGGTCTGTTTTCCTAGTAATGACATGCATAAGCAACAATATCCTACCGTTACACAACTCATACACATGCTCCCCACTTTGTTGCCACAGCAACACTGGACACAAGGTGGTACATATGGTTCTCTGTAGAAAATACACGCTTGAGTTTCTCTCAAGTTGAGCTCACGCAGCAGAGAGAATTCAGTGGATCTGAATATCATAATAAGTCATATTTGTGTTACACCCTGTTTATCTTAAATTATATGAGCTCATTAATCTACCTCTGATTAGCCAAAGCTAAGTACATGCATGCAGTATGTACACCACACGTAGATTGCGGCCATGGTCAGTTGTGCTCAACCTTGATTTTTGTGAAAATGTCTTGTAAGCAAGTTGTCAATCTTGACAACTCAGCTGCATGAATCACATGATCCACAAAAGCTGACAAAGTATGTCAGACAGGAAACCACAAGCTAGCACTGCATGAAAAACATGGTAAGGGTAATTGTTAGCACAGATGTGCTTTTTAAAGATTCACGTTGAAATAAAGATTAGACTGTGGTGTCAAACTAAAGACGGCATGCACAGAGATTTCTGTAAATCTGTATAATTTCCTGTTTGAGGCTTTTCCTGTGACCTTCAGCACAGATGTGGGTTAAACCTGCTAATCTAGATGGGTCAACACGCGACATCTGACCTGACTTCATGACCCTCATCCTGAATGTGGGTTGGACACTGCACAGATTTACTGAACACGCATTTCAATTAGAAGTGGCGATATGACAATATATACAGATAGACCATATAAAAAAAATATATAAAAGAAATGAACAAGACAGTTTTATGGCAATATTGAATTTTTATCTGAATTTTGCATCAATGTGATGACATTTCTTGATTTGTCAGATATTTAAATCAGTGACTGGTCATTTTCATGTGATTATTTTAAACAGTTTATCAATTGATTTCCCAGAAAATATATCATCATTTACATTTACCATGGTAAATGTAAATGATGATATTTACATTTACCATGGTAGAGGAATGTATCTCTATTACACACTCTAATGAGACGTGTCAGACTCCAGTCAGCAGCTGTAGTTCTCAACATGTCACTGCTTAAACCACAGCGTTACGTCTTTGTACTGTAAGCGTCAAACCAAGTTTCACATTCAGTTCCCTCATGTTCTTTGAAACTGACAATGTAAATCATCCATTGGATTCCCAGAGTCTGAAGCTAAAATACTGATGCAACAACATCATCATAAATAGTCATTCTTGGGTTTCAAATTTAAGGAAAATGAAGGTTGATCTTGGGTGTTTGTTACACTTCATACTTAAAAGACCTTTCTGTGCTTGCTGGCTGTTACGTGTCTTTTGACTCTGTGGTCTTGAAATGTGGTCTTTCTCAGGCGTGTCTGTTTCCTGTGCCGCTACGTGTGCAGTAAATTAAAGAGTAGATGTTACAAATTGTGAGTTTTCCCAGTGGATGTTGTTGTTGTTTGAGATGAGGGTCGTAAGAGGACACGGCTTTGTGGCGGACCACAAAAAGAAGACATCATGTCTGACAGAGGATGCAGTGATAGACAGGATGGTTGGGTTTTATATTTGGTTACAGCATTTGTTTGTTTGGCATGTTCTGGCATTTTTTTTAACTATAAGCATCAGGCCTGGGGGTTATTGTGTGTGTCTGGTTTTGTGAACAAATGAAATATATAGTAACATATTTACATTGGCAGCAGGTAATACTGTGCATCTGTTAATACATGAATAATAATAAACCTGCAGCCAATCAAATTATGTCACATGAAAGGCCCAATAAGCAAATGTCCTGTGACTAATAGGGAAAACCATTAGATTATCACTCAGGTGTAAAATGCAAATACATAATGTGTAAAAATGTTTCCTGGCTAGAGCCCCCGGGGGCCAACGGTTTTATTGCTTTACACAGATGTTTACACATTTTTTTCCACACAAAGCATTTAAGATAAGATAGGCGTGATTAAGTGAATCGGTGGCACTTAAACATCCTGGACAGTAAGAAACAAGCATACTGCATATCCGAAGATCAGTATGTGATCTCTGTCTGTACGCTCTGCATGCTAATGTCCCATCTCTGAGATGTTGTTGTTATAGTTGAATAAAAGCCACCACTCAGCCATTATTAATCTATGACTTTCTTTCTTTCTGCAGCTGCCTCTTTGTCTGACAATGAAACATTAATAAAGACTCAACTTCAACAAACCACCAGGTAGTGCTAAGAGGATGCTGATGAAGCCAAATATCCTTGTACTTTTCTTTTATATTGATAATGTGATTGTGTTTTGAGGATTAAAGTTATTGTAATTTTTGTTTTTGGAGAAATGATTACTAGCACTGTAGATAGGATGAACAAGCAGGTAGAGGTTTTTACTGTTCAGGTAGAAAAGTTAAATAAGGTCAGATTGCATAACTTTACTGCAATGCAGGGGAAACGACGTTTCAATTTAACATATTTGCTTGCTTTCTTGGGAAAATTCCAGATCATAGCTTAAAGGATTTTTCTGTCAATGTGGGGCCTGACCTATAAAATAAAGCAAATTTTCGTATAAAACTCACCTGATTTTACAAACAAGTAACCTAATTTGCTTAGCTAGACAACAATTTTAAATGGATGACAGATTGACCACTTCACACACTGGCCTCCCTCGACAGATTGCGCATTCCTCCCTGGTTGCTTGTAATTCCACGGCTGGTTAATACACTCGCCACATGCCGCTAGTCCACACTTTACACCATCACTACAGATTAATATGTGGGCCGGCCTTGGGCAGATAGGCGGCTCAGTGTGGGGTGGAATGAGGAGGATGGGGGAGGGAGGGAGTGAGGGAAGGGGGGGGGGGCTACCACTGACCTAGAAATGGCAATCTACAGTGCGTCTGCCGGTGGCCTTTTCGAGAGCAGAGCCAGCTTTAAATGCCTGTTTGTGAGCTCCTGTCTCCCATCTTTACCGCTATCCTTGATCCCATCTCCTTTATTTGTGGACAGAGCTCTTTGCAGCTGTGTCCACAATCACATCTGCATTTCTTCTATCAGTCCCATGTGAGTACTAGCATTGGCAACAAACATCTCTCTCCCTACATCAAAAAAAAAAAAAAAAATGCAGTGTAATCTGGGGGCTTCGTGCCAAAGGCCAGACATTCCACACTTCTCTCTCCCAGCTCTGATTTTCCCAAGCTGGGATGATGGAGTGGAGGCAACACACACACACACACACTAGTGATGTCCACGGTTAAGCGTTAATCGGTTAACCGCCGAGAATATTTTTGAGCAGTTACGCATGTTGGTCTGTAGGTAAATTTGCATACACACTCCTCTAGGCTAGACAATTACGTGATCACAACATCAGATATTCTTTTTGAATGGATAAAGTACCAGTGTAAAGCCGACTCCTACATGGAGTGTTGCATTATGGGGTTTTTTTGTAGCCCTAATGTTGTTAGGCTAGCGAGTGTCTTAAAGTCTGTTTATAGTGAGTGTGTTAGAGTCAGTCAGCACTATAAGTGTTTCGTTAGTGCAGTTTCACCTGCAGGAGTTTCTGAAGGCCCGTGTAACATGTTTTTCTGCCACGGAGGAAATAAATTCATGACTAGTGAAAACAAGTTCAAAGCATCTCTACTGCAGAAATGGAATATGTCGCTGCCAAATACCACTGTCACAGATGATAAGGAGCTCATGAAGACATAGATAAGGTCTTATAAATGCTAACTGCCGGAGAAAATTAATTTTTCCTACCAAGAGGCTGGCAGGAGAGTGTAACTGTACCATGATGTAAGTTATATTCAGAAAGTAACGTTGCCCGGGGGGGTGGTCTTATACTCAGGGTCACCTTATATTTGGGCCAATACGGTACTAGCAGTATGCTGTACCACATTAAGAACAAGCACCCAGCTGCCATGTTCAAGGATGGCTCACAGTCGCAGCCAAAGATCACGTCGCTGCTAGCCGAATGATTGAAACCGATATGCTGATATGGTGAGCGATTGAAAGAGCTAGTTCAGTACATCAAGCCCGAGAACGTTACCCCATCGAGAGCTACTGTGACTAAACGCATTGAAAACACGTTGAGGAGAAGAAGGATGAGCTAAAAGTCAAGCTAGCCAGGGCAGACAAGCTAGCTCTGACCACCGACCGCTGGACCGCTCTCACAAACGAAAGCTACACAGGTTAGTTACCAGTTAATGGGTGTCGTTCTATGGAAAGCTAAATTAACTGAAACTGACATTCTTACACACACACAAATACACTCTGCTAGGGCTGTCACAATAACCGCAATATTGCAATACCGCACTATAGACAAGCTGACCACGGTGGATGGCAAGCAACTGCCACAGCTGCGCTATGTTCAGGTTTTTTCTTTTAATCATGAGGCTAGGCCCTTTTTGTTTTACACTTTGTTCGTGTGTATTTAATGTGCAGAGGCTCCCCCGGCCCCCAGAAGTAGTTTTCCACCAATCATACAATATAAAGGTGCGTCCAGCCAGACTCCATTCATAAATCCCAGATTTAAGGGGACTTGGCTGTAGGCCAACATTGTTTCCTGCTACAACACGATTTAAAGTGTTAGCACAAGTCTGCACCGCTTGGTCTTCCCGGTAAGTGAGCGTTAGCTTTGGTCCGAGGTAGCGGGGTGTGTTTCCAGAGTGTGGAAGGAAACACCCCACACTCCTTATTTGGAAAGTCCTCGCTCCAAACAGAAAAAATGGCGCTGACCATAAGCAGCAACTCTGGGCTTGAAACTGGTCATGTCTAGATGGTAATGCTAGATTTGCCAAACTCTTGCAAGATTTGGCGAGATTGGGTCTGACCCTGATATTTTCACCCTAACCCTAACCATCTCATTCCTCATGCCCAAACCTAACCAATCTAACCAATGAAAGCAACAAGTACTAGCCAATCAGAGGCAGAGCAGGGCAGGTCATCGCCGAAAATGGGTGGGAAAAAAATAACACCAGTGGACAGCGCGACGATTTCGCAAATAGGGTTACCATCTAGACATGACCTTTCAAACTTGCTCCAATGCAAACCAATGGGTGACATCACGCTTGGCTATGTCAATCTTTATATATAGTCTGAGGTCCAGATTAAGAGGAGAACAATGCCCTGATAACAAGAAGTGCAGACTCAGGGAAGAGACTCAGTAATCATTGATGACTGATTATTAAATTATCACCGCTGAGAGAGATAAAAGACAATGACACATTAATGATAATATTTAACTATATATATATATACACACACATATATATATAGTGTTTTTTTAAAGACACACACCCTGATCGAGAAAAGTGAGTCACATCCTTGAAATATAAAAAATACAGGAACCACTTTCTTTCTGTCACCCTGTATAAAGGGTTTATACACTGTAACAAATGTTTTATTAACAATTAATAAATCATCCACTAATACATTATCAGTTATAACCCATTTAAACATTGTAACAAATGTTTTTATTAACAATTAATAAATCATCCACTAACACTTTATCAGTTATAACCCATTAATAGGCGCGACGTCTGGGCTGCCAGGTTGTCAGTTTGACTTCCTTGGACCAGTTAGCCAATAAGTTCACTTATTGGCAAATGGTTAACATTTACACCTGCAGAGTTGATACACTAAAAACACTTTATTGAAGACTTATTAACATTTATACGTGCAGACTAGAAAACTTTTTTGAAAGTGAATAGCTGTAAAGCATTGGTGAATTATTTTTTGACCAATAATCAACCCATCACTTAGTTAGTTAGTGATGAAGGGTGTCTTGTTGGAAAGTGGCACCAAAATATGGATCATAAGGTGAAAATAAAAACTTTTAATAGTCCTCTGTACCGTTATCCAGCAGATAAGAAAAGTCTGATTGGAGACAGAGAGCAGATAAAGAGAAACACAACTGTTTGATCTGAGCTCCTCTATATGCTGCCTGGCTGGAAAACTATAGTGCGGGGAAAGCCTTTACTGCCACGTATAAACTGTGATGCCAAAGTGGCAGCAGTTTGAAACAAAGAAAACTACTTCACTGAGTTACTCTGACTTGATTGTCTGCGAAAGACAACGTGTGTTTGGTGACATTACAACACCTGAACACAGTTTAAAAGCAAGAAAACAAAGCGAAAAAAAAAAAAAACACACACAAATCCACCTTGTCCCAGGCGGTGCAGTTAAATAAATCCAGCGACCTACAACACATCAGTGTAACATCACGTTTGCTCTCAGCTGCCGGCCGTGTGTGTACACAGGTTGTTTTTGTGCACCGTTTTTCTATCTTTTTCTACACAAACAACTGGGTGACATCTATTATAATGTATTTACGGCCGCTCGCAGCGTGACAGCTACAGTAAACAAGCTGTTCTCAGTGTGTTTTCAGCGATAGAGCATGTTCTGTTCTTTTCTGGGGAACATTGAAATCTCCGCACTCGCCATCACCGTCCCGCTGCTAAATAATGAGTCTGTTTTTCAGGAGACGAGCTTACCTGACTCTCTTCGTCTTCAGCTTTAAACCCTCAGCTTGCGCCGTTTTCCCCCTCAGCTCAGACCGGCTCCGCTTTGTATTTATGCCTGGAAACCAGAAGCAGCCAGTTTCTCGGTGGCCGCTGCCTCCTCATTAATTAAATATGAGGAGTGATGACGACATAGACCGGCCCTCCACTGAGTCAGCCTGCTGCTGCGCAACGCACACACATCCTGTGTGCCACATGCAAGCAAATCCTCATATACATGAATAGATAAATAAAAGAGTTGAATATTGTAATAATAATACACGAGTAACATCATCATCATCATCATAACAGCCTAATATTAATCATGCTTTTATCTGATGATGATGATGATGATTTACACACAGAAAGCACATGTGAATGTATCACATATTATTCTGTTCTTTATAATCATTACATCATTTTATTTATCGGATCCTTTATTTAAACTTGTAGTCTCATTGAGATCGTTCAACAATTGTGTGCAACAATAAGCGTATACAGTTTAAGCATGGACAGACACACATAAAAAAAATAAATACACACACACATTTTTTTCAGTCTTTTAAAATCTTCAAGTGAAATGAGAGGTTTTAACTTCCTTTTCACATCATTTCATATGTGAATAGAATAGAATAGAATAGAATAGACAAAGACAAATGACTTACATAATACAAAAAGAACACAAAGAAATGACAGGAATATAAGTGTATTACGCAGTGATAAAACAGACACATTCAGAAAAGCAGGAGCATTCATTATATAAAAATAAAATAATTATTTAACAGAAACTTAAAATGTTGTTAGGTTAGAAATGAGTCCAACCTAAGGGAGTCCTGAAGCTTCTTCTACCTATGAGGAGCATAACAGGTGAATGCAGTTTTTCCCACTTCTGTGTTCATATATGGGATATCCAAGGTAATGTATTCTTGTGAGTGAGTGTGGCATCCCAAGTCTTAAAAGTGATGATAGGTAAAAGCTTGTTTAGGATGGCTTTATAAATTAAAAAAAAAGACTGTTTTGTTCCCCTCGACTGGTAAGTGATGTCCACTCTACCTCCTCGTAGAGGATACGGTGATGGGTAAAACTGAATCACATAAGAAAGAGAATAAGAAAAAGAATCACGTAGTGGCTCATGTGGTTTTCAGATGTTTCTCATAAAATGTTTGTATCAGTTTTGTATGTCATATGAAACATGTATCTATATTAACCGTGTACAAAATTCACATATAGGCACATATGGTTTATCAAGTGAATTTCACATGTTTTTTAGATTTTAATATTAGTATTTCACAATTGACAATAACTCACATTTTGGGACATTTCATGTTATATTTCACGTGTGAAAATATAATATCAATATATGAATTAAATCTGCCTTTTTTGTAAGAGTTAGAGTTCAGTAGTGAAAGACATATTGAGATTGTTTAGTGTCAATATCACAATGTAAAAATACTACATTGCAAATAAAAGTCCTGCAGTAAATTAATTTTGTTAAGTAGAAGAAGAATTATCAGCAAAATGTGATTAAAGTATCAAAAGTAAGAATACTCATTAGGCAGCAAAATGGCATTTCAGAGTGTTATATTGCATTATTGCATTATTATTCCTGATGCAGGTCTGTGTAGGCTAAGGTTAGCATAAAATTGAATTACTGGGTTAGTAAAAATACCTCAGAATTGTATTTAGGTTCTTGAGTAAATATACTTAATTGCTTTCCACCACACACCATCCTTCAGTCAACACATGCAAACATTCAGTCCTTATGATCCCTGATGCTGTAACAGCGTAACAATAGCAACAGCTGTAGAAATAAAAAGAAACGTTACAATAAAGAAAATAATTTACAAAGGCAAATCTACAAGGATGAATTCATGTAAATGAAGATGGTGACTGTGTGCGAAACACACACACACACACACACACTCAAAACACACAAACCAAATGTTGATGGGACAGATGGTTTATTTTTTTCCATGTTCATTTCCACTGTTCACACAGACAGAATCAATTTAGGATGGAAATGAACAATCTTTAATATTTTCTCAGGTTAGTTCTATAATTTAGAGGAAAATGCACGTTTATACCCTAAAATACATCCTCAATCAACCCCGCAACCACACAATAAAAATAACAATAAAATTTAAATAGAAAAGATGTCCAACAACAAACGTAACAACGACATGTCATTAACATGTATATGACGTCTTCTCAATGACAAGTATTTTAAATTGATGACCCCTCGTGTGGTGGATTTGTTTCATGTTGTTGAGCAGGAAATCCCTAAGGAAGCAGGCTGCCGTTTGTTTTGGTGGGTTGACCCTTTAACTTTTCCAAAAGGCCACCACCAGCTGTTTTGTCTATACAGGTCCAAACCCAACAGGAAGTCATGTGGGTGATTCAGTGGTAGGGTGCACCTCTCGGATGTCATCAGCGTTTGTCTGTGTATAGGCCAATAATCGCTGAAGTTCATCTTGCAGGTCGCCTCCCTTCCTGCCCTGGGCTTTGTCTGTGCTTTGTTAAAAGAAGGAAGTTTGTCAGACAATCATTTGAATAATCAGCAGAAAATGACACGCTGCTACAGAAAATGGTACACAAACCGTTAAACTCAACCATTAAACTAAAGTGAAGCAATTTGCAATATGAAAATAAATGTCTATATCATACATACTTGATAGACAGTTTCTTATCTGTTTGTTTGAAGATATGGTATTGTTACTGCTGTCACAGCAATCGGTGTGAAGAACATTTTTCATGTCCAGTTGCTGAGTCAAAAAAAAATTGTAGAAAATTTCTGCTTTTCAAGGACTCGCAACACTGACGATCTTTTGCTCCATTTTAAGAACATTTTTCCTTATTTCATTGAGAAAAAGTATGTTTTCAAGCTCAATTTGGCTCTTCGTCAGGTACAGAGGCACCACACAGAATAGAATAAAATCGATTATAATGCAGTTTCACGACCTTGTCAAGTGGGCATTTTCTTATATAAGCACTCAAACTCCAGATGTGGAATCCAAACTTTGATACATCTGTAAACATAATTTTTCTACCACTTCTCAAGAGTGATATTCTGGTCTTGTTTTGGCCCAAGTTAGAATCCAGATTTGTTTTGTCACTGTTCAAAGTTGTTTGAAAACTGTGGTTCTCCCAGTGAGGCCGCAATTATGACCTTTTAACTGTTCGTTTACTAACTGGACCACATCGTTCAGTTGCCTTTCTATTTGTAGTGCAGATGTTCATCTATCCTGTAAAGTTGTCTGGTTAATATACTGGTCTTCAAGATGATGGGGTCAGTTAAGGTAAACCTGGTCATGCTTTGGATGAAATGTCTTGGTTCCCCAAAATTTTCTTTACCATGGACTGCACTGCTTTGCTGGAGTCTTTCAGTTTGTTTAAAATATACAGTACCAATCAAAAGTTTGGACACACTTTCTCATTGAAGGGAATGGGAAGGTGTGTCCAAACTTTTGACTGGTACTGTAAATAAAAAGCTCAGATAAATTGCACACCAGCGTGGACTTCAAACGGGTCCGGCTGAGCTTCATGCATATTTAAGGAAGACTGCAAAAACCACGTTTCTCTTTGGTGTGGCTGTCTAGCACCACAGCAGTCAGATATACACTGAAGACATGACGTGTACGGACAGGCAGGGGGTTAAAATGCCAAACCAGTTCAAAGCAAAGCTGTTCTGTTTCTCTCTGATGTTTGCCGTTCTTCACACCTTATTCAGCTGCAAATTGCTGGAAGCTGTGTGGAGAACTGGTAGCTACATTTAATCTGCATTACAATCCAAGTCGGAGTCCTCTAATGGGGTTCTATGGCTCCGATATTCATCTTGCTATCTGGACCCACTGAAATTTGGATGTGTGTGTCTGCCTTTCTATTTCTGAGGCTCTGTCCATAACAGGGCATTATAAGCTTTAAGGTGCAAAGTGCGATTGCTTCACTCCTCGATATAAGATTGACATGTTAACTCGACGCCACATCAGGAGCCTGACTGACGGTGAACCATCGTGCAACAGGTTGGCATGACATAACCTCGCTAGCCAGCCTCTCATTCTCCATGAAACTGTAACTGTAGATGTTCCAGATAACAGCGCACAGGAGGCTGAAGTGATGTAACTTGTCCTCCCTCTCTGCTTCACAGAAGGAGATTATAAGCATCCTGCAGATTAGTCTTAATGAAATAAACGATGACCTAATGTTCTGAATGGACACATTTTTATCAGCAATGGATAGGACTCTTGCCCTTATAACCTGAAGAGCCCTGTGTGGTAGGTTCATCCTGATGGGCTGAGCACCTGCATGGAAACTTTAATGTCCTGAAATGATACTATCTTGTGTAAAATACAGCAGCATTCATTTATATATGTAATTCTGTGGAAGCATGCCCTGTGTACAAACAATATAAGCACTTAAATTGTTATATTAATATATTATAGTATTGTAAGTACCCTTTCTTATATTCATGTTTGTACATCATGCCTCACTGTATGTAAAATGGTATTTTATAGTTTTGTAACCCAGCAAAAGGCAACGTAATTTGTACAGTAATTTAAGGGAAATTAAAGTGCTTTAAATGTCAATTGAGTAAACTGTTTAGGATTTATAAGCAGTATATAAACAGTTTTTAACACACTATGATGTATTTGTAAGCAGATATAAGTGTTTATTACCTGGATGCTGGTATATTAACAGATAATGAATGACAATATAATAAAAAAACAGTTGTAATAATTATATTATAGGGTGTTAGAAACCATTTATTACATGTTTTTATATACTGATTATAAATGCTAAATAGGGGAAGTTAAAGTTACAGTGCAGTGCAAGAATAATAAAATGGCCCCAAATTTAATTTAATAAAAAGCAGTTTAAATACAGTAGTATATATGCCAAGTATAAATAGAATATTTGTATGAATAGATTTATTGTGCCATACTGTATTTATTGAAGCTCAGCTAAAATTGTAAGGGCACAGCAGGAAACCCTGCGGGTCTCTACAAGACACATCAGCACAGATTAAATAATCAGCCAGTCTTTTATTGACAGTATTATGCAACCACAGGACAGTTTTGTCCTTTCTATGTATTGGTCCACTCGGATCACATGTTCCTTTCTGCTATCTTAATTACTTTACAGGGCGCCCCGGCCGAGGTGACGTGATTAGCACGTGAATATGCATGTGTCTGCTGCATAATTAAAGTGCAGGGGAATGCTGGCGTGGGATTGGTGAAGCAGTTGGATCATGAGAAAGGCCCCTCTGTTTGTTGGTCTACCGGGGCACAGAGACCTCACATTGTGAGTCTGGCCAGTGTTGGGTTACTGTATTGTCCATCGTTTTCCCACCTCCCTTTCGGTCTCTTGCACAGCCACGCACCACAGAGGGGGAAGAAAGTGGCTTTTCATTGATGGGTCAGTTGGAGCATGCACAGGAACTCAGTGAGGAGGGGAGTCAGTCAGCTGGCGACAACTGCCTCTCATGATCTTGAGCCATTCCCCAGCAACAAGCAACCTGCATGAATGCTACAGAGTGACTCATTACCTCCACCACCGCCGTGAAGGAGTGAGGAGGGTGCAGAGGACCAATCAGAGTGCAGTCGTTAATGGAAGGTTTATTGTTATAGTGTAACTTGCTTTGGTCAGACTTCAAGGTCCTCTGTGAATGGGAAAGAACATCCACTAGCAGGTTTGCGGAGTTCAGTGCAGGACATTTGTGACTGCAAGCATTCTTATTTATGTGAGAGGACAACAGCTTGTGTTGTCTGAGGCACATAAAAACCTTTGCAAGTTACATTTTGTGTTGTCAAAATGTAAAGTATGGATATCTCCATCTTTGTCATTTCTCTTGATTAAACACCTTACACCTGTTCATCCAAGGACTAACAGCAGGGCCTAAGAGTCTTCACAAGTTTTCACATTTCGTTTATTCATCTATTCAGTTAGTTTTTCTGTAATTTTTTTTACAGATTTGATCTTATTTTTTAATGTCTAAATGCTGCTTTGCCTTATCTCCAACACCAGCAGTAAAAGTCTAGTGAAAAACTGAATTATCTTCAAGTTTTTAAATATACTGAGTTTAAAAACACTAGAATCCGCATATAAAATACCCACATGTGTAAGCTGAAGGCTTTTAATTGTCTTATTGTGTGACAGTAATGATCTGAACTGAAGGATGTTTTCAACTGGGGAAAACGTGAGCCACGCACAAACATGCGTCTTTCTTCCCGTTAACGAATGATAACAGCTAAGCCATCGTGCCACTCAGGCCATTAAAATGCGAATGCAAATAAAAATACTTTAATGCTTTTTATATGTTTTATGTGGCCCTGATGAAAGGCACTCTGTGAAGAAGGTAGATGTTTCACTTGACGGTAAACATATCTGAGTATTGCGTCATAAAGGAATTTGATCACCTCACATGGAGGCCATGTAAAGATGAGCTTTTCAATGTTTTAGTGTTAATCAGAGCAGGCAAACAGCAGATCATAATGCTATCATTTCAGCATGTTTTCCCCCTCTTCTGCCTTAAACTCTGTTGCCCCTTACTCTATTTCACACCCTTTTGTGTATACTATCACACCACCGGTTGCGCAACAGGTCTTGGCCAGAGGTCTGAGTTTTCTGTTGTTGTAGTGTAACAAGGAACCCTGTCACAAGTGTTTTGGCCAAATCCTTCCCCCCTCACTAAAACTGATGCCCGCGCCTCCTCCTCCACTCCTTCCACTCTCAAGTCTCTCTCCCACATGTTAACTAGTACGCTGCCTTTGTCACAGAATCACCCAAAGGACAAAGCAGCTTATCTTAGTAAGGCTGAGGAGTGGTAACAATGTGCATACACAGTAGTGTAAAACTTCTCCCCCTTTATATTCTGCTGATCCTAAATTGAGCTCATAGGACTTGGTTTTATAATCCTGTATTATAGTCAGCAATGATTCCTTGAGTGGGGGTAGGGGTAAACGCTTCACTGTGGTCATCAGGTTGGCACCCTCCTTCCTTGGTGTTTGGCTGATAGGCCCACACAGCTACAGAACTTCAGGAGGATCAGTTGAGTCCAAGGCCAAAGAAAAAGCCCAAAACATGCTATTTTTGATATCACAACAGTCAATTGTAGCTGTGAAGTCTTACTGTACTACAACAGTGCAAAACGTCTACTCAAAACAGAACAAATTCATATTTGGAAACAAGGAAAGAAGGGTAAGTAGGTGTCTCAGTGTGCAGTCAGGGGACTTTTAGCATAACTTTGACAATCTATAGAAGGACTATTCAGGCTTTCAAAAATGTAAGAATTTAGATGCAATGTTTGCTTCTGTTTGGTGAAAATTAAATTTAAACACAAACTATGCCAATATAATTTGTATGAGTGAATATTTTGGACAGACTACCTTTATGCTTTTACTAAATCTAGCTTTACAAACCACTTACCTATCCAAATATACAGTAAAAAAGGGCTATGACCAAAACCACGCAAAGGCATGAACCTTGTTTTTGTAATCTTACATTGAATCACCTTTTTTATAAATATTTAGAAATAAGATAAAGTTTTAAAATATCCTAGTACCACAACACATCAGCCATACTGAAATAAGCCATCATTGCTGCACCTTCTCAAAGAATTTAACACGGCTTAGAAACAGGAGGATTATAAAAGTCTGCAGCCACATTAATCTCCTCTGTGATTTCAGTGTGAGAATAAAACAACTGCAGTCAGAGTGAGAAACACAGTTATACTTATAGAGGTGTGGCCGAGCAATGTAAGACAATGACTCATTCAGCAGGATAAACTGTGTTTTTCACCTCAGGGACAACAAACCTTAGTTTACTTCTGTCTCAAGAAATCAGAACAACCTGAAATCTTGGTTGATGATGAATGAAACTCTTGAATTTAAGAGGGAAAAAAACACATTTATACTGTAATTCAGTTCCAAAAGATCTCAAAAGTTAAATTATACTATCAGTCTCTACTGTACACTTATGGTTTCCATGATTACACAGTACATAAAATGGTCATGCAGTTACTGATCTTGTGTAATGTGTAGCATCAAATGGATGGGTCTCTAATACAGTACAGTTTATATACATGTGGTGTACTACAAGGATCTATCTTGGGACCTTAAGACTTTGCACAGATCTTTTTTTCCCCATTTAGTTCACTGGTGGTTCTAACATTACATACAATCTTTCATGTAAACATACTAATGATGAAATAGAGAGAGTAGCAAAACGCTTTCATTCAGTCTTTTAAAAAATACATTTTAGATATTGTCAAAGACTGAATAAATGTAAATAACGAGCAGACATGGTGATTCCTTGTACCCATTTTCTAGGCATTTTGTTTGAGGAAAATTTTAACTAAAAATACATATTTATATATTCATAGTGTTAATAACAAAATAGTGAAGTCACTGGGTATCATTATCAATTACCTACAGTTTTTTTGTTTGTTTGTTTAGTTTATTTGGATCATTTTCAACTTATACAACTCAAATACACATGTAAATAAATAAATAAATAATAAGTCATTAATTTAGAGGAGTGACAAACCAAAGCAAGATTAGACTTCAAGCTACACTGAAAAGGTATATATATATATATATATATATATATATATACACACTATACACACTAGTGTTCCTATGTTCAGTTTTATATTTGTTAATCATCTTATTTTTATATATTTTTAAGCGTATTACACATTTTCATTTCCTTTTCAAAACTATTCCACAAACTCCTTTGACTGGTATACATCCTTGTTTTGCATTTGTTCAAATCTTTGTTTTTGCAAACAAGCAAATTCCTCTTAGTTCACACTGACTCACTCTCATTTGAAACAGCTTCTGGACACAGTCTGGAAGCATCTTATTTTTTACTTTATACATTAATTGTGCAGTTTTAAAGTCCACCGAATCGCATACGTATGTACGAATGTAATGAATTTAGGTTGAGAATGACATTTGTTTTGTGCAATATTGCAATGGACTTCAACATTTTTGTTTTTACATGATTTATATGTGGTTTCCAGCATAGTTTGTGGTCTATAACAACTCCCAAAAGCTCCCAAAAACTCTTTATCTTTCATCATTTGTACTTGATTGTTGATTTTTCAATGTCCAAATATTATAAATTTAGTTTCATTTAAATTTAATGACAACCTGTTAATATCAAAAGTTTTCAATTCCGTTTCCACTGTATCCAGAAGCAGCTCAAAGTCTTTACCAGAACAACATAAATTCGTATCATCCGCAAACAAAACAAACTTTAGTAATCTGCTCGCATTGAGCAGTTTGCTCAGTGTTTGCTTATTTAACTCTGCATAATCTCATGATTTATTTTCCGTTGATTTCTTTGGGCCAGAGATATCAAAACAAATCATTCAGGCCAACATGTATTACTTTTTTCATTTATGCTTTTCAGGGTTTCATTGCATGAGCTGCTGGCTTCTTGCTCTCCTGTTACATTTTTGCTCTTGAAATTTTGTATTTCCACTAGTACATCCAATTAATTATCATACAGTAACTGAAACATCCTCACTTTGTGTGTTGGTGTCTGTTT
Source organism: Scomberomorus guttatus (assembly GCA_038419695.1). Classification (NCBI taxonomy): domain Eukaryota; kingdom Metazoa; phylum Chordata; class Actinopteri; order Scombriformes; family Scombridae; genus Scomberomorus; species Scomberomorus guttatus. Next base: position 14,400,695 of record CM076447.1, read on the forward strand.
GTCTGGATGTTTGTTTTACTCAGCATATTCAATTCCTTGGTCTATTTCCACTTCTCCATCTGAATTAGCAGAACAACAGGCTGCAGTCCTCCTTGTGCATTTTTAAAAAAAAACTAACGCTGTCTGGTTTGATGGAGGAATCCGCTTCTTGCAAATAGGACAAAGGGAAGTGCTGAAGAATGAGGGAAAAAGTCCTTCCCATTTCCTTTTTATCCCTATTAAAAATATATTCTTAGTTAGCGGAAAGGAGCATGTTCATGTTTGTGACTTTTAACTTTTGTCTTCTCCATTAACACTTGCTATAATACACTTATTTCACCACCTAAATAAGTGTATTATTGTGTTTACAGTGTTTAATATGATTTAAACAAATGAGCTGAGAGCACTTTGAGAATGAGTTACAAAAAAAGTTGTTTCCTTCTAAGTGAATTAAAAAGTTTGGTAAAGCAGAGTTGAGGAACTTTTAAGATGCAAGATTTAGGATGTCATTATCAACAGAAAGGTTGAAAGTAATTAAATGATGGCTTCTTCTTGACTTGCTAGACTAAATTTAACTACTGTGAGAACATCAAAGGCATGACATTTCAGTGCCCCTATATCATTCATTGTAAACCCATCCATTTATTCTTGCTTTCTTCAACAAGTGAGTAAAGTGATAAATTAGGACCACAAATAGATACAGCAAAGGAAAAATAAGCAATAAGATGAATGTTGAATTTTTAGGAGGTAGGATGTAGACAGAGCTAGACATGGGGGGGCAATAATAAATATAGCTTCCTGTCTTATCTTTGGCCTGAAGAACAAAAAAATGGCGTGATAACTACATTAGTGTCCAAGCCCTTTGCTGTGTCTCATCCGGTGGTCCAACAGTAAGGACATGAATGGGAGGTAGGAGATAACCCCCTGACCTGTGTGACGTGGAGGTTATTTTAGAAGTCCAGGAAAGGGATGAGTGACCAACACCCTGATGCAGTCTTTCTATGACCTGCTGTTATGTGAATACTTTTTTCAGCCACCAGTTACCGGTGCTCTGGTCTTTTTAGTAACACCATCTACCACTTAAAAAGGTTTGAAGCAGAACAATTATTCAGAGTAGAGGACAGTAAAATGTACTAATGATCTCATTGAAAGCAGCATTAATTAAGTTTTTGGCCACTTTGTGGAAGCAGAACAACTTGAAAACGTTTAAGTATAACTGAAATCATTTATAATAATCCCTCTTTGTATTATGTTTTTTGTAAAAATGTAGTGTTAATCCTCTAGTACTTTTAGAAGAAAAAAGGTCTTAGTTGGTGTGTTGGAGGTTTCTAGTTGACTGGTGCTACACTATAGGGAACTGAGACAAAGTAAACAAACTGTAGCTACAAGTCATGGACAGACAGTGAGTTACTGACAGGGATTTGAAGATCAATGACTAAACCAGCGTCTAACGGGACCAAAGTGACATTTTCAGGAGTGTTAACATGCTGTTGCAGCTGAGCACCTAATTAACTATCTAGCTGCTAACCGACATTAGCGGTTCACTTTTCCACGGTGAATGTTTGTTTGGTGGCTCATTCAACGAGCTAAGGTGCAGGACAAGACATGTTTTCATGTTTGGAAGTTAGATAAGAAGGAGAGTTTAGCAGGAAAGATAATGTGAGCTGTTGTTTAGAGTCTGTGGCTCGTGTGTTATGTAGCAGGATGCTATCAGGGTCAGTGTGACCATCTGCTCCATAGATGTATAAAGAGAACTGAATACAGCGTTGGAGGCAGGGCCCCATTCTTTCCTCTGAAAGCTGCTCAGTGGCGCATGAAGCCAAAAAAGCCACTTCCTGCTGTAAAGAAATTACCCAGATTAAAACATACTGTGCACACTCTCATAATGCTCACAGGAGACTTCTGCCGACTGAGATCAAGTAGGTCTATCTGTGGACTGGCAGCATCTACACGACACACCCACTTTACTACATGATATGCCCACTTGGTTAGGTTTTTTTTCTCAAAGGAGAACACAGGACAAGTGATTTACAGGGCATATACAGTATGTGCTGTAGCTACTAGACAAAAAAAGACATTTTAATTTCAGTTGATATGGTGAAGCAACATTAGCATTCATGTGGAATCATGTTTCTGGCCACCTGATGAATGAAAGTGCGATGTTCACTCTCCTGTTAGCTCTGTTTTTGTCTCCACTGTGGGAGATATCTGGCTCTTTAGCTGCTGCTAAATGCTCCGCTATGTTCACCGACATTGTTTTTCTGTCATTTGGTGATGAGCAGGTAGTGAACAGTAGACTTTCAAAGCTTTTTTTTTTTTGGTGTCACTTCTCACTGATGTTAATCCTGATTTAAAATTCTCTCTTGAGCATGACCTGCAGCAAATATCCTTTCTTGGTATGTGGATTGAGTTAAATAATAGGAGCCTTATTACCACACTGTACAAGAAAGAAACAGAACGCAAGACTTTTCTTCTAGCAGTGCCCACCCTAGAGCTCTAAAACATGGCTTACCTAACAGTTAATTTCACAGATTAAGACGCCTCTGCCATTCTGATGAAAACTTCATAGAGAAGGCCCTGGAGATGAAACAACGCTTCCTAGAAAGTTGTTATTCTACTCAATGTATAAATGAGGCTTATCATATTGCTTTATCTAAACCTAGATCTGACCTATTGAAAAAAAGTGTCAAAAAAGGAAAAACCTTACTCTTGTGTGTCTTGTTTTACTACTTACACTCACAGATCCAGTCCTAACCCAACATTTTAAGAACCAGCCTCTCTTTCTTTATAAAACAGGACCTAACCTGCATAATAACTTGGATAGAGACAACATATTGCCTAATCTCTTGGCTCCTCTTAAACTACCCCTGTGGCAACTGTGCCTGATGCCATAATACTTAAAAAAAACTAATGACTTTACACATCCTGGAACAGGAAAAAAAAATTCTAGTAAGGGGAGTTATCACATGCAATAGAAAAATGTTGTCTACCTGTTGAAATGCCCATGTGATAAAATCAATGTTGGTAAAACTACTCGTCCCCTTAAGCAAAGAATTAGTGAACACAAAAGTTCCATATGAACTATCCCATAGCCTGTCACTTTAATAACCGCTCACACCCCATTTCCTCCCTTAGATTCCAAAGCATAGAGCAGATTGCTCGTCATAGACGGGGTGATGTCGACAGGTTATGTCAGAGAGAGCTTTTTTGGATCTACTCCTAAGGAACACTGTAACAACTGGGTCTAAATGAGGATTTTGACATGATTGTTTTGCTATGAATAAATTATAATAGATTCTATATGTTATATGTTATATGATGGCTGTAGCCTGATGTTTACATAGCATTTATCTCTATTGTTGCGTATATTGTAAATGTTGTAAATTCGATGAGTTTGTAGTCCACTATATCCAGGATTACAACTCCCCTGATGTTTAGCCGCACAAGTTCAACTGACTGAAACAAGTGTTCTGCATTAAGACTCATCAAGTGATGTTCTCTCAGCCCAACCTGTTCATGCCTTAAAGCAGGTCTCAGACCGAAAGCTCACTAATTAAAAAGATTCTTGCACAGATTTGGGTGTGCGGATGCGTTTTTCATTCAATTTTATAGCTTTTTTGCTTAAAACGACTGCGTGTAGCAGCCAAAAACGATGCTGATGAGAGCAATGAGAGTGAGCCGACAGTGACGTTGCAAAAACCAAAACAATGGGCTGAAAGACACCAGAATGCCCCATAGAGATGAGGGGAACTGCAGAGTCAGGTGAAACTTTCTTGTGTGTTGTCTCTAGCTGCGACACCTTTCACATTATTTACAGTTATTTGATCAATTGGTAATATTGAAATATTGATCATGGCAACTTGAAGCCTTAAGTGTTTCAATACCTGATTGTTTAGGAACCTTATGAAAACAAATATTGTGTTAGGAGATAATGACAAATGTTTCTAGAGTAATCAGGTTATAATTTTAACATTGTTTTCACAAATTGGCAAAGAAAATAGAAGTGCTGTTTGTACAATAAATTTGCTGTTGTTATTATATCTACAGTTTGTTTACTGCAACACACCTCCATACTTTGCTCTCCATGTGAGGGTCAGCAAACACACTCTTGTTTTCATTTCGCCTGTGTTTGTCACTGGATACGCCGCCTCATCACGGGCCGCTCTGCTCAGTGTGTCTGGGTGGGAGAGCTGGGGGGGGGTTATGTGACCGTGGACCTCTCCTGTTACAAAACATACAGTGCAGCCGCACAACCTTGCTGATTCTAAATGTCACACAGATTACAGGAGATGCTGACTCTCTCGCATACGTACACGTAGGATGTTCTTCATACATTTCTTCACTGTGGCTGATCTCTAACTGCAGCAGAGGAGTTGACTTGTAGTGGAAAGAATGTTGAGTCCCATGGGCCTCTTTGTCAAAGTTAAAGCACTTATATAGCCCCCTTTTTACTTTAACATGCAAAGCACGTAACAATTTTTGCTGCTCATTACCCATTCACACTCACACACTAATTGGCCTGATCATCACAAGCAACTTCATTGTCTTCCTCGAGGACACTTGGACACATGTACAGGAAGAGCTGGGGATCGACCCGCCAACCTCTACCCATCTACCTCCTGAGCCACAGCCACCACAACAATGCTTGCAAAAAAATAGGAAAGCGTGGGATGTTGCATCTCTAAAAGCTCTTATCAAATAAGAGATGACAGTCAAAGCATGTAGGGATTATAAGCGTGTATTGTATGTAGCATTATCTCACTTTAATACATCTGAAAAACCTCACTAAAGTCACTGATATGATTGTACCACAGTTAGGTTATATCAGATGTTCCTTGCCCTCTGCTCAGTTAACTTCAGGTTAGCTTAGAACAAAATGGCTGTTGGTTCAATAGGATTTATTGGATATTACTAGAGGATAGCCAATCAGCTGATGTACAATATAATATCAATGAGCCACTGATGGTAAAACATAAATGAAACAGCTGATAAGCGGTCAGTTGATACAAGTATGACTGTGTTGCTCCTCCTGAACTAAAGCAGTGCTCTGTGTTCACAGCACAGGCAATTCAGTGATGCACAAAGTGTATGGCAAAAAAATCCCCCATGATTCATCACAACATCATAGAGGGAAAATTTTTTTCGAGAAAGCGGGAATCAAACCAATATTTTATTTAATCTCTGCAAACACAGTGACATCATTACCACAATTACCACATATGTTAAAAAGACAAAAACAGAACATTTCAGAGCTCAAATATCTGCAAAATGCCTCAATAATGCAACAATTGCAATACTGTGGGAATACTATAATATGATTCTTTCTTTTATCCTTGATTAACAGAATATGTGCTCTAAAATAGAGACATATCTGAACATTTTATACACAGTAGGTCCTATATTTGAAAGGTACAGGAAGCCTATATACTCTGTCATTTCTAGATACTGTACACTGTGACTTGAGTATAAAACAATTCATACTACTATATAGGTGGATTTGAATTACACAGCCAAAGAGAAGTCCACGCACTACACCTGCACATTCTGTACATCCCTTTAAAGATACGAGATAGAGATATTTAGTGGGATATAATCTTTGAGAAATCCACTATCTGTGAAATGTAGACCTACTGAGTCTGAATTATATTCATACAGATAAAATGTACACACAGTTCTATCTTCTGTAAGCCTACTGTGTAATTTTAAAACAAGCAGCAAGTTTACTTTTGACGTATCATGGGCATGGCAGGTTTACTTTTGTAGAACCCTTCAAACAAGGGAAATCCAAAGTACATATGAGACAAGAAATGAAAAATAATTACACTGGAGCAGTTATAAGTACAGGAATACATTTTTATAAAACGTACTGACAAACACGATATTTTAGCCTTGATCATTTAAACCAGTTTATAGTTGGAACAACAGATCTTCTGTAAGTTTGTTTCAGATGTGTTATTCATACAAACTAAAGGCCCCTTCACACAATGTTTTGTTGTAAGCCCTTGAAGCAGCCAGACTGGCCAACCAGACCTGAGAGGTCTGCTGGGTTCATAACACAAAAGAGATTTATGTTGGTGTTTATATAATCAGAACTCAAGCAGCAGACTGAGGTGAAGCAGTCTGTATGCTACATTGGAGAGAACTGGACACCAATACAGTGGTCTAGTACTCGTTATTTAATCATACCTGAGTCCCCCTGACAACTGTAAACAAGTAAATGATATAGGACATGTCTTAGTCTCAGAAGACTTCACAGTAAAGTACCACTCTGCCCTCTACAGGCCAGCTCCACCCCTCTGTTAAAGCAGGACAGAAAAGCCTGGCAGTAGTCTTTTAACCACTGGTTGAAAGGTTTTTGGAAAGGTCTTTTTTTCCAAAAATAAAGCATTCTGTATATTTGGCATGCAGATAAGAATTCTTGACCTTTAAATGACAAAAAGTTGGAAATATATCAAGTAAACATAACGTATGCATGTCTTTAAAATTGCAAGCACACATCTATGTGTCCTACTTTGACCTAATATCACATTCCTACCTATAAAACACATCTCAAACCTTAACTCTTTCACATCTATTCATTAGAATGTGTGTTTGATAGCATGTCTTTGATCTAAACATATAATGCACTGTGGTCACCACTAGAGGGCAGCAAATAGACATTAGTGCAATAGCGTGTCTGTACAAACGCGCCATTCACACATTACATATTGTCACGTCCTTGACACCCTGTCTTATGCTGGAAGGATGAAAACGTAATGTACAGTATAGCACTGTAGGTCAGTGAGACACCTTTGACTTCAACAAATGAAACAAAGCAGAGAATTATGAGACGTATGACAAAAATTGGTCCATGTTCTGAAAATGTTTTAGTATATAGGCTGTTTTCCTTATCTGTGATAAATACATAGATGAACTTAGTTTTCAGGGTGTATTAACCATCCACATGTCAGTGGTAAAAACCTGCAAAGTAACCAGCAAAACAATATATTGTGATTTTTCGGTGTATTATATAATATATAAGTATGTATAATGTATTCTCTGCAGTATTGGTTTGTATTACAGTAACAGCACTATACTTGTCTGATTGTATTATAGTGCTGTTACAGTAAGTGCACTCAAGGAATATACTCAGCACAGTCCTGCTTTTGAGATTGAGTGCAATTTTATCAGTCTTCTCATCCTGAAATAAAACTGTGCTAACTGGACAAGACATAGTGACCCATGCACAATCATCACTCTTTGATGGTTTACGCTTCATTTTACAAGTCATTAAACTATATTAAACTAACATTAAACTATACTCCACCACTAATTATCTCCATGACTAGATATACTACAAATTACTTTGAGTTAATTGCACTTCTGGCAGAATTGTGGATAATTGCTGTTTTTCAAAAACCCTAAAGTCAGACCATGTAACCTTATTGCCAGCCTAACAGGTTTGGCAGCATTCAGTGAGTCATAGTTTGCTCTCATCTAGACTGAAGCACGTAATAAAACATCATTTTGCTGTGAACACAAGACTTCTCTTACAGGTTGTGTCACAAATATATTTTTACTCATGTTTTTACTTTACTTGCCATCAGTCAAGGCAGATGGCCGCCCACTTAGAGCCCGGTTCTGCTCAAGGTTTCTTCCCATCGCCGTTCCCTTGCCGCTGCAAAGTGCTTGCTAATGGGCGAATGTTGGGTCTCTGTAAATTAAAGAGCACGGTCTAGAACTGCTCTATGTGAAAAGTGCCCTCAGATAACTTCTGTTGTGATTTGGCTCTATATAAATAAAATTGAATTGAACTTATATACAGTATGTTTTATCCCAGTGAGGAATAAAACATCATTACTAAGACATCATCTGATTAACCAGTAATCCTCTTAGGGGTGCAAGATAATAGACAATGTTTGTGACTTGATTTAAAGTATTTGCCTGAGAAAGAACAGTTATTACTTTAACCCTTGTCAGAGTACAATAGTATGTCATCATGTTTCCATGACTATGATTTTGTGCCATTTGTGGTGGCTGAAAACACAACAGCCTATTCTTGGCTGTATGGACAAGACCGAGTGGTAAATCACACAAGACAGTAGTGTATGTCAAGAACTGGACATAATGGCCATCAACAGACTGAAGGAAGTGTAACATGGTGATAATAAACCTCCTCTCTCCAATTCTTCTAAAATAATCCCTCCATTCAGTCAGTACCAAGCAGCAGCCTCCTCCTGCCGTCCCATGGAAGGGAAGGAGGACCAGTGCCAGTCTTGTACCTAGTCTGCAATCCTTCAATAGGCCTTTGTGGATGCTGCCATCCTTCCCCCCCGGCCAACCCCCGGCTGCCCATTCACAAGTGTCACATGGCACTCCCACTCTGCGCCCATCTCACAATGCGCCCCTGTCATTTGCACCTCATTGACATGCGCTCATAGTGTTGTGCATTGGGGAATGGTCGTGCTCTTCCACTAGTTTCAAAGGAAATGAAGTGCCAGGCTGGGTGGCCAAAGTGTGGCTTCCTGGATACGGTATTCATATTTCTCAGGAGGAAGTGCTGAAACGTGTGTGTGTGTTGGGAGTTGGCAGTGACTTTCAGCAAATGTGTCACACCAACCTCCATCACCTTTAACTGTCATTTACCATGAGTAAATGTTAAATTGGTGTTATAAACCAATAACAGTCTTATTAAAACCATGCGGTACAATGTAGTCATATTTAAATGTTAGTGCTAACGTGGACGTGCCAGGTGAGAAATAATGTGAAATTTATCAGACATGAAGTGTAGAAATTCTAGACGTCATCCAGGCTTCTGTATCGTCGCCCACATTTGTTCAGTGATCATGGTAACTCAGTGTAGTTATCAGACTATAAAAATTATTTTAATGAGATCTGTGAGAACAGATAAGAAAATGTACCCAAATAGGCTATGTCCAGATAACAAAGGCTCCTCTAAATGTTTCATATGTATCATTTAACACGTAACACTTGGAATAAAATTCAGAGCAGGTACAGGTCTGTTATTGTGAGAGACGTTATTAATAAAATGTGCGGGTTTCCAACAATCAGAGGTGAGCTTTCAACTCTCAGCTTTCTGTGTTGGTGGAAATCACCTTACCTGTGATCTGAAAAGTGAAATTCAGTCTGCACGTGAGAGTCTGCATGGACAAGACATCTTTACTTACTCCAGAGTCTTTCAAAGCTCACATACAGTAACTTTATGTTTATGTACTCAGGTTAGTTTGGACTCAGTGGATGACTCGAATCTGGGTTGTAAGTTCGTACTGTAATTTTCACACCTGACCACCACACCACAAAGAGGGGGGATGTGTGATGATGACATACAATATCCCTCTTTGCACGGCAATGCGCGTCAAAGAGGGCAGTAAGTTGAGACCCGACTGTGGCTCTTGAATGTAATTGAGCTCAGCGTCAGAAATATCCATAATATATTGGATCAGCCCCTCACGACTCATTACATACACGATTAGCAAGTTATGAAATATGAAAAAAACATGCAATACTAATATATTTATAAGCAAAGACATAGCTGTGGAATGGGCTGCATGTGGCAGCTATTTACACACTTTAGATCATACATGTTAGAAGGTGTCCCTCAAACACTTTAAAATTGTAGCAGAATCTTTTTGTTAGGCATTAAGGCCATATAAAACAATAATTGGCATTGTTTTCCATGTTGTAGAATATTTTGCTATTGAGCCTGTAAGGTCACCTTGAAGTTGTTATGTTACTTTATGCCCCTCATCTAGGAAAATTGTCTAGTGAGGTGTGGATAAATGGCAAACTTCAAACTGTCAGTCTGCCTTGAATCCCAAACTGGTGGCGTGATGGAGGCAATTTGGTTATATATTATTTATATTTATATACTTTGTAGTATATGCTTATCTAATTCCATCCCAAGAAATACATTTCACATATGATATGCTAACTTGTATTTCAGAACTGAACAGATGTTACAGAGACACTGCCTCTGTTGTGCAGTAATTGACAAAATCACATCAGAAAAATAGCCCTAAAACAGCCCTGAAGTCTAAAAATATGTAATTGAGCAATTTTGAGATATTACCGCCTTGAATGACTCTCCTTCTCAGCTGTATCCACCTCTTACTGAAACAGGGCACAAACACCACTGTCATCACCATCATTGTCATTGAGAAAGACTAACAGCATAGAGTTCACTACAGCATGCAGACATGAATAAACATTGCTTGCTGCTATTGCAACACCTACCCTTATAAATAAAGGTTCAGTTTAAAAGGGTGAGAGGGTGGTTCCTTATGATCAAGGGATGAACCCTTATGTCTTGTGGTGTTTGATTTGATTTGAATACTACCGATAACTCAATGTTTATCACCACACCCTTCTTTGGTACCACTGTCTAATAACACATGATTTATAAACCACTAGTAAACCCTTAGTAAAGAATACTTAATGACAAAGTGCTAACCCTTCTTTTTAGTGATGGGAAGTAACTACACTTACTCAATTATGAGGTACTTGTACTTTACTTGATTACATTACATTTTATGCTACACTCCACTAAATTTCAGAGAGCTATATTATAAATATCTCCACTACATTTATTTGACAGCTGTTTTAATTGCATTGATTTAAGATTTTACTAACAAAACATGATCAAACAAATAAAATATGGTGCATTGTTATAGATTAAACTAACCAGCAGCCTATGTAGTTAAAATCTCCACCTCAACCAGCTACAAACTGCTTACTCATAATGTATCAGTGATAACAATCCAATAATATAATAATACACCACTCTGAACGGGGGCATCCTGCATGATGTATACTTTTGATACACTTCACAATTTTTCAAGTCTGTCTTAAAACAACAGTCAGGTGTCCAAATGAACACTGAAAGAGGTTTTTCTCGCTGTAATCATTCCTCCTGTTTATACTGGCTAATAAAGGATCCCCTTTCAATGGAAGATGATGGGGGCAAAGATCCACAGTGTATCCACACAGTAATTTTGTGCAAAAATGCATTTAAAAGTTTATCTGAAGCTTATATGAGGCTTCAGCAGTCTGAGTTAGATAAGTTTATCTAACTTACATAAAATATAGGTGTATACTCTTGTCACTATACTACAGTGCTTTTGATACTTGCTATTTTATATTATTAATATTATTCATATTTAGATACTAGCAAGCTCTCTTGAATTGGCTAATATACTGTATGTAAAGGATTCCTTATGAAATTATTCCATTACATCACCATTACAGAACCATTGTTGGTTCAGGGTTGAACCATTATTTTCAAGGATAACTTGCGATCAGCTACGTGACCATGTGCAGCATCCCCTCCCTCCCTCCCTCCCTCCTTCCCTCCTTCCCTCTAATGCTAGCATCACTCCCCCTCGTACGTACACGCTGTCCTCAAAACCTCCGGCAGCAATAGCCGCATTGGTCTGTGTACGCTGAGCCGACTGGGAGGAGGAGGTGGGATCCAGCTACTGGTGGTCGTGGGCTAACAAACATTTACGAGCGAACGGTGCGGATCGCAAACAACGACTCCCGTTTGCTACCTACTGGGTTTTGGGGAAATCACGACGAGAAAGCCCATTACGGGACCCTCCCTCCCCCCTCCTCCCTGCCAACTATACACATTTATCCACCACTGTTACGTTTTTTTAAGATTTAACGTCTTTCATTATTATTATTATTAATAATATTATTATTATTTTTCACCTCCGTTTCCCACTCGGACTCAGCTAGCGAGATCCCCGTTGTGACCACAACCGCCACCAACGTCCACAGCGTAGGCGGGGGCTGTGTGGTGAAGTCGCCCTGCAGCAGGGGTTGGTTACGTTAATATTAAGCGGTTTTGTTGCCCAACAGTTTTCGCTTTCAGTTTGGGTCGACTTGTCGTGGTGTTTTTTTCCCCCAACGATTTGTGGCACCCCGAGTGTGTGAAGAAATACATCACAGAAGAATACAGCTACTACTGGGGCTGAGGGACTCGCTGGTGAGTGAACGGTCCTTCTTTATTTAACCCCTTATCATTGTCAGCTAACAGTTAACGTTAACCGTTAACCGCTGAAATGTGCCCGACTTGGCCTCAAGCACTGATGCTGTTATGTTACGAGTTCACACCCAGTCAAATATATGGTTCGTAAACTAGTTTGGCATGTGAGTCGCTCTGTATTGTCATGAAGACTTTTCAGGGTAAAGTGTGAATGTGTCTGAATTGACTTAACGCTGATAACATTATTATTTTTTTAGTTCACTTGGACCATAGGCAGCTCAGGGATAACGTTAAGTAACGCTATGTCATTCGTAGCTACGGTTAACGCTAGCCATTAACACTGCTAGCTAGCGAGCCTACGCCCAGTTTGACTCCCGTCCTGTAATAAGCAATAACCGCATCAGGAATGTGTTAACCTTAGGTGCTAAATAAAGATGCCAGTTTTCCATGGTGTAGATAACGTTGTGTGAAGCCATTTACATTAGCTCTCATTGAGCATAATGTGTGGCCAAAAGTCAACTGGCTCAATGATGTCCTATCACTGTAATCGCATATATATTATTATTATTATTTATTGCTGTCATGTCATATCATTAGTGACGTACACAGAAAGTAGAGCCATGATAGTTGATACCTAAATTCACCGCAAGCCAGAGAGTGATGAGCCTTGTGGTGAAAACGCATGGTAGGGCAGAGGGGCTTTCTCTGGGTTTCCGTCAACACTGACAGCATTGTTAACACGCCTGACCTACTACACATTAACCTGAATTAGTGTAGTTGGCAGCAGTTCAAGTATGATACTGTTTAGGTCGTATGTGTATGCATTCATCTACTTTATGCATTTACTGAACACTTTTCTGTAAAATGAACCGTGAAAAAATGAATACTTCCAGACTCTAAGCTGATAAAATGACATTTTTTATCTGACCATGCAGCCGTGATGTTGCCAGAAATCACGCACATTGACTTCTTTCTGTGGAAACAGCTGTCAAGTCATCAGTACAATGTCCCAAAAATCTCTATAAAGTTTCCAGTATTTACAGTATGGAGAGCATATGTTAAATCACAGTAATGAATTTCTTTTCTTAGCCATTCTGAGTTGTGTTGAATTCAGGTTATGTGACTGGCTACAACCCTGATCCAATGCAGCCAATAGACAGTGGACTGCACTAAAAGTTCAAATATGTTCAACTTTCTGTGCACTGACCTCTGGGACCTGTATCAGAGGAAACATTAACTGGTAAGCAAAACAAGCAAGGAAACTTCATTTATAAAGCACTTTTCAAAACAGTTACAATATACAGCTGGCTTAGAAGCACACAGAGACTTCTGATGACAACTTTCCATGGCTGAATGCCATCCTTTAGATGGGACAGCAGGTCCCAGAAGCTTAATTTGGTAGTGATCAGTGATGCTTGCCAATGTGAGCATTAGTACCCACCTAATCTTGAGCTGGAGTGGTTAAACATTGCTCTGCACTAAGCAGTGTATAAAAGTGAATACCAGATAGTAGCATCTGCCAAATGAAGCTTTTTTTCAGGAGCCTCCAAACTGTCATCTTTGGAGAATATCATGCATTTAAGGCAGTTTCAGGCATCATAGTATGAATAAGGAAGGAGAAATGCAGAAAATAAAACAGATAATTTCAAATGTTGATTATGTAAATTGTAGCTTCAGTCATTAAAAGATATGTCAAACCAAGGAGCAAATAGTCCAGAATGTCCTCAGGTCATATTTTGTTAGTCAATTTAAATAGGTATTACTCTACAGTTATGAGGCATAGGAGAAATAAATATGTGGACAACGGTGTGCACAATAATACAGAGTACTTCATCATCTACAGCTTTAATTACTTTGTGCTGTCAAAGAAGCATCAGGGATCTGTTTTCACAGCTGTTGATTTGCCTAGCATCACATGGGCCATCTATCTATTAGTAAGTAATTGCATAAATATAATGTTATGTCCCTAGTGGTTAATTTCTGCTTTGAGCCAGATAACATTTTAACTTTTCATGGAGGCAGTATAAGTCAAACTGAAATGAAGTTATTGATGAAGTGGCTCATATTTATACCTATATATTCACATGAGTAGGGTGAGCACTCAGATTTCCATCTTGCATTTTTCTTTAAGTAGTAGCAATAGTCCACGTGAACACATGTAGGTTTCATTTCTCTGCTCTTCTCAACATGTGCACCAGGTTGGTGGCACCTTAAAGAACCTGGAGCTGGGTGCACCAGCTGCTCTTAAGTCCAAACTTAGTCTAGTTATAATTATCTAGTTCTTTAAGATAAGATATTCACAGTATAGTTATAGAGTAAAAGAGGTCATGGAATATGGTCGACATATGAAAACCCCCCAACCCCCAAAACACATTTCTCTGTGCCAATAACATTAGACAAAATGACCAAATGACCTTGGTTTCCCACTCATTCTAAACTGCATGTATACTCTGAAACACGCATTTCTTCATATATGCAGTTATGAATAAAACAAAGTCATTGGATTTTAATTTTTTATATTTTTTGCCTCTTAAACAGTTTAACTATTTTTGGAAGTTATGTTATAGCTCATGACGCTGTAGTAACTTCCTGTTTACAATGTTGATTGCTATTGATTGGATGGTGCTACAGAGGTTTCCTAGCAACTAATTTTCACATAACTAAAGTCTTTACTAGCTAATCGAGCCTGACTGTTAAATTGGAGCAATCAATATATAGGCCGATATTAGCTCATTGCAGATATATTGGTATCAGCATCTATGTCAGCCGATAAATGACATTAAAATGAAGTAGAGAAATAATATATTTTGAAACAGTCTACAGTGACAAGGTTATATGTCAACTGTAAAACTTACACAGTACAGTACAGCACAGTACATCTTGTGGTCAAAAGACAACAAATTTAATGGAACCTTATCAAAAATGTTTATGTTATGGGTTGTGTAGACAATTATCGGTTGGGCTGTACTAGACATTTCTTTCTTTCTTAAGTTTTAATGGTGAAACTCGATTGAGTAAATTACGAGTTTGAAAGCAGCTAGCAGTTAAGATCTCAACACAAAATTAGTAATGGATTTACGAATAGCTGCACCTTAATCCTGAGGAGATTAACTACAAGGGAACGAGCAGAGCTTGTTCCTTTCTTCCTTTTGCCTTTATTTACTTATACAAAGAGAGTTTTTCTAAGGGATCACGTAGCTGCAATACTGGGCGTCTGTAACACTAAGGTGCTGCTCTTCATCTGACTTCACTGTTCTTCTAACAGAGCAATGCAAATGGTTGCACTGGTATTTAGAAGGCTTCCGTCAGGGGTCAGATACCCTGAGACAAATGGGGGTCAGCTATGTTTCTCGACACCCAGTATTACCAAATATGAAAACACACACCTGTGGTTAAAGGGATTACTTATACTAAGATAATGTTGATGGTGAACAGCTTGTGAACACCCTCTCATACAGTCCGCTAGTAAATCAGTGAGCCTACATGCACATAAGTTAACAGTAGCCTGTTTACTGTAAATCTGTGTATACATGCAGCAGATCAGAAATCAGATTTTTGCTTTGCTTATTTTGAGTGTATTTTATAGGTCGGTGTGTCGAAGGAGATGATCTAGAGAGGACGGGCAAGCAAACAGACAAAGTGGAGCTCTTCCTCACAGCGCTAAAGTGTGTGGACTTCTACAGGCTACTTTGTGTCAATTTCAGGCTGGAATTTAGATTGAATTATTTAAAATGTGAGGACACGGCGCTGTTTAACTCTGTAACTACCTCTACTTTCATCCAGTTGTTTCCTGTGTGACCAGTGTGATGCCTTTTGTCAGGCACATGCGTACTGGTAAAACACAATTACAAATCCAGTTACGCGTATACATGGCAGGGAAATCGGCGTTCTCCAGGAGAAATATACTTGGGGAAACCAGGTTTCTCTAATGCCAGACCCCAACTACACTAACCAGGTTTCTCATTTACATGACAGTTAAGAAATCAGCTTACTCTACAAAGCTGACTGTAAGCCGGGTACTTACGCACGTATAAACACCCTGATATGCAGTTTAGGAAATGTATTTGCATACTGCCAGTGTGTTAATGCCAGTTGTGTAATTTTCCAGTTAAGAGGACGTTAACATTACTGAACTGAAGTATAGAGAACTTACTTAAGGGCACTGGTCCATCACATTGAAGGCAGAGGTTAAACGGTCAAATACCAGGCTACATAACAGATTTTAGTCAGACTAGTGTCTCCTTAAAAATGTAGAGATGGTCCAACATGTTCCAAATACACATTTCTCAGCCTGGAAAGTAGAAGCTTGACTGCCACAGCACTTCAGACAGTTCTCCTTCAGAGTCCTTCAGTCTCCCCAAGTACCTGCAGTGCTCACACATAATGAAAGTACAATATGCAGTCTTTGTAAGAGTGGGAATGAACCTAAGTAACACAATATACTGGTGGCTAAATGTGGCTAAAATGCATTTTGTGTAGTTATAATCCATTAAGTTGTCACAGTAGGCCAGCCTTTAACTTCCAGAGGTTAACCATTGCTGAGCTTGAACTTGGCTGAACTTCAAGGTAAATACAATGATGTGGCCCATGGTTTTTTCCACGATATATTACCCTCCACAAAGAATCACCAGTTCAGTGTTTTGGGGTGAAGGCCGCTTTCATTTTGTATGTAACTTAAACTATAACATGGTTTGACATTAGGGGGCATCTTCCATGTAGCTAGAATGTGAATAAAAGAAACAGGCAAAGACAAAGGTGGTTTCAATAGGTTAGTGATACCAATAGGTGGTCTTTGTTCCCTTTCATTTGGTGAAAACGGCTAAACATATGTTTGGATACAGTTAGCATAATTAATGTAAACATAATGAATCTAATCTGGACCTACATTTATTTTTTCTGAGTAAATTTAACTAAATAAATGGAACTAAACTCTAAAATGTGTGTTATTGTGATGTAACAAATATATGCATGATTTTGTTTTGTTGCAGAGCCCTAAATATGCAGGTCAAAGCTGAAATAAGTTGCACCTGTTGGCCGACAGAATAATCCACTTTACCTGATACATCTGATAGAACCTGTCTTGTTACTGTAACTTAAAATTTGGCTGCAGCTAACTACATGATTTGTTTTCATAGTGGCAAAACAATGCCAGTTAATTGCTAAATGCTACCGTATATCGAAACCTTATTGATATTGCAACATGCAATATTCAAGGTCCAATGCAAAGGTTGCAATATCTGTTTGTCAGTATGTGGGGAACAGTTTGTGGGGAACAGTTTGTATTAAATCAATTTATTGTCTTTTCTGTTAGTGTGATACTGACCTGAACAAAATGAATTAAAGAACCTCTAATGTAATGTAATCTGATCTAATCTAATCTAATCTAATCTAATATAATCTAATATAATATAAATGCAAGCAATTAGTCTTGCGCAATGTCTGCATGTGCATTGAATGTTGATCAATAAGTACCCCCCTTTTGTGTTATCTTGATGTGGAGCAGTTAGTGGGAAACCTTTGATATTTTGTACTCATGTTGCTCTTTAGTTTCATCCAGTAATCATTAAGTTGTTGCTCTTGGCCTCGAGCACAAGGCTCTTGGCCAACTCAAACACTAATTTGTCAAATAGATTAATGACAGTAGTGCCTTACTGAAGATGCAAATATGTCTATTTAGTAGACACACAAAGCTGGTGCCCATTAGAAAGCAGACAATGGAATATTTTAGATTGAGTCAAAGTTACTTGACACCTTTGTATGATCTGTTTTGTCTGGATTACATTATTAGTTTATTTCCTCCAGGTCAGTAGCAGATAACCCCAAGAAGTGATATGACTTGTATTGGGTTCAGGTTGTTTTTCATGTTTCAGCTTGTCTTACTCACCCTCACATGACCACAGGTTTTATTTATAGTGACTGTGACCCTGCACATTGCAGACCAAGTGTCCTGTTTCTCTAAAGTAGGTAGCTGTGACAGGACATTGCATAGGATTAATCATGTTACAATTTGAATACCAGCTTGTCCAGTGATATGAAAAGTATGATGTTGTTTTTTTTAAACGAAGCAACCCATTAGTTTTGATTAAAAAGTGTGTGTGTGTGTGCGCATGTGTGTTTGGCCACAAGACAAACCTAGAAAAAAAGTCAACAAACCACAGTCCACAAAAATAAATTAAAATTTAGTAAAAAAGAAAGAAAGTAATAATCAAATGGTGACAGTTCATGAGGTGATGTGTTCTGAAAGTAGAAAAAAAAAACCTCCAGAAAAATGTGGCACTGGATACGACGAGACAAGAGTGCTGTGAGACAGCTGTGTGTGTCAGTTCCTCTTGTTTGTGTCAGCTTATGTTACTATCAGAGTCCACTGAGGAATGATGGGGTTTGAGGGGAGGGAGAGAGAGCAAATATAAGAAAGGTCATAGCAACCTTTTTGATTTTGGTCCTATTGAGATGAGTCTACTTTATGGTTGAAGTTCTCTTCTTTTCCAGTCTCATCATGATTTTGGATTCTGTACTGCTTGTCTTATTTTAGATACCTGAAATGCTAATTCTGTTGCCATTCTGAACCTTCATGTTTTTACATTTTAGTGAGCTGTTGGCAGTTTAGCATGTCAGGATGATGTTACATCTCTAGACATAGTCAGACATAGTTTTGAAGTGAATTAATTACTTGGCACAGAAACACAGATGCCATTTATCAACATCAAGGATATAATATGTTTATTTAAATAATGTATAATATGACCAAAAGTTTTTTTTTTATCATATTAAAATTGAATTGAATTTGTCAAACTAAATACGCACTTTAAGACCTAAAGCTCTGATAACTTGTGATGGACATTTGTTACTATTTCTAATATTATTATTAATTGCATGTATGGAATGACCAGTCATAGCACCTGACACTTATTACAAACGACCAGTGAACAAACAACATGACACTGAGCATTAGTTGCAGTTTTTTAAATGAATATATTTCATGGAAATAACATGATAACGTATATAGGGATGGTTACCGAGGACTGGTTTTAAATTGCTACTGGCTCCTGATTGAACCATAATGCCAGTAAGGTCCTGCAGTATTCGGTACTACTTTCAGTATTTGGACAAGTTCTTTCATTAATTTATAGTTCGGCATTTTCAGTTTGCAGTTAACTTCTTTCCTACATGTACCCGTCCACTAATGATGAACCGTGTATTATATGCCATGGTTTTATGTATGCTTGTGAATGTATGTATATTTGTGTTAGAGGGTACTGGGGTGACATTAGATGGAAATCCAGTCATTGGAATTACATAAGCAGCCGACATTAGGCTGACCTTACCAGCTCCGCTCAAGTCCTGTTCCTCCCACGTCTCCATAACGGGAGTTATAGTTACAGCAACCTACTTACTACAGAATTTGCCACAAGTTTGGTAAAGTAAGCTTTTTGTAATGCATATTTTAGGACTTGAAGTGGAAACACTGTTGGTTATTTTCAAGTAATGGGGTGCGTTATCATCAATATCATCATCTTCACTATTTAAACAGAGACAAGAGTTTTTCAAAGCTTTCTGAATCTGATATTTGTATCCTAGGTCTGCACTTTTTAGCTTTCTGACAGATCTGTTTTCCTCCTCTCTGGCTGAAAGGGTGGATTAACTAGCCACTTTTACATAATTACTAGAAGCAGTTATATTTAGATGGATGTATTTTCAGATTTATGAGCTGGCAATGCCTCATGCCCTCCCCCACTCAAAATTCAGAAAATTTGGTCCGTAGGTTCAGTAAACCATTTTATCATTGTGGACATTCCACTTCCACAGCCAGCACATTTTGAAGAGTCCCTTGCTCTACCTCGGAGGCCCTGGTGTTTTTTGCTGCCCTTTGGCATATTAAGTTTCAGATGTGCAAATCTCATGGCCGGCCGTGGCTGCTAGTGGAAATTTCCACTTCTCTTTCGGACAGCATCTTGTGAATATGATGTTGTGGGCTGATGCAAGTAACTGTTCAACAGAGCTAGGTTTTTGGGGTTGTTTTAAACTAAATATTAGACATGTGATGAGATCATAAAAAAAGAAAAGCATCATAGATACAACTGTTTGGGGAAAATACAAAGGTCAGGAGTATATTTAAACTGTTATGGTAAACCACTTGGATCCTTTTTAATAGGAAAAAACCCAGCGGCAGTATTACTCATCAGCTGATTGAGCTGTCATTTTGTCACACAACAAATGTATGAAATGTCTTGGGTTCAGAGTTCACCATGTGTCCATGTGATTTGTCTACTGATGGTTCAGGCATTATTGATTAAGAGTGGGGTCTAGAAGAGGTCTAAGGAGGTTTGTGGGCAGAAGAGCGATGTGTTCATTGTGTTAATTAAGCTCCTCCGTCATCACACTGCATCATAAATAAGTTACATAACAACTGAGCAAGAGGAAAGGGAGGGTTCTTTGGTCAGATGTTTTAATAATGATCTTGAATGAGAATCTCAAATGTGAATCTTGTCTAAGAAAACATCAGGTTTGCTACAGCTGTGTTAAACTGCAATCATTTAAAGTTGAATGTTAGATTGGTTGCATAATGATTTTGATAGATAGAATTTTCTTCCAGCCTTGTTCAGTTGTTACTACCTAACCAGTAGTGATGAAATGGCTCACAAAACCCACAGTATAGTCCATGTAACATTTCTCTGACCCACTTTCAGGGTTATAGCTTTTGTTGAGTAAGATCAAGTCTAGTCCAGTTACCAATAAATAGGTTAAGTCTTATCTTATATAGTTTAATATGTCTTAAAATTGTTTTGGTGTCTCTATTCTCTATGAATATGTAGGGTCTCAGTATAGTCCTGAATGGGATTTTTGATCAAAATATTGCGATATCAGACTGTAAATCAAACTGAACTGTCACATGGATGTACAGTATTTTCGAAACTATTCTAAGGAAGTCTGTGCACTTTCTTTCGACATAGCATTGGTCAAAATGAAACCAATTTGTTACACAATGAAGTGAAGACTCCTTGGCGTTATGGTGATGATTCTTTAAGGAGCGTTTGTGGGTGTAGTCTGGGTTAATAAATACCCCCGAAGAATTTGTCAAGTAGTAAAACTATTACCAGCCAATATTCATTTCCTGCACACACACACAGCAGCCCATTAAATGGTTTTATTCTATGGAGGTTTCACTGGTAAGGAAAAGCACACTGTCAGTTGAAATTCTTCTAAATCATTTTTCCATTTGCTCCAGTGGATCTTGCAGGATCTGGGTAAGGGGTTTATTAGTACAGGAACTCAAAAAAGTGTATTGAATGTCCTTATCTTATCTCTGACATGAAGATTAGTGGGCATACCACCCTTGGCACATAAAACCAAATGTTTTGGTGTGGCCAGACAATACTCAAGGTTAGAGAAAATATCTGTTTTTCTTAATTGTTTTAGAATATGGGTGAACTGAGTCTTGAAGGCTAAACTGAAGACTAAAACATATGGTGTGTTAGCATTTTCTTTTCCATAATATCACAGGAAACACTGCAGTGCACAAAGACAGCGAAGACCGATTTGCCCACACATATCCAGTGAATGTGATGTGCTATGCATGGTCTTGGTGCCGGTTATGTAATAGGGTGAGGCCATGTGAAAATGTCTGAGTGAGAGAGGCAGATAGTGGAGGGATGAGGGGAGCAGATGCAAGTCACATCTGCCCTTTCCAACAATAAGATGCTGTTTGTTGCCAGCTCATCAAATTCACCCTGAATGCAGTTTGTTTTTACAACAACAACATTGCATTTATAACTGGTATACATCTCTACTTCCATTGTTGTGCAGTAGAGAAAGCTCTGTCAGTGCTACCTCGTTTTATGTTCACATTTTTTGCTCTACTAGTTTTATCCTCATTGAAGCGTGCAAGTTTGGCTTTTGTTCTGAGCGGACCTTTCAGGTTTAACAAGAGAGAGGGGCAGCAATGTATTTTTAGATTCACAGGAAACTATTTAATAGCAGGAAACTTTATGGAAGGAGTTTAGGATAACTAAACCTCGACTATGATTAGTTTTTAATGTCATGGCAGGTATTTGCATCACATCAAAAATCTGTAAGATTTGTTAAAATGTATGGAAAATAGAGATGGGTGACAAATTAAAGTGAAACCCAACAGTTATTGTCTTAGTAAGCTGTTGGGCCACTACTACAGTGGGCCATGGCATTAACTCTACAAATCTGTTAAACTAGAAAGAATACCATTCTTCCAAAATATTGGTGTTTTGATGATTGTGATGGAGACCAATGTCTATCACATTGGTCCACAATCTCTCATAGGTGTTCAGTTGAAATCCGGTGACTGTGACGGCCATGGTTCATATACAGGTTCAGGATTTCCTTAAATGTGTCACCTGTCTCGTTGGTGAATTTTTATTATCAGTTAGTGGAGCATGTCGGCTCATTTTGTAACAGACCCGTGTGATTGACAATGTTACACTTGATGTACCCAAGTTCCTCTAGCTCAGCGAATCCTGATACTTACTGTAGGGGTGTTTAACAGAACATCGGTGACAACGTCATAGTGCAGTGCAGAAGACTTTTAAAGTCAGTCTAAGCTGCATTGGCAATGACCAACATACCTACAATGATATACTACCAACACCAAAACTATTACCCCCACTCAACTGACTCTGTAGCTGTCCATACTCCATATTGTAGCGGTGTAAAGCTGAATGCTTCTGTGTAGTGTGTCATGGCAGTCATGCTGTAAATCCCTCGAGCATAAAAATTGATTTATAGTTCAGTGGAGGAGTTAAACCACTGATGGTCCAGCACCACTGCAACACTTGATGGATGTGTTGTGATTAATCAGGCCATGTTGTGCATTATATATGCAAAGTAATTGTGTTTACATGCTTTCCATCACTTCATGATGCTGGCAATGTTTGCCTTGTCACTTCATTGATTTAGTTATGTTAGCATTATACATTATTACATTACAGCATTGCTCATTATATAAAACCAATCTGCTAACAAATGAAATATCCATATCCTATCCAAAGAATTAGCAGTTGCTCACATCAGGCTACAGGAAGCTGTAGCTGAAAGCTAAAATAATTCTGGAAATTGTCCGATATCAGCAAAAAGTTCGAGAGGGGAAGTGATTATTGGGACTTTTAACAGTTTTTAACAGGACTGTTAAGATACATAAACTATGCTATATGCACAACTCCTATGTTTAACTGGGTACTCGCGACACATCTTTGGAAAGCTAAGATTCTTGTGATCCGATTGATGCAAACCATTTCAAGATATAATCACAACAGAAGGTACAATCAACGCCTCTGTCAGACCACCAACAAACAATTACAACATTCAGGCAATTCACCTATGAGGCCTCATATTAGTCCACTGATCCATAAAACTTCAACAAAAACGGTCTTGTTACATTGGAAAAGGTCCAAAGTAAAATATTTAGTCCAAAACACATTATTTCATCAGTAAATACCCATGAACCACTGTTGCATCATTTTAAATTATCCAGTAGATGTGCTTATCTTCCACCTATTTAACTCTAGTTAGCATGTAAATATTACCAATAGATTGGTATCAAAATGTCAGCTGCACTCCGACCTTTCGATTAACACCTCACTTGACCCAATAGGAGCCTCTATGTCCTGTCCACAGCCTACAATAGACAATGAGAGTCCGCGTTGAAAGGAAGTGCCTGCCCCTCTTCTTTCGTGTTAAGACCGAGCCAGTTGGAACAGATTGTGCTGATGACTGGCACTTCAAATAGCCAATGAAATTCTGAAATGACCACACGCAGTTTTAATGGGTTCTGTAAAGCCAGTATTTTGTCTGTTTGTGAAATTGTGGGTTGTCAGTTGTTATTAAAAGTTTTTTGTTTTTTCTGGCCAGTCCCTAGGAGCATTTGTTCTTACTTATTTACTGTGTAAGATGATTTGTTAGTGTGCTGGTCTCAAATTCTTCCTGAGGTGTTTGGAAAGCATGTCGCTGCGCAGTTTGTGTGGCCAGATAAGCAGGGGGAGGTTGTTGTGGGTCTGTTTAGAGAGCGAAACCAAAAGGAGTCAGGGGGTGAAGCAGGACTTGAGTTTGGCATGGAGCCTCTATGAACAGGGCAAAGAAGGGCTGTGATCCAAACAAGTCAACAAGAGACAACCCACTGACAAGGCTATTAAGTCATGTCACTTCTCTAATGCCTGTGCTCTGTGTAGATCTGTACGGACGTTTCTGCTCTGCAGCATGAAGGCACCACGCGGGTACAGTAAGTGTATGTTGTGTGTGTATGTGTGTGTGTTTCCATGAAAAGAATAAGATATAATGGTGTAGTTGTCAGTTGTCTTGTGAGGTTGACAGCTGTCCTCCCAAAGTGCTTTTTTTTAAACCAGTTGGAGAAAAGTCTGCTTCAAATTAAGCATGGTAGTATGAATAACAAGTAGTTGGCTTTACGTAGTATTAACTGTATTTTGTCAGCTTATGACTTATTGAAATATTATTCAAAATGTAAGAAATGACACAAGTCCCTAGTCCATAGGATTACTTGGTGAAGAATGGAATGTCAGTGTTGGTTTCATGTATCTCCAGAGGTGTTGGTTTGTGTAAAAGGCATGTAGGTCCACAGCATGTTGTGTTTTCAGTTAAGTGAGAGGGGGGTGGGGTTGAGATCTCATGACTTTTTTTAGAGAAACACATAGAGAAGCAAGGCTTGAGTTTGTCATGGTACCTTTAGGAATGGACAAGTAAGAGCCATGAAAGTGAGAGGATTTCGTAAATTAGCTACAACTGAATTTGTCAGCAGCACTTCGATAGTTAACAGCGAAATAAACAACTAAAATAACTTTGTTTGTTGCCGTTTGGATATAAAAACAATTACACTGAGCCCTAGCCAGGCCTGCAGGGAGATATTTCATCTTCAATTCAGGTTAATTACTACAATGAGGCTTCTGTAGAATGCCATTGCCACTGTTTTGAGTTTACTGTCCACGTCCACAACGTCCTGAAAGAAAGTGGTAGCAACAATTCTCAAAGGCTTCTCTTTGACTTACTGTGGCTTGGATTGTTCCTCATTAAGCAATGAATGCAAATGTTAAAAAAGTGATATATTAAAAAAACAAAGGATATTTTGTTCCAGTGCCCTGTGTCAGCAATTCTCCCTTCTCATTGGAGCTGTTGGATAAAGTTGACGTGGCAGTCACATTAGCGTGTGTGTTTCACAGAAATGCCTGTGGGGGCACACTCCGGTGGCCTACTGGCTGCCACATGACCACGGCGTCTGCGGCTCCGTTTCTGGCGGAGGACCTTTGTTGCTTGTGCCACCCCCCGTCTTCTCTCCCCTTCATTTCCTCTCTGCTGTCACTGTGATAACGGCTTGAAATGCCCCATTAAAAACATTTTTTTTTATAGCTTGTGGGTTTAGTATCCTCTTGCCTGCTGTTTTGTTAAGATATCACGCTGGCTCTGCCCATTATCAAAGCAGGTCGTCCCATTGTAGGATTCCTCTGAAGTGAGGAGCGCTGTCTCTGGATTACACGGATGTGATGATGCTGTCTTTTAAGACAGTTTTGTTTGGCACTTGCATCAGTAAAACACACCAGTAACATTCATGCACTTTCAGTTTATGGACAGTGTTTCAGTTAGCACAGGGCAACTCTAATGCCGTGTCTACACAAATCATTTCAGCTGATAGGCGTCTGACGAACAGATACGCTTCTACTTTAATCAATACAGCTGTCTACAAAGGTCACATAATGGTTCACGTTTCACTGTATGTTCGCTGTATGTCCTTTGTTTTACACGTGTAACTACAGTGATTGTGTATTGGACTCTGAGGGCTTCCAAAATGCAAGTGACCTACGCTCAACACTGTACCTGAATGCATCCTATGTAGACACACAAACGTAGCACTAGCTGCTGCTACTGCTCTGCTAGCATGCTGCTCATGCTACGCCTCTGTTGTAGATGTGACCTGACCTTTGTGCCCAATCCCTTTGCATCTCTTTTCTTCCTCTCAGTGGCTGCATATGTTCTATACAGTGAGAGCTCCTTGTATTTCAAACTAAAATATGACTTTCTTAGTTGGCAGTTAGTTGCAGAGATAAGCTAAGTTGGTAATATGTGTCATAATG
Source organism: Scomberomorus guttatus (assembly GCA_038419695.1). Classification (NCBI taxonomy): domain Eukaryota; kingdom Metazoa; phylum Chordata; class Actinopteri; order Scombriformes; family Scombridae; genus Scomberomorus; species Scomberomorus guttatus. The sequence goes on from CM076447.1 coordinate 14,426,765, forward strand.
AGACATTGAAACGTGTTTGAAAGCTCCTGTTCTCTGATAGCATGAGCGAGATCTCTTACCAGAACAGCGTTCTTGCGTAGAAAGCTAGAAAGAGGTGTGGATATCTTAAATGGTGAATGACACATCTGCCAACTCCCTTTTTATAGGTGAGTCGAGTAGCTCCGTATTGAGGCATCTGTCGTGACTGCTCATAGTAAGTAATGGTATATAGAGGCTTTTGGGGATATCACTGATACAGTGTTGTCCACAGAGAGACACCTCACTTATTTAATAGAGAACAGGTTTTTGGGTCACTGTGATAGAGATATGGTGTGATCATAAGCAGAAGAGAGTTTTAGCAAAACTTCCAAAACTTTCCACTATCATGAGTGGTACAGAGGAATGAAGCCCTCTGTGTTTGGTGAAGGGGAGGGACACAAGACAGGGTTTCAAAAGGAGCAAAAGTTATTCCTGTCCTCGCCTCCTCTTCCCTGGTTAAGCGTAGACATGTCTAGTCATGTCCTGTTGGTATCGTGAGTAAAAGCACTTGACCAATGGATCCTTGCTATTGTGGCTTTCATGAATTACTTTTTAGAAGGAATTTTTCAGGTACGCTTATGTAATATGAGCAGACAAATGATAATGTGTTGCCTTAATAAACGTTGTTTTTTGCCTGTTTTATTACAGGAAAGGCTTTGTTAGCAGTGCGTCATTATGTATTTCAAAACTGTGTGTTTTTAAATTATAAAAAAAGCATTAAAATCCAAACTATTTCTCTGAGCAGTGTGTATCGGCACCTTCTTTTTCTCTCTGGATGGCCATACATCATACAATGTTGCAGTATTATTTCAGTGTTCATTTCTCACTGCGTCATTGCCCTGCTGTTTGCTTTCAGTGTAGATTTTGAGGTTTGGGCATCTTCCCAATTTAAGCAAATACTAGAGCTAGAGGGCTTTGCTGTGAGTTGTAAATCAGCTGTGCCGGGATTTCCATTGGCTCAGTGGGTAAGAGGGGGAGGGGATAAGAATGCACTTGGAATGCAACTGCAGTCCAATGCATATTTCCTCTTAACCTATGGTTGCTTTTCACTGAATCATTCTCATGTTTTAGTGTGTGTTTTTCTATGAACCGAAGTGCTCTTTTACCTGTTCTGAACCAATTAACCTGAATTGGAGCAGGTTCACGAGCTGGCAGGGCAGGAGGGAACCAAGTTTCACTCCCTGCCTCCAGATAGAGCTCAACAACCCATCCTCATCTCAAACCTTTTACATATACAGTTCATGGACATCACGGAATAATTATGTGGAATTAGAGACAGGGCGGTATTGTGAATATAGGATTAAAGGAGATTTCTGCTTACCTCATTCTCTGGTGTGGATGCCATTTTTGGAAAGGATTCTATCTTAAGTCTATTTGGCTATATCCCTGTCACATATTGGTTGTGTTGTATGCTGGGGGCACACTCAGGTGCAAACACAGATGTAATAAAGTACATACATGACCCAGAGTTCACAATGAAAAAAAATGGTTTTGGTCATGGTTTAGGTATACCTACTCAAAAAAGAAGCAAAATAAAGCAAATAGTGTTTATAAAAAATGTCACAAATATCTAACATCCTAAAACTTTTCCAGAACATTTTTCCATCTTGATGTGACGACATGAAACATGTATCCAGACTGATAGAAAATAAGCTCACAGTAATTATAACAGTAAAACTGAAACCTGAAATATGTTCCTGTAATATTGAAAGTGGAATTAACGTAAATTACCCTCAGTTCCAGTTTCCAATTGTGTTGTCCAATTTGTTGCTGTTTCGTTATTGGTCCAAGTTTTTTCTGCCTTCAGAGTGTGTGTTGGAAGTGTGTGGAAATACTTACGTACCGCATATCATTTGTCTCTCTCCATCCAGAATATCCATGAGCTCCGATTTCCCGCACTACAGTTTCAGGATGCCAAATATAGGGTTCCAGAACCTCCCCCTTAATATCTACATTGTGGTGTTTGGGACAGCCATCTTTGTCTTCATCCTCAGCCTCCTCTTCTGCTGCTACTTAATAAGGTAAGCTCAATGCACCTTTTAGCTTTGGATTTGGCTTTGCTTTGAATTTTTTCTGTATTTGATGTTTTGCTGTGTGGCTTTGTGGCAAAAAGTGTCATACAGGGGTTCATTTGGCTAGTCAACATTCACTTCTACTCCTACTGAGTGTGACAAACCATTAACGTGATCATAGTGCATATCCTGCTCATGCTATGGCCACTTTCCTTTCTGTGGTACCTATACTTATCTGAGACTTGAAATTCATAATGAAGAGCCGATTGTTAATTCTCCAAGATTGTCATTATGCAACAGTCCTCAAAATACGTCATTGTACATTTCAGGTCACTTTGGCTCATGAATTATTCACTCAGAAGTGCCCCCATGTATTCAGATTTATGCATAAACAGGATACTTTAACTGGCACTGTTGTTTCTTCTCATAGAAACACTGCAGTAGAGGTCAGTAAACAAGTCTGCACCCTGAATTTGTGATGTTCTTGAAATCTATGCAAAATACTTATGATCATGTAGTTGTTTTATGTCCAACAAACTGTATGACACTTGTCACTATGGCTGAATTAAAAGCCTTTTTTTTTCCTTTTAGAAATGTGTGTTTTTGTATTTGTTTTGCTAATAGTTCTTTCACAAAAGGGCAAAATGTTTCAACAGCACAGTTTGGAGAAGGTAGCTACAATACAACTACTGGTGACTTGATAATCTGAATTGATGAGGAAAAAAAGTAATATTATGCTGAGGTTCAAAGCTGCTTGTCTACAATATTATGATCATGGCACTTGGCGTCAAAGAGACTAGTCATAATCCTTTTTTTTTTTCTAATCGCCACTCAACCTCCTTAATATCCTCGCCATATTCCCACATTAATTCAATTTACTTTGTCATATTCATTACATTTGCATTTGGATGTTTAAATGTTTTGTTTGTAACATTTCTATTCATCTTGTTAAAGCATCATTTTTGAGAGTTGAGTGTAATCCTGTAGTTATCACCCACAAAGGGAAAATGTAGGTGGTTACTAGTCATTCCCTTGCCCCTCTTTTTAACCCAGCTGGTCTAAATCAAATTGTCCTGGCTACTGTTGCTGCTGGGGGGTTATCTCCTGGCAGCGACAAACTTAACAGAAATAATGTCCAGCATCTTTTATCTAAAACAGTGAGAAGCAGCAGTTCCCAACAAAATTCACCCCTCGCCACCCTGTAATATCCTATCTTGCAGGCCAAATGGTAAGTAGGTTAAGTACTGTGTTCCTACAATTGCTCATCTATCTGTGAAGAGATACGTCATAACTTTGATGCAGTACCATGATTCGATACTGAAAGTCAAGATTGCTAGTTTAAGTCACTGAAGGGGAAAAAGAGGAGCGATTTCGCTCCATGAAAGGCGTCTAAAGATGCAGTCTCCCAAAGGAACTGGCCCAAGATTACTTCATAAATCATGTGCACTATCAAGGATGTTGAATATATCATTCAAAGCCTCATTACTTACACTTTATTTTCATGCAGCCTGACAGCTTCATTTAAGCAAATTCTTCCTCTGCTATTCATGCAAAAAGTCATTTGAAAGGAGGAATCCTATAGTTTCTGTACATGAAGCATCATTGCTAATGTTTACATTGACAGGTGAATGAAGGGGCCAAGGAATAGAGTTGACATGTGACTGGTTGTTATTCCAACAAAGACAAACACACACACACGCACATAGTTTGACACCAGACAGACTCTCACAGCAATACTCAACTACATTTATCACACATGTGTGAAATACGCATTGCTGTATTCACAAGGATTTGAAAGTATTTCTTAAGCATTGGATGTTGCTGAAAGTAAAGCAAGCCTTGTAGGGTCACGAGTACAAGCTAAATATTTGTGAATGTGCAAAGTAAAGAACTGCGCAGTGATCTTCAAGATAATGACCCAGATCAATCTACCATGTAGTCAGCACTGCAGTTTGTAACATTTATACCCTATAATGATGGGTGACACACGTACATTTTGAGTTGCCCATTCATTGCTGTCAAATTATGATAATGATAGCTTTAAGAAGACGGTCAATTTGGACACCAGTTGTTCACCTCGTCCTATTTGCCACTGCACTTACGGGCCACTGTGCAACCCTCATCAGTCACCCATGACCCCCTCACCCTTGACCTTGTCCCCTACCCTTGGGAGTCTCTGCACCTTTACCTGCTGACCTCTTTCAAAATGTCAGTTTCTCTCCTAGACTGTGCTGCTTGTTTTACAGATCCCTCTCACTCTGCTGCGAGAGGTTAAGGTTACTTGTAATGGAGGTAAATCTTACAAACCTATGAATTTCTCCTATCTCTCTTGCTCATTTTCTTCCCTCTTTTCTTCCCTTATTTTCATTCTCAGTACTTAGATTCTTGTCTTGCTCTCGCTGTTCTTTCACTGAGCCTTTTTATTTTTGCTCATTTACAAGAACAATGTTTATTAAGAGTTACACCAGAAACGTTGGTTGTATCTGTGAGTACTCTCTGTTTAAATTGAACCCCTCAACAACCCACCGTAATGTTTTTTTTTAATGTCTGATCCAATGTACAGTATTTTGGGTGATGTTGTGAGTTAATATTTTACTTGAAGTTCAGTGCTTGCTGTGAAAAGAAACCAAGGTAATATGTAACTTGGCTTACTATTGCATTACTTTGCAAAACAAATATTTAACAAAGTTCTGTTAAATGCTGTTTTATTATTTTCAGTCTTTCTGTAATTGGTTAATCCAGTTTTATTAATTTAGTCTCATGATTGTGTTGCCTGACATATGCCTGAGGCACATGCAGTCATGCACTGCATACACACCAAAAACATTTGTATTGCCAAATAGCTTTTTCGTTCTCTCATCATCTGGCACCACAGTGATACAATAACATAGACGGGTGTCATAAGGCAAGTATTTGATAAGGAAATGATATACAAGTTTGTTGTTTTTCTCTCCTTTTCCAGGATGTATGAATGTTTTACCTTTTTATGTTGTGTGGTACCTTTTATGAAGAAGGTCGCGTACTAATCAAATAGATGTTTTGTCTTTACGTCTCCCCAGGTTACGGCACCAGGCACACAAAGAGCTATATGCATACAAACAAGTAAGCAGTCCAGTGACACACACACACACACACACACACACACACCACTTAAGAAATTATAAACTATATACATACATACAAGTATTGTCTAAGAGAAAGGGAATGTGCAAAGAAAATCACATGGTCCTTCTGAATTTTGCCTAAGTTGAAGGGAAGCAAGTGGCCGGAAAAATCAGGTTCAGGTTGGAACTTGTCAGCAGTGTGTAACCCACAAAACTAGTAAGTGGATGGAGGGCATAAACATGACTCTTTCATGTCCTCCAATTATATAATGCCAGTATGCAAAAATAGGCATAATAAATGGTAGGGTGACCATTGACTCTAATTTATCTTCCTATGTATCTCCCTACCTGCCATCTAAAAACGTCTCCAGCTCCTCTGTCATGTACAGTACCAGTCAACAGTTTAGAGACACTTTCTTATTCAAAGGAATGGGAAGGTGTGTCCAAACCTTTAACTGGTATTGTATGTATGTAAGACCACCAGGCTCATACTGTAGACACACACAAAATAGATACACACAGGCACTAGAAACCAGTGACTATATTATAGTACGTCATTATCGCTGCGTCTCTTATTCAGCCTGACTGGTTGATTTTTCATTACACACTCCTTATTTGCTGTTGAGTCTTTTATTGTATTTTCAGAGGAACTGCTTTCTGTGTTAGTGTCATCAAGTGACTAATCTTTCCTTATCTCTTATTATGCCTCTTAGGTCATTCAGAAGGAAAAAGTCAAAGAGCTAAATTTGCATGAGGTAAGCAATCATTATCTTTGTTCAATCAGTTGATGACACTTTAATACCAAAAATTGTTTTTACTTATCACTAGAGCTATCCAGTGAGCAGAACGTTCTGTAATGTAACCTGACAAGTACACACTGTAATGTTATATTAGGTAATTTTGGACTGAGCAGCCATGTGATAAGTAATTTTAAAAATGCTTCAGTCCCCATGTATATTTACTACAATCATCCTTCTTTTACTTTCATCCTCCTTGTTGTGCAGTTACATGGAAACCCATGATGCACTGTGCCCTCAGTTGATTTAAAGTAAAGGGCTAAGCCCTGGGGAAATTCATGCTATTGTTATGAACATAAATGACCTCAGCTTCCTTCCTCCTGTTACGTAATGGCCATCAGAAACAGACGTATGTGCTGTCTGAACATCCTGGGACACAGGGTGACGTTCGGGCCATCTACGCAGTTGCATATTACTCACAAGTGTTGTTTGGTTTTCAAAGATTTTGCAGCCATGTTTACATTTACATTGTTTGTCATTTAACACTCAGCACATCTGTCTTGACGCAGTGCTATGTCAAAAGTAGCATCTTGTGATTAAGTCATGAGTGTCCTCCCTACCAGTATTACATAATGCAGTATGCCAGCTCAGCATAGTTGGAAAATTACAAGCAGCAGTCAGTGTGTAAAGCAGCAGCACTGGCTTTGCAATGCAGCAATGTTAATCCCCATCCAAGGCCACTATGCCTTTAACACTACAGTGCAAATTAAATGTTAGCAATAGCATCTCCTGTGTGCTACGGCACTGTGCTGAACATCTTCAGCGTTGTCATCATCGTTGGTATTTCCCACTGTCACATCAGGCTCCAGGCTTTTATTGTTTATGTGATTAGAAACTGAGAGAAGGTGTCAGAAGGTGTCATGTGAGTGAAGTCAGTGACAGAAAAAACAAGCTGTACTTGTTTAAGGACAATAATTTACATCCACTAGCCTGGGTGGATGACCCAGTTTTGAAGGATCCCACGCTAAAGGATCACCCTGGAGACATATAGACTGAGCTGCATGGATTCTGTCTCAGCGTTTAAATGGAATACACAGAATAGGGGTGCTAATATGGGATCAATTTACTGTTAAAGACATGTTTAAGTTTGTATGATGGTGTAACTTGACCAGTTGTCCTAGGTAAATGCTTTGACATTGACTCCTATCACCATTTACTTGGGTAAAAAATACCCTATTGTAAAGAATTCATGTCATACAATATGGGATGAAAGTATAGCTGCTAAATGCCACTGATCTTGTGAAGGAAATCATATGAAACTATATCTTTTTTAGCCTTTTTACATACGTGTAAACGGTTGACACATGCAACGGATGCATCAACACATCCTCCCAAACACTCTAATGATAAGAATGGCCTGTGGTCTATAGGAGAACAGACTGCTTGATTGATTGCGATGTTCCGTTTGGTTGATAACACAATGGGCTAGATTTATGTACACAAAAGACCGGGGTAAACTTGTGATGCGCTGTTCATTCAATTTGCACTCGGAATCTGTGTGTAATTAGAGTCTTTCTTATTAAGGCAGCGGCTCATTATCAGCCACTGGGACTAATTCCTATAGTAGTTATATTCCGAGAATGAAAAGTCACACTTCAGCAGGTGAATTTGTCTCAGGACAGCAAGCTCAGAAAAAAAATGTAGTGATGCTGAAATATAAAACCTCAGTAATGAAGTGATTCCATTTCAAAATGTTAAAATGCTGCGATTACACTAAACATATTACACATTTAAAAAATGTCAGTATCTATTAAGATTGCATTTAAATATCTATTTATAGGATATATGGAATGCAGTATAAATGTTTTAACAAACAAATGATGTAAAATTACAAAGATTGCGCATAACAGTAAAATATACCACAGTGTAAATGTGGTTCGTAAATCCACAAGATTGATCATGTCTACTCCTGTTTATTTATTTATTTAAGCTTCATTTATTCAAATAGCCTCATTGAGATTGAGATCTCTTTTTAAGAGGGACATGAGAACAAGAAACATTCATACTCAGACAAGCACACAATCAGCAAACAGAAACAACACAGCTAAGGCCAGACAGGCACAATCAACAAAGAATTAGTAGAAACTGTCCCAAGAGTTATAAAAAAATCAGATAATGAAGCTTTAAAATCTCTAAGGGGAATGAAATGCTCTAGTTTAAGGGCAGTTTGCAGTTCATTACATTTAAAAGGTGCGTTGTACCTGAAACCAGTCGAGTTAGTATTATTTGTGCAATCCTCATTTTAATGCACATACATGAAGAACAGAAGTCAGCCAGTGCTTGTTGGAAGGTGAAGAGTCTTTTGAGCTTTGCATACAAAGTGCGAAAGAATACTTAAGTACTGCCTAGTGTACACACAGTACATGTTGTGAAAGGATGGTGGTATCTGTGGGAGAACTTGGCTGCAGTGGCCTTTACTTAGCCTCCTGTATGACTTTGTTTTAATGTTAGAATAACTATCACATTTTTCACACGCATCTTGAATTCATTTGTTAGATTTCACAAGGATGACAGTGAAGATTATATCTCACTGTTTTAGGCCATGATTTCAGATTTTATGACCCTGACTCTGAAGTAATCATATCTGGCATTGTAAGGTTCAGTGCAACCATTAGTCTGCTGTTTTCATTTTGATAATGTAACTAGTTCAATGTTGACAGTGTTTTGGTATTAGATTAGATTAAAGGCCTGTAAATATTAATGCCAGATATATAGTTAAGAAATGGCAGCCACCCATATCTCTATGCAGTATATTGACATTAGTGCCTATTTTAAATATTTAGTTTGAAACGGATGCTTTGCAAAGAGTTTAATGTGGAAAAGTCAGTAATCCACACCGTTCACACTTACTAGTATATTTTCTGTCAGTAAGGGGTTTTGGTCAATAGTCTGTTTATTGTTGCATTGTATCCATCCAGGATAGAAGTTGAAAACTTGGTTAACCTCAGCTTACAAAGTCGTGCAATTTACTGAACCTAAAAGGAATTAAGTTGTTTTTGGCCCAAATTTAGATTTTTAATTACCTGACTGAATGACAATGTTATTAAAATATTTTCTGCTGAATAATTTATTGTTCTAGCACTGAAACTTTTATAATCTTTAACTTTTGAGCAACTCAACATTTCATGTTAGTCTTTATAGGCATAAGTTAATGTTTTTTTGTTCTGATCAAATTCATGATTTGATTGAGTTTTTCCACAAATTTAAGTCCCTGTGCTTTGCATGTTACATGATTTGTTTACTTGATAGGGGAAAAAAGAAGCTCTGTCAAAAGTTGGCTAAGGCTGCCAGATCTTAACTGTGAGTGTGACACTACAGACAAGGCACTGAAAAGAAGAAAAACATTGATCTATTCACAAGTAAAGAGAGCAAAGCAGACATCTTAACAGGGGATTGTTCTGTGTCCAAAAATCCTCTGGAGAGAAAGCTAAGAGCCCCCATGCTGTTCTTTTTATACGGAGTTGTCCATCCACCGCCCATAAAATAGAGCTGAAAAAAGAGAATCTGTGTTGCTAAATGAGTCATAGTTGCAGGGTTAGACAGTCAAAGAAGAGAGTGCCAAATTAAAAGCCATGAAAGTTTTGTGGTGGGAATGCTTCATGGACTTTGGACATTCCTTGTTTGCAGACTTTTTTGCCCTTTTTCTCACAGTTTTGAATGTCCATTAACATATGCACAGCAGTTTCACCCCCACTGTGCATATGCCCCAATTAAAGAGTCACTAGTGGAACGACAAACACGAGGACTTTTGCCCGCCAACACGGCCAGTGGCGGTCTAGACTAAGCAGGAGGTACCACTAACAGGAATCAAACACCTGTGCTGCCCGTTTAACCTTCACTTACTTCCCGTTGTCAACATTCGCTAAAAGTAATCCCCACTACTGCTACTTTCATTTCCTTGTTCAGCAATTGTCAGATACTCTGTCTATTGTCAGACCTGACAATTATCATCCTGGCTGCTTGTCTTTTGACCTAGCACCACCCTGGAATGATTACACTATCACACTTACAGTTGGCAGTGATGCATGTGGCAGAACACTCTTGTTATAGGTTTTATTATTGCTGGCAGTGTGTAGTAAGGACAACATGCAATTTGAGGAGATTTGAGGAGACCATCTTTTAATTCTTTATGTAAGAGAAACCCAAGAGAACTGAAACTGCAGAGCTCTCTGGTGAACTGATTGATGATGATTTGGACAGAATCAGTTGTCTTGATGGTAAAACTTATGCCAGCCCTCACCTACGGTCAGTAACTCTTGATTGTGACGGGAAAAGATTAGATAGTGTATACAAGTTTCCTTTGCAGGGAGCTGGGGCTTACCCGTAGGGACAGGGTGGGGAACTGCTGCCCTGTTGCATTGAAAGGAGACAGTTGGGTTGGTTCTGCCATCTGATTAGGATGCTTTGTGCAGAGCAAGAATGTGCTGCTGAAGAAATTATTTATCCTGCTGGGCCTGGACACACTGGGCTGGAAGAAGTGGATTTTAAGAACGTCGGCTTAGCCTGCTGCCACTGCGACCCAAACAGTAAAAAACGGATACACAGACAGCTTAGCCAGTAGCCTTCATACTCTTCATACTCTGCACCAGCGTGTTGCTTTATTTATTTAGATATCGAACGTATTCTGTCCAGGTAACGCCCAGGATGCACTGAACAAATTGTACATGCAAAGCTTCACCATCATGTCTTCACATTCAAAGCACAAAAAAACTGTTGCTTAATGAATAAAAAACAACTAGACGTTATTACAAAAAGAAGTTCATAAACATTCTCCTTTAATCTGCAAAAGCAGAATCACCAGATTTCAATAAATTGGCAACTGATAACGATCGTCCCTTTCGTATTTTACTCCTTGAATAACACGTCGCACACGGCCAAAACTGTTTGCTAATGCTGGTTGGCAGGTCGTGACCTGCTGGTGAACACGTGTGTGTAAAACAAACAAAGACAAACAATTCCAGTCTATCAGGATTGCCTCAATGACCCAACAAAGGACACCAGCTAGGGCTATAGGACGATAGTTAACACCACAGTTTCCCTGTTTTATCAATCATGATAGAAACTAACAACACTGAAATCAGAGTCATAGAGTCTGGTAGAATACCATGTATTGGAAAGTTGGCAAAAATGTATTTTCTGCCTCCAAAGAGTAGGTTGAATATGCACCATTTTTTCCTTTCTTAGATTGGCTTGGATGTCCACTGTTGTGCTGTGCTGTGGGTCAACTGTTACTTTGAGTTTTTCTAACTTATACATTGGAAACAAGCGCTGCAAAAAGTCATCTCCATCACAGCGACCACATTTTTTCTGTTGAAAAGAAACATTTCCAAGGTAGTTTCCAGCCACTGACTGAAAAAATCCCCAGTGTGAGTTAAGTCAGAGTTATATAACAGAACATAGTCGGTCAGTAACTGCTCTGTTGTTGTGTCAAATTTTTTGCAGATGTTGGCCACATTTTGGCTTTTTCCATTTGACCTTTGCTGTTTGGACAGTTTGTTTCCAATCATTATTTTATCCACTAACACAACAGGAGTCCAAACACCAGGGTTCAGCTAACAAATTTTAAGTTGTTACATGGCTTTTTACGGGAAGTGTCTCTCTAACTCCCTCACTCCCTTTCAGATATGTGCAGTGTGCTTGGAAGAGTTCAAACAGAAAGACGAGCTGGGGATTTGTCCATGCAAACATGCCTTTCATAGGAAGTAAGTATAAGGTTTTGTTTACTTTCATGGACACACACACACACAAAGTCAAAGACACATGGATCTGTACAGATTTATGTACAAAGTAGTCTATTTTCATGCAGCCTTACCTGCTCATATGCACAGTAACCTACAGTGGGTAGATGTAAAAATAACGAAAAAAAAAAAAAAAAAAACACAAAGCAAAATTTTTAAAGACTAAAGTGAACAAGTCATTGCACGGATCGAGTATATACAAGAATGTCAAAAATCAAATAATTTTCTTGCACAGAACTTACTAAACTACATGTGTATGAAGTGAAGAACTACACAGGACATGATGGATTGCTTGAGCCAACTTTATCCCACCCAACCCCACACCTCCCCCCGTGCCCTGACCATTTCAACTGAGTTGTTTATATCAGCACGACACCTCCCTTGGCCTAGTTTTTTCCCCCCAGTTGCTGCAAGAGCGGCCACCACTCACTGAATCTACTGTATAAACACTCCTTTTAGTGTGTGTGCAATGAAGCCATGCTGTTTTCCAGAGAAAACAGACATTCCAAACAGACCGCTACCAAAAGAATTCAGGAGTGAAGAGCATGTTATCCTCTCATGCTTACAAACAGAGACATTCAAATCAGTAAACTGCCAAAATGAGGTAAAAGACATTACATTCATAATAACAGTGATGTTTCCTTCATATTCATGTTTCATGTTCATGTCACATGTGTTTTTGGAAGTCACTACTCAAGTTACTACTGGCAACCCAAAGTGACAGTCTATTTTGATTTTTGATTAACTTCCATCAACAGTCACATAACAGTCTCGGTCTTATGAAACTTGTGCTTACTAACTTGTACTCACACACACAACCTCAAGATTAAAGTAGAGCTGCAACTGACACTTATTTTCATTATTGATTAATTTTCTGAGTATTTTCTTAATTAATGGATCAATTGTTAACTCTACAAATGTGTAAAAATAGTTAAAAAAAAAAACATTACATCTTCAGATTTCTTGTTTTTATCTGGTCAACAGTCCAAAATCAAATATATTCTATTGACAATGATATAGACCCGAGAAAAGCAGTAAATACTCATATTGGTTAATCTGGAAACACAAAATGTTTTGCATTTTGGCTTGAAAACAAATCGATTGCCAGAATAGCTGCCAAATAACTTTCTGTCAGTAGACTAATCAATTAAGTGACAGATTGTTTCAGCTCAACATGAAAGTCACACATAGATCACAGAACTGGAGGGTGCAACTGTATAACGGAGTACCAGACAAGAGAACAGAAGGTGTTGCACAACACCTTCTCCTGTGTCAGTGACTGACAGCAGTAGTACCACACCTGGAGAGCAGAGCAATCAGAACAATGATGATGATGTGTTACATCACCTAATTAGTTTTTGTCACCTTATGTCACTTAATTAGCGTGATTGTAGAATTTGGCTTTGGTTGGTCACACTTGTTCAGAAGAAACCTAAAAACCTGCCTCTTCCTAAACCCATGAATCACCTTCTGTCCATTTGAATGATTGCTGTAGTTTATAGTAGTGATGTTTGATCTTTTAGGTCGATACCGATATCTATCAGTATCTATAAAGGGTCTCTTTAATTTTGTTTTTCAATTATAATTATAATAATTTGAATGACCTTTGAGATTTAAGCGAAGCCAAGTTTACATGGTTTGTACATTTCATGTGTCTCTGTCTTCCTAACTCTACCCCCCGCTGCTCCGTCTTTCTCCCAGGTGCCTCATTAAGTGGTTGGAGGTGAGGAAAGTGTGCCCACTGTGCAACATGCCCGTCTTGCAGCTCGCCCAGCAGGCCGGCAGCACAGACCCCCCTGTGCCGATACAGCAGCCTCTGCCCGGCATCGAGAACATGGTGTAGCAGACTCCAACCCTCTCTTACAGTACACTACAGACACACACAAACACACATCCCAACACTCGTACTCTCACCTGTACAGGTTACACTTTGGTATGAGTCTGTGGACACACCGGAGAAACTGGAGTTACTGCGCAGATACTCACGAAACCTGTGAGTCTGCAGCCATCCTCACCTCTCTTATCTTTGCATTGGTTCACAAAAGGATTTTCTGATATCAGTTCTGACTGATAATCAACTGTTGTCATGTTTTTCTTTTCGCGGACGATGAAGAAGAGTTGATTTAGAAGAAGTTTCCTTCTCGGCCGAGACATGGTTGGTAACGTTTTCACAACCAAAGCACTTTTCTGGGGACACCAGCTAACGACCAGGAGGAAAAAAAAAAAACACAAAAGCCAAGAACTACAATACACTAAAATATATTTTTCTTTAACAAGCACTTTACAAGAAGTCAAACCTTAATTGCTTGTGATCGTAGTAGCAAAGTATGTTTTGTATTTTATCATTAACTATTATTTTAATGTACAGTACAAAGCCACATGGGGTTTTCATTTTTAATTAGTAAACATTGATTTCTAAAAAAAAAAAAAAATCTAAAAGGGACAACAAATACCTATGTTAGCTATCAGGAAATTTGGACAATGCTTTGTGTTCTAATTGCACACACAGACACACACACACACACTTAAGAAATGAAGGTCAAAGCAACCTCGAGACTCGATGTCTGACTAAATGTGAACAGTTTGAATGTGTGGAAACCCAGAACACGCAAACACTAACACACTTCATATGAAGCCTATAGAATTTGTTCCCTCATCACCTGTTTGTTGTTCTTATAATGTGACTGTTGTTATTATCTCTTTTTTTTTTATTCTGTCGATACAGAAAGGTGATACAGTGAACAAAGTATATTTTGACTAAAAGAGTTTACCAGATAACATCCTCCATATAGTGTGCTGTTAGACAAGCATAGGCTAAAAACTGACTGTCACCCCCAGGCACTGTGTAAGATTTTTATTTCATCAGAAAAATATATCCACCAGAAAAGGAAACACTTCAAATACTGTGATTAATTAAACCAGTATTAGTGTGTATAACCTGGTGCTTTATCTATAAAACTGTTTTACAGAACAAACACCAGTAATGAGGCAATATTCAACAAAGATCTATAAACTTAAATGTTCCAGTTTTATTTTGCTCCGTTGCTTCATTGTTTTATGTTCCTGAAGCCGAGCTGTGTGAATGTTAACAGTAACAAATTGAGACACTTTACAAAACAAAAAACTGTTACGTTGATCTATCTTAAACTAGCATCATACACTATATCTTGCTAGGAAGTGATTGATAATTCAGTTTAGGAAAAAGACCAGAATGAATCCGGCTTTTTGCCTTTTTTGCTGTTCAGCTTCTACTTAAAATGTGCTGCATTCACAGTAAGCAGTTACCTTTGTTTGCTTCAACCCTAATAGATTATTTTAATTTATTTTTTTAATTTATTGTAATTTATGGGTGCAGCTACACAGAGTGAACAAGTTAGCGGATTGACACCTGCATCAGAATTGCTGTCCTCAGCATATCATATTAGTCAAGATACACACTAGTGAGGGGCACCCATACCTATCATGCCCCCCCCCCCCCCACACACACACACACTCCCACAGCTGGGCTGCCAGAGAGTCAGTGGTCAGCAGGTTGTAATGAAGCAGCATTTCCATTCATACACACATACACACACACACACACACACACACACACAGGGTAATTCAGCTTTTTGGGAGCAGTATTCTGGTGCTTTCGCCTCTCTCCCTCTTTCTGTACGGTACACGGTGCTTTTTGTTTTGCACCATACATACAGTAACTCTGCTTTTGTGCATATTTTTTGTCCTCATCTCTTGTTAGCTGCTTTTGGTAAATGTGCTGATGAGTTTAGTAAGGAGGGGCTAAAAAAAAAAAAAAAGCTTTGCTACACAGTGATGAATAAGTGAGAGATTGTCGTTTACCTGTGATATGTATTGTTAAAAAAACAATCATACTTTTTTTTAAAAGGCACAGTGATCCAAATTTAAACAAAAGGGTACCACTACAAAAACTAAGCCTGCTATCAGGACTAACACAATCAATGAATTACACTAGTCTACACCAGTGGTTCTCAAACTTTTTCACATCAAGGACCCCTAAACTGACACAAATTAGACCACGGACCCCCATCTGATAAGATTTTTGCTTTTAGATGTTTTATTACAGAGAGTGTATGAAACCCATGACCAAAATAGTCATTCTGTCACTGTGTTACTTATGGATGGAATTATAGTGGAAATAGATTACCTGGGGGTCCCCGAACCCCTCTTTGAGAACCACTGCTCTACACTACTCAACATTTAAATCTAATCTTGTAATGTTTGCTGGTGCTGTAAAAAATGACACGTAAACATTTAATATTTACAAACATTAATGATGAAAAATAAACAACTAATCGGGCCACTATTTCAATTCTGATTGGATGAGAAACACCAAATCTTGATTTTCCCTTTTAAAAAAAAAGACTGATTGTGCCTTTAACAACACTAAGTTCTCAATTAGATTTTATTAGGGCTGCAAATAATGATTATTTTAATTAAATGTGTATTATTTTCTTGATTAATCGATTAATTGTTTAGTCTATAGAATTTCCCAGAGCCCAAGATGACGTCTTCAAATGTCTTGTTTTTCCTGACCAACAACCCAAAGATATTTTTTATTACTATAGAAGAAAATATTCACATTTGAGAAGCTGGAATCAAAGAATTTTCTCTCATATTTTCTTAAAAAATGACTCAAAGCGATAAACTCATTATCAAAATAGTTAGCGATTAATTTTCTGTCAATCAACTAATCAATTAATCGACTAATCGTTGCAGCTCTAGATTTCATTCTCTAACACCAAACACAGTCATGAACAGGTTCCCAGCACACGGGCGGTTTAACAAGTGACAATGCTTTGCACCTTCTATGGCAGAAAAGCATTGTTACTGTGACCTGTGTGGTTTGAATGTTTCATCTCTGCTGAATGTCTGCCCACGCCCGCAGCCATGACCTTTGCGGCGGGGGTCAGAGCACGCAGCAAGGTGAAAATGTCAACTGCTGGATGAGAAGCAAAAGCAGGATTTTCATCCAGTGTGTAGCGTTTCAGTCGGTTGTTACGTGCTCTTAATGAGGCCCAATCCTCTTACAACTCAAAGAAACTCAGTCTTACTGTCCACATTAGCCTTATTTGAACAAAAACAGACACAATTACAAAACAGACCGGGGCTGTGTGGATTGATAATATCACAATCTCTTCACTCTACACATTATGATGTGTGATCAGAAAGGAGCAAAAGTCATTTTTATTGCCTGGCCTGAGATCGTTGTTTCCTGTTGAACAAAATAAGAAACATAAGGGCCCTCTTCATTATGTTGTGTGATGTAAAGTATTTTGATACCTTTTCGCTTCTTAGTCTTTGGTAATTAAGAGGCTGTGACTGTTTCATTGAACTTGTATCTCACTGCAGATAAGACCCGACATTCTTGGCCGTACATTATTCCCCTAAAACTTCACTAGTTCAACTCAACATTGGTCAATATTTCTGCTGCCGTCCTCGAAAGACGACACATTTGTAGCTCAGTGCTGATAACACAAGTCTTAAGCTTTGTTCCGGTTTTGTCTTTGAATGTATGTTTCATGAGGGAAAGAATACGAGGAGATTTAATGTGAACGCATGCTACTTTGCATAGTCCAGTTGCCACTGATATCACCATTGTTAAGTGTATGTAGAAAGTAGTATCAGTAGTAGAGTATTTATACATAATGTAAGGTGCACAAACATGCTCCTACATATAAACTAAATGGCAGCTGAACACTTCCTGCCATTTGGCCATCTTAAGTGTTGTGTTTGATTGTAAACACTTTTAGCCTTTCCACCCGAACTTCCCCGTTTCTTCCGGTGTGCCGTCCTAATCCCACTTAAGACTAAGTGCCAACCTAAAAAGCACTGTTATGAATCAAAGTCCCTGCCAACAAGGAAGAAGGTTCCGCATTTTGAATAAAAGCGAGACAGTCTAAACAGATAAAGGAATCTGTTCCAGTCGTGAATATAGTCATAAAACTGCTTCCCTCCATTGACATCAGTGCAGAGTTAACTCCATTATAAATAGACAAGACACGATGGGATGAAATTCCGCTGTCAGGAATACAGCTTCATATCAAAAATGTACTCATACTCAGTAGAAAGCATCTGGACGATGGCATCAGAAAGACGTCACAGTGTTTGATGGAAAACAGTGTTTTGGCAGAATATGACAAAACTAGAGTTTTATTTAAAAAATGTAACAAAAAAAAATTTGGTACTCACATCCTCATTAGATGAGGAGTTTCGTTATATTTCCATGGTTGGTTTTAGCGACCAGACCATTTAGGACTTTAAATCTCTATCACTGCCTCCCTGAAGTGAACTTTCTTCTTGTTTGTATGGCATGTTATTTATTCCTCTGTAGCTCTCGTAGTGCCCTTCCAACTCAAATAACTTCCCTCCTATCTGTCCAAACCACCCCTCCCACCTACCTGAGTAAACCCCCCACCCACACACCCTTTTTGTTAACACTGATTATGTTTGTGGTCTCTCACAGACATTGTTTGTAAAACTAAGAATTCTGCAGCAGAATATTTTTGGAGACAATTGCTGTACAGTATTTGTAAGCTCTATTTTTGTATATTGCTATTTTGGAGAAAATAATATGCATTTTTTTTTCTTTTTCTTGTTTTTGCTAATTTCATGTTTATTCATTTCAAGAAAAATGTTGCATGTGACTGACTTGAACTGTAAATAAAATTTCCAAGTTTTGGAAAGATTTTAGTGTTTTGTCTTTTTTACACAGAATGTGATTAAAGTACACAAAATGTCTTTTATCAAAAAAAGTGACAAAGGTTAGAGCATTTGATGAAAAACTGTTCAATCCCAAACTAGTCACACAGCTTCGGAAAGTATTCAGACAGAAGTGTGGCGCTTCTACAAAACTATTTAATAAATGTCCTGAATACTTTGACAAATAAGCAAGTTCATTTTTTGATTTTTAATAAATTTGCAAAACATTTCTGAGAACACGTTTTTGTTTGTCATTGTGGGTTATTGTGTAGAAACAATTGTATATTTAACCAATTTTAAGTTAGATCAATATCACATTGTGCAAAAAAGGGATATGAACACTTCAAAAATCCACTGTAACTAATTTTATTGTTCAGATTCACTTATGAACTCATCACAAATAAACTCACAAAATGAATGCCAATATTTTACTTTGTTTAAAACCGACTTTAACTACGAATGTCTGATGACCTGGATGTTGTTAAGTTAACAACACGTCCATGATGATTGTGTTATAGCACCATCCTGTGGGTAAATGCTGTTAGTGCAAATGATTTGCGTTAACTTGTCTTTCTGATGACCAAATTCACATTTTCACCACCATCGTGCACAATACTGAATATAATTTTAAGTCTTGAAAAAGGCCTGAATTTGATCACATTCACAAAAGTGAGATTTAACTTACAAAACAACAATATTGTCTCAATAGAGACATCTAGTGGCGTTTTTCTTACAGCCTAAAGTGGAAGAATTGCAGTAAAACTACTGCTCCTTTACACACCAAATTTTAAAGTTCCCCTCCAAGGAGTCATATAAAAATCCTCTGCTTGGAATAATAAATTGTCTGACATGTTTTTCCCCAAAAAACATTCAGTTACAATGTTAAAAATCCTTAAAATGGCATCTTCTCCTTCTCCCTCATTAAAAATCCAGAATCTATGCAAATAGTTTTCATTTCAGAAGTTTAACTGCTGGACACAAGATGTCTCCTACTTCACCTTAATTGGCTCCAAACTAGTTTTGATGTCACAAATCCTGCACGCCTTAAACTCATATTTAAGGTGAGCACAGAGAAAGTTTCCACCTTCAGCAGATGAATGTGTAAACAGGCTTCTAGTGTCAAACTCTGCACATACATCATTCTGCACATTGAAGCTCAAACATCCAACTGAATGAACAAGAAGAAAAACATATTTTTGAGTGGAGGGAGACGTTAACATTCTGTTAAGTCTCTTTTGATCGGGGGGTTTGTTTTTGATCAGCAACTCTTCAGTAACAATCTTCAAAAATGGGATGTACAGTACTGTACGCTGCTGTGAAGCAGTATTGGCAGTACAATAAAAAAATAAAGATAAAAAGGCATATTCATTTTTTTGTGCTTGTTCACACAGTCACCCGACAATTGTTGGGGTTGTACTGACACACCTGTGCAGCAGGTACTTTCACACCGATGCACGCACTGATTAATGTGACTGACGGATCTCATACGACTACCATGTGACTTAAGACTCACATGTGACCCTCAGCATGTACTCTTATGTTACTTTGTACTGACTGTACATGTTGTGTTTTTGTGTTTTTCTTTCCACGCTGCACGAAAATCTCCTTTAGGAACAAATAAAGTGATGTCGGGAGCCGATCAGCTCCCTTGAGGGCTTAATTGGTATTAAAGACAGTAAATATTCCTTAATAAATGTGTGTTTGTTTGCAGTAAATAACCACAAACTAAGTGACACACAGAAAACATCAGGCTCAGTAGAATAGTAGCACAGGAGTACTGATTTGTTTCTGGGGCTCTAGTCAAAATATAACAACAGCTACGTTTTTTTATCTGTCTTTGATGATTACACACTTCATTGAAATGTGAACTGTTCATCTGATTTGTGTCTGTGTATAAGGAAATTGTTGACTTCTGTTTTCATTTTATATTTCTAAAATGATGTATTTTATAATAGGACTGCAGGTTATTATGAGTAGCACAGAAGAATGATAAATGATTGTCTTCAGCCATTTATTTTAGGTGGGTGAGGCCTGTTTTCTTTGGCAAATAGTCTCATTCAACAAGTCATTTTGATGTATGGGTGACACACCCAGGACACATTTAAGGCCATTAATTAGAAACATTTCTCACTGCATGATAAAAATAGACTTTAGAAGGAAACATATTGATTTTGTACGATTTTGCAGTCACATTAAATAGTGACCTGACAGTCAGGATGGGTTAGAATTTCAGAAACTATTTTCAAGATTATTTAAGAGTCTGTCAAGTTATTTATTCGCTTTTTGTATTTTGGCTGAAAAATAAGAAATATTTTGTATATCTTTAAATGATCAGCACTTTTTTTACTACATTATTTACATTTTCAGCTTTATTCCAACTGTTCCAACTGAAGACCGACTGTTCACTTTACACAGGATTTTGAGAGTTCAAAGCTTCACTCAAATAACCCCCAAAAATTGAAATCACTACAAGTTTAGCTTTCTTGAAGTATGTGAAATAGATCATTTTAACATAATTTATAAGGCAAAAAATGACTGAACGAGTCAACTGGGCAGGAAAAATAGCAGTGACATATTAAATGACAATAACTTTTAAAATAGTGGCAACATAAAGACACAAACCAAGATATTCTGAGTTCTCAAACTTTTATTATAACATTTGAACACACTGTATCATCTAGATTTTTAAAACCTATCAACACCAGTATTAGTGTGTGTGTTTAAAATAAATTATATACTGACTATGCATCAGTGTGGATAAAATGGCCGCATTCTTAAAAACAAATAGATAAAAGCAAAAACAACCAGGTTACACTGTACAGAACTTGAAGAGAACAACACTGAAGTGACACATAATAACCAGACTGCTCATGTTCATGATCCCAGTATGTGCAGCCGTGTTAGTGGCAGTGCTGCCTGTGTTTGCTGAGTTTGTTGTTGTCATCACTGCCGCTGTCGTTGCTGCTGCTGTGGCAGCGTTGGTGGTCGTGGCCGCGGCGTTGGCAGTCGTGGCCGCATTGTTGGCAGTCGTGGCCGCATTGTTGGCAGTCGTGGCCGCGGCGTTGGCAGTCGTGGCCGCGGCGTTGGCAGTCGTGGCCGCGGCGTTGGCAGTCGTGGCCGCATTGTTGGCAGTCGTGGCCGCATTGTTGGCAGTCGTGGCCGCGGCGTTGGCAGTCGTGGCCGCGGCGTTGGCAGTCGTGGCCGCGGCGTTGGCAGTTGTGGCCGCATTGTTGGCAGTCGTGGCCGCGGCGTTGGCAGTCGTGGCCGCGGCGTTGGCAGTCGTGGCCGCATTGTTGGCAGTCGTGGCCGCATTGTTGGCAGTCGTGGCCGCGGCGTTGGCAGTCGTGGCCGCGGCGTTGGCAGTCGTGGCCGCGGCGTTGGCAGTTGTGGCCGCATTGTTGGCAGTCGTGGCCGCGGCGTTGGCAGTCGTGGCCGCGGCGTTGGCAGTCGTGGCCGCATTGTTGGCAGTCGTGGCCGCGGCTGTCGTGGCCGCAGCTGTGGCTCCCTGGACATCTACTGATGCTATAAAACAGCAATATAAGATATGACTATTTTCCTTTTTTCAAAAATTGCAGTATACAGTTTTGTTGCAATGAGAAAAACACACTCACCGATGATCAGGAGATGTATCAGGATTGTCAGAAGCATTTTTAATCTCTATCTGAATCTCTATCTAAAAGAAAAAAAAAAAATTTTTCTTAATTTGAAAGCTGAAGGTCAACACAGTCTATGAAAGCTTTCTGAAAGTTGTATTTAAAGCATAACTACTAAAAAACAAAAAGACAAATCAGAATAATGCAATTAAATCAGTAAAGTAAAAACACTCCTTATGAGGCAGAAAAAGATTGTTCTTACAAAATGTGTATTTTAACTTCTCAGGAGTTTTCTTGAGCTGTGATGTTAACGCTGCTTCCTCTCTCGTCTCAGTCTTGAATGATTTCACCCTCACATGTGCTCCTTTAAAAAACTCAGTTTGTCACAGCCTTTATATGGTGGATGACAAACAGGACAAATGATGTCTGCTTTGTATATGTTTGAAGGGTGATCATTCCTCCCCAACGGTCACTTTTCAAGACGTCAGGTTGCTCTGAACACTGAAAGGTGTTTTACAAAGCAAACAGGCTGGTGACGAACTCGAGGTGTTGTCTCGCTCACAAAGAGAGCTGTGTGTGTGACAATTAGGAATTATTTATGCAGAGGCTTTACATCAACAATGCATGAGTCAGTTTTTAAATGCATGGAATGATAATAAAGGGGAAGAAAAGCAGGGAGCATTTGTGCTCAGCCTGCTATTTTGGATGACTGAAACAATGTCAGACATTTTGTAGGTGGGGCATTATAAGGTTATATGTCAGTGGTGTAGTGGAGGGTATACGCAGGTATATGGAGTATACCCACCTCTTTTTCTGACAAACTATCAGCCAAAAAGCCTTTGAAATACAGTATATAGGAGAGTATATCCACTTTCTCCTTAGTGATCTACCCATATACCTAATAGTATACCCACCTCATCAACTGTAACTACTAGATATTGTTGCATTGGTCAACAGTAAATGATGATTCTGGTACATTCATGTCCACATGTGCCACTGATACTTTCAGTCAGGTTTTTTTTTTTTTTGGTGTTATTTAAGCACGAGAGTTCATTATTGACCACTCTCCACTTCTGTTTTCACATGGCCTTCATCAGCAGATGGAGTTAGACACAAGAAGAAAGTACAAATAATCACAAAAAGGTTCCTGCTATAACTAAAAGTGACATCTATGTGAAACTACCAGCTCAGTAGCTGTTGTGAATTCAGGACGTCGCGCTTTATTGGCTTAAAAAATAAGGATTAAAGTTCATCCTTCATTGGAAACAGCAGGTTGGAAGCTCCAGAAAAAGCTTGAGTTTGTGTGACTTTCTGTTTCACTTGATCTCTGAGCACTGCCGCACAGGTAATCAGCCTGATTATCCTCTGATGTGAAGGTTCATTAGTATAAAAGTCTTGATTTTTACTTGCTAAATAATTGATCAGATGTCAGATTACACTATCTATGAGCCATTTTTCACTGTCACTGTAAAAAACTAACTAGTGCTAAACTAATTAACCTAGTGGTTTTAAGAAGTCCTCTAGAATGGGAAAACTGTGAAAAAGGTCTTCAGTTCCAGTGTCTAAACACCAAAAAATGTGCTTTTGTCAGAGCATTTTCCATCTGCACAGTAAATACTTTGAACCGGTAGCCCAGGCACTCACTCCCATGACAACAGCTTCTTGCTCAACACATCTGAAAATAAAGAACACGATTGACTCGAGTCACAGGCTCCACACCCAAAACTCCCACACATCGTACATCTCAGGTGAAACCATAAAAATTTCTCAGCAACCATACCATCAATGCACTCACACAGAAAATATTAAACCCCATCATCAAGAAAGTCCAGGAAAGACAAATTATACAGCCTTCATTAACTGTATTCTTGCCTTGTTAGATTATATAGAGACCTGGCCCCTTCCTCACCCGACTTAAATCCTATAGAGAATGTGTGGGCCCTTCTCAAATGTGAGATTTACAGTGAGGGAAGACAGTACACCTCTTTGAACAGCATTTGGGAGGCTGTGGCTGCTGCTTCAGCGTGGAAGGAAAAATGTTGTGTTTCTACATGAATAATTAAGATATAAGGTATGTAGAGCTAATTGATGAATGATCAGGAACTTCTAATATCCACGTGTTAAAGCTGACATCATTGTTTTATTCAACCGCATGAGGTTAACGTGTAGATCAGCCGTGTCATTTACGTCATTGTGCTGTCAGGGAGCATCACCCTGTTAAAAATACCAATGATGACTACAAATGTCTAAATGTATGAGTCAGGTCTGCTGCTCTGGCTTTGATCCAAAGGTATCAATGGAATATACTCAATTTAATGCCTCCAAAACTATTATTATCTCCCATAGGCCTGTGCAATTATAATCACATACAGTGGATTCACAAAGTATTCAGACTTCTGCCCATCAGTCTACACTCAATAACAAATAATGAGACAGTGAAAACATGTTTTTAGAAATTTTTGCACATTTATTAAAAATCAAAAACTGAAATCTCTCATCCGTGTAAATATTCAGACCCTTAATTCAGCACTTTGTAGAAGCAGCAGCTACAGCTTTGCACACCAGGATTTGGGCAGTTTATCCCTTTCGAGTGAAAACATGTTTTTAGAATTTTGTCTGCAAATTTATTAAAAATCATAAACCCCACAGAACATCTGGTGGAGAGACCAGAAGATTCAAAGCATTTCACAGACGCTTCTCGTGCAATCTGGCGGAGCTTGAGAGGAGCTGAAGAAAGGGATAAACTGCCCCAATCCAGGTGTGCAGAGTTTGTAGGGACTAAACTTTATCCATTTAAAATTATACCAACACACTAAAGTGTGTAAAAATCTGAATACTTTCTGAATCCGCTGTATGTTGGGGTAACTGTCTGAAGCTGTAAACACCATTGTTCTCCAATAGCAATAATACATTTTGACATACAGTTAATGTGCCTATTTTAACCTCAATTAATGTGACAATTTGTTTTTCAGCAAATATTTTTATTTAATAGAAAAATCCTGTAAGTGAGACAAAGTTTCACTTGTATGTGATGTTTTTACAGGCACACAAGCACCTTTAAGAGAACATATCAGGGCAAAACAGCAAATCATAAATAGGATACTTAACAATCCAAAAGAAAAACAACGTAGAAAGTTGAATCTTAATGTTCGTTGATGTAAGTAATCACCATATACAGTAGCAACATAACCATCACACTCACTGTGCAGCCGGTTACATTCATTTTACTGTTTATGCTTTTCTATTAGGGAAGCTTTCATTGGGTTCTTGTGGAAATAAATCCTCCATAATAAACTGGTCTTTCATATCTTGCCTGTTGTGTTTTAGATCTCCAAAGTTACAACATGCAGGCGAAAGAACTGAGCAGATAAATTTTTTATTATTATCTCACATCAGTCTTTGGGTGAAATCTTAACCGTGGTCGGCCGTGTTGGTTTTTTGCCCTTTGGCTTTTACGCTCTGCTTCTGAGATTTCTGCAGCAGAGCCAGAGTGTCTCTCTTCTCGATCTTCCTCAGTTGTTTCTTCTTCATCCTCTTGATCTTGGCTGTGTTACGGATCTGTGAAGGCGAACAAAAAGGTCAAATCAACAGGGACATAAAAACTGCATTTTTTTACTTGGTTTGGTTTTACATTGTTTCAGGCAGACTCAAATTTAAAACTTTCTCCTTAACTTTAGTCCATCTCCAATGTTGCCACAGCTGCTGTGTGTGTCATGAAGGCCTTTATTTTCACCATTTACCATTATCAGACCTCAGAAGGTTTGTTGGTATATTCAATGCCTTACTTATTAAATTAGATAATATTACAGCTGCAACGATTACTCAATCGACAGAAAATTCATCGGCAACTATTTCTTAATAATCAAATCATCTTTTTTCTCATTTTTAAAGGAAAATCGTCAAACATTTGCTGGTTGAAGCTTCTCAGGATTTGAAGCTTTTGTGTGTCATATATGATAATACACTGAAAATCTTTTGGATGGCTGATCAGACAAAACAAGACATTTGAAGACGACACCTCAGCCTCTAAAATTATAACAGACATTTTTCACTATTTTTTGATATCGTAAAGAAAAAAAATGATTATTTGATTAATTAAAAAAAAAATAATCGGCAGATAAATCGGTGATGGAAATAATATAGATCATTACACTGACAAAGACTATTTTTGATAAATGATGGTGAAGAAGTGAAGGCTCTTTAGGAGCCCTTTTACTTCCTAACGTTTCTGTCTTGAGCCTCTGTGCAGCCTGACACTAACTTTTGTACAATAAGGTGAGCATCTATATTTAATTCATATTTGTTATTTGTGTGAACAACAACATACCACTTGCACAATCTCTGATTTGCGTTCATTCTCCGCGCGCCGTTTCAAGTTGTCTTCTCTTCTTTTCCTCTTTTCCTGTCGAGGCAGAAAAAACAGATTTTTTTAAAAAGGTGCAAATGCTTCAACATTAAAAGCTCAAACTGACCTGCATCACACAGCTTTAGCTCACCTCTTTCTGTCTGGCTTTCTCCTCTTTAAGCTGCAAAGAATACCGTTTCACCAGCTCCTTCTCTCGCTTGGCCTCCATCTTCTTTTCCCAAGAAGAGCACAAAGGTTTATCTCTTACTAACGCAGAGAACCTGGAAGACAAAAACGACAAATGGCAGGTTCATAGATGATATAAGACACGTTACAACAGTGATTCCATTCATAACATACTGCATGCAGAGGTGAGTTTCATTAGAAACGGTCAATACAAGTGTCAATATGTTAAACAAGTTTACCAAATCAGTTCTTTTCCCCCACAATATGTTACTAAGCCAAGAAAAAACATGTTTTTACAAAAGCTTTTTTAATTTATTAGCTGTCCCTTGTATTCGATCATTATGGAGATCACTGAGCAGGACTACAAGAATGAGATGTAGTATATTGATTCTTTTTTTTGTTTTGGGGGTATTTAACTCATTGGTGAACCAAAAACTGAGATTACCATCCAGTTACTTTACTTCTAAACAGTTTCTCAATTACATTCCCAGATAGAAAGTTTTATCCATAATGTCCACCTCCAATACTTCAATAGTATTGAACTGTTGGCTCCAGTTAATACAGAGGTATTAATAATGAGGTTTGATGCTCAATCCTAATTAATATTTCAGCAGCAACGTTACAGATAATCTCAAATTGTGTGCTTTTGGTCTTACTGCTGCTTGTCATGTTGACTGTCGTCTATAAAGTGACATATTTCACTTTCAGGTTTTGTGTTTATATGGAAAACTTATATGGAAATTAAAGGATAGATTCACAATTTTTCAAGTGTGTCTTACAACAACAGTCAGGTGCCCATATGAACAGTGAAAGAGGTTTTTCCTCGCTGTAATTATTCCTCCTGTTCATACTGGATATTAAAAGATCCCCTTCAAATGTGCTTTCAGTGTAAGTGATGGAGGCCAAAATCCACAGTGTGTCTGAAGTGTATCTGAAGCTTATATGAGGCTTCAGTCTGACTTAGTCATATCTACCTGATTTGACTCATTTCGACTGAAGCTTCATATTAGCTTTAGATAAACTTTAAAATACATTTTTGCACAGAATGAGGCTTGTGGATTTTGGATCCCATCACTTACATTGTAAGTGCATTATGAAGGGATCTTCTAATGGTCAGTATGAACAGGAGGAATGATTACGGCAAGAAAAAACTATTTCAATGCTCCTGACTGTTGTTTTAGGACAGACATGAAAACTGTGAACCCGTCCTTTAAAGGTTTGAACACTAAAGTTCAGGGACTGAAGTGATCCTGCTCCTTATTGTCACCTCTGCTTGTTGCGGTCCTTCCACACTCTCCCTGATTTGGGTTTTCCCAGCGGAATAACTGGATTTGGTTTTGGACCCAGACGCGGCTTCTTCTCTGTTTGAGGGCCGGTCTCTGTACTCGCAGGTGCCGTTTCTGCAGCTGCAGGCCCGGACAGATGAGCGTCTCCGTTCCCGTTAACGGCCGCGGCTCTGTCTGCGTCTGCTGCAGCCGGGCTGCGCGGCTCCGGTTCGGCACACACGCTGGTCTTCTCCTCGGCCGGTGTCTGCTCTGGCTCCTCCGCCGCCGGCAGCTCCTGGATGACAGACCTCCTGGTCCTTCGGCTGGGAGTCCTCACCGGGGCTTCAGAGTCGAGCAGCGCGGCCGGAGTACGCACCCTGCGGCCGCTACGTGTCCGTCTGGTCTCTGGCGGCGGATCCTGCATCTCCTCCTCTCCGTGTCCCTCTTCAGAAGCGGCATTTTTATCAGACATAGCTTTATCCCTCTTCGACATGTTTCCTAACCAAAGCGACTACACCACATTACTCTGATAAACTTCTTTACCCACGTGTGACCAGCGGCAGCGATGTTCCGTCTTCTGTTTCTGAAGCGGATGTAAACAACTAATAAGTGCAATACCGCCACCTAGTGACACCTAGTGGTCTGGAGTGTGAACTGCAGATACAAAAATATAAAATATTCTGGTAACTTGTAAATATTTTGTTTAAAGATCCCTCCAGACATGTTTTAAGATGTATATAAAATACTCTACTTTGAATAATAATTTGTGTCTGATATGGTTTATTTTCAAAATTTGCAAATAAACTAAAATCAATAGATTGCTTTTCCAAAACACAGACGTTAATGAAATCCTTTATGTTGGAAATGTATTATAAGCATATATCTTTAAAATGAATCTTTAAATGCTCAGTTTATTGGTACATTGTAACTGTTTATTCACCTGTGCTGTTCCCAAAAAAAATAAACCTATAAAGGGGATAACAGTGAGACATAATTACATCCTATGTCTTTTCAGCTTCTTGTAACATTTAGTATTCAGTTTCACCATTAAAATATATCTGTTCCTGATCATTCTTGTTTTTAAAAATTTATAATAAATAAATAAAATAAATTATGTTAATAAATGGTTCTCCTTCACATGTCCACATGTGTTTCTGATTTAAATTTATTACCCAGTGAAATAAATAACTGAATCAGAACATTTCCTTGGACAATTTAAACATTTTTCTCTGATTCATCTTTGCTGCCACTGTTTACTGTATTCATAAACATATTTTCACTTGTAGCCTACAACACACTGAAGCATTTTGTGGGTTTTAAAGTTGGTTTTGGGCAAACATCATATTCACAAATCCAGATTTCTTCAGTTTCTTCCAAACAAAAACTTGTTTTATGTTGAACTTCAGCTATTGGGAAACACTGTGGACAACATTGCCAGATGATTTAAGTTGGTTTGCAATAATGCTTATCCATTTTTTAAAGTTATATATTTATTTATTTTTCTATCTTAATCTCTATATTATGTATCTCTTTACATTGTACAATTTTATGTCTGCTTGTGTTTTGTGATCATTTTATTTGATCTCTAATCCTCCCTGTTACAGTTATTTGTATTGTAACATTAATGTGTTGTTAGATATAAAGCTGTTACACGTTATTCTAACCAGAGACTGCGCAGTGCTGCCACCTTCTGGTTTAAAAGCGTCATTACACCATTAAAATAAAATACGGCATCACATGATTTTCACTTCCGCAACTCATGATGCCAGCCACACTCATTCAAAACATCGCAGCGTATTCAGGGAAGTGAGTGCCGTAGCTGACTGTGTGTAGCTAAATGCTGCATGAAGACGTACTTACATTTAGTTTTGCACTGGAAAAGTGAGCAGTGAAGACTCATCATGTCTCTGCTCAGAGCTGGAAGCTTTCTGCTGCTGCTGCTGCTGTGTGCTCAGTCAGTAAGTACCTCTGATGTTTTTAAAGGGTTTAATGAGGGCAATAGCTGCAGTATTTCACAAACATTAAAAACAAATAACTTACATCCGCTTTTACACAAGCTTTGCCACCATAATGCAACACTTTTGGTGTTTCGGTGTCCAAAATTAATTGTCAGGTCTTCAAATACAGAGAAATAAACTGTACACAAACTATAAGTTATTTATGATGGTTTGTTTACATATTTGTAAACACTGGAGGCCAATATTTTCATTTGTTGTCAGTTCAATAAAACAAAAACAGACTTGTTTTTTTATCTAGAAGTCACACTTTTCAGTATATATGTGCACACAATTGTAATCTACATGGTTTAAAATATTGATCAGGCCTTTAACCCTCATCCTACCAACATATTTAATATACAAGGACTGAGGACTGGGGTCAAATAAACTACTGCAAGAAACAACCATCATAGCAAGATGTTAACTTATTTCTTCTCAAAACATTATCAGTTATGTAATTAATGTCATCTGAAAAAAAAAACATGCAAGCAAAACATATACTTTTCTTTAATAGAAATTGCAGCTTTTATCCCACAAAGCCTTCAAAGTGACAGAGTAGACAGTCATGGTTGTCATGTCTGAATGACACATCCTACAGTCAGCTGAGATGTCAGCCTGCACCATAAAAAGACGAACCTTCAACCAAATAATGAAACCCAATATATCTCTACGTGTGAGGATCACCGCAACACTAATAAATGCAGGTGTGAGTCAAATTGTATTGTAACAGCTTGTGTTGTGTTGACCTGTAGCTCGGTGCACCTCCTTCATTCAGCGTGGATTACCAGAACGACTGCTTTCGTAAAGATGGGGAACAGTTTCGTTACATATCTGGAAGCATCCATTACAGCAGAATCCCCAGAGTCTACTGGAAGGATCGTCTGCTCAAGATGTACATGGCAGGACTGAATGCCATTCAGACGTAGGTTTACCTCATGTGCTCTGCTGTGGTTTGCTGTTTCAGCCGCAGGCGGCTGTTTGGACTGTCTCTTTCAATGCTAAATAAACAGCTGAAACTGGTTTGAATCTTCTGTCAGAGAGAAAGATTTTTATATTATTATTTGGGTTTACAGTGATTTTAGATTGTTTCAAAGCTGGGTCTAATCTGTCAGGAGACATGTGGTGCAGTACAGTGATGTTGGGCATGTTTAGATTACCTGCTGACATGTTGCTACGTTTACTGTAAATCCATCATATGCATCTTCCTGCTAGATGAAAAACACTGATGTGACGCCCATCGTCTTTTTATGAAGCAAAAATGCAAAATATTCTTTATTTTTAGCTCCTCAAATATGAGGATTTGCTGATTTCCTCAGTTTTATGTTATTTATTTTATTCTGTTATTTTGGGGTTTTGGACTATTCATCAGGTATAAAAAGCTATTTGAAAACATCACCTTTGCCTCTGAGAAATTGCATTTGACATTTTTCACTATTTTATGATGTTTATAGACTAAACAATTCATTCATTAATAGAAAAATAATCTGCAGATTAACCAATAAAGAAAAATAAGTGTTAGTTGCAGCCTTAGACTAGAGTTTGTACTGTCGTCATAATTATATTAGATGGAGAAAAAAAAAATCATAATTTCATGCATTGATGTTACACATTTGCTCTTTCATGAGTTTACTAAAGTTTGAGGAATAAGCACAGTGCTGTGTCTTATAAAATAACCCAATGTGCTGGATGATACTGACACTTTGTTCATTTCACAGGTACATTCCCTGGAACTACCACGAGGAGTCTCCAGGCCAGTACAATTTCAGTGGAGACAGAGATGTGGAGTATTTCCTTCAGCTGGCTCATGATATCGGTTTACTGGTCATCCTTCGGCCGGGACCCTACATATGTGCAGAGTGGGACATGGTGAGAGAAGCTACATTTATTCACATTGTGTTTGTGGGTTTTCAGGGATAGTTAGGAAATAATGAACTAACACAACTACATTTTTAACTCTTAGTTTATAATATAACAGACATGCATTTGCCTTTTCATGTCTCTTCAGTGTTTTGTAATAATCTCACACAGTTTCATACAGAAGTTTCATACATGTGCAGAGCCAAACTAACAACAACAAAGTCTGATGTCTTATTTCTCTGTGCTGTAGACCTCCGCTGTTGTCCAAAAACTATTAAAAACATGTCATTGAGCCACACTGCTGCACTGGGTGACATGTTGCTTCACCACGAAGAGTTTTGGGCACAGTAGTTTGTTTGGAAACGGCTCCAAAGACTAATAACAGCGATCATGTTTTCAGAGAGTTGTTCCGTGTAATGCAGGCGCCACTGTGCAGGCATGGGAACACTTTTTGGACAACAACAGAAGTTTTACGGCACAGAGAAATAAGATATATCAGTCTTTGGATACACACACACGTAGGATCAATTCATTGTTGGTTTGGCTCTGCACATGAGATTTGTTGACAATAAGAAACACATAGAAAATCACCAACCTTATCCTTTAAGGAAAAAATAATTCTATTTTGGTCCACTGACCCAACACTAATAGTCACAGGTCTGCTGTTGAGTAAACAATGAATCATGTGAGTCATGGTTGAAGTGTTGGTGGCTGTAAAATGTTTGTACTTTGCTCAGCTGCAAGGAAGTACAGCTTTAATTTGTGTCAGTTATTTAAATGATGATAAATGTCACAGATGGAAAAAAGAACATCTATAAAAAGGCATAATCTGCCTCTCTGCTGTCTGTCTGCTGCAAACAGTAATAGTTTTTTTTCTTAAATATGGCAAACATACACTATTTCCATTTCATGCTGTCACTCACCTCAAAGCTGTGTAGTTCTACAGGGAGCCGTGTTTTTAGAAATATTTGGGGGAAAATATGTGTGTAATGTGGATTTTGCTGCAGGAGTGGTTTGAGACAGTTCTACATAGGTATGTTTTTTTTTATCCAGTATAAAAACTTACATTTACGCAAGATGACAACAAACCACTGTTCTTTGTGAAGGACAAAACGTTTACTGCCACCTTTCAGGTGTATAGTGGATGTCTGATACTCAAAAGAAAGTAGTATCACTTTAAATTCAGTTGAATTTACACAGTATGTGGTTCGGTTTAATGTGGTACTGTATGTTACACTAAGAAAACATACATTGTGTGTAATTCTGTTAATCAGGGTGGGCTGCCTGCCTGGCTTCTCAACAAGAAAGACATCGTGCTGCGGTCTACAGATCCAGGTGAGCACCAGCCAAAAGTTTGGACACACCTACTCATTCAAAGAGTTTTCTTTATTTTTTACTATTTTCTACATTGTAGAACACATATGTAATTATGCAGCAAACAAAAAAGTATTGTTTGACCTTTATGTCTCAAAGTAATGATTGACTGTCGTTTCTCTTCACTTAGTTGAGTGGTTCTTGCCATAATATGGATTACTACAGTAGTCGATTAGGTCTATTTGCTGTATACCAACACTTCTTCGGGACAAGTGGTCTCAAACTCATTAAGAAGGCAAGAAATTAACTTTTGACAACCAGGTGACTACTTCATGAAGCCGGTTCAGATATTGCCAAGAGTGTGCAAAGCTGTCATGAAAGAAAAAGGTCGCTACTTTGAAGGAATCTAAAATATGAAACATATTTTGGTTTGTTTAACACTTTTTTTGTTTACTGCATAATTCCACATGTTATTTCATAGTTTTGATGTCTTCAGTATTGTTCTACAATGTAGAAAATAGTACAAAAAAATAAAGAAAAACCCTTTAATGAGTAGATGTGTCCAAATGTTTGACTTGTACTGTACACTATCATTTGTGTGTTTCAGATTACATTGCAGCAGTAGATAAGTGGATGGGAAAGTTACTCCCAATGATGAAGCCTCACCTGTATCAGAACGGTGGTCCCATCATCACTGTACAGGTGAGTGTTAAGTTTCTACGACCACTGCAGAAGATTTGATACTGAATTAACGTCTCCCTCCTCACATGTCTGCGTTGGGTAGGTGGAGAATGAATACGGCAGTTACTTCCGCTGTGATTACAACTACATGCGTCACCTGTCCAAGCTGTTCCGCTCTCACCTGGGCGATGAGGTGGTGCTCTTCACCACAGATGGTGCTGGGCTGGGCTACCTCAAGTGTGGCTCCATACAAGGTCTCTATGCCACTGTTGACTTTGGGCCAGGTAGGTGCCAGATGTGTAGTCAATGTTGTTCAATTTACAAAAAATAGTTCACCAACACATAAACTTCAAATGGGAAGTAAATGTTTAAAAAAAAAACATGAATTGATAACAGGTTAAGGGTTTTAATAATCAATGTTGTAGTTTGGTAAAGATTTGGTTATGTGTACGATCCTAAATTAAGGTTGAATTGTAAAAGCAGCTTGAGATGAGATCAATTATCAGTTGCATTTTGCGTTTCAAGTAGTTTGTTTTTTGTGAGCTTCTTGTCACCACTCAGGTGACCTTTCGTCTGGTGCCATCATCAGGTCAAAATTTCAATTTGTCCAATACTTTGGATTATGACTACATACCTGTAAAAACTAAACTGTTTTTAGTGCTAATTAGTAAATGTTAGCTTGCTTACATGCTAAACTAAGATGGTGAATATCATAAACATAATACCTGCTAAACATCAGCATGTCACGTGATTTTAGCATTTAGCTCAAAGCACCGCTGTGCTCAAGTACAGCCTCACAGAGCTGCTAGCATGGCTGAAGACTGTTACTCTTGGGTTTCTCTATATTGACTCATTTTCACATTCTAAATCCGTCAGACGTCGTGTGCTTATCTTTGTTTTTTTGTTTTTTTTGTTCTTCTAGGTGCAAATGTAACCGCTGCCTTTGCTGCACAAAGACACGCTGAACTTCACGGACCTTTGGCAAGCATTTCCCTTCAACACAGTTTGCTCTCTGATTTTAAAACCACATTTACTCTCAGACGCTCATCGGGTTTCCTCCTATATTAACAGGTGAACTCTGAATTCTACACCGGCTGGCTGGACCACTGGGGCTCCCGTCACTCCGTCGTGTCGTCTGCAATAGTGGCCAAGACCCTCAACGAGATGCTCGTCCTGGGTGCAAACGTCAACCTGTGAGTCCACTGATTTCTCAGAGAGGTTTAGACACACTGATGCAGCCAGACATAGACCCTGTTTAGGCTGTTGAGGCTCATGAGCCCATGTGGTTATTAAACTGTCTACATTTCAGTATCATTTCCTCTTCACAGGTACATGTTCATAGGAGGAACAAACTTTGGATACTGGAATGGTGAGAGCGCTTTGATAAACTGGTTTGATGAAATGACACATTTATTAATAGTGACTCCCAGCAAAACCATGTGTGTCTGTCTCGTTGCCAAAATGATAACCTGAGGAAAATACTCTCCTTCTTGATTGTCTTGTGATACACTCAGGTGCCAATGCACCATACGGCCCGCAGCCCACGAGCTATGACTACGATGCTCCGCTCACAGAAGCAGGAGACCTCACAGAGAAATACTTTGCTATCCGAGAGGTGATCAAAATGGTACGCACGCCATCAGGCAGGAGCGTCCTGCAGTCAATTGTTTTGAGCCTGTTTGTAAAAAAATCTACTTATGTTCATCCCCTTTTTTTGTAAGACGCATTTCAGTGTTGCAAATTTGTTTTGACAAAAAGTAGTAAAATTTAAATGAAATAAAATGAATGTATCTTTCCACAATAGTACCGTAAAATACCAGCAGGACCAGTACCACCAACAACTCCAAAGTATGCATACAGTGCTGTTACAATGAAGAAGGTAGGTACTCAGCTGTGTTTCCATGATCTCCTTCTCTATTCTAATAAGAGTCTAATAGTCTAAAATAAGTCTTTACTTTGTGGCACTTGATCAAAGAATTACACATTGTCTATTACAACTTGGTGATGACAGGAGTTTTGTCTGAATATTTAAAACATTAGAAAAATAAATACTAAAATGCAACTCTGTGCCACCGCAGCTCCGGACGGTATCAGATGCCTTAGAGGAACTTTCCTTCTCTGGTCCTGTCAAAAGCACGTATCCTCAGACTTTCATTGAACTCAACCAGGTTTGTTTTGATATTTTTCTGTTATGATGAATAAATATAATCGATGTGTACTTATTTGTTTAAAAAGCGTCTCTTTTTCGCTCTGTCCTGCAGGCTTTTGGTTATGTGCTCTACAGGACTAAGCTGCCTGTAAACTGCAGCACACCAACTCCACTGTTCTCCCCTCTGAACGGGGTCCACGATAGAGCGTATGTGTCGGTGGACGGGGTGAGTCTGCATTTTTAGATCTGACTGTGTCTTATCGGATGTCAGGTAGCGTATCAACATTAATATATTAATGTTTTACATTTAAAAATGATAACTGGCCCTAGTTACAAATGTAAACATATCAGCAACTGGTTTTATTCTGTTTTTTTCTGGTTTGCAACGATCACTAAAGTCTGATTATTTCTAAAATGAATTGAAAGTATTCCCACATGACCATGCTGATTTCTTTTCAAGGTGGCTGTGGGGATTCTTCAGAGGAACACAGCCATAACTGTCAATGTGACTGGGAAAGCTGGCAGTCAGCTGGACTTACTGGTGGAGAATATGGGCCGAATCAACTATGGAAGAGACATAAATGACTTCAAGGTTTTTTATTAGCTAAATTTAAAAGTTACTGTCTGTCCTTTAAAATATAGATGACTGGCTAACTGTTCTTTACTGGTGTTTAAATGCAAGTTTAAAACCTGATGAAGTAACGCGTTACTTCATGACAAGTTGGGATATTGCTATGAATTCAAGTTGATGAGAAATAACAGGTTAGTTGCTAACTTGAGCTCCCACCTCTGTTTTCTTTGCACAGGGCTTGGTGTCCAACCTGACTTTGGGGAAGGTCACGCTCAAAGACTGGACCATGTACAGTCTCAGGATCGATGAAGCGGTCAGCCAGGGCCTCCTCAGGGAAACAAAGTCCGCTCCAACAAACCCACCTCAGCCTGCTGCTCTCTCACCTCCAGCCTTCTACGAGGGCAGCTTCGTCATTCCCGACGGCATTCCAGACCTCCCTCAGGACACCTACATCAAACTGCCCAAATGGAGGAAGGCATGTCACTCATATGGGACATTTATGACACAAGAAAAACCTAATCAGTAAATTGTTTAAGTCATTTATCAAGCAAAAGTGCCAAATATTTTCTTCTCAAATGAGAGGCGTTTGGGCTCAGCTCACGCATAATCTACGTCAAACAAAAATAATAATAATTTCTTAATTTAGGTTGTGTTTGCTGTTTCAGGTTTAAAATCTGTAAAGGAGCACACAGGTGTAACTGCAAAAATTCGATCACTATGAGAAAACTATTACACAGAAATTTCATATATATTATGTACAGAGTATAAGATCTTTTAAATAAAAAATGAATAAACGTCTGCTTAAAATGGGCACTGTAAACTATAACTATAACTATAAAATGACCACTAAGTGGAGGTCATAGTTGACCTCTTGTACATCTTCGTGGTCCATCACTATCAGCCCCTGCTGATTCTCATTCTGCTCTCCTGAATTGACAGATAAATTAATAATGAGGGATAAATCTTTAGCTGCCGCCCTACTTTAAATGCATATAATGTGCTGATAAAATACATGCTGTAATCTCCTCAGTGAAGGTTTTACACTTCTAGTTTTATGGCGACTACATGCAGCTGAGTCCCCGGTTTCATCTTTTACGTTTTGCCTTTTGCTTCATGTTTTTGTTGCAGTTTTTCATAAAAGAAAATGAAACCCACTAATAAGCATTTGCAAATTTATCATTTTCAGGGGCAGGTTTGGATTAACGGCTTCAACTTGGGACGTTACTGGCCGAGTCGAGGCCCTCAGGTGACGCTTTTTGTTCCTGCCAGCATCCTCAGCACCGCTGCGCCCAACAATGTGACAGTGCTGGAGCTGGAAGGAGCTCCCTGCAGCTCGGGGCCGTGCGCTGTGGAATTTACGGCCACCCCAATCCTGAATGCAACAGTCCAGTCTGACTACAAACAGCGCAGCAGAATGTTCAGTAAAGTGGATTTGTTGTGATGATAAGGGAACACGTCGCTGCACAATTTGCACTGCTCGAAATACAAATATCAAATCATCACTTGCTGTTAGAGATCGATGTGTGACTGATTTTTGCCAATTGAAGCACTGCCAAAACATAACAGCCTGTATGATTTGAAAGATTGTTTTATTTTTTTGTGTGAAAAACACATCAGGGAAATACTGTATGATACAAATATAAATATATTGTAGGACTGTCGCCTTCATTAATGCTGAAATTATTTTGCATACACTCTGAATCTGTCTGATTGAATGCTTATAAAGCGTGTGCCTTTTTAAGTAAAAAAAATAAAAAAATATGACGCTCCAATTATCCCCTTTCTCTTTGTATGACAGATGCTGGCCAGATGTGTGTATCACTATACCATCATTTATCTTGATAAAGCTTGATTTTATTTGTTGCAGTAAAGATGCAGAATATCAAGGATGTTTTATTTTATTCCAAAATTGTGTCTTGGTGACGGTAGTAAAGTCGTAAATTGTGTACTGTAATGTTAACATGTGGTTTCTATTAGTACTGAAGACAAACACGTCATTTATTGCTTAATTATCCCAGAGGGGAAAAAAGAAGATGAGACAGAAGACAGAAATGCTTCTTCTTTGTCCACATCATTAGACCTATGAATATAAGTTTAACATTTTTACCAAACATAAACCAAATATTTTCATTGACAATAGATGGCAGCAATACACTCCAGACATCCACTCAACTGGAAAACGTCTATATCATTTGGAGTAAAGAAACTCTAAGAGTGGTGAGACACTGAGGTCAAACAACATGTAGATAGGTCTAGAAAATAGTAGGTCATCTTCAGCAGAGACTAGGATACTGGGTTGAGCTTGTAGCCCAGAGATTTGTACATCATTAGTGGCAGCAGGATTATCTTACCATGAGAATGTATTTGTGTACAAAGTGTTTGAAGGAAGAGAGAATCTGTCAATTTAAGAAGTGGGAGAGTGAGAAGACTGAGAGTCTGCAGATTGTATTGCAGTCAATGAGAGTATGATAGTGCTCTCCCTATGAATTAAGGTTTAGATCTCAAAAACTATAACTCCTATGGGAAATATATTTACATTTTGAGAGAGGGGAGGCTTGTGGCGACATTTTAAGGTATGATGTGTGCTTGAGGAGTTAAAACTGTAGGAGTGAGACTTGTTTAGGTTTTTTTTTTCTGGTCTAAAAAAAATCTCTGCTCTGTGCCTGGTGATGTCACACACTGGCGAGACCTGAAAACTGATGTAAAAAAAACCCTCATTTTGGGCTTAAAGTGCTCCAAAAGTACAAAATGTATCATAACACAGAATACAACTTTGAATATTCAAAGTTTTGTGAACATTTTGAAGTTTGAATGGGGTCTGTAGGGTAAGGGACGTCCGAGCTGATGACTTTCAAAGTGACAAAAGTTCCAACTCAGCTGGATTATTCATCTCATAGACTGCCATTATAAATTTTGGTGTTTAAAAATGAATATAAAATCAGTGGAATATGTAGAAAACAGAAAAGTAATATCACACATCTGCTGAATGAGCTGCACAGTTTGACATTTGAATAGTTTTTCTAACACAGTTGAAAAGGTCCAAACAACGTACGTAATGTGGAATAAGAAGAAGAAGAAGCGGGATAATAAAGAGCGAGAATAATCATACAATAATGTCGGTAACTTCTGTGCTGCAGAATTATTCTTGGATTTGTGGTGCACACACACTTTGAAGCAGAAGGTGGCGGTAATGCACCTAATGCACAGGTTTCCAAGCGCCGTTAAGCAACAAAAAGAAGAAGAAAATTGACAAAAGCGTAGAAGAAGAGGCGTTGGCCCACCTACATGAAATTTAACACGGAGAGGAAATAATGCTGTTATTGGGATGTTTTGTTCAGTTAAGAGGTAAAAAATAATCTAAATAATTACTATAGAATGCGAACTAATATGACAATTAAAAGGTTAAAGTATAGCACTTTAACTAACTATGCAGCTAACTATGATTAGCGTTAATTAGCTAGCTTAGCTTAGTGAGATGCTAACGGAAGCTGTGTTATGGAACTTATATTTAGTTACCTTTCTAGCAAACAGCATATAACTGTTGTCATTTGTGGCGTACCAATTTAGTTGGACAGCCAGCCAAAAAAGACGTAATACAGCAATTATTATGAATTTGCTAAGCAGTAAAAGACAGGTTCAGATTTTTCAAGTCTGTCCTAAAACAACAGCCAGGAGCCCAAATGAACATTGAAATAGGTTTTTCTTGCCATAATCATTCCTCCTGTTCATACTGAGCATTAAAAGATCCCTTCATAATGCACTTACAATGTAAGTGATGGGGGGTAAAATCCACAGTCCTCCTTCTGTGTCAAAATGTTTTTAAAAGTTTATCTGCAGCTAATATGAAGCTTCAGACGTCCAAATTAGTCAAATCAAGTAGATATCTTTTAACGTTACAGTCCTTTTAGTGCCAAACTCCCTCTATTGTTACTATACTTCCACTGCAGCTCAACAGGGAAACACAAAGAGGGATTTTTATGCTAAAAAGACTGTAAATGTGACAGATATCCACTTGATATGACTAACTCCGTTAACCTATCCTTTAACCTCTGTGTATCTTTGATTCTCCTCCACAGGTTTTGAACGCTCCTCTGTTTGGGATAATATTGCTCGAAATGCAGCACAGAAGCTGTATGATTGAATAGATTAAAATGCTGGCATAATCTGATACTATTTTACAGACATGCCGTGGTACCGAAACACCAAGCGGAAGTACATTTTTTAAACAAACAGTCCAGGATTCATCACACAGGAGCAGTGAAAGCCAACCTGCATTCGTGTTTTTCATCAGAGAGCAGTTTCTCCTCGTAGACAGAAGCTCAAATTGAGCTGTTCTCATATAGACCATGGTAGATAATCGCTATGCCACAGCCCTGGTCATCGGCTCCGTGCTGAGCCTGTTGGCCACTGTGTACCTCTCTGTGGCTGTGGGAACCCAGCACTGGTATCAGTACAGCAGTCCGCCAGTCAAACATGAGCCGGGAAACGTCAGCGACGTCAAAGAAGAGTTCATCAGTGGGGAGTTTGATGAGAAGACGTACAGCGACACCATGTTCCGGCTGAACGGCACCCTGGGTCTGTGGTGGAGGTGCATCCTGGTGCCCAATAAGTCGCTGTGGTTCAAAGAGCCAGGTATGAATTCCTGCTCAGAATATTACATATATGAAGCTGCAGCACTGTGCTTTATTTGAACTAAGATAAGCTTTTAAAAGACACCAAATTACATTACATTCTGTTTAATGTAATGTGGCAGACTGGCAGCAATAAAAAAGTGATGTTGCAAACTCTATATAGCTTCAATAAAACAAGATCAAACTGATAATATGATGATTATAACCAGTGTGGAAAAATGTTTGTTTTATCTTATTACAAAGTTCAGTCCACTAAATAAATTCCACTTTCTTGTCAATATCATTATAAACTTTAGTGTTTCTGCTATCACTTACTTTCATTCTTATAACATTAAATAACAGGTCTTTATCAGAAGATACCCAGAGTTTAGGTATCGGAATTGGTCAAATATTGCTATAAATCACCTGCTCATTGATTTGTAGAATTACTTGCAATACAGCCAGAGATATTAAAGGTATAGCTACCTCTGTATAAATGGTACAGCCAAATCTCTGATAGGTGAAAACTCTATTGTCTCATGTTGTACTGTATATCTTCAAACTACACAACCCCAGATAATATCATGTGTATTTGTAAATGATAAACATTGCTCTTCTGAATTTGTCCTTTTCAACTCTCACTTTAGATCCTCCCAAGATGGAGACGCTCTGTGTGAGCTTCACTCTTCCTCAGCAGTTTAATCCAAAGTACAAACACCCCGGAAACCATAACAGTGAAGAAGATCTGCTGAGAACATGTGAGTCCAGTCTCAAAGCCTCCTGAGATAAATCTGCGATTCTGGGCTTTAAAAATAAATAAATAAATGTTTCCTTCTTTGTAAATGAATTGATTCTGTGTTGAAGTATTATGCTGAGTTACTTTTAGCTTGTATTTAGCAGTGTATTTTCTCCCCTGTTTGCATCAAGCTGGGAAGCCAATACAACAGTGTCCTCTTTAAGGAATAATGTTCTTAGTGACCTTTTTTGACAGCATTTATCAGTTTTATTGGTTACAAAAAGTAATGAACTGTTTATTTTTTCTGCTGTAAACACAAAGTGGGGAAAATATTTTAGGCACAGACATACTGATGTATTCAAAACTTAGAATTAGATACGGTTTCTTTATGTAAGAAGGTTTCAAACTATTTCTGTTATTCTTGTGTCTTTGTTCAGACTTGTGGAGGTGCCAGTTTCTCCTGCCCTTGGTGTCACTGGCCTTGGTGTTCCTCAGTGGCCTCATTGGGGTCTGTGCCTGCCTGTGCCGCAGCTTCACCCCCACCTTGGGTGTAGGAGTGCTCCATCTTCTTGCAGGTGAGACAAATACATGTATAAGTTCCAAGTTTTTTTGGGAGTGTTGACCTGCATTGACGCTGAGAAAGGAGAACAGTTGGGTATCTTGACTCATTGACCATGGTGACGCTGGTGTGTGAGAAACATAGAAAACAACTGGTGTAGGTGTTTGTATGCATGTCATAAGCCACGTGTATCTTTTGTCTCCCAGGGCTGGGTTATGCTCAAAAAGATGTAGTTTGTACGACGTGTTGTACGACCACGTGTCTCATGTTAGGCCGCATTCAGACCAACATTAGCTGGAAAAACACAGCCTCACAACACAGGGCAACTTGAAGTTGAACCAGGCTGCAACGCAACATGATCACCTGGCAAGGTGCTGTGTTGGCCGATCACATACATGCAAGTGCACATTGCAGTTGTAACATGAACACCATGTTTCTGCTCTTTACTTGTTGCAATGAAAGATAAAATATTTGCCACTGTGATAACTCTCCAGATTCATAAAATCCTGTCTGTGATTATTACAAACTGTTGTGTTGAGCCGTTCGCTTTAATGAAAGTGTAGTTAAATTATTTGATTATAGTGGGTGCTGTCCTTATTTCAGCAGAGGCGATGAGATGTGTGTCTCTGCTATATGTAATTCTGCTTGTTGTAAATACTAAAGGAGTTTATATTTCCAAAGACATCCTAAACCTTTCTTGTATAAGAAGACCTGTTGATTTTATTAAGCTGTCTACTCTTTACACCTTCACAAAAACTGTATTGCTTCACATGTGCTGTGTAGTGCTGTTCATCGTTTTGCATCTCTGTTCTGCTCATCAGGTCTGTGTTCTCTGGGCTCCGTCTGCTGTTTCCTGGCCGGGGTGGACCTGCTCCACCAGTATTCCGCACCGCCCGAAGGGGTGGAGGGCTCACTGGGCTGGTCCCTCTATCTCGCCCTCATCTCCTTCCCTCTGCAGATGATGGCAGCTGCTTTGTTCCTTTGGGCGGGCAGGAGTCACCGCAAAAACTACACCCGCATGACTGCTTACAGGGTAGCCTAAAGAAGAGACTACTCTGACAGAATCCCTTAAAACCGTGTACTGCTCTGAAGACTATAAAAATGGTTTGAGATTAAGGGAGGATATGAATTCAATGATTGTACGGGTTGCAACTTTTCATTTCCTCTGTAATAATCTTTAAATATAGAAACAATTTGTTGGTATCACAGGTCACCTACACACCTAAAGCAGGGATAAACTGAACTAGGGATGCATGATAATATCAGCATGTCATCGCTATTGGCTGATAAAAGCTTTAAAATGAAATTTCGGCTTCGGCCCGATATGCAGCCGATTCGTTGCCTTCACTTCTGCCGCCTGGCTGTGCTTCCCACCACTGACTGTCTCACCTTGACGGTCCCGGTGCTTCCTCTGCAGGCTCTATTTCACTCAGCTGCCCGACAGACATGCTGCTTCTTCCCACTTTAACCTAAATAACAAACCAGGGCTTGGTGCTCTGGTTGGATCCACATGGAGGGCCGGGGCTAGCTGCGGAGCCGGAGCGTTAGCCACAGCGTGGCCGAGGAGGAAGCACCGGGACCGTCAGGTTGAAACAGTCCACAGAGGAGATGCTGTGTTTGGCTGCACAGATAGGAAACACCTCAGCTGACAGGATGTACGACTTTGTTTGAAAAAATCTTGTTCCTCTTTTTGGTTTATAACTGCCATTGGTAAGCAGCATATTAGGTGCCACCGATTAAATCCGACCCATTAATCCTGTTTGTCTAATAAACTCAAAGAAAACTCTACTGCTCGACCCACTTGGCAGGTTCATTAAAGTTTTAATGCTGAGCTCCTGAACTCCAGTCTTCCTAAGTTCTTCCTTCATATATTGTCTTTCTTAATCATACTTAGTACAATCTATGATTGCATGCGTAATAGTGTCCTCAGCATTTATCGGCATCAGCAGTCGGCCAAAGCGAGTTGGAAAATATCAGCATATTGGGTATCGGCAAAAAATCCAATATCGTGCATCCCTAAACTAAACCAGTTTGTAGCTAATCATCATAAGTGCTGATAAATGGAGGTT
The DNA here is from genome assembly GCA_038419695.1 of Scomberomorus guttatus. Classification (NCBI taxonomy): domain Eukaryota; kingdom Metazoa; phylum Chordata; class Actinopteri; order Scombriformes; family Scombridae; genus Scomberomorus; species Scomberomorus guttatus. The sequence continues at coordinate 14,471,086 of CM076447.1, forward strand.
TAATAGCATCTAGTTGTGATATCTTTATTTTCAAGCATCTGTAACCTGTATCTTACACAAAGCATGTTCCTACTGTATTTAAACATCCAGATGTTATGGATTATTTGTTATCTCTGGTGTGAATGGTGTTGGTGTGCATTATTTTATTGCCTTCTTTTGGGTTGCCATTGCTTTTACAGCCACTTGTCACCTTACCCTTAACTCAGTTATAGTTCATAAACTTGCATTGTAGCAAATTTTAGACCTGCAGTTACCCAAGTAAGGGTAATGTTTCTCTAATGCTGCATGAGAAATATCAAAAAAGCCTATTTTTCCTTATTTTCAGTTCTATTTTTACATAATCTGAAATATGGAGCCTTTCCTGTGTATGCCTTTTTTTTAAAGGTGACATTTCAGTCATTTGTGGTAATTGTTGGTTTCAGTCTGTGGTATGTGTTGACTAAATGTCACGAAATGTCACTCACTAAAAATGTAACCACTCATTCATTCTGTTACCCATGTTTATACATCTAATATTTATTAACACAGTAAATTTGAATGTTAAAAAACTGAAACCTGTGACCTCTTTCTAATATTTAAATTCTGATGTTTCAGCCCCAAATTGTACTACTGCCAAGTGAAGAACTACTTAAAATGTTTTTCTTACTTTGGCTGCAGTCTCTCACTTTAGAGCGCAGTTTCATCAATTATTCAACTGATTGTTTTGACAGCCAAATATCTGTTTGCATCAGTTTAAGTCTTTAAAATGTTTGTTGGCGATACACCAGCAGGAAAGACTTGAATTACGATGGATTTTTCAAGTGCAAATCGTTATGATTTTACATCTTTACATTTAACATTTGTGTAGAAAATTAATGAATTTTCAAAATTTTTTTGTGTGTCAAATTCTAAAATGACTCAAAAGCGGAATCCAGATTGTGATGTTTTTTGTGTCACAATGTTTTGTTACGTGTGTAACGTGTATACACTCTGGCTTTTGTATGTTTCTATGTATTCTGAAGCACACTGTGCTTGTTTCGGTATGAATAAACTTGACTTTTTGCTGACTCTCGCAGATTTTTGTGTTATCCCTGCAAAGGAATTGGTGAAACTACATGACATAGTACAATTATTTAAATATTGCATTATAGCAAAATGGTAAATATTGCAAATGATAAATACACAGTATTTTTAGCAGTATTGAGTTACATTAACACAGCGGCACAGTGACACCAGAAATCAGCATAATTCTCTGAATAAAAGATGAAACCTTTTAATAAACGTTGGTTGTATCAACTTATTTCATACTGTGTAATATGACTTTTATGATTATTTTATTATTGTTTATTATAGATCCCCTCCAGACATGTTTTAAGACATAGAAAAAAAAATATGCTTTGAATAATAATTTGTTTCCGATATGGTTTTTCCACAAAAAAGTTTAATTACCTCATTAGAATCCTTAAAAATGACATCAGCTCCTCATTATAAATTTAGAATCTATCAATATGCAAATATTGTTCATTTAATATTTAACAGCTGGATGCAAGACGTCAAATCTCTGTTTAAGTGCACTGGAGATTTCAGGTTTCCACATCACACTTGTGTACGTTGCATACTGGACCAGGATTGGTTTCCAGTCTAGTCGTGATGTCACAGATCGTGCTCAAAGGTTCACGCCTTAAACTCAGATTTAAAGTGAGCTCAGAGAAACTTTCCACTTGAAGCAGATGAATGTGAAAACACACTGAGCATTCATCATTTCATCATGTGAGGGAATAATGTTTACAGTCTGTATAGAGTACCAGGTGTAATCAATCTGTTTTATTTATCTCCACCCGGATGAAGACAGTGGGAAGCAATTCTGTAGTAAACCGTTACTATAACAGACTAAATAAGGTTCATCAATACTTTTTCTTTCTCTACATAAGAGTACCTGAAGAACATCAATTTTCTTTGACAATCACAAATCTGTTGGCAACTGAGCAATCCTTTGTCCTTAAAAAAGATCCAAATCAGGTCAAAACACTCAAAGTGAACCATGTTTCCATTTATTCAAACACGGTGTTTTGCATTATTGCTGCAGTGCAAAAAGATCAATATCATTGAGGTAATTAATTCCAGTCAATATACAGTCAGGAGGTGAAGGATCATTCAGTACAACATCAACAACCACTTTGGCATCACACACTGAGCTCTCTTTTAAGCCTCACAGAGGTGGTATCAGACATATAGTGAGGTGGAACACAGTATGATGAGGTAATCATGTTATTGTGTCCAGCACCCGTACAACCTTTTATCATCATTGCATAGTTTAGTGTATTTTCTCCTGAGAATCATATGAGATCATTTAAAATATGATTATACATGGAGCGCACACATTATTTCTGTGGTTAGAATTTAAAATCTGTACAATCAGTACATCTTGGTCTAATTCTGTCTCTCAGTCCTTCTTCACACTGATGGACGGGACAGTCAGAGTTTTCTTCTGAGCTAAATGGAAAGCAATCTTCTTCTCATAGTAGGCACATTCATTCACAAAGTAAGGGTAGAGGTCTTCTCCCTCGTGCTTCACCGTCTCCCCAGAAAACGACTGGAATATGGGGTCGCCCCGCTGGAGAAGCTTGAAGTCATTATCCTGGAGAAAGACAGAGGTTGTTATAACAGCTGAGTCATTATGCACCCGGGCATCTTTTGAATGCAAATATGGAATTTACTGTTTGGCATAATAGACTCCCGAATAGGTTCTTTGCTTCTTTGGATTCATGTATGTTAATTTATGTTGCGCTGTTTAAGTGAAGACCTACAGCTTAATGTGTGGATGCCTCTTGTCCTGTACTGTACCTGTAGGTCGGGATGTATGGCAGCAGTAATCTCATTGGTCGTAGGATCCCTCGGGTAGTCTATGCTCTTCACCAAATTGTATGTTTCCACCTCACCCCCTTCAAAAGTAGTTCCTGCAGGTACAGAAAGTGGTGGAAGAAGTATTCAGATCCTTTACCAATACAGCAATGTAAATATAGTCAATTACAAGTAAAAGTCCTACATGAAGAATCCTACTTAAGTAAGAGGACACAAGTATTAGCAGCTCAGTAAAAGTACTCATTTCATCCCTCTGACTGATATATTATTATATATGACATCATTAGATTATTAATACTGAAGCATCAGTGTTTAAGCAGCATGTTACTGTTGTAACACTGTGCTGCCAGGTACAGAGCAGTGTTAATGAGGCTCACAGAATCGTCTTTGGAAAAATATCAAAAATGGTACAAGTCACGGACAGACACTGTGTCACTAACAGGGATGTTTGAGCAACAACCAAACCAGCATCTAACTAGACCAAAGTGTGTTTACATGCTGTTTGTGTGTTTGTGTGGTGTTTCGTTCAGCAAGCTGAGGTGCAGGACAGGACGTGGGTTCATGTTTGTAGGTTAGATAAGAAGGAGACTTTAGCAGGAAAGATAATGTGGGTTGTTGTTCAGAGTCTCTTGTGTTGTGTAGCAGGATGCTATCAGGCTCAGTGTGACCGTCTGCTCTGCCTGTGATCGAAGCCTACGTTAACGCCAATATTTATGCTGCACCAGACAAAAAAGGCAATTTAATTTCAGTCAGACTTTGAAGGGTTCACCCAAAATAATAATTAAAAATATATTTTATCACATTTTATTATTTCACCATGAATATATAGTTTTGTTTTAATGTGGCCAGACAGAGAAATCTGCTTTTTAGATTTGTGCTGCCACCTCCATTGAATTAAGAACTGATATCTCAAATAAAACCAAAACTATTTGTAATTGAGACAATATGTTATTTTTGTTTTTTGGGGTTGTTTCTCACCAGAATTGAATTTCTGAAGCCACTCTATTGTGAGGTCCAGCGCTTCCTTCACAATATTATAGACATCAGCTCTGAGCACTCCAGTGGGTTGAGGGCCGACTTCGATCGCTGCAGAGAACAACAGAAACAGCTCCAACATTTATCGTTTCAATTCATTCTTACTTACTTTTATGCAGACACACACACACACACACACACACACACACACACTTACCAAAGCCATGTTTGCCCACTGATTCTAGGGAGTAAGCCTCAGAACTAACTAAAACCAGCTGGATTGCTCTCACGGGCGCAGATGTCATCTTGCTCTGGAAACCAAACAATCCAATTTTTACAAAACAACCCTCTGATTCTTTCACACAATGATTTTACAGCAGCTTTATCCTGGAAGATAGTGAGGTGCATATTATTTTAAGATTCAGATTCAGACCATGATTACATTTGCAACTTTGCTTCTGGAGTATACAAACAACATACAATAAAATAATGACAAAATAACGATACCCTGCAAGACTAAAGTGTAATAAAAAATTAAACAGAGCCAGATTTTCAAAAAAGCACCTAATTTACATTTAGCTTTCCAACTGTAATAACAAAATCAACATAGATGGATGATTAAAAAGTACCAATTTATCATAATGCTTGCATTCTTCCATTGATTGTATTTTCTTGTGGGGTTGCTGACTTTCACGTTACACATAACATGTCTGTAATTTATATTTTCATTTTTTTCAGATACCTTAAATTCCTGTGAATTCAACAAATAGATCACACACCTTTTTTTTTTTTTTTTTAAAAAAAAGCATTTTTTGTAAAGTTAAATATATAAGTAGAAGATTTGCATTGTGAGACCAACATTTCTAGTATTCTGTCACTTTTTTTGTATTTGTGTGTATTGTGCTCTTACCTGTATATATTTATAAATGTGCAGGGTGATCCAGTCTAAGGAGTAAAAGATGAGGCACAGGCCCATGTTGGCAGTGGTGTTGTGAATATCACAGATCAGATCCACGGCCTCTTGGCTTCCTTTGGGTCCGAGCAGAGCGTTCAGCTCCTGGGCTCTCCTCACCTCAAGGGGTGTGGAGTCTGTTATGGGAGCACTGGAGGCCAAAAGATGTGAGAAAGTTTTCTGACACATGCATTCGGTTCTGTAGCAGTTTTACTTTCCTGCTACAATGCAGAGTTCAGTTCCATTTTTTTTTTTAACTCACCTCAGTAAGGCATTTGTGAAACAGCGGTTGAGATCTGTTTCTATGTATCTTCTGCAAGCATCGACAGCCAATGGGTTTGATAGGACGGTGCTTACAGAAACGCATCCATCTTTATCCACCTTCTGTTTCTGCATTTCTCTTATCATGTACACACCTGACATCTCATTTCCATGGGTGCCGCCACAAACGGCGACACGGGACAATGGTGGGAGAGAGACGTGCTCCATCTGTCAGCAGGAAAAAAAAAAGAGGTAGTTGTTAGAATAGAGTTGTCCTTTGGTAGACTGTACAACCCTCTGTGCAACTTCTGAGCAAGCCAACACGTTTAAAAGTAAAGGTAAACATTCACAGAGCCTGCTGGAAACCTCTTTAAAATGTAACAGGTTTGACATAAACCAGTCAGTCCAGAGTAATGTGTGACTGGATGGTGAAATTAGGTTCAGCCTGTGATCAGAAACTAGGGAGAAAAGTACAAAAGTCTCGCTGAAGGAAAGTCAGTGAGCCATTTCATGTAATGAGTGACCGATCCAGAGGAGATCAGCAGATTTGTTAATCTCTAGATAAACAAAGTATCCAGATGTAAATACAACATTAGAATTTATACAGGCAAAATTAAAATATTAGATGTTTGAACATTGTCTTTCTGTGAATGATTGCATAGAAGACACCAAAAAACTGTCTATTTACTCAAATGTCCTTCCTATTGTCAATAGGAGAGACTGTTCAGTAAATGGGGCAATAACACACCGATAACAGCTGGTCTGACTTTGGTTGTTTGTTTGCTAGTTGAAGTAATAAATTGTGAGTTTCTGAAGGTTATGTAATTCCTAAGATAATCACTGACAGGGATGAAGGTCTCAAAAACATTTTTTTCACATTTTTTCACATTTTTTCTTTCAAGCTGCATGGTTTTATGTGACTGGCGTTATATCCAAAGTGATAAAATGAGAACAAACAGCTGCTGGAATGAACAAATAGACACGAAACTCTCCTCCTACAGTCTCACTGAGTTTATGTTTGAAGAAGCGCTAAAGTGTTAAATAATGTATCGGGAATCCCAGTTTAGTTCTTGAATTTAAATTGAGTTTAAATTGAAGCAATAAACAAAACTAATTTGATATTCTGATTTAAATGGAGGGAATTGATGCAGTTATTGATGCAATTTAAATGTTCAAAGTAATATATTATTGTAAAGCAAACACATCAAACCTTCTGTTACACACTTTAAACATACATAAACTATTCTTCAACCATTTGATTCTGGGAGAAAAATAAAGGATTCTTATTGATACTACAATTATACCACTGTGACAGTTCCTGTTCTAATTAGTCTGATATTACTTTGTAGTATTTTGAGAGCCTTGTTTATTCTGTGACTTTAAGAGAAGAAAATTCCTAAAATGGAGGAAAGTGGGGGCATGAGGTAACCGTTGACTGATCCTCCAAATGAGGAAATTTAAATTTATGGCAACAGGTCAAACCAGAAAACCACAGAGAGGTACACAAAGTATCAGTGTACACAAGGTATGTAGAAGAGTACACAATATTTTCCTGAAACCGGAAACCATCAGGCAGGTTTCAGTTATAGCAACTTCTCTGTGTGTGGTTCAGACAAGTTAACAAGGGGTTTTTTGTCAGCTCAATTTTTTTGCCACCTCACCAAGACTATGTAGTGTTTTAAACGTTCAGAAATATACAAAACAGCCCAACAGCTTTCAAAGTGATAAAACAGGATTTTATAATAGTTTTTATTGAATAGGAGAAGAGTAAAGAGAAACTAGATTCAAATGCTGTCTTTTCATAGTTTTAGTCAGCAATCTGACTGCGACATTTTGGACATGTAGTTGTGAAAGAACCTCGTACCGCTCACTGTCTTAAGGTCAACAATAAAAACCCACGGGGGATACAGCTGCTGTTAGAGGCCCCAACATACTGAGGAAAAGACCTCACTGTCCTCTGAACTCCCGCTCTAAAACTCCCTTTTATATAACTGCATATAAGGTTTTAGACATGGGTTGCATCTTAGAAGACATGCGCATTATTACCACATTTATACCCTTAAAGTCATTATGTGGACTGATTCACACTGATTCTTTATGTCATTTTCATAAATTCAGTCGACTTTTCAGTACTAGAAAGCTGCACCGTCTGAACACTCCAGTCGTGTTGTCCCTGTCGTACACTCTGATGTATTACCAAGTAAACAGTCAGATGTTTATTTTACAACATCAGCTGTTGAAGCTCATAAACTCCTGCACACCGTCAGCACTCATCTTATTGAGAATGTAACATGGATACCTGGAAACCAGTGATGGAATGTAACATTTCATGTAAGTGCATTTACTCAAGTACTGTACTTAAGTACAAATTTAGGGTACTTGTACATTACTTGAGTATTTTCATTTTATGCTACTTGATACTTCTGCTCTACTACATTTCAAAGGTAAATATTGTACTTTTTACTCCACTACATTTATTTGACAGCTGTAGTTACTTTTCAGATTCAATTTTTGCATAAAATAACATAATGTTGAGCTTATAAATGACACTGCATTATTAAAGATTAAACCAGTGGTTCCCAAACTTTTTGCCATGTGTTCCCTTACAAAAAAAACTGTGTATTTGTGTCTCTTTGTCATGTTTAAGATGTCTTTGTTGTTTGCAGTTACATCAAAAGGACATTTCCCCTCACATGGTTTCAAATAAATAACTGTTTGAGGCCCAAAGAGGTAAAATTTCACAAAAATGTGAAGATTAAAGAAAAGTTCTGAAGAATGACTCCAAATTTATGTAGCAGAACTGTGTTTTTTCTTCTTTCTACCCAATCAATCATCTCGAGGCCCCTCAGATTTATGTGACGCTTACGAGGCAACTTGGTCCACCTCGAGCAGCTAAAACTATAAAATGCTGCTTATGCATGAACTCATCAGTATTAAATGTACTTTGTTACATTTATAATCAATACTTTTACTTTAGTACTTCAAGTAAATTTAGCTGGTACTTTTACTTAAGTAGGATCTTAAATGCATGACTTTTACTTGTGATTAAGTATTTTTACATTGTGGTATTGATACTTTTACTAAAGTAAAGGATCTGAGTACTTCTTCCACCACTGCTGAAAACATTGCATTTCTGATTAACAAAGTGTTGAGAATGTAGCACACACACCTGTCTACCAGCTCTGCACAGCTCATTTTATGTAATCAGCACAGTAAGAGAAATATTAACATGTAAATCAATTCAACCGTCAAAAAGTGCAAGAAATATAATTATTCTACAAGCTCTCGTATTTTGCAGCATATTTACCTTCATATACTTTACTCATCTTACCTTTCTGTCAAAGCTCAGCCCTGTTCGGCACTCACTGAACTTCAGTAACCTTTGAACTTTGAGCCGTATCAGGACAGTAGTGCTGTATTTATAACCTGCAAGCAAAGCAATCTACATTAGACGCTCCTGTGAAGCTACTTCCCAGTCAGAGCCACTAGCCATTCACATGTAGAGACATGAATGAATGCAGAGACGAACAGAAAGCAGACCAGATACAGGCTGTCCCGATCTACAGCCCGTCCCTCCTGCTTTGTGTTTCTTCCTCATTCCTGCAGCCCTCCTCTTTCTGTTGCTTCAGCTCAAATTTCAAGCAGTTAAGAGTTTTTCTGAAGTAACAGGAACCCACTCTCTGAAATCATATTAATAATAACAATGTCCATATTCACGGAAAGGTGTGATAGTTTCATTTAACACAGGTAGGTTGGTAAGAGTTTTGGTAAGAGTGTGAGTGTTTGAAGCTGGATGCCCATAAATTCTTGCACCATTATGGCAAAGTTAAGAGTGTTTAGATTCTAAGCAGCATCCCACAAATGCATTAATTCCCTTCTACTATTATTTTCTTCTACTTGTGTTTATATTCTGTTTTCATTCTTGGTGCTCGATCTTGTAACTTTAGCTACTGCTGCAAAGGTTGATGTGGATCTACATATCTTCACCTGACATTCATCTGATTAAATCAAAATACTTTCTTTTACTCCTTGTCTTTTATGATCTACTAAGTTTTAAAGCATCAATTACCTTAAATAGCCACATCTTTCATTCATTTTCCTCCATAAAACCCTTCTGGTCTCTTCCACTTCTCCTTCTCTTTCTCTCTCCTAAGCTCCATTTAGACATGTAATCCTGTCGGATCAGTCACTTCATCATAAGCTGCTTGCTGTCGCTATGTCACTCTGTCTCTCGCTCTCTGTCTTAGTTCAATCCAGTTTGATTTCAGTTCATTTCATTTCACTTTGACTCAACCAGCTTCGATGAGTATCATGAAAACAATATTGCCAAAATGAGAAGCATGAACTGGAAGGGTACATTTCTTGTTTTTGTTCAGCTCTTGGCCTTTTTCTGTCTTTTCACCTGTTTGAGCTTCAGTTAAATATATCATACAGTATAACTAATGCTTACAGGTCTAATGACAAAGATCAAACAACATTTTACAGTAATTTATCTTACAGGAGCATCCAGAAGCTCAGTTTAAGCGGTTGGTTAAAGGCTAAATTCTATGTCAAAGTTTTATTTTGTGCACTGGATGTATTCATATATTTCTGGAAGTCACTTTACAGACACAAACGCAGACACGCTTTGACATCATGTTTGCTGCCAGAAGAGGGCAGAAAAGCTTACAAGCTCAACAGTAAATGTACAGGTTTTCACCAGTGGAAGAATTACATTATCGACAGATGAGAAACTAATGGCAATTTATTTGTAGCACTTCCTTCGCATAACGCTATGTTCTTTGTGTTCTTTATGTTGATTCCTTGTGAGGAATAAGAGGGAGAAATAAAGTGGACAACACATTTTGAGCAGGACAAGTGTGCTTTCTGAGAGCCACATCCACTTCAAAAAAGAGCACACAGAACTAAACTCAGTATTTATGATGTAAAACATATTTATCAAGGCAAAAAAATCATTTTGTGAACCAAACTGCCTTCATTATTATTTCATGCATCATGTTTCTAGTGCCTCTAACTAAACTATCAATTTGTAATTTGTGCTGAGTTCCTGGTGTTATCGATGACTTACGAAACAATGACATACCAAATATAATGGAAACCACTTTGGCCCATTGATTTCAATGCATTTATAGTTTGCTTACTTGCTAAAAATGGTATCAGCATTAACTCCAGGATCACACACTGAGCCACACAGCATGTTGATTATTGTATGTGATCAATTTAAAATAAATGTTTGGTAAATGTTTGTAAGGACTGATCCATGTCATTTTGATACTACAACTAGGGGGCGCCAAAGTTTGGGATTTTTAAATTCTGCACATGAACTCCCCCTCTCCTTCCAAGCATGTAGGAGAACCTATAATTGTTATTATTATTATTGTTTTATCACATTGGCCACTTTTGTTGAGCAATGGCACAACCTGATCACAAATGAGCAAGAACAGGCGTCACTTCGCTCATCTCTGTCTGTGAGTTGGATTCAGATTTTATCTCCAACTTCACATGCAGACCAGCGGCCAAAAGGGCATTTGATATCTTTGTCGTGTAGCAGTTCATGTAGTTTCTAAAGGATAAGAGAAGGTCAAAAGTCCAGAAACAATAATGTGAGACCAAGTTGTTCTTTGTACGTTTCATACTCTTCAGACTTTGTCCCTTTCTGCGTGCACCTTGGAAGTAGGTGAATGTGCTAGAAATCCCTCATACAAAAGACAGAGCAGCATTTTTTTTTTACTATTTTAGACACAACAATACACAACCTTGTAAAAAAACAGCTATGTTGTCGAATCACCATCATATCACACTTTTTTTTAAAAGAAAGACTTTTGTCATTAAGGAATTTAATAGTAAAATTGAATTTCAGTGTATTTCCTGCTAACACAGTCTTGTAAAAATGCAGCCATTTTGTAGAATCACCATCATCTGACTTTGTTTTTAAAAAGAAACACTTGTCACCTGTGTTATTATAGATTTACTCATAATATTACATTTTTAAAGTACTTTTACTAACACAACCTTGCACATACATTCATATTGTATGACCACTAGCATTTATAGCCTTTATAACAGAAAGCTTTACGTTTTTTTCATTATGAAATTTGAAGGTAAAATTAATTTCTTGTTTTTACTAACAAAACATTGTAAAAAAAATACAGTCCTGCTGGAGAATAGCAAATGTTGACCTTATTTTTTAAAAAGATTGACTGTTTGGGGGAATTATAGAATTTAATTGTAAATTGATGGCAGAAAAATCTAAAAACAGACATCAAATGCACTCAACAATATTCTCAAAAATTCAAAAAATGCGTGTAAAATGATGCGAAATTTTACTTCACAGTGTATGTAAATTTACATTTTCATTTCCACTGAACAAATGTCAAATGTTGTATATAGTATGTACCATTTTAGCCACAGTCATGGAAATGTGGCCTCTTCTCTGATGTGAAACTGAAAAATCTGACATACTGTATACAGGAACTATCAGGAGGAGGTTTGTGTGTTCAAACTGTTGTAGACGCATCGACACAGTTAGTGATCTAGGACGGACATGAAATAATGTAAAACATCTTTACAAGTTTACTTTTCTGCACTGCTGTATCAAACTCTTCATGTCAGTCAGTTTCACTGCTATTTGCTTTACACAGATTAAACTATATGACACAGAGATCAGACACAAAGTGAGACACTCATCGTTCCTGCTGTTGCCCCCCGTGTGATTAAATGATGCCTGAATTATTCATATAAAATAGAGGGAAAATATTTTTGAATGCAGCTAATGCTATCATCAGCCATCACTTAATAGACTGTGACCTTTTTAGCATGAAGAACACGAAGTGTTTAGAGGAGATTTAAACGATGACATTTGAGGCAGGGAGTGGCCCAAAAACAGACCTCTGGGTAATGAGGTCTCGCTGAAAGGAAACAGACTGTTTGACCTTCCTGTGTTCGTTCCCCAGTGTGCACAGCTTGCATTTGTTTGTGTGTTTATGTGCTCTGAGAAGAATGACCCAAAGACTCGTTGATAAAACTTTCCAGTGTTGCCCCTCAGATGTAAAAGCATGAACAATATGAGTATGGAAAGTAAACAACACATGAAACAATGCAATTCATAAACACAAGCTCAGCAGGTCCACTTTAGGCTAATTGTCAGTAATATACGCAGCAGGAGCAAAAGACACTAATTGGGTATTTTTTTCTGTGAGACAAACTGTATGTTCATCAGCTTGAATTTGGATTATAACATCTTTGGCAACCAATTTGGCATCTCTGTGGTTGATGTTTGAGTTTAAAAAGTTAACATAAAGGGTGATCTTGTGATGCTTATTACACTGTAAAACGCCTTCAGATTTTAGGTTCAGTAAACAGATCAGTTCTTCTAACACCACTAAAAGTTATCTTGACTAAATAAATAAAATTTATCCTTGTCTTGGTTTGGTGGATTTAGATCTGTTCATTCATTGAACTGCTTAGGTAGAAAATTGAAATTGTAAAACTAATTCAGATTAAATCTGATTTGAGTGGCCTAATTGTCCTACAGGGGTAAGGACTGAATTCAGTACTAACCTTCATCATGGTTTGCATTGTTTTTATTGTTATAAACTTGTTGTTTTTATTAACTATAGTTCAGTTTCACACTGCACTCGGTCCCGAGACTTTTCGGTCCTCATGTTAGCACTGAGATTGGGAAACTGGCTTTTAAATGTTACGTTCCACACAAGTGGAACAATTTGCAGAATTTTACTTAAACATTTTCTTTCTGTGCACTGCAAACTTCACTTTTTGGCGCAGATCATCTGCACCGCTGGCACAGTTTTAACCCTTATGTCTGTCACGAGTCACATCAGCCTGCAGCCTGAAAACAGACTCTGGATATTCTGCAGAAAACTGTAAAGCATTTTGTATGTAGAGCATGAAGAGATGTTTTTGACTTTTACATTGAGAAACACTGAAAGACACTTTATGGCCTTTACACTTGATCTGTTTTACTGAGCTTATGGTTATATAATACACACCCACCATAAAATCCTGAAGCTATAAGCTTTGCTTTTGATGGCACCACTATTAAGGATTAACTGTATCACACTCAGACTGATCCAAGGCTTCAGACAGCTCTAATGCATCCCTTTTTGAATGAAATGACTTAAACATTTATCAGAGATTTGACATTTGAATCGTACTGTAAGAGTAGCAGCTGTGGGTTACACTTGGAAGAAGAAATAACCAGAACAAACACCTGTTGATCAGGTTTGGATCATTAAAACATCTCAGAGGAGGAAGTTTAATGCACTTAATGCAAACTGCTTTGGACAAAAGTGTCTGTCAAATGGATCCATGTCACATAATGTAAATAAACTTACTTCATACACACAGAAAAAGCCCTGCAGGCATTAGTCATATCAGCTTTGTTGGATTTGTGTCATCAGGACTTGTTCTAGGATAAAAATAAAAAGGCTTATCAACTGGATTTGGATATTTTTTTAATTCTCCCTGTGAGTGATATCGTTGACTGGCTGCATCAGCACCTCTCTCTCTGTGTGTGTCACTGGTCACATGTTAACACACACTCCTGCGCGTATGTTGCGCATCATAGGTGCCAAAGTGATTTATGCCGCCTGTCAGCAGCGGCCTGAAGCAGATGCGACTGAGGGTACTTGAGGAATGGCCTCTGAACGTTATGGATCCAACTCAACCAGAAATCTGACCAACCAGTTTGTGCAGCCGGCGTGGCGCATCGCGCTGTGGTCGGTGGCGTACAGCACCGTGCTCGCCGTGGCTGTTTTCGGCAACTTGATCGTGATTTGGATTATTCTGGCGCACAAGCGGATGAGGACTGTGACCAATTATTTTCTGCTTAACTTGGCTTTCTCCGACGTGTCGATGGCTGCTTTCAACACGCTCATCAACTTCATCTACGCGGCTCACGGAGAGTGGTACTTTGGAGAGGTGTACTGCAGGTTTCACAACTTCTTCCCGGTGACTGCGGTGTTCGCCAGCATCTACTCTATGACTGCTATAGCTATTGACAGGTAGAGACTGAGTGGGGAAAAACTGTATCACACAGTTTGGATAGACGTCTTTAACATTTTTAACATAAGAATTTAGAGATCATTGTTACAATTATTTTCTTTCCCCCTAAAATTCCCACCATGGATTCACACTACGAATTCAAATACAATGAACTTTTCACAAAGATGTGGTTAATTAACTCAGACAAATCAGTTCAGGTCAGTTTACATTTACTTAATTAAGATGCACAATTTAATCATTTATAATAATTTTTGATTGTAAGCCATGTTTCATTTAAAGCTTGTTGCCTATATACAAAATCAACTGCACATACACAGCGCATGTAAAAAACACATTTTGTATTATTCTTCTTTGCTTTGGATTTCAGTGTGTTTAAATTCTGTCAAGTGTTCAGTTTTCAAACTGGGAACAAACTTTAAAGACATCCTTTAAAAATGTTGTCAGTCATTAATTTGACTTTATTAACTTCAACTTTAATGAAAAGTGCAGATCAAACCTTGCTTGAGCACTTACTAATATTGACCAAACGGTCACTGCAGAAGTACAGCATTCTCACTAATAGGTCTTTCCACTGCTTTAAAGGTGGTGTGACATGTTTCTTTGAACAGATGTTCGTCAGAGCGTTATGACTCGAGTAATAACATGTATTACTGATGTAGCGAGTGAGTAACCTATTCTGCAAAATGCCAGCTGTGAGGATAATGACGGGATTGCATTAAACCCGGCATACTGAAACTGTTATTGTCATGTGTGCTTTAACCAGCATGAACTCACACTTCAAGACAACGTTGTGACCTCTGACCTGTAGGTACATGGCCATCATCCATCCACTGAAGCCTCGTCTGTCGGCGAAGGCCACTATGGGAGTTATCGTGTGTATCTGGAGTCTGGCCGTGGTTCTGGCCTTCCCTCTCTGCTATTTCTCCACCACCCGAGCTCTGCCCCGCAGGACCCTCTGCTACGTGGCCTGGCCCCGTATGGCCGACGACCCCTTTAAGTGAGTGCACACACGACTACACATGGATACACACAAACAAACAACAGATACTCACAAACCTCCTTATTCATCATCATTCTCCTGGGAAATGTTGGGTATAATCTTGTTTTTTGTATGTGCTTTGCTACATTTGCAGGTATCACATCATAGTGACAGTTCTGGTCTACATGCTGCCTTTAGCGGTGATGGGCATCACTTATACAGTCGTGGGGGTGACACTGTGGGGAGGAGAGATCCCAGGAGACTCATCTGATAAGTATCATGGACAACTCCGGGCTAAAAGGAAGGTAAAAAATGAAATTCACACTCATTATTTACAGTTTCCACATTTATTTTGTTTGTGTCTTTGGAAGAAAAGCGTATTTCAGCTCATGATAGTTTTCCTGAAAGTCAAGCCAAGTCAGTTTTAATTGTATAGCCCAATATAGCAAATCACAAATTTGCCGCTTTACAATCTGTACAGCAATACAACATCCCCGTATCCTTAGACCCTCGATTCGAAAAAGGAAAAACTCCCTAAAATAAAACTAAAAAAACAAAAAAAAACTCAGGAAGTGCAACAGAGGAGGGATTCCTCTTCTAGGACAGACAGACATGCAACAGATGTTGTGTGGACAGAAGAGACCAGATAACAAAAGAAATCCAGCATTGAAAAACAGGATGGCCAAATTATAGATGGATAACATGATGACATGTATGAAAAATCAGATCAGGAGGATGTCAGGCAACTTCCAGGTGCGGCCAAACAGACAAATCTGTCGACACTCTTAAACAAACATCATTTCTTTCTCCTGAAGTATTTTTATCTGGTCCAATCCTTTTTTAATTACACTTTATCATATTTTATTGTCCATGTTTTACTGTTTTATTGTAAATGCTATGATTCTTTGCTTTTAAGTACTTTGTGATGCATTTTATTATTATATATTTATGCATCTTGTGCTACAGTATAGACATAAAGTTGATTATTATTATTATTATTATTATTACTACTTATGTAAGGCCAATTTCTGCTGATACGCAGTTGCAACTAAGAGCAGTGTGACAAAACATGTAAGGCCTCTTTACTGGAAAGCATTCATATTGAGAGCCCGTATTATGTTTTATGTACCTTATAGTCTGTGTGCCTAAGTGTGTTCTACGTTTCACCCGGCTGCAAGACAAATTTCCCTTCTCGGACAATACAGTTAAAGCCATCAGCTCTGTTACTGTTATATCTTACCCTGCACTCTTAACAACATACACTTAACAAACAGTACACAGTGCATAGTTGTTGTGATGTACTCATACAGTGTAGCCTCACACAAACATGATTAGTTATTCAGTTGCAGCAGCAGCCTAGAAGAGGAAAACATCAATTTCAGAGTGCAGAGACACTTGTTTGACATCATCAGCCAAACAGCACACTGAGTGGTTTCCAGCAGCTACTCAGAGCGTCGGGTTAAACAGGGATTAAGGTCATCACAGCTGTCATGACGAGCATCTATCGGGACGGCTGCGGGATTAATAGCAAAGAATACAATTTATTGATAAACATCACAAATACTGCAGGTTGACATGTCGGATTATTCAAAGAGATGACACAAAGGTTAGGCTGTGCAAGTATTCAGATAAAGGATGTATTGGATGAAATTTAAAAAATAATAATAAAAAATATTCCCTAATCTGCGGATCAGCAACTTTTTTCGTCATTGATCAAGCTACACCGACCAGTTTCATCTTAATTAAGCTCATATTTATCCTGTGAACTGAGTGTAATGAAGTAAACAGCAATGTAAACTTCAAAACAGTAACATGAAAATAGATTTATATTTTTGGTACCACAAACACACTTATTCAGGACACAGAGACAGAGACAGGTGCAGGCTCGCTCTTTACAATCTTTTAAAGAGCTTCATTGAAAAAAATTCATCAAAGGCTCAGATTGATGGCGAAATTGAGCCGTGGAAGATAAAAGAGATTTATAAATGTCAGGAAACAAAGCTACAAAACAATGTCAGGGCTGATTCAAAGGCCCACGCTGACAAGACCCCATCTGGGGTGGAGATAAGAGGAAGTCACTCGCATCGCTCCGCGTCTCGCAGATGAGCTTCTGCTGATGGTATAATAGCCGCCTCCTTTTAACCCCCCACAGCTCTTCATTGTGCTGTAACATGCTGATGAGTTCTGTGGCGCTCCCATCCATCCTTACCTGGAACATGCTGGGTCTGGTGCGTCATCACTGACCTTTCCCTCGCTTCATACAACAGCCATTTTGGACTCAATGAATGGAAAAGGCTGAAGGGAAACAGACAACACGCTTTCTACTTCAGAGACAATGTGCATGTAAAAGAGCTGCCATAGCTACAAACATCCAAAATCACAGTGAAATTTGATTTTCAGCAAAAAAAAAGTTTTGAGTTAGCGACTATAGCTGGTGAACATAGTTGAGCCTTTAGCAGCGAGCCAAATATTTGTGTCAGGAGCAGGTAGAGACCAAAAATGGTGCTAAAAGGAGAGTAAATATTGGACTGACATTCATCAGGTGGCCAGAAACACAACTCATGCTAACATGTTCATATCAGCTTTATAGGGTGATGATCACCCTGCCACGATTCATCGATTATCAAAATAGTTGGTGAATAATTTCCAATCGAGCAATTAATCGATTAATTGTTGCAGCTCAGAGAAGTTTGTATCTGCAAATGGAGAAATGCTTCTTTGAGAAGTAGGATGTACCGGTGTTCATCAATTATTTCAGTGTTTTTTTTTGTAAATTTTTCATCTGGAATTTTTCTGGATCCATTATTTTGGTATTTTAACGTCTGCTGGCATGAATTAAAGGTGCAGTGTGTAGAATTTAGTGGCATCTAGTGGAACAGACGTGGCAGCTAAATGGAGTTCAGCCATCAGTAATTTTATTATTTACACCTGTGCTTTTACTACTGTGACATGTTAAAATGTCTTCCATGAAAGAAACCTATTTGGTCCTGCTGATGATTTTTTTTCTTGATTCTCTTGCAGGTGGTGAAGATGATGATCATCGTAGTGGTGACCTTTGCCCTCTGCTGGCTGCCCTATCACGTCTACTTCATTGTGACGGGCCTCAACAAGCGTCTGAGCAAGTGGAAGTACATCCAGCAGGTTTACCTGTCAGTGCTGTGGCTGGCCATGAGCTCCACCATGTACAACCCCATCATCTACTGCTGCCTCAACAGCAGGTGGGTACAAGTAACACCACCTCACATACACAAACACACATGTCGGTAATGTGTGTGTACACGACAGCATGGTGACATGACGGGGGCTGATCTGATCTGGGTGCAGGTTCCGTGCTGGCTTCAAGCAGGTTTTCCGCTGGTGTCCGTTTGTCCGGGTGTCGAGCTATGATGAGCTGGAGCTCCGAAACACAAGACTCCGCCCGGATCACCAGAGCAGCATGTGCACCCTCTCTCGGGTCGACACCAGCATCCTCAGCAAAGACAAGAGCACTTGCTCTCGTGGGAACAGGTCAAGGATAAACTCCGAGCCGATTAATAAAGACAGTTAATTGTCTCCATTAGGTACTGTTTTTTTGACACATGTTTTTGAGTTGGAAAATGCATTTGAAGTTTTTGTGTGATTTGTGTGAAAGTGTGATTAGAGGTTCATTTGTTTTTAGTCATAAAATCCTGCTTTTCATTTGTTTTTTTTAACAATTTCTTACACGTTTTGTCCCTGCTAACATCCAACTTTCTGGAGTTTAATTTATTTAAAGCCATCGTTACTTCTGTTGTAAACTATAGTTGATGGAATGGACCAAGATACTTAAAAAAACATTGTGACCATATTACATTCATATTTTTATATTATCATACTTCTATTTTATGTATTTATTCTATTCTCTATCTTCTTATTTTGCTGTATAT
This sequence comes from Scomberomorus guttatus, assembly GCA_038419695.1. Taxonomy (NCBI): domain Eukaryota; kingdom Metazoa; phylum Chordata; class Actinopteri; order Scombriformes; family Scombridae; genus Scomberomorus; species Scomberomorus guttatus. The sequence continues at coordinate 14,490,023 of CM076447.1, forward strand.
ATGGCAATGGTCCTCAATTCAACATTGCTTCATATAGACGTCTTTGTTAAAACAGCAAATATACAAACTATAAGTGTAATTACTCTTTAGTTGGTGAAATAACCCATTGAGGCTTTCAGTCGTCACACATCTCGTTATTATTATACATTTTTTAGATATCACAAGAAAGATATTTTCTGAGCATGGTGAACTTATATATATATACTTTAAGCTGCTTTTGACATTTTGTAATCACATTTGTTTAATGTTATACTCAGCATGCTATTATATAACATAGTGGGATATACAGTATGACTTGATGAAATGCATTACTCGTGACAGACATATATTTAATCCTATCACACCATTACTCAGCTTCATGAACAATGACTGCAGCATTACTGCAGTATGAATGCTGCTCTACCCAACATTAATGCCCAAAATGTTTTTATGGTGACACTGACGGTAATAAATGAACCTGTTTAGATGTTACCTGCATTTTATGACCAAATGTAAATTCACAAGTGCTTGTTGGTGTAATTTTTGTTAGTGGGAGAAAGCATGTGCCATTTTAAATATGGCTTTTTGGGGACTTTTTAAGTTACTGTTTACTGTATAAGTATTTTTTTATGTATATAATAATGTACAGTATGTGTTTATAGTATTGTGTATAAAGTGTGTTTTAGTGCATACTCATCTACTCATATACCAATAGACACAACATGTTGCCTTTGCAGTGTATTTGTGTTTTACTGTTGTATTATGATGTAAAATACTATAAAAGCTCAGATTGTCTCTGTGTGCAATGAACCGCTTTGTTACGATTCTGTGTGCTGTCATCACTCAGACAGCACACAGTAACTATGAAAGTGTCCCCTCCTATAGTGAATGTAACATTAAAGAAACAGCTGGTCACATACTGGGCAATACGCTTTTTTGGCCATCTTAGTCAGAGTCAGATGAGATGATCGATTTCATCTCTATGGGTTCTTTAACCTCTCCAATGCTGCCACCTTTACACGCTTCATGTAGTTTATTTCTAACTTTGAGAGTGCACGCACACACAACAGCGAGGTGCAGACAAGCGTGAACTTATTTGCAAGTCCATAAAAATCTTCACACAACTCATTTCACATGTTTATTTAACGTGGGTGGAAACATAAATGTAAAAACATTTCATTGTGGTTTTAGGAGCGCAGCAGTTTGAGTCTGTTCAGTGACCTTTGTTACGTTTCTCTCCCTTGCTTCCTGTCATCTCTCCAATATCGCTAATTTCAGGTATAAAATACCTAAAAAAAAAGATAAATAATTTGCCTCATGCAACTTAGCAACAGATTACATGTAGTTCTGTAGATGTACTGAACAGCATGTGTTAATTGTAGTTCACATCCTTTTGGACTGTAGTCATGTTGCTTCCTGAAACAATTAACTATGAAAAATGAAGAAAAAACAGAAGCTTAATGGCACCTTCTCTTATACACTCTCATTTAGGGGGCAGCCTGCATTTCATGAACTCTCTGTTTGCAAAGTTTTGTAACTGTAATTGTTGAAATTGAAATAAACATACAGATGTAAATGAATGAAAGGCACGACAAGGGCAGTTCAAACTGTTGTATTTATTCATTTATTCCTAAAGGCAAATAGATACTGTGATCTGAAATCCCAGATATAGTGAGATCAGATGGTTACATGTTTAACCCAGGTTCTCTGAGACTCTCTCTCCAGCTCTGTACATACATCAATATATTTTGAGCTGGTTCAACTTAGAAACATAAGCTCCCCTGCTGCCTTAAAAATGTGAGTTAACTGAACTTAAGTTGGAGAATTATTTTAAAGTAGGGTGACCAGATGTCCCAAATTACAGTTGTCCCGAATCCTGTTTGTCCCGAAAATTAGACTAAACCCACGTTTTGATTAGTTATAGCCTAATAAATAATTACATACTGATCATTGTGAAACATTCTTTTGGTGTTGCCCACAGACAGGCGCAGTTATGTCTGCAGCCTACATGAATTATGGCTGTTGTAGTTCTTCTTAGCCGTGTACTGTAGTGCCGCGAATTGATAAACAACTACGTATAACAGCGACGCATAGCTATGACGTTGTTGAATTAAAACATTAATAGATAGAGATTAAACCATACTAATGAAATTAAAAAATTTAAATGAATTTTATGTAAGGGATAGTAATTTACACACTGTTATATACAACAGTCATTGTGTCTTTTTCTTTAATGACTGACAGTTGACTTCATGAACAAAAATAATACGCTTGAGCGTTGAGTTTTGACTTTCACGTGTTTTACTGTAATGTACTGAAGGCCACGCCCACTGTGGCCACGAGACCACACCCAACTCCCCTGTCCCGAATTTCACCCATTCTCATGGTCACCCTAGTTCAAAGTCGTCTCGTGAGATGTGAAGATGTAAAACTAACTGAGATAAGTCAACTACAGAGAACAAGTTGAATAAACTGCAGGTATCAAGATGAATCAACAACTGTTCAGTCACACTGACTGAACGTCACAGTCAGATTTTCTTTTTCTTTACATATTCTCAGTTTTTCATTTAACACAAACTACTTAAAGCTGCTTCTGCTGTTGTTGGAGCCTTCAGGCACTCTGTTAAAAGCACACAGAGGATTGGATACTAACCTCCATCATGCTTTGCATTGTTTTACAACAACCATGACTTATCTTAACATGTATTAAAGACACACAGCAAGTTTCCATCATGTATATTTTCTTCAAACTAAATCAAAAAAGTCTCTGGACAGTTTTAACTCTCAAACAATGCATGCTGGGACATCTGCTAATATGCTGATCATGTTTCTTTAAAGACTTTCTTTAAAAACTAGTTGAGTGAACTCTCAGCAGATTTTTTTTAACTCATCACTCAAAGTCAAAAGACTTCAAGTCAAGTGAACTCAAGTTTATAAGTCCAGAAATGGTCTGAAAACGAAAACTAGGCGTTTTTTTAGCTGAATTAACTGGAAAAGAATAAAACGTACATATTAAAGTTAAATTAATGACAAGAGATAATGATGTTGTACAGTGTATGGAGTATGCACAGTGGAGAGATAGTCTCCACATGACAGAGGATGTATATATATTTTGATATGCATAAAGACAAAAAACACTTTCAGTCTATGTTTCAGTAAATGTGGTGAAGGTAAAAACAGTGCTAGGACTATATTCATGCATCAGACTACAATAACTAACAACACTGCAGTTGGCAGAGTATCACAGCAAAGCTTCCTGTTCATTTTTGTGTTGTGATGACACTCAGAGCAGTCTCAGACGCTGATCATTTATGCTCAGCAGTTAAGGTAAAAAAAGAGAGAAACCCACAAGCACCAACACAAGCCACTGGGTGGAGACGTCACCTGGCGACCTGCAGAGTTGGAAACAGAGAGAACGAGACATCAATATCTTATTAGGTACAATTGTAGTAGCCTGTCAAAATATCTTACATATATTTAAGGGTGTATTTTGGGTGAAGAGCAGTTCGGAAATATTAAACGATAAACAATTTTACATATAGCTACAGTAACTAGGCGAAACCTTTCCGAGCTTTACATCTACTTCAAACATATTTCAGATTAATTTTTCAACATCAAGATATCACACATATGTATAGAGCCTCATCATTTGAGCAACATATTCATGTTTGTTAAGAAGATTTAGGTCTCACCGTGAGGAAAAGTAACAGTTGTGTGAGCTGGCCCGTTTCGACTGTTTCAAAATGATCTCTTTGTATTCATCTTTATTTATTATATCCACCACTGTGAACTCTTCAGTTGGAGATATGAGACCATGATCATCACCCAGGTTACAAAAGTCACTCAGGTTGGCAAAGGAGCAAGTGGTGATATTGAAATAGGTTCCCTCGTCAATGTCCGTCATTATTGACGTGTCTGTATGAATTGGGATGAACCTTCCAAACCTCACCGTTGAGCCTTTTGTTGCGTTGTATGCAAAGTCTGAGTTGCTATACACATTTTTACACTTCTGTTCATTAGTCAGCCTTATGGCGTCCATGAGCAGGAAGTGAAGAGACTTGAAATGGAAGTGGTTTTGATAGGTGCTAATGTTTCCTCCCATTGTCTCCAATGCACTGTTAAAGGCCTTTCCGAATGTTGTGTCCCCCATTCCGTACGCCAAAAGTGCAGCAGTGTGTTCCTTTTTTCCTCCGGGGATCAGTTTTGAACACTCGGTGCGGTGCCACGCTCCCCGGAATTCCACACTGCGGTTGAGCTCTTGGTCTAACAGGCCTGAGTGGATAACCATCTCCAGGGCCTGTTTGTTGCATCCACCGAACAAGTCGCCTACTGCTCCTGGGGCCATGTTCAGTTGTTTTACTGCAGTCACCTTTAATTGAGGGTGGAATTTAAAATACAGCTTAAAGAGAAGAGAATATACATTTTTTTTATATCACAACACCCTGAGGAAGGCAAGCGGTGTATTTTCATAATTTACTATCTCATATTTATTAAAGCCTTTTTACTTTTAACCATCCACTTGAGTTCCTGGATTTTTTTTTCATACCACACCCCACCCATTGATGAGGGCACATTTTGTCTCTTTTTAAAATTATATCACAACAAGTTTTGAAGAGCTATTTGCAAGAGAAATAACACTTACTTTGTAGCAGAGAGCTGTGAAAATCACAGCAGCAAGGAGCGTTTTTCTTCTGTACCACATTTTAAAATGGCTCTTCTCGTCTTCTTATCTGCACAGACTGCTGCAACAGAAATGAAAGAAAAGCACAGCAGGACCAAACATGAATAATAACCCCTATGACATTACACAACATCCAGTAATAGGATCTGCTTAACATAGCAAATACTTTGTTTAAACAAGCCCTCTATCTACTTTAATCAGTTTTCTTCCTTTCCGTGCGGTTCCCACCCTCCCAGCCCAAGTAAACACAAATGATCAAGCACTAAAATAAAGAGCAAAAAAGTTGAGAGGCACATACCTTGAACAAGGAGTATTAATATATGGAAGCAAAACAAGGAATCAAGTCCGTGTACATCAGACTGCAGGGGTGTGATCTTTCTCCGCAGGACACTGTGGGAAGTGAAAAAAAACTTATCTCACAAAGCAAGTCCTTTTCCCTTCCTGTGGAAGGAAATAGCACACCATTAGGATGATGTTTGTTTTGCCAGAGCTACTGTGTTACTGTCAGCTTGAATTTGTTGCCAATGTTTTTATATATATTTACAGATAAACCTACGTAGTCTCGCCCAGCAATACTGTAAATTGTCTTCATTTGCCTGTTTAAGCACATGCTCTGTCTTTCTGTCTTTCTGGTAATTTTGGGATAAATTTACAAACTTTATTTCTTATAGGATAGGTGCATGGTCTGTCTTAAAACAATACTCATACAGTACCCGCATGTGGACCAGATTTTGCTTGCAGTAATAATGAATTAATTAAAACATCCCTCCCCTACAGGTTTCAGTGCAAAAAAGCATTCCATCGTTTACCTGTCCATATTAGGGCTTCGGCAGCCTGACTTCATCAGATAAAGTGGTTATTTTCCCGAACTACACGAATGGAAAAATGCAACAAACTTTGTGGAATGCAGTCTCATCTGCATCAGATTTAGTATAAAGATGCACACTAAATCGTGAGAACGGGTTTCCACTGTGTGTAATCATATAAATTTAAAATACATGAACATACACATGTGTCACATAGGTCAAATTAAGCAGAAACGTTCACGAAAACACACAAAGAAAACTGTGAGTGTTTTGATTTGATTTTGAAAAACGTAATAATCAACTCATGCTTAAACTTTTTCATTTCTTTCTGCCCTTTCGTGACTAAATAGCCAGACTAGCTAATTTTCTTAATGCAAAAGCAGAATAAAGCTGTAAGAAGCACACATAAAGAAAAAATGTCAAAATCCATATCCTGTTGATAAATAGCATTTCTTCCTGCACAAATACTTACCTGATGACTGTATTCAGTATAGGATGTTATTTTCTTTGCTTTCCCCATGAGATTGAACATAAGAGCAGCTCATTCCTCCTTTCATTTCCTTCCTCTCCTGCTCCTTTCCTCCTATGAGCCTATTGGGGCTCAGATTTGCAGAGCACACACACTGACTCCATGATAACTGCACCTTTTTTTTTTTAAATGCATAACTGTTCAGTCTGAGTGGGAGGAACGGGAGAAGCAGGAGGAAGAGTGTCTGACTGACAACATCCCATCCTATCCAGATCCAAGCAGTACCAGGCTGTAATGCAGTCTGAGAGGATAAATATATGGAGTCTAGTGAGTGCCACAAGTTTTCAGCGGTTAATTATAATCAATTAAGTGTTGGGTTTTAAAAGCAGTCAGTAAAGTGATTAATCAAATGTACTTATATATTTTCGCATACATTAAATACTATTGGTGAAATGGGCCAGTCAATAATTCTATTTCATGATCTCTGTCTTAAATAAAGAATATATTCATGACATTGATTTTTAAAATATGTTTTAAAGGCTTTAAATTTTTACTTTTTGCAGCAGTAAAACACAGTGAAGTGATTTAACCTTCAAAATGAAGTTTGAATTATAATTTGCAAAACCTACAGGAAGGAATGGTTGGAATAAAACAAACAAACCAGAAACAAGATGTACCAGAAATAACTTTCACCAGCTGTGGACATTAAAGTGAAATGAATTAAACTCAAAATACTGATTAAAAGAATGACTCCCTTACACACGGAAGGAAACTGAGCAATCCTTAATGTTATCAGTTCCAACTGTGTTTTCCTACTGTAAGTCAAGTCAGCACGCCCAATTTTTTTCCTAGGACAGCGAAGTCATGACCCGCCCTCCTCTGCGCTCTGATTGGCTCGTAGTCGTTGCATTCGTTGGTTGGGTTGGTGAGATTTAGGCATGAAGAGTGAGATTGGTCAGAATAAGCCAATCGGAGGCAGAGTAGGGCGGGTCATGACTTCGCCATCCTCGGAAAAAAATACGGGGTAACACCGGAAATAGCATCATTTCCGGTTACAGAGTCAGACGCGCCAAAAAGAAAACAAGACCCGCTGACTGAAAACTGTTTGTTTATATTTTCACCGAGTGAAGAGTGGCTAACCGGAATATTTGACATAAACACAGCAACTGACGTCTTTACTGGACTGTTTTACCATCGAACAATAACTAACGGTGAGTTTTTCGTACATCGTACAAAAACGGAAATGTTACGTTAGCTAACTTAGTGAAGTTTATGCATGAATTAGCTTTTGACACTCAAGTCGTCTGAAGTAGTTTAATGTGAGTGGTACATGTTTTTAGCTGCTGGCGGGAGAAATATCCCGATCCTTTCCTTAAAAACGGTGGTGGAAAGTGAGTATATTTAGCGTTAAGCAAGTATTTACGTACACTACGTACAAAATTTAGGTAACGTTACTTCACGTCTTTACACTTATACTTCTACTCCATTGAATTTATTTTACAGCTTCAGTAGCTTTAGTTTATATGATTCTGAAGTTAACTATCCTGTGAAATATACTGAAAACATAAAAATACAACAAATTAAAAACTACCCTGAAATATTTAAGTAGCTTCACTGCGACCAGCCACAACATTAACATGCTGCTAACATGCAGCAGTAATAATAATCCAATTATATATAATAATATAACACTTACAGGGGTCTTTCTGCATAATAAGTACTTTTTCTTTTGATAGATAGTAGAAAAATCTATTAAATTTGATAATCCTATTTTACATTATATTTTATATACTTATGTTAGTATGTAAAACTTTAGTCTTCAGTAATGCAGTTTAGCTACTTTCCACTTGTGTTGCATCAATCAATCAATCAATCAATGAATCAGCATCACTGGTTTTTACAGGTTGAAGGATGACAGGAGGACCGAAGTGCCCCTGAACACTGAATTTCTACCAGCTCCAGGACGCTGCACTGTCGCTTATCTCACCTAAGAGGTGAACAAATGATGAACAAGCTTCCCTGTGGCTGCAGCAAAGGCTTGAATAAAAGTGGTCAGTAAGCGGATGAGGATGAGGAAGTGGGGAGACCGACTGAAGAAGGTTGAGCAGCTTGCTGAGTCGTTTCAGCAGAATCCTCTGGCCACACGCTACAGACCTCGACTGTGGCCATGTCAGCCTTCCTCCGTCTGGAAGCTTTTCCCCCGTCAAAGTTTGGCTATCAGCTTCGCTCAGAGCTGCAAAGAGGTAACACGACACTTTGCTGATGCTGGTCTGTTCATGGTATCTGCAGGTTTGAAAGGTCTTGAGAAGCATTGAATTCAGTTTCCTCAATATAAGGCATCAGAAGGTATTAAAATGTCTTCAGGGCTGCATCTAACAATTAGTTTCATTCTCAATTAATCTGTCAGTTATTTTCTCAATTAATCAATCAGTTGTTTGGACTATAAAATGTCAGAAAATGGGGAAAAATGTCAATCACTGTTTTTCAAATGTCTTGTTTTGTCTCGATCAATAGTCCACAACCCAAAGACATTCAGCGTATTATCATAGAGGACTAAAGAAACCAGGAAATATTCACGTTTAAGAAGCTTGAAGGAGAGAATTTTTGTATCTTTTCTTACAAAATGACTCAAAACTATGAATCGATTATCAAAATAGTTGCCAATTCATTTTCTGTCGATTGACTAATTCATTAATCGCCTAATTGTTGCAGCTCTAAATGTCTTGAATTTAATGTACAAAAATCCTAAATATTAAATATTTTCTGTCAGGCTGTTTAATCTCAAACACTGTCTCTACTGCCAGCTACAGTAGGCAAAGGGAAAATGTTTTTAGCAAAGATCATATGAATTTAATTAATCGTATCATCAGGAATTGTTGCATACATCTGGAAAGTAGTGAAAAAAATGATATAATAAATAATTTTCAGCCTACTGGTTTTCCATCATACTTTCATTCTTTGATTGATTCGACCGTGAAAGAAACTAAACTTGGTGCAGAAATCATGTCTCTCTCAGATTTCATATCCTCATGTGTGAAGTTATTTTCTAGTTTATCAGGGAAAAAAAATGCTGACAGTTGTGCTTTAACATTCCTCAGGCTGTACATGTTTTTGCGCTTGAAAAAGAAAAGTCACCCCAGGGTCAGAGGATCTTCCTGGTTACCAGTTACAGTGAGCTGTGGCATTACTACAGGTGAACACCAGGACTACTTTGCAAAATTAAGAGCATTCACTCCTGTATTTTTGAACAGATATGATGATGTGCAGTCATGGTGATCTGTTCTTCCTTTTTTTCTCAGGACATACACACAGTCCTTGATGCACTGCTATGAGGTGATACCAGAGGGCACCGTCTGTAAGCTTTACTTTGATTTGGAGTTCCACAAGCCCTCAAACAAAGAGGCTGATGGCAAAAATATGGTGTCGTCACTTATCCAGGTTTTGTACATTTTTGCATCTTCATTGTCAATATGTCGTATTTGTTTCTGTTCCAACATGTTTTTATTGAGCGGCTTGATTCACATAATGATTAAGTTTTTGCTCAGTTTAACAATCGTAGAACCAAAGAATGTGCTCTAGAAATATCCGCTTGACATTCAGTAAGTGACAATAACAATGAATTAAACTGAGCAAAAAGGCAACAATAACCCCACCCTGTCACCCTAACCCCATAATTGCTTTGAAATATTACAAATGTGAAAACTGTAGATTGTCTTACTTCAAGCTGCAAGGATACTTAATTAGGATTTTTCAAATCCAATTTAATTGAGAGACTTTTTTTTAGCATATTGAATCTTCTCTAAATGACATGCAGTAATTAAGTTGTCCAGCCACATCCGGATACATTTTTTCCCTTTCTGTGTTTTGTGCGTTGACAGTATGTTTGTGAAAAGCTGATGGACATTTATGGGATTGAATGCTCAGCAAAAAACATCCTCAATCTTGATTCCAGCACAGAAGAGAAGTTCAGCCGTCATCTTATCTTCAATCTCCAAAATGCAGTTTTCAAAAACAACATACATGTTGGTATGTTAAGTGTGGCAATGAAGATTGTTACTTTTTATTTAATATGTAATTTAATCATATTTGGTCTGATTTTTCCTGTAGGTGCGTTTATTCATGCAATTCTTCAACAAGTCTTGAGCACCACCAAAAGCGGAAGTTGTTTGGATGTTGGGATAAATTCAGTAGCAGAAAACAGCGAAACAGGGTTTGTTTTTGTTTTTTTCAATCCTGTCAAATAAACATTCTCATTTATTCTGCCGACATCACTATGTGTAACTTTTCTCAATGATGTACTGACAGCAGAGCACGTGCTGATCCTGAGGTGAAACCAGCAAAGGCAGGTGAAGAGGCTCAAAGTCCACAGACCAAAAGGCGTAAGCAGGAAGAGAGAGAGCTTGGCTTCCTTCAGGTGAAAAATAAAGATGGCCAAGATTGTCTCTTTGTTGATCTGGGTGAGAGAAATCTCAAGCTTGTGTTTGTCCTTTTTTACCCTTAGACACATGCAGTTACAGAGCTTAATTCCTACCCTTGATCTCCTTTTCATGTATACTGTTCTCTACTGTATGAACCTATGGATTTTAATTGTAATGGTTAAAATCTTTCAAAAACAGGAGTTTACACCAAGAACAGAAATTTCCGCCTTTACAAGTCATCAAAAGTGGGAAAGAACGCTGCCTTCACTGTGGCAGATGACAACAAGTTCATTACCAAACCTGAGAAGGGTATTTCTGCAGAGGAAAGCGTCTTTTTGGCATCCTTAGTCTGTAATGTGAGGTATGTTGAAAACACTTAAACTTCTGTGTTGTAAATATGTTTTCTACCAAACCACAACTATATTTCTGTATGTTGTCAGCTTCACAGGTCAGAGGATTCTTACGTGGGACATCCCAGAAACAAAGGAAAGTAAAACCACAAGGCCTCATTGTCAGCAGGAACCAGGTAACTAAGAGACTTTTCTTACTCTGTTTTCTTGACTCTTATAAATATTGTATTTCATAATCAGACAGAATATGATTATGAATATTATCGATACTTTTAGCTTGATATTTTTCAGTAGTTTCATTTATGAAGTGTTTCCCCCCATAATAAGGCACAATCTCCGGCTGCCTGTCGTCTCCTCACCAAGAAGTGGATGACTTTGTGCTAACTGTGGTTAAAAAGGACGCCGTACAAGGAAGTAAGTGCAAAAGGGACGAGACAACATACATTTCTGTTTTGTAGCAGCACTGAAGTTCTTTAAAAAATACTATATATAATAATAATGGTAATAAAATGTATTTATAGAACACCTTTCATGACTTAAAATGCAGCTCAAAGTGCTTTACAAAAGAAATATAACACTTTATAGCTGGGCAATATACTAATATAATATGAATATCATGATGTGAGACTAGATATCTCAAATCTTGGTTATCTGTGATGATGCCTAGAGTCTAAATTGTGATATAGCTTGAATTTGTGTTTTCATCTGTTAAAAGCTACTTTAAGGTCAAATGTCAGACGTTTCTTAGCACATGTGATTGCTGTAGATGAGAGAAATTAACAATTAATGTTCCAACTTGTTCGATCATCCTATACGCAACTCATACACAACTTTCTAAAAAGAGAAAATCATGTGTGCAAATCAGCTCATAATGTATATCCAAAACATGTTATACAGTCAAAAATATTGTGAAGTTTAATTTTTTCACCTCTGTATCACCCAGCCTTTTGTGTAAGTGTTTGTCCTCAAGCTATGCAAAGACTGTAAGTGTGTCAGTAATATCAGGACAGTCTCTTATGTTCACATCAACAGGCATCAGACGATGGAACTACTTTGCCGCTGAACAACTGCTTGTCTACGACATCGCCAAATACCGCTGGTGTGAAAATGTGGGCCGGTTTCATAAAAGCAACAACATTATGTATGAATGTTTTTCACGTCCTGCAGTATGTTGTCTCTGTGTGTGCTCCATCCGTTTGACTTGGTCTCGTCCTCTTCTGCAGGATCGTTGTGGATCTCAAAGAGGAAGTTTGGTACCAGAAGTGTCACGATCCTGAATGCAAGAACTTCAGATCCTCAAGTATGTCACTGTATTTAAAAGAAAACATAGAGTAAGGCTTTATTTTACAGGTCCCTTCATTTTATACTCATTTCATATACAAAGCTGAAAACAACTGAAAAGTATTTTCTGTCAGTTTTATATTGTTAAGAATCTAATTTATTAAGAATTTTTGCAAATGAACAACTATGAACCTAAATATAATGAGTGGGCACTGACCAACTAAACCAACTTAACACTTATTTCCTGTTTTTTCTTATAATTTGTACCACATTGCACCACCTTCTCCTTAAAATGTCCTAAAATTTAACAGTTAAATACCTCCAAATTACTCAGAAATCAGTATTTAAAGGACCTCTAAAATAAAGCTTTACAAAAATTACAATAAATAGCACAATCTGTCTGGAGTAGTGAATAAATTACAGGTGGTGAGCTCAACATTTCTCATGTTACAGGTTACCCTCTTCCACAGGAGATCTGTGTCAGCTACATCATGACTCTGGTTAGTTTACTTCATTTCCACCATTTTGTCGTGACTGAGAAAGTCAGAAAGTCAAAATCCCGCCTGTGCTGTTGTTGCCTTAAAGCTGCGGTGTTCTTCACAACATGCAGCAGCCAGCGTGTGATCGTGTGTTGTGTTCGCTGACAGGATGAGGACGACCAGGCGTACATAATGGATGATGCTGGCAACATTGAACCCAGCCAGACACCAAAGCAGGCGTCACTGAGCAGAGTGTGTCCAGAGGAGGAACCTGCTGATGCGTGGGGAAACGGACAGGATGACCAGGACTACTTAGAGAGCCTCGAGGACTTTGAACAGAACAGCGGGGAGATCTCGGATCAGCTTCTGCTCAAATGCATGGCCGATTTTGATTCCCGTTAGAAGGTGATGTTATTTTGCACTGACAAGAAAGCATCAGATATACTTACTGATGATTTATTGAACAATTTTGTTTTATTAAATTATAACAAATCAATATAGTTTTATATCAACCACAACATAATTAATAATTATGTATTTTAAATAATTTAAATGTTTCCGGTTAAAAAAGACAAAACTAAACAGCACAGTTTCTGAATAAAGTGTTTATTTGTTACAGTTGACAAATATAGATACTGTACTTAGAACTCCAGCACAAAACTTCACCTTTGCCCTTTTCTTATCATAAGATTCCTTAAAAAAAACAAAAAAAAAACAAAAAACTGAAACATTATGGCTTTAACTGTCAAGGAGCCCTCGACCTGATTAGATGTGCGTATTGATCATAATTCAGTCAAAACATCTGAATTCACAACAAAACTTTTTTTTGTCAAACAGCTGAAATGCTGCTCCGTCTTACACAAAACTGCTGGATTATCGACCATCAGTGAAATGTTAATGCAAAATGCTGACGAGGACGTGGAATTAATTTTGAAAAACAGACCTATTAAAATGAACTGTGATACTAGTGGTGGCAGGTATTTGCCCTGAAGGCCTGTGCATCACACAAATGGCAGTATGCAGCTTTATCCTGCAGCCTGTGGCACTGAAATTTGAAAAGGACATCTAAAAAGGAGAAACATGTATAGTAACATTCAATATTTCCCATGCTTTAACAGAAAAAAACTAAAAAGACACAAGCAACATGGTTCCCAATAGGCTTTTCACTACATTGTGTTCTAAAACAGGCTTATTGGCCGTCCTGTAGCCTACAGCTTTGAGAAACATGGGAATGCAGGGAATTAATAATACAGAGTATCAGGCACAATACGAACACATATTTTCAGCAAATACAGTATTTACAGGTTTAATGATTGCATTAAATATCAGTTTAAATAGATAACCAAAACATTAGCCTGGTATATAAATAGTTAATATGTGTCACTGTTGGAAAAGCATGTTTAAAGTCTCCCAGCTCCTAAGACTGAAAAATTATCAGAAATGTGTTGAGAGGCCAGACGTTTCTGACCATGAAGTAGTCTAGTTTTTGGCAGTTAAGGCATGAGCAAGTCACATCTCCCCTTTGTGTATTTTAACCCTTAAAACCAGTAACATGGTGGCAGGGGAAATCTAGAGGTACAATTACAAGATGAAATCGGAACAAAACATGTTTCAAACTGAGATTTGTTCAAAAGCAGCCTCCACAAAATTGTCACTGGCAGAGAAATAGAGGGGATGTCCTCCTCAAACTATTTGGTTCTGGCTGTGCTCTACATTATTGTCATCTTCTCTACTCCTCGATGACCAGCTCACATCTTTATTTTGGCATAAAGTTCATCAATCTGCTCTCTGAAGTGACTCCGGAGCTCAGCCCTCTTGGCTTTCAGGGTGGGCGTCAGCAGGCCGTTCTGGACTGAAAACATCTCAGGGTGTAACGCGATATCTCTCACCTGCAGAGAGAGAACAGAAGAGTGAGTATTTGCAGTAAGGCTACAAAAAATAATTATTTTCATTATTGATTAATCCACTTATTATTTTCCTTATTAAAGAATAAGGCTGGCAGTTTTATATATTTTTCTTATTGTCAAAATAATCTCGTGATCGCTGTAATTAGTCTTTGGAACCGTTACTAAACAAACCAGCCATTGCCTTTGGGGCAAAGAAACCCAGTGCAACGACGTGCATCAGAGTGAAAAAAAAAACAGAACTTGATGGTATTTTGATGTATTAAACTCAAATGTGGTAACAATCACCTGTTCAAAAGACTTGAGTCCTGCTTCTTTGCCCAACTTTAGGATGTCCTCCAGAATGGCAGTCTTTACATCCTAAAAACAGTCAGAAAAATGTTGGCATGCATAAAAAAGTGGGGCTGCATACTTTTTTTTTTTTTTTTTTTTTTTGGACAGTTGATGGTAACAAATCTCACCTTGTTTTTGCACAGATCAGAGTAGGATCCTTCAATGCCTTTGTTCTTGGCCCAAATAGGTAAAAAGTCAGGATCAGGTACCACGACTCCCACCAGGCATGCCTTTAAAATGCAAAACCGATAACATGAAGATCAATGCTTCAAACTACCAAAGTATTAGTGTAGATACAAAAAACAAAACAAAGACTACGATTAAAGGATTATTCACCTGTAAACTATCACCATGAACAAATATCTGAGCCACTGGATCACTACGATTATAGATGGTTTCTATTTTCTCGGGGGCGATGTATTCTCCTTGTGCCAGCTTGAAAATGTGCTTCTTTCTGTCAATGATCTTCAGAGTGCCGTTCTGCAAAGAACCAGATGTGAGAAACCGTGATGTTAGGCTACTTGACTTCATACCAACAATTCAATACAATAATCTGATATGATCAGAGTTTTGCTTACAGGAAGCCATTTCCCAACGTCCCCTGTGTGCAGCCATCCATCATGGTCAATTGCCTCAGCTGTTTTCTCAGGGTCTTCCAGGTATCCCTGAAATACATTTGGTCCTTTGACACACACCTGGCGAGAGAGAGATGGCAAAAAACAATTACATTTACAGAACTTTTAACTTTCTGGCACAAAGACATTTTCACGTGCGATCTACAACATTTTTGTGTCATTTTTGTTCAATGTTTCAATATTATACTCGCGTGTGCGTGTGTTTTGAGGAACATGAAGAACACTACAGTGTTTGCCTGTTCCTGTCTGATTTCTTTTGGTTCTTATCAGTAAATCTGCCTGACCTGCAGCTTATCTTCAGAGATAGAAAATACAAACGTGGAGTTACAGAATTAGCTACACTGGACGTGTCCATCCAAATGCAGCAGTTTGGCACTTTAATGCGCTTTTAATAGTTTTTGAACACAAGTGAAGTTGTATGGCAGCATTAGGTTGGCAGCACTTGTTAGCAGGATACATTTATTTTTTGTTTTTGGCGTTTGCAGGGGATTTTTTTAATGATAATAAGTTAAATGGTAAGTCTACGAAATTCAGTTTGTAGAATAAAAAGTCATGTAAAAAGTTGAAGGGAATAGATCCATTTTTCCGGCCCAGTGTTTGTATTTGATTGCTACTGAAGCAGCACTCCTCACCTCTCCCTCTCCGTTGGCTGCCAGGTAATTCATTTCTGCCACATCCACCAGTTTGATACTGTTGCAGGGCAGAGGAGGTCCGACGTGACCTGGAGACACAGAATAGCCAGATTTTAATGTTATGATCCAAGCAGCCTTCAACATATTGTGTTGCATTTCTCTCTTTCTGAATATTTCTACTAGAACAGATGTAATTGTATTTTGCACTTATTGCCTACAATACATCAGAATGCACAATAAATGTTACCGGCTGTCCAGTCCCCAGGCATCGACATGGTGCACCCGGCTGTACATTCAGTCTGGCCGTAGCCTTCATAAAACTGTGGAGTGCAGGGCAGATTTTTAGTGACAGTTGTGTTAAAATTTAAAGAGTTACTGATTAAAATGCCCATATAGAGAAGAATGACGTCAGTATGCAGGTCACCTGACAGCCCAGAGCAGCTCGCAGGAACGTCAGGATGGTCGGGGACACCGGTGCTGCTCCTGTAATCATGAGCCTCACACGTCCACCCAGGCTCGCCTGCAGAGTGTGAAATAAACAGGAAGACAACTTAAGATGGTCCTAAGTGTGACATGGAAACTTGAAGCCTCCAGTACACAAACAGTGAAAATGGACTTCTTATGTCCAGCAGTTTGAAATAAGCAATATTTGCATATTTATAGATTCTGGGCTTTTCAATGAGGGAAGGAGTAGAGGTCATTTAAAAAAAATTAACAAGGTAATTGAACTTTTTGTAGGAAAACCATATCAGACACAAAATATTATTCACAGCAGGGTTTTTTTTTATAATGTCTTATGAAACAACTGAAACAAGTAGTTTCTTTAATCTGTATAAAGTTTTAGACTGGAAGCAAAACCTAATGCTTTTAAGGATCATGTCACTGTTACCTGAACTTTTTTGAAGATGAGTTTGTCCCACATGCTGTCCTTTCTGACCACACCGCTACGAAGTTCTGCCTCCTTCCTCCTAAAAGCGAAATCAAGCAGCCATCTCTTCAGCGGCGTGTTGGCTTGACCAAACACCTGTAGAGAAATGGAAAACTTTTATTGTAAAAGCCTCAGAGGATCGTCACAGTTTACAAAAGTAGGCAGCAGCTGACCATTAATACCCTCATTAATGACAAAGTAGTGAATGTAAAGCACCTTTAAGGAACCTTTATCACACAATATGTCTGTGTTGACCATCGATGAAAAACAACATGACCAGATTTCAGTCTGACCTTATCAAACATGCGGTTGAGGAGACGAGGGACCACAGGGAAGACTGTCGGCTGCAGCGTTTTCAAATCATCCATCAAAAGCCGAATGTCCCCTTGGAAGTATCCGATACGAGCCCCGTGGATGAGGATCACACCCTGATGAAAACAGAGCTGCTTATTCCTCCATCTGCCAGTTAGCATTTTAGCCACAAGGTGGCATTATTGTGAAGATTTCTCTACACATTCATTGCTTGTTATTTAAACCTTCTGCTGTATTTTTCACATTCAGAAGCAACTGGCTGTTCTGCTGCGTTACCTTGAAAGTCAGAACCTTTTTAGACAAATTAATAAAAGCAGATAAAGGACATGAGCATGCGTGTTATAGCTTCATAACACCACACACAGATTCTCACTTCCTTTAAAGCTGCATAGGGCTGAGTTATTATATTTTGGTATCTGTACTGATACTGTACTTGAGTTTCAGTAGATACCACAATGCTACTTTTTTGATACCCTATTTTGAGGATTATAAGCATGTTTTTCTATAAAACCCTTAGAGATATCTGATCAAAGAATATGTAAACAAGAATCGTTCAACTTCCAATAGTTTTCTATACTCTGGTACAGGCACATATTTCCACCGGTGCTCAAATAGTATTCTATACCCAGCCATGAAGTTGCAGAAGTTAAGTATGAAGAAAATCACTATGATGAAGTCATTTCTTTGCTAATACACTTGAAGGACCACAGACATAATTATAAGCAGTCACTGGAAGCCATAAGAGACCCGGCCCTACCTCTTAACTATTCTGACAGCAATCCTTTAACTCTTTAAACTCTACTCATGATTTCACGACGCAATACATCTGAAGATAAACAAACCCAAGACATACCTGCACAACCCTCTCAAACATATGAGCTAGGGGGAGATAGGATACATGAATGTCATGAAGGCTCAGCATGCAGTGTACCTGCAGAGGACACACAAAACACATGCATGTATGCAGGTCAAGCATGGCGTACTGTACCTCCACCACCCTCTCAAACATATGGGCCAAAGGGAGGAAGGAGATGAGCACATCTTTACTGCTGGGCTTCAGTAAGCCCTGGACATCGTACACAGGGGAGGAAGGGATGTAAGAGGAAGAACAGGAAAATAAAGGAGGACAAGGAGGGTCAACCTGGGTCACACTGATTTTAGATTTTAGGCTAATAGTTAAATGCTCAGATTTTATTTGATCTAAATTTCATAAATGTGAGGGTGTATGTTTCATTTTAGAAACGGGATAAACAAATATCAAATCCTAATAGTTTTTTGTGCTTTTTATAATATTTGTAGTGTAACAAAAAAATGTCCTGTGTAAATAGCTGCAGTATTAATGCACTAACATACTTAAAATCATATTTAGTTTTATTGAGACCTGATGCTTTGCATCTTTGCTAAAAGAGCTCAATTTTTTCTTATCTTTGATGTTCAATTGTAGCGTCTGTAGGAGAAATAAAAACGTTTTTTTAAACCCAAAAATCATGCAGAGGAAGTGGAAGTACTTTTTTGTCATATTTGAAGCCTGGCTCTGAGGATGGCATGTTGGCTAGTCGGTCCACCACTTTGGTCCAGACTGAAATATCTTGACAACTCTTGAATTGCTATTAAATTTTATAGACATTCAAGGTTCCCAGAGGATGAATCTTACTTGGTGAACCCCTGACTTTTCCTCTAGCGCCAAAATTAGGTTCAGATTTGTGGTTCAGAGTGAAATATCTCTAACTACTAGATTGATGCTTCTAGAGGTCTCTAGAGGATACATTCCAACGACTTTGGTGATGCTCTGACTTTTCCTCTAGTGCCACAAAGATGTTGACGTTTTAGTTTTTCTTTATTGAAATATCTCAACAACTACTAGATAGATTATAGTGAAACTTGGTACATCTGCAAAACCTTTGATCTCCTGGCTTTTCATCTAGCGCCACCATCTGGCCAAAATTTAATTTTGTCCAATACTGTCTATGAGCAAATATCGACAAAACTTAAATCCATTCATTCTTTTTACATTCCCATCAGCCTCAGCTGTACTGGGTGTCAAGTGCTGATTAGAAAATGTCTGCATGCTAACATGCTTAATCAACACGTTGAACATGGTAAACACTGTCTCACAGAGCTACTAGCATGGCTGTAGACTAGTGCCTGCAGTCTTCCTGCAACAATTTCCACCAAGAAGATGGGGGAGCTTACAGTATATAGTGCCTGAGAGGCAAACTCCAGGGCAAAAAAAAGTCTGCAAAAGGTGACTCAGATGAGTCTTCTCTCATCTGGATATAGTGACACTATTAAGTGAGATGTTTGATTTTTAAGGATTAAATTAAACTAAGAGTTGGGGGGAGAAAACAAGGATTTTGAAAAGTGAGCAGGACAACAGTGGGCATTACGCCCTTGCATAAATGAATAAAAAGTCTGAAGAAATATTTTTGAAGATAGAGAAACAGAAGGAAGCATCTGTCTTGAAGCAAGAGTGCAAGAATCAGATATGCATTATTAAACAATGTAGTTTATGTCAAGACAGAGATTGTATATCTTCCTGTTGTGTTTGTTTACCTCTGTTACTCTAATGAAAGCTGCAGTGTTGGAGATGACATTTCGGTGAGTAAGCATTGCACCTTTTGGGTTTCCTGAAAGGAAAATTGTGATAATGATTGTGCAAAAAAAACAACAAATAACATTTCCAAAAAGTTAAAGTTGTAATGATTTCTGTACTTACCTGTGGTTCCAGATGTAAAGCAGATAATTGCGAGGTCCTCTGGTTTAGGGGGCTGTAATCAGATCACAGATCTACACTAAAGCATATGAAGCCTGAACTGCTATTGCATTAAAATGTGCACAATGCCATATTTAATTTTTCCTTTGGCAAAATCCTGCTGGTTGCAAATAAATGATCATAAATTAGGCTGAAAGGTGATTCTCAGTTTAGTTAAAATTAAGGGCCTATTTTCATGCTAAACGTCAAACAAAGGGTGCTGTTCCTACTCACCACTGGGTCCTTGTGGTTGGCTCTACCTAAGGCCTGGGGAAAAAAATACAAAATGCACAGTGAAATATAGTGTGTCTCTCCAGGAAGTGCTGACAATAACCATGCTTTCAAACACACCGCTCCTCAGGGCCTAATTTCCATCCACTTCTAATCAGACACAACTGAAGTGACTCGTATAGTAAAAACAGGAGGCTCAGCTAATTTTCCTGAATATCTGTTGATGATTGCACTATCAAATCACATGTTGTAAAACAAGTACAGACAAGACGATAATGTAGTAGGGGTGGGAAACATTTTTGAACACCTAACATCAATAAAATCTCTCACCTCAAAGTCCTTCAGGCTCAGGATCTCAATACCACACTCCTGTCCGCGCGCCACCAGGTCGCTGTCGAAGGCCTCCATGAGCACAATCGTCTTCACCGTTCGCCCTTTTTTACTGACACAGTCCAGAATCATCTGAGCCTTTTCGGGTATGTCGCAGATCACTGATGAGATGGCGGCTGAAAAAAAAACAAAAAAAAAAACACACAGCAACAAATTAACCACTTAGTTTTGTGCCAATATCAGTGTCCTTGATCTAAAACAGTGATAGCGCTGCAGATGGCGTGAGGTTAGTGTGTGAAGGTGCCCTTTTGTGTACCTTTGTCAATAATGTAGCCGATGGCCTCCGTGCCGAGCGTGTCGTACAGTGGAACTGCCACGAGGGAATATGTGTAACAAGCCAGCTCTGAAATGGTCCACTGAAACACCAAAAACATGCACAGACAACAGATTTATAATTTATAACAAATACCCAAATACTGCAACTTTGAGTTTAGTCATCAAAACTTTCCAAATAATAAGTGGTTTTACACTGAACAACTGGCCATTATTTTCATTTTACTGGCACTAAGAATGCTGAAGATATGGCTACAGTAAGAGTAAATGCCAACTTGACTGTAAAAAAGACAGCTCATTATTTTTCAAACTTTTGGCAATGCTTTAATTATACACAGCAATAATGTCTTATTTTAATAGATGTCCTGCAGTGGGAAGAATTGCCATCCCAATCACTGCCCCCTCACTTTTAATTGAATAGTTTCATCACTGTAAACTGCCAGGTTATTGGGAGTGTATACAAAATAAATCTTTATGAATTGTTTCAATCTACAGACAAATTAGGGGAGAAGGGAAAGAGACAATGACTGTGTCCAAAATAGTCAAAAGCACTATATAGTGTTGTTGTACTTAATAATGAATTGCAATTTAGTTTCACTTCCTTATATTCTTTTTGAATCACTAAAAAAAACAAACTGAGATGTGAGCACTGATTGAGAAGTGTGGAAGCGGGTAATATACAGTACTGTGTAAGTTTTAGGCACTTAAGATGTTTAAATCTATCAGAAAAGCATCTGATGGGTCCCAAATTGATTCTGCAGCATGATGACCCCAAACATACAGACAGAGTCATAAAGAACTATCTTCAGCAACGAGAACAAGCAGTCCTGCAACAGATTATTTTGCACAGTACTGTATTTGTAGTGCGTCAAAGCTGTCAAATAAAAAAAAAATTTCAAACACTGTTCAGGTCATTATTACAATTACCTTTTTTCTGTCTCTACAGTACATGATAGCAGTTAGCTCTTAGTTAGTGACCATTAACTGTACTTAACTTTTCACATTACATTGTAGGATAATTTCCACTATATAGGGTCTAATAATTCACACTGACATTTGGACAACAATGTCGACACAGACTAATATATGTTTGCTTACATGACCGTGCAACAGAAGTGCAGAGGCTGATAGGAAAAGTGAGGAATTAGAAAAATATCTGTAAATACAAAAATGCAATTATGCATTTGTTTAACCTCTGGTCTGTTCTGGGAAAAGATGCCGATGAACTTGTCTCCTGTAGGAGAGTGTCCTCTGTGAAGGAGAGCAGAGCCGATGTACTCTGCTCTGTCTGCCACCTGTGCAAAGCAAAACAAGACACACACGTCTGCTTGTTAAATTTACTGTGACTCGGGTGATCGCATGTTGTTAAAAATAGTGATCCACGTCTCACCTCTCTGTATGACTGCCACTCGTAAGGTTGGTTTGGTTTTCTCGATCCTAAACAGGGCCCATCATCTGTGAGGGAAAGTTAGGTATCACTTTCATCTCCTCGGACCGGAAGAATTATGAAAATCACATTTAATGTACAAAAGAGCAGCACTCACTTGATACTCTGAGCCCTCGTAGGAACACCTCATACATTGTGCATGCGTCATTGTAATAGTGTGTCATGTGCTCATCGCTGTCGTTCAGTACGGACCTTCTTGCACGTTCTCCATCCTACGAGAAATGACATGAAAAGTTATGACCAGCACTGACTGAACCTTCAGCACCTCTACATCATGACACACTACAACGTTTCTCTAATTGTCAGCAACTATTCAGATGTTCAAAAGACTGAACAACTGACAAAATATTGGAAGATTTTCAGTCTTTTCTGTTTCTGTCTTACTTTGTGGTACCCCTGTGCTCAGGAGAACATGTCAATACCTGTATACTAGCAGTTCCCAACCTTTTTTATTTGATATTCAGCTCTGTCAGATGAGCTCAAGTTACCTCTTCATCACCACTACCCATCATGCTCCAAATGTGTCCATTTGAATGGATTTTTATTACACCATTAATTATACAAAATTTGACATTGTTACAATTATTTTTTTCATTGAAAGACTAACTGATCCTGGAACTGTCAATGTTTAGACTTCAGTCAGTTTTTGTCTTGTTTCAGTAGGTTTAGTCAAGTTTGCATTTGTACTACTACCACTCTGGGCATTTCAGCCGTTTATTGAGTACTTTATCTTTCTGTTTTGACTTCCCTGCTCACTTGCTAACATGTTTTCATGCACTCTCAGGTTGGTTGGAGGTGTTCTCCTGTGTGACTGGCTTATGGTAGCCAATTTGTACTCCTATTTGTGTTTATTTTCCTCTTAAACACACATATGTAGTACAGTATATATCTACATATATTACATGTTTTATTAACCAAATCCTAATATCTATTTTTGTTGTTGTTGTTGTTGAGCTACCCCATAATCTTTCCATGTGCACCCTGGCAACTGCCGAAGTACACCTGGATGGAAATCACTGCTCTACACAGAGCAGCAGTTGTAGTTTGTGCTGAAATATGCACTGATATATACTAAAAGTTGTATAACTTTAACACAGATGTGTAAGATTTGTACAACTGTGCAGATGTTACAGTTTTTGAGTTAAATTTTGGGGGCTGTGCTACATTTTTATGAGCACTAATATAATCATAATATTTTAAATTGGGGTCATATGAGAGAAAATTCAGTCTTTTATTAACACACACAGTTGCCACTGTAGCATGACTATCACAAGTCTGCCCGATCTCAAATTGTTGCTGTTACACAACGATTGTGTAGTGCGTCTCTTGTGTCAATGACATATTTCAAACACAATGTGTTGGGGATAATTATAAAGCTGCACTGATTACTTCCACTTCAGCAGCACAGCCAGCTTTAACTAGTCTGAGATAAACCTTTTATCGCTTCAGATGTGACAACTAGTGAGGCTATCAGGGCTTGTAATTTGAAGAACTGCAACGAGGTCAGCTGTGATTAAAGCTCCTGGAGAGGATCCCATTAACATTCCTGCTGAATGAGGCCTGCTGTCTCGCTTTGTTTTACATTCCAGTCGTTGGATCATATTTTCCAAAGAAGTGGGGTCCCTTGTGCAGGAAAGAATTTAGCTAGTTTCTTTTTAAAATATTACTGTAACTAGTTAGAGTTTAAAAAAGAAATTCAATTCCTTACAAATACAGACTTCAGGGAGTTTTACTGAAAAAGAAAAGAAAAGAACCAAGATCCCTTACTGGTATTTCCACTGACTGCTGGCCAAGGTCACAAGGTGGCTTGAGGGCTTTTGGCCGGCTGGCAAACCAGTAGGTGGTGATGGCAGCGAAGGCACCCATGCCCATGAGTGTGTTGGCGGGCAATCCGCGCAAGTACTGCCGAACCTCATCCAGCTCGGGAATCCGCAGCTGTCTCAGGACTTCCTGAGCCTGCATGGCTGTTGTGCACTGACCCTGCAGGAAAACACAGTGGGGAACATTCAATTTGGAAACTTTTTGTCTTAATTCTGCACTAATTCTCTTGACTGGAATCAAGACTTGTTTTACTCCTGAAGTCTTTTGTTAAATGTTTTGTACCATTTTAAACATTTCTTATAACTTCAAAGGAAACTATCTCCCATGTAAAAGGTCTTTCAGTTTATTACTGTACTACAGACTTCCTTAAGGATATGGTGATACAGCAGGATGTAATATTTTATCTTTTTTATGAATGGGTCTATTGTTTTAGACCATTACATAACAAGAGAGCATGCTTAAAGTTACAGGACATTTGCTACGTCTTTGCCAGCAATACTTAATATGTTGTTTGATAGTTTTTTTCTTTTTTATATTATTATAGATGCATTTTCTTTTTTTTTTTTTGCATTTTTGTATTTATTTATTGGAAAGGTTGGCAGTGAATCTACAGACAGGAAACGTGTGAAGAGAGAGTGGAGTGTGGCATGCAACAAAGGCTCCCTGCTGACTCAGACATGTTGCAGTTATGTGATATTCTTCTTAACCATTAGGCCACCAGGACACCCAATTCTGAACTTTTCTAACCTGTTAAAAATCCAATATTTATGGCATCAAACATAGTTGGAAACCAATAGCTGCTCAAAATGATGACACAAACGTGATATTTCATTTCTACGACTTCCACTTCTTCCTGGGTATCTGACAGAAAGCAAACACAGCTCTGGTGTGAGCACTTGTTCCCGGTACAGTGATGTAATGTTAACAGAAACATACAGTATAAATCCAAATAAAGCTTCAAGGACAGATCCACAGTGAATCATACAGGGCAGGGTGATGCAGCAGCAGCAGCGTTCAGCCCTGTGAACTCAGTAATGATCCACCACTTCAGAGTTACTATGCTGGATTATTTAGCTCAAGTGATTTTTCGACATTTTTATATTAATAACAACAAATCTGAAGTAGTTAAATTTGGCCACCCTGACTGCAGAAATCTTAGCTGTAAAGATCTTAACTCACTATATAACCTTCAATATGTGTGGAAATAAATCACCTCTTAAAAAGCTAAACTTGCTTTTTATCGTGCCCGTTTGTTTTAGCTTAATTGTATTCCGCATCATTGAGTTTCCTTTCTTTGTGTTTCCCATTTCATGCTCAGCTAGTGTTGTTTTATGTTTGTATTCTTTTTAAAGTAGTCTATCTAAGCCATTAAATAAGTGATATATATATATATATATATATATATATATATATAAAGAAGATCATTTAGGTGAACCAGAGCGTAACATTTACTACTTGTTGTAGTAACATGTTTAAAAAGAACAAGAAATGTAAGACCTTGAATGAGACAAGAACATTTTTATTGACTGCAACCTCTATTTTTAGAGATACTGAATAAGATATATAATCAATAAAACAAACTCTTCAGATGTAGAACAAAAAAAAAAAATCAAAAATACACTGGTAACACAAATTCAAGCAGTTAAGAAATACGCTGCTGTAATACATGTATTTCTAAGTTTGCTTTTGTTCTGCACTTCTACAAATGTTGTATAAAAAAGGGAGATATGCTATCCCATCCTAACAGCTGTGCACTTGGAAACAAAGACACAGGAAGGAAACATGACTCGCTGCACATTTTCAAATCACAAACCTCCACAGAGATATAAAGACACGACCACAGACTCACACTCGTTTTTGAAGGGAAGGGGGGGGGGGGCTTTGTGGTCAGGATGCTTTAGAAATGACATCACTGGGCTGAAACCAGAAACTTCAAAGTCCTTGAAATATGACAATGCTCTGCTAAAACCTGAACATATTAGTCAAATAATATCCAGAACTGTCTTTTAATTACATTTTAATATAAAATGCAAATTAAATGAGCCTGAGGCAAGAAAGACCTATCTAAATTATTCAGCTAATATATCTAACTAGCATTTATTTCTCAGTTGTTACATCCAAATATAAAAATACATTAATTTACTAACTTACTGGCTCAACATTTACTGTTCTTTTCTCCTGTTATCAGACTGTGCAGCTTCATGTACACCATGTTGAACTCATTTGACCCCTAGATTGGAAGGTAACAGGCCTGTGAGTAAATGAACAAGTGAACAACCGCCACAGAGGTAACAATTGACTTCTCACCTACTTCTATTATTAACACAGAGCCCATGACAAACGGGACTGGTGCCAACTGGGGCAAAGTTCATTAGAAAAGCTGCCAAACAAGCTACTTTTCTTAAATTGAGATGGAGATTATACAGCAATTACAGCTGAAGTACAGTAAATTGATGAATGTGCCGAAATGAAATCAGTGACAATCTCCTTAATTCTGCCTTTCAAACATCATTCAGAAAAGTGTTAGCAATCCCTGTTAAATTTATCCACTGTATCCTCTGAAATATCTCAATTAAATCTCACAAATGTTCCACTTAGTCTTACAGGTGTCACCATTAACTGCTATGAAAGGCGAGCAAGGATCACTGCTAAGTCAGCTCCAGGACAGTCTTTAAAAGCAGCTCAATGGATTTTGTAATAGTTTAGCATTGATCATTAAGACAAAATAAATCACTATACTCACAGCCGCACAATGTGTATAAATATGTAGAGGTAGGAACTCTGTCCAAAAGTGGAGAGGTGTAGTTTATCTGTAGGGCCCTGGGCAGCAGAAGTTGCTATTAGGAGGGACTCGCAGTGACTTCTAATAGACCTCTGAGGTTCTCACAACTATGAATAGCAGAAACACGCCCCTTCCAAACAGAAACACAGACGCATGAGGCAGGCGTCACTGCTAGCCTCTCACTGGAGCGCAATTCAAATAGCGGGTTGGTTTAAAACCACAAGATAGACGTTTTTTTTTTTTTTTATCTCATTTGCAACCATATCTACTGTCAAGACCGTTTTGTCCAACAAATATACAAGCGGACTACCACCAGATGCCAGGTGTTCATGCTTCTGTGCAAACAGCGGCTGGAAATTCAATCGCTGAACTTAGAGATTCAAGTATTTTCAACAACATTTATTCAAGAGTGAATGACCAATACCTTATCATACTTCTTCATATATCTGAGCACACTGTGTGCAATTCTTGTGTTGCTGAGCGTCCAAACTGCTGAAACTATTCAAACTAAACAAAATCACGCCCTAATTACAGGCAGGTTTGTGTATTCTCCTAATATTTGCACTCTCTAGTGCAAATAAAAATTCGATCAAATCATATCAACATACAGTGACAAATGGATAAATCAGTAATCAATCCCAGTTGATAAACTACAGTTGAGACAACATATTCAAGCATTTTAAATGTTCACGAGACAAGTGAGAAGTGTGGACAATATGTGGACATTGATATTTCACACATGGATTTGTACATTTCCTGCTGAAGTTGTCAGCTAGAGTAAAAATTTGCAAGTTTGAGAGTGAGCCAAGTTTTGATCAGCCGTGACTAGAGCAAGCAAGATCTACTTGCATTGCAAGTGTAGCAGAAAGCTGCTATTACAATGCTGAAATATCGGTGTAGGCCACATCCTCTCTCATGATGTGTACGTTTATGTCATGATAGTGATCATGATTTAGTGGTTTCTAGATACAATAAGAAGACATGAATTGAAGTTTTTGTTATAATTATAGGTTATAATTAACAATTAACAGAAATATAACCAAAGAAAATTTGACATGAATCATTTAAGTCATTTATTAAATTATAAATGAGTTACTTTTAGAAGTATCAGGATGCGCTCACTCTTTTGTTTGATATCAACACAAATGTATTATTTTCATTTTTTCTTACTTTCGGTTGCACAAAATGAGAAATTTAAACACGATTTTGGTCTCTGAAAACATCTTTGTCATGTTTCTTTACATTTTACAGACTAAATAACCAATTGAATGAAAACTTAGCTGAATAATCAATATGAAAAGAGGTTTTAGTTGCAGCCCTACTGTGTGTGTGTGTCTTTATGTCAGTTGACCAACAGCAGGCACATGCCATTGGTGTCATGCTTGGCTTAGAGTTGTCGGAGGCAAAAGGTACTCCAATGCCCCCACCACCACCCTCCAACACCACCTCCACTCTCCATACTTGGCCTGAGAGGATGACAAGCCAATGGCAGAGCCAGCTCGCCGGTCACCCCACACCCTAGCACACACAAGACACCGGAAAAAAAGGGTGGTGGTGTGTGTGTGTGTGTGGGGGGGGGCAGCTGGCTCATCTGACACTTAACAGAACATCAAGACTAGTTGCCTGAAGCTCGAGAGAAGACTACAGCTGTGGTTTCAAAGAGTCGCCCCAAACCACAGCCAGGAAGTTACAAACACACACACACACACACACACAGCTGGTCATAGTTCAAATCCTCAGAAATGTTCAAGTTCTTCCGAGTGGTGCACTGAGAGAACAGAGATGTCGGGTGTTGAGCATTAGGTCAATTGATTTAAGCTCATTATTTCAACCTTATCACTGAAGGATTAGCACATGGAGACTTTACACACACGATATGTAATCCCATTTTCACAAGACGGCGGCTTACAAATCTGAGAAGCGACTTTCTCTCGGCGGCTACGTGAATCTGCGTAATATGACGTACAGTATGTGCAGCTGAAACGATTAGAGGATTAATCGAATGACAGAAATTTAAAAAGGCAACTACTGTGATAATCGACTGAATGTTTCAGTCATCTATCAACACTGTCTGGTCCCAAATCATATAAACCAGTCATAGATCTTTTTTGTTTTTTTTGTTTTAACAACATATGGAAGTTTCTTATAGTAACAACAACTTATCATATTATAAAGAGAAATGTGTCCTGCTTTAACGAGATTTTGTGTAATAATGAGAAAGTGTTGTGATATAACAAGATAAAGTTATATGCTGTTATAACAAGAAAGGTTTCTTGTAAAAACTGTGACAAGAAAATGTCATAATAAGATGAAAAATATCTTGTTTTAAGGAGAAACTCAGCAATGCGCTGCCATAGCAGATTAATGGATGCAGCTCTAACATCATTTATATCCGTAAATCAATGGTTTCTTCACATCCCTGTTGTGTGACACTGATTGTCGGCATAATATAGCTCACTAAAAAGGAAGGAGGACATTTTTTCTCAACTTGAAACCAAACATGTTGCGCCCCACTTCTGCAAAGAGGGTAAAAAAAACAACGACCTAGACATATTACAACATGCCCATACATGTGCAACTTTCAAATTCTTCAAACTCTACTTCAACTTCCTGATTTGCAGACAAGAAGCCGCACACTCAGTGGCTCACTATTGATTCTGTTCCAAAAATGCAAAATGTTTTCATGAGTTATTGATTTATTGGATCCTGTTGTTGTTTTTGGTCAGTTTCTGCCAATAACTCATTGATAATTCAACAGTTTTGCAAATAGTACAGCACGTCACGAGGGAGGCAATGTAAATAAGAGGATGAGTCAGTAAGTTCCTGCATAAATCTATTACACAAAATTGATACATTTCTCGTTATGACTGTTAAAAGCTGCTGTTATAACAAGAAAAAGATCTAGTCAACGCCTAAAGAGAAGATATCGCAGCCAAGATCGGCTGGAAAACTCGGCAATGACTTTGATTAAGTGTTATTTTGTACTTGGGATGAGACGCAGCCAAAATATGATCCATCCCTTACTGAACAGGAAGCATCTCACTGTTTATCACTGAACGGCTGCTGGATGGTTGTTTATGCTCATGTGGTGTCAGTGTGACACCTTTCATCTGCTTCTTCCTTTTGCCTGACTCGAGTCCATCCTCCTCCGATCACACTCCGCACTGATTTTAAGGCTGACCTTGCACAAGACAACCACACCCAGGACTGCAGGTCCTGACCTCCACAATGAACTCGCACACACTCCCCGGCACATGGTCACACAGTGGAGAAATGTTCGGGGGAGGGAGGGTGGAGGATGGGATTTGTGAACTGGAACAAAGGTCACGCGTATCCATCAACAGCTACCAACACAGCATCAGGGCACATGACCTCTACCAGCAGGTCATACAAAACGTACTGTCACCTTGAAACTGTTGTTCACAAGACTCAATAAAATCTGGGCAGCAAATCAAAACTAAAGTGCTTTTTGCTCTTCCTCTAAGGTGATTTTTAGACTTTTGAATACAATAATTATTCAAGTTCTGTTGTCCTAAGACCAGGGCTGCGACTGACGATTATCTTCATTATCAAATAATTTGATGATTATTTTCTTAATCATTTAATCTATAAAATGTCAGAAAATACAGAAAAATACCAATCACAGTACCCTGAAGCCTAACAAATGAAATTTTTATATCTTCATATCAAGTGTCCAAAACACCAAAATATTCTGTTTACCTTCACATGATGCAAAGAAAAGCTGCAACCTCACAACTCAGAAGCTGGAATGAGGCATTTTTGTTTGAAAAATGACGATTAATTATCAAAATAGTTAGAGAAGTAAGTACAACTTTGATTAACCAACAAATATTTTTAGCTCTACCTACAATGCACCTGCCATAACAGATAAAAAAAGATGACATATGAAGTACTTCTGGTGTTATCTCAGGATACTATCAGCACCTGAACAGACATTACAGTAAAGTATTAGGAAACTGGAAAGAGCTCAAATAGAGAAAAAGATACAAGGCCAGCTTTTCATCATCATACTCCAGGGTTAATCTTTTTTTTTTTTTTTAACTGAAGGATGTTTTCCAAGAATGGGATGACTTTTTCGTAACTGTCCGATATTTTCCAAGAAGTTACATTGGAAAATCATTTGGCAGAAACAGCATTCACAGTAATTCATTCTTCTCGTAACACCCCGTACAGAAGCATGATAATTTGAGGCTGATTTGTTAAACCAGATCTCCAACTTGCTGACTCACATGATTCTTTTAAATTCAATTTAGACAGTTCAAGACATCAGGAAAAGGTGGTTGGGATGACTTTTATAAATCCTGCCCCGAGCTGAAGTTACTGCTTTTAAAAAGGCCCCGCGTCAGGGCTGCTCTTAACTGTTGTGTAAATATCAGCTAGCTTGGTATTTTGCATGGTATCTAACCCCAAAACAGGCAGACATGCTGATGCTGGTACTCTCAAATGACCAAAGCAGAGTGACAACAGGGCGGCAGACTGCTCCTGAATCACAAAACCACAAAGTGTCCTTCTGTTTCCTCTAATGAAAGCTGCTCCTGTACTCAAAGGCAAAAACACATGATTGCACGGTCACTTTTCTATCATCCCATATCTATAGTGTAACTGCTTATGTGATTGTGCTGCATGGCTAAACATGCATTACCTAATCTCTTAAAAATGTTGTTTAAAAAAAAAAAGTGAGGGAAATGATAAACTCCACACTACATTCCACAGATTCCTGAGAGAGGAAGTTTGCCATAAAACTCCTCCGGTGCCAAGCACACCTCGCCAAAGAAGAAAATCCACTGAAATTTAGCAAATACAAAAAGTGTTGTCCACACTTGTCGCTGTCAGTCTGGTTTCTCATTCATGGATTTCAGTGCCAACAAACACACAGGACATTCAACCTACGATAAAAGTTGAAGAAAGAAGAGAGCTTCCAGATGTGCTGACTGGAAGTGTTCAGTTGTGATCTGCTTTGACATACTTAACTTCGTTATAGAGGAAGGGCGCCTAAACTTGGCAATAATACAAGAAGTGCCTGATGGCTGTCTGTCTCTCTGCCACCTCCAATGTGAGAGTTTCTGTTTCTGTTTTTGCTGTTACAGGAAATGAAAAACAGTCCAAGCTTTCTGAATAACCGAATAACTGCTGTTTTACATTCTCAGTGTAGAAGAACCATTCAAATGTGTTTGCAAGTTTTAGTTTTGATTACTTAACACTTTTGATCACCATTTTCAATTGCATCACATAGATTCACTGCAGGCTGCTGTTCCATCACAGTAAACGTCTAATCTGCATTCATTTTTGTCGGTGTTACATTATCTTTGTGTGGCGACACAGATTCAAGCCTGACCAATAAGTCACTCTGGTTGATATATCGGCTGATATTAATCATACATATGTCAGTATTGGAAGAAATTGCAGCACTGATATGACAAAGATAGAGGCGTGTTGTTGCATGTCATTCTCCATCTCTCTCCTGTCATTTGCTGTAATTTCTTCACAGTCAACTCTATAATAACGGCCCTCGACAAAATAGTTTTTAAAATGCCGAAGATGTTTTTGAGATATTTTAGAAGAAGTGTCTCTATTATTACAGTATTATTACAGCTCTCTGTCCACCAGAGAGCACTGACAAGTTTGTTTTTCAAAAGGTCATTTGGGAGAACACTGATATCACTCTTGTGTTGTTCAGTAAATATGAAGCTGCCTCAAGCAGATGTTAGCTTAGTTTAGCATAAAAACTGAAAACAAGAGAAACAGCTAGCCTGGTTCTGCCTTCGGGTAAACCCACCAGCACCCCAAAGGCTCGCTAATCAACAAATTATATCTTGTTTGTTTAATCTGACAAACAAAACAAAACGGAATGACAGTTGTGACTGACAGTTAGCTTCCGGGATTCTCCCTAGTTGCTTGGCAACTGGTCCCAGCCAAGAAACGGTCTGATACATAACCCTCCGGAAAAAACGGCAAATTATCTTGTTTTTTAAACTATAAATGGTCTTATCAAAAATGTTTGTTTGTGCTGTGTGTATCCAGACCTGCTCGGACTATATTTGTTTGTTTGTATTTATTTGATACGTGTAAAACGCCCTCATTAAATTAATGATAATGTAGCTAACTTTGATAGATAGCCTAACATTAACCCAAGCACATTTCAAGAGATTAGATCAGATTATTGGGCTCAAACGTGAAAAAACACCAGCATGCTCCTTTAACTAGAGCGCTAATCTAACTTCCTCATATAAGTGCGCTGAGCACTAACAGGGTCAGAAACATACAGTTATATGGCGGGGATGCAACGACATACACTTGATAATGCTTTAATTTTCTTTTTTAAAATCTCGTTATGATCTTATTTCATTAACGCTAACTACACTGGCGTCAGCGTGCAGGGCAGGTACACAGATTAAACGGAGATTAAATTTAAAGTGTCAAAACTACGCATCATTTTACACAGTGTCTAATCACGCAGCCCTGATGCTACGTGTCCATATCTCTATTTAACGCTATTTATGAGGACAAACACACGGGTTTATCAGCGACAGATAAGAGTGATGAACGCACTATTCCGATTAATACGCTGGATGTTGACTGAACATGCTGTCGATGTGAACATTATGAGCATAATAAGGAAGATATGATAGTCTATGTGGGGAAATACAAAGATACAAAACGTGGCTTGACTCTGGTCTATCTTAAGGCAACAATAAAAGCGAACAGCAGCTGGTTTCTAACGGCTCGTCATCGCATCCCACTACTAAAATAACCCTGTAAATACGTCACAGTGAATAATAATGTACTTCATATTTGATTTTTATAAGAGGCAAATGTGTCCACAAACCTGTGTGCCGCAGCAAATCCGGAGACTTCAAATCTGACTCTGGAAGAAGCAACAGCAGCAGCAGCGGGCTACGTTCCCTTCAGCTGCCCGACGCTCAGCCAATCAGAGACGGTCTCCCCTGTTGTTTTGCGTAAAGTTTGAGAGGAGTGCTGCCATTGGTCGATATGTCACGATAAAGACGGTTGTGCATATTTTACACACAATAAAGGCCTATGGGCTATATATGTATGTTAACAGGTATATCCTGGTGAAAAGTCACATGCGGCCACATCCTGTAGAGCAGCAGAAGAAGACAGACTGACGTTACACATGTTTTCATGTGGCACTGGGCTGACATGGATCAATAAAAGTAAAAAAGGGGAGGTCGATGATAATAATGATAATATATCAGCCCAAGATGGGTCGGAAAAAACAAACAAAAACAGTCAAATGAATGCAGGTTAATGTAAGTAAGTTTTTTTGTGACTAAGGTGTAAGGACAGAGCGTTGTCCTATATGCTGTACAGACTGCAAAACCCATATTTTTGGGGGGTCTATATAAATATTGTCAACCAGAGTGGAAAATTCTTTTGCTCACTATAACATAAAAGCACCACAAGTTACAAAAAATACTGCAACAAAACAAACCATCACCATAAAAGCACTATGTTCCTCACTAAAACATAACATAGCATAGCATAACATAGTATAGCATAGCATAGCATAGCATAACATAGCATAGCATAACATAGCATAGCATAGCATAACATAGCATAACATAACATAACATAGCATAGCATAGCATAGCATAACATAGCATAGCATAGAATAACATAGCATAGCATAACATAGCATAACATAACATAGCATAGCATAGCATAACATAGCATAGCATAGCATAACATAGCATAGCATAACATAGCATAACATAGCATAGCATAGCATAGCATAGCATAGCATAAGATAACACATTACATAAGCACCACAAGAACATGTAACAAAAAACACTGCTACAAAACAAATATTGAAGTATAAAACACAGTACAGTAGTTTAAAAAAAACTCATTAAATACTTAAAACAGCAAAAAACATAAAATTAGAAAACTGTAGACAAAGATTTGTGTCTCAGTTTTTTGTAGTTGAAAATATTTTTTAAACACTTGGAATAAAAAGACTTCTTAGAAATATTTTTGGTTGCCAAAGGCAGCGCTCATAGTCTCAACTGATGGCTTTATATCTCGTCTAGACAGTATACAGCTCCCTCAGCTTCATATAGTTTCCCAATTATTCGGGGAATTATTAGTTTTTATTCTTTATTTTATAATTGTTTGTTGTTCTTATCTTGACTATATACAGAGATGTATTGACCCTGATCAAAACATATGATCAACAAAGAAATTGTTGTGTTTTCTGGGGGATTAAACACCGAGGCCATGTCTTTTTTCTGGAAAATTGGGAATTTTTTAAAGAAATTTAGGGGGTTTTATGTTCTACTGTGGCAGGTATTACAGTATTTAGGCTAATTCCAGTATTTTAAGATTAAGTATTTGACAACTTTCAGGCCAAGAAAATGAATAAAGGTTTCAGTATTTCTCCTGTAGCGTGGAGAGGGCTTTGGAAAAGCATTTAGACCTTCATATTGGAAAGCTTCATTTCACATGTCTGTAATTCTCTAATCATTTCCTGAAAGAATTAATGTCACCTGGTCCTGAGACTGTAACCAGTAAGTTCAGTTAGAATTTAGTTTGCTGTGTTCAGTTTGAGTCCAAATCCCAAGAATAAAACCTGCAGAAAATATGACTGAGCAGCTTATCAAATAAATTAAATAAGTACAATATAATTAGAGACTTTCTTTTTGGCATCATCTTTGTGTCATCAAGTATTATCCTGGCTGCATCCTTACTGTCCAACAGCACATACAGTAGTTGAGAACATTTACTTTGATAATAAGTGCTAATATACTTCTGTACTTTCATAGTACACAGCTGATCAGCACAGAGAGAGAAAACCAGAACAAGGATCTGAGTACTCCTTCCAGCATCATGTTCACAAAACTGAGTTCAAAACATTTAAGATTTAAAGTCATAAAGTGAAATGTTTATCTGAAAAGTTCCACACATCAGCAATCTGCAGGTCTACTGGAAGCTTATCTGAATTTAGACCAAGATTATTGTGAGGTACAAACCTTTAATGCAGGCGAGAGCCCGAAAATAATAGTTAGAAAATGATCTTAAAATGTGTGTCAGTGAAGTGGAATATTGTTTTTATATCTGATGGTTTAGTTGCAATATTAATAGACCTCCTGATTCTAAATTGTGAGTTTCTAACAACTTTATCATTTTAAATCTATAATATGACATTAGTTTATGGATTTTACCCAATACAAGATCATTTTAGCTGTCTGACACCTGAGAATCATGTTCTCATAACTGCGTAAATAATTCTGTAATGTAAGTAATAGATTTTATATTGTCTTTTTAAGACCGGGATTACAGTTTGTTTAAGTCTGTCTGTATAAAACTATGAGAAGTTTTGCATCTTATCTCTAAAACATTTTCTAGTTGACAGGTCACTGTAGTTTCCAAAGGACACCACAGGAGGGAGCAGTTTGACGCTTAAAAGTTGAGTTGATTGTAGGTTCAGTAATTTATTTAAAAACATACTTTTCAATAAAAATAAAAACCTTTCAAACTGACTGCTGTATTGCAAAAACTCCCACTACACACCAGTTTATCATGGGTCAAAGATAAAATAGCGACTTTAAAGAAATCATGTTGTTTCATGTAAATGATTATTTCAGTGTCTCGGTGAAAAACAGACTTTGTGTCGTTTTTTTTTTAATCTCCCCAAATGCAAAACCACAGTATTATTTCTGTAAGGATTTAAGGAGCTAATAATAATTTAAATTAGTTTTATTTTCAGGACATTCACTGTGATAGTATAATATTACAGAACATTTCCTGAGAGGAACAGAACAGCTATACTTCTGTTCCCGTGTTTACAAGCTTTAATCAGTAAAACATCGGCCTATAAAGCTGCTGTATTTGTTTTTCAAAGGAACCCATGATGTCTGAACTCAGCTTTAGATCACCTCCTCGGGCTCAATGGGGACCGTGTGAACTGCTGCAGTTCAGGCTGAGGGTGGCGCACCAAGCTAAAGGATTGTGTCGGGGACCCTCAGAGGTCACCACGGGTCAGAGCGCAGCGCCTGACAACACCGAGTCCTCACAGGCTGCTGCTGCTGCTGCTGCCGCTGCTGCCGCTGCAGCTCTGTCACAAATTAGGCTTGGCTGGAGACGTGTTTATGTTTTCCTGCAGAGCTGCTGTACAGATATTATAGTGAGACCTCTGGATATTAAATAGAGGGAAAAAGATACAAACGAATGATGGAGTCACCACATATTGAGACACGCCATTGAGTCCATAGTCTAGTAATATGATTCTAACGACAATTATTTGTTCTTTAGGGATAAACTCTATTTGTGTGTGCATGTGCGTGCAGGAGCCTGCAATAGGCTGTTATATTATATTTATTATCATTATTTTTTCCTGGCACAACCAAAAGCTTCTGTGTTGAACCAACCATGCAGGATTAAGCTACAACCTTACTGTAACAATAAAAACATGTACAATATGTTAATTCACTAATATTGTGAATTATATTTACACTGCAAATAACTGCACAGTACAGCATTATTAAGGTCAATCTAGTGGTCTGTTGTGTGCAGCAGAGGTGATTCTTTGTTGACACTGATTTCTCTGTTGCCATGATTGATTTCAATGCATTTCTAACTTTTAATGCATCTGAATCATTTCTATATTATGTATTTTCTTGCCCTAGGCTGCATGCAAAACAACAAAACGTGGATTAAACTGGAAAAATGTAATTGGCACTCTATTTTTGTTGCAGACAATATATTTTGTACATTGTACAATGTATTTCTGTACAGTGTGAAATATTACAGAGTATTAGTGCGTCAAAATGCCAGAATTTGAAGTAAAGATTATTATTGAAACCCAGTTTTCAGTCAGGTGCTTTGGACAGTAGGTCTGTCAACGGGAACTCCAAAGAGGAAAAATCATGTTATTTTCATATTATTAATATAACCAATCAGCCCACTCAACAGTCTCATTTATTTCCTTTGACATCATTGTATTATGTTTCCTACAGTGACTTTTTGTTGGTGTGTTTCACTGTTGTATCTTTCGAATCAAATTACTGCAGTTCTCTCCTCTTTTTTTGCCAATTTGAGTGTACAGCAGTCATTAAACAGGCTATTAAATCGTCTTCCTACTGCATATTAGTGTCTAGAAGGGCCAATATGATAAATACAATCAAAACGTTGTCATACATTCACAATTAATCCAGAATGAATGTGTTAATGTGTCCATACGTGCGCAGAGATTTGCAGCTATTCTGAATAACGCAGGCAAACCAGAGCTGTAAATATAGGATATGTTTTAAATCTGAGGAATAATATTGCTGCTAAAACAACTCCACCACAACGATTAACAGTCTGTTTAAATAATAACCATGGCACCAAATCATAAAAGTTGCCAAATATTCCCAATATAGTCTGGTAAAAAATGTGGAAACGCAGTGACTTGACACATAATTTACTCAGAAGAGCCCATGCTGTGTAATACACGTTCATGTATTAAATCAGACAGTTGTCAAACCAGTTAACGAATAATTTGAACACGGAAATACAAATTTCACATCAAAGTAACACAATAACTATGATGAAGTAAAATCCTGACGCATCGTTTGGCTTCGTACTGACGGAACACTTGGCCTTAAAAAGTCGGTCAGCAAAAACTTCCAGTCTTCAATTCAGTTTTAAAAAAAGCAACAACACAGACGTCCCTCCATATTTCAAAGGACAAACACATAAAAAGTGTTAAAAACTGCACAGTCAAGTAATTGGATTTTATGCCCTCGTCCCGCTCGCTCGCGCTTTTCTCTCCATGGTGCTCTAAAAACTCTCCAAACGCTTCAGATGTCTTGTGAGCCTTTCTTTCACAATCTCCGCTGCTTTTTTATTCTTCGACACTGCTCACAGGATCAAATATATCCAAGCACGGTGAAACTTTCGAGATTAAAACGTTCTCAGTGAAAAAAAAAAGAATCGCAGCAAACTGTTTTGGCGCATGAGAGCAGTTTGAATGTGAGAGAAGGAGCGCACACAATAAACCTGTTGTTAACCTTGCTGTGAAAATATGTTTGAAGAAAACAGCCAATTGTTGTATGAAATGTATTCAAGTATAAAATAATGCCCTTTGTTTGGGGGGAAAAACTTGAGCAATGTGAGGGTACAAAAGTCCCCTGTGGCATTTACTAGCACCCTTTGTGCAGTTTGCGCTTTGGCGTCTCCACTTGGCGCATTACCCAGGCCCCTTTAAACGCGATTGTTTCTTTCTTTCTAATGACATTTACCGGATCAAAACATGCTGTTAATTCGATCAGAAAGCTTCACCCTTCATAACAATGGCAGTATAATTTCTCCCAAAGTTTGTTAAGTTGACCGAAATTAGGCAAATGAATAGGGGTCTCCAGGCTATCCATCTTGCAGGTGACGGGGAATAATGCGCGTTCACACCAGCTGCATTCTTCTTTATTTCTCCCTTTCTTTCACAGCATTATTAAAATTTAGGCCAATGAAACTATTCATTCGACTGAATAGACATTTTCTTATAGGATAATAGGATACAAATTGAGCCTCTCCAAAGAGTCTCCAGTGGTGGGTAACCCTCGTGTGCCAGAGGCTGCTGGAGACGCTGGCCTTGACGCAGACGACGCTCGTGTGCCAGGGCTAATCACACACCTGCCGAGGAGTCCAACAAAATAAAGAATGTAAACAAAAAGCTTGCCATCTCTCATAAAAGATGGACGTGTCACCAAGTCGTGTGAGAAACGCCGAGAACAAACGGGGGGACTCCGTCTCCAAAAGATCTCCCCTGAACTTGGCGGAACAGCCTATTAAAGGCTTACTTAATTACTCTAATGACACTGGACAGGCCTTAAAACTCGGACCGGGCTTGGATGAGAGTTAAGATCGCTTGCTGGGATTTGTAAACAGGCGATCGTGTGAGAAACGCGAGTTGGAAGAAAGAGGGTTTCTTTTTTCGCCGGCTTTGTTTTCAGTGCGCACAGTGCGCCCCGCCGGATCAGGCGATCCCAACGCTCAGTTCTTATTTCCCGCCTGGGTTGTTACTATGCAAATA
The DNA here is from genome assembly GCA_038419695.1 of Scomberomorus guttatus. Classification (NCBI taxonomy): domain Eukaryota; kingdom Metazoa; phylum Chordata; class Actinopteri; order Scombriformes; family Scombridae; genus Scomberomorus; species Scomberomorus guttatus. The sequence continues at coordinate 14,529,977 of CM076447.1, forward strand.
ATATTCCAAAAGTAATCACGTGTCTTTTGAACAGCCACGTGGATTAACAAAGCAGGTTTGCCCCCCTGCTAGCCCATGGCTTTAGATTTTTACTATTTCTTTAACTGATCCTAAATGCACACATTTACCCAATGCATGGCTCTAATCCCATGGAATAATTTACACCATGAATGCAGGAGTCCCTTGGATGATCCCTTTATAAGGACCAGCTTTCCCCTCAAACCTCAGTCTGCTTCATCTCCTGCCAGAGCAACACATCTCTCCAACCACCAGCTGAAGTGATTTTTAAGAAGTTTGTCAGAAATTCGTCGATGGCATCTAAAATGAAAGATCGGAAGGTATGCGCTCCATGTGCGCTCTGTATGAGGACTGAGATATTTTGGAAACATGGCACTTTTAACACTTTTGAATCACTTTATGGAATTTTGTACTTCATTCCTGACATCGAATATTGTTTAACTACAGTTTGGAGGTATTTTTATGGTAGAGGAAGGGAAATCTATTGTGCACCTCCTCTGTGGCACGCGTTACAGGATAACTACGGCGCACTACTGGTGTAAAAGAGCCTTTCTGACACTCACGTAATATTTGGCGACAATAATGTACTTAATTATGTTACAGACACTTTGAATGTTTTAAATTCACTGTGTTAAATTTGCTAAAAGATATGGTAACCATTTCCAATGAGGCCTCGAAGATATAGAAGCTGTCTGGAGCGCAGATGTCTGCTGCGCGCTCTGGAGCAGCGCGCGGCGCGCCAAACTCTCCAAGAGTTATAGATCTCATGATCAAGCTTCCAAAATATTTTGTCACTGGATACGTTTTACATATATATATTTTTCGTATTTCTGACTCATACAAAACTGTAAATGAGATGTACTATATTATTTTCGCGTGCTCATGTTCTTTCCCTCCCTGCTTTTACAGAGAACTCCCATCTCTCACAAAGTTATTGAGAAACGAAGACGGGACCGCATTAATCGCTGCCTAAACGAATTAGGAAAAACAGTTCCAATGGCGCTGGCAAAACAGGTATTGTAAATTTAGTCATGTATATTCTGTATAAGTGATTTATTGCTTATTATACAGTACTGATAATTTGGTAATGGACTGTAAATCGTATTTATAAGTGGATGTGGTCATGGTGAATATTTGTAATCAAACATTTTCTAATGTTAGATTTTTTTGAATATTTTGGCAGAACTCTGGAAAACTGGAGAAGGCTGAAATCTTGGAGATGACAGTTCAGTATCTGCGAGCGCTCCACTCAGCGGATTTCCCCCGTGGGAGAGAAAAAGGTGAGAAAACTTAACACAGAGGTCTTACACTTTACGCACCCCAACATCACAGCTCTGCCAACGAATTATATGCGTTTTATACAGAGATGATTAGGGATAAATGTGAGTTATTTGTAAATGTTTGTCATTTTTAATTGAACCCTAACTTCTGTTCATACATTTTACTGCAAGTCCACTTTTACGCACCGGAATCAGATCTGTTATTTATCATTTCATGTCGTCAGGGGTTTAAATCGCTGCATACTTTGATTCATTTCAGGTGAACTGCTGGCTGAGTTTGCGAACTACTTCCACTACGGATACCACGAGTGTATGAAGAACCTGGTGCACTACCTGACCACAGAGGACAGGGCTGAAACCAAAGACATCAAGTACGCACGGATCCTCGCCTTCTTACAGTCCAAATCCCGTGCGGTCACCGAGCCGGTGTTCGGCTCTGTCGGCTCGATGCCAGAACCGTCAGACTACCTCGGCCAGCTGCACTCATCACCGGAGCACCAAAGCCACAGCCCCACTGACACCGTGTACCAGCAGAGTCCGCCGGGACACTTCTCGTGGCACAGCACGGCCCGCAGCCCGGGCATCTCGTACCCAACAGTGCCGCTCTCTGCGCACACACAACAGCACGGTGGATACTTGTCACCGGTGCAGGGACTCGATCACCACTATTTCAACTTCATCGGTCACACGCACGCAAACACGTTCAGTTTGCACAGTGCGCAACATGCCATGTAAATAACCGTGCCTTGTTTTGTTGTTGTTTTTATTTATATAACTGTGGATGATGGAGACAGACCCTGTACATGATGTGAATAAATATTTCTGATGAAAATTCAGCCTCTTTGACATCATTTACACTCATTGGTCAAGTGGTTAAGTGGCGCTTTAGTGCGTAATTAGAGATCACCAAAATTACAACAAGCAATTACGACTCAAATATCTTCCTGCAAACACAGTTGGAAAGGCAATAAAAAAGAGAAAAGAAGAAAGAAATTGTCTTCAAGTGCAACTTTGTGAAAACCTCCAACCTCCAGCAAATTATTAGTGATTTTGCCACATTTATATAAGTATAAAGAAAACGTGCTACTACAGAGACTATAGCCTTTACTTTCATTATAGAAGGGAAAATAAAAGTAGTATAGGATTTGGAGTAATTTTTCTTTGTAAAGTGAGCCATTTGGACAAGACAGGCTGCTCAAATTTTATTTAAAAAACTCAAAAAGGCTCCTTATTTAGTGCAGCCCTTCTTCCTGTTTTAGAAGAATCCAGACACAAATATAAACAGCCTCTCTTATCCACAGAGAGGCTGTTTATGCACTGATCTGTGGGTTTAATGGTGGATGCAGCAGCAGGTTCCAGGGGGCAGACATGAGCCTGATTCCCACTGGGCCACCACACTCCTGACTTTAACAAACCTGCACTTAACAAAACCATTGATGCACTCAACACTGACCAACAACACTGGAAAATAACAAAAGAAGACAAAAGTAATTGTGAGGTGTTTTGCATTTCTAGGATCTCAAAGATGATTTCAAGAAGAAAAGGGTGGAAATTTGCCCCCTCTGAACATTAACCAAGTTTTAACATTCCCATATATTAAGGCGAATGAGGCTGAGTATTCGTCAGGATTAAAGAGGGATGTTATGCAGGGAATAAAACGTCGGTGCTTATTTACATGTGAAGGTTTACAATTCTTTAGTCAAACACAACCCACAGAGCAGCATTACCTCAATATGAATCATTTTATCAACAAGAAAAGAAATTTGTAGGATTTACATGCAAAAAAAGGGGACTTTCTTCTAAGTCTTTTAAACTTTCTCTCACTTTGTGAAGGGAAGCCATATTGGGACCAGTTACTGGCAGAATGGGCTCTTTGCCTTCCTAAGAATAAGGAATTACTCCGATCAAAAGAGAATTGTTTTTGCCAAGCTTGTGTCTCCAATATGTGACCACAGTGTCTCAATAAATGCATTAAACTCCTTCCAGGCCTCTTCTGTCTTCCTTTAAGTAAGTTGTATAGTGTTAGATTGTAAAAGAGAGGTTAAAAAAAGAGAGAGAGAAAGGGGGGAAACTCCTTGTTTTTTTTTAAACCAAGGAGCCCCATTGTGGGGCATCTGAAAAGGGAACAATCTCTGCGTCCTTGTGCTTCATCCTTGAGTGATTGCGAAGAAAAATAATCAACACCATGAAATCAAAGTTTCTCTCTGAGAAGAGTGCAAGAAAACACTTTTTCTCCCAGTTTTCCTTTAGAGGTAAGGTTGAAAACAGTACATTTCTCTCTCCTGTGTCAACTTAAACCACTCTACCTGAGAATATTACTAAAGGACAAACAGCAAGGTGTGTTGTACATACAGATATGATGGGTGGAAGAATCATTTCTGGGTGGATGGGTGGATGACGGCTGCATGGATAAACCCACATTAATCGCCTGGATGGTTGGATAAACCCACATTAACCAGCCCCTGACCAAAAAAGACAAGCGACAAGAGAGCAAATGAAAGAAATGAAAGACAGTGGCCATGCAGATGGAAAAGTGACAATACGATAAAAGAGAAAATGCTTTGAGGGAATACTTGGATCCCCACGGCTCCAATATTGGTTTAAATCCTGACTCTAAATACAAAGTTTAGCAGGAAAAAAAAAGACTCATGTTCAGCCAGATGTAAAAGATTTAGCCGCAGCACATCACATGAATAATAATAAATTGAGCAAGGATAAAAAAAAAAGGATTCTAAGGACATTTATTGTCATGTAAACTGAGCCGCGGTGGTAAAGCTTCAGTTGGAGAATGTTTATCTTTCACGTCACATGCTGAACATTAACAATCCACTCTTTTGAGAAATCATTCGTCAAAGAAAAACACAATCATGCTCAGAATTGAGACTTTGATAAGCATGAAGTCAGGGAAGTTTATAAGGAAAAAAAAAACAAGTTCTCACCCAGTTGAAACATCAGGGACGCCTGATGGGAGTAAGTCCAGGACAAAGTCTGATAAGTTTTTTATTTTATTAATGTATTAGAATTTTGACAATAAACCAAAAGTGAAAACCAGCTACGTTAAATGATACAGATACTTTGTGTATGCATCCATTTATTGTTTTTAAAACAGTTTTTATATTAAACTGTTCTATGTTGAGATTGTGATATGATTTTTGCACGTTACACGTTACTGTCTCATGTTACACTTTTTTACTGAAGGTACAACAACTGTGTTTTAAGCTGTTAACACTTTTATCTCCAGACACAACACACTTCACCTGCTGCCCAGTTTTATTTCCGTTTTTTTTCAAGTGCATTTTTTATATTGAATGTTTTATTGCAACCTTTACTTTCTTGCTTTACTTGTGACAACTTTTGTCTCAATACACTTTATAGTTACTATTTATGTTGTGTGATGTGTACATCGTATTTAGTACCTGTCATTTTTGTTTTTTCATTCACATTACATACCTGTGCACTACTCACACTACCTCGAGTTTTATAGTTGCACTATAACTTGCATATTACATTTATTTTACACATATTGCAAAAATGTGTATATACAATGTGTATATATATATATATATAGAAAGAGAGAGAGAGAGTATATACACTATTTGTATGTATATATGTAACTGTATATTCCTTGTATGTATAATATAGTTTTCCCTTTTTAATTTCTTCTTTAATGCTACTTTTATATACTTTGATCTATTTTACTGCCAAATGGATTGCTTTATTTTATTCTAATTCAAAATATTTTAATATTAGTAAATACATTTTTAATGTGCGTAGTATGGAGGGGGCTACAACTGAATTTCAGTGTATAATGACAATTAAAATGAACCTTGAACCTTCATTTTGTACATAGTAGATGTTCATTATGTATGTTGTTTTCTAGATTTACTTGTCTGTTCTTCTGCTTCTGCTGCTATTAAAAACACTTGAATTTTTCTATGTGGGTTCAAAAACCTTTATCTTATCTTTAATGCAATTTAATGCAAAAATGAATTTTGCCTCTGAATAATGTTGCTTTTAAAATTTCAAACAAATACAATAATAAGTCAGTTTAGTGTAAAATACATTTCCTGTTTTCATTTTCTGAGTCCAGAACTTTATTGTTCATCAAGACAAGTTCATCAAGTGGATTTTACTCAGACGTTGTGTTTGTGTACATGCAGCATGAATATGAGCACATATGGGAGCATGAATGTGTCGCCTGTGAGTACATAAACACATACTGTGGCCCAGTGGTTCCCAGCCTGGGGGTGGGGTCCTCCACATAAATCTAATGCATCACAAGACCACTGTAAACATGTCTTTCTTACCAAGTCACTTCTTCTTGTAACTTGAGTCCTTAAAGGTTTTGTTCTTAAGAAAAGTGGAATCTGCCAGTGCAGTTAGAGCATATAAAACCATTTGTTTCAAGTATTTTCTAAAATCAAGCTTCTGGGAAAGTTTTAAAGTTTATTTCTACTGGAAACAGATTTAAGTTCTCACTCTACCTGTAGATTTTTTCAATTGGCAGTTTTTAGGGTTCAATTATTGACAGAGATAACTTGATAAGATGGTGGTTTTTAACAGTGATAATCAAAGTCATACTAAAGAAATCCACAAAATTATGTTAATTTTTTTTCTGACACTTTTTCAAATTCTGCTTTTTCTCTTGTCAAAGCACGAATACTTTCACTTCTTCATGTCTCTAAAATACTTCAAATGGAACAATCTGAGAAGGAAAACTGCTCCTAACTCATGTCCATACTGAGGCCATGACCTGTGACAGGGGGTCCTAAGGGGACGTTGAATCATTTTAAAGGAATAGTTCAATATTTTTGAGAAATGCTCTCATTCACTTTCTTGCCGAGAGCTTGATGAGAAGACTGACACCACTCTCGTGTTTGTCCATTAGATATCACACTACATGTAGCATGTAGTTAGCTTAGCTTAGCATAAAGACTGGTGCTGGATACAGCGCTGCCAATCAGCCTTGTTACTAATTTTTCATAGTTTTCACTCGAGTTATTGCAGCAAAAAAATCTCCTGCCGCTCAAACAGCATTTTCTCCATAGACCACCATTATAAAAGAGACATTTATAAAACTGAACAAGGTAAATGAGTACTCTTTATATTATAATTTTTAATCCATGAGGGTTTTACATTTGTAAAACTTTCTCAGAGCCTAGAAAGTGATTTTAAAGTTTGTGATCAATGTAAATTTAATGGGCCGAGCAGAAACTCACGGACAGGGCCAGCGGGAGAAACACTATTGTGTATATTCAGTGGCTGTTTTCATTTGAGTGAGTGGGCGCCATCTTTGATTCTAGTATCAAGTTCCTTTAATACATCCATAGTGAAAATGGGGAAAAAAGCTAGCTTGCCGTATTCTTGACAGCCAAAAGATTACTCCAACACATAACCCCCGGTAAAACAACAAATTGTCATTTTTACCTTTCAGTTTTTGCACAGATGAAACAAGCCAGGCTAGCTGTTTCCCCCTGTTGCCAGTCTTTATGCTAAGCTAAGCTACTGGCTGTAGCTTCATATTTAATGGACAGATATGAGAGTGGTATCAGTCCTCTCATCTAACTCTCGGCAACAAAGCAAATCAGTATATTTCCAAAAACTTTGAACTATTACTTTAAGAAGTCACAAGCCAAAAAGGTTGGAAAGCTGCCTTAAGAAGGACACATAAGTAGTGATCTGCCCTGTAAGTGTGTGAAAGCTCCTGTTTTGATCTTTGCACCCGTATGAGCACCAAAGTCAGGCTTAGACAGTTAGCTAAGCTTCTGAGAGTACAACAGCAAATCTCCTTTCCTTTACCAGGGTGTAGTGTGTTTGTGTTGCCTCTGTGTGTGTGTGTGTGTGTGTGTGTGTTTGTGTGAGGGAGGGGTACAGTCGAGCTTTTGGGAGCGAAGCCAAAGAAGTACACAAGCTGTGAGAAATCCAACAGTCAGTCCTGGTTGGTAATCAAAGTGCTCCAGTGGCATTGGGTCTCCGCCGGCTCACCTCAGGATGGTCGTCTGATCTACAGCATGAAAAGACAGAGACAGAGAGGAGGAGGGGGGGAGGGAGGAGGAGAGGGAGAGAAGAAGAGAGTGAGAGAGATAGAGTGAGAGAGAGAGAGAGAGGGAGTGTTAAGAAAAGGAGATCATTCCCACAACAGATACCACTATCTCACAGGGTTTAAAGGGCCCCTTTTCCGTACACCTCCCCCGTCCTCCTCCCCCGTCCTCCTCCTCCCCTCCCCTCACCAATAATGCCAAAACTTGGCAGCCAACCCAGCACATGAGCAACAGTTTCCCATCAGAGAGAAGCAGCCATCCTACTGCCTTGGCACCAGCGATGTCTGAAGAATGACGGGCACTGTAAGAAGAGAGCAGACATGAATGGAGTCTTTTAGGGAAAAAAAAAAAACAACAACACATATCAATGCCTTTTGATAGTCTGGGAGCACATCATTGTGTCGACATAAAGTGTGACATAAAGGGGTGAAAATATTTGATCTAATATCATATTAATAAAATGGTATTTGTTAAGATAAAAACATGTTATAATTTTACAGGCAGACTTTTTTTATATTTTGTCCAGACAAGCTAAAAAATGAACTTACAGTGTATTTTTTATAGTCGTCTCTGCCCCCTGCCAAGAGATGACGGTTTCACCTTTTTGCACTTGGCACAGCCGTCTATGTGCTCACCAGCAATCCAACCCCAATGCCATCAGATTATGCAAATCCATGGAGATGTCCTATTCAACACCACCTCCATTTAGGACTAAGATAGTTGAGCCAAAAATGAATAGAGTGATAAAAGAGGCAGTGTTTTAAAGAAAGGAGAGCAGTGAAGGGTCAAAGACATCTCTGACATAGATGAAAACATAATGAATACTGTACAGAACATCCCACTGTGGACCATCATTTCAATCGTGCCCTTGCTTTGTCTTTTTCTGTTGTTTTTTTTTTTTTTGCAAAGTTTTTCTAGTGTTTTTCGTCTTCTTTGACATGGACAATCTGAGAAATATGGAGCCAGAGAGCAGAGCACGGCATGGGAACAGCCCAACAAGCGTGCAGCGACACACTATAGAGTTCAAGAAACAAAAACAAAAAGAAACAAAATTGGACCAAACTCTTTGTTATTCATGGGAAAAAAAGAGCAAGCTTGTTAACTTGCACAATTAAGGCATCATTTGCCAAGAGAAAGTGCAGTTCTCTGTTTGCCTTTGTTTTTGGGGACAAAAGGTTGAAAAAGCATGTTTCACGTTGGTCCTGTGAGTTTCATGCGGGTGGGTTTGGTTATCTGCTGTGCCACAACAAGGGGCACTTTTGTCACGAGCACAGACAGTGTGACATCGGAAAGTGCTCGAGATAAATCAGGTAATTTTGCATGGTAGTTAGACAAAGAGCACCATACATTCCAGTTCCTGTGTGTGTTTATAAAGGGAGTATGTGTAAAAGGGAGGCAAATATAACACCGTGTGAGTAATTTCACAAGACGTCTCCAATAGAACGGCATAAATCTATGAATTAAGGCCTTTTTGTTAAAGCCTAATGGCATTAACTTTGACAACATCAATAAATTATTCATATTTGAAAGAATATGCGAGATTAGAGAACGCCAATAGAGATATTTCTCTACATTTGCATTCCTTCACATCTACAATAATTAAGAGCACAGTTGCTGTTGTTTTAGAAGATTTCTGGCAACATTTTGTTTTTAAATAATTCAGATGCAAACTGTTGACATTGAGGTCTGTGGATTATTGATTATCGACCTCTATTGTATCGGGACAGAAACAGAAATCTACAGTTTTGGAAAGTAATTAAATACATTTACTCAAGCACTGTCCTTAAAGTCTTTTTGTTCCTTCAATTAGATGTTTGAGCTTCACTGTGCAGAATGATGTATGTGCAGAGTTCATCTGCTGAAAGTGGAAGAGTGGAGAGTTTTAGGCGTGTAACTACAGTCATGATTTGTGACATCACAGTTTGGAGCCAACTGTGGTCCAGTAAACAATTTATAAAAGTGTGATATGAAAACTTGAAGCCTCCATTGCACACACACAGATAATTGAGTTTTTTAGTGAAGTAGGAAACATCCAGCAGTTAAACTTTTTAAATGAACAATATTTGCATAATATATTCTGGTTTTTTTAATGAGACAGAAGGAGTAGATGTCATTTTAAGGATATTTAACAAGGTTATTAAATTTTTTTTGTGGAAAAACCATATCAGACCCAATTTATTATGCCAAGCAGAGGATTTTGTGTTTGATCTCTTAAAACATGACTGGAGGGAATCTTTAGGAACAGTTTTGAGGTACTTCATTTGAGTATTTCCATTTTATGCTACTTTATACCTCAAATCCAGCATATTTCAGAGAGTAGAGGGGTATTGTACTTTTTAGTTTGTTTGGCAGCTGTAGTTACAAGTAACTTCATGCATATTTTTCATACAAAACATATAGTGAGGTTATAATATAGGATATATTATTGTAGAGTAAACCACCCATACAGCGTATGGAGGAGTTAAAATAAGACCAAATTCAACAGGTTACAACTTTAAAGTGCTAATTAGATGTAAACATGTCTGTACTTATAATCCAGTAATGAAATATATAGCATCGGCCATATTCTGCTGTGAGTATTTTTTACTTTTTATACTTTAAATGCTTTATATTGTTCTCTACAATTTTCATGTAGGACTTGTACTTGTAACTTGATTATTTTTACATTGTGGTGTTAATACTTTCACTTCAGTGAAGTATTTCTTCCACTGCTGGAGACAGATATCTCAAAACCTGAGCAGATAAAACCAAAACTGTCAGCATGGCTAGATACCATAGATAGAGTGATAAAATGTGCTTCTTTGTAATTTGGGTGAACCACTCCTTTAAATTTTGTGTTCATGAAAACAGTTTTTCAACTCACGGTCGAGCAAAATCTTAATGAAATTCTGCATGGCTCTCCTTAAAACAGCTTTTCTCTGCGTTTCTAAAAGGAAATAATTCAATTAGCCTGCATGTATTGAGTTGTAAACTGCTCTCGCTGTTTATTTCCGTGCATCAATCACACAGTTAACTCGCCTCTTTCTGCTTCTATTCTGCAAGTAGATCTCAAGGTCTCCAGCAGCAGAGGAATGTCCATCTTGGGATTCAATGAGGAGAGCCGTCCTTTCAGCTTCAATCACTCTCGTGCTTGTGAGACTGCATTCACGTGTGAAGGTTTTCTTTAAGAAAGCCTTTAAGTTGTAACCGGGGCCGGTTTACTCCTGCTAGAAATCTTTCTCAAACATAACGCTTCAGTGGCGAGTAGAGAATATGAAATCCGACAACGTGAATCAGGAGAATGCAACATGAAGGTCTTTGGTTGACTGAAAGGCTGTGTGAGTGTGTGTGTGTGTGTGTGTGTGTGTGATGTGGTCAGACGGTCACAGCTGAGGCACCTGACAAACTTGACGCCCCAGTCGACTCTTTGCAGGGCCAAAAAGAAAGGGTAAATAAAACCCAGAGGTCCTAATGTGCTCCCTGTGCGCTTGGCTGGACTCATGAGGGGCGAGCATGGTATGTTTGCCCTTTTGTCCAGCGAGATGACGGCCGCTCCTCTGTATTTAGCTGCGTCCGGGGCCAGCGTAGGGCCAGCGAGGGGGCGCCCCGGGGCTTCACAGGTCACCCTCTGAGGTCACGATCTGAGTAACCAATCCAGAGAAAGAAATAAAGCAGAAATGAGACTGGCAGCCACTGAGGGTGAACGGCCTGTCGAAGACTTCATCTCAAGTGACTGAATGAATGAATGAATGACGAGAACCAGCAAATACATTTTTACGTGTGAGTGTTGATAGTGTGACTGAAAGCTTTTATTGTAAATGAAGAAGGGTTTTTTTGGGGGGAGGGGGGGTAACTTTAGGATAAATGGAGCTTGAGTAGATCCAAAGAAAGACATTCACAGACACAGAGACAATGAGAGCAGTGTTAAAAATTGAAATTTAAAGAATGTTTCCTTTAGTTTTAGTGTTTTAACAGTCTGGTTGGTCATCTGGCAGTGGTCATCGCGGTGGTGGTGGGCGAAGCGGTCATACCCTCTCTGACCTCGCTGTGACCTTCACAGCAGGGCACCCATGTCTGACACCGAGAACATGAGGCAACACAACACAGACTATGGAGCAACAACCACATACGGCAATCTGTTTGAAATAACACAACTCATTCATGCAATTAGACAGAATGAGCTACCAGACAACAATCTTCTTTATATATTTCCACAGAGTGGTATGTTTCTATAAAACATAACTGCAACTACAGCGCCACAAGAATGTATTAGTAAGTATTTTGGGGTCATTTTTGTGACTTTATTCGATGTCTAAAATGTTCCCGGCTAGTCTCAAACATTTTGGGGGCATTATCCTGAGTGCCAGCTTCTTAAAACTCTTGGCCACCAGGACACCACCATGATTTCTGAATTTCATAATATTAAAGATCTGCACAGTATTGTTCTTTAGTCCTGGTCACAGAATACAGACCTCATAAGAAATTGTTGATGCATTATATCACCAGCAATCAGTGTGTTGAAGCACATCAACTTTAATATAACTTCTGTTACATGTATCTACATGTACACGTAGAAACATCTCATTTTATTTTCAGTTTTATTACAGTTTCAGTGTTATTTTGATGTAAGTTTGCAAAAGGTTTGAAGAGGCGTTTTTTTCTTGTAGGATTTTCATTTTTTAAAAATACCTTTCCAGCGTTTAGTTTTTGATGATTATTTGTGATATTTATTGTTTTATACATAAAAATATAACACTGGTTTTAGATGCTGATTTTCCAATTAGACACAATTTTAGTTCGGAACCAAACAGTCAGTGTAACAACTTTAAAGCCGAACATTGTAACATCCTATGATCATTAAAAAAAAAGCTAACATACTGTTAGAATAATGCTTTCAGTTGACTTAAATTTGACTTGATTTACTTTTTGTTTACATATTCTGTGTGAGAGTTCAATCTCGACCTTTAACGACCTCTAACTCAAACTCACTTCCTATCTTTCTCCGGAGCTTCAATCGCATTTTATGGTTTTAGTCAGCAGGTGGAGGTTAAAACTACAATTCTATTTGCTGATGAAGTCTGTGAGAATATGACTATTTTTCATGTTTTTTTAATTTTATTTGACATTCTGCAGACTCTCAGTCCTGCTGCTTCCCCTGAACTCTGAACTCAGCACAGAGCCAACATACACAAAAAGAAGTGCTTTTTTTAATACCCAACATTAATACCCATTAGGAAAACAAACAAGGGCTTGTGAGAGCATCATTCAGAGGTATCTGCTGCACTCAGAGTTGGCAGCTCTCCCTGCCAACATGCCAACATCGGGGGTGACTCTCAGGCTTTACAGAGGCGGGCTGGGATCCATTCAAAGCAACGACCAAACTGATCGTCTGAACAGAAAGATTAAATTTAACATGCTTGGTATCAGATGTAAATCTAGACACAACAAATCTTCAACGTCAATTCATATTCAGTCTATTCACAATAAATGTACTGTGCATTTGCTTAGTAAAGACTATATATCAAAGTTCTGAGCAAACACCGACTATGTGGTAAAAATATGTATGTGGGGACATTGTTCTTGCAGAAATGATGCTAATCAGTGTGTTTTTCCTGTTTATTTTTCCTGTGTATTACCAGTATTACCCTTCTAGGTACAGACACACATTTTTTATTGCAGCTAAGTGATGCTGCTGCTCTTATTGGTGGACAAGAAGAAGAATAAGCAGTACAGTGAACTTTTTGTCGAGAAATCCGTATAAGAACCGGATTGCTAAGCGAATTTATCATAAATTTATATTACTTTTACATATATGGTTTCAGAAATCATCATTAAGTAAGAACAAAGTCAAACTTTTAAATCTTTTGATTCAAAAACAGTGTCAGCAGGGCACAAAGATACGTCCATTCGAAACTTAAGCGCTGAGCTGAAATGCCTATGGGAAACCTAACTGATAAACAGCAAACAAAATGAGACAAAAAAAAGTTTCCTGTCTTAGTTTCAGTTGCACATTCTCTGCTAAAATCCAGCAGGACAGAGAGAGAGAGAGAGAGAAAGAAATAGGAGGATTAAAACAGCCACAGAAACAAGCCACCGCTTGTGGGGAGAAGACACCCACAGATAACTTTCTGAATGGCCGCTTACGCTTCTCCTTTTCTCTCCCCATCATAAGATAGGAGAGGAGAGAAAAAGGACTAACAAGATGCACATTTTACATTGAAAACTGTTATTGTTCCCCTCCTAATCTGGCCCACCATCTGAGAGAGGAGGGCTGCGCTAAAGAGCGGGGGGCTTTAATGGGAGGACGAGAGCCAACTCAGGGACGAGGGGAGGAGAGGAGAGAAAGGGGGGAGGTGGGGGTGGGCTGGTCTTTGGCTTTAAGGAGGGGATCAGTTGGGAAGTGTAGAATGGATGTTTCTTTTTCTCTATGGGGGGAACTTTGTATTTGACTGTTGTTTGTATCTGTCTTTCAGTGGCCTGATCCCCGTGGGCCTGGACAGAGAGATGCTTCTATATGTGTTTGCATGTGTGGTGTAGTGTGTATGTCTATGTGTGTGTGTGTGTGTGAGGCAGAGAGAGAGAGGGTGATGGTGGGATCTACCCCTCTTCTTTCCTACAGCTGCAGCTCAGCGGATTAGCCGTCATCCACAAGGCAACATTACACAAGTAGCCTTTGAACAAAAGTCATGGATACTATTAATGATATGGTAATCCGTAATGGAGCTACCTCCCAGTAGTGATTATACTGACATGGGAAGAATGTCCAAGAGTCCTGGACGCAACTACCCAAACAACACTGTGGCTATTGTTGGCAGGCCTGGTCTGAGGCCTGCACCTACATCCACTGGCATCAGCCGACTAACAATCCCTTCCTGATACACACACACACACACACTAAACTGCCCCCTGCTTTCTTGACACCCTTCCCTCCACCCCGATCACCCTATGAATAAAAATGAAAACCCAAAAATGGATGCAGAGAAAGAGAGGGAGGGAAAGGGGTGGGAGCGGAGGGGAGAAAAACAAAGTGTCTTGGCCAGGATCAGCCGGGGATTTCTCCCTATGTGGTTCCCACACACTGACTCGAGCTGGATCCCTCCTCTCTCTCGCTACCCGGTCCATCCTTTCTCCCCATGGCCGGGGAAGACCACACAAACACTAAATGATTTCACGATTTAATCTCGGATGGTGGTGGAGAGGATGAGAGTTGAGTCAGTGCTGTCCTTTTCATTCCTAGTGGGCTACAAGCCTCGATAGTGGGTGTGTTGGGGTGGGGGTGGGGAGAGAGGACACTGTTTGCCTGGGTAAATGTTCTCTGTTGGACAGGCTGGGTCACAGCAGGGGTATTTAACCCTAAAAACTTGTCTCTTTTAGATATAGTTACCAATTTCTCTGTTCACTGCAGCCGCTAATCCACTCTGATGGTACTCCAGTTACGAAGGTGAACACACTCAGGGCAACTGTGCATAAAGTCGTAAGTGTGTATGATGTCATAACAACTGTAAAGCAATGATCAATGATTTCAAAACAAATCACACCATTTCATGTTTCTAAGCACCTGTCCAACAGGTGTGCAATACACGACACTAGTTAGAAGTTCGCTACAGTCATTTCTGTTTGGGGTCTCAGAGACCTCCACTGTATAACATGATTAAATACTATGGATTTTTATATGCTTTATATCTGTGATCAGTGTTGACAGTACTTTTTACACAGCACTACTCACCTGTAGGCAAATACAAATAAGGCGCTTTGGATTTCTGTTTTTGGACTTCTATAACATTCCTAAGAGTTAGACCTCTTTACCCAAACATGAGTAATGTCACCATGCAGAACATAACATACATTACTGTGAATGACTTTTCGGCAAACAATAGGAATGTATATTTGTTCATGCACAGCCGATAAAACATATAAAATAGGAAATATTTTCTTTCTTGTTATAACAATGCTTTATGGTTATTTCTGTGTTTGGTCATTCATCAAATGTGCAAGTCCAGTTTGTGGCAAATGGAAGGGTTACTTAAATACATTTCTGCATTTAATAAGGTAAGAAGAATATAAACATTTTGCAATTATTATTATTACATGTGTGGAATAGTGGAGTCTGTGTGACCCAGTACAGTGAGAGAAAGTAAAGCCAATGGCAACAAAACAAAAGAGTCAAATTAAAATGTAACCATTACACATAGTTAGTTACATCACTACTTCATACTTCAGTGTACTGCATTTGTTGTGTGTCACAGATTAACTTGTGATTAGCTATGCATTACACTGGCCTCTACATTTAATTACATGTTTTACATTACATCTAATTCATTTATTAAAGTGTCCATCTATCACTTAGTCACTGTCCTTACCTGAATGTTCCTATTTAGGATCAAAGGGGCTCAGAGAATATCCCAGCATGCATTGGGTGGAAGTAAGGCAAACACTGAACTCAGGTCACCTTTCCAACATCAAGCTAACTCATTAATAACTAAATAATTAGCTGGTTAATATGGAGAAGTAAAGTACTAAGAATAAGCAGGATTTGTCAGAAACGCTGCAACAGAAGCTGAGACATCCTGACTTTTATTCCCTCCTATATGAGTCAAGATCCAAAAACACAGGATCCGACATTTCCCATAACACAAGACCATGAGAGCATCTTTATAATAGATCTTCCCGGCACGTTAATGCTCGCATCTTTCAAACTCCTTTTACACAGGCTTTCTGTTACAAAGCTGCAGTCTCTAAGCTCAAGATGAGATAAACCTGATGACATCACCAGAGTTATTTTCTCAGACTCGACAAAAGCTCCCCCACAGCCACAGAAGACATCACACAACTGTTTTCGCAACTTGAGTGCTCTGCATGACTAGTTAACTGATCTTTGAGTATAAAACTGGTGGAGTGCCCCTTTAACACGATCTTAACAAACTTTTGTACTTTCACACAGGCTGAACCAGAGATTAAGCTGAAAGAAAGAAGACGTCCACATCAGTGAAATGAAGCTTTGCAGAAGTCTCAATTGTAACATGGAGCAAAAAATAATTTTTGACAATAACTTTCAATGTTTCAAGTGTGGAAGTCAGTCTCTGACAGGTCCAGCGTGAAGACATCTTGTTGAGATTTGCAGAAATCACCACAACATGTGAGTGCAGCCCACTGACATTAATTATGCAGATATTATGCCTCCCAAATGCCACACACGTTCACACATACATACGTCAAACCCCTGAGGGACGGACAGACAAATGTCTCACAAATCATTTCCCATTCCCCACATACAGTACATCTGATGTCGAGTTTTTGTCATAAATTTACATCATTTTTAATTGTTCTTAACAACAAAGACTAAACTGACTTGTTAAAGATCCCCTTTAGACACGTTTTAGGACATACAAAAATCCTCTGCTTGGAATAATAAATTGTGTCCCACAAAAAATGTTAAGTAACCTTGTTAAAAATCTCCAACTTCACTATAAAGTCCATTCTCTGATGGTGTACTCCTTAGTTGGGGAATAGTCTTTCTGTTTTTGTTTAGGTTTTTTTTCTTCTTCCATATTTTAATATTGATGCTTTACCGTGTCTACAGATGGAACTGAGCTTTTAGCTAAATCTGGTACAATAAATATTAAATCGAATATTGTGGATTGTGCCTGTTAAATAAACAATAAAATAAATAACAAATAAATAAATATATCTAGAGAATCTGGCAGGGTTATGTTTTAGTTATGATGTTATGAAGTTACAAAGTTTATTCACCTGAAGTGTGATTACGCTGAAAACTGTAGGAGCGAACACTGTCAACAAGTTAAAATGTCTTAAAATGGTCACTGTGTGCATGTGACATCTTGTGTGGAAGTTACACTTTAAGTTCAAACACTTGAAGCAGTTGAAATGTCAGTTAAGGCTGAAGCACTGAAAGGCTTCAGCTGTGTGTTGAAGTGCAAGTGGTGAAAGCAGCCGGACTGTCATTTAAAGAGGAAGAGGTGAACAGTTTAATTATCAGTTAAAATTTAGCAATGACAGCGGTTGAAATTCTTGTTCAAGTTGAAGTAGTTGAAGTGTGTGAGTTTGTATGTAAGCAGTGACAGAACTTGAAATGTCAACTGAGGTATTTAAACTGTCATTAGTTGATGTTTAGAGGCTGAAAGTATTTAAATGATCAGTTGAAGTGTAGTAATGAAAGCAACTGAAATTTCTGTTGTAGCACCATCGTAGTTTAAAGGGTAATTACACACTGAAATTCTGTTACCTCCCTCCCAGCATATTACAAAAATACAACAGAGGAGTGGAGGGTAACGACTGTAGGAGGTGTGGCCACATAAAGTGTCACACAGGAGATCAGGAGGACACTGACTGACTGACCACCGCTCAGTGTAGC
This sequence comes from Scomberomorus guttatus, assembly GCA_038419695.1. Classification (NCBI taxonomy): domain Eukaryota; kingdom Metazoa; phylum Chordata; class Actinopteri; order Scombriformes; family Scombridae; genus Scomberomorus; species Scomberomorus guttatus. Next base: position 14,547,667 of record CM076447.1, read on the forward strand.
ATGAATAGTGATGTAGAGCTAACCAGCCACGAGCAGCTGCTGTCAGACTCTCTGTGTCTGCTCTGGAAACGCAGAGAGTCCGCTGGAGCTTTGACAGTGACTAGAAGCACATTCATGTCTGTGTGGTACCTGTGTTGTAGCTGAGCTAGCGGCTCTGCTACGAGAGGCTCTCTGGTGTGTGTGTGTCTGTGGGGGAGTGTCAGTACGTAGCCATAGCCCTGCTGTTTAACTCGGTTAACGTTACCATTGTCAGCCCTGAATATCTTGTTAAGCTCTGAATAAAGCACAGTTATCAGCGGGCCCATGTGTTGTGTTTACTGCCACAGAAAAGGAATAAATCTCCCGTTTATGTACAATGTCGCTTCTCTGCCGTCTCTTACCAGCTTGCTAATGCTACCAGCAGCTCTGTGTGAGAGCATGGATGTATTATAAGATCTGGATACAAAAAAGTTTCTAGTTTCCAGGTTTACTTCAGTCTCCATAGACTTTACATTGTGGTGACCTCACAGATTTTTAAATCTGTTTTACAAATATAAAACCTCCATGGATCAAAAATTCCTAATAGAAAGAGTCATAATTGACCTTGAACTGAATTTTTCACTGCAATACTATGAGTGGCCACGGGGGAAAAATGGAAGCAAAGCTGAGCGGTGGTGTCGTATCCAGGTCTTATAATACATCCACGTGTGAGAGGCACAAACTGAGGATACAGTCAGCCAGTGTTCTTATATTCATACTTGGTGCGGCAGCTGATATATGAAATAGACTTCAGAGTCTTGCCCATTACGTCATGATTAGGGACGGACAGAGAATTTGGCTGAACTGAATTTTTAAAATCCAAGCAGACAGAAATAAGCTAATTTTGAACAGAAAAAGCAATTTTTACACACAATATCTGTATTAGGCTTGTTGGAAAAATCACCTGTATTAGCATCATATGCCAACATAAGCCTGTGTGGTTATGTGTACAGCGTAAAAAAGTGATTTATAATGAAGTAACTCTTTAAGTCTGTGCGCTGTTAATAGTCAAAGAGTCAGTTGGTATGTAAACAGTGTCAGCGGTTGAAATTCAACAATATTTAAGTTATTAATACGTTCTTATTAAGAATTTTATAATATTATATAACTGTTTATTCATGCAGTGTTTTACATTATATGTTGTTACACACTCTTATCCACACTCATTTTAATAAAGTCATGCATGATGTAATAATACTGTTGGAGAAACTATAAATCACATTAAGGCCAAGCCAAACCACTTTACTGTATCATAGTTTGAAGCTGCAGGCTTCCATTCTCTCCAAATTTTAGGGTATATGATCTGTAGCTGTGGCGATTTGAGGGTTTGTTTGTTTCAAGAGGGTCTCTTAATTAATGCAAATTTACAAACAACATTTAAAATGCCACTTCTTAACCATTAGGCTGCCTCTGGATCAGTCCTCTTTGTAACAGCTCTGTCCTTGCTTGACTGATATGTCAAAGTTGAGGACGCGGCGGAAAGCGGAGAATGAAAATACCACACAGGCACTGACACAGGGATCAATCCGATTGGAATGATTTAGCATTTCTACGTTTTGAATAAAAATGAGTGGGCTAGACGGTGGAGCAGTTTGATTAGTGAGATCCCTAAGTCCCTCGAAGCCTTCATGGCCCTTTCTCTCTTCCTTCACTGCTAGAAGAAAAGTCTTCTTTCTCTCTTTTCAGAAGTCCCTTGGTACCCCGGCTTTTTCCTCCCTGTTGGTATTACAAAATCCCCATTCAAAACAACCCTTGTCACCTGTCAACTAAGCCCGGCTGGTTTGCTAGGTCTTTATCCTCAGCACATACACTCACACGTACACAGAGGCTGACTCCCAGCCCCCACCCCCATTTATGCACATATCCCCTACATTCATACAGATACATAGACACAGACACAACTGCAAATCCCAACCGCGCACACACACACACACACACACACACACGCTCACACACTAAAACCACATGTCTGAGAGCTGTTACTATAGCAATTTAAAATTCATTACCCTGTTCACTTTAAACAAACGTCCACACTGGGATCTTTCAGCTGGGCTTTCGCTCGCCGTGATGAGGCCCGAGACTTCACGTGCACCAAGAAACAACCCTGATGCATCGTGGGCCAAATCTGCCGACCATTTGGGACAAATTTACACAAACAGGAAAAGTTTAGACAATTAAAAGGAAAAAGACAAAAGCACGATTTGAATTTATATTGTCTGCAGAAAATTGAGCAATTTAAGACTTAAAGAGGTGACATCAGTGGAATTATTTTAGCATAAAAGGTGTTCAAAGTATTTTTTGCTTGTTGTCGTTGTTTGTTGTGGTACATTTACTATTATTTTATCAACCCTACATTCTCCTTTTGTGATCTTTGATTCTCTTCATATTTTATCTAAATCATTATAAGTCTTTCTTATACCAGATTTAATAAAATCTGAAGTTACAACTTACAATATAAAACCTTTGTAAAGTATCTCAAATTGGTAGCACCCCGCCAATTTAGCATTTATAAACAGCATATAATTAACAGATTAACAGAACACTGTAATGTAGTTATAAGCAGAGACATGTATTGATCGTTTTAAACCCACCTGTGAGTGATTTGTACGTCTGTATAAACGGTTATGTACAATCAGATTACATATGATTACAGCAGTGTTATACTGTGTAATTAGTTTATACACAAGTTATGGGTGCACATAATTAATGTCTACATCATAGGGTGCTATGAGCCATTAATTAGGTGTTTAAATACTGCTTATAAATGCAAAATAAGGTGGTTAAAATGAAGGTTTACCCCAGTGTTTGATAACTTATCTTCTCGTTCTAGAAAAAGATATTGATTTTGTATCAGAGTAAAGTAAATTGTTTACAGTGATTCTATTGATGTACATGCATAAAATAACGTGTCATTTGTGTGTGTCTGCTTGTGTTTGGAGTGGTCCCAAACTGCCATCACGACGAGCTAGTGAACATTTCCGTTGTTGAGCAGTGAAAGCTTGAGCAGCAGCTGTACAAACCTGAGCTTAAGCAAGCTTCAATCTGGGAGGCGGGAGGAAGGATGAGAGAGGAGGACGGGTGTTGCGTGGTGGCGGAGGTGGAGGGGTGTTTAACTGATGGCCGTAGAGAGGCATAAGGGTCAGAGCAGAGGGTGGTCATCCGGCCCGGTCACTTAGCCGAGGCCCAGCGCGCCCCGAGCAGCCGTCGCTCATTAACCCGCTGACAGGAGCTCCGGACACCCAGGAGCAGTTGCCCCACACAGAAAGGTCACGGGGTCAATCAGCCCTCTCTCCGGCCATCAAATCAAGATGGACGCACAAGCAGCGACTTATCCCTCAATCAAAGGGTCAGTGACGCATTGTCAGACACACTCAAACGCAAGCACAACACACACATACACACACACACACACACACACACACACACACACACACACACACACACACACACACACACACACAGAAACACACATCAAAACAAATTGATTTATCAAAGGTGTTAAGGCTTTTTCATACTAATCTACTTTTAAGGTTTTCAGATAATCTCAAATCATGTTTTAACAAAGACGAGCAGAGTATGAAGACATACGTTTGGCTAAACTTTTGTGACATTTAGAGGGTTTTTTTGCATTTAAATTATTTATTAGCAGAGGGTGTAAATATGAAGGATAGAATAGAACTGCAATGTATTACCAAAGATTTCACTCACCTCAGGTGTGGTGAAAATATTTCAAAACCAATATTCACACTTAATGTAATAAGTAAGAGTATAATAATAAGTAAGTGTAGAAGTAGAGATTGGTGATATAATACAAACTCTTCCAAATGGGTCTGCAACTTATTACTTTCATTATCAATTAATCAGGTGATTAATTACTCAAATAATAAAATACCGTTCACATCATTTGCACCATTTGCTGAACAAAATATCCCATTTATGATTATTTAAAACAGAAAAACAGCAACTCTTCACATTTGAGAAGCTGTAACCAGAGAATGTTAAGAGTTTTTTTGCCTAATGATCTATTGATATCTAAAATGGTTGATTAATTTTCTGTCAATCAAATTAATGATTAATCAGACAACTGTTTCAGCACTAAATTAATCAAAACCATCCTTTTAATTACTTTTAGATTGCATCTTTTGAAACAACATATATGTTAATGTCAGGCTTTCCTGCTTTACACTATAGCTGCCAATCTGAAGTAATTTGGCCATAAAGCAACTCCTGTCTTACTGCTCCAATATGCAGGGGTGGACAAAATTACATGCAAGCCAATACAATAGTGCCGTAATAAATGCTACTGAAGCTTATAATGATCAGTATTCGTTGACAATGTGTCAGAAAAGCGTTAATTCAACTTTTTTTGTGGCTGTAGTAGTTGTAGCATGTTCTGATTATTTTGTCCCTCCTGGACTTGTAGCATCCAAGTATGGGCTGATTTATCTGCACTTCATGCTGCAGTGATGCCTACATTTTATTCAAAAGACTTATCAAGTACCATTATAATGTAATGATGACAGACATGAATGATCATTTCTGAGTAATATGTGTGCAGTAAAGGGAAGCAGACTCGGAGAGATTTACAATCCCTAAAGCCTTCCTACAAATGGGTGAAGTCACCCCTTTTTTCTTGTTTGAAAGTTTTCTCTCTGAATACAAGATGAACATAAAAGATGTTCTCATCACAAGGAAGGAGCAGAACCTCTCTACAACATAATGTCCATAATAAAAACCAATACATTTACATACCAGCACATTTGCACAATAGAGCCACTACAGGTTAAACCCTTGACAGGCTGTGTGACAAAGTCTTCCTCATTACACACTCATTCCAGATGAGATTATTTCACAGCTAAAATGACCCACACTAATTTGAGACTAAGGGCCGTTAAGAGGGTCCAGAATCCGTCTTAAATGGCCTTGAGTTTTGAAGAGGTTGTTGTCTTTGTGGGAGGAATGAAGAATGGATGAATGTAGTTCACACACTTGTGTAAGATGGGACCATCATCTTAAGGGTGCTACAAATATATTACTCCTCTGAATTGATTAGTTTGTCTTGAGCGACCGCCGGTTCGAGTGGAATTCTTTCTTTCTGAGTGAGAGATGAGTGCTGCCATTTAAGATTTTCTACACTTTGGTGTAAAGAAAACAGGGTAGCGGAAGGTAAAAGGGACTGAAACGTCACAGCAAAGAAATGAGAGTTTGTGTTCTGGCCTTGCGTTGTATTGTGCGGGTTGTTGCAAAATCCAACAATAATCAGGATAACAAGAACTAAAATATTTAATTGGTGGAATTTAACAATATTGTGATATTTTGTTTGCATAAAACCTTTTTCTTTATCTGTATCATGCATGTTACACAGATTGAGGTGTGGTAGCCAAAAAAATCACAGAGCAAAGAAAACTACAAATAGGTTTGTCAGATAACACAATGCAGGAATAACTAATAAAGATACCATGTCTACATACATCTTAGACATACACAAACACAATCCCTCTCTCTCTCTCTGTTGGGACTGATCCTGATCATTCTCATCCTACAGCCTTCCTAAACCCTGAAAATGGACTGTGAGCAAAGTTTACTTTGACTAATTCATCCAATTTGGAGAAGTTAATCTGTGGAGTTTCTGCCTGCACTGGTGCTTCTCATTCTCAGCTTCACGGCCCGAATGTATAAACAGCGTGACACTTCTGAACCCTGCAAACTTTAACCACAAAAGCAGCAACTGCAACACTTTAGTCAAATGCAATGCTGTGTTGACTCGGCGTAATTAAGTTAGTTGAGTGTAGAAAAGATTTAATAAGGGAAAGATTTAATACGGAACCAAAAAAAAAAGAGTCTGTAAGATATATTTAGATATACTTACACTATATGTCCTCTGAGGTGCGAGGCATACTGTAGATATGTAAACTAAATCAGAGACTGAGGTACGTCTGGTCTCAAGCAGAAGAGTCCTGTTTATTAAGCTGCAGTACACATTTCACCATCAACAGACTATTTCACACTACATATATAGGCAACACATACATGATATAAGAAAAGAGGAGAAAATACATAATATAATTAGATCAATATGATTATAACTAGGATCACGATGACTTAGTACAATTAGAGTCAACCAACTAAAAACCTGGTGTTTAGCAAGGCCAAGGCCATAACATTACAGTACACAGCATAGGAATAAAGCAGTGAGCACAGGTAATACAATAATCCACTGCAAGATAACACTTTACCAAAAAAAACATGACACTTACATATTCTTTACAGAGTTTAATTACATTTTTCTTTACGATATGATGTGTCTAACCGACAGAGGCGGGCGCTGGCAGGGCATGATCTGTACATAGAACTGGACCAAAATGATTGGTCAGTTAATCAGTTAGTTGATTGTTTAAACTTGGCACGGCAGCTGATGTACAGAATAGACCTTGGAGTTTGCCTATTATGTCACGATTAGAGAAGTCGACTGATTTGAATTTTCAAATCCAAGCAGACAGAAATAAGCTAATTTTGAGCAGAAAAGGTAGTTTTTACACATTTTGTATTGTTGGAAAGATCACCTGTATAAACATCATATGCCAGCATAGACCTATGTGATTATGTGTACGGCGTAAAAAAATTATGTAGTGTGTAGTTACACTTTAAAACTGAACTTCCCACTTAAAACACCTAAATAATTTACTGTTAAGTGCCATGAAACACAAAAAGAAAAACAGGAAAGGCAGAGTTTGGATATTTGCATACATTAAACATTACAGTCAACACAATTGGCAAACGTAATTAGACAATAACATTTAACTTACACTGCAAAAAACTACAAATCAGCATATGCATAGCATCATATAAATATGTTGTTCCTAGGTGTTTCCTTATTTGCTTTTTCAACATTGATTTCTGTGTTAATTTAGTCAGTAACAGTGGTAAAATTGACAACAGTGTTTTCTTTGCTCTATATACTACTGTGCGTTTAAGGAAATTAGTGTTTGCTTTGGAAAGTGAAAACCGGCCTTTTGTTGCCTGTCTGGAGGCATTTGTATACGACTCTAAACTGTGTTTTAATTGACTGTATTGATATGATGGAATTTTGTAAAACTTTCCATGTTGAGAGTAGAAGCGCAGTGATCAGCCCGTCTTCAACTTTTAGCCAGTTGAGATGGAAGTGCGTGCTATTGAGCAATTGATAACCGATTAATTCGACAATGGTCCAGCACACACACAATTCAGAGACCACTCTGTTTCTCTGTTGAGAAGAACCTCCAAATACATTTGTTAAGATTTGTGCTTGGGTTAAAAACGTATTTTTACAGTTATAAAGGTCAAAATGTTGAGTCACACTGATACACTTCCCAACCTCTCTGCCAAGTCTCCACTGACCACACAAATGATCACAAGATATTTTTAGACGATAACCATACATGGACAACAGATAGTGGGGTTTAGAAACAGTGCCATCACTCAGGCATTATCAAAGCCAAAGAGTTTGACCCCCCACACCCCACACCCCCACCTCAGATCTCCTACTCGTCCTCTCTTTCTCTCTCATCTTTCCACCTCAGCACCAGTTCTGCTCTCACACTCCTTCTCTCCCGTTCTTACTTTCACCCCACCCCTGTTTCTCATGGACTTCTTTTCTTTCTGCCTCTCTCGCTCAGCCCCAGTGTCTCTCACCCTCCACCCCCCACTCCTGCCATGTCCATCCCTCCGTCTCCCACTGACTGTGTGTCTCCAGGTCTTCCTGATTGGTCATGGGGATTTCTGAGTGTGTGTGTGAGTGTGTGTTTGTGTGTGTGTGTGTGTGTCCACCTTGGCTGCTCTGCCATGGGCACTGCCCTGACTGCGGGTGAGAAACGTCAGCTGCATGATGCTGTCTCTCTCTCTCTCTTTTTTTTTTTTTTTTTAAACACACACATGTGCCTTTGACTCATATTGTCTCCAGTCAGCTTCTTTAACGTTTATGAAAACAGGCCAAGAGCCAAGAAGTGGCACCAAAGAGAAGAACTTAAATAATCTCCTTCCCCCTCAGCTCAGTCTCTCTGTCTGCTCAGGAGAGCCCAGTGTGCATCCCAGCCTGTTGGATTTGAGGCCACAGGATTGTATTAGCAGTGCGACTTTAAACAGGAGACTCATGGGAGCGAGCATTGTTAGGGAATAAACAACCAACATGATCTTCTCTTAAATAGGAGGGAGCTGAGCTTTTGTTGACGCAAAGCTGTGTTGTTCTGTGTAAAACCTCCTGGATAATGCTGCTGGCAGCATAGTATATTCAGGCTGCAACAAGCAACATTGTCATTATCAAATTAGCTGCTAATTATTGTCGCAATTAATTGTTTAGTCTACAAAATGTCAGACAATACTAAAAAACGCTTATTAGAATTTTCTGGAGCTCATGAGGGCATCTTTAAATTTCTTGTTTTGTGTGATCAAAAATCAACATATAAACAATATAAACAAGCAAAGTAAATAAATATGATAGTTAATTCCTAGTTAACTATCATATATGACACAAAACAGCAACAGATACTGACATTTGAGCAGCTGGCACCAGCAAATGTTTAGCCTTTTTTTTTTGCTTGAAAAATGATTTAAATGATTCATCAATTATCAAAATAGTTAACTAACTAACTAACTAGTTTGCTAGTTAACTTCCAAACATTATAGAGAGGCAATATTTTAATTTAAGGAGAAACTGAATCACTGAGCAGATTCATAAACTAGAGTCAAAAGCAGCCAGTGGTCCCATGCTGGTGAGTTTTGACCCTAATATCTGTGGTTTTAACCCTGTCTGACATTCATAATCTCCATTATCTTTGAGCCTCTACTGGTCTAAGATAGACAGTAGGGGATCAGACGAATTAGAAAGATGCTTGTCACAGTTGCTTCTTAACAGATAATATCAGTGACTGTATTGACGCGGGGCGAGCTGTGCGCCAACGGCTTTGTGTGTACGCGTGCGTATGTGTGCATGCATGTTTATGTGTGTGTTGGGGGCGGGTTTCTAACTGTCTGACACCTGCAGCTCTTCATACTCAAAATGCAAATCCAAGCCCACCACCCCCCCCCCCCCCCCCCCCCCAACTGCCCCCCAACCCCTACACAACCCCTCCCTCCATCTCAGAGATCCAAGGTTACTGAGCAACGACTTTTCCCCAAATCTAAATCAGATTTAAATAATCGTACAAAAAGAGTTTCAGCAGCACTAAACGTGGAATTAAAGCCTTTTCTGGAATAATATGAGAGGCTAATTTGCTAAATTAAATCTTTTTGGAAATAGGCAAAAGTCTTTCAGTCGACATCATCTACAGTATAGCAACAAACCAGTTGATTATTTTGCAGATACTAATTATATAAACTGTATTAACAATCCAGGGAATTTGAGATGTACATGATTTTAATTTCATTGATCGAGGAATGTCTATGAGAGGCAGAAGTTGGATCTAACTGTACGCTTATATCCCTGACAGCTCAGCGTGAAAGAGTTTTAGAAGAGTAAGATGCAAGTCTAACCCAAGTGTTTCTCTATGTGCTCTGAAACTGGGGGAAAAAAACGTAGGACTTTTGCTTGCAAAAAAGCAGGTGCAAGCCCCTGTGTCAACAAGCATCTGCCTTTTACTGAAGAGCTGAAGTGAACAAGATGCTGAACCAGCCACTAAGGTTCGGCAGCTGAGCCTGACCTCTGACCTGGCTGGTGGGGGCTACTTAAAGAGTATTTCCCCGTGGAAAACAAGTAAAGTGGTGTGTTATTTGTGTTATTGTGTGTGGAGTGTGGAGTAAATGAGGAAAAAGCACCTGTTTCACTGGGTACCACTCTGCACTTTGGGGACGTTAAGGCAGCTCTTGAATGTAACCCAGCTCTCTAGTGCCACCCACTGACTGGCCTAGAAAACACAACACAGCAGCAGGGAGATGGGGAAGTGGAACCACAACCTAAAGTAGCTTCCAAATTAGCATTTAAACCAGTTCAGTTTATAAAATGACCATTTTGCTACATTTGCCAGGGTTCCCACCCAGGTGGGCATCTGCACCTGCAGACAAGCCTATAAAAAGTAACAAATCAAACCCATCAATTACCACGCAACCAACATAGTGGTTGCTCAACATAGTCCTCCCTGTAGTGGAGGGCAGCTTTCAGAGACTATAAAAAGTACCTGAGCCCCTATTTCACTGATTTGGTGGGATCGAAGGAGTGATTTGGTGGATCTGTTATTCCAAGATGCAAAGACAACACCAGCGGCACAGTAGTCCACATCTTGCCCTGATCAGTCTGCAGTCCCACAGTCAATTTCACAAAAGGACAAAAGAGAGCGAGATGCAACTGTAAAAGTAATGTTTTTTTTGCAGTTTTGTTAGTTTGAAATTTGCAAACCAGTTTGTTGTTTTGTTTTATGACTAATACACTCAATGTAGAGTTGATTGTGTACAGTTGACAGAAAAGGAGGGCATGTGGTTTACGGGCAGGGTTGATTATATATAAGGGTTAAAGGTGGGGAAATAATCTATAGAAACAAAATAAACTATAATTATTTCATAAGAATCAGTGAGATGAAGTGTGATAAGAGAGCAACACCCTTGGATTGAGTGCAATGCCTTAAATGTTGTTTTTTCTGTATTATATTCAGTATTGGTCTCAATGCTGGTGTTATTAGTAAAAATAATAATATTACAATAGAGATTTCATCAGTATTACTAGTTTGATATAATCATGTTAGGAAACATCTTGACAAGTTCATAACGTTGCCTAAGACAGACAGTAGATATGACTGTGTGGGTATGAATCCAAACAGTCGAGGAGCGCCGACAAGTGGTCAAAAGGTGGAAGTTTTAGTCTTGGAGAGAGGACAGAGGGTGAAACCTCAAAAAAACATGCCGCTGTACATTATGTTCAGAGCCTGACCTATAGACTGTAGTGTATATTAAAGGTCTGACCTCTTCACTCCATCAGAACGAAGCCAAGTTGGCCGCTTTACCAGTTTGGATCGTGTTGCTTTTTCCTGTCAGAGCAGCGAGCGTTTGCGTCCTTATGCGTGTCAAGTCAGCCAGAGTGAGCCTTCCGGTACGATATTTCACAATAAACTCGACTCACACACGGTTGTATGCCATGTGGAGCACTAGTGGAATGTTTACTTTGAAAGAAAAAGTCTCTTCCGTTCTTACTGTGTCTCATCTTGAGCGGACTTGACGCGTGTTTCCAACAGGTGCTAAAAATGAATATACAGCAAAACTGTCCGCGAGGAAAAGGCCACTCAAAAAAGAAATACAGTAACATAAGTGATACACGTGGGGGTGATGATTCGGCTGAATGCTTTCCATTTGTCCTTCTCAACCTCTGACACAGTATCAATAAGCTGTATTTCAACTTAAAATGACAACCTGTTCCATAATAATAATAATAAAAACAACATATAGGCTACTTATTATTTTAACTTTCCTATTAGCATTTGTGTTTGGAAATATTGAGATCAATGAAATTCCTGTGTGGCGTGTGTGTGTGTGTGTGTCCATGTAGGTTAAAAGGTCATCTTTACTACACTTAAGCTCTGAGATGTTGAAAGTGAGATGGTCAAAGTGGTCCATAAACCTCGTCTGTCCCACTTTAAATGTACTTACTAGAGTTCCTGCCTTCATTTTAAGACGTTTGTAAACTCAGTTGACCTATAAGTACAGGCTGTGTTATGTTTGGATTGTGGATGAGGAGGCTGCTTAACAACAGGGCTTCAGGTAAAGGTGTTTACCATGATGAGGATTGGATTAGGATCGAAATAAAAGTGTGTTTTTATCATTATCTATTTGCATAGATTGTGTCCTTTAAACGTCCCCGGCTTGGCCGACTATTTCCTTCAGGAACATGGCGCACGTCTTGAACTTTCACCTCGGATATTTATCCAACCTCGTTTATCTGTTTGACAAACTGCAAATCCATCACTCAAAATTCTCGCGATAAATGGCCCCCATATATTAGGGCGGATGGGGGGGCCTCGTCCACTTGAAGGGGCGTTGGGTTTCCTTGAGGACCGCGGTGAGGTTTGGAACAGTCAGGGGTCTCAAATCCGCACAAGAAACATGTCGGACGCGGTGGTTAGCTTCATTAAGGACTTTTTGGCCGGTGGCATCGCCGCTGCCATCTCCAAAACAGCTGTCGCTCCCATTGAGAGAGTCAAGTTGTTGCTGCAGGTAAAACAACTTAACTAACTGAATAACTTTTTTTCCCCACAGCGTGGCCGCATATTCACTGTTGTGTGCGTAAAGTGTGCGTAAATGTTGGATAACTGGTAAACCAAACACTAAAATTGTAAAACTGGAATATGTTTAATGGAAGATAAGTCCAACTGTGGTAGTAGGTTCATATGGTCTGTGCGTAATGTCAAGGGGCACGTGAGAGGTCCTTCGTCAATGAGGAGATAGTTTTACGCACTGGCTCTTGCAATGTTGGCGATGATGACAAGACCACTTTACAGTATACAGTATGTGCTTCAACAAAATGTTCATAATACTAATTTATAAGCTATTATTACGTTTAATGAGTTAATTATTACTCCAATGTAACAGATGACCGCAGTAATATTCAGTGAAAGTAAATTGCTAAATTTAACTTGAAGTATGTAATCTAATACACAGCTGATTCTCAAGTGACAGGAGTGTGCCTGCATACGGCTAAGCCTACAACTAATTCATAACTCCTGGCCGGAGAATATTAAACACTGACTAAGATGCTGTAAATACAAATAAAAATGTTACAATTAAAATGTTAAAATTACATTTTCACAAAAACAAAACAAAAAAAAGTATTCTGTTGTTCAGGGGGAAAGTGCCCTGGCACAGTTCCTTTCCACAAAGTTTTTTTAGAGGATTTGTGACATTTTTTTGGAAAGGTGAATGTGTCTTTTTTTTTTCATGGCCTTTTTTCTGTCCTTGCTTGCAGGTCCAGCATGCCAGCAAACAGATCACCGCAGAGACACAGTACAAGGGAATCATGGACTGTGTGGTTAGGATCCCAAAGGAACAGGGATTTATTTCCTTCTGGAGAGGCAACCTGGCCAACGTGATCCGTTACTTCCCCACCCAAGCCCTCAACTTCGCCTTCAAAGACAAGTACAAGAAGATCTTCCTCGGTGGAGTGGATCAAAAAACACAGTTCTGGCGTTACTTCGCTGGCAACCTGGCATCTGGTGGTGCCGCTGGTGCGACTTCGCTCTGCTTCGTCTATCCTCTTGACTTCGCCAGGACAAGACTCGCTGCCGACATCGGCAAGGGCGCGGCTGAGAGAGAGTTCACCGGTCTTGGAAACTGCATCAGCAAGATCTTCAAAACCGATGGCCTCAAGGGTCTTTACCTCGGATTCAACGTGTCAGTTCAGGGTATCATCATCTACAGAGCGGCCTACTTCGGATGCTTCGACACAGCCAAAGGTGTGCACATCTGTTCGATTTGACCTTTAACATGTTCTTATCCTACTATATGTGCATTTTATTGTGATTAGCGCGTGACTAAACTCTTCTTCCAACAGGTATGCTCCCAGATCCCAAGAACACGCACATCGTCGTCAGCTGGATGATTGCCCAGACCGTCACCGCCGCAGCTGGTCTCGTCTCATACCCCTTCGACACCGTCAGACGTCGTATGATGATGCAGTCTGGGCGCAAAGGAGGTGAGCGTCACTAAACTTCTGAAAATCATGTCATTACAGTGATGGATTTGGCGCAATTGCGCACTTTACGCATGCATTTATTGGGCATTGCGCATCACTATCCATGTCTCCATTTCCACAGCTGACATCATGTACAAGGGCACAATCGACTGCTGGAGGAAGATCCTTAAGGACGAGGGATCAAAAGCATTCTTCAAGGGTGCCTGGTCCAACGTGATCAGAGGCATGGGTGGTGCCTTTGTGTTGGTGCTGTACGACGAGATCAAGAAGTTCACATAGGCTGCTAAAGTCTGTAATCCACCAGTCCCAGAAGAAACCCTCCACCTTCTTTAAGTCTTAGTTTTTGTTATAAAGGGATAACAGCTTGTGGCGAATTACAATGTTGGCATGCAGTCTTGTGTTATAGGCCGGGGAAGGTAGGTATATTTAATGGTTCTCCTCAGAAATCTGTATATATATCCCGTCTACACTGTGCCTAAAGGCATGGCCAGTCTTTCAGTCAAGCTGGTGGTTCAGCGGAGTTGTGCTGATGTAAAAAGGATGATGTCACTACCTTTCATATGCTGAGGCCCATGTGTTGTTATGTTGTGACCATTCTGACTCTGTAACCCACCTCATACATTATTTTAATAAGAATAAAGATTTATTAGTCTACTATTTTTTGATGCAGATGTTCTGTTGTCGTGGCGACCGGTCATCCATGGTTAGTTTCAGACTTTAAAAAGGAAGAACGCAAATAAATTAGGATTTGTTTGCTTTTGTTGTTGACAAAAGAGATCTATCATAAACACACAGAGACTGACAGTACAGCCTTTCTGACTGTGTAAAGAAACCTCTAGAATTAACAATATTTAAAGTCAGTTTCACATAAATACCTTGGATTTCACATACAGTCACTTCCATAAGAACAATTAAAGTATCTTTCTTTTTGTGCACGGTATGTGTCATTCTTAGAAACACATGCTTAGACAATGTTTTATCTGTTCACTATTCCCCTATTTGAAATTGTAAAATACCACAATGCCAACTGGCAAAATAAGCAGCTTTATTTAGTGAGGAACTATATATAGAACAACACAAATACATTTTTAATTGCGTAAAAACATTTCTCAGGTGCGACAAACAACGGATATCTTCTATGGGACGCAGTGATGTGAGTAGATCCGTAGAGCAGCTGGCTGGAAACAACAGTGTTCTCAGCACCAAGCTTGTCGGGCTGTGCTGAGTTTTTTCGGCCTGGGTACAGGTGTGCTGCTGGAGTCAGTGGTGATGGAAACTGCTCTGGCACTTTGGAGGGCAGCACTGGCCGGCCTGGGGCCCTTACCTGACAACAGAGAGAGATTTTCTGATCACAGGTTCACCATCTCATATTTAAATCAGAAAACAAACATTTTATACTTTTACTCCAAACTTCCACGAAGAAGAAAATAAAAAATAATATTAATACACTTAATATTTTAACCTTTTCGCCACATCAAGTATCAAAACAAGTACCAGCAATGGCATAAAGTTTATACAATATAACAGTAATTATGGAATAATGATGAAAAATATCACAAATGTTTTTTAAAAACATGCTTCAACAATTCAACAAAAGTTTAATGTACTTAGAGCAGGAACATAAGTCTTTACTGATCTATGAATGAATGGGTGATTCTTACCAGTAACTGTCATCCACAGCAGTCTTATACTGTATAAAACTCTTCTCCTTCAGTTAACTGAATCTCTGCAGCCATCTGGAGGCAGCGGGTCAGATATGTGTGATAAATCTGCAGCCTCCAATTTGAGAAGTGCCGCGTCGCAGCACAGTGCCATTAAAATACGCTGATCCACTTTGTTTAAATCATCATGTGCAAATGACACCAGTCTGCTACAAAACAAAGACACGATACGATCTGGTATATTACGGACCAGTTTACCCAGGACTGCCAGTTTACGCAGGACATCCTGAGACACTGGATTACTGAGGCTTATTCATGTGTCTTTCTTATTGTACATCACCATGTTGCAAAATAAAACATTAGCAGAACACATGTCTTGATCAGAATTTCAGCACCTGTGCGCAAGAGGTTTAATATTTCTGTTTGGTAAATATTATAGATTATTTCAGATATGCCACTTAAAGTTGATATAACACTCACATTTAGGAAGTGGCGTCTATCAGTATCAGATCATTCAGTGAGGGTTAGGTGCATATTGTAGGTGCTTTCTCACAGGTGATAATCCACGTCTCCCTTATGGTTCAGTTGTACATATGAAAAATGTAACTTGTGGAGGAATTGTGTTCATATGATTGAGAAGGAAGTCATACTGTTTCAGGCATGTAAATTATAACAATTTAACATTTACATAACATTTACGCGTTTTTTCTTTAAACAGTAATACTGAGGCTTTGATTTCTGACAATGTGTATGTAATTTAACCTGGTATTGTATTAGCGAGAGCCCAAACGTTACATCGGATATGATACTTTAATTTAGCATATTAGTCTCATATACCATCTTAGCACATCTGTACCTTCTGAATGGGTAACTCTCATTTAAAATATGTTTTGATGTAGACATGAGTCACCTACCTGAGGCTGTCCTGCTGGTGGACCTCTCTTGATTTGTGGTGCATGTATAGATGGGGGGTGGAGGAGCTCCCGGGTATCTGACTAGGCGGTGATAGTCTGACAGTTGTTCTGAGCGCTTCAGTCCGGGTGAAGCCTTGACAGACTCCAGCCTCTTCAGGAAAGCCTGAAAAAAACAAAAAAATATATATTCTTGGATATATGTGGGCATATAAAATCTATGAGGTCAGTGTCAATAGTTTTCTTGGGGAAGCTACCAGTCATTTTGAACATAAAAGCACTTCATTATACTGTATATGCTCCTAAAGGAAGTCTTCAGTGTTATACCAGAATTAATATGCAGCAAGACTCACCAGCAGGAGTTTTATGTGAAAGAGAAACGTTTTTCTAGCATTTGATTAACAGAGCCATTTAGTGTTAGTTGATCATATTTGTTCTGGCTGTTGACCTACAAAATATAACTCACCATATCATATTTAAAATGTGTTTATTGTTCATAAAATGAGCAAGAAAATTCTAATTCTACAAATCCCAATTCAATTACGAAAAATAGACTAAATGTGGTGCTTCACAGCAAACACAACCAAACAGCATGAGGCAAAACAGTGAAGGCAAGTCGCTGAATGTCATACATGCAGTCACACTCCCACATGCATGCTGTGCAGAAATCCCTCACTAAGCAAAAACGCCATATGAAGCAATGCAACTGGGAAAAAAAGCCCCACAGTCAACAGAAATTCTCCTAAAGTGCACAACTCCCTCAGTGGTCACAAAAAGGCATTACTGGCTTCTAGCTGGGACCAGACTAGTCACCTACTGCATTTCCAATGTGTGAGCACTTTGAAATCCCTTCAAATTAAATCTAAATCACTTATTCGGCAGAAAATAAGGCATATTGTGTAATTTACCAATTTTGAAATACATAGAACTAGTTCTACTAGTTCTACTTGCAGGACAAACGAGGTGTCTTTTATGTGATGTGTGGGGTGGATATACTGAACACACAGCATATTCAATTACTTCACTCTAAGAATAGAGAAGGCGAAAAGCATCCGTGACAACGTAGAGAGTTGAACTCAAGAGAGAGGACAGTCTGTCCTGACATAGTTTGAAACACAACACTAAAAGTCAATGTAAGATCTTAAAATCAGCAATAATGAGAAACATTAGCGACAGTAATGTTGAAGAAACGAATGCAAGTTTTCTGTTTTCACTTAAAACACCTGTTTGAGGAGGAAGCAGCATCCTGCTGTTTGCCAATGGTTAAACTAATGATCATTTCCTGATTCATTTTAAACGCTGCCACTTGTTGAGCACTGGGTTTCTATCAGTAAGCGTTTAGGCAGGGTTAATATATGGGGTGAGAGGCTAAAGCTGCAGAGGTTGAACTGTCTCATAATGTCACTCCGTGGCACTGCTTGAAGCCTGCCAACTGCTGCCATCTGTCCAAATCCATCCGTGTCTGCTTTCAGGGGAGGCTCTCTCAGACTGCCACTAACTCAACCCAACTAACTAGTACCTACAGTATCTAGGTAGTATCTTTAGATATATGTAAACTTCAGGAGGCAAATACCTATTAAAATAATAAGTAATATAATTGCCCAAAATCATCCCAATAATGAGCAATCAATTAAAACACATTTGCAAACAATATATTTTCACTGACAAATTAAGGATGAGAACCAACATTTAAAGAAGTAACAGCAGCTACGTATTTTAGTGTCTGTTTAGATACACGTAATTGCAAATAAGAAACCTTGAATTTCTTTCTTGAGACCAGCATCACCAGTATCACCCAATGATGATTTAAAGGTGCAGTGCGTAGAGTGTAGTGGTATCTCATGGAATGGACTTGGCAGAAATGAAATAAAATATTCATAAGTATGTCTTAATTAGTGTATAATCACTTGAAAATAAGAATCATTGTGTTTTCGTTACCTTAGAATGAGTCCTTTATATCTACATAGGGAGCGGGTCCTCTTCCACAGAGGCTGCCATGTTGTACCACCATGTTTCTACAGTAGCCCAGAACGGACAAACCAAACACTGGCTCTAGAGAGGGCCTTTTGCATTTTTTGCGGGTTTCGCAGCCATTGTAGGTTCTACTGCAAGCTTGGAAGGGGGGGGTGAGGGGGGTATTCATTTTGTTGCAATCTGCAACCTCACCGCTAGATGCCACTAAATCCTACACACTGGTCCTTTAATTCAATTTAAATAACTCTGATAAACCAACAATGTGAATGCTGTTGTATAATGTACCCGATTGTTGAGACTGAAAAGTTCAAATATTAAATGTCTATTTAATTAGCCTTTTTTAGGTGGACCAGTTTAACAAGAGATAAGAATAAATGTCATGTATCAAAGGTCTCTCATGAAGGTTTGACTTTGAGGATATTCCTGCTCCACACTGGCCCAAAATTTGACACCAGTGCTACAGTGAATACAGCAAATTAGGTCTGCAACTAACAATTATTTTCATTATCAATTAATCATTTGTCTATAAAATGTCAGAAAATACAGAAAAATGCCCGTCATAATTTCCCACAATCCAAGGTGATGTCTTCAAAAGTCTTATTTTGTCCAACAAAAAGTCCAAAGCCTAAAGATATTCAGTTTACAATGATATAAAAAAGGACTTAAATTATCAGTTATCGAAATAGTTGCCGTTTCATTTTCTGTTCATCGACTAATTGATAAATCAAATAAATCATTACAGCTATATAGCTGGACACACCTTACCGGAAATTATCCTCTCCCCCCATTCTCCTCCGTAGTGAAATGCATGTCACTGCGCCAATATAAAGGGCTGCCCTAAAGACTTTGGATTGGCTCTGCAATGCAGGTTTTTTTAAGCTCTCTAATTGTTTCCACCCAGTTTTAGAAACGAAACCTGGGAGATTGTCCTCAGTCTCTATGAGTGAAGCGTTAAGCGTTTCTAACCTCTGGCCATAAATGCTAATAGTGTTAGAGAGGTTATAAATAATTTAAAAAAAATTTTTTTTTTAAAAATGATCAAGTTCCCACACAGGAAGGCAAACTCACCAGGTTGTCCCTCTCGATGCGTTGCTGTTCTCGCTGCCTTTTGATTCCCTTGCTGGTGGACCTCTCTTGATTTGTGGTGCATGTATAGATGGGGGATGAAGGAGCTCCCGGGTATCTGACTAGGCGGTGATAGTCTGACAGTTGTTCTGAGCGCTTCAGTCCGGGTGAAGCCTTGACAGACTCCAGCCTCTTCAGGAAAGCCTGAAAAAAAACCAAATCACTACATAATTAAAAGCATAAATGCAAATGTCCTGAAATCTTGGAAATATGTGGGCATATAAAGTCTATGAGGTCAGTGTCAATAGCTTTCTTGAGGAAGCTATCAATCATTTTGAACATAAAAGTGCTTCGTTATACTGTATATGCTCCTAAAGGAAGTCTTCAGTGTTATACCAGAATTCAATATGCAGCAAGACTCACCAGCAGGAGTTTTATGTGAAAGAGAAACATTTTTCTAGCATTTGATTAACAGAGCCATTTAGTGTTAGTTGATCATATTTGTTCTGGCTGTTGACCTACAAAATATAACTCACCATATCATATTTAAAATGTGTTTATTGTTCATAAAATGAGCAAGAAAATTCTAATTCTACAAATCCCAATTCAATTACGAAAATAGACTAAATGTGGTGCTTCACAGCAAACACAACCAAACAGCATGAGGCAAAACAGTGAAGGCAAGTCACTGAATCTCATACATGCAGTCACACTCCCACATGCATGCTGTGCAGAAATCCCTCACTAAGCAAAAACGCCATATGAAGCAATGCAACTGGGAAAAAAAGCCCCACAGTCAATAGAAATTCTCAGTGGTCACAAAAAGGCATTACTGGCTTCTAGCTGGGACCAGACTAGTCACCTAGTACATGAAATACATAGAACTAGTTCTATGTATTTCAAGATTGTGTGATGTATAGGGTGGATATACTGATCACATGGCATATTCAATTACTTCACTCTAAGAATAGAGAAGGCTATTGCTACATGGTCATCCAAGGAAACACAATTCTGATATAGATTTGAAGAGGTGCAGTATTTGACATTGTTGAGCTAAACATCGATGACATTAAGCTACAGCTAATGAACCACAAACGTAAAGCAAAAGAAATGTTTTGTTCTATCCAACTTTCTTTCATTTTAAAGGGCACTGAAGAAAGTAACCTCTGGCTATAAATGCTAATGGCGTTAGGGAGGTTAATTAATATTTTTAAAATATATTTTAAAAAATGATCAAGTGGCAAACTCACCAGGTTGTCCCTCTCGATGCGTTGCTGTTCCTGCTGCCTTTTGAGTGCGCTGTGAGCGCGGCGAACGAGAGGCAGGTTACTCGCTGTATGGGATTTCCTTCCTGCTGCACTTCCTGGTCTGGACGTTGGAGGAATGCGTGACAGCTCCCGCAGAAGTCGCTGGTTCTCACGATCTATGCGCCAGACCTCATCATTGGTGAACGAGTAGTTCTTCCTGTTTCTCCCTCCTGGACAGCCGCAGACCGGTTTACCTCCAAGCTGACTCTCTGAGCTGAGAGAGCCTGATTTATGGAAAAGGAAAGTTGTTATTTTAATTGGTCTTTAAAAGACAGTTACTGCATTTTATGTGATGTTCAAATGGTTGTTTGACTTGAGGGCAAACCAACTGTGAAGTATGGTTTAGTTTCTTTCCATCAAGTACTTCTAGAATACATGGGAAATATATATGTACAAAAATAAAAATGGCAATCTCCTTTAATATGCTTTTTTTAAGCATATATCATATACATCATAACAAACATAACTGACAGACAACAATGGCAGAGTTTTACTCACACTCATCCACATCCGGATCTGAGTCCTCATCTTGATGTATGTTACTAAGGCCAGCGGAGGGCACACTCGCCTGCTGCTGCTCTTTAAGGCTCTCATCTTCAACCTCCGTGTGGTTCAGGTCCAGGGACTGGAGAGGGCTGATGTCAGGAGACGAGAGGGGGCTCACATCTGTCACTGTATCTTCTGACTCCTCCGTACGGAGTGGGGGCAAATCTCGAGATCTTCTTGCTCTTCTCACTCGAGGGGATAAAGAAGGCTTGTTGGGCCTGGGAAGGATGGGAGGCTCATAACTGCTACAGGACCTTCCTGAGTCTGTGTCTGTACTGACCTCGCTTGAAGTGGGAGATGGACTTCGGCGGCGTTGTGTAGGAGATCTTTTATTCCTCCTCTTTGAGCCTGAGTATTTGGGATCGGATGATAACGCTTCTTCTTCAGTCTCATTTGGACTCTGATGGTAAACATCCTCGTCATCTGCCACTCTGGCCTCGGCCAACAAAGCCATAAATGTTCCATTGGACTTTTTAGAGTGCAAATTAGAGTCTTCCTCATGGTCATTGCCATTATTGATTACTTTATGTGATGTAGAGGCAACAGATGATACACTGGACGCCCTGCTCCTCACCTCTTCCTTTGACTGACAGCTGTTCTCCTGCCTTTCTGCTCCACTGTTACTGTTGTCCCCCTTTTGCTTCAGGTACTTTTTTGTCCGATCAGTCCTCGGGGACAAACCGCCTTCTGTATTTGCATATAGCCTGTCATGTGCTGGTGGGCTCTCCTTCTCAGTCTTCAAGCTTCTATCTGTCTTTTTCCCTCCATCTCTGCTGACATGGCTATCATCACAGTCACTGTCAAAAAATGAGTGATCCACTTCACCTTCTAGTTCACTGGGGTTGAACATGGCAGTCTGCCTAACACTTCAACAGACGCAAGTAAACACTGGACCTGTAAGGTTGTGTAAGATTGAAATTTAGTTCATTTAAAGGTTAAGGGACCATACCACTAGTTTTTCATGATTTACTACAAATAGCATATACATTACATATATGTACATTATATCATAGCTAACCATTTAGCAAAAAATACTGATGTCTTAAGAAAACGAATGCCACTCCACACATCCACTGGTTTCTATTTGTTTCCATAAAACATAAACATTAATTACCAAACTCTTAAAAATTGCTTGTGTTACAAAATCCACCACAATGAACATTAAGTCTGCGATAATCTTTGACTAAGTTACTTTAACAATATAAAGTATCCCAATGTCCTTTCCAAATTAATTGCACTAGGGCTGCAACTAACGATTATTTTCATTATCAATTAATCTGCTGATTATTTTCTCAATTACTGTATTAATTGTTTAGTCTATGTATACAAATTCAGAAAACTGTGAAAAATGTCAATAACATTTTTCCAGAGTCTAAGATGACATTTTCAAATTCTTGTTTTGTCTGACCAACAATCCAAAACCCAAAGATATTCCATTCACAATGATTTTGAAACAGAGAAAAGCAGAAAATCCTCACAAAGGAGAAGCTGGAACTAGAGAACAATTGTCATTTTTGCATTTTTGCTTAGAAAATTACTGAAACGATTATTCCATTATCAAAATAGTTGCCAATTAATTTTCTGTTGATCAACTAATCAATTACCTGACTAATCGTTGCAGCTCTAAATTGCACATTACCACACAATGTGTACATTGCTGTACACAGGTCAAGCAGGTTTCAAGAATCTGTTAACTGATATTTAAACCATACAGAAGTTCATGGAAACCAATTGGCTGCTTGGACAGTAAGACAAGTACATCTGAATCTTAAATGGTTATTTTACCCTTGTTGTTTAAAGCATATGTATTGTATAGGATATAGTTTCAACATCTATTGTTTTATTTTATGGTTATTCATTTCTGTGATCAGCATGTTGATTAGGATGGGAGCACTATCATGATGCTTTATGGGAACGAGTTTGCATGTTCATGGCCTGCATTTGATGGCAGGAAAAAAAAAGTTAAGTATATGACATCGTTTTAATTAAGAAGCTAAAACCTGCACAAACACTAGCTTAACTATTGTCACATTATTGTTAAGTTATTCCATAACAAAGCTGATTTAGCTTTACCATAATGTCTGCAGCTCATTATCAATACATGCAGAAATTTAGCATAGCATTTGGTCAGTTATGACAACGTTACTGCCAATGAAGACACTTTCTACAACAAGTACAGTTTAAAGCCTTTACACTGTGTGAGGGCAAAGCTTAGCTTAAACCCTGAAAGTGCCATAACATCACGTATAGCTTGATAACATTAGATAACGTAAACTGACACTGCTAAGTTTGCTAGTTCAGTGAAGATATAGCATTAGCTAAAGCATTAGCTGTATGATAACAACATCTCACCTGGCAAAAGGTCGCACCATAAACAGTTTGTCACGTTACATTTGCATTTTCCGCTGCATGTGGTCCTTTAGAGGATGTTTATTCCGTCGAGGAGACAAGTAACTTAAACGTGAAGCTGCATTAAAATGCTGATGTCTTGTATCTGGGCAACGTCACTTCCTGGCAACGGTTGCGCTGCAATACAGGCTGATTTGTGGTAGGTCCCTCGACAATTATCAAAAAGCTCGACAGAAATAGCGTATTTTTGACAGAAAAAAGTGTCGCTCGACGCTTTCCTTTCATGTCGCGCTCCAGGAGAATTTTGTTATATCGCGGACACCGTCTTATTTTGTCGCGCAATGTGATTGGGTAGCGTTACTAACGTCGCCATGGAGATTGTAGTTTTAACTGAACTTCCTTATTGATATTTTGGTCTGTAACTCTAGATAACTTGTAACGTCCTTCTTTAATTACGGTCTGGGTGATATAATGTAACAAACAAGCCGGCTGGAGGAAACCGTCTGGTTACCATGGAGATGACTGAAACGTCTCGCCGAAGCTTCGCCGAAGCATAAATTGAAAACGTCGCGCGACTTTTCTGTTGAGCGACACTAATCAAGAGTGTCGAGCAACCTACCATAAATTAGTCTGGTGCGTCATGTGTATGTGGCGTATTAGAACAGAACCCAGGTAGATAATCAATAAGTTAAAAACTGAACCAAATTGTAAGGACAAACATAAGAACCTCAGTGTCGTGATAAAATTTCCCCTTAACAATTTTTTTCCCCATTTGTGGAATTTTCCTTAAAAATATGAATGATTTATATTCATTTTGTAAAATTGAGCCTGAATCAGTTGTACACTTTTGCACCGATTGTCCCTAAATTATCCTTTTAAGGTTCAGACATATTTGTGTATAAACATTGTAATGTGAATGGGAACATTCCCAATATGTAATATGTAAATATTAAAAAATGTCTTTTGGATAGCCTAGAAATTATATAAAACATAATCAGACTAACAAAAAAATGAGAGTTTTTACATTACTATACATTACAGTATTATCAAGAGCTGTTTGGTGAGTCCCAAGAACAATTATAATTTAATTTAGTAAGTTTCCTTTATGTATATATATATGTATGTTTATGGTTTCAGTAAGTGACAGGAATCAGTGTATTTACAAGATCTGGATACTAAGCAGCTTGACAGCAACAACTTTCTGTCTCAACTTTACAGAGAAGCCTATAGAGAATTTACACTGCAGTGATTTGCCCTTGCAGTCAAAAGCTTAAATAAAAAATACAAAAACATACCAGGGAACAGGACCTGTGGAGGAATAGAGGAGAGGTCATTGGTTTTTTTCCTTGGGGATCTATTATGCCAAAGTAACTGCTCTCCCTGGTGCATCCCCGTCAACAAGAAAAGGGATTATCTGTAGGCGCGTCCCCTGAAATTACAATTTGTCACGGGTTTTCTTTTAATAACATAGTTAGACCCAGAAGTGACACACACTAATGAAATACCAATGTCCTGGGACAATAGCACTTGGGGGAATATATCGTAAAACCTGTGTCTGGTCACTGTCATATAATTTACATGCCAATGCAGGATGGGTAGAGATGAGGATTGAATGGGGGGTATCTCTGTGGCAGTCTCATACTTAGACAATCAACCACTGGACGACGAATCACAAAGAGTGACAATAAGGCATCTGCAAAATGTCCTGTCGGTAAAAGCTTTAAAGATTTTTAAAGAAAACTCACATTTCTTTAATCTTTATGGCTACTGGTGAGAGGAGAAAGCTTCCATTTTGACTCTGACAACTGACTGGTTGTGAAAACTCAATTACAGAGCTTGATTGTTTTCCAATAATGGGCTGTGTCAGAGGGATCAGTGCAGATCAGGCTGCATTCAGAAAGCAGCTTCTTCTACACAAGTAGTTCTCAGAGTGGGACCAAAGGCGCCTGGGGGTCCTTTAAATGTTTCCTAGGGGTCCACAGCAAAATAGGGATTAGTGTAATTTCACTTATTCACTAGCAAATATCTAATTTGCAGAATTTGAATAGTAGTGTAGGCGTATATTTCTCTGTACAGGTATAAACATGAGTACAGAACATCATTAGGGTCATTATAAAAAAAGTCTGGTGGAGGTTTGGAGCTTGTGTAATTTGGTTGACATTAAAACATTTGTAGTGCTGAACCAATTAATTCATTAAATTTGTAAATTAACTAATATTAGTTCATTAAGAGGCGACTATTTTGATAATCAAATAATCATTCCAGTCATTTTTCAAGAAAAAAAATTGCCACACATTTGTTAGTCAAACTTCTCAAATGTGACAATTAGACAAAACAAGTAATTAAGAAACAAACTGGCAGATTAACCAGTAATGACTGATAAACATCATTAGTTACAGCCATAAACATTTAAGCAAAGGAAGGAAGATTGAGGACAAGATAACATAGACTTTACAGTTTAATTATGTTTAAAATCTGCCATATAGTACAGTAGAAAAGGTCTTCTACAACGGCAGGTGTCCACAGCATCCAGCAGCAGGGAGTTGGATTTGGGTTCTTTAGTCTACCAATAACATAAAACGATGACCAAACTAGTTCAAACTAGTTTCCACAGTGTAATTCTCTTTAAACTGCAGCGAGCCTATAAATTTTACTGACATTTGTCATATTACATAACAAGTACAGGAAGTGTATGATCGATTTCTCTTTTCAATACAAAAATTACATTAATCTGTGATTGTGCCTTTGTTTGCTAAGACAATAATTTATATAGGCTGGACTAAAACTGCCTGCGTAAATCATTTAACATCTTTACAGGAATTATTCAAATTTGCAAAGTTGGACACGTTCCTGTAAAACAAAGTTTATAGAGTCACTCCAAAGTTTTGCATGTTTTACTGATGCCACCGATGTCACGCTGACAGACTGAGACTGTGAGCTCAGATGACCTTTGGCCGCTGAGGCAGACACAGATTATAATATGCAGTTTGATCCCAAAACTCTGGTCCTTTCCAGCCACACCAGCCCTGAGAAAGATAACAGACACAAAAAGGTCAACACTTTATACATATATATAAACTTACACTATACAATAAGACATAATATACAGCTCACCTTGTCAGTGATGACCTGTAAGTCCTCTGCTCCTGTGTAATGTGGATCTAAGATGAGATAGCGGATCTGCCCTGTGGTCTCACTCCATGTCACACCCAGGATAGTGTGAGCCAAAACTCCGCCTCCTGCAACAAAGAACAGAGGAAAATTAAAAAGTCCTTTATCTACATTATTAAAATCTTTTACCATGATTTTTACCAAGCCTGTATTTGTAAGAAGGAATTAATTTGTTTGTCTTTGCTAATAGTTTGCTAATGGTTGTGAAAGTGATTTGACATTCAGCTCACCAATCATGATGGGAGTCCCTTCAGTAAGGAAGTGGTTGGCCAGTTCTCTGCCTTTAGACGCCAACTCAGACCCCTGACTAAAGAGTACAAACATCTGTCATCAGATAAATCTATATAACAATAATGTACATCATGCACACAAAGTGCTATCCTTAGGCATGTGATCACACAGCTCACCTCACAAACATGATCTTGGAAGTGACCCCGAGCAGCTGGTTCAGAACAGCCTGAACCTCAATAGATCCAATCCACTGACGTGATCCCACAAAGGATGATTGTTTGTCTCCGACGTCCACTAAAGCCTGGAAAGGAACGAGCCAAATAAAAGCAGCCGTTTTTGACAAAAGACCAAATAGTGATTCTTATGCAGTGTATTATTATTATTTACAGGGCCACAACCTGCTGGATCTCCTTGTGAGTGGGCACAGGCCGCTCTACGTAGCCTTGCTGCTGGAACCAGGAGCAGATGGTCTGGAGGGAGCGGTAAGCGCAGCCCCAACCGTTGTCATCCATACGGTCCTGCATGTAGTGGTGATAGCTGTAGATCCCTTGGACCAAGTACACCTTAAAAAAAAAGCACAAAAAGACAAATCAAGTTTAAAGCTAAAGTTGTCTTTAAAGCTATAATTGTGTTGTGCACTTACATTATCCCAAATATTTCCAACAATTTTCAAACCCAGAGAAATCTGTAATTTTAATGCCTATCAATGGTGTCATTCCCCTTTGCACATGCGTAAGCATTGTGGTTGTCGCCAGAAACTCATAATTTGACTTTTTATCCAGTTTTAAGCCACATTTTTACAACACACTTTTTAGATCTTGGTCATTTTTAACTATATCTTTTAACCGGATGGAGGATTTTAGTCATCGGATGTCTGGATCTTAAGTTATCAGAGAAACAAGCTGAGCAAATGTTAGCAGCAGCTCGGCTCGCAGCCCCTCCTTACATCCTGTGTCTGCCGAAAAGTGTCGGACACTGAAGGAATCCTAACCAGGAGAAGCTGACTGCAATGGCGAACACAACAACACCCATGATTCCAAGCTACTTCACAATGTTATCACACTCTGTCTTTTGTTATTGTTTTGAATGAGAGACCCCTAGTGGCAGAAATGACATATTGTGCTTTTAATATGTTAAATCATATGAATGTTTGAATGGTTTTACCTTTCCATTGTCCAGGGTGGGATGTGTGAGGACTTGATGAGGGTTTCGGAGGTAACCGTCTTTGTAGGGTTCATTGGGAAAGTGGTAAGCATTGGCTCTTCTAAAATAGGGCTTGTCTTCTGGTAGCTCAAACTGTTGATGTAATTCCTACTCAGAAAGAGATTTGTGCAAAATAAAATGAAAAAAAAAGTAAATACATACATCAAGTGTCAAGCAAAGATGATGCGTTTAACTAAGGTAATATATTAAAGGATAGGTTCAAAAGATTTCAAGTCTGTCATGTCCAAATGAACATTGAATCAGTACAAATATTCCTCCAGTACAATTATTGCCAGTATGAATAATTATTCCTTATTCATACTGGCAAATTAAAAGATTCCTTCCTAATGCATTTCCAACTTTTTGTTATCGTCTCTTCATCGCAGCTCAACAAGGAAACACTGACCAGGGAAACACAAAGAGAGAATTTCATACAAAAAAAACTAACGTTGGAAGTTATCTGCTTGATCTGACTCACTAACTACTGAAACCTCATATTAACTTCAGATAAACCTTTAAATACATTTTCCCCCAAACGAGGACTGTGGATTTTGTTCCCCATTCCTTACATTGAAAATACATTAAGAAGGCATCTCTTAATGGCCAGTATGAACAGGAGGAATGATTACAGCGAGAAAAGCCTCTTTCAATGTTCATTTGGACACCTCACTAATGTTTTAAGACAGAATTGATAAATGATGAAAGTGTCCTTTAAGCAAGTACAATTAGCTGGATCCACTGCCTGCTGGATAAAACTGCATTTGGACTACAACTTAAGATTATTTTTCATTAATGATTCATCTGCCAATTATTGTCAAGAATAATCTTTTAGTCAATAAAATGCCAGGAAATAGTGAAAAAATGCCCATTAGAATTTCTAAGATCCCATGGTGACGTCTTGAAATGTCTTGTTTTGTACGATGTACAGTACAAAATCCAAAGAAATTCAGTTTACTATCATGTATGACACAAAAAATCTTCAAATCCTCACTTTTGAGAAGCTGCAACCAGCAAATGTTATGTATTATCAAAATAGTTTGATTAATTTTTTGTTTTGTTATGTTGTTTGAGTGAAACACACAGAAGTGATTTTAATGTCAGGGGAACTACAGTATGTGTTACCTGTTCATGTGGGATTTTAAAGGATCTCAGTCGGTGGTTCTTACCTTACGCTGTGTCTCTAGTTGGCTGTCAGGCACTCCTGCTGGATAAACCACAGTCACCAGTCCTTTTGGCTCTGGGAGGAGGAAGTGGAGCGGCTCAGGGACCAGCAGCGTGGTTCCTTTCATGTGATGCAGGGTCACTTTCTCCATCTCACACAGCTGATGAGTTAGCGCCTCCACCAGGCGCTCACAGGCTCTGCAACACCACAACACATGCCTTTATGGATTTGAATTCATGGTGGTAGCTAGCAGTGATTTCATGACAAATTTACTTACACTGACATGCTAAGCATTCAGATTTTTTTTTGTCACATCTTGTCACAGACGTACTCTTTCGTGGTGTCATTGCAGCCGGTGCGGACGACACAGTCCATGGGAAGAGTTGTAGACAGAAAGTGGGAATTCTGGACTGTTCTGCTGAGGATCGGTGCTGAGACGGGGCCTTGCTTTGTCACCTCCATCATCAGGCGAAGGTTTATGACACTCTGAATGTGCATTTACATACACACAGAAACACACACCATAGGGACAAAAGGTTATAGGTGTTCAAGTTGTAGCATTGTGTGTAATTCTTCTAACATGCTGTAGCAGATATACCTACTGGTGTACATGGTGAAAGAATTGTGCTGTGTTTCAGGAGTTAGTATTTCCCCACTGAGACAGAATATCACAAATATGACAGTTTCCATCCATCTCCATATACAAAACATGTACATACCACTGCAGAGCTCTTTTTGCTTTTCTTTTTGGCAGATCTCTTGCCAGCGCTCTCTTCATCTGTCCTGAAATAAACAAAAACATTCATTTCAAAATAAATGGAAAAAGGCAGCGGATTCCATATATGAAGAGAAAAATATAATAGGAGAACTTACTGTATCCACTGATGTATATCTTCAGACGGTGCATTAACACTTTTGTTTGGCCAAATAATAACAGGACTGTCACAGACGGTGAGAACACAGGACTCAGATTTCACCTTGGAACGGAGGGTCTCAAATGTTCTTGAGATGACTTTTTGCATGAGCAGCGCTGAAAGAAGACAATTATTATTATTATTATTATTAATAAACCTTTATTTAACCAGGTGAGTCCCATTGAGATCATAACCCTGGCCTAGATAGCAGCAATACAGTATTTCAAACAACATACAAGCAAACATTAAAAACACATAAACAAAACATACAGTAGCAACTCACAGAATCATATATTACGACAATATTACTGCTTTACTATTAAAACACTGTTATGATTGTACTTTGCTGCTATGGGCTTATTCTTGCTGCCATTTGTATTGTTTTTGTTGACAATCATTTTAAAATATCTGTTAGTCAATTGTGCAGATCCTTACACACCATACCAACATTCATTGCACTACACCATCTAATAAGCCCAGCTAGACTCTTACAATCACTATTTTACTGTCTTCTGTACCAGTTTCTTTTTATGCACACTGTAGCACTGAAGGATCAGGAACCCCACATATCTGAGGGGTTGTGAGCTGATTCACAGGAAAGTAAACAAAAAAAACACAAACCCAAACATTTTTTTTGATTTTGTTTGTTTTTTCAGACCTTCCGCAAATCTTTGCCTTTTTTTGGTGCATTATTGTATAATTTACCTCTTCTGGCCTATAAAAATAAAATTAAGGAAAAAAATTATCACTCTTTGGTTGAAGTGGCCACAACCAGCAGACATGCAACTGGCAACGAAGTGTCCCAAGTAGACATTGCTTATAGGTCACAAGCCAAAAAGGTTGGGAACCACTGCCCTGTATGATGACTTCTGTACATCCTTAACGTATAAGTACGTATTTTTCTTGCCATAATCATTCCTCCTGTTCATACTGGCCATTAGAAGATTCTTTCATAATGCACTTACAATGTAAGTGATGGGGGACAAAGTCCACAGTCCTCAGTCCTCCTTCTGTGTAAAAATGTATTTAAAAGTTTATCTGCAGCTAATATGAAGCTTCAGATGTCAAATCAAGGAGAGTCAGCAGCAAGGAGAGTGAAATGATGCCAGTGTGATTAAACTGCAAGTACTGTACTTACTCAAGTATTGTATTTAAGTACAATTTTGAGGTACTTGTACTTTACTTGAGTATTTCCATGTGATGCTACTTTATACTTCCACTCCACTACATTTCAGAGGGAAATATTGTACTTTCTACTCCACTACATTTATCTGACAGCTTTAGTTACTTTTCAGATGAAGATTTGACACAATGGATAATATAACAAGATTTTAAAATACAACACATTGTTAAAGATGAAACCAGTGGTTTCCAACCTTTTTGGCTTTTGACGTCTTACATAAAGCAGTGTGTAGTCAGGTCACATTTCAGATGTCTATGAGTTGTTAACAGCTCCAAGAAATAGTGATTTTTCCCTCTAAACTTGGTTTCTTTTGTTGAAACCAAATGTTGCCGACACACTGATTAATAATCATTAATATGATTAATAATGATGTTATGTATAATAATATATCAGTCAGAGAGAGAAAACAAGTATTTTTACTTTAATACTTTAAGTACATTTTGCTGCTAATACTTGTACTTTTACTAAAGTAGGATTTTTCATGCAGTACTAGCAGGAATACTTCTTTCACCACTGTTAAACTGTTGCTTTGAGCCCATTGAACCATATCTGGTGCAACTCTGGGGAATACTATGATTAAATGTATTGTGGTTAAAAAGTTCATGAACATTACCATCTGTGCTGTCCAGCTGACATTTGAACTCCAGCGGCCCTCTGACACGAAGGATGGTCCCAGTGTCGGAGGGATGTGAGTCAACAACCTGAGATAACACAAAACAAGTCAGCAGCTGCCTGGAAAACCAGTTGAAAGAGTTTATAACCTAAATTATTTCTGTTGTCTTGTCAAATGCCAACAACAGACTGAAGCTCTGTGTCATTCAGCTGGAGGTTTTCTACGGTCCACCAGCAGGTTGAGTATAAAATCAAGCCACAAAAAGCTACATAAACGTTTAATTTCACTAATTAATCAATTAACTTACCATTGTGGATTTTAGTCCAGTAATGTAAGATCACAAAGCTAAGCTAGCCGCTGTGCTCTCTGCACCAGGCTGTCATGTCTGTTGCAGGAAACATTCAACGTGTCTCTCGCTGCTTCATTCTATTGGACCACGCTGACCCCGCCCACTACTGTTGCATTCAGGGTAGCTCGTAATTTGGGGAATTTAGTTAAATAACGTAACCGCTTTATTTAACCACTCTTTTAGATCACTTTCTAAAGAGGACGCTGTATTTCTTTTACATATATATTTTTTTTTACAGACACATAGAACCATCATAGTTTCTTTTTTTTTTTTTTACAAACTGTTACTTTGTCTGTTTTTTTTTTTGTTAAACAAGCAGAACAATAAGAAACACCAAAAAACAAAAAGAAAACAGTCTGGTAATTATCTCACATGACCAGACAACCAGACATCATTTATATCCTTGATAAATATAAACCAAGTAACATAACTAATATCCACCATCACAGCCACTCATGCAATCACAGAGTGGTCCACTTAATAGGAGGGAGAAAAAAAACAATAAAATATAAACAAATAAACAAAACAAAAACGACAAACAACAAACAATACACAAAAAAACAAACAACAACAAAAATAGTGACGAAAGATAATATGATTGCTACAGTGATATATTTGCAGAGTTGTGTCAGAGCAGTGTTTTGGCATCTTACAGATCCCTTCCAGGCATGAAATAAGACATAAATATATTATAGACTATATACTCTGCTTAGAACAATAATATGTGTCTAATAAGGTTTTTCTACAAAAAAAGTATAATTAGCACTTTAAGATCCTTAAAGTGGCATCTTCTCCTTCTCCCTCATTAAAAAATCCAGAATTTATGAATATGCAAATATTGTTCATTTCAAAGGTTTTAACTGCTGGACACAAGATGTCTCCTACTTCACTGTAAAGTCTGTTCTCAGTGTTTGTGCACTGGAGGCTTCAAGTTTTCACATCACACTTGTGTAAATCGTATATTGGACCAGGATTGGCTCCATACTAGTTGAGCACACTTTCAGCAGATGAATGTGAAAACAGCTTTCAAGTTTTAAACTCTGCACATACATCATTCTGCACAGTGAAGCTCAAACATCCAACTGAAAGAACAAGAAGAAAAGCATATTTTTGAGTGGAGGGGGACTGTAAGTTTTCAAATTCATTGACCTGTTAGTCAAACTGAACCTCCTGGATTGAATTTGACTTCTCGCCGGTAGGATCTGAACATGCAGGGCTGTTTTTCAGTCTGAGCACCAGCTAGTGGAGTTACATTGGTTTTCTTTCTTGCATCTGAAATATGTCCCTCAGTAGTTTCAACTTTGTTAAACTGGGAATTTTATGTGACGTCCATTGATTTATATCTTCCAAACGGTCACTCTATGGGTTTACAACACAGTTAGGAATCATGTAGTGTTGATGATTGTATCTAGAGTTACAGATCATCTCATTAATAATGGCTTTTCCATATTCACAAAGGGATAGTACAGACTTCTCCTAATATGATTTTTTCTTAGTTCTTAATACACAGTTAACCGGTAACATTGAAGTCATGAAATTACATTTTTTATTGATGTACTTTTCCAACAACAGTCCAAGATATTACAGAGGAAAAGCATAATTCACTGATATTTCACACTTATTTTCTTATATTTCCAGGCTGTTATATGATTTTGAGGAGACACGGAGAAAGAAATAATCAGTGCAAAAATGTGATGAAATGTTTGTGTATTCATCCTAAATTTTTGGAAAAAGTCATTTGAAAAAAAATCCTCAAACATCATAGAAAAATGTGACTGCAGATATTGTTCAACACCTACCTGGAGACTAAGTTACTGATGAACTAATGAACTACATATATACTGTATATACAAATTTTCAGTTTTTTGTTTTTCATGTTTTGTTTTACTTTATTTTATGTGTAAATATTTTATGTGTATGAAAACCAATATATATATTCAAGAAAAGAAAAAAACCCAAACACCCTTGCAGACAGTCTATACGGCTATACGACAGCCACTATAGCTCCAAACATCCTCTAGCTGTACACTGTTAACACTGTAGTGGTGCTATTTGTATCAAGTGTGTCTCTAATGCTGGTTTGGTGTCTACTAGGATGGAGTGAGGCATACTATATATCTAATTATTCCAGCATCAGTGCCCATGTCACCCATCCTATGCAACATTTGAAAACATGCGTGAACTTTCTTATATTCTTATCCTTTGTTCCACCATATACTTGTCACTTTTACTTACCTTTTTTTCAACAAGGTAACATAATGCAAACAGACATAATCAAATACATAGCAGAGCAGTGGAAACAGTTTCTTTGTGCATTGCCTGTTTGCCTCAGGCCATTACATGGCAGCAATGCGTGTTAGACCAGGCAGAGCGACAGGATTAGAGATACTGTATGTAGTTGTTATGCATGTAGAAGTGGGATCTTTATAACTACAATTGGTTAAAGCAAACATCACACCAAACCTCAACAACTTTAGAGAAAAAAATCATCATTAAAGGCTGCATTTATAGTGACAAGACAAATCAGATAACTGTGTGTATTTACCTGCTTTTTGCCTAATAAAAGCAACTTTTTTCAGCATATACATTAAGATTAAACTATATGAATATCTTGCTTAATAGGATTCACATTTACAACTCTTTGTAAGATTATGGCCTTAATGTGTTTTAGCTTATTAACTATTCTTTGTTGTGATGGCAAAGTCAAATACATCACAAAAGAAGCCGAGCTGAAAATGAAGTCAGCTTTCGATGAGTTATGTTTTGCTCTAACATTGCCTCTGGATAAAATCATGAAGGGTTTTGTTAGGATTACTGGGAAAAGGAGCTGAGATGGTCCTTTTCATACAAGCATTCAAAATAAATCCTTTGAGTGTAGCAGACTGTCAGGAAAAAATTAAATAAACACACTTAAAAAACATTGTTCATGGCTGGACTGGAGTTTTAACACTAAACAAGCAGATTACATGGCTGCATTGTACAATTCCTCAACTTAAATAACAGTTGCTTTATAATGTAAAAATGAAAACATGAGTTTGTGTAGATCGAAACCTCGGCTGATGTGTTTAGTAGTATCCAAAGATCCTCTGTAAAATCCACTGGAGAGCAGAATATCACCAAAGATTTACTCCAGCTGCAGCTATAGTTATACACTGCAACTGTCTAAAGTCACTGCTGTTGAGCTCTGTGGACTTTGTGTGCCAGGCTTGATTTGTGATGAGATTTGCTATCTCACTGCGTATCATAAACAGAGTATCGGGAGAGTGCGTGCAGGGACTGAATATATGGCACACACTATGGAAACACATTACAAATGCACATTCATCATATGGATGTAAGCAAAGTTTATCTTCGTTTGGTTGTGTGTAACATCTGTGACAAAATGACAGATGGCAGGATGTAACAACAGTGATGAGACGGTCGTTTGAATATATACAAATAATCTTTGTGCAAGTGTGTTACAAGTGTTACCAAAGTGAAGCTTCTACTGTAAATTTAGCTTGTGCTATTTTTTTTTTCTTTTCTTTTCGGGAATGCTCAACATAGTTTTTTTACATTTTCTAGTCACTGACAGCATGAAAACGTATTGTGAACTAAAAAATTTTACACTTTACATACATTTTTCCAAGATTACACAGAATACTGAGCGAGACATACAGTATACTGTAAATTCTCTGTGGAGGAAAGGCGACATACATTGTGTTCAGGTAGCTGCATCATGTGAGTGCTTTTCTATCAAGTCTATCTTGCAGATTATAGGAGCTGCAGGGGCTTAAAATCACTTAAAATCACATAAAAATAATCTTAAAAATAAGGAAATTAACTTATATTGCATTGGTCTCATTCTAGCCAATGAACTTAACATTGATGGTGGTTGCTCCAGTAAATAATTTTTATCATGTTGTTTAGGGGATACACTGATAAAACAAGCTCTCTCTCTCTGTGTATGTGTACAGGCCTTTCACAGCTAAAAGAAGAATCTAGTTCATGCTAATCAAATTATGTGTCTATATCAGCCCATGCAAACAAATGCACTGCATTGTCATCAAGTGAAAACATTGTCTCTCCAGTTTTGGTGAGGATTACATGTTCTTTCATGGGTTTAGATTATCTGATGCACTTGGCCCCTAAAACTCTTCCACAGCCGATCAGATCATGTCAAAATGTTGTTTTTCAGCAACATGCAGTTTTTCCAAACCCCTCAAAGTTGCCATTTTGGAGAAATATTCAACAACTTGTACTTCATGCATTCTTGCTGTGGGTGTTTAATTTTTTTTTTTCAATTATATAATCTCCACAAACAGCAAGAACCTTTGAGAGATAATAACTGCAAAACAGGTTAGTCCTTGGAAATATCTTAATGTAGCATACAGTACACACATCTTTTGCCTCCAGATATCCAATGACCTTAGCTTCACATCATTGGTCCTCTACTGAGCCATGATTCAGTCCTTAGTCATCCCCCACTGCTAGTGGGTTCACCCGGGGACATCGTCTAAGAGATGAATAGATTAAAAAAATGTTCAACATCATGCCTGATTCCAGTGGTGGAGTGTAGCGGAGTACATTTACTCAAGTACTGTACAATACAATTCAGAGGAACTCTTACTTTGCTTGAGCATTTCCACGTTATGCTACTTTATACTTCTACTCTTCTACATCTTAAAGGGTAACTTTTTACTTCACTGCATTTATTGGATAGCTACAGTTACGTGTTACTTTATAGATTAAGATTTTACATACAAAATATGATCAGCTTCTAATATATGATGTGTTGATACAGATAAAATTTCCAAAAATTTGCTTCACCTCCACCAGCTAGCAAATATTCAGTAATATAATGTATAATAATAAAACACTGGATTAGTTTTTTAAACTTTAAGTATATTTTTTTACACTGTGGTAGCTATTTTTACTCACTTAAAGTCTGTGATCAGTAAGATGATGAGGCTGTTGTGTCTTCACATCTAGCAGCCTTCTGAGGATTCTCAGGCATGCCATCTCCCTGCAGATGAGGAGAGTCAGTGGGGAAAGTTTGAACCAAATGCTCTGCTTTCCCCAGTTAGGAGCATGTTCAATGTGGACTGAGAAAGAAATGATCCAAGGGAAGTGGCCTGATGGCGAGTCCTGCCTGCAGTGTGGTCGTCGCTCCTCATTTTATTGGACGGATGCTTCGGAGCTCGACTTGGACTCTCCTCTTCACCCCAGGATTGAGACAGAGAAATACAAAACCATGACCACTGCTTAAAGACGTTTCTGTTATGAAACTGAATTCATTGTCTCACCTTGGCACAGATCAGAGGGTCCATGTCCTAGATAATCATGACAAAGAGGTTTGTTTATGCCCCTGCAGCTGGTGTTGCCTCCTCTGGTTCCCGGTGA